>CM051662.1:24885948-26118448 GCA_028020825.1 Podargus strigoides | reverse complement strand
ATTTATTAAGTCTCTATGTGATTGCTTGCCTCGACTTCCCGCAAAAGAGGACATTAAACTGCGCTGGAATCACCACAGGAGGAGCAGATCACACCTGCTGTGCCCCTGAATTGCAGCTGGATCCTGCCCTCAGATTTACCTGCTGAGAAAGGCAGGAAGGCCTCTGGTTTCACAAAATGCCCGCTTGCATCCAGGAAGTGCTTGGGGTAAAATTCCTTTGGCTTCTCCCAGACTGCCTCATCCTTCAGCACGGAAGACAAGTTGGTGATGATTGTTGTCCCCTGCGCTCTCCAGAAAAGGAAACAACTTTTGTGAGCACAGCAGCATTATCTTGGCACAACGGACCAGATTTGGTCCCACTTTGGTCCGTTTCTCCTATCCGTGTCTCCTAGCAACCATTGCTCAGTGCTTCAGAATAAGGCATCTATCTCCTCTGCTGTGTCTTATTTAAAACAGAGGCAAACCAGGGCTCTTTTCCAATGGCAGATGGTGGTGCTTGCCCTATGCTCTGAGGCATCTGAACTTTTGCAATTTCTGTCCCTGCAGAGGCCACCGCAGGCAAATGCCAGTTTCATGGCTACACAGTGGAAACAGCCTCTGCTTCTCAGATCCTCCTGGACTTGTTTTATAGCTGGAGAGAAAAACTGGACCAATAGACTTCAACACCCAACTTTCACGGGGACCATGGGAAATTGTAAAGCTTTCCTGTTTCACTTGTCAATGTTCTAAGCTAGAGATATTGCAAAGCTAAAAAAAACCAAAATCGTCTTGCATTGCTACGAGTGGTGCCAGGGCAGCTGCCTGTCACAATGGCAGTGGACTGAATGCCAGGGGCATTTAAACACCTTCAGAGATGAGAGTAGGAAAGGCAGTAAGCTGGTGTCGTGTGCCTCCAGAGAGCCCATTGGGCTCCATTACTTTCTCCTTCCAACACGGGCAGGGCAGTGGATGTCACAGCTCATTGAGAGGAAAGCAAAGCCTTGCACTGAGCTGCCACTGCAGTTGGGTTCCCACATAACCAGCACAAACCCAGAGGACAAATGTACTCATCTGCCTGGTCTTAGCATTTCCAAATATCCTACTTCAGTGCTAGCCAGTGACTGTGATTTGGGGCTGGAAGTGCAACGCTGCGGAGTTGCATGGGGTCACCCATACCCCAGAGCTGGCATCTGCACAGGGAGAGGATGCTGCATTGCCTGTCTGGTCACAGTCACCTTAGGAATGAAGAAGCCTTGCAACTCGGTGTCCCAGTACGTCATGTGAGGTACTCCAATAGGAATGACATCCCCACAGCGTTGCACTTCATGGATCACAGCATTGGTGTAGGGCATGCTCCTAGGGTCCTCCATGGTGGGTGATCTCTCTCTGCCAATCACCGTATCAATCTCTGCTTGGACCTTACTTGGAAGCAGCACAGCTAAGGAATTAGAGCACCCTTAGATATGCAGAAGGGGCTGGTACAAGCTGTAGGAAAGCCAGTGGCATGAGATTGGTAGACGCTAGGTGAGAGAAGGACAAGCAATTAGAGGAAGGAACAGAACCTAGAGGGGAATGCATTTGTTTTCAGTTGCTCAGAACCTTCTGTATAACTACTCTTTGTGCACAGTGTCTTTAATAAAGGTCTCGTCACTCAACATGTTACCTTACCCCCCTCTATGCAACTGAAAGAGTACCTGGGCATGCAGCATTACAGAAGTAGAACAGATTAGGACCTGTTCCAAACATAGGAAGGAGGGAGGAGCTCTGGCTACTGGAAGTCCCCAAGTGGCTTTCAAAATGAAGGAGAGAGCAAAGTTGCCCTTCCAACTCCACTCTTTTCAACAGGGCTTCCCCCCTGACACCGGGCCCTGCCAGAACAGCTGTTTGGGACACCGGTCTCCTGGTTTCTGCCAGACCAACAATTACCAAAGCTCTTCCTCATTGCAAAATCTCCAAACCGTGAAGAACAGATGTTCAGTCTCCTTGGAGAAAGATGAGGGTTGAAGGGAACATGTCACACCTCTGCTTGTCCTCTCACTCTGTATTTCTGAGTAGAGAAGCATGTACAGAACAGCCCACCAGAGAGTCGTAGAGGTGGTCTCAGAACCAGCTCCAAACAAGTCTGTGGTCACCAGACGAAGGTTGTTATAGTTTAAACCGCTCTCTTCAGCTGCCTTTCCCTGTAGAGAGCAAACAAGTGAGTGACTGGAGCTGGGGTACTTACTGGGCGAGAAGAAATGTTGTTCCAGAGAAGTACTGAGAAGAACTAGATGAGTTTTTGCTGACCAAGAAGTTCATTGGGAGAGTAAAGCACAACACAGGCAATGGTCTGTGTATGACTGATGCACTTTGGCAATCCTGTCACCTCCTGTATTTGAAGGACTTCAGTCACCTCCTGTATCCTGAGAGAGGAATGCTACACCTGCCTTCAGGACAGAAGCGAACACCTTGTTCTCTCAACTCAGACAGACTGCAAGGTCCTGCCACTTGCTGTAACATCCACCCCCAGAGGAGGTTGAATACAGTTATTCAGCTTTGATCACATCATAAAACCCAAGCAGTAGAGAGGAGGCTGCATTGATATGGCAAGTGCAAAATTAACAATATTTTGAGGGAAGAATTAGTTAGTAAGAGGTTTTATACAACTTTATGAGGAAAATCAGCTTCTATCAAGATGCTTAAACAGGCAGAGGAATTGCCCCTGGACCCTGAGGTACTTCTGGTATCACCCTACCTTCTCCATTTCCTTTAAAAACACATCAGTGAAATCTCGGATGTAATCGGGGCTCCAGGTCTGCATGTGCTTAGCAATGAGCATGTCTATGAAGTCCATGAATGCCTTTTGCCCTCGAAATACTATCTATCTGTGTCACTCCAGGGATACGTGACAAAAAGGGCACCACGTTAAGAATCTGGGATGTCACAGAGAGAGAGAGAAAGAGAGATAAGATATTATGTGATGCAAAAAGCAAAATAATGAAAACACAATGCTCTCAAGCAACAGAGGGCAGCTTCTTACAGATCATATTATGCTCTTGGATTACCTGAGTCAGGAATCCAGTTTCCTCCTTCAGGAAGTTTTCAAACAAACATAACAACTTCTTAAATGTCTCATTACTGTAGCTGAAACGCTCTCCGTAGATGGTGGTGCAGATCATGTTGCAGACAGCATTGTTTACAAGAAAAAGTAAATCAAAAGGACGACCTGAAAATGGAAATGGAAGCCATGCAGTGAAGCTAAGCAACACCAAGATGTTGGACCTCACCCGTCAGCAACAAGAATACATAAATACTTCCTTCCTGTTTCAAGTGGATCAGTGTTAAGTTGCCCCACTATGTATAGTACATCTGGCTTCAAGGTAGAGCAGGGTCACTAATGCACATAGACTAGAAACACTGCATTTGCTTAGGAAGAGTGCACTGCATGCAAACGAGAGGGGCTGTAGTATTACTTCTCTCTGTGTCACTGTATTGCCTTTTTCTATGAGTTCTGCATCCTTCTGGGTGTGACAAACCCTCTTCAGAATTGACTGCAGAGCACAGAAATCCCTCTTCCTCCCTCACTCGCTCTTCCAAGGACTTCTTTCCCATCCCAAAGTTCCTCAAGGTAGAGAGCATGAATTTTCTTAGCTCCTTCCAGATGTGCCCATAGCTTAGAATCATAGAATCATAGAATGATTATGGTTGGAAGGGACCTCCAGGATCATCAAGTCCAACCTTTATCCCATCATATTCCTAACCATTAGACCATGGCCTCAAGTGCCTCATCAACCCGTTTTTTGAACACCCCCAGGGATGGCGACTCCACCACCTCCCTGGGCAGCCTATTCCAGTGCCTAACCACCCTCTCAGTAAAGAACTTCTTCCTAATATCCAACCTAAACTTCCCCTGATGTAACTTGAGGCCATTTCCTCTCATCCTGTCTTCAGCAATTTGGGAGAAGAGACCAACAGCAGCCTCACTACAACCTCCTTTTAGGTAGTTGTAGAGGGCAATGAGGTCTCCTCTCAGTCTCCTCTTCTCCAGGCTAAACAACCCCAGTTCCTTCAGCCGGTCTTCATAAGGCCTGTTTTCCAGACCTCTCACCAGCCTCGTTGCCCTTCTCTGGACTCACTCCAGCACCTCAATGTCCTTCCCATACTGAGGTGCCCAGAACTGGACACAGTACTCAAGGTGCGGTCTCACGAGGGCCGAGTACAGGGGCATGATCACCTCCCTACTCCTGCTGCTCACACCATTTCTGATACAGGCCAGGATGCCATTGGCCTTCTTGGCCACCTGGGCACACTGCTGGCTCATGTTCAGCCGGCTGTCAACCAACACCCCCAGGTCCTTTTCTGCCAGGCAGCTTTCCAGCCACTCTTCCCCAAGCCTGTAGCGCTGCATGGGGTTGTTGTGGCCAAAGTGCATGACCCGGCACTTACCCTTGTTAAACCTCATACAATTGGCCTCAGCCCATCACTCCAGCCTGTCCAAATCCTGCTGCAGAGCCTCCCTACCCTCAGGCAGATCAACACTCCCACTCAATTTCGTGTCATCTGCAAATTTACTGAGGGTGCATTCGATCCCCTCATCCAGGTCATCAATAAAGACATTAAACAAGACTGGCCCCAAGACCGAGCCCTGAGGGACACCGCTTGTGACCGGTCTCCATCTGGATTTAACTCCATTCACCACAACTCTCTGGGCTCGGCCATCCAGCCAGTTTTTAACCCAGCGAAGAGTCCACCTGTCCAGACCATGAGCCGCCAGCTTCTGCAGCAGAATGCTGTGGGAGACAGTGTCAAATGCCTTCCTGAAATCCAGGAAGACAACATCCACCGCTTTTCCCTCATCCACTAGGCGGGTCACCTGATCATAGAAGGAGATTAGGTTGGTTAAAAAGGACTTGCCCTTCGTGAACCCATGCTGGGTAGACCTGATCCCGCTGTTGCCCTGCACTTGCCATGTGATCTCCCCCAAGATGAACTGTTCCGTAACCTTCCTTGGCACCAAGGTCAGGCTGACAGGCCTGTAGTTCCCCGGATCCTCCTTCCTGCCCTTCTTGTAGATGGGCGTCACATTGGCAAGTTTCCAGTCATCCGGGACCTCACCCGATAACCAGGACTGCTGATAGATGATGGAGAGCGGCTTGGCAAGTTCCTCCGCCAGCTCTCTCAGCACTCTCGGGTGGATCTCATCCGGCCCCATAGACTTATGGGTGTCTAATTGACTCAGCAGGTCCTTCACTACCATTTCCTGGATTACGAGGGGTTTATTCTGATCTCCATCCCAATCTTCCAGCTCAGGGGACTGAATATCATGAGGGTAACTGTTCTGGCCATTAAAGACTGAAGCAAAGGCAGCATTAAGTACCTCAGCCTTTTCCTCGTCCTTGGTAACAATGGTCCCTTTTGCATCCAATAAGGGATGGAGATTCTCTCTGCATCTTTTTTATTGTTAATATATTTATAAAAACTCTTCTTATTATCTCAGCAGCAGTGGCCAGGCTGAGTTCAAGCTGAGCTTTTTCCCCCCTAATGTTCTTCCTACACAACCTAACTAAATCCCTATACTCTTCCTGAGTAGCCTGCCCCTTCTTCCAAAGGTGGTAGACTCTCTTCTTTCTCCTAAGTCCCTGCAGAAGCTCCCTGTTCAGCCAGGCCGGTCGCTTTCCCCGCCAGTTTGTCTTACGACACATGGGGACAGCCTGCTCCTGCATCTCTAACAGTTTCTCCTTGAAAAGAGTCCATCCTTCCTGAATCCCTTTGCCCTCTAGGACTGTTCCCCAAGGGACTTTCTCAACCAGTGTTTTAAACAGGTTGAAGTCTGCCCTTCGGAAGTCCATGGTGAAAGTTTTGCTGCCCCCCCTCCTAACTGGGCAGCAAAACTCCTCCTTCTCTGATCGAGAACTGTAGCATTTCATGATCGCTCAGCCCAAGACGGCCTCTGACAACCACATCGCCTACCAGTCCTTCCCTGTTCATGAACAACAGGTCTAGCAAGGCACCTTCTCTGGTGGGCTCACTTACCAGCTGAGTCAGGAAGTTATCTTTCACGCACTCTAGGAACTTTTTGAATTGTTTTCTCTCTGCTGTGTTATATTTCCAGCAGATGTCTGGTAAGTTGAAGTCCCCCACAAGAACAAGGGCTTGCGACTTTGCAGCTTCAGCCAGTTGCCTACAGAACAGTTCATCAACCTCTTTGTCTTGGTCAGGTGGCCTGTAGTAGATTCCCAGCAGGATATCTGTTTCGTTCGCCTTCCTCAACTTTATCCATAAACATTTGACTGGCTCATCATGCTTATCGATCTCCATACAGTCGAAACACTCCCTAATATAGAGCGCCACCCCACCGCCCTTTCTACCCTGCCTATTCCTCCTGTAGAGCTTGTAGCCAACCATTGCAGCCCTCCATTCATGAGAGTCATCCCACCATGTTTCCGTGATGGCAACTACATCATAGTTGTCGTGCTGAATGATGGCTTCCAGCTCCTCCTCTTTATTGCCCATGCTGCATGCATTAGTGTAGAAGCACTTGAGCCGGGCTGACGACTTCCTTACCAACTGTGGTCTGCCACCTTTGGGTTCAACTCTAGCCAGCCCAGTTTTATCCCCTTCCCCCTTCAAAGCTAGTTTAAAGCCCTTTCAATGAGGCCAGCCAGCTCATTTGCTAGGATTCTTTTTCTCCTCTGAGACAGATCAGCTCCATCTGCCACTCGCAGACCCCACGTAGTATAAAGCTCCCCATGTGAGAAAAACCCAAAATTTTGTCTTGTTGCACCAGTCTCTCAGCCACATGTTTATCAGGTGGGTCTTCCTCCCTCTATCAGTATTCCTCTCTTCCACCAAAGGAACTGAGGAGAACACCACCTGGGCTCCCGATCCCTCAAGTGATCTCCTCATGGCCCTGAAGTCTTTTTTAACTGTCTTCAGGTTCCTCTCAGAAACCTCCTCACTACCGACTTGGATAACTAATAGTGGGTAGTAGTTCGTAGGCCGGACGAGACTAGGGAGTTTCTTAGTGATATCCCTAACCCTGGCCCCAGGGAGGCAGCAGACTTCCCTGTGGAACTCGTGGGGGAGACCGACTTGCCTTGGGTGACTCCTCTGATGGACCCTCGTCTCCATTTTGGTCTGTTTGCCCCTCTATTTGCCCCTCCATTTTGAGAGCCCCATACCTGTTCTGCAAGGGTAGCCGGGAAGGGGACGGAGGCTGAGGGGGGTTTCGCCGGCCTCGCTGGGCAGGGACCTGTTTCCATTCCCCCTCGTCTCTTTGGTCCTCTCCTTGTACCTGATGGCAAGGGAGGAGGGGATCCTCTCTCTCTAGGGAGCCTCTACCCACTGCCCTGTCCTCAAGGATGGTAGGGCCTGACTCCACCAGTCTATCTCCCTCTCACACTCCCTTATTGTCCTCAGACTTTCCACCTCCTCCTTTAGCTCCATCACCAGGCTGAGCAGTTCATTCACCTGCTCACAGCGCACACAGCCCCCTGTTCCCAGGGGGATGCTGTGGCACTCCCTGCAGCCTGCTGCCTGCACAACTGCATCCTTTCCTGGGAGCTCTCTCTGGGTTCCCACATCCAGTTTGGTCTTCCTCTGCCTGGTGGAGACCATTGTTCTTGCAGTGCTAACTGCCCCCAGGAACTGATCTCTGCAGCAATCAGTTGTTAGCACCTCAGCTCCTCGATCCCCTCCCAGTTCACGGCTCCTCAGCGCCTTCTCCACACCCTGCTCGTGGGAACCGCCCCGGGCAAACTGCCGTGCCCCCCTCACAGCCCTGCCCCCTCCTGTTTGCCCGCTCCTGTTCCTCTCTCCCTGGAGCTCGGCTCTCTGCTCAGCTCTCCTGGCTCTCAAAACCCCTGAAATTTGCCTTGTTTTGTCCCTGGAACTCGAGCTCTGTTCAACTCTCCAATAGCTTGCCATAACAATCCCTGTAAGTATGGATGAGCAATAAATGTCAGGAGCTCTGAGCTGTAGTACATCAAGCAAAGCTCGCTAGAGAATAGCAAATGTGAGTTTAGAGGTAGAGGTCTGTGTGGATAGATGAAAGAGTCTGATCTTGTACAGCTTGCTCACACAGCAATTCTAAAAATGGATACTGCACCTTCTAATGCATGTGCACGGCTAGCAAAGATGGAGGGGGGACTCAATGAGGCCTAAGGATAAAGGAGTCACTCCCCCAAACTATCCAGCATTGCACCCTTAGCTTGTGTGAACTGGATAGCAGCTTGTGCCACTGCACAGGAGCTCAGGGTGAGAGATGTGGGCTGGATGTGGAATAATACTCTGTTTGGAAGAAAGTTACCAGGGTTTTTTTTGTGATGACCATGACATGCACATACTGTGCGACCATAAGCAATGATCCCTGGGTGCTGGGAGCTACCAGCTACAATGCTGGCAGGAAAGTGGTATCACTGATAGTGTCCTAACACTGCTGAAGAGGTGTGTGCTAGCACCTGGAGCTGTACTACAACCACTAAGGGGGGCCCCCTTTCCATCAAATCTGATTTTGTCATCACCAAAGGGTGTCAGACATACAAGGAGGTAGACCAGAGGGACATGAGAAGGTGGCACTGTACTGAGAGTATCTTCTATCTCCCCACCATCTACCCAGTCCTCCTTGTGCTAGTGCTGGCAGGGAATGTCTATTTCCAAGGGACTTGCCTTCAGATTTATGTCTGTAGCCCACGTGTTCATATACTGGAATGTATGGCTGATCAGCAAAGTCCTCTGATCGGTTGACCAGGGCTTCCTTCACTGTTTTATACCTGTTCAGTACTACCGTGTTGGTCCAGCAGTTCTGGAGACTGAAGATGTTTCCAAACTTCTTCTGAAGCTGTCAAGATAAAAAAGTACAAGCCTGAAAATGAGCTGAATGTAACGCCAAAAATATCACCTTATCCTTCCTTAGGACCTTTAACATTTAATGATTTTGGAGGTGCTTTTATTAGGAGAACTTCAGCTGATCCTTGACCTTTGTCTTTGCAGTGCAAAAGCTTGGAGTGGTGCCAAAGAGCAGCTGAAGCAGGGATCAATGATCTGTGAGTGGAAAGATTTATAATATACCTCTGCTGGCCACATTGTTGCTGTGACCATTGTGCAAGTATTTTGGATTTGTCTGACAACACAAGGTCAAGGACCTTTTTGGGGATTTTCAAAGGCTACAATGCTCAACAACTAATTATTTCCTAATACTTGTATTTGTTTTGATCTGAGAGACTAGGCAAGTTAGTCTACTTCTACTAGAAAGAAATATTGATAATAAGGTGATATGCAATTTTTTTTAAAATATGCATTTGTTCCTGAAGGTCTACCCAGAGCCCGGTTCCCAGAAACACGGTTGGAAGAGGCAACTCCACACTGGAGTTTCAGGTCAACTTTCTCCCTAAAAGGAGCTTACACATCTAGTAGGACAGGTAGCTGTCACAAACCTCACATCTGTTGTGACCCATGAGAGACATCATGCTTACAGCAGGATGCAGGCTGCACAGCTAAGCCTGTCAGCCACATGCTCAGCATGGGAGCTTGCCACGGAGCTAAGTCTCCTCCAGGTAGACAGGCCCTTTGACTGCACATAGACTGCCGGAAAGCACGTTGTTGGAAGACAGTGCAATAGTGGCAATGCCCCACAGACTCTGCTCCCTTTTATTTTCATTTTTTCTGTATTTTTTTTTAATTGTTAAAAAGCTAAGTGTCTTTATTTCTGCACTGTAGCTATGCAAGGATTTCAAGTACTTAAGGTTGTATTTGCAGTGGGGTTGGAAAGGGAATTAGCACTTCACTGGCACTAGGAATACATCATGAAAAGTGATTACTGGTCAAGATTGTGGTTAGCATGACCCTGATGTGATGCGATTTGAAAACAGTAATATTTTGGACTTTATGTAAGCAAATAATACAAATGGTTTATTTAGTTTCTCTATTTGACAGATTTTGGACGGAGAGCTGAACAGTGCCATCTGTCCTAGAGAAAAGGCCTTTAGAGTTGGCAAACTGAAGCACAAACCCCCTGTGGTTTATCTGCTGCAAGCTGTGCTGTGCTTTTCCTCTGAGAAAAGCTAAGCCCTGACTTTGAATAGGAATGCTAGCGAGAGTTTGGGCATTGCTGCCGGGGCAAATCCCACAAGCTGATCTCTGTAGCTGGAACTGTCACATGCCTGTAGGTGTGCTTAAGGAACTCGCAGGGAAGTCTGCAGCCATTCCTGCAGCCACATGCCCAGCCCACGGGTTGTTTGTACGTCTCCCTCTTCCCTTGCCCCACAGCTGCCCACGTGTGAAGTTGGTGGCCAGCTCTACAGCAGAGTGAGCACCATCTGGCATTGGGGGCACAACAGCCATCTCCCACTGAGCTCACGCAGAGATGGGGAGATGGAGGCCGGCGAGTGTTGGGGAGTGATTATCTGTTTATCTGTACGGGCCAGGTCACTGTTCCTAGGCAGTGCCTTGCTTCATCCTGGACTTCGGAGAGGGTGTTGCCCTTTGGCTTCATGCAAGGGTAGATCGTGCCAAGACTTCCCCACCCCTCCTGGGCTCACAGTCATGTGAGGGCTGCTGGGATGTGGGGGCTGGCACTCACCTGGTTGAAGGTGAGGTGGGGGTTGTGGAAGTCAACGGACAGCATGGTCCCAACGAATGGCAGTGACACTGGGCCTGGCGGATAACAGCTTCACTTCTTCCTGCGCTTCATGAAGTCCAGAACTAAAGCAAAGACTGTAAGAAAAACTCCCAGTACGGAGATGTTGCTCCAGCAGGATGCCAGCTGGGACCCCAGCCAGAGAAGCAATGCCATTTTGTAGCCTGTCTACTCCTTGGTCCTCCTCTTTTGACCCAAGGCTCTTTCTCACTGCTTTTGACTTCCTCCCCTCCCCTCTCTCTCTTCCTTCCCCAGGCAGATGTCCTCCTGTTGTTGCTTTCTCCTCTTCCTCACACTTCTTCTGTCTCCCTGCTCCTCTCCCCCTGCAGTTATTGGACTGTGAATATGGGACTTGACTCAAACCTGGAGCTCCTTCTCTGCTCAGCTCAGCCCTTGGGGAGTGGTGATGAGGGCCATCCCTCCTCTTCCTCCTCCTCCTCCTCCTCCTCCTCCTCCTCAGACAGAGCTCAGCGTGGCAGCTCCTACAGTGGTGCCCTCCATGGGGCCGGGTGGGTGAGGTCCAGGTGTTTGGGTGCCCTCTCCCACAGCCAAGCTGGGAGCGCAGCTCACAACAAGCAATCTGGCCTTACTGAATTCTTATGGGGTAATTTTGAAAGTTTTTTTTAAATCTGTCTCCTTGTTTGTGCAGAGAAGGCAAGGGAGAAGCCGCTCCTGAACACAGATCATCCAAGTTTCTGTTTGCAGGGCTCAGCTCAGCTACAAGGGAGAAAGCACATGCATTGCAAGGAGCCTGGAATTTCCAGCCTTCAGGGCAGCAGTAATGCAAACATGATTATGGAGATAGTCCAAGTATTTCCTAAAGCAACACAGCTACATACTCCTGGCATCTCTGCCATCAGAGATCAATAAAGCTTGCTCATACAACAGTTAGTTCTAGATAAAGAGAAGCAGTAAACCCATCACAGTTCGATCTATGATCTCAGCATGATCAGAGGAAAGCTCCTAATAGAGCAATTGCTGCAACAGAGATGGAGAGTTCAGACTGCAAAATGATGCACCTGCAAAGATTGTGCTGTCAGCTCTGGTACACAGCCAGGGCCTCGAAACGCCCCTTTCTCAAAGAGGCAACGTTTGTTATCTGTGTGCAGAGGTCCCTGCACTGGAGCCTCTACAGCATGATCCTGCATGACCCTTGTGAAAGCATCATGACTCAGGGTTCATCTCAAGTATCTGTAAATAAATATATCCAGCATGGGAAACAACTAGTGGAATTACCAGCTCCCACACAACTGCAGAATTATGATTTCTTTTGGATTACAGAGGCATGGCAGGATAGTTCACATGACCGGAGAGTTGCCACAGATGGACATAGGCTCTTCAGGAAAGACAGGCTGGAAAGGGTGAGGAGTGGTGTTGCTTTATGCAGAGGAGTGCCCAGAGATTTGCCATGGGACAGGTGATGAGCCAGTCAAGTGGTTGTGGGCAAGGAGAAGAGGGTGAAGCAACACAGGCAACGTTGTGCTAGGCACGCACTACAGACTAGCTGATCAAGGGGAGCAAGCCAATGGAGCCATCTCACACAATCGCAGGCCTTAGGACTGACTCAGGGATGTACTTTAACTGGAAGGGCTATATGGTCAGGCACAATCCCAGTGGTTTCTGGAGTGTGCTGAAGACAATTTCTTGACAGAGGCAATCGATGAGACGACTGGGGGAGATACTCTGCTGAGTTTGTTATTCACAAACAAGGAAGAATTGGTCCAGGACATGATGGTCAAGGGTAAGTTTGCCTGCAACTACCATGAGACCGTGAAATATTAAATCCTGCAAAGAAGTCAGCAGGAAAAAAATATCATTACTGCCCTTGCCTTCAGGAGAGCAAATTTCACCTTGTTCAGGGATCTGCTTGGCATGATCCCAAAGGGAGCTGCCCCAGAGAGCAAAGGGGCCCAGGAGAGCTGGTTGGTCTTCAAGGGCAGCCTCTTCAAACCATGGGAGCGGTGCATGTCATTTATTACCTTGACTTTGGCAAAACCTTTAACATCTCCCACAGTATCCTTGTAGCTAAATCAATGAGATACAGACTGGCAAGGCAGATGATAAAGTGGATGGATGATTGGTCAGACTGTGGGGTATCCATACTGGGGCTGATAAAGTTTAACATATTTATTAATGACCTGGATGATGGAACAGAGAGCACTTTTAGCAAGTACAGCCTGGGAGAGCTAACAAGAGCTGAAGTATGTTTGCAGAGTAGTCTGGGAGTTTGTTGGCTTTTGAGTACCCACTGCATTTCAAACAGCTCTACTGCGAGGTCTTAAGAGACAGAGCAGCGACAGTCCTCTACTCAGTGGACTGGCTTGAGCAGGAGATGGCTGAAGGCTAAAAGATGATCAAGGGGTTCCTCTCACACTGATTTTCTTGACCCATGCCTCAGATGACAGTGAAAAGATGGGAAATATAGTCTCAAGAACATCAGTGGGCATTTCCTGATCACCCCACTGGTAAAAGGATGTTACCCTGACCATTTCAATTATTTTGAGCTCCACCTTTACAAAGTTTAGCTGAAAAATATCCACCCGAGTTCTTTCCTTTTTCTGTACCTTGGCTAGAGCCAAAGGCTGTCGGATTCCCGTCACTCACCTCTGGGCTGTAAGAAGGACATTGATTGGAATTCGAAAAGTGGATTTACTTTTAATGAACATTGCCCTGGAAGGCCATCAGAAGAGTAACTCTCCAGCTGCTCTTCTTCCTGGGGTTTGGCCTTGACATAAGGTGACAAAGCTGCAACCTGAGAAATGCACCAGATTAAGAAAAAAAATCTACACACACACACATGCACACTTTACACCTTTCCAAAAGGTCTCTGGGTAAATGAGACCCTCATTTTCCTCTATCCCCTTCAGGCTACAAACTAGACAGCTCCTCCACTTTTGGCTGGTAGCATGGACTGCTGTTCCTGCAAAGGACTGGAGCAAGTGTTATAGCTTAAGTAATTTCAAAAGAACAGTTTCCAAAGCAAGCAAAGAAACAATAGACAACAAATCTCTCTCTGAGAGAGAAAAAGGGTAATTATCCTTCTGACAAACAAAAGACATTCATTTGCATTTCTTCTCAATAAAGTGATATTTTGAGTGATTTTCAAGTTGAGGGAAAAAACCCTGCAAATCCATACATATTAATTTTAGCAAGCTGCAGCCCCGCTGTGCTAGCTGCACGTCTTTGACTATGCACAGTCAATTAAGAGATGAGCTAAGTGAAGTTACAGAAGTTGCATGCAGACATCACCATTTTTTGACTGGAGAACCTGCAATACAAACAGAAAGGCAGTTTAAGAAAAAACTTACTAATATTGCAAAACGAAGCATTCAGAAGTAAGGTAATGAAAGGATTAGAGTTGCCTGCACAATTTTAATTGAGCTTTTTTGTCCATATCTTCTGTAAGATCATCTTTAATTATAATTTCATGCTATTTTTCCTTTCTGAAGGACCCTCCTTTCATTCAGTGCACAGGATAGATGATGATCATTTACTAATCTTGTTTTAATTATAGTATTTGGCTTCAAAGCCTATTTTGCACCTGCTGTTCACACCCTGCCCAGAAAGCAGAGTTGGTTTTGTTGGACTTTTCCACTGTGGTCATCAGTGGCTGCATGGGTTCAGAGCAGGCAATCTTTTGTACTCGCAGCATCCCTCTGAGGTGCCACAAATGGGGAGAAGGGAAATGTAAGTCAAAATGACCTTCTAAGTGTTGGTACCTAACAGGAGAAGCCTAGAAGCTGGGTTTGACAGCTCCTGACTGCCACATACAGCTGTCCAGGACCCACGTCCACCTCCTGGGTGGAACTGCAAACGACATCTGCAGATCTTCCTACAGGATCACAAGTTTGGCACTCCAGACATGAAGGTCACAGATCAGTGCCTGTTTATGAAAATTGCTGTTCCAGTAATTACACAGGATCACATACTCATTCCTTAGCAGAGGTGTGGTGAAAATCTTTCAGTGGCCAAAACCCGCTCTTTCTTCTCTCCCCTGTCACTTCAATACTGGAACCAGGAAGCACTGGTCACATAATACGAATATTTCCTTAAGCTTTCAGAAATTTTTAATCCAAATCGTAGCAGGCTGATTGCTTTCCTCCTAACACCATTAGATGGATCCGTACCTCAGCAATGTTTCATTCTGGAGGAGCAAAGCCTCTTGCAACAGCACAAATGGTCAGATTGAAGCCTGCAGTTCTCATTCCCTGGTTATCCATCTCCCAGGCTACAGCAGAGCTGGGGCTGGTGGAGACCCCAGAAACCTTTTGTCTTTGGTGGCCTTTTCTCCTTTTCTGAGCCCTGAGCACCTGGTCTCCCACTCAGTTCTAGACATTTTTTTGGTCCTTCCTCCACCTCCTTTTTTCAGCCCACCATATATCTTTTGCCTGTTTTGCCTTCACTTGGGTGGTCTCTCCTCCTGACTGTTTCAGTGCTGGAAAGGGGTGTGGAGAGAGCAGAGGAGACCAGCTTCCCACTTGTCATTCACCCTGTCAGCCTCCGGCACCTGCCAGTAACCACCACCTGCTCCATTCAGGCGTCTCTGGGGAATTATAGCTGAAAAACTGAGAACTCTATTGGGCGCACGCAAACTGGGTTTTCAAGCGCTTGTAACATGGCCAAGTTTGAGCACAGTTTTAGAGAGCTGGTGCAACGTGTCTTCCTAACAGAAAGCTGCCTCCTGCCAAATTTTGCATGTAATGCTTCAAAGCATTAAACTGAGAAAGGAAAATATCACCAGAAATTTTTCTAATGGGTTAGGAGAAGGTCAGATAAACACAATGGCTTTCTAAGAACGATGTCGGCCATTAGAAAGGGATAAAAAAATTTTTGGCTGAACATGCCCAAAAAAATTTGGCCTAAGGCACAACCCTAACTCAGGAAATTTTAGTCTCAGACAGTTCATTGTGACTTTCTTGGCCTTCAGATGGGGTTTTATACATCGAAAGTACTTGTACAGCCTTAAGATGGACTGTGCTAACAGCTTGTTCATAATAAAGCAGTCAGCAGAACTGAAATAGCCAAGTCTTTCATAGTTACTGTTACTATGACTTACTGCCAGCCTTCCCACATTGCAAAGGAATCTGTACTTTGGCTTTTCTTCTTTATATTTCCTGTGGCTTCCTACCCTTTTCTCTGTATCAGTCACATCAGATCACCTATCCCCAAAGTGAGTCTTCATCAGACTTTGCTACTTTCACCCATCCCATCCCCATACATGTCCCTTGCTCCGAAAGAGACAGAAATCGGAACTTGAGTTTTGGGCCCTCTCTTTCACCCTAGAGAGACAATTTAACACTGGTGCTGCAAGATGTCGAGGAGCCAGGCTCTGGCAGCTGCTGCGAACAGCTTGGCAGTGTGAGCTGTGTAGTTGCTGCAGGCATCAGCATTCAGACAAATAAAGCAGCCACTGAGATGAATTTTGTTTCCTGAAACAATTTACCCCAGATAAGCCTTGCCTACTGTGGTGGTTTAGACCCTGCCGGGACCCGAGACCACGTTGCTGCTGCCCCTCCCCCACCCTTGGACAGGGACGGGACAGGGAGTGAAATACAAACCCCGGGGTGGAGATAAGGAAGGTTTAATACAGCAGTGTAACAACAACAACAGCGATAACAATGTACAGAACAAGAGCTGTACCGCCCGGACACAGCACGAGGGCCAGACCCGGCCAAAAGCCGTTCCCGCACTGCCCGCGCCTGGGCACCCGGACATGACGTCAGCATGGGATGGAATAACCCGGCTGTAGCTCCCTCCCAACTGCTGGGGAAAATTAACCCCATCCTAGCTGAACCAGGACATAATCCACCCCTTATTCTACACCATCTACGTCATGCCCAGCAGCCATTAAACAATCAGCAAAAAAATACAATATAATTCATGGTATATTTTCACCCAAAATCAAGTCCCCTTGTGGTACACAGCGGACCTCTCCATCCTCCCACATCACCCACCAGGTGCACCCAGGTCCCTGAGCAAAAGCAATCCCGTGGGTGGGTTTGCCTTTGCCTGGCACAGGACTAACCCAGACCATTTTTCCCAATACGTCCCTCATGCGCACTACAGGGACTCTATCCCCGTCTACTGTACGTGGAAGTTTTGACTGAGCCGGGCCAGCTCAATTGGCAGATCCTCTTGTGTTGACTAACCAGGTGGCCTTTGCCAGATGTGTGTCCCAGGGTTTGAAGGTTCCACCTCCCATTGCTTTCAGTGTAGTTTTTAGCAGTCCATTAGAGCGTTCAATCTTTCCAGAGGCTGGTGTGTGGTAGGGGATGTGGTAGACCCACTCGATGCCGCGTTCTTCTGCCCAGGTGTCTATGAGGTTGTTTCGGAAGCGAGTCCCGTTGTCCGACTCAGTTCTCTCTGGGGTGCCGTGTCGCCACAGGACTTGCTACTCAAGGCCCAGGATGGTGTTCCGGGTGGTGGCGAGGGGCACTGGATACGTTTCCAGCCATCCAGTGGTTGCTTCCACCATTGTGAGCACATGGCGCTTGCCTTGGCGGGTCTGTGGCAGTGTGATGTAGTCGGTCTGCCAGGCCTCTCCGTATTTATATTTCAGCCATGGTTCTCCATTCTGCTGGGGCTTTACCCGCTTGGCTTGATTGATTGCAGCACACATTTCACATTTGTGGATGACCTCTGCGATGGTATCAATGATGAGATCCTCCCCTCGATCTCGAGCCCACCTGTATGTTGCATCTCTATCTTGGTGGCCCGAGGTCTCATGGGCCCAGCGGGCTATGAACAACTCACCTTTACGCTGCCAGTCCAAATCCACCTGAGCCACTCCGATCTTAGCAGCCTGGTCCGCCTGCGGGTTGTTTTGATGTTCATCAGTGGCCCAACTTTTGGGCACGTGGGCATCCACATGGCGCACTTTCATGACAAGGTTCTCCACCCGAGCTGCAGTATCCTGCCGTACTTCAGCGGCCCGGATGGGTTTACCTCTGTGTTGCCAGTTGCTTTGTTTCCACTGCTGCAACCACTTCCACAGGGCATTTGCCACCACCCATGAGTCAGTGTAGAGAGAGAGCTTCGGCCACTTTTCTCGCTCAGCAATATCCAAAGCCAGCTGGGTGGCTTTCACCTCTGTGAACTGGCTCGATCCACCTTGCCCCTCAGCAGTTTCAGCGACTCGTCGTGTGGGACTCCACACAGCAGCCTTCCATTGCCGACGTTTTCCCACGACGCGACAAGACCCATCAGTGAACAGGGCATACCGCTTCTCCTCGTCTGGCAGCTCGTCATATGGTGGGGCCTGCTCAGCATGTGTCACCTCCTGCTCTGGTGACATCCCAGAATCTTTGCTCTCTGGCCAGTTGGTGATCACCTCCAATATTCCTGGGCGGCTGGGGTTCCCTATTTGAGCCCGTTGTGTTATCAACGCAACCCATTTACTCCACGTGGCATCTGTTGCATGATGTGTAGAGGAAGCCCTTCCTTTGAACATCCAGCCCAGCACCGGCAGTCGGGGTGCCAGAAGGAGCTGTGTTTCAGTGCCGACCACTTCTGAGGCAGCTCAAACTCCTTCGTATGCTGCCAGTATCTCCTTTTCAGTTGGTGTATAGTTAGCTTCGGAGCCTTTGTATCCCTGGCTCCAAAAGCCTAGAGGTCGGCCTCGGGTTTCCCCGGGTGCTCTCTGCCAGAGGCTCCAGGTAGGACCATTCTCCCCGGCTGCGGAATGGAGAAAAACACATTAGCAATGTCAATCGTGGCATACCACTTGGCTGCCTTCAACTCCAGTTCATATAGGAGGTCTAGCATATCCGGCACTGCAGCACTCATTGCTGGCATAGCTTCATTCAGGCCACGGTAGTCCATGGTTAGTCTCCATTCGCCATTAGACTTTCTCACTGGCCATATAAGGCTGTTGAAGGGTGAATGAGTTTTGCTAATCACCTTCTGGCTCTCTAGTTGATGGATCAGCTGATGGATGGGGACCAGGAAGTCTCGGTTGGTGTGGTACTGCCGCCGGTGCACCGTCTTGGTAGCAGTTGGCACTCGCTGCTCTTCAACCTTCAGCAACCCCACCACTGAAGGGTCCTCTGAGAGACTGGGTAAGGTGGACAATTGTTCAATTTCCTCCAGAGGAGCTATACCAAAGGCCCACCGGTACCCTTTTGGGTCTTTAAAGTACCCTCTCCTGAGATAATCTATGCCCAGGATGCACGGGGCATCTGGACCAGTCACAATGGGGTGTTTATGCCAGTTCTTCCCAGTTAGGCTCACTTCAGCTTCCAACAGAACCAGCTGTTGGGATCCCCCTGTCACTCCGAAGATACAGATGGGCTCAACCCCACTATAGCTTGATGGCATCAGGGTGCACTGTGCGCCAGTATCCACCAAGGCCTTATATTCTTGTGGGTCTGATGTGCCAGGCCATCGGATCCACACCATCCAGTAAATCAGATTATCCCTTTCCTCCACCTGGCTGGAGGCAGGGCCCCTCTAATCCTGCTCAGCATCACTCACTTGTTCTACGAATGACTCTTGTTGTAGGAATGGCTCAGAGGTCCCCTCAAGAGGGTCAGGCATAAGACCAGACATTCTATTCTGTCTGGGGGATTTCCGACTGGAAACTGGAGCGATGTTTTTCTTGGACGATTCCCCTTTCAGCTGCTATACTCATGCAGCTAGGGTGGAAGTGGGTTTTCCATCCCGCCTCCTCATGTCTTCTCCATGGTCATGGAGGTAGAACCACAGGGTACCCCGTGGTGGGTACCTTCCACTGTCTTTCTCTTGGGTGGGGAGGCGTCTGCTCCTAATGGCCGAGACGTCGGCCCGTGCAGGTGGAGTGTGGGACATGTTCTGTTCCATTCTATGGAGCCTCTGAGACAGTTCCCTCACAGCTGAAACCAAGGCCTGTGGAGAGGAAGGGAGACTTCCTTCATATTGCCGGAGCTGGCCAGTCACTTCATCCACTGTTTGAACCTGGCCGTGTCTCCAAGACATCACTGCCAACGCATTGGCATGTGATTGTGGTGCGCTTTGCAGGAACTTCCGCCACATGGAGGGTGTGCAGTGGGCCTGATCTGGGTCCATGGGTGATCGCTCATCATTCAGATCATCGTAAATCACATCAAACACAGCTAATTCCCTGAGATACTGAATACCTCTCTCCGTGTTGGTCCACTTGTTTAACTGGCATAGGATGTCATCCTTGTAGGGGTACCTTTCCCTTACACTGAACAGGAGTCACCTCCAAAGGCTGAGGGGCTGGACCTGTCTCCCTATTACCTTGGCAATGCCAGCTTCCCTGGACAAGGATCCCAGCTGCCTGGCCTCTTTCCCCTCTAATTCCAAAACACCAGCTCCACTATCCCAGCATCGGAGCAGCCAGGTGATAATCTTCTCCCCTGGAAGGCAGCTGAAATCCTTCCGCATCTCTCTCAACTCACTCAGGGACAGAGATCGGGTGATCACCTCTGGCTCTTCCTCCTGTTCTTGTGCTGGGCCTGGCTCATCTCCTTCCCTCACTATGCGAGCTGATTTTTTGGTATATTTCGTTTTCTGTATAGGGGCGACTGATACTGGCACTGGCTGTCCCTCTGGCCCAGCTGCCATACTAGTTGGTTCGTTTTCAGGCCCTGAGACCCTTTCTTCCCCTTGAGGGCACTGAGTAGTGTTAAGGAGGACACGGTAGGCATGGGCAAGTCCCCAAGACATAGCAGTGAGTTGTGTCTCCTGGGGTTTGTCAGATTTGCAACACACCTTTTCTAAATGCT
Source organism: Podargus strigoides (assembly GCA_028020825.1). NCBI lineage: Eukaryota > Metazoa > Chordata > Aves > Caprimulgiformes > Podargidae > Podargus > Podargus strigoides. The sequence goes on along the minus strand of CM051662.1, from coordinate 26,098,129 downwards.
CCACTATTTTATCAGGACTCTGCACTTGTTCGGGGGTGAAATTCCAAAGCACTGGGGGTGACCACTGACCTAGGCACTTGCTCATTTTTTTCTCACACACCTTGCCACTCATAACTGTCTGGCCTCGGGGCAGGTCTCCGGGTGATACTGTTATTGGAGAAGGACCGTATAACCTTAAACAGAATACAGCAGACAGAAAACACTGCACCGTGAACATGCTGGCCTGGACTCTCCAAGGATAGCCATAGCTCTCAACTGAGAAGATCTCTTCCCCTGGCTCACCCATAGATGGGGGGAGACCACTAACAAATGCCCAGGCCACATACAGGTACCGGTTCACCCCCACAAGCAGTGATGCAATACCTCTCTGGTGGTCTCAGGTCTCCTCATCTCGTGTCTTAGCATTCCCTAAAAGGAGCTCCAAGAACAAACCTTCCATGACTTCTACTGACCTATTTTTTCTCCATGGCTCTTTCACATGATTAGACCACTTGTAAAAGGTTTTCTCACCTCTCCTTATTTTTGAGAGGACCTTTGGACCATAAAGCTGCAGTGCTGCCCCTCAGCTCAGGGGTGAATCTATCAAATGTGGGTGATGGGCCATGTTTGAGGCCAATGGGCCACGCTCCAAAGCAGAATTTGTCCCAGTTACTGGCAGTCTACAGTCACTGTTGCAGATTATTAGGGATTAGGACTAGTTTTAGTGATTTCTGCTTCCAATTTGTTCATCTTCTAGACTGCAACAATTCTGCGCAGTCCAAAAGATGCATCATCGTTCCCTCTTCTTCTGAAGCAACGAACTACAAACTCAATGTTTGCTAAGTCTGTCTTTCACATTTGTCATAAGGAATGCTTGCATTTCTGCTGTAATGGTGTATTTTCCAAGTATTTTGTGCTCCTCTGGCAACACGCTGATGATGTTTTTAATAAAAATAAGCTGGATGGCTGAAGGAGACCATGATGACTGCAGCCATCAATGCCCTCTTTAAGGCTGCAGATGCTCACTTCCATCTCACAGCTCTAGAAACTGTTTCTTCTCCCAGCACATTTTCCTGTCCTGTGAAGCCAAGAACATTTCATATTTGGAGCAGAACCAAACACAATCTTGGAAATCTGCTCAGTCTCTGCAAAATTGGTCCATTCTGTATGGCCTCTGCTTTTGGTTGCTGGGAATGTTTTAATCAGTGATGTTACACAAGCTGTGCTTATTTTCTTGCAGAGTGCAGCTCTTTGGTTTCATTTCCAAATGGTCACTTACAATTTCACCATCTATCACCTGTACAGGTAGCAATTCCTCCTCAGAAGTTTTAGCCACAGCAGGACACCAGCTGAACAGACAGACTGCAACATCCATTTTATACAGTAACCTCATCTTGGATTCTAAAGCAGTAAAGATATTACAAAAAAAAAAGAGAAGTGTTACATTAAATTGCAGTCTTTATTCTGCTTATACACACGGTCCTTTCTTGCCTCTTTGAGATTCATTTCCACCTACCAATTTCTAATTTCATCATACAACACTGAACAGTAATTTGTCTGCTTTTCTGTATTTCTTCCACCTACAAATGGGAATTGTGAGATCTGTCTTACTCCTATGGTACTTTGACACCAGCTGATTAAAAAGTGAAGAAGTAGATACTGTTACGCCCCATAATCCATATCGAGTATGGTAATTCCAACAGTCCCCAAAATAACGTCTTCAAAATATTCTACGATTTATAAAAATCTAATGATTCTACCTCTCTTCTGAGAGGGAAACACAGTTCAGGTGCAAGAACTCAGGTGTAAATCCAATTACATTTTCCCAATACAAATGTGATAAAATGTATGGACTTTTCCTTTTTTAATAAAACCATTAGATGTGGTGACGCTTCTTTGATAACAATCGGCCTCAGCTCACAGGACTCTCGCTATGCAATGCAGACTGAACTTTACAACGCTACACTTATCTTCAGTGTAAATGCAGAGCGCCTCTCATCTCCTTCCCTGAAAATTTCTCTGCCATTTTTTGCTGCTCCCCACTAAAAGATACGGCACTGAAAATAAATAATTTCAATAAAACTAAGAAAACCATTGTCAAGATATATCTCAAAGCCAGGGAGCACTAACCTCCAAAACCACTGCGACCTCCAAGTTTGGTTGTTAGCAGGTTTGCCTACAACCCAAAAGCCACTAATGTAACACAGGCATCATTTGCAGATGACCTGAGTATGTTCGCACTCACTAGAATGTGCATGCAGGTTTTATCACACAGAATACAGTCAGTTTGAATCCTGATCCCCAGCTAGAGGGGGAAAGATTTCCTTCAGAGGAAGTTTGCTATGAGCTAAGAGTATTTTTCTTTTTCAAATCATTTGGACTCTCTAGGGCTGCTAAACAAATATCAGCATAGCTAAAGTTAGCCAGGTAAGGTCAAAAACCTGAAACTATAGCATTAAAACTCAGTTAAGCAATAAATTACAAGAAACCTCCAGAGGATGAGGAAAAAATGGAAGTAATCTTGGCTCTCAATACAGCTCCATGAAAGAAGCCAGCAAACAAGCAATGCTTTCCCTCTAATTCAGGCTCCCTTCCACAGAAGTACTAACTAGGATATGGGTCCCACTTAAGAAATTAAATCCTTAAAAATAGACTCTGTAAGCAGCACCCTGTTCACTTTTCAGCTGGATGACAGAGTGAACCTTTTGGATCCAACCAAAAGTACAGGCAGAGCAAAAAATGAAAGTCTCACATATAGAGATAATGACAGCAACTATTTCACTGACCTTTACACTGTAAAGAAAACCTCATTCTTTCCTTAACAGCTTTACATAATAATTTCTAGCTGAATAGCACAGGTCAGTTTGGGAGCAAATAGTGCAAGGTATCCATATGGAGGTGATGTTTCAGTGATGTGCATTAATCGAACTCTCTTTGGCATGCAGCAAGGCCATAGAGAAAGTACTGGAGAATTACTGGTCTTGCACAACTTTCTAATAATTACTTCTGCCCTCTACCTTTATTGACTAAATTTTCTGACTCACAATATACTGCAGTAGCTCTCTCTTAAAAAACAAACCAACAAAAACCCCAACAAAACCAAACATGTTTGTTAGAAATATTCCACAGCCAAACAAGAATCTCATCCTGTTTAATAACAGAGAGATTTCTAACAGAATTCATCCAGACATCCTGTTCCACTTCCAAAGGTCTGATATTTAAACTCAACTTTCTACATTTTTAGATAGAGGACTGCCTTCTTCCAGTCATTCTGATATGCCAAGGACTAGGTCAGACAAACCAGTTCTGTGTCCCTCCACCAAGTATTTCTGCCATATCTAGGACAACCACTGCACTCAAGACAGCATAGGTAATTCCTGATGTAACAACACTGATATCAGGCATGATAATTTAGAAAGTTTAGATCCAACTCAGCCCCAAAATGTTCTCCCTATAACCACACCAGTTTAAAGGTATTCTTTCCTCACATATGTTCTTACGTACATTACAATTCATACTGCACATTTATGAGTCAAAATACCAGAGCTGCTATTTAATTACCCATATCTTAACAAACTACTTTTTTTTTTTTTTTTTTTTTAAATGCACGTTCCACCAAAATGTTTTTCTTTAGCTTGGCATTAACTGGACTCCATGAACTAGATGTACAACATTCTTTGGCAGATGCTCTGCCCTGAACACTTTTAACATATTTTTATTTCAATACTGGTACACATAATCAGTTTGTCTTGTTCTAAGACCAGTTCAAAAGGTTCAAGAACATCACAAACCCATGTGAAATTCCCACCCATACCCATATGATACATGGATTAGTGAGGATGGCCACCACCTTCTGCAGTGTCGGCTGAGACTGCTTTGTCCTGTGCTGTACAATCTTACTATAAACTCCACAGTAGCCCATGCCTTGGATTTCTAAGTGTAGATCTCATATGCGATAAAAATCCATGATGAATATATCTATCAGCAGCTCCTGGTATTGATATGCTTGCTGCACGTATCCCAGGGCCTCCATCAATTCCTGCAGGAGTTCCTTTACCCGCACCTCCAGCTGAACACTGATCAGCTCATGCCGATATCCTTTGCATATTGAATCCATTGTATACCCTTTATGGAAAAACATCATCTTTTTCTGGACCTTGTTCCACAGTGTTGAGTCACTTAGGAAACTCCAACAACTAACCTTTTAAATGGCAACCATACACTTTGGAAACACTGTTAAACCATCATATACATTTCCTGGGAAGCAGGTGCAACTCTCCTTTCAGAAATCCTGATGGGAATCAGACAGTGTGGAGAAACACTTTGAAAATGAGCTGCCTTATCCAAACTCTCGTTAGTTCATTCCTCAACAAAACAGGTAATTCCCAAGCATCTGGCAGGCCACTCATTTTCTTCTTGACACAATCTGTGTTTTGATGTTATGCTGTCAGTCATTTCTGCTCCACAAATTCTGAATTAGCCAAGCTTTCCAAACCTTCTCTTTCTTTGAAGTCTGGGGTAACCATGACATCAAGCTGTTAATTGCTTTTGCACAATCGAGCCGGTAAACGTTTCGTACAACTGCTTTCAGAATCTACTCAGGCACTTCATATATCTTCTGAGCCAAAATAATTTTTTATTTCCAACTGGAATTTATAACTGCTTGGGATCATTTCCAGGTTCTCCCAAGAAGCCATTACACATTTAGACTCCTAGCTTGGTTTTAGAGAATTGTGGTAGCTTCAGTTTCTGTACACTTGACCAACAAAGATGACGAAGTCTCAAGACCTCTCTCTACTAGAGAGCACACCCCTTATCTCCAACAGCAGCAGCTGATTTGAAGGGTTTGAAGCACTCCCCACTGAGAAACATTTCTCATGGAGTCAAATGTGGTACTATTTATTTATTTGCTCTACATGACTCCCACTACTTTCCACCCACAATGCATGAGGAGCTATTGAACCTCCACAACAATTGCCATGAGCACCCACAAGGAAAACTTCTGAGACCCTCCCAACTACCCAAAAACCTTCTCCCTCTGCTGTGTGACACCACCCTGAGGAGCCAAAAGTATCAAATTCAGCAGTTCCACCACATATTGCTGATTCCTCACCAACATAAATCAATGCAGTAATTCCTTTTTTTTTTTTTTTTTTTTTTAGAACAGGTAGAATAGAACAGACACTAGAAAAAAAAACCCATTTTTTATTCAGTTGAAAAGAAATCATTTACTCAATCACATTAACTATGCTAAAAATGATTTTTTTTCTGACTACACCAGCAGTTAAATATTTTCAGCACCAATTCAGGACACATTAGTGACATTTATCACAACAGGTCTATTTCTTAATGTAGAAGGACATATACTAACTTCAGTAGCTGCTACTGGGAAAAGATTAAGCAGAAGACTGCCCTGTCTTTCCAAATACTTATCAGCGAGAGCAGCAACTTCTAGAAATAAATAACTGCCAAATTATCTCCCAAATCTTTAAATTGATCTTTTAAAAATAGAGTTAAAATAGATATCTTAATATGAGCTATCATAGATTTTATTTTTATGTGCTGAATACTCCAAAATGCAAGTAGTTGAACAAGCATCCAGTACATAACTTTTTAAAATAGTTCTTCCCTCCCCACGATATCAACCCCACTTTTTCATCCAAGTCATGCTGGTTAGATCCCTATCTCTAGTGACTTCCCAGTAAACCACGCTATTTGATATCGCTAGGATATGCTACCATCCTCTGAGTGAAAGAAGCCAGTGACCTGGTAAAATACCACCAACTCACAGGAACAGAAAATTCATCCAGTCATTGGTTCGTTTTCTCTGAACATCAAACATTCGAAGCTTTAATTTTTAAAAGCTTTTGTGGTCTTCCTCTTGCTGGGCCAGTTCAGGTGGTCATCACTGAAGGCAGCACAGATGAAGGCAAAGAAACTAAAAAGCAGCAGATAATACTGTCTCTCTGTCCTTTTAAACAAATCAAGTTTGCACAAAACAAAAGGAGACAAGGTTAAAATGAAGTTTATTAGGTTTTTTTCTTTGTTTTTTTTAAGCTTTTTTTTTTAATATAAAACTGTTTGTGAAACAGCTACTTTATTCCCATGGCAGAGTGACTCCTGAAAGATGCACTAACCCCTTTCTTAAGGCCTTAATAAGAAAAAAATATTTACTTTTTTTTTTTAGTTGTTGTTCCTTAAACCCAGATGTTTTAAAAATACATAATTTACAAAAAAATCCCACCCCAAATAACTATATAGTGTAGGCTGTTACACTGACATTATTCCCTCTTCCTTCCTTCAGAAAAGCCAAACATAAAATAAAAAAAGGGCTAAGTGGATTTTCCTGATCAGTTTGAAGATACATTGACTCTACCAACGTTCAGATTTCCTTTCCAGTTCCCCAATCTAGCAAGTAAACCATACTTTCCTCTCATCTGCTTTCAAAACAGAAGGCAGCTTTCTTGGAATAACTTGGGCGTGCCTGTTGTTGCCACAAAGGGCAAATACTCCTTTCCCCCAGGTGGTACAGATGTTGCCACACAAACAAGGTGTACGGGATTCTAGCAAGCAGCAGCTACCTCTTACTTCATGAGTCTCATGACTTAAGAGTCTTCAGATGTTTTTCAAGTTTCCACTATTAATATATAGTGTTTTTGAGAAACAATAACCTCCCTACCCCGTGTACACAAGTACTTGACACCCCATCACCTGCAACCATCCAAGTCTTCCTCCCACACCCTACAAGCAATTTATCACTATTTTACTTGCCTTTCAAAACTGAACTTCCTTGGAGCTCATGAGAAAGAAAGCAAAAGGGAGACAAGACCTGTTTGGAGTACTCCCAGATCTGCTCTTCTTTCCCACAAAATGTTAGGCTCCACAAGCCTTGCTTTGATTTTGGATATAATATTTACTTTAGCTACAGTTTTCTTTTTTAATTTATATGGGGTTTTGTTAATTTTAATCAAAAGGGATATAGCGCACCTTTCATTTAAAACAATGTCTTTCAAGACTAAAATATATATATATATCCATATATATATATATATATGTATAAATATATATATATATATATATATATATCTCCCTCCCTCTTTAATTCCCCGTTTCCTTTTTCCCCCCTCCCCTTCCCACTGTCACTATGGAGATTGTGTCCATGGAAACAGCTGGTTCAGACTCCTTGGTCAGATTCTGTGATGTCAGTCTTGAGTGTGATATAAGAATTTATGAAAGAAATGCTGGCATTGGCAGGCACGTCGAGAGGGGGCATGGCTGCACAGTGGGAGAGATTCCATTCAGTCACGAATGTCTACCGCTTTTTATCTCAACAGCCTAACCTGAAAAACAAAGTGAAACAGTAATATTGGAATAACTCCTTCCTTCTGTCTGTCAACACGCCCCACCCCCCCCCGCCCCAGGCTTCAGAAAAACCCATTCAGAAGCCTACCACAGCAGTAACACCAAGAGGTCTTTGGTTTTGTGGACAAAAAAACCAGATGGAAGCACAACAGTGAGCAGTTCATAAAAGCAAATCCATGTGATAAAAAAATATTAGTTTAATAATCAGCAAAAAATGAAATAAGCCCAGCTATGGAGGAGGTCCAGGATGACAGGACAATCTGTGCCACGACAACGGCACAGCACTCTTACAGAACAGGTACCTGCAGCAGCCAGAAAGGAGCTCGTTTGCCTCATGATCACTCCTCACCTTGACTATGAAAAACTGGAAACAGAGGGGCCAAGCACGTTCAAATGTGGTGACAGCTTCTGTGATGCCACACTGCCCCTCAGGGGCTGGACCCAAATATTTTCATACAGGTCACAATGCTACCATCTGACAGTTTTCAGTGAATATGTAGCAGATAATGAAGCTGGTATCAAAATTACATGAGTCTGGCTGCAGGAACCAAATTCGGGAAACGGCTAGATTTCACAAGCTAAAGGCAAAGCTGCAGTTAAACTAATTGGAAGTCAGGTAATATTTATTTCTGTTGCTTTTTTGTTCTAATTACCAGATTATGGTGGTGTGAACAGTTCATGGAAGGACTAAGCTTGTGATGGCTTTCAAGACAAATGTGGAAATGCCCAAGTGCTTGGCCCGCTCATTCTCCCTGTCCAGAGATTCTCTGAAGTGAGAAAATTAACTTCAGGAGTTTGCTAAATTGGTGGAAGCTCAGTTCAAAAGAGAAACTGCAGACAAAGTTAACATTTCATTTCTCTATGCCACAATTCTCATTCTTAGCCTGCACAGCCAAGAAAGCAAAGCTTGAAATAATATAATCCTTTCTTCCCTTCTCCCATAAGACAAGTAAGCTCAGAAGCAATTTGTTTATTTAATAAGGTTAACCCTTTGATATAACTTCAATAAATCCCTCCCCATCAGCTAGTGAGCTTGGGAAAAGGAAAAAAGCTTGCAACATAAACGATGCATACGAAATGCAATTAACGGCATTAGAAGTGTGCCTGGGAACGAAGTAACATCCATGTTCATTCATAGCTGGCAATTAAACTCCAGAAACCCTAACTGTGATACAGAAGTCAATGTTGTTCTGATTATCAGTGTTACCAATCTGATCAGATTCTGATGATTTTGATGATTGTATGATTTTAGTTTAGCTAAAATCAAGTTAGGCCTAATCGAATCATATGAGGGAGTGACTGTGTTCTGTTTTAGTAACCACAGAAAGCACACAGAACAAACAGGTGGTACCAGCAGCTAAAGTACATGAAGTGAACAGGGGGTACAAGCAGCTGAGGCCCAGCATTGTCTGTAACTAGAAACCATATAGTCAAGAAAGTAAAATATTATGTTTAAGCAACCACCGTGGAAACAATACAGTCATTAATCATATAGTGGCTAAAGTCACAGTGACCAGTTATGCTGCGTAAAGATCCCCTTATCCCCCTCCCCATCCTAATCTGAATATTAGAGGGTACAATCAATAGTGCGACTATGGTGTGACTACAGGTGACCAATGATTGTTATTAAAAATGAATATACATGAAGTGATGTAATCTGACAGATCATTAGGGGCCAATCAAGGTAAAGGTTAATTTTAATGAGCAATTGAAAGTGAGCAGTGTATGCAGTTTTATGTTAAATAGCTTATACAATGGAACTCAAATATATAAAAACCCTGCTAAAGGTGGTGTAACCCAGGATACGCTAGGTGGAGTTATCCCCCGTATCCTCCGCGCGTCAATAAATAAGTGTCTGCTTATCTACATCACACTGGTGTTGATAAGTTCTTTGTCCTGTTTGGTGACAGTTTTGGCGACCCAGATGGGACCTCGCTGAAAGAGACCGGAGGAGTCGGGGACCTGATCGATTCCAGCCAGCACCGAGGAAATTCTCAGGGATACCCATCGATCCCCGATCCACAAGGCTCTTCACAACGTACCCTGGAATTGGTAAGACACTTCTTAAAATTATCTGGTCTGGGAAAGGGGTTCGAGTCCCCTAGTCTGCCTGTCAGACGCGGCGAAAGCTGCGCAGGGTTGGACTGAGAGGGTACCCGTCTGTGGAAGCCTAGGCGCCACCTGGTAAGACGAATACGAAAGTTTCGCAGGGTTGGCATCGGTGTATGCAGGTTGGAGTCCTGCCGTATCTGGTATGTGGGTAATTTGAGTACTCTCAGGAAAAGGGTTGTGCACACATCTGGTATTTCTGTAATAACTGTGGAGCGCTGTGGAGTGTGATTGAGTAAGTCTGAGACGCACAATTGCGTGCAAAGCGAGAGGGACCTTTGATCCGCGGTTCTGTTATCCCGCGAGGGGTGCAGCCGGAGATAAGTGAAGCGAAAGGACGAAACGAGTGTTAAAAATATTATATTATATTATATAATTATACTATTACTATATAATAATATTATATTATACTGTGGTGGTATAACAATGGCATTTAAGCTCCCAAAGTTGTTTAAGGAGAGAAATGAGGGTTCTATACCAAGGACCTCTCCTTTGGGTTGCCTTTTGGCTCACTGGAAAGAGATGCGTGAGTTGCGTAAAAATCAACTTATCGAATACTGTAATCATGTGTGGCCAATGTATAAGCTAGAAGATCAGGAGGTATGGCCCTTAAATGGAACTTTAAACTATAATACTATTTTACAGTTAATGTTATTTTGTAAACGAGAAGGAAAGTGGGATGAAGCTCCATATGTGAATTTGTTTTCCTATGTAAGAAAAAACCTGAGTGGCAAAAGGAATGTGGGATGACTGACCAAATAATGCCTCTTATGAAAAAGAATAAAAAGGTCCAGGAACATTGCCCTGCATGTACTGCTACGAAAATGTGTCTTAAGCATCTAGCACTCAAGAAAGAGGGAAGGGTTACCCAAGGGGGGGAGTGTGGGGGGGAAGAGGAAGAACAGGTAATAGAGTCCCCCTCGGAATAAATCAGTGTGCCTTTTGTAAAGAGGAGGGGCACTGGAAAAAGGAATGCCCAAAGAAACTGAATGGTCAGCAAGCAGCAGCAAGAGTAATGGTTCTGGGAGAATATACAGATTGATGGGGACCGGAGGCGAACCCCGCTGAGCCTCTGGTTACCATTAAGCTGGGAGAAAAAGAGGTTGCATTTTTGGTTGATACGGGAGCAACATTTTCAGTTTTGAATACACAAAAAGGAAAAATAGGAACAAAACCAGCAAATATTATTGGAGCCACAGGGAAAGAGGAAAACCGACCATTCCTACAACCCTTGGATTTGAAATTTGGAAGCAAAAGTATAACACATGAATTTCTGTATGTTCCAGATTGTCCGATAGCAAATCTCTTCCCATTAAGGGTATCTAAATTAAATGCACAAATTGTCTTTGAAGACGGGGAGTTGTTATTAAAAATACCTGAATCAAAAACAGGAGAAATTTTGATGATACAAGAAAAACCAAAAGTACAAGAAATTCCCCCAGAAGTAAATAATGCAGTAATCCCCATGGTATGGGAAACCGATATCCCAGGAAAATCTAAATTGGCCCAACCTGTGAAAACTGAATTAAAGAAAGGAGCAAAACCGGTAAGGATTCGACAATATCCAATTAAACCAGAAGCAGAGCAAGGAATTAAAAAGCTGATTAATAAATTTTTGAAATATAACATTTTAGAAGAGTGTGAGTCAGAGTATAATACCCCTGTCCTACCAGTACAGAAGCCCTCAGGTGATTTTAGATTGGTGCAGGATCTGCGACCTGTAAATCAGATTGTAAAAGATATCCATCCAGTAGTGGCAAATCCGTATACATTATTAACTGCCCTCAGAGAGACATATCAGTTGTTTACAGTGCTTGATTTGAAAGATGCTTTCTTTTGCATACCCCTGGACCAGGAAAGCCGTAATTTATTTGCTTTTGAGTGGGAAGACCCACAGACAGGGCGCAAAACACAATTAACATGGACACAGCTACCCCAAGGATTTAAAAACAGCCCAACGATCTTCGGTAACCAGCTGGCAAAAGAATTGGAAATTTGGACAAAGGAAAAGACAACGCCGCCACGACCAGATCACCTTCTCCTACAGTATGTGGATGATATTCTAATAGCTACCGACGAAAAGCCTGCTTGTATCCAGGTAACCATTGAACTTTTAAATCTCCTGGGACTTAATGGGTATAAGGTGTCTAAAAAGAAAGCCCAAATAGCAAGCCAAACAGTAATATACTTGGGCTTTGAGATTTCAACAGGGCAGAGAAAGCTGGGAAGCGACCGAAAGGAAGCAACTGGTGCTATCCCTGAACCTCGGACTATGCATGAATTAAGAGCGTTTCTGGGAATGACCGGGTGGTGTCGTCTTTGGATTATGAACCATGGGCTGACAGCCAAACCACTCTACGAGGCCCAGAAATCTATCCCTCTTGTGTGGGGTTACCAGCAACAACAGGCCTTTCGAGACCTTAAGCAAGCTTTAATGTCAGCACCAGCTCTAGGACTGCCTGACCTAACCAAAGACTTTCAGTTGTTTGTCCATGAGAGGCAACACCTTGCTCTGGGAGCCCTGACCCAAAGGATGGGAAGCTGGAAGAGGCCAGTGGGATACTTTTCCAAACAACTGGACACAGTGAGTAAAGGATGGCCTGCCTGCTTGCGAGCAGTAGCAGCAACAGTAATACTGATACAAGAAGCTCGCAAGCTCACTCTGGGGAGAGTCATCACAGTTTGTCCCACACGTGGTTATTACAGTGCTGGAGCAAAAAGGAGGGCATTGGCTCTCCCCTAGCAGAATGATGAAATACCAAGTAATCCTTACCCAACAGGATGATGTGGTCTTAAAAACAACTAACCTTGTGAATCCTGCAGTTTTCTTAAGTGCTTCACAGGAAGAAAAGAGACCCGAGCATGACTGCTTAACCACTATTGAGCACACATACTCCAGCCGAGAAGACCTGAAGGATGTCCTGTTCGAGGACCCTGAGTGGGAGCTGTTCACAGATGGCAGTAGCTTTGTGCAGAACGGAACTCGATACGCTGGATATGCGGTAACAACTGAAAATTCTGTGATAGAAGCAAATGCATTACCCAACACGACATCAGCTCAGAAAGCAGAACTGGTTGCCTTAATAAGGGCTCTGGAATTAAGTAAAGGAAAGAAAGTAAACATATGGACAGACTCAAAATATGCTTTTGGAGTAGTCCATGCCCATGGAGCCCTGTGGAAAGAAAGAGGACTATTGTCCTCCCAGGGGGCAAATATTAAGCATCAAAAAAAGTCTTACAATTATTGTTGGCGGTTCAAGAACTGGCCCAAGTAGCAATCATGCACTGTAAAGCACATCAAACTGGAAGTACAAAAGTAGCTGAAGGAAACAGATTGGCTGATCAAGCTGCTAAGGCAGCAGCCCAAAAACGAGTACTAGAAATGGCATTAATTCCCACTCGGACTGTAACACTCCCTAAAGAACTTCCAAAGTATTCAAAAGAAGATGAGAAATTGGCTCAACTTGTAAATGCAAAGAAAAATCCAGAAGGATGGTGGACAACTTTTGAAGGTCAAGTTGTAGTACCCCCATTAATTATGAAAGAAATTCCACAGATAAAACATCAGGAATGCCACTGGGGCGTGGAAGCCTTGGTGACATTCCTGAAAAGGCATGTAATATCAGTAAAGATGTTAGAAGTGGCTAAATCACTTACTGTTAAGTGTGAAGTATGCCTAAAGAATAATCCAGTCATACAGAGGAAGGTTCAAATGGGTAAGTTAAAAACTGGGATGGAACCTGGTGATTACTGGCAGATTGATTTTACTGAATTACCCAGATGCAGAGGGTATCGGTATATTCAGGTCGGGGTTGATACCTTTTCTGGATGGCCGGAGGCCTTTCCCTGTTGTACAAATCAAGCTAAAGAAACAGTCAAGAGGCTTTTACAAGAAATAATTCCAAGGTTTGGGGTGCCCCTCGGGATATCATCAGATAGGGGCCCACATTTTGTAGCAACTGTAATACAGGATATAAGTAAAACTCTGGGAATAACCTGGGATTTACATGCCTCTTGGAGGCCTCAGTCTAGTGAAAAAGTAGAAAGAATGAATCAAACTTTAAAAAGACAGATTAGCAAAATTTGTCAGGAGGCTAATTTGAAATGGCCTCAAGCACTCCCATCGGCATTATTGCGTATTCGAATACAGCCAAGAAGTGGGATGTCAGTCAGCCCCTATGAACTAATGTATGGAAAACCATATGAAACGCCTGAACCCAATCCAAGTATGCATATAAAAGGAAAACAAGATGTGTATAATTATTTGCTTTCTCTTGGAAAAACTCTAGCTAAACTCTGGAGCACAGTGGTATGGAATCGACCCTTGACTTTGGAGAATCCTGTCCATAACTTCCAGCCTGGAGACTATGTCTACATAAAGACCTGGACATCAGAGCCTCTACAAGAGAACTGGAAGGGACCTTATCAAGTGCTGCTAACTATGTTCACTGCAATCAAGACTGCTGAATCTGACGCTTGGATCCATTATACCAGAGTGAAGAAAGCACCATCCTCAAACTGGAGAGTGATTGGAGATCCAGAGACTTTAAAACTGACATTGAAACATGATTAATTATAAATAAGTGAAAGTATACTTTCAAAGGGGGGAAATGTTACCAATCTGATCAGATTCTGATGATTTTATGTTTTTAGTTTAGCTAAAATCAAGTTAGGCCTAATCGAATCATATGAGGGAGTGACTGTGTTTTGTTTTAGTAACCACAGAAAGCACACAGAACAAACAGGGGGTACCAGCAGCTAAAGTACATGAAGTGAACAGGGGGTACAAGCAGCTGGGGCCCAGCATTGTCTGTAACTAGAAACCATGTAGTCAAGAAAGTAAAATATTATGTTTAAGCAACCACCGTGGAACGAATACAATAATTAATCATATAGTGGCTAAAGTCACAGTGACCAGTTATGCTGCTTAAAGATCCCCTTATCCCCCTCCCCATCCTAATCTGAATATTAGAGGGTACAATCAATAGCGCGACTATGGTGTGACTACAGGTGACCAATGATTGTTATTAGAAATGAATATACATGAAGTGATGTCATCCGACAGATCATTAGGGGCTAATCAAGGTAAAGGTTAATTTTAATGAGCAATTGAAAGTGAGCAGTGTATGAAGTTTTATGTTAAATAGCTTATACAATGGAACTCAAATATATAAAAACCCTGCTAAAGGTGGTGTAACCCAGGATACGCTAGGTGGAGTTATCCCCTGTATCCTCCGCGCATCAATAAATAAGTGTCTGCTTATCTACATCACATTGGTGTTGATAAGTTCTTTGTCCTGTTTGGTGACATCAGCACACCAATTAGATTATGTCCCAGCAAGCCTACCTCTTGGCTGCAAATATCCCCTCCTAGAGGGGTGCCAGGCTAAGAGCAAAGAAAGAGTCAGGCGAGTACATACGAAAAACAGATGGGTAAGCCATAGAGCTACAGCGAAGGAGGAGGAAAGGAGAGAGGTTCCTAGAGAGTTCAGGCAGCTGACCTTTGTGGCATTCATTATTGTGCAACTGTGAGCCCTCACTGAAGGAGTGTCAAGGCCGTGTTGCTGTCTCTGGCTTCTGTACAACTGCAGCTTGCCCATGCCTGGAATCAGTCCAGAGCATTAGGCACTGCCTCAGGGAAGAAACAGGCTCACCACACAGAGAGAGTCTCTCCTTTCCTGGACAAGATCCAGAGCACCAGACTTGCTTTCACAGTCACTCTCCAGATCTGGATTTGATCCAAATGTTCTAGAGGCAACTGGCTCAGGGAGAGAGAAGCAACAGAGACAGAATACACTGACTTGTCTGGATGTGATCCAACACACAGGATTTTTCTTAACTTGCTGGGCCTAGGAGTCAACCAGGACTAGAACAGCCCAATAATCCAACAGCTGAGTGTCCATTCTGTCTTACACTAAGGCCAACAGAAGGGCAGCTCCTTTACTACCACCACTGCTACAGAATTCCTCTAAACTTCTTTAAGTACTACAGTAATGAAGCAATTTTTTATTTTTGCTTTTTAATTTAAAAAAAAAAAAAAAATTGGATGCTTTAGATTTGCATGGTTTTCATTTTGGGATTCAAGGTCAGGTTAGAGAACTTAGTCTTTAAGACATTCTCAGCAACAAAAGGGGAAGGCTAAATAGGACCTTCAGATAAGAACTACTTGAGGCAAAAGTGAACTTGGAAGAAATGGTGCCTTAGAGAGAGATGTCTAAAGCACACAGTGAACATGGTGCAGAGATTTCAGCCTGTAAGGTATTAAGCCAATACATTGCTATGATATATATATAAAGAGTTAGTACTGGACAATAATAAAGGAAACAAAACTCTGTAAAGGTCTCTGGGACATAGTAATGTTCACCAGCACCTTAAAGAAATGGCTCAAAGTCATCACTGAGAAGACTTCTCTAGTGTTCAAACAGACACCCTGTTTGTGAGACTATCATCCTGTTTCAACATTATTTTTACACGTTTTTACACTTTACAGAACAGAAAAAAGCTTAAAAGAATCCCAATGACCTTTACCATGGAAGGAAAAAGTTACTCAAATAATGAACTTTAAATACTGTTTTCATGGTAACTTTTTTAACAACACTCCAAAGCCAAGAAAGAATGCTGTTAAAAATGAAAAAAAATCACAGAACACAGCAGAGCTAAACCAAGTCAGAAGTCAGTCTATAAAGTGTTTATATGAAACACTACCTATCTTCTGCTACTGCACTAAAACCCAGAATTCTCTGATTAATCTCTCATCCTTCACAGAAAACACCATTAAAAGCACTTCATAATTACTTAACTTGAGAAACAGGTAAGATTTTCAGGTAAGGGATGTGCCTGGGAAGCAAGGAAACGGTAGTGAGGGAAGGGGATTGTTATCATCAGCTCAGAGAATAGACATGAAAGAGCAACTTCACCTGCATAATTGCAAGAAAAAAAGAAGCAACTAGCTTGACTAAAAAATGCAACTGAGCAGTGAAATGAAGGCAAGAGACCTTCTCGGGCTGCAGTTTATGGGAAAAGGTGTCAGTAAGTATTAATTTGAACCAAACACTTATTTCATTTAGACCTCCCTATTACCACCAAATGGCAATGCACTTGGTGGAACTGAAATAAGAAATCCCAACCTCATCCCACTCCCTGGGTGCTAATTCCCACCTCTGTGCTACCCTCCTCCTTGTGCCAGGGTATTTGCCCAGCCACACAGTGACTCAGATAAGGGAAATGACCCAACTCAGATGCTAACATGACAAAATGCAGTTTCAGACAAATTTCATTTCCCACCAAGTTCACACATGGCTGTATGAATGCTGGGACTGGACAAAGGAGGAGGCAGGAAGGAAGAGCAGTGGGGGAATTAGGGCACAAGAGCAGAACTGCTGCATTCCACAGCAGTGCTAACTTGCAGCAACTACAGCCCACCCTGGATCTAGAGTGAGGGGAGGTAAGGGACCAGAGTAAACATTACAAACTTATGAAATTGTGGCCACATGGGTGATAAAAGGTGGAACTGTAGCCCCAAGTCTGTTTGCAAAATAGAGGAAAATGCTGGTCTGAAAGAAATGTAATGGGCTCCTGATAAGATTAATTTAGTTATCCTTGTATTTACATTTCCAGAAAAAAAGAGTTCAAGATTCTTATAATCTTGATTCCCATCAGTATTATTAATTCTTCCTTACATACAAAATTTAAGAGACTTTGGTTAATTTATTTATACGGAAGCTTACTATTAACTACTCTGAGACTTACAGAAAAAAACTTTCAGATCCTTATGGACATGATCATGGCAATATGAAAGGAGATTTCTGCCACTGGTTTAGCTGGGAGAGTACTCAGGCAGTTGTAACAGCTAACAAGCTTTGTCTCTCACCACTAAACAGAAGGAACTGCTGCAGAAATACAAAAAAAGTGAAATCACCAGTCTGAACAGAATGGTAGCGGGGGGGGGCGGGGAAATAAAGCAAGCAGTTATTACAAATTTTCTGAATACACACCAGAGCACCTTGATTTCTCATAGAAATGTGTAAGGCACTGGAGGTAAGGAGCCAAAGAAGGCAGGTGGAAACTGGACACTCTCCCCAACTCACCTGTGCTTGCTTTTATTTCCATTCCCAGGAGTACACTTCCCCCCTCACCCCCGCTCCGACTGCTCTGTGCTGAGGCTGCCTTTCACCATCTTGTTCTGCAATGAGTGAAGAGAGCAAGGAAGGAGGGGCTGACAAACCAGCAAGCCAAAAGGAGGAGGAAAAAGAAAATGAGGGAGAAAAGGAATATGGGGTAGGGAAAGCGAACATATAGAAAGTGAGAGAGAGAAAGATAAGTCAGTATTGGAACCAGACAGATTTTTCAGACCGAGTTTTCCCTGTGACAAAAGCAGGCAATTCCACAAAAGTAAAGAATTTGGGATACGAAAGCCTGGTTTATTTTAAGAAACAAAGAATTTAACACAAAAAGGTAGAACAAGCTGAGAAACATCACTTAAAACTGCCTCACAGAAGGCTTAAGACAATCTAAGACTGCAGTGCCACCAAAAGGTGAGGTATCCCATTCCCTTTATATCCTCTTCAGCGCCTTAGCATCCTCCTCAGTTCTGTTACAACAGCACTTGCTGCGATACAGACATCCAGCTAGCTGGGATTTGCGAGAGGAAGCTAACCCTTCAAAAATGATTGGTTTTCAGACAGTGTTTTCCCTGTGATAGCAGCTGCTATTTTGCAAAAGTAGCACATTCAGGACATGGATGGTTGAAGTATCAATGCTGACAGAAGGAAATGGGAAAGCTCACTGGGGAGCAGAGGGAAAGGCAGGACCAGTCCCTCTGGACTTAGCTTGCTTATGCCTGAACTGTCAAGCGCAGTTAATGAGGCAAGAAGCACCTTTGCTCTCCAGGAGCCACTTATTATGATGAGGTGTATTTATTGATGTGAGACATAGACTGAAAAAGGATAAGAGGCAGTATACTGGGGAAGTTACTCAGTGTTAAGAGAATTTATAAAGTTAGTTCTTCTACCCATTAACTACAGAACATAAGAATGAGGTATTAGCTACTAACTAGCTACTAATGTTAACTAAAAGCATAGTTTAAAACAGTCTAAAGTCTTTCTTCCTCTCAACTGCTCATGTTCACATCATGCAAAAAATTGATGCAATTTGTTCTCCAGTCATTCTAGAGCAATGGTTTTCAACCTTCCTGTGGCTGCCTCACAGCTGGCTGGAACTCCCCTTTCCAGCCACTACAATGGAAGAGGCAGGGTGATCCTATATTCTGTTCCACAGGACTGGGAACAAACCAGTAACGATCAGTGGATTGTGTGGCAAGGACAGAGTCACAACCGTCTTTACTAACCAAAAGCCAATCAACTTCAGTGTCAAAGAAAGGCTGCTGGTGTTGAATTTCCATTTTCAACACAATGCAGAAAGTTATCTAAAGTGGGACAGTTTTGAATAAAATCCAAAGTTTTATTGCCTTGTGAAGTACCTTTATCAACTTAATTGAAAGCTTTCCCCCTCTGCCCCCCAAGATTACTTTAGAAGCCAATGTGCCTGCTCAGTATCTTCTCTGAGAGGCTGAATTCTGTAAAATGGTTGTTTCCTTTCACGGTTTGAGCACCATCACTGCAAGTACTCATATAGAGCAGCAGTGACCCAAGCCAGTTATGAAAAGCTTTAACACTATGTTTCCCTGTAATACTTCAGGCAATGGGCAGCAAAAATAAAACAGCCTTCAAAGATGTAACCTTCCTGTTCTCTTTAGTCAGGTATCCAACGTTGGGCAGAGGGTGGCACTTAGGTAGTTGCATTGCACAGTAAGGGAAGCTCATCCTTCCCCATTTTAGTTTGGCAAGATCTGCATGTTCATGTAGTATTAACACATCAATTTAAGCTTGCTGTACATTTTCAACATTATTCCACAATTGTACTTTTTATATGATGAGAAGTAGGCCAGTTCTGGATAACAGCCTGAATGGCCCCAGAATCTTTCAGCGCATTTTAAATATGTGTGCATAAATACATCACATTGTGGTAGAAAATCCAGAAAGGAACATGAGACATGTATGTTTACAAAAGACAGATTAAAGATAATCTGTAAAGACAAAAGACGACCAGATGTCAGTCTAATTCTAGGCAGAGAAGAGATCTGCAGAGAAGGACTAAATGGAGACTAATCCCTGCTAGAAAGCAACACGATTCTTCCCTATTATAATTTACTTTCCAGCATATGCCATCCACACTCTTGCACAATTACTATTGTATCCAGCTGGCCACAAAAAATAGCCATCTTTCTGGATACTTCTGAGCATTTAAAACAGGTGGACAGGTATCCACTGCCTCCCAGAGATGTATCTTCCCTTATGCACAAGAGTATGCACCATTTGCCTTGTCTCCTCTTTCCATACAGAGTGACAGCAGTCCAGCTCTCAGCACCACCATGTTTGCAGGCTCCAGGTACATTCAGATAAGGATGCCCAAACACTAAGCAGAAGCAGCATGCTGAATCCATCACCGAAAACTGAAAATGATGATGGGTCTTCTGAAGAGTCAAATATCTACAGAACAACTAAACAGATACATTGTAGGCTGAGTAGTAGGACTTGGTCTAGTTCTACTGAACTAGAACAAGGTGTTTCAGGTTCATGACAGTCTTAAATGTTTCAAAAAACTGGTTGAAACTTTTCCATGAGCCATTTTTCTTCCTCCTTGAATCCACAGTAAATCCAAGGAGAACACCCACCGGTTTCAACACAGCACTCAAACAGAAAACAGGGAGCAGTATACTGATTCTATCTCAGAAGACAGGAAATGAAGCTGGGGTTTCTAAAGAGCCATGAAAGATCTGAAGAACAACTAAACAGACAGGGCAAAAACTTCATTTATCTTCTTAAACTCTCTGTATTCTTCTCAAGTCGATGTTTGCCCCCAGAATATACCACAAGCACACATCACAGAAGAATTCATCTAAAAGCATCTCTGACTACAGATGTTATCCAGGTATAAAATTACTAGCCCAAATTTAGATACCAGAAGAGGGCAGCAAAAAAACACATCTAATGCAAGAGATGACTCTTACCTTGTGCTTAGGGCACCTCACTGAGAAATTCTCTTCGTTTAGTAAACAATCTAGAGGAGCAGAAGACAACAATTTATTACTTTTTTAAATAAAAACCAACTTGAATAATATATTGCATGTGTTAATTTTGCCTCAAAGGTACACATTTTTCATTCAAAAATCTCTTATAGCAATACTATCTTATTAGCAGATTCATCCTGTTCACCCTCAAAGCTTTAGCAAATAAAATTACTGAACACCCCAAGTGACAATATTGCCTGGATTACCAAGTCAAGTCCAAGTATCCCCAGTCTCCCCACTCCTCTGTATAGAGTAAGAACCACATCAGCAAGTCTACAAATCCCAACCCCCTTCAGCTATTCAAGCCTTCCTTGCTACAGAGCACAAGGAAGATGGACGCATTCATCCAATCTGAACAGACGATCTCTGCTTTATATTTCATAGGAAAATTGTTGCCTTTCATCCTTACCCCAAAGCTCTGCCAACATCAGGGGGAGAAGGGGTGTGTGTCTCTAGGTGTGGGTGCTTATGGACAGTTTATTTGCAATCCCAAATCCTGGTGATCAGTTTACACTTTGACACTATGTCTGGTAGTCAGGTCACTCATGCTGCTCTTGAATCTGCTTTCATGACTTGTATATGTGAAGCTTCTATGATCTAAGAAATAGTTTAATTAATGATTTAAACCTATTACAGAAAGCAGGACGCCTATGTAGAACTGCTTATTTAGGAACAAATTAAGCAATAGTGTTGTTTGAAGAGCATTTCTCTAGTGGCACTGCCAGCGTAAGTGTTGCCTCCCCTCTCACCCTCCCTCCCAAATGATGCCTCTAAAGGATGCTGAGTCAGCAGCTCCCAGAACCTCAGCGCTATGCCCACACCAAGGAGCATTGCTGGCTGGCTCTCTGCCTTCCATTTGTGCCTTCCAGATATCCTGTATTTTACCCTCACAGCCAAGTCCAAAAGCAGAAGCACTCTCCCAAGAAAATTCAGCTGCCTCTCCTGGGCACGCCACCTCTCAACCTGCCCAAACTTCTGACATTGTTCTTTCCAATTGCCTCATGGACTGAAGGCGGACTGACAGAGCACCATCACCACACCTCAGTAGTTCCAAGCACCATCACCACCCTTAGTGCAACCAATACTGTAAGAATTCAGCAAGGTTCTTATGACCTCCCGTCTGCTCCAAACCTACCCAAATAGCTAGCAAGTAAAGAAGCACAATGGTAAATAAAATGTGCTAATTTAAGTATGTAGCATAACCAGTGCTACCTGCTGTTTCAATCTGCTGGAAGAGTTTAGCAGACAGCAGGAGACTGCAACTAAAGCTTGAGGGAAAAGCTTTTTAGACACCCAAGCTTTGGCAGAGCATCCCTCTGCTATGAAACGCTTATGTTTCAACATGAATGCCTCTGGCCTGAATCAAAGAGAAACAGCATGCAATAGGCTAAGTTACTTGAGAGGTTTTAGCAAAGGGGAGTAAAAACCTTAATCCTGCCACAAAAAAACCCAAACCAATTCTAAATGCGGTATTAGCAAACAACAGGACATAAATAAAATGTCTCATTATAAGGGCAGGAATTGTACATTTAGAATACAGCATGAATTATCACTGCATAATACAGCAATCATCGAAAATGTACACAGTATGTTAGAACAGGATGGAGTTCTTTTTCTTTATTGGAAACCCAACATTAGTAAAAATGCACCTCTCTAGCTAGTACATCAGAATGGAAGATCATACAACAATCAGAGAGAACTGGCAGAAACCTCATACCTGATCTGCACATGGAGCTCAGTTTCTTACTAAGGTTGGCATTTTTGTTGCAAATACAAATAGCAGATCCAATTAACAGCACTGAAAAATTTCATCAGCTAACTGTAGAGAATCAGCTGAATACCAATAAGGCAAAACTTGTTCATCATTTCAAAGCTGGCCTGGATTTCAGTTAGCAGTTCCAAGTATTTTATATCACAGATTACAATTCATCATGAAGTCACCAGACACATAGCTATGATTAGTTCATTGTGGCAGAAAAGGAAAAAGAACTGAGACTCAACCTTGTTTGTACAGATTTTTCTCCATAAAGCAGTCAGGGAAAACCTAAAACATCTTTAATAGAAGCAATTATTCCTCTGTAAGCTTCACACTTTGTCTCACCCTCTGTGTTCTGCTTGTTACTCATCTCTAACGATACTTGTGAAGACACAGGATTTCTGTTGTCTGGAAATTCATTTTATTTTGCTGCTAGTCTTTTCCTAATTTACAGCCAAAAATTTTTTATATGTGAAACTGCCTATAATACACATCATGGGGACAAGTGTGCTGCAACAATCAGGATCTGACTCCAGGTGGGGAGGGGAACAAGCAGGGGGAGAGGATACAAAATTTCAGAAAACAAAGATCCTGTTTCCATGGAGACATCTCTAGGACTGTTATCTTGAAACATCAGAGGCTCTTCATAAATTTGGACAGACAAAAGCCAAACACAGACAATGTTAACCACAGTCATTCCCATATAAAAATTACTTAAGTGGCACTACTGATCTTGATTTTAATGCAAATAGCTAGGAGGAGTTCAGCTGTCTTGCACCCTATATTGCCAAAGATTACTTTGTATGAAAGGAGATTAAAAGGAAGGCTGAATTAGGCTATATAAAAGCATCCATATGTACAAACTGGCAGCTTATGAAGCCACATGCCTTGCATAGCAGCCAATTAGCAACAGCAGTGCAAAATCTGGCTCCTCACCAGGGTGGGATTGGAAGCCAACCATCAGTGCCAAAGTCAGAGCCCAGGCCGAACCACAGGGCCAGCCTTCAGCACTGTAACTGGAGTCATTTGGAGATATTTCACCCTCCAGACCTTTACAAAAAATATACTGCCTGTCAAATGAGGCACAGTAACTGACAGGGTACTAACTTCTAATTCACACCAGTGCAAAGGTAAAAACATGCTCCCAGTGCAACTGCCTAGGAGCACAGTGTACATACTTCATCTCAGCTAAGCCATGGTCACTTCCAGGGATGCTACAGGACTTCAGTCAAAGACCAAGGGTTTATGACTCGACATACCCCAAGAAACACTCCAGCAAGTGTTTTCTGATTTATTTTAAGATACAAAACCAGTTGTACATAGTCCAAAAGCCTGAGCCCTTCTAAACGTCAGCACAGACTTCTGAGGATTCAGAACAGATCTGTCCCAGATCTTCAATAAAGCAGGGTGGCACCATCCTTCAAAGCAGGATGGTCAACTTCAAATGAAACTATCACAGAGCTCAAAGAACTTGAGAAATATGTGTATCTGATTCACTACAGGAAAGACAGCAGCACTGCATAACCAATAAAAAGGGTTTATAGGCAGACAGCAGGCTGAGGAAAGAGAAAAGAATGTTGATTTGCTTCTCAAGGACGCCTACATTTTCTGCTTGGGCATAAATAAAAATCAAGTCCTATTCCATATGGCTTGCTTATTTCTTTTATACAGATTTATTAGAAGAGCAGCTATAGATTAAGACAGTTTGATTACACTCACAGATAAAAGCAACTGCAAACAAGGTCTTTTACTCTCATACTATCAGGCTGAAATTTTGAATGCTAAGATTCTGCTTCAAGCTGGGCTCTTATTTGTTTTGGTTGAAAACTTCAGCTAAAGCAGCTTAACAATTTCCTTAAAGCTCCTTCTTGGGAAAAAAGCTATTCTGCCCATGTTAAATATCCCAGCAAATTTTCTCTGAAAAGCTCTAACATATCCCAATTTTCAGTAGGACCTGAATTTTAGTCAAGGCATGCCCTTGCCAGTTTACCACAACATCAGCAAATATAACTCTTTGAAAGAGGAATAAGGATTTTAACCTGCACATCCTCAGGAGAGGCTTCATAGATGTTAGTTGCTAGGTCCTTTGAAAATTCACAGAATGATACAGTATATCCCACCAAATATACTTTTGTTTGGGAGCGAGCAGGTCTTTCCTATAAACGAACTTCTGGCCTCAAATTTAAGCACCAGACTGAAAAGCACTGAAGTTGTCAGGGGACATTTCTAAGGCTTGGGCAGCCTGAAGAAGGCAACTATTTCAAAACTGCAAAATGGGAAACACTGGCCCAGAAGGCATCAGAATTGAAAATGTTATTGAGAAAGGCAATCTGGAACTGGAGAGTGGAGGTAAGCAGGATGATAAGACTAGTGCTAGTAGAAGTTAGCAGCAGGGAATAAAGGAAGAGTGCCAGCAGAGTGAGGCGAAGACTGAATCAGGATTGACTCAGCCAGAAGACTGTAGACTAAGAACTAGTGGGATAAGGCACAGAAAGGTGAAGATCAAAGGCAATACACAGGAACAAATGGGGACTAGCAGGGTTAAGTGTGACAAGGAGCTAAGTTAGGAGAACCAAACAGGAATAAGATGCCCAGAGATGAAAAACAGAGCTGGGGCAAGAAAGGAGAGGAAGAGGTGATATAAGAGCAGAGAGGAGGAAGCCAGAATGACAGCTAGAAAACTGGACAAAGGAAAAAGTGGAAAAGAGCAGGGAGAATCTGGTCTTACAAAAAAACTGGGATAAGAAATCTGAGAGGAGGAACCTGAGACCAACTACATGAAGAGCCTGTGGCTGGTACAAAGAGCTGGAGCGGAGAACATATCAGACATACAGACTGAAGAGGGAGAAAGAAAGGAAAATGTACAAAGAAACAAAGAGAAGTCTTTGTTCTCACTATATCATACTCTTCCTGGAGTGAAACCAGAGATTCACCAGTTTTACCAACTCCTCTGCCATTATTGAAATATGTTTGTGAAACTCGTGGTCCAAGTAACCCATCTCCATGCAGCTCTCTCAATTTATTACTGCCACATTACTCAAAGAAGGGAAATTAGCTTGGAATGGTGTATTCTGACAGACAGCCATATGACAACATGATGTCTCATAACAAATTTAAAAGAAAATGAAGCAAGCATAGCCTTGGAACTTGAACACAAAAAGCTACTAAAAAAACCCCACAACCTCAAAGGTTGCAAAGTCAAATCAAATTAGAGAAAAAGCCAAATTTCATGTAGCCCACTTCTACATATAGCAGACATATTATATTACATTTAATATGGACTAAGGAGTATAATTATGTACTAGTTTTTGTATACAGGACACTGCCTCTTCTGTGCATGAGGCAGAACTGCTCTTGGGAATCAGTCATGATTGTTCAGTAAATTTGTCATCTGGAGGATCCTACCGCATTTGCTCAAGTGTAGTAGAGTTAATGAAGACAGTATATCTGAAGAAAAAGGACAGTATCTTAATTTTGATATCTGTGTTTAGAACATAAAAAATGCTACATAGTGTACCTAGTAACACCAGAATTCAGATTAAGCACCCTAAACTATTGGGAACATTCACTACAATTTATTTTGGTTTTTTTCAATGGTATTGGAAAGGACAGGTCATAAGCCAGAAAAATTACTAAACACAAATCTGATGATTCTCTCTCTCAAATGTACTGTAAATAAAAAGTTTATTCATGTTCTTGAAACTCTTAAGCATGACAGAGATGAGTATCACAGAAAATTCCACAGTTCCACTTTCAGAACTGAGATCAAAACATACACAGTAAACAATGCACAGTAAATAATACACAGAATCAGTGAAGACAACATATGTTCATGAATGAGTACCCTTTTGTCCTGCAGGCTGAGGGAAGGCCTTATGGAAAAAGATGCCAGTCTTTAATATGGCAATTACTGTCTTCTAAGATGCATTCCTGAGAGACCAAAATTAAACTTACACGGACACCCTTGTTTCTAGCAATTTTTTTGAGTGTATGATCTTTGCAACATGAATAATGTTTCTTTAATATATCTTATTTAATGTAAAATCAAGGATTCTCCATCTATAGTGTGGTAATGAGTAGTATTCTACTGCAATATTAATTTAAACACACACATTTATATTAGAATAAAATGCAGTGCTCCAATAGGGTGGGATTTCACAGTGAGAGGTGCAAAGCAGTCATTCAGAAATGAGCATACCTACTTGAAACTCTGTAACATTTGAAAAGCAGCATAAAAATAGGTGGTGAAATAAGTGGGCTGCTGTGGAAGTGGGATAACAAACAGGAAGCTTGCAATTATTTGTCAGTTGAGTTGTAATCTCAAATCCTGAGCTGCTTGATATCAAACTTGTATGATAGGAGAAGTGAGTTAGAAGGGACTAGAATAGTGGGACATTATTCATTCTGAGACGGGATTTTTTACCCAAGAAAATAGTTTGTCTCCGTGAAAAACTTTCACTATTGTACTCAAAACGCCAACTCACAATCCCAGTCTCATAGCTGGAAATAATAAAAAACTCACAGTAATTTTTATAATTTGTTATGACAAAACTTAAGTAATATTCCTTTCTACTCTCCCCTTCAGTCTCAAAAGGTGAGACCTTTCAGAGAACTGCACAATCCAAATCTTTCACTGTTTTAATTTCCACTTCTAATAACATTTTAATCATGCTTTTCTCCTGCAACCTACTGTCGCATCTTCTATACAACCTGTGCTTCTAAGAAGGGGACATTCATCTCTAAAGGCAAATGCACGGGTGGAACTCCAGTCTCTTCCTCTGATCACTGACTACAAGGAGCAAATTCTGTAAGCACATAACATTCAAACCATTAGCTTGTCCAGTGATGAAAATTGGACCTAATCAAGAGTGGCTGGAATGCTTCTAAGGAGCATCTTCTAAGGAAGGCTGTGTGGCAAGTGTTACTGATGATTCTACAAACATTTTACACTTGAAATCATTACCATGCCTATCCATAGGAGTAAAACTCAAAGAGGAAACACCTTTCTGGTTACTTGCACCCTTTTAATAAAGTTTTACACTTTTCATAAGAAAAGACTGGTCAGCTCTCATATCGCAGCTACATTTCAGTCACTGTAGCTGCATTCCCCAAAAGCTGCGTTTTCTGCACTTTCAGGTAGATTCTTTTTCATAACAAGTTCCATCTTGTCCCAATGCGTTACTGTACACTGTTTATCTGATGCCATTTCTCACCATTTATATTGTAAAGTACTTCGGAATTATTTAGTGTCACTTGCTTTGAATAAATGTGAAATATAGTTAGCATGTCATTTGTTCTTACCTGCATCGATGGCACATGGGTAATGGTACCGGAAAGAGCAGCCTTTGTTGTAGCAGCCTAAAGTGGCTCCTGGTTCCTGGCAATAGGAACATTTCTGAAAGGGAAACCAAGAAATGGTAATGACAACTACAATCATCTTTCAAAATATCTGTATTTTCATAGGAATGTTATCAAACATTCCAGCCCAAATTTCTTGAGTATCACAATGTTAGACTATATCTTTCTACACCATACAAAAAAAGGCCTTTTGAAGAGGCAACAACATAAGCTCCTTCAAACAACAAACTTCTCAGCTGTGCTAACTAGGCAAGACATATCAAATGTTTAGACCAACCATTCAGAAAGAACTTGAAACACTTCTCAAATTCATTTCACTGGCCCATGTATCAATACCTGACAATGACATCAGTGTGAAAATGGGAGGAAAAGAGCTTTTTTTTGAATATACAGCAGCTTAAAAATGAGAATTAGCACGACAAAGAATGATTTAGAAGGCATCATTAGCGTAGAAGTAATTTAGTTACATCATTGTCATTATCACATATCAGTCCAAAAAGATCAAGGCCAAGCTGAACATTTTTTCAAAAGTGATCAAAAAAGGTTTAATGGAAGCAGGAGAAGATGCCATCAACGGAAAATACCTCACCGTCGCAGAAACGGCACATCTCCAAAAGAAACACCTGCAGTGCTAGAAAGATGCTCATACATTTATTTTCAAAGTAGTAAGACTCATCTGATGACCACATTAAATTTTCATTACTTAAATCCTATTATCTCAACTGGTCAATAATGTATTTCACCATATCAGACAGGTGTGAATGCAGCAGAATGAAAGTCACTCGCCCATTTACTTCATCCTGAATGACTTCAGAAGAAGGCATATCATGCATCTCATTCAGACAGCAGCTTTATTTCTTGAATCAAAGAATCACAGAATGTTAGGGATTGGAAGGGACCTCAAAAGATCATCTAGTCCAATCCCCCTGCCAGAGCAGGAATACCTAGGACAGGTCACACAGGAACATGTCCAGGCGGGTTTTGAATGTCTCCAGAGAAGGACATTCCATGACCCCTGTGGGCAGCCTGTTCCAGTGTTCTGTCACCCTCACTGTGAAGAAATTCTTCCTCACATTTATGCGGAACCTCCTATGTTCCAGCTTGCACCCATTGCCCCTTGTCCTATCATTGGATGTCACTGAGAAGAGCCTGGCTCCATCCTCATGACACTCACCCTTTACATATTTATAAACATTAATAAGGTCACCCCTCAGTCTCCTCCAACCTAAAGAGACCCAGCACCCTCAGCCTTTCCTCATAAGGTGTTCCACTCCCTTAATCATCTTTGTGGCTCTGCGCTGGACTCTCTCAAGCAGTTCCCTGTCCTTCTTGAACTGGGGGGCCCAGAACTGGACACAATACTCCAGATGCAGCCTCACCAGGGCAGAGTAGAGGGGGAGGAGAACCTCTCTCGACCTACTAACCACACCCCTTCTAATACACCCCAGGATGCCATTGGCCTTCTTGGCCACAAGGGCACATTGCTGGCTCATGGTCATCCTGCTGTCCACCAGGACCCCCAGGTCCCTTTCCCCTACGCTGCTCTCCAACAGTTCAGTCCCCAACTTATACTGGCACATGGGGTTGTTCTTCCCCAGATGCAAGACTCTACACTTGCCCTTGTTATGTTTCATTAAATTTCTCCCCACCCAACTCTCCAGCCTGTTTAGGTCTCTCTGAATGGCAGCACAGCCTTCTGGTGTGTCAGCCACTCCTCCCAGTTTTGTGTCATCAGCAAACTTGCTGACAGAGCACTCTATTCCCTCATCCAAATCATTGGCGAATATATTAAATAGTACTGGTCTCAGTACCGACCCCTGAGGAACTCCACTAGATACAGGCCTCCAACTAGAGTCTGTCCCATTGACCACAACTCTCTGGCTTTTCCTTCAGCCAGTTCACAATCCACCCCACTACCTGATCATACAGACCACACTTCCTTAGTTTAGCTGTGAGGATGCTGTGGGAGACAGTGTCAAATGCTTTACTGAAATCAAAATAAACCATATTCACTGCTTTACCATCATCTATCCACCGGGTTATGTCCTCATAAAAGGCTACCAGGTTGGTCAAGCATGACTTCCCCTTGGTGAAGCCATGTTGACTGCCCCTAATGACCCTCTTATCCTTCACATGCCTAGAGACAGCACCCAGGATAAGTTGTTCCATCACCTTTCCAGGGATAGAGGTGAGGCTGACGAGTCTATAGTTACCCAGGTCTTCCTTCTTGCCCTTTTTGAAGACCAGAGTAACATTTGCTTTCCTCCAGTCCTCAGGCACCTCTCCCGTTCCCCACAACTTAACAAAGATGATGGCGAGTGGCCTAGCAATGACATCCACCAGCTCCCTCAGCACCCGCAGGTGCATCCCATCGGGACCCATGGATTTATGGATGTTCAGGTTGCTTAACTGATCCCTAACCCAGTCCTCATCAACCAGGACAAACTCCTCCCCTATCCTGACTGCCTCCAGCAGTATAGACAGAGGCAAAGGAGGCATTCAGGAACTCTGCCTTCTTTTTATCCTGTCACCAGGGCACCCACCTCATTCACTAGTGGGCCTACATTGCCTCTAGTGTTAGTTTTATCTGCAATGTATTTGAAGAAGCCCTTCCTGTCGTCCTTGAGCTTTCTTGCACGGTTTAATTCCAAGGAGGCCTTGGCCTTCCTAGTCGCCTCCCTGCATCCTCTGACAACAGACTTCTACTCCTTCCAAGTGGCCAGCCTCTCCTTCCAAGATCTGTACACTCTCTTCTTCCACTTGAGTTTGCCCAGCAGTTCCCTGTTTAACCATGCAGGTCTCCCGGCACCCTTTCTTGACTTCCTACCTGTTGGGATGCACTGATCTTGAGCTCAGAAGAAGAGGTCCTTGAACACTAACCAACTATCTTGGGCCCCTTTACCTTCAAGTACCCTGTCCCATGGGATTTCCCCTAGCAACTGCTTGAAAAGGCCAAAGTTGGCCCTACTGAAGTCCAGGGTTGTAGTTCTGCTAGGTATTCTATTCCTGCCACACGAGAGCCTGAACTCCACCATCTCATGGTCACTGCAACCAAGGCTACCCTCAACCTTCAGCGCTTCAACCAGACCCTCCTTGTTTGTGAGAATAAGATCCAGCAGCACTCAGGAAGTTATCATCAATGCACTGAAGAACCTCCTGGACTGTGGATGGCTGGCTGAGTAGGCCTCCCAACAAATATCAGGGTAGTTCAAGTCCCCCATGACAACCAGGGCCTGCATTTGCGAGACTGCTTTCAGCTGCCTGTAGAAGGCCTCATCAACCTCATCCTGATCCAGTGGCCTGTAACAGACACCCACAACAGTATCAGCCATGCCAGCCTGCCCCTTAATTCGCACCCACAAGCTCTCAACTCCCTCCTGATCCGCCCCTGGACAGAACTCAGTACACCCTAGTTGCTCACTCACATAAAGAACAACTCCACCACCTCGCCTCGCTGGCCTGTCTTTCCTGAAAAGGACATAGCCATCCATGACCACATTCCAGTCATGAGAGCTGTCCCACCAAGTCTCTGTAATCGCCACTAGATCATGACCCCCTGACCAAACATGGATTTCTAACTCCTCCTGTTCATTCCCCATGCTGCGTGCATTGGTGTACAGGCATTTCAGAGAGTGAGCTGAGCACGCCCATTTCACCCTAGGGGTGAGGGAGGCCTCCTGGTCCTCATCAATACTAGAGCACTGCCCCAGTGGTGCAAGGCCAGCTACAACCCCATCCCCCTTCGAATCTAGTTTAAAGCTCTCCGAATGAGCCCCGCTAATACCTGTCCCAGGACCCTTTTGCCCCTACGAGATAAGCCTTCCCCAGGTATTACTGTCAGATCTCGTCTTATAAAATGTATACTAATGTATGTTGTATGTATACAGTACGTGATTTTCATTAACTAATCTAACATTCTGATGAAAGCTGATTTCTGACAGGTTGACATTTTTCCCTTCTAAAAAGAAAACAAGGCACATCTGGCACAAACCACCAAAGGCTAAGAATCATAGAATTGCCTTGGTTGGAAGAGACCCCCAAGATCATCAAGTCCAACCATTAACCCAGTACTGCCAAGTCACCACTACACCATGTCCCTCAGCACCACATCTACACGTGATGAGACCGCTACTATTTAAAAATTAAAACACAAATAGACTACTGACAGAAAAAGAAAAGATAACCTACACTAACTTTTCAGTCATACTTAAAAAACACAGGAATTTTGGTTTTGCTGATAAACACAACTAAAACCACAGTAAGGCCTTGTACAACTGGTACAATTCACCTTGAGTTTAGGCTGTAAGCAGTTGCCTTTGGTCACTGACTGCACAGAGAGAGACTATGACATGACCTAAAAACTCTTCTTCTATTGGAAAAGCTAGTGTCAAACTACATGACTCTACTAATGCTATCAGCAAGCTACACCTGTACAGCACACAGAACAGATGTGCTCAAACCAGCAGTGCACCTGGCACTGGACAAAATCATGGTGTTTTTACCATACAGGGAGGCTCATATGCCAAGATGGCCACATCAGCTAGACCACACTTCTTTACTTCCCTGAATAACAAACGTGGCAGTGGAGGTCTGCAGAATAAACGTGACCAAAACTAACAGCCACAGCAAAGTTCCTTGCTCTGCATAGTAAACAGGGTTTTGATTACAGTATTTCAAAAAACACTGAGAATATCTGACAGTCATTGCTCTTCCTATTCTGTGCTATGCAGCGATGACTACAGTTTGTATTTAAATGACTGAACGAGGATGAAAGCAAAACTATCTCCAGCCATAAACCAGGTGGCCCTCTTCAAATCAAAGCAGATGCAACAAACAGAAAAGTTTGTGAGACGTCAGTTCTCATGACATCTACAACTGCAGTCTTGAATACTGCCTTCTCTTTTTGATTACACCAAAGCATCCTGAGCCTGATCTTCAGCACTCCCTATTAAACCGTGTCTATCTTCTAAGCAGTGAATGTGCATCATGACAAACTACTGCTGTACTTATGATGTAAGGAAAGTGTCCCTAAGGCCTAGGAAGAGACACTCAAGCAGCTTATTTTGCCTGTCAGAATGCTAGTTTTCAAAGATAAAAAACCCCATGTAAACCAGTGTTTAAATACACACCAAAACGTATGGACCTCTAGCCAAAATGCAATGTAATTTACACTCTCATAGGAGTACAACCAAGTTTCATTTATGGAAAATGTCTTTTCCTGGTTAGGAAGTCAACCCTAGAAGAATATTACATACTGGCAATAGTCCCAGATTCACCTATGCCAAGTATTCACAAAGTGTGGCTTGAGGAGTTTTGAACCAGAGCTCTTTACCTGTATGCTTTATTCTCTCTTTTACATGTGGCTGACCGAGATTAATTATTCTAACAGGATAGAACCCAAATTGACTATTCTTTTTGAACACAGATATGAATTTCTAGTTTTATTTCTCAGAGGCATTCTGTCCTGCTCACTTTATCTCGTCTCTGAAGTACCATCACACTGCTGCAACAGAAGAGGTCATTCTTCCCTGGAACACCATGTCCTGTACAGAGCAGTCAATAAGAGCATAAGAACTACAGCAGTAGAGATTAAACTGCAGCTGTGTAAAATATTTCTTAACACTAAAAAGGCAAGTCTTTAAAAGAGCGTACTGTGCGATACAATTGAAAATAAGAAGTTCCCTAGCAAAATTTTTTTATGCTTTTCCAAATGTTAATTTAGTCTTTGAACTTATTCTTTGTTGCATCTAGCATGGTTCATCTTGCTATTCTGAAGCTCGCAGCAGAAAAACGACAGGCATTTTGACGATTTTTAAGTGTGCCTGGAACACCACTCAGCTAAGAATGGGTACAGAATACTTTCAAATCAGTTGTAGTTAGGACTGATTAGAGAGGAAAAGTGGCTAGTTAAGATGCCAGAGCATGAACATCAGGCTTTTTTTTTTTTTTTTTTTTTTTTTTTTAGTGTGCCAGACCAACTACATTATTACCAAGGTTACCTACAGCTACACCCACAACAGCAATTCCCCAGTGGACTACAATACCATCGACTGCTCAAAGCATGGATCATCTGCTGCTGCTGAACAAGACTCCATTCTGGCAGATGCTTCTGCTTTTCACAAGCCACTGACAGTCTAATGGCCCCATTTCTTCTACCTCCTGGGACCCCTGACCATCTGCTTCTTTCAGGGGAAGCTGGGGGAACCACCTACACAATAACTCCTCTTTTCTTTTGAGTTCTTCCTTCTTGACACACCACAGAGTGACTAAACAAAGCAGACATCCTACAAAGCTGTTTGGCTCCAAAACAATGACTCTATCACTTAATCTTTGAAAGACACTATCATCATGTAATGCCACATGGTTTCCAAATATATCCAGCTGTTTCTAGAAAGACAGAAGAAAGTGATTTAAAAAATTTCTGGATGGTCTCAGTCTTCTTTTGCAAGACTTAAGGCACAGCAAAGGTGTGATAAGATAAAAAGATGCATAGTTCCCAATCGTACTTTTGGGGACTTTGGTTAGAACTCGTCTTACGTATTTATGTTTCAAAACAACCAACAACAAAATGCACACTATAAATTAGAATAAAATCAAGGAACTTCATACAAGAAATGTGCGAATTGGGCTTAATGACCATCGTTGTTTTCTTTGGTCCATGAGCAAATTTTTACCAAACTTCATCCTGCAGCCATTCACCAGCAGATGGTAGCAGCCTGCTTGTCACTTGTAAAGGAATTATAGCATTCTTAGCCAGAGAAACAGCACTCTGGCTCAGGCTCTCATGGGAAGAGAAATTCCTTTTGCTCAAGTAAACAGCCTGCTTAACCTCCTCTGCTTGAAAAAGCTGAAGGCTGGTACTTGGAGTGTGTTCCCAACGGGAGGTGCCAATGGATAGTAATCATTGCCAGGCATCTCATCAACTCCTGGCTTAAAAGAAAAAAAAAAAAAAAAAAAAAAAAAAGGAGGGGGGGGAATAATTAAAAAAAAAAAAAAAAAAAAAAGACCACACAGTGAAAATTGATTCGGAAGTCCTATCTCCACAATTCATCTCTGGCCACAAGGCACATATATCTCACTTAGAATAGCCTGGAGAGACTGAAAAGTGCCATTTAGAAGAGACACTCAATCCCTTCAACTAAATTATCAATAGTATTAAAACCAGATACATTGTCTCTGCCTCTCCACACTATTAGCAGCCCATTTCTTCCCTGCTACAACTCATCATTCTCTGTCTACCAAAATGAAGTAACACCCAACCTGGAAGCGTGAACATTTGGGGGACAGCTACCAAAGCGGTAGCAGAGCTGCTTCAATTCATTCAAAATACTAAAACATCCACTAGCTATATTTCTTTTGATTTAATAGGTTTTTTCCTCCCTGCAATTTGTATTCCTTCATTACTACAAGAGTACACTCTGAGAGCACACTGCTTTAAATGTAATAAATAGGGGTGTGGGTTTTGGGTACCTTTTTTTTGCCTCCCTCAGATTTGTACCCAACTCCACATAGGTGTTATAACATAAACACGTCCTGAGCTACCTACATACCTCCTCCTAACCAAGCACAAGCTCTTAGGCTTGTGAAAAGAAGTGCCCCAAGCTGCTGAAGTAAAACACAACTTTTCTCTTTGGCTCTGCACTAACAGAGATAACACCTTTGTCTAGGAGCACTGGAATCCCACAGTGAACAGGGTTTTGCTGGTGGAAGGACAGGAACCACCGGAGCAGCACTTCCAACATATTCTGGGCAGAAGCAGGAACGGTTGCTTAGAAGCAGATAAGTTGCTTCTGCCCAACACTAATATAAGGTGTTTTCAGATGATTCCTCCACTGTCTTTCTTGAGGAACAATTACTACAGCAATTTAAGTAAGGACATTCACAATAGATGCAACTGTATTATATTTCCTACTATATAATCCAGAGACTTTTCTTGCTGATCGGTTGCTTCTTTCAGTTTTGCTTACCTGTGCCCCACACTCAGGCCTCATTCTAACTTCCTCTCTTCCAAGCACAAAGTTTTTCCTTTGCTCTCTGTTTTCTTCCCTTTTCCTTTACTTTCTAGTTATCTCCTTGTTTTTCCCCTTCCTGCCTACCAGTGTGTCAAGAACGCATAAACAGAATAAAATGTAATGCAATGACTGAAGGTTACTAAAAAAGAAAAGCAAGCAAAAAATGAAATATATGTGGCATTAACTATACAGGTACAAGTCTTCACTTTACATTTTATATGCATTTCTCATGCTCTCTCCTTCACCTGTTTAAATTATAAGCCTTTAGGAAAATAATTGCTTCTGTATAATTGCACTGCACAAATGCAGATGTAAGATAATGAGGATTTCAGAGTCAGCTGCAATATTAAGAAGGAGGGCCTTCTGACTATTTCTGATTAAACAGTTGGCAGGCTAGGCAGAGGCTTAGATTTAATATCCAGGCAAAAGGGCAAGCGGAGCAGCAGGCAGCCGCATTCTCTTTCCTGGAAAGCAGGATGCGGAGAGACAACTTACTCCAACAAGCTACAAGGAAAACTAAAAATATTTAGTTTGCTATAGGAGAAAGGAATAAGTGATTTTGGAATACTGCTACAAAAAGGGATTGAGATGAAAAAAGAGAGGGTAGGCAGACATTTTTAGGAAACAGAAGAAGAAAACAGCAGTTTCACTCTGAGGTGCAGATACTGGTTAATAAAAAAAAAAAAATAAAAAAAATCTTATGTGACTGGGGCTAGAGATAACCAGTACTGAAGGATACAGAATTATTAATTTTAATTTCTCATCAAACAATTTAAGTTCTCCAAAAACCAAGCACAGAATATTAGAAAAAAAGAACCTCACAATTAAAAAAGTAAAAATACTTTAAACGTACATTTTTAAAAGGTACCTACTGCCAACAATGATGTACTCCTATGTTTTGCCAATTACTAGGTCCAGTACAAAAGACACAGCCAGCAGCAGAAAAACAATCCAGTAAGTAGATTCTATTGCACGTAAAGGAGTCAGTATATAGGGGATCGCTAGGGGTACAAACAAGTCAGACAACAAATAATAGACATCAACCCCAGCGACCCCAAGAATGACATAGCACGACCCATAACACATGGAACAGAGATACAAGGTATCCCATAGAGAAAACGGGAGACAACCAAGTCAATAGAGTGATCACATGCGACAGAAGTAGCCCCATGTTGCCTCCCCACAAAGCCCGTGTTTGTAAATGCCAGACCTGACTAGGATCCAGTTGCATGAGGAGCCAGGAGGTCCTTCCCCAACAGGAAACTCCGTGAAGTGTGTCCACTTCACACACAGACACTCTAACTCTTCCTGCAAGTGGTCCCAGCTTTTATGCCCAAAGCAGGACACCTGGCACTCATTTACCCAATGTGGGGCACCTGGGGCTTGTTTACCCAAGGGCTTTCCCTGCAAGGTTGGATGCACCTTGGAGGAAAGCCAAAAGGCAAATTCATCCCCTCCTCTTAAAGGACCATGGGGCCCACCCATATGTCAACCTTAATTCAGGACCTGGGGTTCAGACCCCAGCACTTCATCCTATAGCAAGCAAATCAAGTAATAATAAAGGAAAATAGTCACTGAAATAAAATTGGACAGCTATCTTCAATTCACGAAAGTAAGGACAAATTTAGATTCCAGGATTTCAGCAAACGGACAAATCAATGATCTAGAAGATGCTATACTAATAAAGTTGCATTAGGAAACACAGTAAAAAGTCAGAACTGCAGTGCTGCATGGGTTGCTGAAGCACAAAGGGAAGCTGATTGGACTAGATGATCTTTTGAGGTCCCTTCCAATCCCTAACATTCTGTGATTCTGTAGCTCAAAATGGATGGCATAGAAAAAACAGAAGAAATAAGAACTGAAAAATATCCTATTCAATACGTACAAAACTGATTAAAGTACAACAGAAGGAGTTGAAATGAAGAACAGAGCATTCTATTCCCCTCAACTCAAAGGAAAAAGAGAAAGTAACAAGAGCAGAAATAAATGGTTAGTTTTGACAGGGACTGGTTTGCCAGCAAAAATTTCTAAGGTCCTATTGCAGACACTTAAGCTATTTAACTGTATTAAACAGACTCTCAAAAAGAGGGGTGGACTAAAAGATGTGAAAACTTGCAGAGTTTGCAAAATTATCCAAGGTAGTCAGATCTCAAACTGATGGTAAAGAGCTGCAAAAAGATCTTACAATCTCTCATCTCAAAATGAAGATTAAAATTAATGTTGTTAAGTACAAAGTGATACACACGGGGAAAATATTTTCACCTATGCATACAGATGATGACATACTCTAAAATAGCTTTTACTACTCATGGGAAGGTATTAGTAGTCATCCTGGACAGAAACATCATGCAGTCCCCACAACTGCAAAAGAGAGACAACCAGAACATAAGAAGTTATTAGGAAATCAATAACGAAACCCAAATCTTCATTATGTCTATGTATTACTCATATAGTATCCTGACACCTTGCATACTGTGCGTGGTTCTGGCAATCCTATCAATAAAGGAATACAACAGATCAGAAAAAAGAAATAAACAGACCACAGAGATAACTAGGAACATAAAGAGCTTACATGAGAAAAGACTAAGTCTTTTGGAAAAGAGGTAACTGAAGGGGGACTGAGATCTACAAAATCAAATAGGGTGTGTATAAAAGAATGATTCTTAGCCACTTCAAAGAAGGAAGAGAAAGTTTAAATTTAAAATAAATCCACTTT
This sequence comes from Podargus strigoides, assembly GCA_028020825.1. Lineage (NCBI taxonomy): Eukaryota > Metazoa > Chordata > Aves > Caprimulgiformes > Podargidae > Podargus > Podargus strigoides. The sequence continues at coordinate 26,059,709 of CM051662.1, read as the reverse complement.
TTTTTTCCACAAAACAAATAAGTATATAAGTCATCGTCACAGAATGCTGCACTGGCCAAAGGATAAGCGAGTTCAAAACCAGAATAGACAAATTCATCAAGGATAGGTATGTGAAGTGCTGGGGTCTGAACCCCAAGTCCTGAATTAAGGTTGACATATGGGTGGGCCCCATGGCCCTTTAAGAGGAGGGGATGAATTTGCCTTTTGGCTTTCCTCCAAGGTGCAGCCAGCCTTGTAAGGAAAGCCCTTGGGTAAACAAGCCCCAGGTGTCCTGCTTTGGGCATAAAAGCTGGGACCACTTGCAGAAAGGGTGGAGTGTTTGTCTGTGAGGTGGATGCACTTCACAGAGTTTCCCTGTTGGGGAAGGACCTCCTGACTCTTCATGCAACTGGGCCCCAGTCAGGTCTGGCACTTACAAACGCGGGCTTTGTGGGGAGGCAACATGAGGTTACTTCTATCATATGTGATCACCCTATTGTCTTGGTTGTCTCCCATTTTTTCCATGGGATACCTTGTATCTTTGTTTGTTCCATCTATTATGGGTCGTGCTATGTCATTCTTGGGGTCGCTGGGGTTGATGTCTATTATTTGTTGTCTGACTTGTTTGTACCCCCAGCGATCCCCTATATACTGACTCCTCTACGTGCAATAGAATCTACTTACTGGGTTGTTTTTCTGCTGGCTGTGTCCTTTGTACTGGGCCTAGTAATTGGTAAAACAGTATGCCACTGCCTGTTAAACAGAGTGATGCGAAAGAGACTACTCTAAAGGTGCGACTGTCAAAAGGGAGGAGAAAATATGCAAGTAGCACTCTGTACATGCCTGGTTCACGACATATCTCTGAAGATAACTGCTCCTGGCCATTGCTCGAGACAGGACACCACAACAAAACATACTTTCGTACCTGCCTAGAACAGCAGTTCTTTTGTAGACCACAGCGAACAACAACAAAAATCCCTCACGATTATTAATAAGAATGTAGTCATCCAGAAATTATACTGTTAGGTTACAAGTTTAAGGCTCTTCAGTCTCACCTCCACAACAGGAAGGCTGAACTAAACTGTAACACTATTTAAAAGGACTGAAATTTGATCTAAGCGATAAATACATGTTCACCACTCCATACAAGCCTGTTTCATTCACCCGCTGGAGTGATCAAAGGCTTAAACGTGCATGAACATACTCTAGGAGATAAGACTGGTGAAAAGCTGGGCAAGTCATAGAGGAGGATGAACCCTCCCTGCCTCTCCAACAATGGAAGGAGAAAAAAAACCCAAATGAAATAAGGACCAAGCATAACTGAACCAAAAGAGAGGTTAGATACTTCAAGAGTAAACTGATGGTTAACTAAAATAGATTTAGGAAAATTAACAAAAAAAAGTAACTTTAAAAGGTAATGAAAAAGCATGTTAAGTTTCAACTCAAGCAGGCTAAGTAAGCACCTTTTTAGCCATTTCATATTTTAAAAGGAATATTAAAATACATATACTGCCAAGTCCAAGAAGACAAGAAATGAGTAAATCTTGTTTCTTTTCATCACAAAGAGCCACCCTGGAATGCAAGAAACATTTCAGACAACGACTTGTAAGTATAGGGATTTGAATTTGCTAAAGTACGCAAGTCTAGCAGAAAAAAATAAAGTTTATGTTATCTTTCCTATTCATTTGGGGAATTAAACATGCAACAATAAGTGCAATTTAGTCACAAAAAGGTCTGAAAGACAGAAGAACAGACTTAAAAGAGGAAAAAGAAATTCAAACTTCCAAGCAGTGATTATGCGCATAAGGAAATACAAAGTTGTGGGAACAGCAGTCAGCAAGAGAGAGCATTTACTCCAGTTGGATTTTCTGCCAGTACTAGATTTCTTTCCCGACCATCTTGGGTACTGATTACAGGAAATATCCAAATATATGACTGAACTTCTATTTAGCATAAGATCTATAGAGTGCAGTATAAAACAACAGCATACAGTTACCTTAAAACAAAGCAACATCACCACTATAACGGAAGAGTTTTTGAATAAATTAAATAATTACCAAGAACTCTCCCCTGTAAAGCAATATCTTTGAATATCAATGACCAGAGTGACATAAAAAAAGGAAAAAACTCATATAAACAAGGAAATACAATAAACTGAACTCAAGGAATATGTTTTCAAGAGGCAAGCTGCATGAAGGAACCACTTTTTCTCTAGCCAAAGAAAAAAAAGGAGATGATGCTTAGTATTTATCAAAAGGCTCAAAGAAAAAAAAAAAAAAGGTCACAATCGCTATGTTAGTAGTGGCGGTGAATTCAACAGAAATAAAACCTTTGTAAAGGCTTAAAAACAAGGAAATGCTTTTGAGTAAGGCAAACTGTAAACGGAAAACACTTTGACAAGATATTAAAATACCTATGCAACCTGGCAGGAAAAAGGGTGCAGCCCAGATCCACCCCTGCCAACAACTGAAAGACTTGTAACACTGGACAGAAATAAACCCTTTGTCATTACTTTTAATAACCTGTGCAAGCCCTTGTCATAAACAGAGCCCCACTGTGCAAGACACTTTGGTAATACAGAACAAAGCATTAGTGGATGCAAAGCGATGAAACAGGAATGGTGAGACTGAGCCAGCAGCATTGGGCAGAGTCCATCACAGCAGCAGGCTAAGCATATCCAACTGTTCAGCAGAAATCCCAGACAAGAAGGGCTTTGAAGAAATGTGTGAAGGAAAACAAAGATAAACATGCAGGGTGTTAGACGTGAAGCACTTAATTTAGGAAACTGTAAAATTAGCCAGGATGCACTGATTGGAAGTAGATCAGAAGTTCCTGAAACTGAAAGAAGAAAATTAAGCAGGATGAAGGCAGATAAAATAATTAGGCATAAGAAAAGAGGAAGCTGGCATATGAATGTGAAAGAAGTAGGTGTGTGAAAATGATACTTCAGAAAAAAAATGTAACAGTATTCTAAATGGACGTTTACTCATTAATAAGAATACCAATTCTTAAATTAAGGTCTAAAGAAACTCTCCTATTGTGCAGTAAAAACACATTCCACTGCAAGTAAGGATAGGTGAAAAAGGTACAATGCTCATCTTACTGGAAAATTAAGAACTTGCCTTTCTAAAAAAAAAGTGGCAAATAAAAATACTACTCAATACTGTTAAAGAAAGAACGTTGAGAAGACAGCTCCTCAAGAAGGCTGCTGAAGCAGCAGTTGGCAGCAGAGCTGTAGTAATGAGTAGCAAAGTGCATACAAGTATTCCTGAGGTCACTGGTGGCTGTTGCTACCACCCAGGAAAAGCAGACAACGATGGGCAACAACAGCAGGTGAAATGAATCCAAGAGAAGACAGTAAAGGTGCAATGCTTGTGGAAGGAGAAATGGCTGTGAGTCAGTACATCTCTCTTCAGTGATTTAAAAAAAAAAATTGAAAAGGAGATGTAACCTCATGAACCACAACAATAAATAATCAGTTGAGGAAAACCAAACAAATCAGTAACATGATGAAATGACCTCAGACAGACCATCTCCTCTATGTAAAATAATGTTTGCTGGCCACAAATCTGAATGGGTTTAAAAAGGAAAATATTATTTCACTATTCAGTAATCATCAGAAAAAAAAAAAAAGCCCACATAAAGATAAATGTCCTGCTTAAACTACCCGTTACAATAATAACTACTTTTCATGAATTCTAAACTGAATTTATTCAAAAATATCTAGGGGCAGGAGGCTTTCCAGAGACACATGACACAGGAAAACTTCATATGAGCTATCAGCAGTATAGAAGCAGCAGCAAATATAAATAGCAGCAGAAGCCCAAGGCCAGATGGCATTCCAGCTGGATATTACAAAGCAACTGAGGTAGTGTCAGTAGTTTCCTGTCCCGGTTTGAAAGACAGGTGTCTGCTAAGGAAGGCAGGAGCCCCCCTTAGAGCAGAAAAATACAACCCCCTTCCCTCCGAATTGTTATAGAATTGAAATTAAGGGGCTTTCAGGCAAAGATATGAGGAAAATGGGAATAACAGTTTTTACTAATGTATACAACAAAACTATAATACAGAGAAACTGGTTACAGGCCCGACAGAGTCAGGGATACAACCTGGCCCCCTGCCGGGCAGGGTGCTGGTACCAGTCCGATCCAGTGGCAGCTGCAGTTCTCTTTGAAATGGTCCTGTTAAAGCGGTGGTCCGTAGAGAAAAAAAAAAAGGTCTGAGCATTCCGATTTCGGTGGCAGCTGCAGTTCTCTTTTAGATGATCCCGTTGAAGCGGTGATCTTGTAGAAAAAGAAAACTGGTCCTCCTCCGAAAATCCGGCGGCGGTGCAGCCCTTGTCCTCCGGGATCCCAGCGGGTAAGGCCCCGAGCGCTGCTCCAAACCGCCAAATATCTCCGGCGGGAATGCTTGGCTCCACCCCTCCCCCCCTGGCCGGAGCATCTCACAAAGAGATGGTGAGTCCTGGGGCAAGGCCCTGATGGCGCATTAACAGAAGAATAGTCCCGGGGGGTGGGGGCAAGGAACACCGGCGCCAGGCTTCAATGGCTCATGGTAATAGAATACATTGCAACCCAGGACATTATCCACCCCTTATTCTATTACCATTTGCATCATCCCAAATCAATACCTTTCTTAAACTTTACACACACACACAGATATATATATATATATATATATACACACATACATATACAATGAAACTCTACACTTAGTTCTCACTTAAAATAAGGTCCCCTTGTGGTACACACCGGGTTTCCCCATCTTTCTGCATTACCCACCAAGTACAACCTGGTCCCTGAGCAAAGACAACCCCACGGATGGGTTTGTCTTTGCCCGAGGCAGAATTAACCCAAACAGTTTTCCCAAGCATACCTCTCATGTGCACCACTGGAACCTTATCCCCGTCTGTTGTTTGAAAGGGTTCAGATTGAGCGGGGCCTGCTCGGTTCGTGGAGCCTCGGGTGTTAACTAACCAGGTGGCTTTTGCTAAATGCATCTCCCAGTTTTTGAAAGTTCCTCCACCCAGTGCCTTCAAGGTGGTTTTAAGCAGTCCGTTGCACCGTTCAACTTTCCCAGCTGCTGGTGCATGGTAAGGGATGTGGTATACCCACTCAATGCCATGTTCCCTAGCCCAGGTGTTGATAAGGCTGTTCTTGAAATGAGTCCCGTTGTCGGACTCAATTCTCTCAGGGGTGCCATGCCTCCAAAGGACTTGCTTTTCAAGGCCCAGGATGGTGTTCCGGGCAGTAGCGTGAGGCACAGGGTAGGTCTCCAGCCATCCAGTGGTGGCTTCCACCATTGTGAGCACGTAGCGCTTGCCTTGGCGGGTTTGAGGCAGTGTGATGTAGTCGATCTGCCAGGCCTCCCCATACTTGTATTTGGACCACCGCCCACCATACCACAGGGGCTTCACCCGCTTGGCCTGTTTGATCGCAGCGCACGTCTCACAGTCATGGATAGCCTGGGAGATACTGTCCATGGTTAGATCCACCCCTCGGTCTCGTGCCCACTTATAGGTGGCATCTCTGCCTTGATGGCCTGAGGCATCATGGGCCCACTGAGCCAAGAACAACTCTCCTTTATGCTGCCAATCCAAATCTATCTGGAACACCTCTATTTTTGCAGCCTGATCTGCCTTCTCGTTGTTGCGATGTTCTTCATTAGCCCGACTCTTGGGGACATGAGCGTCTACATGACGGACTTTCACAGGTAGCTCCTTTACCCGAGTGGCAATGTCCTTCCACTCATCAGCAGCCCAGATTGGTTTTCCCCTACGCTGCCAGTTGGCCTTTTTCCACCTTTCCAGCCAACCCCACAGGGCATTGACTACCATCCATGAGTCAATGTAGAGGTAGAGTTTTTGCCACTTCTCTCTCCCAGCAATGTCCAGGGCTAATTGGACGGCTTTGAGTTCAGCAAATTGGCTTGATCCACCCTCTCCCTCGATAGCTTGTACAACTTGTCGTGTGGGGCTCCATACAACAGCTTTCCATTTCCGGCTAGCACCTACAATTCGGCAGGAACCATCGGTGAAGAGGGCATATCGTCTTTCACTCTCTGGTAGCTCGTTATATGGAGGGGCTTCCTCAGCACGTGTCACTTCCTCTTCCTCTTCTTCAGAAGACAATCCAAAAGCCTCACCTTCTGGCCAGTTGGTAATTATCTCCAAGATCCCAGGGCGATTTTGGTTTCCAATACGGGCGCGCTGTGTGATGAGGGCAATCCATTTGCTCCAGGTAGCGTCGGTGGCATGATGCATGGAGGGAGCCTTTCCCTTGAACATCCACCCCAGCACCGGTAGTCGGGGTGCCAGGAGGAGTTGTGCCTCTGTGCCGATTACTTCTGAGGCAGCTCGAACTCCTTCATAGGCGGCCAAGATTTCTTTCTCTGTCGCAGTGTAGTTGGCTTCGGACCCTTTGTAGCTTCGGCTCCAGAATCCCAGTGGTCGGCCCCGAGTCTCATCAGGCACCTTCTGCCAAAGGCTCCAGGACAGACCCTTGTTCCCGGCTGCAGAGTAGAGCACGTTTTTCACCTCTGGTCCTGTCCTGACTGGGCCGAGGGCTACCGCATGAGCGATTTCCTGCTTGATCTGAGTGAAGGCCTGTTGTTGTTCAGGGCCCCAGTGGAAATCGTTCTTCTTGCGGGTAACCAGGTAGAGAGGGCTCACGATCTGGCTGTACTCGGGAATGTGCATTCTCCAAAAGCCTATGACACCTAGGAATTCTTGTGTTTCCTTCTTGGTGGTCGGTGGAGACATCGCAGTGATCTTATTGATGACCTCGGTGGGAATCTGGCGCCGTCCGTCTTGCCACTTTACCCCCAGGAACTGGATCTCTCGGGCAGGTCCCTTGACTTTGTGTTTCTTGATGGCGAAGCCGGCCTCCAGGAGAATCTGGATGATTTTCTCTCCTTTCTCAAACACTTCCACTGCCGTGTTCCCCCATACAATGATATCATCGATGAACTGCAAATGTTCTGGAGCCTCACCCTTTTCCAGCGCAGTCTGGATCAGCCCATGGCAGATGGTGGAACTGTGCTTCCACCCCTGGGGCAGTCGGTTCCAGGTGTATTGCACGCCCCTCCAGGTGAAGGCAAACTGAGGCCTGCACTCTGGTGACAGAGGAATGGAGAAGAATGCATTAGCAATGTCAATAATGGCATACCACTTTGCTGCTTTGGACTCCAGCTCGTACTGGAGCTCCAGCATGTCCGGCACAGCAGCACTCAATGGTGGAGTCACTTCATTCAAAGCACGATAGTCCACAGTCAATCTCCATTCTCCGTCAGGCTTGCGCACAGGCCAGATGGGGCTGTTGAAGGGTGAGTGGGTCTTGCTGATCACCCCTTGGCTCTCCAGCTCACGGATCATCTTGTGGATGGGGATCACGGCATCTCGATTCGTCCGATACTGCCAGCGGTGCACCGTCGAAGTGGCAATTGGCACCCGTTGCTCTTCCACCTTCAGGAGCCCAACTGCAAAAGGATTTTCTGATAGTCCAGGCAAGGTGTTCAACTGCCTAATGCCTTCTGCTTCCACAGCAGCTATCCCAAAAGCCCACTTAAATCCTTTTGGGTCTTTGTAATAGCCATTTCGGAGGAAGTCTATTCCCAGGATACATGGGGCCTCCGGGCCAGTCACAATAGGATGTTTCTGCCACTCCTTCCCAGTCAGGCTCACCTCAGCTTCCAACAGGGTCAATTGCTGCGACCCCCCTGTCACCCCAGCAATGGACACAGATTCTGCCCCCACATGTCCCGATGGCATTAGGGTACATTGTGCTCCAGTATCAACTAACGCTTCATATCTCTGTGGCTCTGATGTGCCAGGCCATCGGATCCACACTGTCCAAAAGACCCGATTCTCCCGTGCCTCTTCCTGGCTAGAGGCAGGGCCCCTCTAGGCCTGGTTATCATCCATTCCCTGGGCATACCTGCTAGATGTTTCCTCAAGGGGATCTGACATATCATCCTCCCTTCTGTAATACCTGGCAGCTTGGTCACGGGAGGCTGAGGCTACTTTCGCTTTAGTGGAACCCCCTCGGCTAGTGTTTTCCCTTTTGAGGTCACGAACCCGTGCTGCCAGGACAGAAGTGGGTTTCCCATCCCACCTTCTCATGTCTTCCCCACAGTCACACAAGAAGAACCACAGCTCAGATCGTGGGGTGTACCCTCTCTCTCTAGCTGGGGGACGTCGGGCTCTGACTCTGGGGTTTATGACCTGCACTGGTGCCACACGAGAGCTGCTCCTCCTCACCTCCTCCATCACCTCCTCCCTAATCTCTTCTTTGAGGTCCCTAGCCACAGCAGCGACATGAGCTTTCATTGGGCCATTGACTAAACTCTCATAATATCTGAACCTGTTGGCAACAGAACCCACTGTCTCTTGGTTGTCATCAGCATTAATTGTTGCAATGAACGTGGCATACTGCTGTGGCCCCAGCTTTGCCAGGTTCCACAGCATCTGCCCTGTACACTTGACCTTGTCGGGGTCATTATCATGCTGTCCGTCCCTCCCAAAGAGTACCTCTAACACTGCCACTTCCCTCAGCTGTTGGATCGCTTCCTCAAGGGTCTTCCATTGCATTCTATGATGGTACTCCTGCATTCTCTCTCTGTGGACAAACCTTTCCCTCACACTCATTAAAAGCCGCTCCCAGAGAGAAAGGGGCCCCGGCTCCCTTACGAATACCTGGTCCACCCCCGAGTCTTGGGCCAAGGATCCCAAATACCTGGCTTCACCACTATCCAGTTGTACGCCTTTACCCATAAGGTCCCAAACCCGAAGTAACCAGGTTGTATAAGGCTCACGCCCCCGTCGCGCAATGTCTTTTCGCATATTACGGAGACTGTCGAATGACAGGGATTCGATGATAATTTCAGGCTCTGACTCCCCTGCGGGTTGTGAGGGCTCTGGCTCATCCCCATCATTAACTGGGCGTACTGATTTGGCCTTGCACTTCCTCCTCTGCACAGGGGCGACTGCTGCTGGCTGTGGCTGTCCTTGTGGTTCAGCTGGACCCTGCACAGTTGTAACATCTGTGGGTTCCACTGCTGCACCATCAGACTTTCCCTCTTTAGGACAAGGTCTCCCACTAGTTTGGGAGGTGTGTTCCCTCAGCATCTCACGTATTTCCTTTACCAGTACCCCCACCCAATTAGGCTGGTCCATTTGTGAGGTGGGCTGATGGGCAATGCCAGGGCGTGGGACAGGGTCAGGCTGCGGAGCAGGAACTCTAGCCTCTGGGGCCGTGTCAGGTTCTGGGGCAGCATTCCTAGTCTCTGGGGTGGTTATCCAAGTAGTTATCCAAGCCAGTCTCACTTTATCTCTGAAGGCCAAGCAGCCCATTAGCAGTAGGCCTATTAGCAGCAACACATGGATAATATCTAGCTAATATCTAACTAAACCCTTCGAAAGCTGATGGAGCAGACCCAAAGAACTGGTTGAATGGTTGGGAGAAAACTTCCCCTGGTGTTACTTCCTCACAGAAGGTACCATTTTTAATGTAATCCCACAAGCATACGCTGAGCGTGTGATAGCCCTTTATCCATGTGCCCACATTCCACAGGAAACTGAAAACCCATGAATTCCTCACCTTATCAACCCACAGTGCAAGCTAGATAACAGCCACGGTAGCCTTAGTCAGAGGACCCATGTTTAGATAAGGGGCTGCAAAGGGGAACAGTATAGCCACGACCACGTGCCACCCGAAGCAAGGTAAACTAGACCACATGGTGCTGCCTAACAAAGATCCCACGTTCAGTGCACAAAAAATCAGGTTAGCCAGGAACTGTTATTCCCTTTTCACCCTTTTTCCTCAATGCCCTCAGGCCCCACGTTGGGCGCCAAAATCTGTCCCGGTTTGAAAGACAGGTGTCTGCTAAGGAAGGCAGGAGCCCCCCTTAGAGCAGAAAAATACAACCCCCTTCCCTCCGAATTGTTATAGAATTGAAATTAAGGGGCTTTCAGGCAAAGATATGAGGAAAATGGGAATAACAGTTTTTACTAATGTATACAACAAAACTATAATACAGAGAAACTGGTTACAGGCCCGACAGAGTCAGGGATACAACCTGGCCCCCTGCCGGGCAGGGTGCTGGTACCAGTCCGATCCAGTGGCAGCTGCAGTTCTCTTTGAAATGGTCCTGTTAAAGCGGTGGTCCGTAGAGAAAAAAAAAAAAGGTCTGAGCATTCCGATTTCGGTGGCAGCTGCAGTTCTCTTTTAGATGATCCCGTTGAAGCGGTGATCTTGTAGAAAAAGAAAACTGGTCCTCCTCCGAAAATCCGGCGGCGGTGCAGCCCTTGTCCTCCGGGATCCCAGCGGGTAAGGCCCCTCGCCCTGTTCCAAACTGCCAAATTATCTCCGGCGGGAATGCTTGGCTCCACCCCTCCCCCCCTGGCCGGAGCATCTCACAAAGAGATGGTGAGTCCTGGGGCAAGGCCCTGATGGCGCATTAACAGAAGAATAGTCCCGGGGGGTGGGGGCAAGGAACACCGGCGCCAGGCTTCAACGGCTCATGGTAATAGAATACATTGCAACCCAGGACATTTCCTTAAAGGACAGACTTAATGTTCTCCTAGGGAAAAAAATTCCTCCCTCTAGGGATTAAGGAGCTGTGTGGTTCTCCCCAGATCTGAAGGGGACAAAGATAATCTAATGAATATCTTTCAGGCTCAGAACACCACTGAATTGTGCTAAAGGCAGTAATATTTCCTGAGTATTTGCAAGCCACACTTTGTTTTTATAAATCTAAATCAGTCTATAACTAAGACAAAAAGGACTGGTATGAGCCATAGACTACTTAGAAATAAGTCACTGTGTAAGATGGAAAAAAAATTTCAATCTTTTTTTCACCTGAGGCAGAAATTGAAGGATACAGGCAATTTTATTTTGTTTTTAATTTATTTTACACAGGCACACCCTCTTCTCACTTCTTATTCCTCCATCTTCTTAAGGACCCAAAGCAAAAGTGTAAGTCAGCAGTAAAATCTCCTTTGTTAGACAGCTTCAGAGACTTAGAATTGGCATTACCTTTGAAGGTATTTGTCCAGAAAACTGAACTTATTGGTAACTATGCAAAACTCCTGTTCCCCAGGAACTGCCTCTGCAGATTTCTGCTTAGAGGAATAGTACCATGTGGCATCACTAAAGAATTCTTATTCTTCCCAATAACAATGTGTGACACTTCAAAGGAGAGTAATTAAATTTAAGTATAGGAGTTAAGACTGAATTAAAACATCATAAAATAGTTTCATGTACCTATAATGTGGGTATTGGAGTTTTTCTAATCTAACCTAAACAATTTCCTAAAATTAACATCTAAAAAAAAAAAAATTGTTGGTTTTCTGGAAAGCACTGGTCACAGGCATTGTGTCAAATTTAATCACTAAATTTTCAAGGTTAACTTGAAGAGTTAGTCCCCCAGAAAACCCTGAACAATTAAATATAATAATGAATTTACATATGGTACAAGTACATTCAAGTTGGGATTTTCAGCATTTTCACTTTCTGTAAGAAAAGACAAAACTAACATCAGATGAACACATAACATTTTTTTTTTTTACCTGATTCTAAATGATCCATGAGCAAACTTGAAACTTTGCTTCTTCTCATTACATCTATGCAACTAAAACATGCAACCTTGTATCAGCTCACTAATCTTCCAATTTCATTAAGAACATCTGACAATTGAAACACAATCTGTACTTTCAATTTCCAAAGCACCCTACAAATTTGTCTTAATGGTTACAAAATAAGCGGTTTTAAAGTCTATTTTACCCAATAATTAACTGAATTGCCAAAGGCCATGTAGGGGATTTTTGGCAGTGCAGGCAAAGCCTGAATTTCATTGCTTTCATAACTGAATTCAAGTGCATGAAGTTGCCTTTCCCTCCCATCCCCACCTCATTTTTTTTTTTTTCCTTTTAAGTTGAGCAGCAGCGTCCTTTAGAGAAAGTCCTCATTTCAGAGATTCATGCCAGGACACCACCCTCCTTTACCCCCTCTCCCCCACCCAGTAGTAAGTCTTATGAAGTCAAACACTCCTTTAATCGTCAATAACTTTCTGAAACTTAGCAAGTGCAAGTTCTCAGTAAGAATAAAGGAGGTGCAAGAAAAGCTGCAATTAAACAGCAGCATAGTGCAAAGTACCAACACATCCACATTTTGCAAAATGATAAGACATAACAGAAAGACAAATATACATCAGAGTTAGGATTAAGGGATTCAAGCACAAATCAAATCAGGTGGTTGAGCTAAGAAGAAAGGCAGACTCAAAAGATGCTGCTCAGCTCGTAGCATAGGACAAAGGTGTTTGAAACTTGAGCTCAGCCTGTTACCATAGCAGCGGTGCAAAAGGGGTTTTTTTCCCTGGACGGGGAAGAGGTCTTGGCCGTGGCGGGGGGTGTAAGAGACAACCCGAAGACCCTTCATCTGTCTCATGATCATCTGCAGAGAGTGAGACCCTGAGTCTAGGTCGTGGTGTGCCGTTCTTGCTGCCTAGGCGGGGAGGACTGCACTGAAGCGATAAGGGATGATCTGTCCTGTACTCCCATAACAACGGGCCTTGCAACAAAGTAACAGTAGATTTCCTCACCTTCTGGCCATTTGCCCCTCACTCTTGAAAAAGTGTATAAAAAGACTCTCTGAGAATCCCCCGATGGGATCCCCCCACGGAAGAAGACGGACCACGAGGACTCCACCGGCCATTGGTAGCTATACCCCCCCTCTTTCTCTCTCTCCCTCTCTATCGTAATTACACTGCGTTGGTACGCAATAAAGTGCCTTGTGCTGATTGAAATTAATACTTTTCCCCAATTGTGTTTCTTTCGCACTCTGAGATTCAGTTAACGAACCATCACGACTCCTGCTTGTCTTAGCGGATCGTGACAGGGGGGCATGCTCCGAACTCAGGAAAGCGCCTGGGACAAAATCAGTGTGCTATCTGCAAAGGCACAGGTCACTGGAAAAGAAACTGTCCGTCTGCAGGAAATGTTAACTCGGCAACAGAGATAGCAGGCCAAGGGTCCCCTCAGAACCAACCAGCACTGGATTGACGGGGACCGGCTGGCTCTCCCCTAGCGGACCCGCTGGTTACACTGGAGCTCGGAGAAAGAAAACAGGTAGAATTTTTAGTAGATACCGGAGCCACGTACTCAGTTTTGAACCAGACTCTGACCCCGATAGGGAAGGAATTTGTTTGTGTAGCAGGTGCAACTGGCACCAAGGAAAAGGCATTTTTCTTACAGCCATTAAAATTTAAATTGGGAAAGATAATAGGAACACATCAGTTTATGTATTTACCAAATTCACCTAAAGCCTTATTAGGAAGAGATCTGTTAACCTTACTAGAAGCCAAGATTGAATTTGGCAGTGGGGGAATGACTATGAAAATACCCGAAGAAAAACTGATATTAGCTTTAAGCATCCTAAATATCACACCACAGTTAGCAATTGGAAATGATCCAGAAATAGAGAAAAGAATCTTTGATCAAGTATTCCACATGGTATGGGAAACTGAGACCCCTGGAAGATCCAAAAGGGCAACCCCTATAAAAATTGAATTGAAAGATGATGCTCATCCAGTATGTCACAAACAATATCCACTAAGATTGGAGAATAGAAAAAAGGATTAAACCAATTATAACCAAATTTTTAGATCAGGGACTACTGGTAGAATGCAGATCACAATACAACACTCCCATACTACCAGTTAAGAAGCCAAATGGTAGCTACCAATTGGTACAAGATCTTAGGGCAGTAAATCGGATCACTAAAGCTTTATACCCAGTGGTGGCTAACCCTTATACATTGTTAACAAAACTTCAATCTGAGTGGGGATGGTTTACTGTCCTGGATCTAAAGGATGCCTTCTTTTGCCTGCCTCTAGCAGAAGAAAGCCGAAAGATTTTTGCTTTTGAGTGGGAGAATCCGAGCACAGGCCGAAAAAGTCAGTTGACTTGGACTGTTCTACCCCAAGGATTTAAGAACAGCCCCACTATATTCGGGGATCAATTAGCTAAAGAACTGGAAGAATGTTAGCCTCCTAAACTTTTTGGGATTGGGAGGATATAAGGTCTCTAAGGCCAAGGCACAATTGGTCAAGCAAAGGGTAACGTACCTGGGATATGAAATGGCTGGAGGAGAAAGAGCCTTAGGGAGCAGCCGAAAAGAGGCTATCTGTCAATCACCAAAACCCAAGACAGTAAAAGAACTCCGAACCTTCTTGAGAATGACAGGTTGGTGTCGACAGTGGATTCCCAACTATGGTCTAATAGTGAAACCTTTATACCAGCTTATAAAGGATGACAATAAGTACATTTTGTCTTGGACCCCTGAGACAGACAAAGCATACATAACCTTAAAACGAGAATTAATGCAAGCTCCAACTCTCGGAATATCAGATGTGACTAAACCCGTTCTGTTGTTTTCATATGAGAGACAAGGCCTTGCTCTTGGAGTGTTGGCTCAGGAGTTGGGGCCATATAAAAGACCTGTGGCATACTTCTCTAAGCAATTGGATACTGTGAGTAAAGGATGGCCAGGATGCCTGCGGGCAGTGGCAGCAGTAATCATGAATATCACCGAGGCCCGAAAGTTCACTTTGGGACAGAAAATGACTGGTTTTGTCTCTCATACAGTATCTGCTGTACTGGAACAAAAAGGATCCCACTGGCTGTCACCACAACAGTTCGTGAACTCAATGATGTAGAAATCAAGGTTACTAATATCTTGAACCCAGCAGCCTTTTTACAGGGAAAGACAGATGAAAATCCTGTAACCCATGACTGTTTGGAGGCCATAGAGGCGGTCTACTCCAGCAGACTGGACCTGAAAGAAGAACCTATTCCTGAGGGTGAGCACTGGTTTACTGATGGTAGCAGTTACATCAGTCAAGGTAAGCACGTTGCGGGATACGCAGTTACCACAGTCACCGATGTTGTAGAAGCCTTACCTTTGCCCAGTGGGACATCAGCTCAGAAAGCTGAAATTATAGCACTTACCAGAGCACTGACACTTGCCCAAGGTAGGGCAATAAATATTTGGACTGATTCTAAGTACGCATATGGTGTTGTGCATGCTCATGGGGCTATATGGAAGGAAAGGGGGCTGCTAAGCACACAGAAGAAAGAAATACTACCATTACTGGATGCTATTAGGCTGCCGTCTAGTGTCACCATTATGCACTGCAAAGGACATTCTAAGGGCGACACTTTGCCTGAGCGAGGAAATGCCTTGGCTGATAAAGCTGCCAAGGAAGCAGCGCTTCAGGAAGTCCAGGAGTTAGGTTTAATACCCACTCACATTGAACCTAGGGGAGCACCACAGTATGCACCACAGGACTGGGAATGGATCAAAAGAAAGATGGCCCTTGTAGGATCAGACGGATGGGCCAGACATAAGGGACAATTGGTAATCCCCTTAAGAATAGCTAAAGCATCTATAAAAGAGGAGTACAAGAGTCATTGGGGATCAGAGGCATTGTATGTCTATTTGAAACAGAAAATAGCTATAACAGGATTGAAACCATTGATAAGGGATGCTGCAGCACACTGAAATCTGTCTAAAGAAAGATCCTAAACCAGCTCGGCCAGTGGAGCAGGGAACAATACCTAAGGGAACATATCCAGGAGATACTTGGCAGATAGATTTTACAGAACTACCTAGACGGGGTGGATATCGATATTTGCTAGTACTTACAGATACCTTTTCTGGATGGCCTGAGGCATTCCCCTGTAGGAGCAACAAATCACGTGAAGTAACTAAGGCACTGTTGCAAGAAATAATACCTAGATTTGGAATACCCAGAGCATTATCATCTGACAGGGGACCACATTTTACAGCACAGGTAGTACAGGAAATAGGTAAAATTTTGGGAATACATTGGCAATTGCATACCCCCTATCGGCCTCAAGCAAGTGGACAAGTAGAGAAGATGAACCACTTAATTAAGACACAAATTTCTAAAATCTGTCAGGAGACCATTTTATATTGGTATCAAGCTTTACCTTTAGCCCTTTTAAGGATAAGAGTCAAACCACGATTAAAAGAGAAATTGAGCCCATTTGAAATCTTGTATGGAAGACCATACGGGGCAAACATGGTTCACAGCGAGAACTTGGCTCAGGTAGGACAAGGATACCGAAGAACTTATTTGCAGCAACTTAATACTAAACTTAAAGAGAATGCCAAGGTTGTTGCACAGAATCAACCACAACCTTTGAACCACCCTGTACACAGTATTGAATCTGGCGATTGGGTATTTGTGAAATCCCTTACAGGTGATCCATTGGGAGAAATGTGGGATGGACCTTTCCAGGTACTCTTAACAACTTTCACTGCTGTTTGAGTCAAGGAGAAGCCCACCTGGATTCACTACTCCCATATTAAGAAATCTCCAAAGCCTGGATGGACTGTCACTACATTTGAGGAGAACCCTTTGCGCTTAAAAATACAGCGGACCTAAAATGGGTTTGATTATAAGAACTGTGATTCTTTGTACACTATGTTGTTCCATTTTTGCTTTTGATGTAAATAGATACATTGCTTTGCTTGAAGCAGTTACCAACTACACTAAGTTACATGGTTGCTGGCTATGCGGAGAAGTGCAACAATGGGAATCCCCATTAGTGGGAGTACCTAGTAGCAACTGGACGGACATAAAAGGAGAGTAGTTAGGGGAATTTGGAGAAAAAGAATTGTGAAAAGAATCCCCAGCAATCCTTTGGTAAGTCGTAATACCGGACTTCACAGTTTTGTTAGAGCCCTGCTCCCGTCTTTGGGAATTATAGAATTGGAAAAAGCAATAGTGAACATCTCAGCAGAGCTGGGGGTTATTGCAAACTCTACTGCTGATGCAATAGGGAAACTTCAGATTGAAGTAGAGTCCCTCAAGGCTGTGATGTTCCAAAATCGTATGGTGTTGGATCTAACAACAGCTCAAATGGGGGGAGTATGCACCCTGATAAATAATAGTTGCTGCACCTATGTGGATGAATCAGGAAAGATAAGCAAAGATGTACACGCTATTTGGGAACAGGCAAGAATTTTACATGAAGTAACCAAGGATAATGTTGAATGGTCAGATCATATTTGGGAAACTCTCACGTCATGGTTACCAGGATTTGGATGGATCAAGCACCTGTTTGTAACAATATTCGTTATAATTGTATTACTAATACTTACCTGTGGAAGTAGCTATTGTATATTAATGTGTTGCCAATCGGGAGTTAAGAATTATGGTAAATTCATAGCACAACGGATGGAAAATGGGATAATTTAGGAATGTAAAAGAATTTACATATGATCAAGTGATAGGGGGGAATGATTATGGCAAAATGCTAACTTAAGCAACTGTGTACAGATTAGTGTATTTGCAGTAGAAAATATATACAGCTAGCAGAAGGAGGCTAATATAGTTTAGAGTTAAAAAACTAACCAGCAAGGATAAAGGTTTGGAGCTGCTAAACAGAAATGCTTAGTAAGATAAGGGAAGAACTGAGAGACTCATCCTTGAAAGAGGGAGCAGACAGGCCTGAGTGATCAAATAGTGTTGGTTAAGGGGCCCCAAGGACAACACTCCCTCAGGAAGGAGGGACTGATAAGAACCACAGTGCTGATTAAGGGGTCCTGGAAACCAGAACAGACCGGTCTGGAGGGATGAAGTAAGCAAAGGTGAGGAGGACACCGTGAGGAAGACTCGGAGCCTTCCTCCTGAAGACCCCCCCGAGGACCACCACCAGGATGCACCACGCAGGCGCAACCGGGCGGAGCCAGAGGCGTGGAATATTATAATGATTTACCGTAAATCTCCTCCCTGAGCCCCTCCCAATGATGGAATCCTCATTCCCACCTGATGTAAACTTATGAATATGCAACACTTTAGGCTGTAAAAAGAGCACACTCCTGGCCCCAGGTGGGCTCGTTAGGAGGAGCGATCCCCCGAGTCCCCGGTTCCGCAATAAACGAATACCTGCTGCTAAAGATCCTCGTCATCTTTACAGTTATTTTCAAGACACAGATTTTGTGCTAATCAGAAGAGCTTTCCTTAATTATGAATGGTAGAAGCGTTATTTTTGCTTATTCAGTGATCAAAGGATTCAGAATGTTTATTTTTAAAATAAAAGGGAGACTCTGTTGGGGTTTTCTTTTTAAATTAAAGTCTTACAAAAGATAGAATGTAATTCTAATAATCCATACAATATTATATAACAAAGTAATGAATTCTTACCTCTAGAAATTAACCTCTTATCAAACTGAACAAGCAAAGAAATACTAAGAAGAATTATTTTTTTCAAAATTTAAGGTGTGCATTTTTGCCTAGTTCTTATCAAATATAGGCCATTTTAAATACAGAGGCACGGAACAGAATAAACTTCTGAAGCTCTTTATTGTCCTTCCACAATTATTTGTCAGTAGCATTCTTCTAACAAGGTAAAGGTGATATAGCTCAAGTGACTACTATCTGGAATTAGTCTAAGTTAAAAAAAGTTAGCTCAGTTTAAGTTAACAAAACAAAACATAAACAGCACAACAACCCTCCTCCTCAATATCGGGGAATCTTAACCACCTTTTTGCCAGCACAGCTTAAAAGATTCAAGCTAAAAGTGACACAAATGGATTGTAGTCACTCGCTATTGAGAATTTAGCAAGAGTTCGGCATCTCTACAGTAACAGGCAACTTAAATCTTACAAAAAAGATTGTGTGAGCTTGTGGATAGCCAGACAAAAAGTTCTAATAAAGCTTTGTTTAGAAATCTCCTGCGCAGAGAAGGCCTCATTCACATTTGGAAGAGCTTCTTAGAAATTAAATGTATTTTTAAACAAAAATTGTCTATAGATTTCAAGGATCCCTGATGCTTTATAGAAAGGCCACAACTATGGCATGAGCAAGCTGCTTTCTACATACAAGTTTCCAGTGCTACTGGCTACAACTAATGTAAGTGATTATGCATCCTATTCTTTCCCAACACTCTTATCAGTAAATCTATTTGCCACTTTCCTCACTCCACACGCTAGACAAACAGTAAAATATAAAACCACATGCAAGCACCAACATAATACCTATACTTTGGGATAAGCTAACAGCGAAGAAGTCTGGTAAAGATACACAGAAATTACTTTCCTGCCTATTCTTCATCTTTTCTCTGCCCCCACACAGAAGATTGATACTGGAGCTGTCTCCTCTTTTCCCAGTATCATCTTTATTTTTGAGACCAACTAAACTGAACCTCCTGCCATCTACAGTCCATGATCACCAATACACTGCACTACTACCCAATTTCTACTCACAATAAAGCCAAGGAAAGCCAGTTTCATTTCACAAATGCATTTATGGCTTCCAATCACTCAAGATACTGAAATATATGCATCAAAAATGTTGATGTGGATTCTGTCTGCTTACCTCTTCAGCGTTTGAGACTTGTGATACCAATATACAGAGCTTCTGTGAGCTACAAAGTGCTGTAGCACTAGTTATTCATGCTTCTAGGTCCCTACCAGAGGAAGGCAATGAACTGAGATACAACAGGGGCTCCCGTCAGGTTCTCATCTCTGTGGCGGCGTTCTCTTACAGACCAGGAGTCATGACAGCACAGAAAGTTTCAGTAGCACAGCAGATGGCAATGCCTTTCTGAGAAAACCAAATCTGAAGTTCATTATTCAGCCTGTCTTTCAGAATTTCTTCTCCACCCAAAGTTTCATGCTTCCTTATTTTTGTAACACTGCATAAGAGTATTAAAGATGCTGCCATTTCCTGAGAAATGAAAACGAATGTTAAACTAATTGTATTAAGGACTGTCTGCAAAAAAGAAAGAGCACATTTCCAGCTCAGGAAACGAGGTGTTTGGACACAGTCCGTCAATGAAAACCAAGAACTCAATCAACTTTGAGGGTAATTGCAGAAGGCGCCTCGAGATTCTGTGGCATTCTTTGCTTGAGGAGTTAAAGCATACTAAAATCTGTTGCTAGTGATAAAAATAAGCAGACAATGTTCTCAATACACCCTATTTTTAACCACTGCTAACAGGTAGTTCTTAAATTCGTTACTGGTTTCCCTTATCCCACAGTGAAAAATTAACAAGCTCCAGTGTCATTTCTTCCTACTCCAGAAATTTCTCCCTACTATTATGAGTCTGGGTGTAAGAAACACAGGTTTTCCTTTCTGTGTTTGTCAGGCAGGTGGTCTTTGAAGCAGCAGATTATTATTTCAGCTGAACCCTGACCTGATGCACAGCTTCACTTGAGGGGCCTTTTGGAGGGGGGGGAAGAATAAGAAAAGTCAGGTTCTACACATTTTTCTTCTCTAAAAAGACGGATAATGAATGAAAGGTCAGCATCCATCTCCCAACACTTAGAAACAGCAGCACTGTGGGCCTAAAACACTTTCAAGTGGTAGTGTCACCTAGGCACAACTTTGTGCTAGGGCTAACTTGATCTAATGGTTATAATTATCAGTGGAAAGGGCCCTCCCTGTCAGAAACAACAAACACAGTCCAGAGAGCAAGCGGATTCAGACAGCCGATCTGGCACAAAGATCCCCCATTCCAAGCTACTCTTCTGATAGATTAGCTGGCCAAAAACCAACCCACTGTGCAAATACACAGTTGGTAGTTCTAGCACAAGGGGAGTAGTGGGAGCATGCAGTTTGCAAAGAGGATGTAGTAGGATCACCCTTCTTCACAGCAACTCACTTCTAGCCTGGCTTTGGGATAACGAAACACATCTGGGCCAAATGAGACATTCAGAATAAAGTGACACTTTCGGTTTCTGGGGCTAGCAACTGTTTCGCTTTGTTTTGCCTTGTTTTGCCAGAGGTAGCTAGCCTTCCACAATTTTCTCAATTCATACCAATTCCCTAGCTTAGGCATTTAACTAGCCACACAGGAAGCTTTTAAAAGCAATTACTTACAGCACATAAGAGCATTTTTGTTAGGCTTTGATTTCCCAAATCTGAGAATATAAATAGCTTAAAGCCTAGTGATCCCTCTAGGTACCTTTCTTTACCCAATTTACAGCTAGGGTCCAGAATGGTAGAGGTAAACAAAAGAAAATGGTACTATGAAAGCAACAGAATAAAAATATTATAGATAGGCAATCCTTATTTCCTCTATGGTACAGATTTCCACAGATAAGATACTCTGGGAGATCAACCAGCAGGAATTTTAAGTGGTCAAGGACAACTTTTTTGTGCAAATCCAGAAGTTGTTCTCTGTGAAATCCGGATAGCATATGTAAACCTACCGCCAGCCCTAAATGGAAAGAAATGGTTGATACGACTGTAAGAAGAAAGACCAAAGAAATTTCCAGAGGAAAAATATGGATATATTTTCAAACCGGCTGCAAGATTCCCAGTATCATAAGACCTTATGCCAGATCACTGAAAATATGCTTTACCTAGTCCAAAACATGGCCACCTCCAATATTTGAACGAAAGCATTCTATAGGCAATAGAATCATCCAGCACTAGGGAGATGGCATATTTTCAGTTCAAGATTTCATTAGCCTTGGGACCAAAAACATCCAACTGCAAGAAGGCCAGTTAGCACCCTTACTACAGTTTAACTAGCAGTTTAAGAGAGAAAGAGACTATTTGGTAGATAGGTCCATCTGCTGGGGTATCTACTTTGAATCCCAGAATAAGGAGAAGGATTAAGCCATTCTGCAGCTGAAGCAACCCAATTCATCTGATCAGCTAGCTACTCATGTTCTCAGAACCAAGAATCCCTCTAGAGTGGCCAAAGAAAGAGGAACAACTTTTTGCCTTAGAGAAAGGCAGATTCTAGCACTTCGGAAGCCAGATGGGTTGCCGCTTAGAAGATAACACATTCACACCATCTTCAGTCAAGGATGAAATCAGACTTTAAGGAAAGCTCAAAGCTCAGGAGAGTCACTTCACAGATTGATAAACCCTTTTAAGATAATACCTTTGCATCTCAAATTCTTCTAGAGCATCTGGTACAAGTTGATCTTCCAGTAACCTCACATATGTTCTAAGCCCTTCTTGAGATTGACTATGGGGCTGTTATCAAAAAACTGCAACAAGACACAGACATTTATTCATATAAGGAACAGAAACCTTAAAATAGCAAGAAAAATGCTTCAAATTCCTTCCTGATTCTGGAAGGCAAGTAAGAAACAGAGGTGTTTGGGGAAAAAAACACATCTATAATAAGCTCCTATGTGAGAAAAAAAATAGGTGAGTTTGTGTGAGAAGAAATGCAGGGCAGGTTACTTACACCACTACTTCTACATCATGGCTTGATGGTTTATGGCCTTTGACTAAAAGTTTAAGTCTCTTATTTCTATAGTAGGCATACACAACAACAGAGCCAGATCTCTAAACGAAATGTTTCAAATCACTTAATGGTATGGATTCATTTCAAATTTGGTACACTTTTGCCCTTTATGGGTATTACAAACAGTTTACCTTGATTCTGAATTATGGCAGTATTTCATTTGCACAGAATGCACTATGTACATGGAGTTATTCACTTCCAGGCTCCTGACTCTTCATATGCTATAAACTAACATCTTTCCTTACCCTCAACCAAATTTAAGACCTAGATTCCTGTATGCTTGGGCACACATCTGTCTACTCTCTCCTGCTAGCAAGCAGCTACATGGTTTGCATGTCTACTCCTCCACAACACTAACACTGCTGAACTGCATGTCAGAACAAAAAGAAAACACACTTGCAAAGCAATGAAGAGGTAAAGAAAGAATATATGCAACAAGCATAGGAAATCAGCTGTTTGAGCCAGAAGGCTATCCTCAGGCAGCAGGGCAAAAGAGTCTAGTTCAACAGAGCCTTTCCACTGCCTGGGGATGGCTTCTGGCAGGTACACCTCCGAATACCCCGACTGCCATCTTCACGTTGCATGTAACCCTCTCCTAACTGAAGGGAGGAGGATATACTGCTTCTAGAGAAGAATATAGCACTATGATTTCCTACAATCGGATAAAAAGGTTAAGAAAAAAGTAATGCTAGGAGAAAACCTATTCTGTTATTTGTGATAGAGGTAAACGAGAAAGATGGATTACTCTTACGGAAGTAACGCAGAAGAGTCCAGCATTCAGCTAGGACACCCGTTACTGTGTTTGTGTAAGACAAAGCACACACAAGGAAATGGTCCCTGCCTCTGAAAGTTCAGAGTCCTATAGCTAGATTAAAAACAGACCCAGACAGAACAGCAGTGAGCACTGACAGGCTACATATTACTACTTATACACAGAAAGGAAGCAGTATTTCTTACAGCCTTAAATAGGAAGGATTAGAAAGAAATAATTTTCAAATCAAGTGAAGAGATTGTGAATCTGAGTGACAAGAAAATCACACAAGATGGCAGTCGATGGATTAAGGATGATGTAGATTAAGAGCCACATTTTGAAGTGAGAGTCCAACAACTCCCTATGAATTCAAGAACAATTTTTAAGATCGCGGCAGAAGAACATGAACCTAGAACAAAAAGGAAGATCTGCAAGAATCTGGAAAAAAGTGACCATGCTACCCAAAGGCATGGTATTCCACAAAAAAAAAAAAAAAAAAAAGGAAGGAAAGCACAAGCAGAGCTTCAGTGAACCCCACAGAAAAAAAAACCCTGGGAGTAATGAACAACAGCCTCTGCAAAAAATAGAAAGGAGGTAAAAAAAGGACACGGACGGGTAACAATGGTGGAACAACACTTCAAGAGCAGCATAGCTGATAGTGACAGATGAGGTGACAGGGAAAGGAAAATGAAGTACTGGAGCTGAACCTTACCTAGGAAGAGATCACCGTAAATACTCACTACAATTGTAGTAGAGCACAGTCGAAGCCACAGTGGAAGACAAGAACCCCAGACAATGCACTCAAAGATTTCTGAGATGAAAAAAAGGAAATTAAGAGGCAGTTGCAAAAACAAGAGAGGCCACAGGCATTTTGTACACTTTTTTTAAAAAAAAGGGAAACACTCATGCCTGCAGTGCTATAAGGGAAAAGCTAGGAGTTGAGCAAGTGATTAAAGGAAAGAGGTAGAGAGAAAGGACACAAGGTTCAAGGGAGATAAGGAGATGTTCTTGTATGGTGCCAGAAGAGCAGAAGAAAAGGAGAAAGTAAGATTCTATTTGTGACAAGGAGATGATCGTAACAGCTGAAACAAAGTGATAGAGAGTAGGCCAAAGCGCATCCAGTCAGAAAGTCATCAAGATCCCATGTAGAAAAAGAACTAGATGTCAAACAACATGCAAAATCCATATGAAAAACATTGTGGATAACGGGCTACTATTTGCCAAGCTGGATTAGAGCCTATCAGCATAGCATGTTTCTGCCGGGCATACCCCCTTTTGCAGGTAACAGGAACACAAAAAGGATTGCTGGAGGACAACACAAGTGGTTCAAGAACTTGTAGAGAAGGCATTTGCTATTGGGAGAACAAAGATTAAAAGTGAAAGACACACCCTGAAAACAGGAAAAAGGGGGAGGGGGGGGGAAATCAGGCTGGAGCGATCTAAACTCAAAATACTGGTGAGCAACAAGACATAGGAAAGCACGGCCACATTGCGAGTAGAACCCAAACGTTGGTGGAGATCCCAAAAGAAACCTTGCAATTACCAGAGATAAGAAATTCAGCAGTTGCATCAGCACAAGCGTGCAGGCACAGCTCAATGAAAACCAAATGAAATTAACTGACTTTGTTTAATGAGAGGCTAGAAACAAGAATGCAGGCCAAATCAAGTTAGGGCAAAGAAGCATGTAATTACTGTCAAAGAACAGTGAGTGAAAATACAGAACAAGCCAGGAATCAAATCTGAAGAGAAAAATTCACGGGGAGGAAACAAGCACGTTGTATGCAACAATACATAGCAAAGATAAGATAAAAACTGGATCCCAACACTGTTTCATTAAGGAAGAATCTGAAGGCCACAGAAAAAAGTAGTTTAGTGCCTCTTCCACGGTCCAGCCCAGGACAGAAAGCATAATGCAAAAGGTAACCATAAATAAAGGGATGCAGCATACCGATGATGGCAAACAAAGCCACACAACTGTGGTTTTAAAGTGTCAGTTTATGTCTCAAAAAATGGAGCGTCTCCATCTACAACCAGGTCGTCGGAATAAAGTTCTCCCTTTGTCCCTACTTTAATTTTACATATTTCTTCTCACTCGTTGTATACTCACACTCTGGAGAATGTCAACTATCAGTATGATTTGTGGTATAATTCGCACTGAATTAAATCAATACTAAAATCATCCACGTTCCACTTAAGCTTACAAGCCTCTGTGCGACTCCATCTACCTTATTTTGTAAGGACTGCAAATTCTCCTACAGTTGTGTAATATATACTACAGTCACAGAATAACTTATGTTGGAAGGGATCCCTACTGAAAGTAGAGCCAACTTTGAAGGTAGATCCAACTTCAGAGGTAAAGTCAGTTGCTTAGGGCATTGCCCAGTCACGTTTGTGCATCTCCAAGAACAGATATTCCACAGCTGCTCTGTCATTCCCCCTCCCCTCAATCCAATGTTTGACCACCCTCCAAAATCTTTTGCCTAATCTTGAATTGGAATTTTCTTTGTTGCAATTCACATCTGCTGCCACTTGTTCTCTAGGGCTCCTCTTGGAGTCATACAGTGGAAGGACAATAAATATCTAATAGGATAGAACAAGGAGGAGAAGAAAGATCATTGTAGTCATGAGAGAGCCTTTGGACATCCAGAACTTTTAGTAGGTAATGAGCATCCAGCTTCTTGATGCCTGAATAATCTGTCTGATCAAGTGTGGCAGAGATCTTAACAATGCTATCAAAAGGACATCACTAGAGATTTAGGATGAAAGACGATTGCTTAAGACATGAGAGAACAACAAGGAAAAATGGTATTCCAAATGGTATACATATTGCAAATGAAAACAAATCATTTTATATAGCAGGGTTAGGTACTCACCATCTCTCTCGCAATCTCCACAGCTTCCTGCAGCCCATAGAGCCTGCCACAGACCAGGTAGATCCCATTGGCCCAGAGAATACAACCCTCATGGACCCAAAATTCATTGCTGTCAAGAGGTAGTTCAGGAATTTGTAACTCCAGCTCAGTGCCACCTTCTGAAATGGGCATAGAGGGTTTTGAGTCCAAAGGAGTCTTTTCACCACCACTGCCACCGTCAGCGGTTGCTTTTTTACAAGAAGCTCCCCTTGAAAGTGACCGAGAGGCTCCACTACAGTCCTCAGAGCGGTGTCGCCTCTTAAAGCGGGGATGAGCAGCTAGGCTTCTTTGTTCCTTCTGTTGTGGCTGTTCCTCCTCCTCTTCCGTATCTGTCTTGGAACCATTAGAAGCATTTTTGTGCCGTACCTTGACCTTTCTCTGCATTTCTGTAGCCCTCTTTGGAGGTGGGTTCTTGGGCAAGGTGGCTGCGTAATCCTGGGGGTAGAAAGGACCAAAGAGGTCACCCATGTTACGATAGCTGGCCCATTTGCCACACAGGCAGCAAACCAGATGCCCCAAGACAGAAGACTCTGTTACTACAGGGCCCTGCAGCATGAAAGTTGAGGTGGGCAGCACTTTGCTCTCCGCATTGCTAGGAGGGGGTGTTGAAGACCTCTGTCCTTTCCGACCCCTCACCAATTTGTTCTGCTCCTCTTCCTCCACATTAATGATTGTGCACACAGCACCTAATTCACACTTGTTTACCACATGAATATAAGGGAAAAAGGACTTATTCCTGGAGTCAGTTTTATCTATAGACTGGGTAGCATATTTAAGCTTGATCTCTGGTTCTTGAGGCTCCACAATCAGAGCAGCCCATCTAGGCTTCCGCTTCCGTGGCTGTGCTGCAGGTTTTCGCCTCTCCTTCCTTTGCCTCTTTGGTTTTGGCTCACCACTACCTATCCCTTCTGTAGACTGCGAAGGTACTGGTGGGGGTGGGGGTGGCGGGGGCGGTGGCAGTTGCTGCTGCTGCTTCTTCTGCTTGTTCACACTACCAACTGGCCTCCCCTTTTTCTTTCCAGAGGGAAAATATCCCTTTGGAGGGAAACCATCTGGCTTGGGTGAAATGTTTGTCACATCTCCATCTTTTTCCTCAGACTTCAGATTTGGTTCAGAAGTAAACACACTGGAAGGGGAAATTGTTTTTGAGTCGGAAAAGGTCAGAGTTCCAGCTCCACTTACAGATCCATCAGACCTTCCCTGACCACCTGACTTCTGAGAAGATGGTGGTGCTGCACTGGATCCTGCTCCTTTACCAACACTGGCAGTTTCAGGGACCTCTTTCTTGGTTTTATCATCCTCACCGCTTTGCCACTCTTCTGAAGATCTCAGAAGAGTTATAGCACCAGTTGTATCCTGGCTTGCTGGCTCCACTTGATCCGACATCTCTCCTTTTCTCTTCTCAGCCTCTGGTCCATGTCCAGACACATTTCTTCCTTCAGGTCCACTCTTAAGGGACAGGATGTCATCAAGAGTGACAGTATCTGCACCAGTTTCAGCACTGTTGGTAGAAACACTTCTCCTGATATTTGGAGATGTGATTTTTTGAACAATAGCTTCCAGTTTTAATCCTCGCCCCTTTCTTGGGGGCAGTATTTTGGTCTTAGCCGGGCTTGTGAGGGAAACAGCAGGGCAATTCCTGTTGTCAGGACTTGGCAGGTCCTTGAAGGAATCTCCCTTTGCAACTGACTTGCCAACATCTTGGCTTTGAGATGAATGGGCATAGGAGTTGTACGTTTTATCAGCTCCTTCTTTTGCCGAAGCCATCAGTCGCCCTTTATCTTCACCGCCACTGTTCTTCATATCCTGTGGCTGTCTTTTGGTAGGAATAGGTGAGATGAAAGAACGGACTCTCCTTCTCATAATTAATGGGTTTTGAGGAGACTGGTCTTCATGGCCAGGGAGCCTGAGCATGGCATTACTAGGTTTGGGCAAATCTGTAGATTCCTCTCGTCGATGCCCATCACTTTCTTGAGGGCAGAATCTTTTTTGGTTGGCTGCTCCAAGTGGGCCACTGCTTTTGGCAGGAGAAGTTTGCCGAGAGAGGTCCCAACCAGATTCGTGATGCTGCAACTTCTGGTTGCTGTGTTTCAGTTCAGTGCATTTGCTCTGAGTACTGTCACTCCCCATAACACAGCGCCCAGCTTCCTGGCTTCCAGTGTCATGGTGAGAGCTACCTTGAAGGTACATCATTCCATCCTTATCATTTTTTAAAGGACTCCTTACTCTTTCCAGAAACTGCTGTTGTCTTGGGCTCTTCCTTGCTCCTTCCTGTCGGTGCTGAGCTGCAGCGATCACACCCTGAGCAGTGCTGCTTGCCCAGTCTTTGTATTCTTCTTGCTGTTGCTGGTATATCTGTCTCTTGTAATGATACTGGGAATTTAAACTCTGGTCACCGAAAGCATGAGGCCTAGCATTTGTGTGATATGCTGAAGCCAAAGATGGGCCTTCTGAATTCTGAGGGTAAGCAGAATGCAAGGAACCCCTGTTAACTCTTTCAGATAGTGTCATGTGGGGATTCATATGATGCAGATCTGTCCCTGGGCCTCTGCTTCTGCCTGGTGACATTTTCAGCTTATCAGCAAGATCCTGAAATTGAGAAGGTGATTTACCCCTGCTGCTTCCAGTTCTGCCAGGTGCTCGTCTCATCTGTGTCGATCTGCTGTCCTGCTGGGGAATGTAGTCTGGAGCAGCATCAGAGACTGCAGCTCCAGGGCTAATGCTGCCTCGGAAAGATTCATGCTTGATGCCAGCAGGATGACAATGGTCTCCTGTTTTTTTATTATTGAGACTAGCTGAGCTCTTTGACTGTTCAAAATCTTCTTTTATTTGCCCACTGTGGGCTTTTATCTTTGTTTCCATGGATACTAAACCACCAGGGAGTATTACTGACTGGCTCAAGCCAGGGGCAAGACGTTCACTCCTTCCACTTCTGGCCTCAGGACCCATGTGCCCCATTGGGTGAGGGCCAGGATCTCTCACAAGTTGCCTTAATGGAGATATGTCACAGATTACTGACCTCCTCTCTGAGAGCGCTCCCCCTTCATGGGCAGAAGACTGAGACTCCATATCAAACTTTCTAGCAATAGGGTAATCAGCTAGATTTATCTGCTTCATGTCAGGAGCTGTACTACTAGATTTCCTGTCCCAGGGACCCCAGTGAGGGCCTTCCAGGAGAGACCCCATGCTTTTATTTAAGAGGCCTCTATTGGTCAATTCATTGGTTTGACTAATTAAGATATTGGGCCTCATGGCTCCCTCCAAACTCCCAGCCATCCCAGAATGCTCCTGGGCATTCCTAGAATACCTTCTGTCTGGATGATGATGATACCCCTGTAAGACCTCCTGTAGGAGGCTAGGAAACTTCTCATTTCGGCCTTTGCGCTCACTGTGCCCCGGAAATTCCCCTTTTTCTTGACCAGAAGGATACTGTGGAAAGCCACCAATATTTCTCTGTATACCAGCTGCTATATTGTCCTTGTAACTGTATCTTAAACTGCCAAGAGATTTGGAAGGTTCTGTTCTTGCAGGAAAATTTGGCCCAACAACTGCATGACCAGGCTGGCTGTTCCCCTCTCCATTATGGTTAGTGTTATCTCCACTTTTGCTCCCTTTACTTCCTCCTTGAGTTTCTGGATGCATCCCTGCATGCCCAGCTTCTTTCGCTCCACTAGCACTAGTTGGTGCCTGAGTGGCTGTGGAAACATCATCTTGTGCAGGTTTATCTTGTCCACCTGACTTTTCTACTCTTCCTGTCATGGCTTCCCAGGAGACAATCACCCCAACTGTCTTTTCGTTCACTTTTGGGGCATTTTCCACAGCCACCACAGCTTCCTTTCCATCAGGGGAGGCCACATCTTCCCTAGCTGCAGGGCTACTGCTGAGTTTTGATGGCTCATTCCGAGAGCCTTGTGCTGGTGAGGAGTTGGATCTCTCTAAATTACCCCCTTTGTAAGTGGTGTCTGAGCTGGTGCTCTGGCCACTCAGCTGTCTCACCCTTTCCCCATGATCCTCTGAACTACTGGAACAGCCACCATCAAGGGACTCTGCCAGGGGAGACTTGAGTTGCTCCCCTGCCTGGGAGAAGCCTTCTGAGTTTGTGCAGCTATCAGCTGCCTTTGAAGAGGATGATCTTTTGGAACTTTTTTTCTGAGGTGCTAAGGCATCTGAGAGCAACATGTGCTGGACTGTGTTGGGCAGATTGGCCACTTGAGAACTTAGAGCACTCAGGCTGCTCAGCCCTGGATCCGTGAGCCTCTTTTCTGGCAGCCCTTCCAGCCCAAACCCCTTGAATCCCCCTGCATGAGCATTGGGGCTTGGCATCATAGATGGTGTAGGACTGAGCTGAGGCATCATCTGCAGGATTCGGTTTCTAGAACCCATGGACACGTTGCCTTGCCCACACTGGAGATTTTCTCCACTTGGCATGAGTGGAGAAGGGGTTGAGCTGCAGCTTGGAGACTGAACCACAGATGCAGCAGGAGATGGATTAGAGATTGGACTGAAGTTTTGGTGGAACTGCATCGGTGACCTTACAGGAACTTCAGTCTGGCTGTACTGTCCCACTTGACTTTGAAGAGAGAGCTTGGTGGCAGCATTTGAATACTGCATTACCTGCTGAGGGGGTTGCTGTTGCTGCTGCCCACCTTGGGGCAGCTTAGACTGCTCAAAGCTTTTCATCGGTTGAGTCTGAAAGCTGTAGTTTGACTGAGTCCCATATGCCTGTGCATTGGAACCCACAGCATGGCCTTCATACTGCGACCCAGAATTCACACTGTAGCTTCCATCATAATTCTGTCCTGACTGGCCAAAACACTGCGGGGAGGGGAAAGAGGAGGAGGACGACGATGAAGGTGGCTGATAGTGTTGGCCAAACTGACCCACTCGTAACTGGTACCCAGAAGCAGAGGAAGGCAGGGTGGATGGACGCTGCATTGGCTGTAAGTGTGAGGTGCTAGAAGCAGACTGGCTGGAAGCCTGAGGTAAAGGCTGATGAGATTGATAGATCTGCTGTCTCAGCTGCTGCACCTGCTGCTGCTGGCTAGAAGCCTGCTGCTGATACTGGGCACTCCCTGGAGCAAAAGGACCAGTATAATCCTGTTGGTAGTGGGATACACCCCCAAGGGTCGAGTGCTGTGTTTGAAACTGACCCACATGTCCCTCACTCCCATACTGACTCCCAAAGCTACTCCCTTGAGGGGGCCCATAGCTCTGTACTGGTCCAGAAGGCCTGCGCTGAGATGGCTGCTGCCCTTCTGACGCCACTGGATCTTTGTTGGCAGCCATATAGTAAAACTCTCCTGCTTCTTTTCTGAAACCCTGGTAGCTCTGATGGCCAGAGCTCTCACCAGGCATTACTGTAGAGGCTCCTGATGCTCCACGACGTCCACTGCCAGCACCTCCTCCAAAGCTCTGGAACATCTGGGCCTGCTGGCGGGGGCTGAACTCTTCCAGTCGGGATGAACTGTGCACTTCCTGCGGGTAGCTCTGCTGGTTTCCGTGGTAACTACTTTGCTCCCGAAAGGACTGCATGCTGTTCAGCAGCACAGCGGCAGCTCGAAAGCCCTCCTAAACAGGGAGAAAAAGAGAAAAGAAAAAAAAAAAAAAAAAAAAAAGGTATAGCATCCACATCTCCCAATCACACCAATATCGCTTCTCAATTTCACTGTTTTAATGGTAATTAAAATTTAGTATTTGTCACCTACTTTTTTGTACATCAATGTGTATCCCCTCTCCTCGTAACTTCCCAACCTTCTAGGTAGTGCATACTAATAGGAATTACTCACTTTCAAGAAAATACAAGTTGGTAGCCTACTACCAGTTGGAGCACATTTTCAGCATTAGTATTTCCCCACAATCATTTACCAAATGGGTCTGGTTAGGTGCCCCTGAAGAAACAAACTTCCAACAATATTTTGAAAAGCAAAGGAGAACAATCCTCACCCTCCAGTTATTCTCTATGGCTAATACTGGGAGTAATCAAGTATTTCACTACCATGTCTAAAGATGCAACAAGATCCCTGCAATACTCTCAAAGCACGCTTGGATCTACCATAGGAATGATATTCGAGGTCCACGTTTCACTCTGGGAAAGATCTCTATTAGAAAACACTCAAGATACAATTGATCAAAGCTCAAACCAAAATACTCCAATGAAAAGGATCTATTGGAACCTGTGAGAGAACTGGCATCAGCATGCTCAAAGACATCTGCTCCATGCTCTGCTCCTGACTACTCCAGTGACACTTCTAGGTGAAGACGAACACAGCAAGACAACACATGGCATTCCCCCCCCCCCAAATGCTTTGCTTTAAGAGATGGAAGTCAAATCAAGTCCACTCTATTTGAGCAAAAGGGTCTACAACTTCATCCCTTCGGACTTTTATATTACCTTTAATGAAACTTAGCTGAAAACATTTGTCAACCTGAATATATATTTTGGAATACTATGTATGATCATCTCCATTTACATAACCAACTCCTATGGAAATACACTTCAGGAAGGCTCTCCTATGTACTTCAATCTATTATTCAGTGTGTGAAATCATGAATCATTCTCAAGGACTGGACCACAGCTGCAAAACTGTTTGGAGACCCCAGCTAGTCCCTCTGTAAAAGCCTGATACATCACTAGATGTATTAAAAACTTATGGTTATGAAGAAGCATATGAATATACAGTCTTTTTTTTAAAAAAATACAAAATTAAATAAACAAAAGTAAAACAGATGACAAAAGCATTTCATTTCTGAAACACCTTGTGGTTATCTCTTCCGGAAAACAAACTAGCTAAAGCCACTTGGAGAGATACCTTCCTTTAAATAAATGTTAAGACAATGCTCACACTTTTCCAGGAAACAGAATCCTGACTCCTCAGAGTGGAGACTTCCTGGAAGACTTGCCTGCATTATGTTTTTTCATTTGGCCATGTTTTGTGCTTGCCACATTAGGCATCTCTGTGTTGCAGCCCTGGTTCATGCAGCCTGATATCCACAGGAATATTAACAAAACATTTACTAGCATCAGAAGGGAAACGTCAAATTGTTGATACTTCCAATTCTGTCTCTCCCCTTCTAGGGGGTCAACTTGACTGCTGCTTTCAAAAATCCACTGATTGCTGAAAGTTATCCAGCTAAATTTTTAACAGATATCACTATTTTAATAAGAACCTATGCAAATCAGTCAGATTCCATTTTACATCAAAGATTAAAACAACTATTTTGATTTCACATATAGGGTCAGCCCTCCATGCACTAGCTCAAGAGGCCCAGCCTCCTCCACAGTGCTTAACAGTACCATTCATGCAGTAAGCCAGATCAAGGAACTGATATGGTCAAGAAACAACTCTAAGAGAGAACAGCCTTTTCTGAACTGACAGATCCATTCACTGTATTGTTACACAAACATCTGCGCCAGCAAAAGGGACACAGCAGGAACCGCTTAAGTGGCATGGCTACTGAAGTGCACTTGAAGTCAGAAGTTCATATTTAAAAGACACTTCACCTTTACACAACAGTCAAACAACCCTTCCCACCATCAAAATGAAAATAATTCTGAACCCTCAGCTCCTCATTTCTTTTCTCCAAGCTGCAGATCAGCTGACTGCACATCCTAACCCAATTCACTAGTCCTCTGAAAAGTTTGGCAACTGATTATATGCCTCTTACTGCAAATTCACCTGTGTTCAATGTCTCCAAACAGTCAAACATCATGTCTGCTTTGGCAACCCAGCAAAATCTGAGCAATCATTTCAAGGACAGCTTCTGATCTGCTCTTCACCTCCACAGACCCATGAGACAGGAGGTTCAGCAAAGGCATCACAACTCTCTCCAAACCTTCACCTTTGAGTTACAAAATTGAAGACAGTGAAAAGGAGAAGTCAATTATTAATTCCAAGAGGAAAGCAGAAAGTCTGAGGCAGGGCTACCCAAGCTCCCACTTTCACTGCAGAAATTAATCCAGTACCACAAAGGCTCAGAACTACACAGTAGGAGGGGGAAGAAAAAAAAAAAAAAAAAAAAAAAAAAAACACAACAACCTAACACATTATTTTTAATTAACTTTCATAATTTGCTCATACTAAGTAGTAGTCCCTGCCTTTAAAGTCTTAAATGCATTATCTCTTTAAATTATGAGAAGTTGCCAAGATGTATAATTTGGTCACATTTAATATTACCTGCAGTAAATGTCTTTCTTTTCTATCCAATATAGTCTATACAATTAAGTCTTTTTATTCTGTTTTACAAGGCCTGATACAATGAGCCTGTAACTAAGGCTCCTGGGAGCTCCTCAAGGCAAATGAAGTAAATTAACATAAAATCTCTATCAGTTATGTGCAAGTATTATTACAATACAGATTATGCACTGTATACAAGAATTAAATCCATTGATTAGGATAAAACCATTGTTGAGGATAATAACAGCTAGTTACATTATAAGCAATAACATTAAAATCAGGTAGAAATATAACCTCGATCTACTTCAACTAACAAATTAAAGAGTTACTGTCAAATTCGAGTATAGCTTTTCTACAACTGATGTCCTCCAAACTTCTTACAGATAAGTTTTGTTCCCCTGAGATAATACAAGATATTTAGCTATGCACGACACCACTTGTCAAGTTACACCACTTGCCAAGGTTATCATTCTTCCTATCAATTTAACACTTCATCCCCCTAAAGTGACACAGATTTAAGAGCAATTTGGGTGTGGAATGTCTGCAAATACTCCTGCTATGGAAGACCTGAGGGGAAAAAAAAAAAAATACAGTCAAGGCCATATGATGTTTACTGATAAAATGTTAGGGCAAAATAAGGTTCTTTTCTACCATAAGAAATACACGGTTGAACTGCCCTTAAAAAAAAAAAAAAAAAAAAAGAAAAAACCCGTAACAAACAAAAAAATATTTTCACACTAGAAAAACAAGAACTTTTCTTTCCGTGACATATCTCCTTGTCTCCTACAACCTATATCTTCTAAACATCACTTTGTCCATTCCTCCACCCTCTGGATTCCATAGCATCTGCCTCACTCTAAAGCCAAAAGTTACAATTTAAGTGCTGTCCCTTAAGAGAGACTAACAGGCAGAGACTAAGACTAGAGCCAGAGTTACAGGGGAGACAGGAGAAACAGTTCAGATTAACATAAAATAACTTCATACATGTAAGTGATTCAACAAAAAGATTACTGCAGTGGCAGCACTATTTTAAGGAGTTCCTCCTCTTCCTACCTTCCCATCCCCAAGACTCTCATTCCCACCTCAGCACCACAGGTTCTTTGAATTTTTCACACTGGACCAGTTTCTTGAACCATCTCATTATGCATCCCCACTGTGGTTATACTGGCATAACCAACAGAGATGACAGAGGCAGCAGTGTACTGCAGTCTTGGAGCAAACAGTTAATAACTCGAAGTTCTTTGTTTGTAGTTTTTTGGTTTTGTTTTTGTTTTTTTAAAATTCCTGTATTACTAAGCCTCGGTCTAAAGCACTTAGACTGGTTGACTCTCACCAGCTTCCCCACAGAGTCAATGAAAGCCTCCAGAAGGTCTCTTTCCATGTCAACTTTATGTGTATAAGGTGATTAAACTTCTAATACACCTCACTTAAATTTCTGAAATTATATGATATAAACTCAGGCCTCTGTAATCAACAAGAAGATACTGTAACCCTTCACTTTAAATGGCAAACACTTAAATCCAGGCTTCTAAGTTCTGCTGCCCCAGCCAAATGCACAGTGAATGACAACAGTAGCCAGATCACACCACAGTCACAAAATTAATTCTAATGAGCATAAGCAGTTCACAGAAATGAACAGGCTACAACTACAGATCTTCTCACAACTGAGGTCTAAAGCTTTTTGCTCCCCCAAGAGATTTCAGTATCACCACAGAGATAACATCAGGCAGCGTTTGAGGCTGTTGATGAGACACACTTGGAAAGTTAATGGACGAAACTTCCACTGAATGTATTGCATCTCTGTTCTAGAGCATATATCCTGAAGAAAGTCAGCACTGGAAAGCAAAGAGAAAGGATTAATTCGGTGCCAGAGAATAAAGAACACCTCTCTAAGAATACAAAAACACTGCACTCCGAGTATAATATTTGGAAATGCTAAAGTTAAGATTCCAAAGTAAGACATAGGGAGCTTTAGATGGTCCACTACTCTGAGAATCAGCCCCATCATTCTGTTAAACTTGAGTTCTTGCAGTGATTCATCCTGTACACTGGAGAGAAGACAAAAAATAAAACCACAAACTCCACTGTTTCTTTCTCCATCCTGCCTCCCCTCTAAGGGAGGCTAAATCAAGAGGGACAGTTAACGTAAACCATACATGGTGGATTATATATAATCATTCCATAATGCTAACATATTTCTAGAGTTCTATTACAAGAACATAAAGATGAAATGCTTTTTCCTCCCTTGCTCTAAAACATCCATTCAATTAAAAAGTGAGAAGTTTGCTATCTTGTTTCACCTAGAAAGATGACAACAAAGACAAGTCATTGACTTTTACCTTGTGAATTGCTTCTGATTTAATTCCTTATGTCTTGTTAACCAACTAGACAAAAGGATCTTACTCTTTCGTTTATTCCAGAAGGCAACGTAGACATGGAGCCAATCAGGAAAAACTTCGTGAGCAAACACAGCCTAACAAAGTTTTTATAAACACTACAGTTATGTGGATAAGCAAGAAAGTTTATTTCCTAATTCCTCCTCCTATCCATATTTAGAAGCTTCCTGACCCTGTTTCTCACTGAGCTGAGAAATGTGCTTTCCCTGGTAAGCTTGATCCAGATTCACTCAGGTCAACACATCCTTTTCCACAAGCTTCAACAAGCGTTTGATGAGGATGTAGACAACACAT
Source organism: Podargus strigoides (assembly GCA_028020825.1). Lineage (NCBI taxonomy): Eukaryota > Metazoa > Chordata > Aves > Caprimulgiformes > Podargidae > Podargus > Podargus strigoides. The sequence goes on along the minus strand of CM051662.1, from coordinate 26,022,909 downwards.
ATAGTTAACCTCCCCTAGACATTTAAGTCTATTAATATAAAGCCCCAAAAGCTATCAGCTTGTCTGAGGTCACATTCCCAAAACTCTAAGCAATAAAAACATACAGTAGCAAGTCATATTTTTGATATGAAAGGTGTTGTCATACTTCCACTCAGAAAGCGTAGTAGTTTACTTGATAATTTAACCAGAAAACACAAAAATACGCATTTCACATAGCAGCAACTTACAGAAACAAGCAAATACTATTCTCATAACACCAACAAATTTTAAGACACAGATGACTAAACTGATTTTTTTCAGTAATTCAGCAGTTCGTTAATGTAGCTGCCTTTCTGTATGCCAAAGGAACCTAATGCAGAGACAACAGATTAAAAAAATACAGATTCAAATAACTCAAGTTAAATTAATATGGAACCCTATTTAAAGATGTAGATTTAAGAAAAAAAAAATCCAGCCAAATAAAAACTCACAAGTAACAATATTAAGAAGTATTTATCACATACGTTTAACCAAATGGACTTTGTTGTGCTACATAATACCCATCGATAAACCTCAGAAACCAAAGTTATCTAACCAAAAAGCAGTCTAGAAAATAAGCGTAAGAAAACAGCTCTTCCTGAATTTAGTTCAACTCATCTGCTGTAACTCTAACCTAGAGGTGGCTGCATCTCCATCATTCAGCCACTGTATTGTTCTACAAAGACTGGGTAGAGGTGAGCCAACTGCTACGTGCACACCTATTGATCAGGAAGCACGCTAAAAAAAACAAACACTCCAAAGAATTACCAGTGGATGAACCAATAGATGGCAATAAGTGATACAGATGTGAATAGCTTTCAAAACACTAACCTAAACACAGAAAGCTCTGAAACTGATCTCAATCCCCTCACAAATAATTTTTCTTTTGTTTTCAAAGGAGGATTAAACAAAAAAATAAACACAAACCAAACTGGAACAGTACAGAAAACAATGCTGCAATTTAATCAAACTGCCTGCCTTTTTAAAAACAGAAATAAAGGATTCTGATGGTGCCTAATCTACCCAGAGACCTTGTTGAGTCACATACAAACGTGCTCCTACTTTCAACTTAATAACAGAGTCCCAGTATCATTAGGCAGCTCTGATACACAGGTTAACACACTCGGGTTACATTACTTTCTCTTATTCCTTCCTTAAAGGTAAGGAAAAATAACTTCCAACTGTAGTCCTAAACACAACTTCCAGCAAAGTAAACAGCATCAACAAAAGACAACTTGATCCTCAGAGTAACCCAAACACACGATATTGTGATTATCTCTGCAAATGAACAACGCTACTTTAACCCTCCAGAAGCAAATGAAAAATCACTACAAACCTCAAGCATTCGAAATGTAACCTGCCTACCCGCTGCAGCTTGTGCACGGGGTGCACTCACCTTACTCGACATTTTTAATCATTTACCCTTGCAACAGGAGCATCAATCCGCACATCCCCATAAAAACTTCTCAGTTCTTGGAAAAGACCACTCTCTTGGTGCAGGAAAACAGGTGGGCACCTCGCCACGGAGAACAAGGGTCTCTTGAAACACACATAAAACACCTTTTCTTTAAAGAAAAGGAAGGAAAGGATTAAATGTGTTGAGAACTTCCCAAGCGCCCTCCCACAAGTCCTTCTCACACCCAACACTCGCCCTCCTACTACTGTGAGGTAAGAACCCCACATCCCCTCCCACGCAGCCTCCCGCACTACCGAGGGAGCCTCGGCCTCCCCGGTTGAGGACTGGCGGGCCCCACCGAGAACCTTCCCCTCCCCAGGCCTCCCCCACACCCTGACACCCCCCCCCGGCCCGGCCCGAGCGCGGGTGCCCCTTACCTGCGACTCTCCCTCCCCCCGCCGCCCCTCACCGCGGCGGGAGGTGCGGGCAGGGCGGGGGCGGCTCAGCAGCGCGGGCGGCGGGGCGCCGCTGCAGGCCAGAGACCAGACCGGTGGGACCGCAGAGGCCCGGGAGCATCTCGCTCCATTCTCCTTTTGCACACACACAGGAAATAACACGGGGTCAGCTGACACCCGCCAGCCAATGGCGGCGGGCGCTGGGGAGCAGCGGGCGCCAGGGGGAACGGCGCGAGGCGGTAGATCCCGGCCTGGAGAGGGAGGGGGAGCGGCGCGTGCACGCGCCCGTGTGCATGTCTGAGGACGTGCGACGGAGCCACCTCCCCTCCCACCACGCGCCTGCTTAAAGGCGCCTCCTCCCCACGGGGGAACAGAGGTGGGTCTGTCCCGTGGGCTGGGAGCGTGAGGCACGCTCGGCGCGTGTCACCCCCCCCCGCCCAGCGGTCCCTCAGGGCAAAGGCGGCGCGGCCGCCGCCGGGTGAGGGAGAGCGGCGGGTCCCGCCGGAGGCAGAGGCGAGGCAGTTGCTGGGCCCACTGCGGTCTTGTCAGGGAGGGACCGTGGCAGTTTTCTTTTCAACCTTCTCATAAATCAATACCACCCCCTCCCCAAGTTATTTTAAGAACGGGATTTATCACCGGCCCAGAGCCCTGGAGATATGCTGAGCCGGCGGTCAGGCCGCACGCCGGGGCTGGGCGGGCCCCGAACGAACCGGCGGTGCCTTAGCGGATGGGGGGGGGAACTCGGGAAACAACATGGAGGCTGCGGGCGGCTGGCAGCGCGGTGCCAGGGCCGGACACCGGCGGCGCCCGGCTGCGCCCACCGGGACCAGCTCCCTGTAGGGCCCCTGTCAGGTGCCGCTTGGGCAATTAGAAAAGGTACTCCTAGCCCCCTCTGAGTCCCTCTCAGCCTTAAATTTGGGAGTTGAGTACGTCTGATTGTACTTCTGCGCTGGAGAAACCATTAAGCTCTTTAAAGACTATTCACTAGTTTTAATTTTTGAGAGTGAGGGGGCAAGGAGACTGGTGGAGGGGGCAGCTTGAGAGCAAGGATGCAATGCCTGTCAAATCATCATCTCCTTCATTGAAGCCTGTATGCCAGCAAAGGAAGCTCTGTATGACACAACAGCTTCCTCCATCTGCCACTCGGAGCATTTCACGTGAAGACACAGGAGGCTGGCTCCCCAAGAAGCTCCAAGTGCTGGGCAGAGAAAGCTCGAGCATCATTTAAAACTTGCTTTGCCGGGAACTTCACTGAACAGATATGACAGTTTCAATAAACTGCCCTGTTGCCCAAGCTTTGTTTACCCAGATCCTCAGCAAGCCTTCTCAGAGAAGGCTCTTAGCTCATCCTAAAAAGCAATCAGCTGCTTAGAAGGACTGTGTTGTAAGCATAGCCAGTTGACAACTTCACCAATGGCTCCCCCACAGGTGACTTGCTCTTTATGAAAAATAAATACAAACCACCACATCTTGTACCATGCATTATCTGTCAAAAATAATTCAGAGACTGGCTGAAATTTCACCTAGATAAGACTGCAACAATGGCAATAGCCTTGGGAAAACAGCTTGAGCAGACAACAATTACATGTGCTCCCACCATTTGTCTTTCAAGTTAACAATTTGCAGGTGTTAGGGACTCCCCAGCTGTCGGGACTCGCCTGCTCCTCTTTGGACTCGCTAGGCAACGGCTCCTTTCAGAGGCAAGGCTTCTGCTGTAATCTATGCCTTATCTCCTTCAGATGAGATTACTGCTATGTGCTCCACATCAGCTACTTGGGAATTGCAGCTGGAGCACACAGCTTATTGCACACTTTTCCTCTCACAGCACAGTACGCCCCTTCTCCCCTCAGCACTTGTTGCCCATTTGCTAGTAGTGTTTAAGGCACAATGCTTCACTTAGGGGAGGTGGAGATCATTGCTTCCCTTGCCTGAAGAAGATGCTCCGACAAACACATTCACCGTGACAAACCGCGAGGTTGCTCTAGTCGCAAACAGTCTTAATCTTGTTGACTGCCATGGCATGCCAAGAGCTTGGTTAGAGCAGCATTCCCTCTGAGGATCCAGGACTGTGATAAAAGATGTAATAGGGCGAGGGAACTCAATAAGGTTTTTATAATTTGATTTTCCATTTTCTGTTTTCTGATTTTGAAGTGAAATGTCAATTGAGGTCAATCCTTTATGTAGATTTATAAGGTAGCTGTGCTTAGAGCACTCTACCTTAAGTTAAACTTAAACTTACCTTAAGGTAAAACCCTTTTGTATGTACCAATACATAAGAACGTAGCTTACCTATATAAGCTTGGTATATCAAGGTTTTTTACCTAATGTCCAAAATGAAGTTGCAGCATAAATACAAAAAGTTCTGTAAAATGCTCAAAAAGGCACTATAAAACTATAAGAACCGCTAACATTCATGAGTCAAACACTTCTCAAAGGACCAAAAATAAGTGAATTTGCATACTTAAATACCTGGCTATCTAGTCTGCTGCACAGCAGCATTTCTCATCTCCACTAGTGACTACTTTGAAGTATTACAAGGGAAGTACAAGAGGAGTTGCTTTTTAAAATATTTGGAAGCTCAAAACTACATGGCTGATTTTAAAGGGCGAAATGAAGTTTAAAAAAGCCTCATGCTATAAATACAGGCAAATGTCACACTATCATCAGCTGTTGCACTACAGTAGGCGTCACTGGTAATATACAGGGTCATTAAAAGCGTGGAATGAAAACAAAGTTATCAAAACTATATTAGTTAAATATCACATGAGCAGAGATGCCACATCCTTTGCAGCTTCTGAAGTGATGTATCAGGCTTTAACGTACAACCCCACTGAGCTTAATGGAGAATTTAATTCAGGAACTAATTTTTGGCTGTCTGCAGACTCTGGATGAAAAACCACTAATTAGTACACCTTGTTCACATCATCGAGTTTTTCTTTGCTGCTGAACATTTCACTTTCTTTCCAGAAGAAAGAAATTCAACCTTCTGACTTGGCCATTTAAAGTGACAACTACTTGACCACCATTGGTTACACCAAAAAATTGTTATAAATAAAACACTGTTAGGACTAATGAAGAAAGTAACCCCATCGTGCTACTAGGGCTCAGATCCTGCAAACACACGATCAGCACGGGAATCTAACATCCATGCATGCAGTTCTAGTTCAGGGTAAAGTCATTAGTAGTACGTATACGCTTTTAAAGTGACTTATGAGCAAATCACACTTCAATTCTGAAAAGAAAAAAACCCAGGGATTTAAGGCAAAAAATGGTTACTTACCAAAATAAACCTTTAAAGGATCAATTTTAAAGTCAATACAACAAACTAAAGTTTGCATGTAAATTTCCAGCAAATACATTCCATCACCAGAGAACAAGTGCTATAAATTGAGCAGATGCGCTACACCACAGTGATAAGAAAGACTGAAGTCTGCTTTTAGTGCAAGAAAATTGGCTCAGCTGTAATTGTACAGAGCTACTATGGTACTACCACAACAGAAACCTTCCAAATCCTACTCATTTCCTCCCAGACACCTTCTTCCCACCTCCTAATCAAAGTGTTTCTGAGGATAGAGGCACAAACAAGGCAGAGACAGGCAGGAAAATGGCCTCAAGACTTGGAATCCTCCTTCACAATGGATGGGAGATTCTGGGCAAAATAAAGCCCCCTGAGTAGCCCTCGGGGTTCGTGCCATCGCCCCTAGCAGTGCTACTGTCAGCACACGTGCAAGCAATGCTGACTCTTACTGCATGTGAACTCTGCAATGGCAAAAGCAAACTTTTTTTTCTCGTTATGCCTTAATGTAAGGCTTACCTTGCACATGCCTTTCCCCTCTTCCACAGATCCCAGAGGAAAAAGGTCCTTCTGACCCCAAGAGGACTGACAAATGGAGATGGAGAGCCTCCTTCTGTCTTTGAGGTCACCACTTCTGATCTAGCCACAATTCAGTAATTACTCAGTTCATGTGGCTCTCCAGAAGCATACATTAGCAGCTTGGGGGGGGACAAACAGAAGGATGACACCATTCCTGACCTCAACCACCTCTCATCTCCACACACCCTCTGAGCTCCCTCTGCCTAGAAGGTGGGAGGACAGCAAGTGATGCAGCTTAGGGGATCGAGAACAAATTTGCAGGTAACATACGCTGGAAAGACAGTGTTTGTTAGAAGGAAGATGATTTCTGAATGCAGCTGGTCAGGTCCTCTGAGAGATTTCTTCTTCTTTACAAAAGGTTTCGTAGCTGATGAAAAGCCCTGGACTAGCAGCACCAGGAGGCTGAAGTCTCCGCCGAGTCAGGCACACAGATTTCTCACAGGCACGGCAATTGTCCCCTCAAAGTATTACCCTTATCCTAAACCTTTCCCCTGTTACACAGTTTCATGTCATGCACAGGATCATCACTGCACTTTTACAGCTTTCATCTAGAGGCACTTCGATGCTACAGGCATGGGCATTAGAGACTAGCCTGAAGATAGATAATACAAAAGATGACAGCAAGATCAGGCACCTACAGGTCACACAACCAGGGACTGAAACTTATATTCACGGTGGGACAGCTACATCTTTAAGCAAGTGTAAAGCAAGGGCAGCTAGCCCATTTCTCTTTCTCCAAGAAAGACATCAGCATGGCTGCATTCATTAACATTTCCTAACTCTCTTCCTGTCTAGCCCCAGGATTTCCCATACCTTCCTCCTATTTTACACTTACTTCAGATAAAAAGTGTTACATCTGACCCTACACAAGGGAGAAGCAGTATCAGACGTTTCCCAAGGAACTGCAGCAAAGACAGGGAGGGCTCTCCTCTCATTAATTCACAGATATTGAACTTTTCCCCTTAAGAGAGCCAAAGGATCTGTGTGCTTGCTGGAAAGTATTTTGGACGAGCACAGATTCTCAGCATACAGACTGTCATGTCTTGGGTGCATCACTTGGAAGAAGCTCTCCTCTAGAGACAAGAAGCATCTCCATAAGTCATAGTGTTAAGTCCTAGAGCCCAGATCCTGCAACAGAGCAACAATGGGATGGAGTATCTCACAGGAAGAAAAATGACAGAGCAGCTGAAGGTAGGTAGCATGTATCATAGCAGAAGAAAAATTAATTCACCTATATGGGAGACAATTCTGCTCCATCTTTTAATACTGCAACACTCCTCTCATCTTCCCATTACAAGGAGCTGATTAATGAAAATAAGATCTTTGTACCTTAAGACCTGCTCAGCTTCTTCTGCTTATCCCTTTTACCTCCTGCCAAAAAGCTGCTTCTGGCAGAATGAGAATCAGTTGCTGTGAAAGTGATTGTGATGGTGCAGACAAAAGAATCTGAGTCCAGTAAAAAAAAGCGAGAAACAACAGAAGCTGGACTTTTGAGAAAAAGCGGATTGCATTTCCATGCAGATGTCCAAAGCAATAAAGGTGGAAATTAAAATAGAAAGCCACACAAATATGATTCTCTAGCAAGACTGTCTCCAACAAGGCAGAAAAGGCCATCAGTAAATCTTCATGATCTGAATTGCTAAACATATCTAAATAAGAGGAGAAATTCAAATATTAGAACTACTCATCTTTTTAAATGGTCTTACATAAAACCAACTCTGCCTTCCCTGAACATGTTTTACAGAAAGGGATTTTTTCTTTTCTTTTACTTCTGCTGGCCTTTTACAGAGGTTTCATTTGCTGGCTTTTTTTTTTTTTTGGGAAGTGAGAATTTCCAGGCTTAACAAGCTTAAATCCCCATGACATATAGTCCCAAATTTTAGAGGCAACCAAGATTGATTCTTACTTTGCTCCCTGTTGGTTTCCTCCCTGATGCATGCAATAGCCGTTTTGAATCTCAGCTGTTCCAACAGGGGAAAAAAAAAAAAAAAGGTCCCTGAAGGAACAGCGTTAGTTCTTCCAGTCACCTTGCTGCTACCACGCTCCAGAATTCAGGCACATCAAACAGCACATGAAAAGGGCTTGCAGGCAGCAAGAGGCAAAAGCAAAGGGCAACAGACTGGACTAAAACCAAGAAGTCTTCTACATTCATCTGGTAAGAAGGCTGTATTTATATTGAGTAGTAGTAATCTAAGAGTCCACTGAAGATATATGTTACATGAAATCCCATTAACTTCTTGTCACAGAAACCGACTTCTGCTTTTCCTGTCACGTATAGTGATATTCTCTGGTCCTGATTCATCAGAGAGGTTGGTTTATTAAAAATATTTTTGAAGTTCCACCACAGTTCACTTATATATCTCCTATTGCTAACAAAACATGACCAAAAAAAACCCAAACAGTACTTCAAACACAACTACTTTAATTACTTTGTATCTCGAGACTCATAAAAGTACATTCAATGCTCAAACCCTCTAATTCTACATTTTAAAAGACATTAATGTCTTACCTTAGTGCCCTGTATTACTTTAAAGTCGTGCTCAAATCCAAGTCAGGATAGGGCACATGTGAATGTACAGAACTTATTACTTTAAACACAACATATTCAACTATTTATGAGCACTACCGACACGTTTAAGGGTGGGGGAAAGAACCGTATTTTCATTCAAGTCACCTAACCCAAGCAATGACAATGCCTTAAAAGCAATCAGGTAATAAGGGCAACCATCCTGGGTTAAGAAAATCAGCATTCAATTTTGTAAAGACTAGACAGACATATATTTAGAGTCCAAGGCACACAGTAAAGTCTTAAGTAACTCATTTCTATTTCAGGATTCAAGGGGCTCTTCCAGTTGCCTATTGAAGTTCAGGTTCAAACTAACAAAACCGCTGCTTATATATTGGGGCTTTCATCATCCCTCTTGAAGAGATTATGTTCTGCAGCTGGGAATCCTGCTGGCACTCTAATTGTCCTGAGAGGTGATCAGGACTGAAGGTCCCCCATTTAGCTTTTCTGTAAACATGCTCCCAGTAATTAGACCTAAACAGAATACTGTCATTTCCATCAGGGCTCTGAAAATAAGGTAGGCACTTCTTAGGACATCACCAGCGAGCAGAGAAGCAAGAACAGAAGCCTCAGCAAGCACAATTCATGCTAACCTACCAGCTCAATGAGTCTCCACTGCCTTTAGCAAGTCTAAATAGCCCAAACCCACAAATAAGTAAACAAGTTATCCCAACATAAACACCTTCACAAGGAGCAGCAGCACTGGGGGAGGGCTGGGCTGGGCGAGGCGAGGCGAGGCGAGGCGAGGCGAGGCGAGGCGAGGCGAGGCGAACCGAACCCAGGTCTAATGAGGAGATACTGCTTACGTTGGTGGAGAGAAAGCATTTCACCAGGGGTGAAGTTTCACATTCCCTGGGGTACCTGCCTACAGCTCAGGGATCCCCCTGTCAGGGCCAAGCCTTTCCACAGCAGGGAGTGTGGGGTGAGAGAAACAATAACTACTCTTCTCCAAAACCTGCAGTGCTTCAAACTCTTAGTGTGATTCATTCCATGGACTGAAGATCAAGGTGTCGGCTTACTCCTAATATTGATGAAAAAGGGCAGTCACCCTATTTATAATCAGCTAGCATTATCTCATCTCAAGAAACAGTAAGTCAGCAGCTAGCCTTAGGTGATAAGTAGGGGGTTTCCTTAACTGTCCTCTTCATTGAGATTGAAATTTGGGGGGGCAGAAAAAAAAAAAAAAAAAAAAGGCAGTGATGGTTAGAAAAAAGGAGTATCTTAACAGAAAGAGAGGGGAAAACCAATTAATGCTTTTTTCAGCTCATTCCCCTTCACCACTGCCTGGAAATTCTCCTCTGATACAATCATTGCCTGCCTAGGGCTTTTTGAGAGACCCTTGCACATCCTCACTGATTACTTCCCCTACTCAGGGAGACAGACTGTCCTTTACCCTAAATGCTTTTACCCTCTTGATGAGGTCTCTTACCCAGCTGGATCCTGCCTCCTTCTCCCACTGCAGTCTCTAAGACTGAGAGAAGACACCTGGGGACCTTCCACTTTGCTTAGGAAAGAGATTTAATCCTTTCATATCCTCGCATGGGGCTGAAGTGATGCACGCCTCCCCCCTCTCTGAACACCTATGGTTACAGTCCTGGGCGATGGATGTCCCCAGCTGAAGAGAAATCAAAAGAAATGGTTTTCTCTGCTGTTTTCTGCTCTTTCAGAAGTCATTTAAAAGCAGGTATAGATAAAGAACTGAGGAAAACCCCGAAGGGGACAATCCTGCTGTACCTAGACAAAATGGTGAGGCTTAAAATCTCTTCTGTATCTAATCTTAGCTAAATCACATCCCTGATGTCCTCTACCCTCAGTTTCACAGGGTGGACTTCACTCATCACTCCCCACCTCCCAGGCTCACACACAGTGTCCAGTCCCACCTAGGCACCCCTACTTCTGCCCTCCCTGGGGCCAGAGGTCCAAAGGAGAACCCATCCATGGAATCATTTGACTTAATTCTCCCAGGGGGGTGTGGGGTGATTCTAGGCTTCACTTCCCAGCCAAGGCCAGGTCGTGACTCAAGTAAGCCAACAGACAGCACTCAGTGCAGACAATGGTTTTTATCTTCAAAGTGCTTTACAAACTAACAAATCCTTGCTTCCCCTCTGAGAGAAGAAGGAAAAAAAAACCCTAAACATCACCACCACGATGGAGCAGAGATACAAATAACCCTGAAAGTCCTTTCATGTCAGAGCAGGGGCAGAGAAGTCCTGTTGTGCAGCAGTGCTTTGGGGTTTTTTATGGTGTTTTTTGCTTTTACACCAAAGACCTGGATTCAAATCCTGTTTCAGATCATTACAGATGGTACGGTAGGACAGAGGCCCTCAAGCTGTGGCCAGCAGGTCCCTTCCCTGAGGGCCGTGGAGCTGGGGGTCTGAGAAGCAGGCGGCAGTACACAGTTGTCTTCCAAGAATTCACTTACCTATTCAGACTGCAAAAGTGCTGCACAATTAATTATACATCTGTGCTACAAAAGATCAGCTCTATAACTGCAGGGGGTGCTATTCATCAGCAGAGGACAGCCAGGGTCCAGTAGTTGAAATGAAGAAATAAATAACTACAAAAGCAGGATGCACTCTGGGTCATTAGGAGTGAAGTGCAGTGGCGGGACTCGAGTGACCTTGGAATGGAAAGGATCCTGGCACTGCAGCAGGTTGGGATGCGGTGCTTTGCCCAGGAGCTTCGTGAACCAAAGCAGCAGCAAAGCCACCAGTCATGGAGGTGAGGTGCACAGGCAAGGAGCCTGCCTGACACCTGCATGCACTTTTCCTTCCTCAGCCCTCCCCTTTTGAGGAGGCAACAAAACATCACGTTCCCAGCATTAAGTCTGGTCCGATGTGGCTTCACTGCAGAGGCAAATTCAGAAGGACCATCTTTCCCTCATCCCTTTCTTTTGAAGCCCCCCTTTCCTGGAGCAGGCATTTAGCAAGTACAAGTATACCACAACGTTAGGCATCCTTCCACTGTCACTCTCCACTATCCTTCCTCCTCCAGACATACACACTAACACAAAATGATGGCTTCCTCAACAGACTGAATGAGCAAAGCCCTCGCACCGATCCTTAATTGTCTGCACTTTACTCTCTCACTCCAATCATATTATATCACAAAACTCAAAGCAGCCCACCCACTGCCCCCATCTTTGTCCGAAATCTCAAGTGAACGGTAAATTGGACACAGGGGAAAAAAAAATAAATTGATGAAGAAGAAGGGAGGGGCAAGCTAGACAAGCTAACACCCCCCTCTTTCCTCCTCCCCCTTTCTTTTTTTCCTTTTTTTTTTTTTTTTTCCTTTGAGGTTGCTCTTTGCTGGTGCTCCCGCACTGCTATTGTGCGGTTGTCAGTTTAAAAAAAAAAAACAACACAAAAAACCCCCACCAAAACAACAACAACCACCAAAACTTCTAAAAAGATGGAGATATTAGTGAAGAAATCCCATCCCGCAGCCCTTAAGAATGTGACCCCGAGACCCGGCCCTTCTCCCTCCGGAGGTACCCACCCATCGCGGTGAAATGGCAGGGCGCCCCCCCCCGCCACCCCTCTGATACGCTGAACCTGCAGAGCGAGAAGAAAAATAAAAACGCATCCAAAACCCAAACAAAATTAAAATAAACAATTTAAAAAAAAAAATCGTCAACGAAAAATGCAGGGGGAAGAAGAGGGGGGAAGTCCCCCCGCACATGCATAAGCCCCATTGATGTCGGTCTGGGCGCAGGAGCGGACTGCAGCGCGCAGCCAGCTGCCGGGGCCTGCGGGAAGGGACAAGGCGAGCAGCTCCCCCGCGCCCGGGCTCCGGCCCCCCCTTCGCCGCCCCTCACCAACCCCCCCCCCCCCCCCCCCCCCCACTCGCGGGCACCGCGGCGTCACGGGGACGGGTGACACGCACGGGGCGCCGCAGACGGCGGCCACCGCCGCACGCGTGGTGGGCGAGAGATGGCCTCTGCGGGGCAATCTCCCTCTCTCAACTTTCCGGGAGAGGGATAAAGCCCATTTACTGTACCTTTCTGGCATCTTTCTCAGCCCTCCCCCTCCCCTCCCCCCCTCCCCCTCCCCTCCCCCCCTCCCCCTCCCCCCCCCCCCTCCCTCCCCCTCCCCCTCCCCTCCCCTCCCCCTCCCCCTCCCCCTCCCCCCCCTCCCCCTCCTTCCCACCCCCTTCCGATTTATCTCAGCTACTGGTTTTATAAACCGAGAGGGTAGAAAGGGGGGGGGGGGAAGGAAGAGGAGGGGGCTTTTTTTTTTTTCTTCTTTCCCCTCAGCCCCGTCTGCTCCTCTGCCGGAGCCCGCTGGTGAAGTCATACGGCTGAGCCTCTGACATCACACGGAGCCCACAAACGCCGGATTGTGACTTCACTGCAGGGTAGAACAGGGAGGAATAGGCGAGGGGAGGGGAAAAGGCTCTTATTCAAACACATATCTGCAGTAGTAACAAAGGGAACTCAGGAAATGGCTGGCCAAGAAAATGGCTTTTTTTTTTTGGTATAAAACTCTCTCTTCTTGGGTTTGTTTTTTTTTTTTTATGTGTTTTGTTTGTTTTTTTTCCCCCCCAAATAAAGTTTGTGACCACGATGAAAATACCTTATAAAAGTGGTCTGGGCAGGACAGACAGCAAGCACCAGCCCAGGCACTGTCCCGCAGCACAGCACAGGCTCCTGCAGCCCCTTTTGGGAGGAGAGAGCCATTGGCCATGGCCACACTGCACCCGCTGGGGCTGGAGCAGGATAAGGTGCTGGGGTGGACATTGAGGGACACTGGTGGCCATGGCAGAGTGGCAGTGAGGAGAAAGGGCCAAAGCAGGGGGATGCTGCGGGTCACACCGGGAAGGCAGGTGCTGAGAGCCCCTGGGCAAGCAGGGCCACACAGTGAGACTGAAGCTCCATGACAGAGGTCTGGGAGCCATAGGCCAGGATGAGGTAATGATACTCAGTGTGCACTGAGGATCCGAAACCACTTTAAAATTATAATTGGAGTAAAAGAGGTATTAAAGGTCATGGTTAAGGTAAGAGAGTTGTACGTGAGGCCTAAGGATGGCAATAGGGTTAAAGAGCAAGGCTTTCGGTTCCCTATCGTGTTTTTAGGTGCCCTGGGGAGGGGCAGGGAGGCTGGGTAGGTGAAAGAAAGGCCAGGAGGCTTTGATGTACTCCTAATACAAGGCAATGCTTGGATGTTGCTCTGGGAGCAAAAGCTGATGATAAAGACTTCTATGGTCATTTCTGAAATAAACCCTAAAAGAAAAAACTAGAGTTATTAAGTAGCTATTGGCTTGATGTGACCTGGAAAAATGTAAGGCTTGGGATTATTTTTTTTTTGTTTATTCAGCTGGAGGATTTTTTTTAATATCAATTTCTCTAAATTTAACACAACCTCAAACATGTTGGTAAACAGTTATCAGTTAACAGGTAATCTGTTGTTTGTGTTTTAAATGGATTTTTTTTTTTTTTCCTTTTGAAGCAAGGCAGCTCAAACACTTGACCTGTGGTAATCATGCCTGAAGGCCAGGAATTCAGAGGGATAAGCCAAGGGCACAGCCACAGCCAAGTGAAATAAAAAAAAAAATAAATAGAAAAATTAAACGGTGCTAATTGCAGACGTTTATAAAGTTATTTGAACCACAGAGCCAAAGGGGAGACAGTTTATGCTCCTCACAGTGTGTCCACTCCTCTCTCCAGCCTCCATCCCTGCCCTCACTGAGACCTGCAAAGCATTCCCCACTGCCATGCTGACCTGAAAGGGAGGAGAAAACAGCACTGCCACCGCAGCCTGCCCTTCCCGCAATCTGCCAGTGCAGCAGGAGGGAAATCTGTACGTGAAGCAAGCGAGAAGCGAGAAGGAAACGATCCAGATCCCTGCCACGAACTGGCTGGCAGGTACATTCCTGGCTTGCTGCTGCCGGATGGCAGGAGCACCCCACGAGTGCCCGAGGTGCCTCAGAGGGCTGGCAGCATGAATGGCGGTGCTGGAAGCCCGGCAGCGGGCAGGGGAGAGAGGCAGTTGACAGAGCTGCTGGGGCACAAAAATTTCTATGTGCTTCCAACATAAAACCCAGGCGGCCAGAAGAGGCTCTTCCAAGGCTGAAGCCTCTGTTCCCACACTGACTCTGAATCCCAGCGCCTCAGGGCATCAACCCAGCCCTGGCATGGCCACGGCACCAGGGAATTCTTCCTCTGTTGTTTTATGGCTTCTCTGTGCCAGTACAGCAATAAACCAGGCTGCAAGGGAAGGAATAAACTCTCCTTCTGCCTCCACTTGTGAGGGAGGGAAAAGGTACAAATTGCAAGCAGGGAGGTCCCCATCCAATCTCATATCCTTCAGCAAGTCTTGCTCCTTGTTTGGTCAAAACTTTGCTACCATGTTTATACTGACCGAATCTCCTTTCATCTTTTTAAATTTTTTTTTTTCCACCCTGCTGACTGCATGAGAAAAGCCTCTACGTTTATCCCACTCCTTCCCTCTCGGGGAATCTCTCTCAACCTGCCCGTGGTGGTGAAGCAACATGGCTGTCAGCATGCCAGGATGCCAGCAAGGCGAGGAGGTGAAGGGGGGAGAGAGGGAGACACGGGCGTTTGTTGGAAAGCGGAATAAAGTGGGGAAGAGGAAGGAATCTAACAGGCACACACCAACTAGCATGGGCTTGCTCCAACTTGGCCCACAATGCAATTACCTGACTTGGAGGCTGGCCAAGGCTCCCAGGCTAAGTCCCTCTGCACTTGTGCAAAGTGCTGTCAGAGCTGCTGGGACCACGCATAGTCAGGGCTTCGGCAGCACGTCACAACCAAAAAGGAGAAAGGGAAAAAAAAAAAAAAAGAGGGAGACAGGGCAGGGACTGAATGGGCTTATTTTCACACAACTGTGATTATTTTGTTGATGCAGAAAGGTAATTAAAAAAAGTTCTGATTTCAAACGTGCCACAGAATTCCCAGAGCCCAAAGGCTGCTGCTTAGAGGCAGATTAATCACACTGAATTCTCCATCTAGATATTGCATGCACTCCAAACTCCCACCGCTAATAGCTCTAATATTCTCCTTCATGCGTGTGCATGCTGCTGGTGTTATGTTCCAGGAATATTAATTCCCCAATCCAAGCTCCTTTCGCTTGTGCATGTACCCTAAAGGCTTGCTGCCAGGCACCAGGAGATTATGGAAAAGAGAAAATGGGGCTAGAGGAGAACCGGGGTGCAAAGGTACTGGTTGGAACTCCTCAAGGAAAGTCATTAATGTTCTTTGGATAAGCAAGCTGTCCAAATAAAATCTAATTGAAGGTCAAGTTCTTTAAACAAAGACAGCCAACTGCACACGCACAAGATGGTTGAAATTAAAATGCGCTCCCAGTGCTGGCTTTGTGTTACCCACTCCTGCTACCCTGAGACTTACCCAAAATTTCAGTCCTATTAATTGTGAGCTCTGAACTAGGGGTTTCGTTGCTAGTATCTTCCCACAGCCCCCTTTGCCCCCAAGCAGGGCTGCACACATCTGAACTCTTGCTGCCACGTGCTAGGATTGTAATGCAAGCATCCAGAGAGCAGGTAGCACTTCACATGGCGAGCTCCTTCTACCCCTAGCAAAACCGACAGGCCAGTAGGTTCACGGTCCAGCTCAAGGTCTTGCTGCATGTCTGGAACTAGAAGGTACATCCCAAAAGGCCGGCTGCTAAGCTTTAAAACCAACGCACACTTGAAAAGTACCATTTAAGATGCCTATGATGTAATTTTCAAAGCTGCTAAATGCCCAAAGCTCCTAGTGCTGTTCAGTGAAGACTGCAGGCAGTCACCAGGTTAAAACACAGACCCCTGAAACCGGCCACACCAAGACTCTGGAAGCCGCCATGCAGAAGACACCTCAAAACGGATGGCACCGGTCATGCTTCCATTTAGTAGGATTACTTGCATGACAAGGAGCTGTTGTGGGCATGATTTTCTTTGTCAAGCAGTCAAAATATGTATCTCCATGTAATATAAATCAGCATGCCTATGTCAGCGCTGGAAAACAAAAGGGAGTTTGCTCCTTTTGTTGCAGGCGTTTCTGATAAGCACACCAGTACAGTATCTGAGCCATAGGTTAATGTGGACATATAGACCAGCCCATCAGCTGTTTTCACAGCTCCGAACATCTTACCTAGTCTCTGGACTAAAACCTGCAACATCATAGGAGCACAGGCTTCGGTGGTGGCCCTCTCCACAATCATGACAGGTCAAACAGAGAAGGCCACATTTTTATGGCTGAACACTTTACAGAGGACTGTTGGTGGTGGGAGGGAGACGCATTAGAACAGAGACATTTTTGAAGCTTCCTCTGTTTGCTGTATATCATCCAGGTCTACAATCACACGTGTGCCTTGAACTCTCAGCCGATTCCTTAAACTTGGCTCCTGCTGCTGGGAGGGGGAGGACAGGACTCCAATCCAAGCACCACCTGCGTAAGGCCCTTGGTGCTTAACTCTGCTGTAGTGGAAGGGGAGAGGCATGGGCTTCCTCCGCTGTGATAAATCGAGGCATCGCTCTGTGTAGCTTAGGTGCAAATCTGTGATCCTCTTTCTCTCTTTGCACACAAAGAATGAAGCTGATAGTGAAGCTGACATCTAAATCATCACTATTGCACATCTGAGATAACCCCAGTTGTTTTTGTTTTTCAAACTCAAACACATGAGAAGGGAGAATGACAGAAGGATTTTAACCCTTGCCAAACCCTGTCGCCAGCCCCCTGAGTTACAGATCTATGAACTCTTACATGGGATGAGGGCTCTCTGCTTTTATCTCCCTGTGCAGCACATGTCCTCAGCCCTTTGCAACAGATGTTTTGCCCTCCAAAAGGGAAAAGAGGGAAAAAAAAGAGAGAGAGAGAGAGAGAGAGAGAGAGAGCGAGAGCAAGAGTGAGAATGCTGTCTGCAGATGTCAATCAGGACTTCAGTCTAGGTCTAACCTGCCAGTCCTGCAAAAGGAGGATACATGAATTTTCTAGTTGGATAGTCAGTGTCATCAAACAAGAAAATTGTGAGGTTTTGATTGTAATGCAGCCTCACGTTCAGTAAAAAGGCCTTGCTACATGGAGACGATGTGGAACTGAGGAGCCCATTCCTAGCACCTTAAAATTTAAATTTCACTACAAATATCCTAAAGAAATGATCAAAAATAGTACAGCATTTCAGACCGTTTTTGTAGAACATGTTAATATTGTCGAGGGGAAGTGACTGTAGGTAGAATACTGTCAAGTTTGGGGAAAGCTTTCTCTGCATTTAAAAAATTATATGAAGGAAAATATTCTTGGGAATGAAAAGTCTACTGATTACATGTATATAGAGTGTCACCTCTATCTTGGCGTTCAGCAGAAATCAACTCCCCCACACCAACACCCACCCCTCCAGCCACCCACCCTGATATTCTTCTTTACCACTTCCCACCCATTAACCCAGTACCTGCAGTGCAGTGTTCAAGTGGGACTGGCGGAGCTGCTGCCTCTGTCATCTCCTCGGAGCTGGCAGTCACCTGCCAATCTCGCCCCCACTTCCTCCTCCCTCCTGCTCCCCCCCACCCCTCATCAGTGCAGCTTTCCCTGGGGATAGAACACTCTCCCCCTCCTCTAGCAGCCTGACAAATTACTGTTAACTCAATAATATGGGGGATATTAATTTTTTTAATTACCAGCTGTCCACAGGGCACGGGACTTGCATGTACAGAGAGAAACAGGCTGGGGAGGGAGGCTAGCAACAGGGGGTCAGAGAGTTTGAGCTGTAGCAGGCTTCACACCGAGGGCTGGGCTCCTTGTCCTCCATCCACATGGCAGGGCTGGCACAGGCAACCTGTAAACCCCATGGGATGCTGCCACCCCAGCAGCGGGCACAGGCACACCAGCAGGTGTGGGGTGGGTAATATGCGGCTGTATTTGGGGAGGGGGGGGAGGATTTGGTCCTACAAGGGCTGATGCGGAAAGCTGCTCCTGCAGGATAAGGGGAGGCTCAGCTACATCAGCTGAGGAAGCACCATCCAGGACAGCATTTGTTTATACGGCATTTTAAATGGGAACCAGAAAAAATGAGGGGGAGAGGAGAGGGAAAAAAATCAGGTGCATTTCCATTTGTACATCTTTACCAAATATGTCTATCTTTTCACACATAAAAAAGACCTTTTTTTTTTTCTTTCCAAGACAATAGTCTTATTTTGACTTTTTTTTTTTCCCCCCCCTGAAAATTCATGGATCTGTGGCCTGAAAGGCTTTTTCTTAGCCTGGTATTAAATGGACATGGCTTACTGACTTTCAAACAAGCTCTCCACCTAGTACTTGTTTGTTCACACCCATTTACACTCTCTTGATTTTTAACAGATCTGAATAAGACTTATTTTTTTTTTAATAATTGGTTAATGAAGTTTTATTTGAATAGCCATAAGCCTGTTAGTGCTTGAGCTGTCCACCAAATCCCCTCTTCCCCTCAGAGGTTAAACAAGACCAGAAATCCTTTTGTACTTGAAATAACATGCTGTGGAGAAAAGAAGCAAAGAAGGATAAAAAAGCCCAAGCCCCGCAATCAGTCCTTTTTAAATCATAAAGAGACATTGGAAAAGCGGCATAAACACAAGGCTTTTTTTTCCCCCCCTCTTCTCCTCCTCTCCCTCTTTTGTAGGTCACCTTTACTATGAAGACATTGATGCTTCAAGTCTTCATTTGCTTAAATCAAGAGATTAAGTTCAACACCCCACTCAGGTAACCGCTATACCCCAGGCGGGCGATGAAGGGGAAGGGGCATCCACCCCAGCGCCGGGGAAGAAGGCACCCTGTGTGGGACGAGCAGGGGGGGCTTCCCTAGAAAGGGGCAGGTGCTTTCGGAGGAGGACTACTTTGATGCCACTCCACCAAACACACTGGGCTCAGGTGGAAGGGGAGCAGGCAGACGTGTTGTGCTGAGCAATACCCCGATGTCAGCCTTCCCACCGCAGGCAGGGCTGAGGGCAGCAGTCGAGGGGGAGAGTGTGTCAGCCGCGGCCTAGGAGCCCTTTGGCAGCTGCCCCTGCGCCCCGGGGAAGCATCCTGGCAGGTGACAGAGCCCCCACTCCCCTGAAATAAACAGCAGCCTTCCCAATGCTTCATTAAACTAACACAGCTTCTCGCCATTGCCCCGGCAACTGACACAGGCCTCCTGTTTGCCAGCTGGGGGAATTAAAGGCAGCCTGGCAGCCAGCCCCCGGCTTCTCCAAAAGCTCCCCTTACACTGTCAGAAAGCATCCCCAGGCAGGGGAGGGGGCCGAGCGACCCCCAAAGTGCCACCTGAGATGGGGGGAGTCCTGCCTGCCCCCACTCAGGCAAGCTGCAGTCCCCAGAGAGCCAGGGACACCACCACCACCACCAGCGCTGGTGCTGGAGGACAACACAAAGCTGGAGGGCTTGCCAAAATAATCCCTGGACTGGAAAAGGACTAAATAACCCTCTGGATGGTCCAATGGTGCAAAGGTGGACGCTACTCCCCATATCACAGCATCACCTCTGTCCAAACATGATCAATAGTTCACATGAATTAGCAACACACTCCTCTCGCTGCTCATCTACCATCTGAGTGAGCAAATTACATCCTCTTGTCCCCTGTTTTCTTCTTTTCTCTTAAATCACATAAGCCGCGAGGTAAGCCTTAGTGTAAGACCCCACTCCCATCATCCCCTTGGTGGACACAGGAGAGGTGATGAAGGACAAGCTGCCCCATCCTTCGCTGCTTGCCTTTACAGAAGGCCATCTCAGGAAGAGCTCCAAATGAAAACATGGATGTTGTGCCAACCATGAATGCACACACCCCCACCTACTCTCGGTTCCTCTGGTCAAAATGGGATGACGGTCCCTTCATGCGAGGCAGAGACATCTTTCCACGTGGCCTCAGCAGAGAAGCTCGTTATGCTGCCCAAATCCCAAAATTAGATCCACTGAGTTGGTGCAAGTGCAACATGCCAGCTGCTTCCAGCACCTTCCTCCTGCCACCACCACCACAAAGGAGGCTTGCCAAATTGGTGAGGAGAGGAAAACACCTCGCTTCACAACGGCAACAAATAAAGGAGCACTATTCACTCACTTGGGCATCCACATCTGTTTTGTTCTGTTTTCCATGACTACTGGCTGTGAGCAGAGAGGTCTCACAGGGAGGAGCATTAACTATTTATTCCGGCTCTCAGTTTTGTCAGCTTCTGATGCCAGCAACATGTTTTGATTCTGCTTGGAAAACTACATTGTTGGGTTTTTTAACCCAGGGATCCCAAAACAACTCTGCAAAGGTACTTCCAACCTTATCGCAATACCGTAGCTTTCCATAGCGCTGCAATGGAAACAAACAACAAACTGTCCAGAGAGACCCACGCCAGTCCTGCCTCTGAACTGGAGAGATATATGCCCTACTCCTCACTTATTTTGTGATAACATTTAGCTTTGTGAAATACTACCTAGCTACACTTAGCAGAATCAAGAAAAAAAAAAAGAGGCAAATAAAGAAATGAATGCATTCCACATTCTGGCCCTTACTCTGCATTGCATGAGGAAGTGTCCTGGTTCAGCTAGGATGGGGTTAATTTTCCCCAGCAGTTGGGAGGGAGCTACAGCCGGGTTATTCCATCCCATGCTGACGTCATGTCCGGGTGCCCAGGCGCGGGCAGTGCGGGAACGGCTTTTGGCCGGGTCTGGCCCTCGTGCTGTGTCCGGGCGGTACAGCTCTTGTTCTGTACATTGTTATCGCTGTTGTTGTTGTTCCACTGTTGTATTAAATCTTCCTTATCTCCACCCCGGGGTTTGTATTTCACTCCCTGTCCCGTCCCCGTCCGAGGGTGGGGGAGGGGCAGCGGCAATGTGGTCTCGGGTCCTGGCAGGGTCTAAACCACCACAGGAAGCGGCACATGTAAATTGTGGAGCTGTTTATAAGCATTAAATAACACTCTGTAGCAATCTCGGAGGGACAAACATAAAGGCAGCGCATCCAAGTAACCCTACAAAAATTGGCCCAGAGGTCCCACGTCAGTGACAAGACATCACTAGAGTTAAAGGTGCCTGAGCAAATCTTGAGCAGAGGGAAATAAGGGGCAGGAAAATATAATCAAGCATCTTCCTTCAGTCCAAAGCTCCCAAAAAGAACTGTTACAGACCATGAAAGGGGTGTCTCTGAGGTTAAGGGGAAAAAGTATGAACACTTTGACATCATCCACTGTAAATTATAGTGCCAGTGGGAAGAATATTGCCTTAGCTTTGATGGGGGATGCAGAGAACAGGGGACACTTTGAACTACTTGCAGGAGAAACTGCGAGGGGAAATTGCAAGGGGAAGATATGTGTGCAGACCACTGCAGGTAATGGCCATTAGACTGGGAAGCCTGGTTAAAAGTTGCAGGCCTGCCAGCAGTCCTGGTTTAACTATGTGGCTCCTGCTTTGGAAGTTTCTGATATTCTCATGTTCTGGTTCTCTTCTTGTACAGGACTCTGACCTCTCAAAAAATCACACACATCAAAAAAAAGCAGGTTTCTAGTTCTTAGGCTTTTCTTCAAAGCAGTAAGAAGTTGAATCCTGGAGACTTAAAACCAAACTCCTTCCCCCCCAAGCAGAAACCAATTTATGTTTAAATCTCATTTTTCTCAGGTAGAGCCAGGGTGTGGAGGGAAAGGAGGCTGACAAGTCCTGAGGCAAAGGGACACCTGCACCAATCTGGACTGCTCTGTGTCCTGTCCCCACCTCTCCAACTGGGAAGCACTAGCAGTCTGCTCCTGCCAAACCCACTTTTTTTCTCCATGCTCCTCAGTAATTAAACCTTCAGTCAGGTCTGCCTCTCCTCCCACCTGGACTAGCTCAACTCCCTGCTTTCACATTTTTTTCATTCTTCCCCAGACCCAGGAGACTTAAGTTTCTTGAGTCTCAAAGCTCCCAGAGGATGGGGTGGGTAAGGAGCAGTCTCTCGGCTCAGGCGAAACATGGTCCCCTTCTGCCTGCCCTCCTCCAGGGCTGGATTTCAGAGCAGAAGAGATTGCTGTCAGTGAGCCAAAGGCACACAGGGGTATGGGAGGTGCTGGTCTCCGTGTGCGTGCCGCATCCTCCTTCCTCGCTGCTGCCATACATGATTAATCATCCCTGAGACACACCTGCTGCTTCCCTCTGGCTCTCCAACAACCACACCAGTGGCGGCGGTGGCAGCAGTTGAGAGCAGAGAGACCTCCTCAGGTTCCCGGCCCTGGCCCAGCGAGTGTCTTCCAGCAGGGACCTCTCATCCTCACGCACATCTCTCTCTTGCATGCGTCGGTCTGCCTCACAGCCTCGCAATTAATCGCTCCCCTCCCCCCATTTTCAAACTCAGCTCGTCTCCCACCCCTCCCCCACCCCCCATCCATCTGTGTCTAATTGCATTTCATCTGTAGTCATTCTCTGGAAAACTCACTGGGAAGGTGTCCAGGAGACTAGCACAAGCTCAAACACGCGCTTGACACAGGGAGCCGGGGGGAGGCTGGCTGCTCTGCCGGGGCAGATCGGGGCCTGAGGGAGCTGGTCCTCCCTGCAGCCCATCTCTCGCCTCCCTGCTCCCAGCCTGGGCAGGGAATGGGGTGACTGCTGGCAGGCAGGGGGCTGGCAGCTGGGGAGAGGCGGCACGCAGCCAGGAAGGGCCAGCGAGAGCCGGCGGGGCAGAGGTGAGGCTGCTCAGATGCCAGCTTGTGGTGCCAGTGGGAAGCGCTTTCTCCCCTCCTTCCTCCGCCGAGCACCAGTGGCCTGCTGGTGGGCTCTGCCGAGGCAAGCATGGGGTGAAGGCAGGGGAGAGGCAGGGTCCCACTGGCACGACCTGCAGCCAGTGGGATCCAGGGGCTGCCCTTGCTTCCACTCTCCAGGTCACTGCTCCCTTCCCCATACAGGCACTTTCCACTTGCATTACCAATGTTCCTGCTCTGTGCACCCCAGGCTTCAGCGGCCACATCCCGGCTGTGTCTGGTGTAGCACACACAGCCCTGCTGGTCACTCAGCTCCTCAGTCCCACCCCATCATCTCGCTGCTGCTCTGATCCCACAGGGTCTCCTGTAAAAGCCAAAAGTGATTACAGCTAGGTAACTCCCAGGCTTTTCCTTTCACTTGCCTTCCATGACAATGGCTACCCACCCAAATCAGTCCACGAGATACAAACACGGAAGTACGCAATTGAGTTAACATGACTAGCAAGTTACCATTTGCCAGATGAGTCACCGTAACACTGAACCAACCAACCTCCTTATGGATTAAGCCAACATTTTACTTCTAGCTGCAATGAAGAAGTAGTCCAGATGACAATTTACAATCTCATAGTGATAAATCAACTTGCTGGCAATTGTCTCTTCATACATTTTGCTCTGCCAATACTAGACTAAGTCAAACCTTTTGGTTCCATCAAATGCCACAAGCCAAATGCATTTCTGCAGCACAATTGCAATGTTGTTTGTGGCAAAGATGCAAAAAACTACTACATTTTTATCTTTTTAAGCTCCTTCTCAAGTCAAATATTCTAATGAAAAGCACCACATGGAAGCTGCTCATCTCCAGAAGCAGACTCAACACAAACATGTAAATATATCTTAAAATAAGCACAAAAAACATCCTGCCTTTTCCCCCCCATTCTTCCTGGGTACTGGACACTGAACCGAGAATCCCAGAAGTCTGGGAACAGGCTGCCCAGAGAGGTTGTGGAGTCTCGGTCTCTGGAGACATATAAAACCCGTCTGGACATGTTCCTGTGTGATCTACTCTAGGATCCTGCTTTAGCAGGGGGGTTGGACTAGATGATCCTTGGAAGTCCCTTTCAACCCCTACCATTCTATGATTCCCAGTTTTGATGCAGATGTGGCTGAGAGACTGGTGCCGCAGAAAGAATTTTGGGTTTTTTGAGCATGGGGAGCTTTATGCTGCACGGAGTCTGCGGGCGGCAGATGGAGTTAATCTATCTCAAAGGGGGAAAAGAATCCTGGCGTACGAGCTGGCTGGGCTCATTGAAAGGGCTTTAAACTAGGTTTGAAGGGGGAAGGGGGTACAACTGGGTCCGCTAGAGTTGAATCTAAGGGTGGCAGGCCACGGTTGGAAATGAAGTCATTAGTCCGGCTCAAGTGCCTCTACTCTAATGCACACAGCATGGGCAATAAACAGGAGGAGCTGGAAGCCATTGTGGAGCACAACAGCTATGATGTAGTTGCCATCGCGGAAACGTGGTGGGATGACTCTCATGAGTGGAGTGCTGCAATGGATGGCCATAAACTCTACAGGAGGAATAGGCAAGGTAGAAAGGTTGGTGGGGTGACGCTGTATATTAGAGAGTGTTTTGACTGCATGGAGATCAATAAGCACGATGAGCCAGTCGAATGTTTATGGGTGAAGTTGAGAAAGACCAACGAGGCGGATATCCTGTTGGAAGTCTACTACAGGCCACCTGAACAGGATGAAGAGGTTGATGAACTGTTCTGTAGACAACTGGCAGAGAGGAAACAGTCCAAGAAGTTTCTGCAGTGCATGGAAGATAACTTCCTGACTCAGCTGGTAAGCAAGCCCATCAGGAAAGATGCCTTGCTAGACCAGTTGTTCATGAACAGAGAAGGACAGGGAGGTGATGTGGTGGTCGGAGGCCTTCTTGGGCTGAGCGATCATGAAATGATACAGTTCTCAATCCTTAGCCCAGTTAGGAGGGGGGGCAGCAAAACCATCACCTTGGACTTCCAAAGGGCAGACTTCAACCTGTTTAAAACACTGGTTGAGAAAGTCCCTTGGGGAACAGTCCTAGAGGGCAAAGGGATTCAGGAAGGATGGACTCTTTTCAAGAAGAAACTGTTAGAGATGCAGGAGCAGGCTGTCCCCATGTGTCATAAGACAAACTGGCGGGGAAAATGACTGGCCTGGCTGAACAGGGAGCTTCTTCTGGGACTTAGGAGAAAGAAGAGAGTCTACCACCTTTGGAAGAAGGGGCAGGCTACTCAGGAAGAGTACAGGGATTTAGTTAGGTCATATAGGAAGAACATTAGGGGGGCAAAAGCTCAGCTAGAACTCAGCCTGGCCACTGCTGCAAGAGATAATATATTTGTAAAAGCTCTTCTTAACAATAAAAAAAGAACCAGGGAGAATCTCCATCCCTTACTGGATGCAAGGGGGAACATTGTTACCAAGGATGAGGAAAAGGCTGAGGTACTTAATGCCTTCTTTGCCTCGGTTTTTAATGGCCAGATCACTTATCCTCATGGTATTCAGTTCCCTGAGCTGGAAGATTGGGATGGAGATCAGAATAAACCCCTCGTAATCCAGGAAATAGTAGTGAAGGACCTGCTGAGTCAATTAGACACCCATAAGTCTATGGGGCCGGATGAGATCCACCCGAGAGTGCTGAGGGAGCTGGCGGAGGAATTTGCCAAGCCGCTCTCCATCATCTGTCAGCAGTCCTGGTTATCGGGTGAGGTCCCGGACGACTGGAAACTTGCCAATGTGACGCCCATCTACAAGAAGGGCAGGAAGGAGGATCCGGGGAACTACAGGCCTGTCAGCCTGACCTCGGTACCAGGGAAAGTTATGGAACGGTTCATCCTGGGGGAGATCACATGGCAAGTGCAGGACAACGGGGGGATCAGGTCCACCCAGCATGGGTTCACAAAGGGCAAGTCCTGTTTAACCAACCTGATCTCCTTCTATGATCAGGTGACCCGCCTAGTGGGTGAGGGAAAAGCGGTGGATGTTGTCTTCCTGGACTTCAGGAAGGCATTTGACACTGTTTCCCACAGCATTCTGCTGCAGAAGCTGGCAGCTCATGGTCTGGACAGGAGGAGTCTTCACTGGGTTAAAAACTGGCTGGATGGCCGAGCCCAGAGAGTTGTGGTGAATGGAGTTAAATCCAGATGGAGACTGGTCACAAGCAGTGTCCCTCAGGGCTCGGTCTTGGGGCCAGTCTTGTTTAATGCCTTTATCAATGACCTGGATGAGGGGATCGAGTGTACCCTCAGTAAATTTGATGTTGACACAAAATTGAGTGGGAGTGTCGATCTGCCTGAGGGTAGGGAGGCTCTGCAGCGGGATTTGGACAGGCTGCAGCGATGGGCTGAGATCAACTGCATGAGGTTTAACAAGGGTAAGTGCCGGGTCATGCACTTCAGTCACAACAACCCCATGCAGCGCTACAGGCTTGGGGAAGAGTGGCTGGAAAGCTGCCTGGCGGAAAAGGACCTGGGGGTGTTGGTTGACAGCCGGCTGAACATGAGCCAGCAGTGTGCCCAGGTGGCCAAGAAGGCCAATGGCATCCTGGCCTGTATCAGAAATGGTGTGAGCAGCAGGAGTAGGGAGGTGATCATGCCCCTGTACTTGGCACTCGTGAGACCGCACCGAGTACTGTGTCCAGTTCTGGGCACCGCAGTGTGGGAAGGACATTGAGGTGCTGGAGCGAGTCCAGAGAAGAGAAACAAGGCTGGTGAGAGGTCTGGAAAACAGGCCTTATGAAGACCGGCTGAGGGAACTGGGGTTGTTTAGCCTGGAGAAGAGGGGACTAAGAAGAGACCTCATTGCCCTCTACAACTATCTAAAAGCAGGTTGTACTGAGGCTGGTGTTGGTCTCTTCTCCCAAATTGCTAATGACAGGACGAGAGGAAATGGCCTCAAGTTACGTCAGGGGAAGTTTAGGCTGGATATTAGGAAGAAGTTCTTTACTGAGAGGCTGGTTAGACATTGGAACAGGCTGCCTGTGGAGGAATGGCTTGCTGAACAGGGCCGAATGTAACAACTGTGAGCACAGGGCTGAATGTAACAGCTGTGAGCGAGCAGTACTGATAACGGGAGCTGTACTGCTGATAGCTGTAGCTTCCCAGGGTCACTCTGACCTGGAAGCTTGTGGAAAGCTCCTAGTCAGAACAAGCCCGAAGCTAGTAAGGACAAGCCCGAAGCTAGTGGAAAGTTGCAAGGTAGAACCTGCAGGAAGAATCCGGAAGTAGATAACCGCAAGAGGCTGGAATATGCAAATGTAGCTCTATGCTTAACTAATCAAATAGAGACGAGTAGGCATAATTTGTGCTTAGCCAATTAGACATAGATATGTAGGCATAATTTAACATAAGTAGACATAATTAACCTCCAGTGTATAAAAGGCATAGCAGAACTCGAATAAAGTAGAAGCTTGCTTATAACTCATACTGAGTAGCGTCTTGCTTCCCTCGCCTTCTCCGCCATTCTGCAACAGCTGCCCAGGGAGGTGGTGGAGTCGCTGTCCCTGGGGGTGTTCAAAAAACAAGTGGATGAAGCACTTGAGGCGATGGTCTAATGGCCTAGTGGTAAGGGAGATGATGGGATAAAGGTCAGACTTGATGATCCTGGAGGTCCTTTCCAACCATAGTGATTCTCTGATTCTATCTTCTGCACCATCTTGAACCACAATTCTTTATGAGGCTATAAAACGGGGACACTACCAGTTCCGACACAAAAGCAAGGTAGAATACATGCATCAGTGCTTGTAAAAAGCTCTATACAAAGGCAAAGGTTGTATAAATAAATCACAGAATGTTAGGGATTGGAAGGGACCTCAGAAGATCATCTAGTCCAATCCCCCTGTCAGAGCAGGAATACCTAGGTCAGGTCACACAGGAATGCATCCAGGCAGGTATTGAATGTCTCCAGAGAAGGAGACTCCACAACCTCTCTGGGCAGCCTGTTCCAGTGTTCTGTTACCCTCACTGTGAAGAAGTTCTTCCTCACATTTATGCGGAACCTCCTATGTTCCAGCTTGCATCCATTGCCCCTTGTCCTATCGTTGGATGTCACTGAGGAGAGCCTGGCTCCATCCTCATGACACTCACCCTTTACATAATTATAGACATTAATAAGGTCACCCCTCAGTCTCCTCTTCTCCAAGCTAAAGAGACCCAGCTCCCTCAGCCTTTCCTCATAAGGGAGATGTTCCACTCCCTTAATCATCTTTGTGGCTCTGCGCTGGACTCTCTCAAGCAGTTCCTCCCTGTCCTTCTTGAACTGGGGGGCCCAGAAGTGGACACAATACTCCAGATGTGGCCTCACCAGGGCAGAGTAGAGGGGGAGGAGAACCTCTCTCAACCTACTAACCACCCCCTTTCTAATACACCCCAGGATGCCATTGGCCTTCTTGGCCACAAGGGCACATTGCTGGCTCATGGTCATCCTGCTGTCCACCAGGACCCCCAGGTCCCTTTCCCCTGCGCTGCTCTCCAACAGTTCAGTCCCCAACCTGTACTGGTACATGGGGTTGTTCTTCCCCAGATGCAAGACTCTACACTTGCCCTTGTTATATTTCATTAAATTTCTCCCCGCCCAACTCTCCAGCCTGTCTAGGTCTCTCTGAATGGCAGCACAGCCTTCTGGTGTGTCAGCCACTCCTCCCAGTTTTGTGTCATCAGCAAACTTGCTGACAGAGCACTCTATTCCCTCATCCAAATCATTGGTGAATATATTGGATAGTACTGGTCTCAGTACCGACCCCTGAGGAACTCCACTAGATACAGGCCTCCAACTAGAGTCTGTCCCATTGACCACAACTCTCCGGCTTCTTTCCTTCAGCCAGTTCACAATCAACCCCATTACCTGATCATACAGACCACACTTCCTTAGTTTAGCTGTGAGGATGCTGTGGGAGACAGTGTCAAATGCTTTACTGAAATCAAAATAAACCATATTCACTGCTTTACCATCATCTATCCACCGGGTTATGTCCTCATAAAAGGCTACCAGGTTGGTCAAGTATGACTTCCCCTTGGTGAAGCCATGTTGACTGCCCCTAATGACCCTCTTATCCTTCACATGCCTAGAGACAGCACCCAGGATAAGTTGTTCCATCACCTTTCCAGGGATAGAGGTGAGGCTGACGAGTCTATAGTTACCCAGGTCTTCCTTCTTGCCCTTTTTGAAGACCAGAGTAACATTTGCTTTCCTCCAGTCCTCAGGCACCTCTCCCGTTCCCCACGACTTAACAAAGATGATGGCGAGTAGCCTAGCAATGACATCCACCAGCTCCCTCAGCACCCGTGGGTGCATCCCATCAGGACCCATGGATTTATGGATGTTCAGGTTGCTTAACTGATCCCTAACCCAGTCCTCATCAACCAGGACAAACTCCTCCCCTATCCTGACTTCCTCTGGAGCCTCAGGGGTTCAAGTGCTGGGGCCTGAACCCCAAGCCCTGAATTAAGATTGACATATGGGTGGTTCCCATGGTCCTTTAAGAGGAGGGGATGAGTTTACCTTTTGGCTTTCCTCCAAGGTGTGGCCAGCCTTGTAAGGAGAGCCCTTGGGTAAACAAGCCCCAGGTGCCCTGCATTGGGTAAATGAGTGCCAGGTGTCCTGCTTTGGGCATAAAAGCTGGGCCCACTTGCAGGAAAGGTGGAGTGTCTGTTTGTGAGGTGGATGCACTTTGCAGAGTTTCCCTGTTGGGGAAGGATCTCCTGACTCTCCCTGCAACTGGGTCCTGGTCAGGTTTGGTGCTGGTGAACGCAAGCTCTGTGAGAAAATGTTGCTATCTCTCTCCTATATTATCCGTCTATTGGCTTGGCTGTTTTCTTTCTCTACCATGGGAGACTTCGTTGCTTTGTTTGTTCCACCGATTGTTGGCCGTGTTTTATCATTTCTGGGGTCTCTGGGGTTCATGTCTGCTATGTGTAATCTGATTGACTTGTTTGTACCCCCAGCGTTCACCCATATACTGTATTTCTTGTGTGCAATAGAATCTGGTTACTGGTTTGTTTTTCTGCTGGCTGTGTCCTTTGTGCTAGGCCTAGTAATTGGCAAAACAGGAGTCCTGGGCTCCTCAGGACAGCCTCCAGCAGTATAGACAGAGGCAAAGTAGGCATTCAGGAACTCTGCCTTCTTTTTATCCCGTCACCAGGGCACCCACCTCATTCACCAGTGGGCCTACATTGCCTCTAGTGTTAGTTTTATCTGCAATGTATTTGAAGAAGCCCTTTCTGTTGCCCTTGACCTTTCTTGCAAGGTTTAATTCCAAGGAGGCCTTGGCTTTCCTGGTTGCCTCCCTGCATCCTCTGACAACAGACTTATATTCCTCCCAAGTGGCCAGCCCCTCCTTCCATGATCTGTACGCTCTCTTCTTCCACTTGAGTTTGCCCAGCAGTTCCCTGTTTAACCATGCAGGTCTCCCAGCACCCTTTCTTGACTTCCTACCTGTTGGGAAATACAACAGATTTACCACTGCCCTGGAACTCTGACTTTGTAAGGTAGTCTATAGAGAAGGGTATTTTCCTGATGCTAATGGGTTTAATGAAAACAAGTACCTGTGAGAGAACTGACAGCACTCCATCTGCAGATGAATTTTATCAGCTTTCAATGCTAGTTCAGAGCCAGCACATGCTGGGAGTAAACAAATCTGTTAGGAGACAACAATTTGTGACAAATGAGAGCAACACATGGACTGAGGACCAATGAACATGTCCCCATATGTGTCAACATCACAAAAACTACCATCACACTCCTGAACTCTTGCAGAGGTCAGGAATTGGGCAAGACACAGTAACTTACCTGTCTTCCCACTGCTAGCGGCACTTTGCTCCATGTCAACACTTGTCCTCCAAGCTGGCAGAGGAAGTTTTTACTAGCATGGTCTAAACTCTATCCTTACAGTGCAAGGACTGTCAACCCTGTTTCTTTCATCAGCACAGAGTTCTCCTTATCAGAGAAGCACAAAAGGGAGAGAGAATTGCGTACACACGAGCAGCGTTTCTCCAATGCTCAGCATAAAAATCTAACCAAAATTGTACCAGAATAGTGATGTGACAGGCACCCTGCCAAGTCAATAATAAATATAAAATTCATATCTTACATTTCCACAATAGATCACCTCTCATCCCACAGTACTTTACGCACTGTTGGGACTCAGATGAATCCCCAAATCAGAACAGCTTTGTACTGGAATCTAACATTTTTGTTGGCTTCACATTCATTCAAATTATATCCTTAAGTGAGAGCAGGATAACAGGCACTTAAAATGGCCCCTTGAATGTGGTGGCAGCCATTTTAAATGGGCCCAACTCCTAGCCGTCAGCCTCATTCCCTGAAGTTTGTCTCCCACCCACGTGCTGTCCCTTTCAATCCCCAAGCCCCTCACTCGGTCCTGTTCCGCTTCCCGTGTATTCTGTGGCAGAGAAAAGATAAAGCAGTATTTTTTTAGGATACATAAACAGCTGGTTCACCCCAGTAGCCCACATGGATGATATTCTAACTCCAAACTCAAACCATCTAATTCTGGAGACTGCAGTCACTGGGACCTGAGCAAGGCAATAAACCCCTATCTTCTCGGCTGTCACCCTTCCCAAGCAAAACCACTGCACAGATATTATACACAGCATCTGCAGAGACCAAGAACTACGCATTGTGCAGTCAGCAGTAGTAACAGCTTCTCCTTCTCATGAAGACCTTGTGAATTGGGAGAAAAGTAGAGGTGGCAAGGAGTGAAAAGTCATAGCCCACCTCCCTGTGGCTCATTATCCTAATAGCCATCACTGAATCCTTCCTGACAGATGCATTTGATGGGAACATTCAGCAGTGCCCTTCTTTCTCATCCTATCAGTATGCCTATATGACCAAACTGTGTCCATTTTTGACCCAAAGATTTCACCTTCTGAAAGACAGATGCATAAAAGATAGGAGGTGTTAGAAAACCCTGAGAAATGCTACAAGTCTTAAGGTACCTACTGCTATTAAGACAGAAGTGCTGATTGTAGTCCTTCATGCATCATATTTAGACCTGACCACTGCAGGTCTAAATAGGGAAAGCATCTTCCAAAAGCTCAGCTAACACTAAGGTGTCTAAACAAAGACCAGGATTTCACAACTGTTCAGGAGCCATGAGGGGTAGGTGTTCAGTTCTTCTAAATTCTGACTGTTGCCTTTAATGAGCCACAGATGATCTCAAACTCCTCTGCCTCATTACTAGTGGAGAGCAGTAGTTAAATGCATTGCAAGGTTTCCCTTTTGTCAGAAAGGTTTTGGAGATCTTCATATTTTTCATATTCATATCCATTCACTTCTCGGTGGCACTGCCTACAAACAAAGTATTTGGGAAAGAAAAAACCCTTGGAAACCACAACAATATGAATGATTTAAAGTAGTCCATCCAAAGAAAGAAAAAGGAGCTACTACTAATACTTGGAGATGCTTTCAAAAGGAGGTACACGATAAAGGTAGGAGTCTTCTGTAGTTCCAAGTACATTTATCTGCATCTATACTGATGAAATCAGGACAGTTATTTCACCTTTGGCAGCAGAAACACAGCTGCAGCACACTCAAGAATCAGCTCCTGATATTAAAAAAAACCAAAAAAAACACCCCCTCCATAATGTCATTTAGCTTTACAATGAGACGATAAACTATGCAGCATTTGTCTTCCTTTTCCTAGTATAGATAAGGCCCTAGAACAGCATTACCCAAACCATGGGTCACTGCTGGCCTGTGAGGCATAATAGGTGGTCTGTGCAGCACACTACCTGCAAACACCACCCAGTGAGCCACGGCACCTAATAAAACTCCCCATCCATTGCCGTGTCATTTTTCTCATTATAAACACTGAATGTTTTTATGCCTGTATGACAGATAAGCATTTACATCTAAATGTAAAACATCATCCAGGGTGCATCTATTTTAACCAAAGGAAAGACACAGTATGAGACTCTTCCCAAGAGTGCCAGCCATCACGACTGAAACATCACCATTTTCTACTTACACTCATTGCAATGATGCAGGCACAGGAGATGCAGGATGCATCGGTGGGCAGACTCCTGGAGAAGACTTGTAACAGAGCTACTTCTGTGTACAGATGGGCACTGCTGCAAGCAAATCGCTGCACTTGCTGCATGTGCTTGCAGTATTGTTTGCAATCTCTAGAGCTGACAGGCCTCAAATTGTTTTGGTTGCAGCTATACCTGAAAGCCGGTACTTAATTCTGGGCTAAACCTGCTCAAAAAACTCATGACAAAACAGAAGGTTACAGAAGACCAACAAGTACATTATCAAGAACCAGAAATCAATTTACAAACACAAGGACTAAATATGAGAGCTTGCTAAGCAATGGCCAATGAGCTGGGAACTGAACTGTCTACAAACATCTGACAGGCACAAACAAAACGGGATCGCTTAATGTTACCTGGACTATGCTGAGGTCCAGCAGAAACTGAGAAAGGAAAAACACAGACCTGTTGCTGCATGGGGGAAAGAGGACAAATCACTTTAACAGGGAGGCATATGGTCTCGTCTTCTCAGGAAAACATTGGAAATGCAATCACTCAGGACAGCTAAAACTAAATTGGACTCCAACACCAGAAAACACACAGAAGGAAGTATCACATCTACTGTATTTGGATCATGTGTAGAGCTAGGTAATCAGATCAGTGGGGTGGGCTTTTTTCTTGTTACTGGCTAAAGGATACTCAATTCCACAGCTGAATGGTAACCTACTCTTCACTTATACCTTGCCATTGTCTACCCAGGCTCCAGCGTGGGACAGTCCCTGTCACACAGGAGCGTGACACACCTGTATCTACAGTACAGTACAGTGCAAGAGGCTTCAGGCAGAAACTCCATTCTTGACTCTATGAGGATAATCAAATAACCATGCTGAATCAGGCTGGTTGTTTGTTTTGCTTAAAATTTATTTACTTCAACAAGTAATTAATATTTTGAGAAAGTCTTTGTTAAAGATTCACCATGTTCACCCCTTCAGTTAAGGTTTTAAACACTGACATTCATAGATTCATTTATGCCTCCCACTTGTCCTTCAGCAATGCCAGAAAAGACCAGAGTTTACATTCCTGGCATCTCAAAGATAAAAGAGAAAAGGCAAATAAAACCAAATCCTCCAGAAAAAGACAAAACAAAAAACTATACACCAACCAGATTTTTAAAAAATAAAAAAAAATTTAAAAAGAAGACCAAAACAAAACCTACCAGGTCTTTTATCCATCTCCAGAAAGAAGAAATGGTGTCCAAAGATGAGCTGTTTAGAAATCTCTCCTCTCATGTGCAATACTGCAGCTGTAAGATGAATTAGAGGAGCAATTCGACCAACTCGGGCATCACTGGGCACTGGAAGACCTGAGCCACCCAACCCATCTGTAGGGCTGAAAGGCTTCACCGTGCAGCTCTGCACCCCAACGTGGGCAATGCAGAGAGGGCAGGTGTGGGTGGGGTGATCCGGCCTCCCTTAGTACTTTCAAGAGGGCCCAGACATTTCTGCTGTGCACACAGTAAACCCCAGCGATGGACAGGTACCCCCGAGGTGGCTGGGATATTTGCATATGTTAATTGCAATGTCAAGGTGTTTGCGCCTGCCACGCTCACTTCTTCAGGGGAAACGGCAGCGGGATGCAACTCTACCTGTGCTGTGCTGGCAACGTCACAGGCTGCTATTTTCAGCCCGGTTGCCATGTAAACCACCAGGCCTCAGAACCAGTTAGCAGTTCAATATATAATTTACTTATTCTTTTTCACCTAAGTGATTAGGACTCAAAATACAGAAGCACCTCACAGACCCTCAAATCCTCTGATTGTTTCATAGGAATTTCCTGAAGGCAAAAACCAGCTTGAAATACTGAGCTGTGCACTCTCCAGGGAAAAAAAAGACAGGCAAATAAAAGCCTTAAACAAGAAAAAAAACCCAGTCCTCTCCCCCTGCGTTCCCTGCCCTCCCAACTTTCAAGGGAGACAAACACTGCAGCTCCTGGAAGATTTCACAGGGCTGTCACCATCTGAAGGAGACGAATCGATGGCGAAGGAGAAGATAAAAGCCCAATCTGGGAGCTGCCGCATCTGGCAGGGCATTTGGTCCATCCCACCTGGAACAGCACATCTGTCCCGGTTTGAAAGACAGGTGTCTGCTAAGGAAGGCAGGAGCCCCCCTTGGAATGGAAAATACAACCCCCTTCCCCCCAAATTGTTATAGAATTGAAATTAAGGGGCTTTCAGGCAAAGATATGAGGAAAATGGGAATAACAGTTTTTACTAATATATACAACAAAACTATAATACAGAGAAACTGGTTACAGGCCTGACAGAGTCAGGGATACAACCTGGCCCCCTGCCAGGCAGGGTGCTGGTACCAGTCCGATCCAGTGGCAGCTGCAGTTCTCTCCGAAATGGTCCGGTTAAAGCGGTGGTCCGTAGGAAAAGAAAACAAAGTCTGAGCAATCCGATTTCGGTGGCAGCTGCAGTTCTCTTTTAAATGATCCCGTTGAAGCGGTGATCTTGTAGAAAAGAAAACTGGTCCTCCTCCGAAAATCCGGCCGCGGTGCAGTCCCTGTCCTCTGGGATCCCAGCGGGTAAGGCCCCGAGCGCTGCTCCAAACCGCCAAATATCTCCGGCGGGAATGCTTGGCTCCACCCCTCCCCCCCTGGCCGGGGCATCTCACAAAGAGATGGTGAGTCCTGGGGCAAGGCACTGATGGCGCATTAACAGAAGAATAGTCCCGAGGGGCGAGGCAAGGAACACCGGCGCCAGGCCTCAACGGCTCATGGTAATAGAATACATTGCAACCCAGGACAACATCCCACCATGTCCCACTAGCGGCTGCTGCCCAACGCCTGTGGCAGCACAAGGCACCTGCCCCATCCCGCACCGCTGGTGATAGTGTGAGGAATGCAGGTGTGATTCATGTCAGAGAGCTAATTGTCAGATGTGTCGGTGCAGTGCCTGTAAGATGGCTCTGGGAACAATAGGAACAGAGAAATGCATTTATGAGTTATAAAGTAAAATTGACCTAATAAGGCATGGAACAAAGAGTACAGGATGTGGTTTTAGCTATAAGCAATGAGATTGCATAAGATGAGCTAAAGAATGCATGCGCACACCGAGGAAGAAGAGGAGCCTTCATACCCGAGACCACCAGAAGGCAGTGAAAGACCCCCCCTAGCAACAGCCGGCGCCTGCACCAACGAAAAACTGGGGAATCGAGATTGAAGGCCAACGGTGTACTTCTTGCTTCTTCTGATAGGAGGAAGGACTGTTCCTGCTTCGTCTGATAATATTTTCTGATGCCATCCTTTACGCCATAAAAGGGGCACGCTTTTGCTCCTAGGTGTGTGTTGTTGGTGGAGCG
This sequence comes from Podargus strigoides, assembly GCA_028020825.1. Taxonomy (NCBI): domain Eukaryota; kingdom Metazoa; phylum Chordata; class Aves; order Caprimulgiformes; family Podargidae; genus Podargus; species Podargus strigoides. The sequence continues at coordinate 25,986,572 of CM051662.1, read as the reverse complement.
GTGACTCCCCGGCGCACCCAGCGCTGCTTGCTTGCTGTATTCCAGATAATAAACAATTATAATTTGACTAATTGGCCTCCACACTTCGTTTATAACAATAGGCAGCAGCAGGACCCCCAGAAAGACTCCTCTGGCTCTGGCAGATGACCGTCATGCATTAAGGAACAAGTCTCTCCTTATTAATCTCAGAAGCAGCAGTTACGAGTGCTGCCAGTCAGTGCAACACCAACCGAGCCCTGGGGAAGGCAGGAGACTTTGTTGCTTTGTTTGTCCCACCGATTGTTGGCCATGTTGTATCATTCTTGGGGTCGCTGGGGTTGATGTCTGTTATGTGTAATCTGACTGACTTGTTTGTACCCCCAGGGATCACCCATGTACTGACCTTTTTGTATACAATAGAATCTGGTTACTGGTTTGTTCTACTGCTGGCTGTGTCCTTTGTGCTAGGCCTAGTAATTGAAAAAACAGATGTCCACAGCCAGAGCTTAGAGGGGACCCCTCCAGCACATCCTCTTCTGGAGATGCAGAGAAGCTAAACAACATCGTCAGCAGAGGCAGACTTGGGTTTGAAGCACAGTGTATTGAGTCCTCATCAAGCACAGTCACCTCCAGTGTTACGGCATACCTTCTCTCCTTTCCCCAGGCTGCACGTGTTGTAAATGATATTGCATCTGCAGCACTGCCAGTACCACTTAATACGAACCTGCAGCTTGACAAGCAATTACTTAATATGTCATATCAACAAGTTCCTGGATCATAACTTGCCACCCTTTCACCCTCCAATGCCTTTTGAAGGCATTTTCTGGGAAAAACTTATCTCACACCAGCTTCCGAAGTCAAACAGATGTAAGAATGCCTTAATTACGCTGCAGTAGATCACACTCCTTTTCAAAGCTTTAAGGAAACAAAACAAGCCTCTCCTCCCCCTCCTCACGGAAGGGCCCGAAGGCACAGCTGGATCCTGGCTGCTGGTGACAAAGCCGGGTTTATGCAGCCACTGGTGCTCACTCCTTCCCCCTCACACTGTCCTCAGGCGTGACTGGGAAATAGGATCTGTTTCAGTAAGGACAACCACCAAAAAATGCTCCGTTCACCACCTTGGGCACAAAGCCTTGCTCTAGCTCAGAGGAGGGCCTTTCAGCCAGCAGGCTTGGGGATATTCTGGGCAGCTAAACAACAGTGCATTCCTTTCCCTGTGAAACTTGTATGAAATGCTGTGTCTTAGACAGACACTTATTACTGTTTAAACTAACACTTTCCAAAGAAGAAAAAAAAAACCAAACAAACAAACAAAAAAAAAACCCCAACAAAAAAACAAACCACATTTAATCAATATTCCCAACTAGCTCAAGCGCTCATATCTACAATGGAAGGAGAAGAGAAACACTAAGAGAGACAAGAGAGGGAAAAGAGAGTGTTTTCAGATGAAATGAGGAATGTGAGAGAGAACCGACGAAACAGAGGTGGTAAGCAAGCCTTTTCCAGAGTCACGCAGCTGTACAGGAGCTTTTTGTACCAGAGGACAGATTTTATAGCAAGCCAGAGAAGAAGCTGCTCTCTCTAATGGAGTGCAAGGTATGAGCTAAAGAGAAGGGAAAGTAAAGGAAAAAGGGAAGCTCAAGCCGCTTGAGCTGGGACCACTGGAGAATAAGCTATAAAACACGTTGGCTCGATGTACGGAGAAGCATGAACAGAAGGGTCCCTCATTTTTCTCTTCAGTGCCCACAGTTCTGGCAGGAGTCTCCCTGGCTACTTGGACATGGAAGACAAGTGAAGTTTCTTAGATGCAGGCACCACCTGCATCTAAGAAAGGAGGCCTTGCCAAATCACAGCCTATGCAGCCACAGGATAGAAGCACATGAAGTTGCTTTGACAGTCCAGAAAAAAAATGGCCAGTATCTTAATTCAATTAGACTTTTCTAAGGATAATGAAAATATCCACAGTGGTATCAGATAGGAAATCAGTTATAAACTAGTACAGAACCTCACATTTCAAAGTATAATAACGCCAACTAACAAGAGACATAAAGAAGCAGCTTCTCTCTCAGGGTCGTTGCACCGAACTATGCACAGCAGAGTAGTTCTTCACTTTCCAGCCAACACGTGGTCTCAGCTCCAGCATCACAGCCAGCTCCAGGGTCTGAGATGGCATAGCAAACTGAAGAGGTCATTGCTCCAAGCAGCATGACGGTATGCCTCTGGTATTGTACGCTGCCACGGGTGTGAAGCAAAGACCATGCTTCTTCAGTTCCACTGAGACACCCAAGGACCCACCCCGTCACAGGAAAGTTTTGGGTGATTAGCTACCTGGTTAAAACAGATGTTTTTGCCACTGGCAAGAACCCCAAATAGTTCCTCTGAACAAGAGACTTCATCACTAACCTGCCATTTTTACCCTTGCCATAAATGAGAGTTTTGGATTCAGCCTGGAGGCAGAAGAGGTAAGAGATTCTGCTAATTGCTCCTCCCTTTTGACAGCTAATGAAAATCATGCATCTCTGCCAGCTCTTTTGTGTTGGTCATCTGCCTGCAATTAGTCAACATCAGTGGACCATAGAAGCAAAAGAGAGGCTGATCTTGAAGGGCAAAGTCACAGGTATCATGCACGGGATCCTAGGCAGCAAAACCAACTGTTTTCTCTACATCTCAGGACATAGCTTACCTTATAGGTTTTGATAAGCAGTTCAACGCCTGTCTTCAGACTGCAGGCAGGCTGGAGAGGATCTATGGGGTACAGCATCTTCCCGCATCCAGTTTTGTAACTCCACTTCAGGCAACTTATTTATGCTCCTTCTCAGGCCAGGTTGGAAAGGAGAACAGCACCTCATCACTGACAAAGCAGCGACACACAACTGTGATACCCCAAATCCTCCCAGCAAGATGACACGGTGAGAAGCTTGGGAGAACCACTGACAGTAGACGTGATTTATACAGCAAGCATCTCAATTTTGTCCATCATTCACGTTTATCTTACGTAACCAAAATAATCATTAAAAATCCAGTTCTGTGGGATATGACACTGAAGTCTGGGCTACCCCACTGCATCGACCTACAACCTAGGTCTCAGATTCAGAAGAGTCCTACGAGAAATAGGAATAACCTGCAAATATCAGGAGAGCAGATGCTCCTTGCCAATAAGGCTTACAGATCACAGTCCTCTCTGGCAGAATCGTTGCTTACAACAAAAACTTGGTTGAGGGGACTAAGAAGGATTGAAATGTAGTGCTGCATCTAAGATAAAGCTCTTCTAAGGAAACAAAGCAAATAAAGACATTTCTGCTGTGCAAAACCCAGCATGGCCCATCTTCACCTGAACTGCCCACCCACGGGATCTAAATCAACAAAAGCACGTGTTCCACTGGCAAGGGACAGGCCAGATGGGTAAAGGCAGATGAAATAGGGGGCCTCTGCGAGGTCTCTGCAACCTCTGTTCTCCCAAGGCATGAGCTGAAAGTAAGCACTCAAAAAAGCTAATAGAAAAAAGGGAGAAGGTTGGGGTGGAGGGGGAAGAGATCAGACTCTGTATTTGAGATTCTGGGAGCTGAAAGAGAATAAAAGGCTAGTTGGAGCCTAGCAATCCATTCTGCTAAAAACCCTATGTGCAGACACAGAACAATGCTGATTTTACACTAGAAACCAGGAAATGAGGTGGAGGGAGAATGCAGGACAGTGCTGTGTTTCTACATTAGGATTTTTAAGTACACTGCAGGATTTCTGTCTCAGAGTACTCATTGAATTACATTAGGCTATAATGGCCTGTTGATTTTGAGAGATTATGGCAGCGCTGCTGATGCAGGGGGAGAGGAGATGGAAGGAAAGAGAAGATGTGATGTATCAGCCAGCATGCACACACATTTCAGATGATTACCTACACTTCTGTGTGAGAGAGACACAGCAGATTCACAGTGGGACCAGGACTGGGAGGGGACTGGGCATGGGACCCCGTTAATAATCTAGGCTGGCACGGCCGGTGGTTTTGGTCCATCCTCGATCCCAGTTTCATTCCCCCAGGGCAGCAGATGCCAAAAAGCAACATTTCTGCAGGGGAGTCCCATCCAGGGCTGGCAGGACCAGAGCCACATCACGTGGCACAGCAAGCATAATGGAGGAGGCGAGTCCTGTGTGATCAAGGCGTGTGGCACATTCCTGAGATGGATTCAGTCTCACTCTGCCAGGCTGACAACTTTGCCTGCCTGCCTTTCTCTCTCTCCTGTATTTCACAGAGAGAAGGTATCTTTTCCTTTCTTTGCTCCCGGGCACAAGCAATCAAGAACAAAGGATGAAAGAAAAATGCAACGGGAGGGGGGGGAGTGAAGTGAGGGAGGGACATTTGAGAGTTAGGGAGCAATCTTTAGCAGAGAGAAGAGATTTTATTTAAAAAAAAAAAAAAGAGGAAGAAAGAGATGCAGAGACATATAAATGAGGCAGAACAAAAATCAGAGCTGGGAAAAAAAAAAAAAAATCAAAAAAAAAAATCACACCGAACAAATCCACCTCTCCATAAGCTCTCTGTCTTTCACAGATAGGGGGATGTGATCAGGGTGAGGGGGTTCCCAAAGCCTTCCACCACCCTCCATGTCCAGCAGACACCCGTGGCTCACTGCAGGCAGGCAATCTGCCCTCTGGGGCATAGCAAGGGAAGGGAAGAGTAAAGTCATTCTGAAGCAGTGAAAATCCTTGTTTTCTCTCTGAGGTAGGGAGCTGTGGGGCAAACAGAACCAGCCAGGTGCTTCTAACATGATGTTTGTCAAACAATCTGATTTCAGGCTTCACTGGAGTAGTCCCTCAGCAGCTGCTTTAATCTACCACAGCACTTCTCCCTCACAGCAAGCTGCATTCCCCATGTCCCTCCTCCATTCTTCCACCAGGTCCCCCAGGAGCAGAGACCTCCACCCTGGCCAACAGCGGGTCACCTCGCAGACTGAACCACCTCAGGCCACACCACAAGCTAAGAAGGATCCGGTTTGAACTGGAAGTTTCCAAAGTGCATCCAGCTGCACAAGGAAAAGGGGGATTTTGCTGCTACTGCAGGTGACATACTGCTCTCAGTGCAGAGCCCTCACACTGCTCAGAGGTGGGTGTCAGCAAAGGTGGCCTCTTCCCTTTGGACTGTGGAGTAAATAACTCATCCATCAGCTTGTTCATTAGTGACACTGTAGCTGGTGTTGTGTTACATTACAATACACTGTAGTGCAGTTACCCTTGTACTCATCATCATTTATTTCTTCTCCTTCCAGTGAGTGCTCCTCAGCTGGGAACAGTGAGAGGTGTAAAAGAGAGTAGGAGGCAGCAGGATTTCTGGCTTTTAGACCAACTCTGGGGCTGACTCACCTGAAATGCCACTTTTTAGCAGCAGTAGTTTCACATAAACAGCAGCTCCTTTCCCCCAGCTTTCTGTTCTCCTTCTTGCCCACATTTCTACCCCAAACATTATTAGTTGTTTGTCCAGTTCTGCCTGCAAACACCTTAAGTTAGGGACCTATAAGCTATGGGTTGGTTTTTACAAAACAAAACATTAAAAAAAAAATAAAAAAAATAGAAAAAAGGATTGTTACTTTTACTTACTACCAAGGAGCATCATGTAACTTAGTAAATATTAACTGCCTGGAACCACAAGTCACAGCTGTGTTGCAAGTGCCAGGTTAGAAAACAATTTCAAGAAGATGACAAATTCCACAGAAGAGGTGTCTACGCACTGGTGGGGCGTGTAAAGGCAAAGGCAAAGCCTTGCACTGTATTTTACAAAGGAGTGTGGATATCACGGTAGAGCGGAGAAGGGAAGCTGTGCACGTATTGAGGGCAGTAAGTTGTCTAAGGGGAAAACAACAAGAGAACAAAAACACAGCGGTGAGGAGGGGAGGGAGAAGAGGACAAGTTTTAGCAGAGATCTGTGCCAGGCAGATCAGAAACTGCAACCGCCTGCAAAGGTCTCTCACACCTCCAGCAACTGGAGTGGTTGCAAGCACCGGCTGTATTTCCCAGGCGCTCTCTTGATCCCAAGTGCGACTCCCCCACCCCAGAGACCCGCAGGGAGGCAGAGCGGGAAGACATATGATGTCTCAGTTCACATCTTAGCCAGGTCTGTGTCCCCATCAGTAAGAACCACCACCACAACTGACACTAATTGGTTCTCTTGTTGTCATGCTGCAGAGGTGACAAGGACCACATGGGCACAGACAAGAAGCCTCCCCTTTCTCTGGTCCCTTCAGGTCATGGCTAGGTATCCCGGTAAGAACAGTGCGCGTGCATAGCTAGTATTGCCATGATGTGTGTGATGCCTGCTCCATGAATAAAAAGCATCACTATCTGGAGCTGTTGAGCCTGTGTCACTCACTGCAAGAAGCTGGGGGGGGGGGGGGGGGGGGGGGGGGGGGGGGGGGGGGAAGACAACTACCAGCTTAAACCAGATTTTACTGGTAGGAGCATCACCACAATCCAGGCTCTCAGGGACTTTACATGGGAACCTGAAACATTACCAGCTGCAGTTGCAGCCTCCATACCCTCCTTCAGCCTAGGAAAACAACAATTAGCACACATATGCGTTAACACATGCATGTGTTTGCATGAGCCTGCAGTGCAAACATATACAATAAACAGTGAGGAAGAAAGAGATTGTTGTTTGAAGCTCAAATAAGCTATTTGTAAAAATCACTGTACAAGTGAGAATGAAACACAGGCAAGAATTACTTTCATCTTTCAGGGAGGGAGAGGGGGGGCAGGGAATTAAGCACACACACACCCCGAGCAATGCCCAAGAAGAATTATGCCACTCGTGATAAATGGACTTTTCGGGTTCCGCGAAAAATCTGACCTAATGAAAGTACCTTGAATGCAATTACTGGCACTTGTTTAGCATGGCAGGGCACTGCACTGCCACTGGGCTGGCTCCTCTCTGCTCCCAATTAGTATGCCAAGTACTCCAGCTACACACATGGGTTCATGGGTCAGGGATTGGCACGGAGGAGCAGCAACCAGCTACCTGCCCTCCAATGAGGGAGTGAGCGATGCGCTGGAAAGCTTTGGATTCCTTCATTTTACATCCTCCCACCCCTATCACACTCTCTTCCTCCACTCCTCCAGGGTCTCTGGAGGCAGCGATAAAAACCTCAAACTCTCCCCCTCCTCTCTGAGCTGGTCTCATTCACGGCTCATGGCAGATGCAGTTTCCTCTGGGGACCCACTAATGAAGACGGTGTTTTGCCAATTAGTAGGCCCAGTAAAAAGGACACAGCCAGCAGCAGAACAACAATCCAGTACGCAGGTTCTATTTCACATAAAGGGGTCAGTATATAGAGGATTACTGGGGGTACAAACAAGTCAGATAAATCATGAATAACAGACATCAACCCCAGCGACCCCAGGAATGACACTATCGCTCATAACAGATGGAACAAACAGAGACACGAGATAACCCACAGAGCAGATGGGAGACAACCAGGAGAACAAAGCAGTTACATATGACCGAAGTAACCCCATGTTGCCTCCCCACAAAGCCCGCGTCTGTACGTGCCAGACCTGACTGCGATCCAGTTGCATGAGGAGTCAGGAGGTCCTTCCCCAACAGGAAAACTCTGTGAAGTGCGTCCACTCCACAGACAGACTCTCCAACCCTTCCTGCAAGTGGGCCCAGCTTTTATCCCCAAACAGGACACCTGGCACTTGTTACCAAAATGCAGGGCACCTGGGGCTTGTTTACCTGAGGGCTCTCCTTGCAAGGCCGGCTGCACCCTGGAGGAAAGCAAAATGGTAAACTCATCCCCTCCTCTTAAAGGGCTGTGGGAGCCACCCATATGTCAACCTTAATTCAGGGCTGGTGGTTCAGACCCCAGCACTTCAGACGGTCAATGTTAATCTCTTTCCCCCTCCCTGACAGGTCGATTTATAGTTCCATGGAGAGTCCTGGATTGCAGCCATAGGGCTGGACACATTCTTCTTGCTCCAAGATGGAAGGGGGGGGGGGAAAGAGACAGGCTTGTGTGCACGCACACACTGAAGACACACACATGCATTTATGATTTGGATTTAGCTGGAAGATACAGCTGGAAAACCTGTTTACCTGTTCCGAAATGGCAGCTGGAGGGAACAGTAACCAACAGCGCTTTTGTATACATGTGTATACTTCAAATACCTTTGTGTTTCCATAGCACCTCTTTCAGCCCAAAGACTCCAAATCACAGGGATCATTCCCTCATCACCAGGATGAAATAAAGCATCAGTTGTCTGCCAGCAGCATTACCCCTCAGTCATTAGGAGAGGAAGCAAATGATAACTTCTCCAGCATATATTGCAGGGGGAGGGGAAGGGGAAATTTTAGACGGGCAGAAAGTAATGAACTGGAATCTGGCCAGGACACCGAGGTTATTGTCCCCTCATCTCGTGAAAGTGCAGCGATATCTTTGACAATCGACTGAACGAGGCCTCAGCTCTACCTCTCATCCGTAAGAGGTTCCAGCAGCAGTTGCAGTTTCTTCAAGAGCGATGCTGGTGCACAGGCTTAGGAGCGGCTCAGAGAGACATACACCCCTCTGGTACCCCCCACTTGCCTTTCTACAGCACTGCCTGGCATTGCTCGCACTGAACTCCTCAGACCTGTCATTCCCACAACTGCATCTTCAAAGGAAACTGGACAGAAGGAGAGATTTGGATTTTTTTTTTTTTTTTTTTTTAACCACTGAGCTATAAGGGAGTATCCCTTCCTCCCCACCAGTATTTAATTTTTTCCCCATTTCGCAGTCGCTGCCATAGCCTCACCGCATCCCTAACATCACGCTATTTGTTTAGTTCAGTTCCCCGCCCGCATACCAGACTCGACAGGATGACAGGCCAGGTCTGCTAATAAGGTCAGTCAGTAAGCTACTGCTGCAGAGCCGCAGTGGAGCACAAAACACTGGCTTTACTCCTGGAAGACCTATACATTACCTCCTCGCCCCTTGAAGTTCCGGAGTCTGAGCCCTGAATTAAGGTTGACATATGGGTGGTTCCCATGGTCCTTTAAGAGGAGGGGAGGAGTTTGCCTTTTGGCTTTCCTCCAAGGTGCAGCCAACCTTGCAGGGAAAGCCCTTGGGTAAACAAGCCCCAGGTGCCCTGCATTGGGTAAATGAGTGCCAGGTGTCCTGCTTTGGGCATAAAAGCTGGGACCACTTGCAGGAAGGGTGGAGTGTCTGTCTGTGAGGGGGATGCACTTTGCAGAGTTTCCCTGTTGGGGAAGGACCTCCTGACTCATGCTGCAACTAGGCCCCACTCAGGTTTAGTGCTTGTGAATGCAGGCTTTGTGAAAATAACATGTGGCTATCTCTCTCCTATATTATCTGTCTATTGGCTTGGCTGTCTCCCATCTCTATCATGGGAGACTTTGTTGCTTTGTTTGTCCCACTGATTGTTGGCCGTGTTGTATCATTCCTGGGGTCGCTGGGGTTGGTGTCTGCTATGTGTAATCTGATTGACTTGTTTGTACCCCCAGCATTCACCCATATACTGACTTTCTTGTGTGCAATAGAATTTGGTTACTGGTTTGTTCTACTGCTGGCTGCGTCCTTTGTGCTAAGCCTAGTAATTGGCAGAACACCCCTGCCCCCTCAGGAACCAAGTGGTGGATTTAAAAGGAGCACTGTCAAGTCATTTAGGCCCATTATTTTGCTTGAGAAGAAATGGCCTTTACAAAGCTCAATAGAAGCACACTCTCATTCTATCTTTAAGTAATCTTGAAGGTTTCAATTGCAGAGCTGTAAACCACAATGCAAAAAAGCACAGACAAATAGATCAGATACAAGACTGCCCAGACACAGAGTTCCACTTGCCGAGCTGACTGCAGAACAAAAATAGAAATGAACACTGCACATAATTATAGTATTTTACATTTCCACTGCACTTTCCATCCTGAAACATCTTCAAGTGCACACAAATGTGCATGCATGTGCATACAGAGAGGCAGGACATTGGGAAAATTCACTTGTTTGTGAAAGAGACAAAGAAATCATGGTCCACTAATAACAGCTTGTACTGAACCAAAGCCATCATTAACACACACACACAAGCTTGTAGAAAATCATTATAATGTGAAACAAGACTAAGCCAAGCCACAGCAATCTGTAGATCAGCAGCTCCAGCACTTCTGCTGCTACTCAGCATTTCCCCCAAAACAGAAGATTAGAAACTGATCTTTTATTAGCTCTCACCCTCTGTTTCCCAGTGAAGCCCAAGATGCCAATTCCACTTCACAGCCACAGGGCAGGGGCAGCTCTGGAGCTGTCAGTCCCCAGCCTTCCCCACTCCAACTGTTGAGTGCATCACAGCCTGTAAGCAGGCACATCCTCCAGCCCTGTGGGCTGGAACAGCCCCATTTTGCAGACAGCAGAGCATCTGAACAGGGAACCAAAGCCAGGGACAGTGCTCTAAGAACAGCGCTTCTCTTTCCCTCCTGACAAAAGGATCAGTCTCAGGTACAAAGGCCTTTGCATGCCACCCAAGATGCTCTAAGTGAGGATGAAAAGGGCCAGGAAAAAAAGAGTGCTGGAAGATAAGCAGGAGCAGAGGCATGACACTCTAGCAGAAACCTCCAACTTTCTCAGGAAGACTGGAAGCAGAGAACAGAGCAGACACTAGCTCAAGCCTCAGCCTAGGATGCTGGGTCACTCCCTCCTCTTTCCCACATGTGTGGCAAGTCAGTTTTGTCTTCCACATATTAAATATCTCACAGCAGTTTTAAACTCCCATCTGAGCACACAGGCATTTCAATGTTGACTTCTGGCCAAGCATATGAAGAATGGGGACAGGAAATTCAAGAGGAGACAGAGAAGGCGGTGGCTCTGAGGTGTTTTGCCAATTACTAGGCTTAGCACAAAGGACGCAGCCAGCAGTAGAACAAACCAGTAACCAAATTCTATTGCACACAAGAAAGTCAGTATATGGGTGAATGCTGGGGGTACAAACAAGTCAATCAGATTACACATAGCAGACACCAACCCCAGCGACCCCAGGAATGATACAACACGGCCAACAATCAGTGGGACAAACAAAGCAACAAAGTCTCCCATGATAGAGATGGGAGACAGCCAAGCCAATAGACAGATAATATAGGAGAGAGATAGCCACATGTTGTTCTCACAAAGCCTGCATTCACAAGCACTAAACCTGAGTGGGGCCCAGTTGCAGCATGAGTCAGGAGGTCCTTCCCCAACAGGGAAACTCTGCAAAGTGCATCCCCCTCACAGACAGACACTCCACTCTTCCTGCAAGTGGTCCCAGCTTTTATGCCCAAAGCAGGACACCTGGCACTCATTTACCCAATGGGGGCACCTGGGGCTTGTTTACCCAAGGGCTTTCCCTGCAAGGTTGGCTGCACCTTGGAGGAAAGCCAAAAGGCAAACTCCTCCCCTCCTCTTAAAGGACCATGGGAACCACCCATATGTCAACCTTAATTCAGGGTTCAGACCCCAGCACTTCATGAGGGCACTACAAAAAAGAACTGATAGGTCAGGAGGAGGGAAGAAAACAGTCCAAGGTTATGAAATGATACAACAGTTGGCAAGATAGAGCTGGGATATTTTTTTAAAAAAAATTAAAAACAGGAATCTCACCAACAATACAATGTAATCAAGCATAGTATGCAACTACTCGTTCAGGGAAGAGCCTCCCTGATAGTAGCCTTAGCCCTCATACTAGCATGAGGCCGATATCTGCTTTTGATGCCCCTCACAGAAAAATCCTTTCACCCAGCAACATGCTGCAGTCATGTCTGCATGTACCCTGCTCAGCAGAGATTTTGGGGAAGGAAAAGATTTTGTCAAGGACCCTGCAGCAACACCCTCCCCTACACTTAGGGAAACAGTCATGGGATTGTTAATGTCCAGAGAGGACTCCAGGTTTTAATAAGGTCACATCTGAAAGAACCCCACATAATAAGCTGCATGGAAGTCAATTTATCGACCTCAGCACACAGGGCTAAGTCAAGCCTGCTGGGATTCAAAGTTGTGGTTGCAGGGCGCGTAAGTAATTCATACCTGATGCTAGAGGCCATCCCCTCTGGCTACAAATGGGAGACCAATGTGATTTCTTAAATTTCATTTAGTTTAACAGTCCAGTGCATTATTCAGGAATGCAAGGAAGAACCTGCATAAAATAGGATTTTTTATTTTGACAGTGTCACTTTAACAACAAATAGCTGGCTGCTCAGTTCCCTTAGCAGGGAGACAGCAGGTGCTCAGCTGGCTGATTTAGCAGCAGCCGCAACCTCCACCATGAACCCCTGGGTGCAGTTCACGGGATACAATTCCCTGCTCCCCTCAACAGGACTGCCAATTCCCAAGGAGGGGGAAGGGCTAATAGGAGTGAGAGAAGAGATGCTGGGCAAGCTCAGGGTGAAGGATTATAAAATTAAGGAACAAACCTCACTGCCACTTCATTGAGACACCCTCGTTGGACCCCGATGGGCACCCATGTCAGCTGCCTTCCCCCAGCCTTGTGTGTTCCCCTTCCTGCATAAGGGAATTAAACACTGCAGTCAGAAGACTCCTTTCCCCTCCCAATGGCATCCTTTTATAAAATCAAATTGGTGTCTTCAGCCCTGCCTTAGTAAACAACTAGGAAGCAAGAAAACAGTGTTGCACAGCCTTGTGCTAGTAAAGCCTACAGAAAAGCAGGGCTGTGGCAATACATCTCAGCAGAGGGGATGCTATAGCAAGTGGCTTGTGGCAGGAGATTGCTGGAGATGACCTTAAAATAATCTTTAAAATTAAAAATAGACGGGTGCATGTGACTTTGTGGTTGTTTTAGTTTGAGGATTTTATTTTATTTTTAAAAACATACTACATAAAGAACATCGAAACAAAAATTTCTGGCCATTCTATGATTTCCTTTACCTCCCCCATCGTCCCCATATAGCAACAAAAGTTAAACAGTGAGGAACTGAAATGTGTGATGTTAAAAGGGAATGGGATTTTACTCAAGCCACGTCAAATTCTGGTTGGTCTTCACTTGCTTTTGCTACCGTCTATACCAAGACTTGTATTTATTCAGCTGTTTTAAGCTGAAGACAGCCAGTAGACTCCAAACTCTCTTACAGAATCACAGAATGTTAGGGATTGGAAGGGACCTCAAAAGATCATCTAGTCCAATCCCCCTGCCAGAGCAGGAACACCTAGGTCAGGTCACACAGGAACATGTCCAGGCGGGTTTGGAATGTCTCCAGAGAAGGAGACTCCACAACCTCTCTGGGCAGCCTGTTCCAGTGTTCTGTTACCCTCACTGTGAAGAAATTCTTCCTCACATTTACCTACAATTAAAGTATTAGAGCTCACAGAAACATCCATTATAACTCAGCAGCAGTTCTCTAAGCAAGCCCCTTAAAAAGTTAAAACACAGAGCACACATTACTCTTTACTGTAGCCTTAAATCTATCAGGCTTGATGACAGTACCATTTTTCAAATCCATCATGGCAGGGTGGAAGGGGGAGAAAAACTGGTACAAGCCCAGTATAAAACAAACATTCCCTTTGGGTCATCTTTAAAACTAATCTGGACATGACACTAGAAAGCACGCTTAAGGAGACAAACAAAAACCCTTCAATTGTTTCATAAGCATACTATCAGTGGAAGAGGTGTGAGTAAAAATAATACTGTATGACTGTGTTAGCTGACTGCTATTGTTGGCTACTCAAGCAAAGTAGGGCTTCAACAACCCAGAATTTACAGGACTGTGAGCCTGGTGGGTCTCTGGTTTTGATTTTGTGCCAACTCACATTCACTCATGCTCTTGGATAAGTCACAATGCTGTCAGCAACTTCAGCCCAGCTGGAAAACTGGGTTAAGAAAGCAGTAGACACTCACAGAAAACTAGGGCTTGCCTGCACAGGGACACACAGGAGAGGCAAGCTGAAGTACTTTTAAGCAGACAGGTAAAATGGCATTAAACCCTTGGGCAGACAGATTTATACTGAGCACAAGTGTGTCCCTGATTTGCCTGCTTCACTACTAAACCAATTTTTACTAAATCAGCTGCAAGTTAATTTAAATCTAAATAAGGGTATGGTCAGATCAGCCAAGCAATCCAGTCAGTGTGGGCTAACAAGTTGCCATCCTTCCAGTTAGATATCAGTTACTCACCATATGTGCTTCCCATCTTTTGTAATGCAAAGAAGCTTACAGCATCCTCAGAGAAATCTCCCACAAACTGTTTTTGTGCTACTTAAAATCAGAGGGGACAGTTTGGCTGGGAGTCAGCAATCTGGTACGCTGGCAGGGGCAGGCTACAAAGGATGTCCCTAGAGTTGCCCGTCTAGCACTGTTCCTCGGCTCCAAAATTAAACAGACAGTCATACTTTTAATGTAAAAAAAAAAAAAAAAAAAGGCTAAAATACAGCTTTGACCCTGCTGGGATGCTGCCTCAGGAACACCCAGAGATATTGCCACCAAGAAGGGGCATTCATCTGCAGAAGGACGTTTTCCAGCACCACAGTCACTTGATGGAAACAAGAAGCCAGGTGAGGACTGTTAGCAACTGTCATGCATGCTACTCCAGCTTTGGGCAGGAACTCAAGAATACAACTTCCCAACCTCCTCCCAACAGTGACCCCAGCCGTGCCTCTGCCTCAACATTTGCTGGCATGCCTTTATGGCCTTGACAAGAAGAGGCCTCTCGTACATTGGCTTCCACACTGGCAGGAGGCCTCCCAAACCATGTGTGTTCAACATTGGGTGGACAGACCTCTTGTGCAGGTACAAGGAGAGCTGAGCTTATTGCTGAATACAGGGGAAATACAGAGCTGGCACAGTAGCTTTCTTGAGGAACAACAAGTTGCTGGTACCAGGGAAAACGCTGTTTTAGCATCTACCTGATTTTCTGTCCTTCCTGCCCCAGGGTTACATCATCCTCGACTGGGATTTTGCAAGAACCAGAGTGCAAGGATAGAAAAGAGACACCCTCGTGTGGTGGGAGCCACTGGGGGTGGGCTCAGTCCACTGTACCCCTCCATACCATAACCCCCTTCCAGCCAGCCTGTCAATGTGTTCCCAGGGCCACCCTCTCCCAGCTGCTCTATCTAATCAGCACACACCAGTACCAGGGCTCCTCACTGCTTGCTCTCTCCCCCTCTTACCAGGGCTATGCAGCATTAATTCTTTGCTGTCAGCACTTTCTCTCCTTGTGTGCGTTCCTCCTCCCAGCTTCATCAAGCACACCTCTGCTCCAACCCACTGCCCAGCACCACAGCCCCAGCCACCGGGCTCCTGACCTCAGGACCCATAGCTGCCCTGGCCCAGCTGCCCCCCCCCCAACCCCAGCAGTGTTCTGCACGCATTTGGAACAGGAAAGCAGCAAAAACCCCCATTGCCCCAGGGAGCCGGATCAGACCACCAGCCTCATCCTGCCTGCAGCTTAACTAGCACGTTAAGGCCGGAAGGGGAAAATGCCCAGTGCCCCCCCCCACCTGCACCTCCCTCTGCAACCCCTCCAGCTCACCACTGTAGTGTAAATCCTATTGTTTCTCGTCAGAAATACAGCAATTATTTCAGAAAAATCTCTCCTCTCACCACTGGTAGAAATACCACAGTCTGAGACAGTAGCTCTCTTGATGATCACAGACAGTGGAATATTCCAGAAAGAGAGGAAGATTTGGGGAGGGGGAAGGGAGGAGTTATCTGGAATCCAATCTTCTTCCTCTCCCTGCCAGCCCCCCTCCATCTCTAGCAGATTTCATTTGTATCATCAGGATTTCTGTGAAATTATCACCCAACCCTCCCCCTCTCCCATTTCAACTCCTAGCTAAGCTCAGTCAAAGGTGCACGCTGCTCCACTCTTCTCGCAGTCTGGACAAATAAGTCTTCAGCTAGCCACATGCAAGCCATTAAAAATATATTAACATACCCAGCAGGGTCTGTCACTTTTTCTTTTCTCTCCCTCCCTCCCCTTTTCTTAAACACAGAGAAGGAAGAAATCTTGCCACAGTAACAAGAGGTTTTCATCAAGTCTCATTACCTCAAGCACAGCCGCACACCACAGCCCCCACAGAGAACAGCCTTTGGTTCCCGCTGTCACGAAGATCTTAAACAAAAATTAAACCCAGGACAGCATGAAGTTGGGAGCACATGAACGGATCAAGCAGGAAAGGATGTGTGAAAGGTGAGCAGAAGAGTAGGAGCAGAGCCACCAGACATGGCTCCACTCAAGTGACTCAGGAGGGATGGGGCAGGGGCAGGCATCTTCAAAGTTTCAAGCCAGCATCCAGAGGCATGCTATATTTCACGGAAACAGAGACACAGCAACATTAATAAGGCTAAGGGTAAAACCAGACCAGTGATTACAATAAGCAAGAAGCTTTTTCTAAGTCTGAGATGTTGCACAACGAGGATGATTTTGAACACACTTTGACACACATCCATTTTTACTCCAGGGGGTCCTCAACCCTTCCAAACGGCTTCATGGCCCAAGCTTCCCAGAGCAGCTGCACAGCTCATCTTAACCTGCAGCAGCTGCTCTAAGCCTGAAGCAGGTAGCTGCTGTTAATAGTTTGGGAGGAAGGGTTGAAGAGTGGGAGGCAGCAACTCCACATTTAAACAAGGGATTTCTATACCAGGGGGTTGTTAGTCAAAAAGGGCTATCAAGTCAAAGCACCCCTTAAACTGTAGTTTCTCAAGTATTTCTATGGGCAAATTGCTGGGTTAAGCAGCTTTCCTCTCCACTCTGGCTACTTTAATCCAGATCAAATTCCCTGATCCAGTTTAGTGTGCAGCAGCACGTTCAGCTGCGCTGGCACAGCGGAACAAGCAGCTCAGGAGCAACAGCAGCAGCATCAGGGGCTGCTGAAAACAATGCTTGTAAAACTACACCCTCAGATTCAACAGGCATGGATGGCACATAGCCCCTGGAGAGCCAGATTCTGCATGCAAACCCCATGAAAACAAAGATAAGGGAAGAGGGATACTTCATGCATGGCTAACTGCAAACAGGTGACCTGAGCCAAACAGGATGTAAAAAACCAAAAATCTGGTGACAGCGTGGCCACGTTTTATGTACCTCTAGATGAGACACAAGTTTTATTTCTCCCATGGGAATGGGAGAAAGCAAAAAAGCTCTCCCTTTTGAAACAGGCAGTACAGTCAGGAAAGGCAGAGCTATGCAGAAGAGCTGATGATGGTAAAGCACTGATGAAAGGTGGACAAGGACCTCTGAGGAGCAAGGAGGAGGATGAGAACCCACGGCAGGTGAGGAGTGGGGACTGTGTGGGGACACCACAGAAATAACTCCCTGGCAAAGCAGTGAGGAGCAGCCAGAACATGAACTGGATGACATAGAGGCAGGATGGGGATATAGAGGGGTCCACGCTAGGTAGTATAGAGGAAGGGATCAGGAGAAACACAGTAAGGAAGCTACTTCACATCTCTGGTGTCACAACGATTTCGGTTGTGAACAGTTCAACTGGTCATTATCTGAACAGTTCATACACCCTGTGGTTCTGGAGTAATTACACCCATCATGTAAAAACATATCACATAATGAGGTCTACTGATATCACAGAAGCAGACAGGGGAGTAAGCAAAATGTCTGACTGTACTAGGAATGGACAAGAAAATAGCACTGATTCCATAATGATATGATACAAGTCAAAGATTCATTTGCCTCTGCAGCATTGAATGAAACCTGCCCTACTCACCCTACCTTGGAAAGGGAAAACAAGGAATGGAGGGGGTTCAGCAAGTGGCAACAAAGAGACAAGACCTGGAAGACAGCAAATGCTTACATGAAGTCCACACGTGAAAAACAACAGCTACATGTTAGGGGAGGGGGAAAAAGTCTTCTAGTCCAACCAGACTATTACTGCGTACCAGGGCTGTGACACAGTGGGTGCACGCTCCTCTCCCCAGGAGACCCATCCATCCTCTCACAGCAAGCCACCACAACCTGGCAGTAACTGCCATCAGCCATGGGAGAAAGCCATCCCTTGAACGGATAGCAAGACAGACTCTTTCCCCACACGTCAATCTGGATATACTGTGCGTGGAGTCTTCACTGTGGAGCCTCATAGCTGGTATTTCCATAGCCTTGCAGAGTGGCTTGGCTGGGTTACTTTCCCTACCCGCTTCAACATAGATGGCCCAAACTCTGTCAAGTAAAAGAAAATGAGACCTGCTTTAAATCAACTGCAGGAATATATTGGAGCCTTACCTGCACTCCTGAGTTTGACAGCAACATAATTAGGTCAGGGGATCGCTGTGCTGTAACAGACTCCTCGGACTTGGCTCTATCCAAGGTAGAGACACACACAAATGCTGCTTCAGCTTTTATCTGCTCACTTGCCAGCTGCCTGGATTCTTGAAAACCTACTCCACGTGACTAGCCCGTCTGAGATCACAACTCAGGCCCTTGATGTGGGCTTCCAGCTCCATACTTCTCCAAAAGCAACGCTAAGAGACAGTGAAGTTTGAGCCAAGGTACAGCTGCTTGCAGCTGAAAACAGGCCTGCAATAAACACCAGAGGAGAAGGGGAGGCAGGCTCTAGGCAGCACGTGCAAGGAAGCCACTTGTATTGATGCAGGCTAAGGTCATCCCAGGGACCAGGAGTTTGACACCCATGATTAAAGCATAATCAACATATGTTTCCTGACAGTGAAGTCTATTAGGCTGTGGAATAGGCTCCCATGGGAAGCAGGGGAAGCCTCATCCCACTCTGTAAGGAGTGACAGGGCAGGCAGTAGAGAATCAAGCCCCAGGACTGGTGAGATGGCCTGATAGGGCCAGTCCCACAAGACATCTCTTTCAGGAATAACACCAACTAAAGAAATTCCCTCCACCACTCCTGTGACATCCCCTCCCCAGTTCTGCCAACACTGCTGCTTGCAAGGCAACACTGTGGATTAGATCATTGTAACCTGGGTTGTTTCATATATTTGGAGGGATGGGGCTTTTGACCCACATCAGCTCACTGATGTATTTTTACACCATGGTCCTACCAGTGGTTGTATCCACACAACCGAAAGGATGACAGTGGTGGTACAGGACAGGAATGTGAGGGTAGAGGTGAGGAAATAGGAATTTCTTAGGCCATGCTATAGGTATCTTTATACTAACCCTGTGTGCATGAATTCATGCAAAGAAAGGCAGTCGAGGATGCAACTAGGGTGGAGGGCGTTAACTTAACCATGATTTAGCATGGTCAGACTTGTGTAATTGGACATGACCTAACATATATGGAAATAATCTTAATTTGCAGCAGGGAATCCCACTCAATAATACATCCGGTATCAAGTCAGCTCTGACACGCTGGGCCAGTACTAACTTAGTGGTTTAGATCTGAAGGACTGTCTCCGTTTTGACTTTATTTAATGTTTAGTTGCCTCCCTTAAACATTTCCTTTTTATACTCTTTGAATGGGAGAAAGATCAGCTTGGTTTGGAACCATGCAGATGGACAGGAATGCATATTTTGCCCCATTTAAAGCTAGCAGATGCCTATCTCCCTTTTTGGTTTTTCGGGGATGGAGGGGGAGGAAAGGAGATGTTAAGAACATCACAAAGTTCAAAATTAATGTCTCAACTTGTAACGCACTTCCCCGTCTCCCACAACACTGGTTGCAGAAGCTACCCACGACTGACACTACTCATGAAGCTCCATATGGTTCTGCTTCCCTTCGTTTTTCCACAGCGTGACAAACTTTGGCACTGCTCAGGTTTTCCTGGTCCTTAGGAAACAGGCGATATTCCAACAATTCCAGCTTTTACTTCCTTTGCTTTTAGAAAGCTCCCAAGGTGCCATCTATGAAAAACCTACTGTAATGGC
Organism: Podargus strigoides; assembly: GCA_028020825.1. Classification (NCBI taxonomy): domain Eukaryota; kingdom Metazoa; phylum Chordata; class Aves; order Caprimulgiformes; family Podargidae; genus Podargus; species Podargus strigoides. The sequence continues at coordinate 25,966,804 of CM051662.1, read as the reverse complement.
AAAGCATAAAGGCAAATTTGTCTGATCATCACTGGTGCTGTAGAATTTTTCATATTGTGCTTAGCATTGTTAATGATTACTTAAATTAGAGTTGAAGGACCTCAGTAACATCAGGGTCCTTCATGCTCAGCACAATGTACACACACAGCAACAAACGTCTGCGCCTGACTAACTGAAGTGCTGGGGTCTGAACCCCCAGCCCTGAATTAAGGTTGACATATGGGTGGTTCCCACAGCCCTTTAAGAGGAGGGGATGAGTTTGCCTTTTGGCTTTCCTCCAGGGTGCAGCCGGCCTTGCAAGGAGAGCCCTTGGGTAAACAAGCCCCAGGTGCCCTGCATTTTGGTAACAAGTGCCAGGTGTCCTGTTTGGGGATAAAAGCTGGGCCCACTTGCAGGAAGGGTTGGAGAGTCTGTCTGTGAGGTGGATGCACTTCACAGAGTTTTCCTGTTGGGGAAGGACCTCCTGACCACCCATGCAACCGGATCACAGTCAGGTCTGGCACGTACAAACGCGGGCTTTGTGGGGAGGCAACATGGGGTTACTTCTGTCATATGTAACTGCCTTGTTCTCCTGGTTGTCTCCCATCTGCTCTGTGGGTTATCTCGTGTCTCTGTTTGTTCCATCTGTTATGAGCGATACTGTGTCATTCCTGGGGTTGCTGGGGTTGATGTCTGTTATTTGTGATCTGACTTGCTTGTACCCCCAGCGATCCCCTATATACTGACTCCTTTATGTGCAATAGAATCTACTTACTGGATTGTTGTTCTGCTGCTGGCTGTGTCTTTTGTACTGGGCCTACTGATTGGCAAAACACTCGCAGGCTAGTAAAATTATTTTATTTAAGGTAGAAAGGCTTCAAAAAGGAGTGTCATTCCAAAGCACCCATGAGTTGACAACAGTTTGCACAATTATCACAAACCACTCAAAGCTTCCAGTACACCCAGGAACAGCTTCCAGTACAGTGAGTAGCACCCTGTACGCACCATAACTCAGCAAGTGCTTTTTGCAGCTCCTTTCTATGCTCAGTCATGAAGGATATAGATCATTACAGCCTCCAGCTATAGAGCTTTAGCTCACAGAGTAGCAGCTCACGCTTTTAGCTCTGGAGATCCCCAGTTCAATCTGCTGCATGTCAGCCAAGAGGGCAGCTGTCATATAATTACAGCCACAACTTTGCATGTGAAAAAGTAGGGAGAGCAAACAGAGATCTTATTATAGAATTCTGGTTGCAACCTGCTGAACAGCTCCCTATTTAAAGTAACTTCTTGTAAAGAGGAAGGAGAGGGAAGGAAAAAAACAAAACACCAAAACAAAATGAGTCTTCCAACTCAGCTTCTCAATTCTCTCTGTTTTGCAGAAGAAATCAGTGCTGCTTTGCAAAAAGTCTTTTATTACAAATGCAGAAGTATATTAGATGAAGCACACAAGTGCAGAGCCAGGAGTAAGGCTCTAACCCTTTATCAGTCAAAAAAAAAAAAAAAGAAAAAGAAAAAAAATTCTCATTGCTGCAACCAAGCCATCTGAAGTCCAATACGGCATCTTAGTTTCTTTCGGAACTGTAAAGAACTACCAGCAGCCAAGCCATTTGGCTATGCAATTTAAGTATTAAAATTTAAGTTCAAGAAATCTTAACTGAGTTACATCTTGTTTTCTTCAAACTGTACATACAAGCTCTCAAGGAGACTTAACAAAACAGAGAATCCAAGAGGAGAGTATGTTTGAACTACAAAGATACAAACCATGGCAAAAAATTCAGTCTCAAATGAAAGGATCTTTTAATGAGTGCAACACAACACAATTAGACCAAGTTTCTTCTTATCTGTTAATCTTTCTGCAGATCCTTCTGCACACACACAGCAATTTTTGAGCCAAACTTTATTCCAAGCCAAGACATTCAAAAACAGAATTTGAAACAATGTAATCCAGTTTTCAAGAAACATTTGTTTTCCCCCAACAATTGTTCTAGAAATCTGTCTTTCCTCAGTAAAGCTATTTCAGGATTAAGATACAGATTAAATTCCTTGCAGAACATTCTACTGTCCTAGACAGTCCCTCCTCCCATCTGTCCGTCCATCCATCCATGACCCAGTGGCACAGAACCCTCGGGTCAGTCCCCTATTGCCTGGGGTGAGTCAACCACTTTGAACCCCTAGCAACAGATAGGAGCTAACTCTCCAACTTCCTGCAAACTACTTACCTGCTTGCTAAATACCACTCGAAGCAGACCGATACAACTCAAACTGTTCAGTACCTGCCTGCAAGAACACCGACTCGCTGAAACACATCAACCAGTTCATGCACGCTACGCCAGTGGCCCTTCAAAACTCCCCGAAACACAGTGCTGTGCTTCCAAGAGAGTTTGAAGGAGAAGCACCTTGTAGGCAGCCAAGCTGGAAGGTGTTCAGATGATTGCTAACACCAAGCGCAAGCTTGCAACAGTTAACTCCAGAATTCAGCACAAGCACAAACACACTTAACACTTTGCATTTAAACCAGCTGAATTCTCTGGTGACATCCTCTCAGCAGCCTTGTTTCTGAAGATGCATTTTCATTTGGCTCAGAGAGTCTTCTGCTCCTCACCTCAAGCAAGACCTACTCAGGAAACACACAAACTGCCTGACCATCTACCCTCCCTTTAGAAGAGGGTGAGGGAGAGAATCAAGGACATGAAACCCAGTTTTGAAGAAAGCTATGTGCAGCTGCAGCAGCAAAAACATTTGGGGCTGATTATGCACAGGCAGCAAAACCTTGGCTGGGCTCATCCCACAGAAGGGACCCATAAAAGGTTCACCTCTCCCTCACCTACTGCAATAAGGCAAAGCTCACGAACATCTGAACCACACTTGTTGCATACGTCCAATGAAAGCAGTACAACCTTACACAGAGATGACTGAAATGAGACACCATTATGCTATTTTCTGGTATTATTTCTGTAAATTTAGCTCTGCTAAAAAGTTCCAGATACATTCTCTGGAGACAAAAATCCTTTGCCTACCCTGAGAAGATATGCAGAGAGAACAGCAGCAAAACGTATACGTGCTTTTCTCTTCTCTCCCAGCCTGCTGAGGCTGAAATGACTGACAAAGATCCAAAATGAGTGACACATAAATTATTAATATTGCACTAGTAGTCTCGCTGTCACTGTGACAGCCTAAAGACTTAACAGAAGCAGGCTCTGCAGAGAAATACTACTTTACTTGAAAATCATTCATTCAGGAAACTTACATACTGAGGAGAAAAGAATCATTCTGCAGCATGTTCAGTCAAAACCCTCAGCTTTAAGACGCTTCATTTCTAAAGCAAAAGCACTTTTAACAGGAACAGGAAATCAACATGAAGCATAAGGTGCTTCGGCTTTCAAGTAAGCAACACTGGAACAGCATTATTTGCAGACACAAACCCTAACAAACATCTTCTCATGCTTGACCTGGAAAGTCCATCCCACTTCTGAACATCAGATAAGTTTTAAATCTCTGCAGCCTCTCTGCTGAAACAGCCAAGCGGCATACCAGCGAGAGGATAATGGGCAGCTGTGCACTAGCAAGTGGAAGGGAGCCAAAAAGCCACTTCATTTTGCCGCTCGAGCTGCAACCTGTGCTTTAAGCCTGTGCAAGGCTCCGCATTCACATTCTCCCCAACCTTTTGTTTCATTCCACACCTCATGCTATACCTGCTGCAACAGCAGCCACATACCCGTAAGCAGTACACAAGGAGATGCAGCTTCCTACTGATCTATCTGCTTCCTCTCCCCTGTTGCAAGAGGAACAATTTATGCAGGGGTATTAGTCTGTTTTATGTTAGTTTCTAGAACTGGGACAAATGACCTGAACTTTGACATTTCTCAAAAAAGTTAAATTATTTTCATCTTTCTTAGTAATCAGAACAGATTTACTTTTCATCTAAAACACCAAATATCCCTCCCAAAATATTGGAAGTAGTTACTGGAATGTTTTCTTTACCAAAGTCCTACAAAGCCTCAAGATTATTAATAACATTTTGAATATAGAGAGGCACAATATTGCTCCATACTACTAAAAATTGATAGTCAAATTTTTACACAATAAAGTAATTAATTTTGAAAACTAGTACTTTCTATTAAAAATGTCTTTTAAAAAAATTCATTTTAAAACTCATTTTAAAAAAGCAAAAAGGTTTCCAATAACTCTAGACACTGATGGGGGCAAAGAAAAAACAGACCCTACCCCCAGATGGATGGCATTCCTCTCTTTGGATGCAATGATGTGGTAACATTTGATTGATGCATCTGATCCATTCCAAAACTCCGGGCGACGTTTTAATCATCAATGGGCAGAATCCTATTAATTTCCAGGGGAAGAAAAAAAAAAAAAAAAGAAAAACAGAGTAGAATACAGAGGCAAGACACAGAGCACCCGGCATTTGTCTAGCAGATCCAGCTGATTTAGCTAGGTCCATAATAATCAACAGATCAAAGACTGGGTTGACAGCAGAAACTCACATCTACCAGTATAAGCCCCCTCCTCCCCTTCACCCTCGTTCTGCCATCTCAGCTCAACCCGGTCTCACAACCTGGAACGTTAGTCCCATACCAAAAGAAATTACATAGGAATAGGGAAAGGAGTGGGAAGAGATAGAACAGGGTAAATAGGGATAGCATGAAGAGCCCATTGGCATGCAACCAAGAGTCCACACACACCCCTGCTACAGCTGAAAACAGGAGATCAGGCACGTATGAGGAGATGGCAGGAGAGCAGATGTGAGAAGGTGAAGGTTCGAGTGGTCCCTGAGCTCAGGAGGTAAGGAATGGCAGCAGGCAGAGTAAAGAAGTGAGCCCCAGCATGCACAATGAGCTCAGCCTTCAGAAGCAGCAACACACCAGGCGACCTGCTAGCTTGGTGTCTGCTGTGATAGACATTTTCATTATCGACAGGCATGGTACAAGAAATATAGTGTGAACCTTCTATATTAAACAAGGCTTCCCAGTCTACCCATAAATTAATTTTGCTATCAGCCAAATCCAGATCCACCAGTATCAACTATTTTTGCTGTGAAGCAAGCCTCCACTTAGTCTTGCACCAAACAGCTGCTGTCATTTCATTTCAGCACTGATGAGCACTGCAAGCTCTCAGGGCCCACCAACATAAGAGGCAGCACAACCCCAAGAGAAATTTACCCATTCCAGCAGTGGTCAGACAGCCAACATTGTCAGTGTGACCCTTCCAGATGGCCAGCTGATGCATCAGACCAGCCCACATATCAGTCAACCAACCTGGAGCTGGTCACCTTCCCACTAGAAGTGGGAGCCTAGCTGAACGATCAGCAGGACAGCTGGGAAACACTCCTGGTCTAGGTGGCCAGCCACCCATTTGGGAACACGAGCTGCACAAAGGTCTCCAGACACATTAATCAGTCGCCTGGTTGTTCCTTACATCTGTGTTGCCGAGCCTTGGGACGATTAACAGCAGAGAAGAGGTGGATGGGAAAAAGTAGGGAAGGCAAGAACAAGGTGACATCCTGCAAAGGGGAGGGAGCAGTAGGCTGGAAGATGGGATCTTACAGTAGGAAAAGTGGTTGCTACAGTGCAGAGTGGGCACTGGTGGAAATGGGAGGGGGCTGTTAGCAGAAAGAAGGCAGGCAAAGGCATGCCACCACAGGTAATGGGAAGGGCCTGTAGCCCAGGGCTGATAAATCAGATATTGCTGCCAGAGTCTTACACCGGTCCCTAAAGCCTCTACTGCTGACCGGGGGCTGTAGGCTCAGCAACAAGCAGGATCTGCCACGAGCATGCCCACCCAGCAGCTTCAGGAAGTCACTTAAGGCATCTCAGGTCCGGACCATTAAGTACCCTTAAGATAAGGACACAGACCTTGAATTCGACCCGATGCAGTCACGTGGAGCTCGAGCTCGCAGAATGAGAGAAGGATACACTCCCAGCCCTGACAAGGACTGCACAGCTGCAGCTTGCACCTCCCTTAGGCTCCTCAGAGCAAGCGGTTGCATACCCAGCCAGCCTGCCTGAACTCTGGACCATCAGCAGTGAAAGCGCAAACCTCATGCTCTAAATAATTAAACTCTGTGGGAGCAGCAGACTCATAAAATGCTTACACAGACCAAGCCAGCCATTAATGGGGGTCAAAGATGAATGCTCTATTTTTTTTAAGTGTGCTTTGATGCATAGGGAGAGTGGTGAGAGGAGATCTTCATTACCCTCTCTAGTACCTAACGAATTTTTCCTTTCCTGGCTATCAACACCTCCTACTTCCACCCGAACCCCATATGGCTGGCAATCATCCAGACAGCCAGAGACAATTAGAAGGTGTGTTTGGACAACATCTGTGCTAGCCCATCACCTGCAGGTAAGGAAGCAAGAGGCCTCACTGAGCAAAGCCAGGCTCTACCAGAGGCTCAGCCGGTGCTTATTACGAGGTTTGGATTTCACACAGCTGCTGCCAGGTAGAATCCCAGGGCCAGCATGATACTGGAAGTCATGCAAACCACAACCTCACACACCGCCTCCCCTACAGCAAGGCACAGACCAGAGCACAAGCCAGTAAAATCTGTCAGGATTATTAGCTTGGGCTTGGAGCCAGAGCTGGGAGCTGCCACAAGGGTAGGGAGGCTGCCTGCAGCCCTGCAGGAAGGAAGTGGAAGTCCCCTGACAGGCAAGGAGAGGCAGCAGGCAGGAGGGGCAAGATGCAGTTGAGAAAAGGTCACAGAAACACTGGTCTGACCCACCCCTTCTGGCCTTAAAATACACATGTACACACACACATGCTTGAGCTTCTTACTACTCGGTTTTGTTCAGGCATTTTTAGGAGAGCTCTGCTCTTCCCTCTTCCCACTCCCTTTGCATTCCCTCAATCCATATCAGTTTTGGAAATGGTTATGTAGGTTCTCCATCAATGAAAACCTCAGGCGGAGGGAAGGGAAAGCAGGCTGTTTTGGGTAAGGAGACACCACATTGACAGAGAAAATCCCCTCAGCAGCACACAGGGATGTTGGATGCTCTATCAGCAGTGCCAGTTCCAGTCTGCTTTGGCCGAGCCTCTGCCAGCCTGTTTTCTGCACTGCGTATGCTCGGTGTAAAGGAGAGGCCACAGACTGGAACTGGCTCCAGGATCTCTGCTACTGTGCTGAGAAAGTGGATAGCGCAGCAAAACTAGCTTTTACTTATAATTTGTAATTAGTCCTGATTGATAGATGCCCCTTTTTTTCAGGAACCTTCTCCCAGAGAACTCCAATACTTGCACTTTCAGAGGGAAGTTAAAAGCTTTACATGCAACACCAGCATGGCAAAAGCAGCAGCTGTTACTTCCCCCTTATTTCCAAGAATAATGGAAAATAGCTAGGACTCTCAGGCCTTGGCACCTCTTCCCTCCTGCCATTTGGCTACCAGAGCTACGGTTACTATTCAGGGCAGAAGTGCTCAACAGAGCACACATTCCAGGGGGCTGAGCCATCCCGTGTGGCCAGGCTCAAAATGGCAGACAGCGATGAATGGGATAATTAGAAAGTACAACAGAAACCACAACATAAAAACAAGCAGCTTCTATTACAAGAAACAGTTCTATGGCATGGTTAGATCCATCGCCCCATATGCTGGGTCGTGGTGGTGCCTCAGGAGCCTGCTGCTATTATCTGTTTGCAATCACATTTCAGCCCGTCTTTGTGCTTAATGCACAAAAAGCAGAGCTAATCAGATTCATTCTCTCTTTCTGCTTAATGTTTCCACTTCCCAAGCATGCTCTGTACTGCTTCAACTGATGTTCAACTAACATTAGCCAGGAGCACGCAATGAAAAAAAAACAAAAACAAACAAAAAAAACCCACAACAACCAAAAAAAGGAACTACCTATTAATTTTAGTCCTGCTTTCCAACTATTATGTCTAAAATTCCTTCTATGCTTGAGCTTTGCAAACAAAAGTCAGGAAATTCCCGTTTCCCCCTCTACACCACACACTGCTCACGTATGAGTTCCCTTCTCCAAACTGCTCTTCCACTGGTATCTGGGCAATTAATTATAGCACAGATCTATCAGGCTTTCCTCTCACTCTATGGGACAGCTTTTTAAAACATTTCCTGGCTAAGAACTTCCACAGAAGGATGTCTTCTGCTGGCACCATAATAGCCCCTCTTTGTTAATCTGTCTGAAGTGACCATCACATGCTCTCCTCCCCCCTCTCCCCCAGCATTATTTCGTTATTGCAGTCCTACAGGGGAACTCTAACGTGCCCTCAGCATTTCCAGTCTGAGGACAAACAGGGCCCTGAAACAACTGCTTCTTTCACTGCATTCCTTCGCACTCCACAGGGCAGCTGAAGCATTAATAGAGTCAGCTATAACACGTGGATCTCCACTAGAGCAACCACCACGGCAGCAGAGATGGCCCCAGATTGGGCAGATGGCATGAAAATTCAGCAAAGAGATCCAGGAAAAGCCTGGCTTACAGGAACACTCATCATCCTGAGCCAGGTTAAGCAGCGCAGGAAGAGAGCCACCCATTACAAGCACAATTGAAGATTTGCCAGAAGAACAAGAAAAAAAAAAATCAGCAAGTATTTACAAGAGATAAGAAAGAGATGTAGGTGGGGGAAGACAAAAGTGCCAGGATACATATCTCTATCCAGGAGGAGTGAAAAAAAAAAAAAAAGGAGACTGCAGAGATGAAACCCCAGGCAGCCCCTGCATCTGTACACATCCCCCAGCTAATACCCACTACATCAATCAGAACAATGGCAGCTCCGGAGAAGACCCCGATTATCCAGCTCCTTCACTAACATCTTCCCCAAAGGCTGCATGCATGTGCAAGGGGATGGAAGAAAAACATACTTCTCAATGAGATTACTGACAGCATTTTCTGATTGCCCCCTCTGTTATAAATGTCTTTTAAAAAAAAAATATTGCAGCTGGCTTCTAAGTGTTTCAGATTTTAAAAAAACATATCCTTGAAAACAAAGACACTTTGTGCTCAGTATATCCAGTGGCACCATTATTTAATATCACTACACTGGTTCTTTCCTTTATTCACTCCATCCTTGGAACACAAATCCACTGTAACAGCCACCCCGTGCATAATCTTACTATGCAAAGCAACACAACCCTACAATAATCTTTCTCTTGCCATAATGTCTTCACATACCAACGAGAAAAATTTATGCTTAAATGCTTACACCAAAAAAAGCAAAACACAACCAACTGCAGTACATCATGAGACAAATCTCTAACAAATCTCAAGTTGGAGCAAATTCCCTCATCGCCCCCTATTTCCCTTATTTGAAAATGGCTGTACAAGTGTTTCTAATTTGTGCACCACACTGATTGCAACCTGCCCCTCCTGCCAGGTACAGCCGCTCGGTCGGTCCACGCATGAATAGGCTCACTGCATCCCACTGCCTCCAGCACACTACTCTTCACTGACATCATCTTCACCTTCATGCTGTATAAAATTCACCAGACAGACACAGTATCTGCTCCTTTAGCCATAAAGCATTCACCATAGGCCAACAGATGCCTCCATTCAGTCTCCCAAATGCACACTCTGACCTGCACCGTGCCCCTGCTAAGTAGACGCTGGGGCATGCATCTCATTAGGTGACACATCCCTCCTTCCCTGCAGTCAGCAAGAGCTCATACAGATACACCAATACATCAACAGCACAGCCAAGGCAGAAACACTGTTCACGTTGGCGAGGAGAAGCAAAGTTCAACTTGACCACAGTTCCCACAGAGTCTGAGCTTCAGCACACCCCTGGAGCAAGAAGGGGGATGCAATACCACAGCAGCATCCTACAAGGCCTTCCCAATTTCTGCTGGTGCCTTAAAATTGGTTAGGCAATAGCACCTGGAGCAACTGCAAGTCACAGTTCAGAGATGGAGAAACTTCCTCCTGGTGCTGTGGTACCCAACTTCAGGCTTGGCTCACCACAGGTGTACAGAAAATTCTCTGGACGTTTCCCTGCCCTTGACATTTATCCCAGACCTCAGGGACCACTCAGTCCCACCAACTCCAAGGTCTCAGTTCAAACGGCCACTATCACTGTGTTCAGGGAAGCTCTTTCACGAACTCAGCCTACAGGTATCTCCTCAGGCAGTCTCCTTTTGCCCTCTCATAGGGGAGGGTTATGGCTACTATAATTTGAGCCCTTTAATAACACTATACGTGCCTAATAATAATAATGACAATAATTCTTAGGCTCATAGCAATGGGCTGTTAGCAATGGGCTCTCGGGAACTACAGTATGTCTCTTACTGCAGAGGCAGTGAAACTCAACCTTTCCCCTCTTTTTCCCCTTTTTAAAATACTGCTTGGGAATGGAGTCAGCATCTGGAGGCAGACAAGTAAGCATATCCCGGGGAAAGAATGAAAGGAGCGCAGGGGAAGGGAGGGACCTGAAAATGAAGGCTGAGGGCGAGGTTTCACATTACAGCTGAACCAGGCTAATAGTTCACCACTGCCAAAAAAGGGGGGGCCCCACTTCCACCTTTCTTTCATTCCCTACCTTTCACTGCTGGCAAAACAAATCTCACCCCTCCTGTGTGGCAGCTCTGATACTCGCCTGAACCTGGTGAGCAGGTTCAGCTCTCTGTCTCAGGAGAAAACTATTCACTTTTTTATATTTTTGAGCAAGTCAGCTTTCTGAAGGCTCAACAAACTGGATTCCTTCAGCACCAGAGTGGGCACAAGGCAAGGAATACGGCCACAGAACCATGAGCACCCCTCTTAAAAGGAGCAAATGGTTAGACTGGTTCAGCCACAGCAAGAAAATCCATCCTTACCCACATGAAACCACGGTTCCACTCAACAAGTATAATGGTCAGCACAAAAGAAGGGGCCTAGCTGAAAAGCCTGCAATAGAGGCATTTGCTAATAATCTTAAAACAGGGAGTTTTACCTATTATTAGGCTCTATCTACCAATAGCATTTCTGAACTGGATGATGAAGGCAGCCATGTAGGTAAAGACTGACACTAAAATAGAGCAGACCCAAACCAGAGAGAAATATCAGAGGTACTGCAGAATTTCCAGTAATAATTGTACCTATTTCCAAATTGGACTCTGTTATTATCAAACAAGATGGCTGTCTTCATCACTATGCTCAGAAATGTCTATTTTCATTACAAACTTAACAATTAGTTTCAGGGTGCTCTTGATAAAGCATTTTTCTTTCCCCATCAGCTTCTACATCATTGGATAAACAAAAATAATGCAGTTCTTTTCAATTAAAAAAAAAAAAAAAAAAATCAAACCAAAAAAAACCCTAAAAAAAAAAAACAAAAAAACAAGCCCGTATTACTCCACTGTCTTTATTCCTCTCCACCTCCTCTGCTCAATTACTAAAAGCAATTTACAGACAATAAATGTAACTTCACAGCTGCCTGTATGAAGTATTCCCTTCATTTTATAGATGAGGTTACAGGCGATAGAGAAATTAATATCAGCAAGACCTACTTCAAAGCTGGATAAGCAAGAGGAACAAATGAACTCTTTAAGAATACAGATCATGCCTGTACTCTAGTAAAACCACTAATAAAGAATTAAGGATGTTACCAGTTAGATATAAATTCATCGAATGTATCTGCTTAAACACAGTAACAAACAAAAGCTTGCTTTGAGGTTTTGCTTGGGTTTATTCTATTTTTATTAGGAACAACATCATGAGATTTCAGATTTACTGCTCAGCATCCTGTAGACCAAACATGCTTACTCTACTAGTAAACACAAGCTTAACAGCTAACCTCACGGACTCAGAAAGGACTGAGTCTTCACAGTTGGTGCATGATAACCAGGAATCTGCAGCTAGAAACTCTGTACATAATTTTAATTGATGAAGATAAGCAAGCCAGGAGAGAGGCCAACGTTTTCTGCCACAGCCTCACTGGCTTTGGCTTGGCTAGGAGGAGCAAGAACCTACGCCTGTTGTTAAAATCACCAGCGGTCACTTTGAAAAAGGACCAGGAGTAGCAACACTAAAGGGAAAAAAAAAAATTGCAGTTTTGTACAAGCACTCTTCTGATGATAACTGCTCCTTAAGGCTTAATAAAAATGTGCAGCCAACTTTTCTTCTTCCACACATTAGCAGAGCTCAGAAATAGCACCTGAGTCTAGTTATACAACTCAGCAGGCCCAGCTTCTCCCAGGAAGAAAACACCACCAGCACGCAGGTACTCTGAAGGCTGAGTCATCTGAACAGTGCCTTCAAGGGAAAACAATGCTATTAAGAATTGGGGTGTTGGTATTGAGGAAAAAAAAAGGAGTGTTAATTTTGGCACCCCTTAATTACATTGGTTTCACTCCGTTCATTTACTACCAAACCTAACACCTGTAGGTCAGTAAATTCACCATGCTCCTCCATCCAGCCCCAAGATCCTTTCCTGACACCATCCCCTCTTTAGCCAACAGCTGCCTGCCATTGCCCGTACGTTTCCTTATCCCTAACACAAACTAGTATTTGTACAACCACAGCACTTTGAAAACTAATTTAGGATGAAGGCCTTCATTTCTAGCTTGCATACAAATACCAGACATGCCTAAACCAAAAGGGCTTCTGAGCTGTGACTAGCTTAAAATCAAAAGCTGTATCATGCACGCATCAAAAAACAGATAGGCTTCAAGATGGACCAAAAAACCCAAACACAGCACAAAGGATCTGGACTTGTAAAATTTCTCACATGAGGAGAGCTGATAAACACATTATTTCTAGCAGAACTTCCATTTTCTGCATTTCCACTGCAGCAAGTACAGATGTTTGTGCCCATTGATACTTGTGCTCACCCAAGCCTGCCAGAGCACCACAACCCTGCCCTAGCCCCGAAAATGGCTTAGCAGATGTAGCTGCAGCAGAAAGCACCTGCCCCAGCAAGCAGGAGTCCATGCACAGTACATGCTCCCCTTTCCAGGCAAGGTCTGGGGTGTTCATGCCAACCCATCAAGCCCCAAAACCTATCAACAGCTGCATAACAGCAGCAGGAGAGAGGCAACCTAATGGGCTTGAATAGGTAGTCCTGTGGCTTAAACTGGCATCCTGATGTCAGCAGCGTTACAGGAATACAGAATCCAGACTCCTACCACGACCCCAGTCCAGCGGCCCCCACTTGCTCCACTTGAGGACAGGCCACAGCACTCCCCCCTCTCCTAAACTCTTCCAAAAAGGATGGACTGGGAAAAAAAGCAGTGGCTCAGGCTGAGAATTTTATTTTTGAGGTTGGTAGATCTGCTGTGGAGACTGATCCACTGATATTTTTCTAATATAAGGAACATATAAGATGCCTAGAATTTGATAGCTGCTTTTTAATTAAATTGAAATAAGTAAATCACAGCCTGTTGCCATGGAGAACGAACAGACACAGCCTCTTGACTCCAGGGCAGGATCAAGCAGGAGAGGCAGACAAGACTGTGAAATTAAAACCACCTATTTTAAAGCAAATGGTTTTGATAATTAGCAAAAAACGTGGCATAGGGAAATAATATAACCATATGGCAGAAAGTGGTTTTCAAGGTGAACTACAAAGCTGTTTTAAAGAAATGAAAAAACTGCTGGAGCTGCTGGGTCACTCGCAAAATCATATATGCAGGATTAAATGTGATTTAAAAAATACACAAAAAAATAGCAATTAACTCTTCTTTCACTTTCCTGACTATATATCTGCATCTATGTCTGTCCTTATTTTTAAGGACTTGTTTCAAGTGATTAACATTTGCACCTATTTGCAGTTACCAGAGAGCCATCAAACTTGCACATCTTCAAAAGCCTTGTGGTTCAACCTGAAGCGAGAACCAAGTTTATGGGATATAAAACCTTTCATCACTTAGTGTCATTACACAATCCTGGCCAGCTCATCAGACACTAATCATCATTCCTGAATCTGTGCATACATCCCTGTTATGACTTCCATGACAAAGTGACTTTTGGAGGGAATTTGCCCCCTACATACCACGTATCCGATCCTGTGCTATACCTCTCAAGCTCAGAGAGTGAAGTGCTGGGGTCTGAACCCCCAGCCCTGAATTAAGATTGACATATGGGTGGCTCCCACAGCCCTTTAAGAGGAGGGGATGAGTTTACCTTTTGGCTTTCCTCCAGGGTGCAACCAGCCTTGTAGGGAAAGCCCTTGGGTAAACAAGCCCCAGGTGCCCTGCATTTTGATAACAAGTGCCAGGTGTCCTGTTTGGGGATAAAAGCTGGGCCCACTTGCAGGAAGGGTTGGAGAGTCTGTCTGTGGAGTGGATGCACTTCACAGAGTTTCCTGTTGGGGAAGGACCTCCTGACTCCTCATGGAACCGGGTCCCAGTCAGGTCTGGCACATTCAAACACAGGCTTTGTGGGGAGGCAACATGGGGTTACTTTTGTCATATGTAACTGCCTTGTTCACCTGGTTGTCTCCCATTTGCTCTGTGGGTTACCTCGTGTCTCTGTTTGTTCCATCTGTTATGAGCGATACTGTGTCATTCCTGGGGTCGCTGGGGTTGATGTCTGCTATTCGTGATCTGACTTGTTTGTACCCCCAGCAATCCTCTATATACTGACCCCTTTACGTGAAATAGAACCTGCGTACTGGATTGTTGGTCTGCTGCTGGCTGTGTCTTTTGTACTGGGCCTACTAATTGGCAAAACAAAATTGGCGACGAGGATGGCCCTGTCTGATGTTCCCGGTTGGGAAGATCCTGTGTACAGTTCGCTGGCTCTTGAATGGGTTAAATTTGGGGGGCCATGTGAACAGTGGGAGAAACGGTTGGCAGAGGCTGAACCACAGGATGTTTTGGAAACTATTCAAAAGTTTTCCAATAAGGCACGGGATGCTGTAACCTTCGGGAGACGGATGGATTTTGTTAACAGCATATAAGAAACAGCACCAGCAGAAAGAACAATTACTGGTAAAATGTTCCCACATGCAAGATCAGATTATGACTTTAGAAACATTAAATAAGCTCCTTACTGACAAGCTGGACAATTTCCAAGCTGTGCCTGAGAAGGCTACAGTGCAAGTTGCCCAGTGTAAACGTGGGAAGAGAAGGGGGCACGCTAATCATAAGAAGGTCCACTCAGAAGTTGTAGAGGTGGATGTGCACTGTAATCCTGATGACTCGGATGATGATATTTGGTACCCTGCGGAGTCCAATGGGGCTGGTGCCTCAGATGACTCTGCAGATGCGAGACCAGTCATCAGGAGAAAGATAGAATTTTCCGAAGACGAGCCGCCGGTGAACAAACCCACAATGGAGAATTTTACACAGCGGGAAGTTAATGATATCCTTGCACGGTTTAGTCAGAGGCCAGGAGAGCCCCTGCTTGCTTGGATGGTACGTTTGTATGATCAGGGAGCATCAGGGGTTAGCCTGGACAACTTGGACTGTAAAAAGTTTGTGACACTGAGTTTTGACCCTCTTGTGCAGGACGCATTTCAGAATAATGATCAAACTGCCAATCTATTGGCTGTAGCTGCTGCAGGGTGCAAGGCAAAATACCCCCTAGAGAATAGCTGGCCAGGCTCTGACCGACCGTGGTATACTCTGCGGGATGGTATACAACGGGTAAAGGAAGAAGGCATGAAACTGGCCATTCATGTGGGACATGTTGAGGTATTAATGCAGCTTAGATTGTCTGTGCCCATGAGAAATGCGATCATTAAAACTGCTCCACCGGCATATAAGAATGTTCTTGTGACTCTCCTACTTAGTGAAACAGGGAATCCCATTAGAGATGTAATTGAGAAAATGCAGCAGTTAGGTGACCTTGGAGACTGGGGCCCCCGGGAGCGTCAGGGGTATCGAGAATTCCGACGTCAACGGGGCCCTTGGGAGAGTACAGGGACTCGAGACACCCGATGCCGTAAAACTACCGAATATAGGATGTCTCGAGGACAGATGTTTAAAAGTTTGCTAAAAGATGGTGTACCTCTCACTAGGATTGATGGTCTTGATACCAATGAACTATGGAGGATGTATAAACAGAGAGGGTTACAGAAACCCCGTAGGAAGGTGCAAAATTATCAGGCATATGATTCAGGAGCTGCTCAGCCTACAGCACCCCCTCTGGAACCTCAGCAGGACCCCGCCTCTGCTCGCAGCAGGCCCTCTGTTGCTCCAGAGAGGAACCACGAGTGGCAGCAGTACTCTGACTTATATCCCTCACAAGAAACTAGGCATTATAATTCTTTCTGAAATGTTGGCCAAGCTCCGGTACATTGGGCGCGGGAGGACCGGCGACCTCATGTGGAGCTACAGATATTCTGGAAAAACCGGTCCTCTCAGATAGTAAAAGCTTTAGTGGATACCGGAGCGGAGGCCTCCTTAATCTATGGGAACCCTGAGAAATTCAAAGGGCAGTCTGTGATTATTACAGGGCTGGGCGGCAAGCAAATGAGGCGTTACAAACCCAAATTAATATGAGAATTGGACACCTTCCGAAACGACAGTATACAGTCATGATTGTTCCGATTCCAGAGTATATAATCGGAATAGATATTCTGAAGGGACTTACTTTGAATCTCCCTGATGGTCGGTATCAATTTGGAGTAAGGAATTATATCACTAATAAGGCAATTTTAGTTGGAAAGATAAAGATGCCTCCCGTTCAAATTCCAGCTGCGACCACGGTCGTATCCATGAAACAGTACAGGATTCCAGGTGGGCATGAAGAAATTTCTCAAACGATCAAAGATTTACTGGCTGCAGGAGTTATAAAACCGACTACCACCGTGTGGAATAGTCCAATCCGGCCAGTTAAGAAGGCTGATGGATCCTGGAGAATGACTGTGGATTATAGGGAATTGAACAAGAGCACCCCGCCTCTTGCGGCAGCTGTACCTGATATGGTCACCTTGATAGAAAGAGTTCAGAGGCATCCTGGCACTTGGTATGCTGTCATTGATTTAGCCAATGCATATTTTACGATCCCAATTGCAGAAGAGCATTGGGATCAATTTGCATTCACATGGCAAGGGCGACAGTACACCTTTACCAGGTTGCCTCAAGGATGGGTACATAGTCCAACTATTTGTCACAGAATAGTGGCTGAGCACCTGGATGAGGTACAGCTTCCCCCTCATATGCAGATTGTCCACTTTATTGATGACATTCTGATTCAGGGGAGCAATGAGACTGAAGTACAACAAATACTCCAAGTGCTCCTAGTGCATATAAGGCAGAAAGGCTGGGAGATTAACCCAACTAAAATCCAAGGGCCGTCTCAGACAATCACATTTTTAGGAATCCATTGGCACTGTGGTCATCGAGAAATACTACCTAAGGCTCGGCAGAAGATCCTTGACTTTGCAACACCACGGAATAAGAAAGAGGCACAGAGATTTATCGGGCTGTTTGGTTTCTGGAGACAACACATTCCCCATTTGGGACAGATTTTGGCCCCATTATACAGGGTGACCAGAAAGAAATATGAATTTGAATGGGGGAATGAGCAGCAGGCTGCCTTTGAGTTGGCTAAAGAGGCTATTCAGAGGGCTTTAGACTTATGGACCATGCAGGAAGGCAAAGTGCAACTGAATGTATCTGTAAATGGGTCATATGCTAATTGGAGCCTCTGGCAAAAACAAGGGGAGAGAAAAGTCCCCTTGGGATTTTGGGGAAGAAAGTTGCCAGAGGCAGGGAACAACTATACGCCCTTTGAGAAGCAACTGTTAGCCTGCTATTGGGCCTTGGCAGAAACTGAACAGCTTACGATAGGCCACGAAGTGGCTCTGCGCCCTGAAATCCCTATTATGCACTGGGTGAAAAGCTCCCCAAAGACCCACCGAATAGGGCATGCTCAGGAATCCAGTATTATCAAATGGAAATGGTACATTCAAGACAGAGCAAAGGTGGGACCTGGTGGTGTTGCTGCCCTTCATGAACAAATAGTGGCTGCCCCCATGCAGGATCAAGAGGTAAATCCTGATCCTATAGTTGACCGGGAATCCCCTGTGCAATGGGGGAAGACCCTGGATCAATTGCTACCTCTTGAAAGGGAACATGCATGGTTTATGGATGGGTCAGCTAAATATATAGGAGGGAAAAGGTTTTGGAAGGCAGTGGCTTATCACCCTCACACAGGAAAATTTTTGGAGACCACAGGAGAAGGGGAAAGTAGCCAATATGCTGAGTTATATGCAGCATATATGGCTTTAAAACAAGAGGATTTAGGGGAGTGTCATCTGTATACCGTTTCCTGGTCAGTGGCTAATGGATTGGCTACCTGGTTGCCAACATGGGTAGCCAAGGATTGGAAAATTTATTCTAAGACGGTCTGGGGAAAGGAGATATGGAAAGATATTTGGGAACTAGTTCAAAGAACAAAGGTGACAGTGTTTCATGTCGACGCTCATAGCAACATAAATTCACTTGAGCGACTTTACAATTCTGTCACCGATAACCGGGCAAAGATTTCCCAAGCCGCACTGGAGTTCCCTCAGGAAGGGGACCATGAAGGCTTGGCGAAATGGGCACACCAAAAATGTGGGCATCTTGGGGAGAAGGCCACTTACAAGTGGGCCCAAGAGCGTGGCATAGTCATGTCACTGGATATGATTAAAACAATAATTGCCCAATGCCCTGTGTGCCAACACACTCATAAACGCCCGGTACCAAATATTGTAAAAGGAGAACTGGGAAGAGGGAAATTGCCAGGACAGATCTGGCAAATGGACTATATCGGACCTTTACCCCAGGACCGAGGGTGCAAATACATCTGCACCGCTGTAGACACACACTCGGGATATTTAATAGCTTATCCCTGCAAGAAAGCCACACACCATAGTACTACTTCCACCATAGATATAATGATTTTGTACTATGGGATCCCCTTACAAATTCAAACTGATAATGGGTCTCATTTTCGAAACAAATTTGTACAACAATATGTGGAGCAGCATAATATTCAGTGGGTCTTTCATATACCATACTATCCCCAGGCTGCAGGATTAATCGAACGAATGAATGGGCTATTGAAGGAGCAGCTAAAAAAGCTGGGAAATGGAAAGCTATCCCGATGGAGGACTAACCTCACGGATGTGCTCCATACCCTCAACAATAGGCCCATTGGGGAGATGGAGATGCCCTTGATGCGCATGACTACGCCCAATCTCCAGATACAGCCTTGAACAGTAACCGAAACATTGATCTATTGGGAAATTGTCCCGGGTGCGATGGCACCCTACCGGGCCACTCCAGAGGCTGCTGGGCTGGATCTCTATGCATTAGAACTGGTAAAGATAAACCGGAGCCAGACAAGGGTTATTAACACCGGGATAGGAGTCCAGATTCCCCCAGGACACTTTGGTCTGATAACTGCTCGCTCAAACTTAGCCCTGAAAGGTGTTCACGTCATGGGAGGAGTGATTGATGCCGACTATCAGGGAGAAATTAAGGTAATCCTTTTAAATAATGGTGAAGAAGATTTGGCTATTCAACCCAAGGATAGAATAGCACAACTATTAATACTACCAATTTTGAAAACAACAGTAAGGAAGGGGGACCCACCCCAAGTTACTACTGTTCCTGGGGACAAAGGATTTGGATCCACCAACTTTAGTAATGGGGCAAAGGTATGGGTCCAAGGGCCGAGTGGGCCCCCTGAGCCAGCTGAAGTAATAGCTGTAGGGAAAGATAACACTGTCCTAATTATGAGACCTGGGCAGGAAAAATGGGAACATGTCCCCGCAAATAAGTGTTATTTGCGGGAATAACGGAATGGTATAGAATCTTGTACTGCAGATCTTGTACAGCGCCGCCGGAGTATGAGAACATCTACACTGAATCTGACTTCATGAACTGCAACGTAACGTACTGCTGAACTGCGCCAAGTAGATGAACTCTGCTCCAGACTACAACATACTGGAAATAGGACTGCACCTGATCTTCCAATGAAAAAGACTACGACAGTGAAGCAACGACCGAGATGACTGCAGCAACATCTGCATCTAATGGACTGCGACTAATTCAAGATAAAGAAGAGACACTTGTACACCTACGGACGGTATAGAGGCTGTGGTCCACCCATATGTCAAAGGGCCGAATGAAGTGCTGGGGTCTGAACCCCCAGCCCTGAATTAAGGTTGACATATGGGTGGTTCCCACAGCCCTTTAAGAGGAGGGGATGAGTTTACCTTTTGGCTTTCCTCCAGGGTGCAGCCAACCTTGCAAGGAAAGCCCTTGGGTAAACAAGCCCCAGGTGCCCTGCATTTTGATAACAAGTGCCAGGTGTCCTGTTTGGGGATAAAAGCTGGGCCCATTTGCAGGAAGGGTTGGAGAGTCTGTCTGTGGAGTGGATGCACTTCACAGAGTTTCCTGTTGGGGAAGGACCTCTTGACTCCTCATGGAACCGGGTCCCAGTCAGGTCTGGCACATTCAAACACAGGCTTTGTGGGGAGGCAACATGGGGTTACTTTTGTCATATGTAACTGCCTTGTTCACCTGGTTGTCTCCCATTTGCTCTGTGGGTTACCTCGTGTCTCTGTTCCATCTGTTATGAGCGATACTGTGTCATTCCTGGGGTCGCTGGGGTTGATGTCTGCTATTCGTGATCTATCTGACTTGTTTGTACCCCCAGCAATCCTCTATATACTGACCCCTTTACGTGAAATAGAACCTGCGTACTGGATTGTTGGTCTGCTGCTGGCTGTGTCCTTTTTACTGGGCCTACTAATTGGCAAAACAGAGAGTCAGGAGGTAACGCTGGTCTGGGAGGGGAAGGCAGCAGGGCCATTGCCACAAGCTTGGCTGATGGACAAGAGCCTCAACTTCCCTAGTTCACTTCAAACCTCCTGTCCACTCTAGGGGAAAAGCCAACATTTTCTCCTATTCTGTGAAGACACAAGTTGTCAGCCATGGTCATTAGTCTTCCATTGCAGCTAATGACCCACACGAAACAAACTGCCAGGGTCCCAGTCCAGGCCCTTGTGACACAGCCAGTTACATTAAAAATCAGTCATATTTTCAGCACTAATCAGCAGAATTTGAGCTGGATATTGACAAGTTCTGTTCCCCACTATGACCAAGAAATGCCTCTCAAAGGGAGGGGAGTCAGGACAGAAATCTTACAAAAAGAAGGGGTCTAGGAAAAATGAGCAATTAAAAACAGTATTGCCTGCTTTCATGGTTTTGCCCCATATTTTGCAGCATGTGCCGCTTTAACTGAAGTCACACTACATAAAATCCATGGCTTTCTTTAAAAATAAAGACCACGTCTGCATGAAGATATCCATAAACTCACAAATCTGGCTCAACCTGAAGAGTACCAACAAGGACCCCGATGCCACTCCTTAAAAATGCTGGGGTGGGGGCAGCACGAGCAGGTTAACTTGTAGTCTTTGAACAGTTGAGGCTGACAGTGGTATCTGCCCAGCCTCCTCACCCATGCACCCCCTTTTCTTTCCAAAGCCTGCAGCAAGAGGAGATGTGAAACATCTTAGGGCACATGAGCTACAATGCTGCACATCCTCAGCTTCCCCTCTCCCCACGGCCTTCCCTGGGGTGCGATCAGTTTCCTGCTGCTTGAACCACAGCCCTGCCCCACCACCTGAACACAAATGGCTTCGCTGGGGCTGTTTCTGCCCTCACAGGCACTGGGCACCCAGAGGGCAGGGGATGGCTGTTTCCTCCTCACTTTGTAGCATTATGTGTGTTAAATCTCTTAAGTCAAAATTTAAAATAAGTAACAAGGCTGGCCTGAAATGGAACCATGGCTTCTTCTCCATCCCCACTAGCCAAGATAACCACACAGGGGAAGAAAACTCCTTCCCAGGGACACTCCCAGTTGGACAGAGCCAGGGTTAACAGGAGCCTGCATTAAGACTCAAGCCAGGCAGATGCTTGGTGCATGAAGGAAGATGCTAGCCATGGCCAGGAGCAGATTATTTTCATATCCCAGCAGAGAGGGTTGTGGGACAAATATAAAATTAAAAAGAAAGAAAAAAACCCACCCATCCTCACAGATAAAACTGTTCCCTTCAGCAGCATCACACCACGCTGTACACAGAGGGGAGAGCACTCACAGGTCAGAGCCCCCTGCTCCCATCACTTGTGCTCTCCCCTTGCATGCTCTTCCCTGACCCCTAGCCTGCCCACACACCACCCCAGCTCCCTGCACACCCCCTCCAGCCCCCTCCCCCCATCCCCCTTCTCCTACTCACAAACTTCTCCTGACCTCTACGCCCCCAGCACCCCTGCCATCACCACACTCTCAGCACCCACAGGCAGCACAACCCGGCTGGAGCACTTCTCAGACAAGAGGAGGCTTGGGATGCCAGCTCTGCCGGGGTATTTTTCACCTACGCCGCTGCCTGGGCTCCCATCGGGAGTTTCCACCCGTGAACCTGGGTGGCTGCGAGGCTGGAGCAGCGTGCAGCACATGTGCACGACCCGCTGCTGTCAACAGCTTCCAGTCACGGTCCGGGTGGGCAAGGGGCTGCCTACCCCTGCCAGCAGTAATCCGGCGTGGGACAGGCAGCTGTCAGGGGGATAGCGCTTTAAGAGAAACAAAGAGCACCTTAATATTCTTCTTAACAGCCAGAAAGGTCACGATGTGCTGGTCCATAAGTGTGGGGGAGAGATGGGAGAAGGAAGGGGGAAGGAGGGGGGAGGCAGTGCACAAAACCGCACGACGTTAACTGTTTCTTCGCCATAACAAGGAATCAATCCGGAGGAAGCGGAGACGAGCCCCAGCTGCACACAGCCGGCCGGACAGGAACCCGGCCGAGGGGCCGAGCGGCGGCCTGCAGGAAGCACCCTGCTCTCGGCAGCCCCAGAGCCCGCCTCGCTGCTCGCTGCCGGCCGGACCGGCTGCCGGCGCCTCCCACGCACCGGCGGGGGGGCGTCCGTCCTTCACACGCGGGGGCGGCGGCTGCGGGACGCGAGAGCGGCGGGTCCCCGGGGGGCGCGAGGAGACCCAGGGTACGGCCCGCGGAAAAACAAATAAAAACCCCCGCAAACACCGCACACACCCGGGAGGGGGACGGACAAGAGACACACACACAACACACAAAACTCAAGGGGTGAAAAAAGTCACCTCAGAACACACGGGGGCCGCCGTCGCGCGCCAGGTGAGGCGGGCGGACAAGCAATCGCCGCAAGGGCCGCCGCTTACCTATGGGTGCCGGCTCTCAGGGTCCCATGGCAGCCCCGCCCCGGGCAGAGGGGCTCCCAGTTCTTTGTTGCGCGAAGGGCAGCGGGTACGGATCCTGTCAGCTCATGTGACGCGGCGGGCTCGGTCTCCGAGGCTCTTCCTTGCTGCCTTTTCCTCCCCTCGCCCCTGCCTGCCCTCCGCCGGCGTTCAAGGCAGACCCCGCAGCCGGGCGCGGGTCTCAGGCCAGACTGGCTGCTGGTAGAGCGACGGCGGCGGGGGAGGAGGAGGAGCCGCCGGCGGGGCGGGCTCCCTCGGTAGGGCCGGGCGCGGAGGAGGGCTCTGGCATCTCACAGCGCTGCCTGAAGGTGGGGGCGGGCGCTGCCCCTGCGCCCCGCCGTGTGTTCCCCTCGCCGGCTCCCACTCTCGCCCCCGTTTCCTGAGAGGAGGCGGCGCCGCCCTCCCTGGCCCGGCAGGCCCCGCTCTGGGGCGGGAAGGCCTCGCCGCCCACCGCCGGCTTTCCCAGGGGCGGGTGCCTTAGGACTGCGGAGCGCTGCAGGGCCGCAGGGGGTGAGGTAGGCAGAGGCTTCGCCGGCTCCTTCAGCATGGGGAGCAGTGGGTAAGGCGGGCCCCGAACTCCTTCCCCTCCTGAGGCTGCTGTTTGCTGCCCTCCGGGCCCTGATGCACAGGCCTCGGCCTGCTGCAGCAGTCTGGAAATTAACTAAAAATGTAATTATGTACGTTCTATTTGGGGCTTGCAGTAAAAGAGAGGAAACCCCCTCGTTTTCTCTAGAAGAGATCAGAGAAAGAGCAGCACTGAGTCAGCTCAGCATCCTGCCCCCCGGAGTGCTGAACAGACAAACTCGAAGTCAGACTGTCGGCTCCCACAAGCGGGCTGCAACACTGCCCCAGAAGATCCCTCCATGATCCTGTGGTCAGGCACTTCCCAACCCACAGATGGGGTCTTCCTATTTAACAGCTTCCAAAGGATTTTTTTTTTTTAATGCATTCAGTCTTTGGTTTTTTTTCTTTTTTGAACCATGTGAAATTGTCGTATCTGCTACATCATGCAGCAAGCATCCAGCTCTCTTCTTCAGACAGCTTTTAGTCATCTCCTTTTGTTTGCCAAGCTGTAAGCAGGGGGCAGAGAGAGATCACCTTTCTGCAGCTCTTTAATGCCCCAATATGTCATTTTTCTTCTCAAGCCAAGTCTTAAAAACATTACACCACCAAGCCAGGCCGTATAATGAAAACATAGATGACATTTCTATCAGAAAACCTTGGACTCCTTCATCAAATACAACTGCAAATTCAATGAGCAGCTTCCCTGCTGCTCTAGTCAGTCCCAAGATTGCTCCTACACTGGCATCAGCTTTCCAGACACCACAACTGACATTAAGAAATGGCACCCTGCAAGCCAGCACATACACAAGAACCTACAGACCATAAAATTTCCCCTATAAAGTGGATGCAATAAGCCCAGAAGCCATCCAAAGGCACCAAGAAGCTATGAGATTCAGCCAGCCCTGCAGATATTGTTGCACCTGTTCTGAGCAGAACACTGGTGATCTGCTTTATCCAGCAAGGTCACTCTTCCAGCAAAATAGATACAAATTCACTACAGTAAAGATAGGACAGCAACAACAGCAATTTTAGAAATCACTTTTCACGGGATCAAGGTTTATTTGGTGTTTGTCTAGTGTAACCAAAATTAAAAAGGACTGGCAAAGTCTCTGACCACGTTAGCTTTCTGCAAATCTGTTTTTCTGCTTTTTATTTTGGAGTCTCTACTCTAGCATTCCCTCCTGCAACCACATGCCCCTGATAGTGATAATATTCCATGCTAAAATCCACACATAAAATATTCTTTTAAATTACTGTCTCTGAAAGAATTTTTTTTCCCAGTGCCTCTTCTCCTAACCTTCAGGCTCTCCCTTTCCCAGCTCATTACAGGAAGCAAATCTGCAAATGAAAACACATGAAATAGAACCAGATACCGCCAGAGCATCAAACATGAAATATGCCAGTACTGCTCCACAGACAGCATAATCAATGCCCTTCCTCCCACAGCAAGGCCGCCAAAACTCTTTGTTCCTGCATGTACTCGTCCCAAATCTCTACAGTTCATCACTTTATCCAGCACACGAGATACACACCCAGAAACCATGTGAGTGAAACTAAATAATTGCTGCCTTAGAACGAGTGCGTACAGCCAGCCAATAAAGGACAGAAACACATACTCAACATTAGAATATTTGTCAGACAGCAATGACTCAAACCCCTCAATCCTTATCCCAAAGGAGACCTACAAAATATTCCCAAAAGATAAAGCTAGAAATTAAAACTTATCATCCCTAGGTACTAAAGCTTGTGGATTCAACGGAGATGTTGCCTTCCTAGCCCATTACAGCCTCCCTGCTGACCTCTTCCTTTGTCACCAGCACAAACAACCCTTTTTCGCTAGTGGTCCAGCAGAGAACGAGCAGCCTTCTGCTCGCACTCCTTTCCACTCCATAGGTGCTCCTTTTTTTTTTCTCAAGCAGTCAAATTGATTAATATAATTAGATTAAGCTAAGAGCAATTGCGTCTAACCTGTAGTTAGCTTGAATTTTGCTGCTTTCTGTCAGATCTGATAAAGAAACTGTGAGCCCAAAAGCTTGTTTGCTTTTTCCAGCTCTATCAGTTGATCTAATAAAAGATATTACCTTTCGCCACAAACCTTGCTTCCCTGGATCTTTGGACCATTGTGGCTACAGCACCACTTTTACTTTTAATGCCTTGCCTGCTTTAACTAATTCTTCCAGATTCTTTTATCTGTGAAATAGAATATGATAAAATGTATTCTGTTCTGTATCAATTCTTATACTCTATTCATAAATGTAATATCCAAGTACCTTCTAGGACTGCATGAACTGATCTGACTAACATCTGTCAAAAGGAGGGTTTGTCTTTTTTTGTTCTCTCCCCAGGAAGAAAATGATGCATGGAGCAAAGTTTTGGTTTTGTGAAGTTTGGGTTTTTTTCCTTTCCTCTATTCATGTTGCTCTGCGTTTACACCAGAGAAAATGAGGACGATGGCAATTTCTGTGATAGACCTTATTTCCCAGGGAAATTAATTTCAGGGCATTGATCCACCCATAGAAAGATGTCTCCTTCACAAAGCAACATTTTAATATGTCATCCCCCACCAAAGAAAATCTAATCCGTATTCTTGACATTTGGGACAGAAACTTCCAAAGGCAAGAACAGCGTTTCCCTTTCTCCAGAAGAAGAGTTTCAACCCACGATCCTCAGAATGTGATGTTCAAACAGATTGTTGCAGATTATTAACATACAGGCCAGTGCTCTATACAGTTATAAATAGGAAAATCTGGAAACCAAAAAGAGTAACACGCCTTTTCATTGCACTGAGGCAGATTATCATAGGACAGCTTGGAGGGGAGTGGTGCAGACAGACTATTTCATGCTAAAAACATAGAGAGCATTTACTTATGTGTAAGGAGTCACACTGCTGTTTCTCAAAGAGGAACCCTAAGCGATCCCATGTGTCTAAAAAGGCAGTAGGTACAACATACGAGCTACTGAAAGACAGAAACTGAAGAGAGGAATCATCTGTGCTCAAGTTCTGAAAGCAGGAATACCAAAAGACCTAAGGGAGACAGTAGACAGCAGATTTAATATGTTTTTGCAATGTGATATGGCAGCAAAAATCATGCAGTTAATTTAATTTGGGGTATAAAAGGCAGAGACCTCTTCTCGGAGATATAGGCAATAGTCCCATTTTTTAATATAGTGGTGAGACCGCAGTTTGAAGACATGTTTAGTTCTGGACAACTCTGTGCTAGCTAGATGTCAACAACTTGGAGGGAAATAAAAAAAAAAAAAAAAGAACATAAAATGATAAAAAAGCTGGAAGGGATTACAGCATGTGTAGGTTGACCAAATAACAACTGTGAAAAGCATCATGGGAATTGTGTATGAGAACTTCAGGGGTGCAGATGCACCAGGGAGTGAGAAAGACTGTTTAGGGTTGTCTGAGGGAGCGTAAATGGTATAAATGTAAATTAAATTAAGCAAAGGAAACATTAATCTACAAGACTGCAAGACAGCATCCCAGAGGAGCTCCCATCACCTGATTCACACAAGCCTGGATGGAGCAAAGCACACAAGAAACCACTTAAGAAACTCTGGTTGCAGGAAGGGATTAGATGAGGACAATATACCTTTGGGACTGTTTAACTGCCCACTAATGGGGACATCTGCAGAGCAATAGGTCTCAGCCCAGTACACAGTGGAAACTTTCCCTTCTCCACACCATTGCTGGAGACACTTGTAGACCAAAATAACCATGCTTAGTTCCAGGAGGTAACCATGGAGGGAGTGCTGTATTCAGAGGGTTTGGGGGTGTATCATCAGAATTTTTCCCTTTTACCACTGGGATTTTCTTGAGAGGTCACTGGCTCATCATCTGGTAAAGACAGCAGTGATGGCACTCCTGTGTTTTAATACTGTCACCACAACGTTCCCTTGGATTACACAGACCCTTGAGTAGATGTCCTGGGCAGCACTTCCCTCTCCCAAGAAGTCTGTGGCATCCAGATACAGCAGTTAATTGGAATGAAAAAAATCAGAGGCTTTATTATTCCTCAGTTAGAGAGATGAGATCAAGAGAAGTCCTTTTTCTAACATAGGAAAGCCAACTGGAACTCATACCCATAACACCTATACATCACACCGTGCCATCATATATTCTGGCCTGCCTGTCATACAGAAAAGGAGACCTAACAGTATATGTTCTTCTCAAGGAAGGGCTGATATACCACGTTGCTGCTCATCCTGGATGTGCCACACACACATTGCTGGGGAAAACAAAACAAAACACGACAATTTTATAAATTTTCTATAAGGGGTTTGAATGTCTTTTATTTGGTCTATATTTTTTTAACAACACCCCTTTGGGAGGCACGTGCAGTGACAATTACCAGTCCAACCATACACAAGGCACACAAAGGTATAGTCCCCCATAACTGTTGACCTTAAATGGCCTTTCTCTATGTAGAAATGTAACAATCTTCATGAAGGAAACCTTTCTGCTTATTCATTTAAATGAAAAACATGGCCTAACACGCACAAGCATACAGCAAATATAAGTGTACTGATATTTGGGTTTGAGATAGTCTTGCAATGAATTGCTGAAGCATATGCTAAAATTAATTCATCACACCACCCTAGTTTATCATGAACCTCTGTTTCACTTGCACTGTGCCTAATGGCCCGTCTTTCTCAGGACAACATATGTTACAAACCTCTCTAATTTCATGCTCTTACCTTGCAGGCTATGTTTAAAGTGGGGGTGGGGCAGGAGGCGGAAAGGAAGCGTTTTCTCCTTTCTTTTAAACATAGTTCTTGTCTAAGTGCTAGGACAGTGAAGTGCTGGGGTCTGAACCCCCAGCCCTGAATTAAGGTTGACATATGGGTGGTTCCCACAGCCCTTTAAGAGGAGGGGATGAGTTTGCCTTTTGGTTTTCCTCCAGGGTGCAACCAGCCTTGTAGGGAAAGCCCTTGGGTAAACAAGCCCCAGGTGCCCTGCATTTTGATAACGAGTGCCAGGTGTCCTGTTTGGGGATAAAAGCTGGGCCCACTTGCAGGAAGGGTTGGAGAGTCTGTCTGTGGAGTGGATGCACTTCACAGAGTTTCCTGTTGGGGAAGGACCTCTTGACCACTCATGCAACCGGATCACAGTCAGGTCTGGCACATACAAACGTGGGCTTTGTGGGGAGGCAACATGGGGTTACTTCTGTCATGTAACTGCCTTGTTCTCCTGGTTGTCTCCCATCTTCTCTGTGGGTTATCTCGTGTCTCTGTTTGTTCCATCTGTTATGAGCGATATTGTGTCATTCCTGGGGTCGCTGGGGTTGATGTCTGTTATTCGTGATCTATCTGACTTGTTTGTACCCCCAGCAATCCTCTATATACTGACCCCTTTACGTGAAATAGAACCTACGTACTGGATTGTTGTTCTACTGCTGGCTGTGTCTTTTGTACTGGGCCTACTAATTGGCAAAACAGACAGGCACTGTCAGCTCTGAAAATTCAAGATTAATCAAGCAATTAAGAATTGATATCTAGTGACTTATGACTGGAAATGAGAGATGATGCATTCATTTTAGCTCTGCAAGAACCCAAAATAGCTAACCTGATTTTTATGGAGCAAGATTACTTCAAATCTTTTGGGGAGGAGAAAAAGAAGAGTTACAGTTCCTTCTATTAAACTGGTTTCTTCCGAACCCTCATCTGCATTTTACACGTTCCTTAGCAAAGGGCCAGTCTGTACAGAAGGCCATGCCAGAAGAGCTGCTGTACTTCAGATTCACATCCTGCCTTGACCTGCGTGAGTCTGAAAGCACACAGAAATCCCGACTGAGCAAAAGTTGAGCTGAAGTTTTACTTTCTCTTCCCCATGTGCTAGCCCAGTGCAGCCCTGCTTGAATAAACAATGCAGGAATTACATCACAACTGTGGTTTCTTTTAAACACTGAAAAGAATGGCAAGCATTTCCACTCACGTAATTATCAGCATTATCACCTCTTCTCACACCTCCTTCTTCTCCAGCTTTAACAGTTGAGATGGCAGGGACTTCCCTGCCTCCCTTCCACATGAGCAGAGAGCACCTTTGCCACTCAGCTGCAGCCATTTGCTCTTCCTTGTCTAAACCCCCTTGACAAGCTCAGGAACTTCTTCAGCAGTCAGGAAGACTTTAAGTGCTGGATCAGCAACAACTCATCACATTCCCTCCATCATCATTTATTTGGGGATTTACAGCATATATAATTGTGCTTTCCATGGTAATTTGGCTCTTATGAGCTTTCCTTATTGCCAAAATGGTGGATACCCCTGTAAAAGAGAGTGGTAACTTCTCCTGCAGCTCTGCTACCTCAGCAAACAGACCTTAGCCAGGCAGACATGAGCCTGATCAAAACCTGCATGAGAAATCAAAAATGAAAAGCAAAGTGCTGCAGAAACCGATGCTGGTGAGTTGTGAAGAATTTTTTTTTTTTTTTTCCTAAACTATAAGGAGCTCACAGCAGCTCATGCTTACTCAGCCACTGGCTCCTACCTGGACAACCTGATACAAGTAAGAACATAGGAACCTAAATTTTGTTCCCAACTTCACTTCTGACTATCTGCAATTTTGGAAAAGTTGTTTAACTTCCTGAGTCTCCATTGACCTCCTGAGTCACCATCTTTCCATGTATGGAGATGAAACGTCATACTGAGCCTTGAAAGGATGTCTGAAATATTTAATTTTAATGGCACGTGTCAGTGCCAAAAACACCATTAGTGGCATTACGGGGCTAATTCCCTCACAAGGGAAGGTAGCTCTCTGTGGTACAGGTATTTGGGGTACAATTATTACCCCTGGAAGTGCTCAGATATCATTGCATAAAATTGTAGGCAGACAAATCTTTCAGATGGGATAGAACCCAGAGGCCCTGACTGGTTATTAAAAGATGTAACATTTTGAAGAAGCCCATATGTTAATTTTTCCATGTTCACCCTGTTCCAATTTGGATAATTACATTCTGACTCCTTAAAGCAGAGTGGCTGACCTGCCTGGCCCTACCAGCTACCTATCCAAATCTTCATGTGGCCCAGAGCAATGCAACACAACCCACCTATTTCAAAGAGCTGAAGGAGAAGAGGAGCACCAGGAGACGTTCATTGGCTGGTGAGGAGAAAGACTCCCTCCCGAAACAGAAACCCTCCCCTCCTGCCTAAACAGTCCTTGCCTCAGGAGCTGACGACTTGCCCTCCTGCACCGCTTCTCATGGGAACCCGCCTGGTATTGGCAAGGCGCCATCGCACTTTGTCCCCAGGTGGCTTTGTCGTTGCAGCACTGGTGCTGTGAACCTTGCAGATTCACAGCTCATAACAGAGTTTGGCAGCTTAAAGGCCTGGTTATTAATAGTGAAGTACCTAGTAACATACTAGTTACTAATAGTAACCTGCATTTCTATTTTATCATTAACAAAGAAAAACATTTTATCCCTGACAGTAAGTGGAAACTGGTTTGCTGTAGAATCAAGCAAGAGAAGACATTGAAGGTTCACATTCTCCTTTTCCCTCGGAGATGAGGTAGTCACTGGTGCTCTCTGACCTTCTCCTTTTTTATTTATAAACTCTTAATGATACGTCACTGTGGATAGGTGATGTATTTTTGACAGGTGGACTCTTTGCTGGGTTAAAAACTGTCTGGATGACCGAGCCCAGAGAGTTGTGGTGAATGGAGTTAAATCCAGATGGAGACCGGTCACAAGCGGTGTCCCTCAGGGCTCAGTCTTGGGGCCAGTCTTGTTTAATGTCTTTATCGATGACCTGGATGAGGGGATCGAATGCACCCTCAGTAAATTTGCAGATGACACGAAATTGAGTGGGAGTGTCGATCTGCCTGAGGGTAGGGAGGCTCTGCAGCGGGATTTGGACAGGCTGGAGCGATGGGCTGAGGCAAATTGTATGAGGTTTAACAAGGGTAAGTGCCGGGTCATGCACTTTGGCCACAGCACCCCCATGCAGCGCTACAGGCTTGGGGCAGAGTGGCTGGAAAGCTGCCTGGCGGAAAAGGACCTGGGGGTGTTGGTTGACAGCCGACTGAACATGAGCCAGCAGTGTGCCCAGGTGGCCAAGAAGGCCAATGGCATCCTGGCCTGTATCAGAAATGGTGTGACCAGCAGGAGTAGGGAGGTGATCGTGCCCCTGTACTCGGCACTCATGAGACCGCACCTTGAGTACTGTGTCCAGTTCTGGGCACCACAGTATGGGAAGGACATTGAGGTGCTGGAGCGAGTCCAGAGAAAGAGCAACGAGGCTGGTGAGAGGTCTGGAAAACAGGCCTTATGAAGACCGGCTGAGGGAACTGGGGTTGTTTAGCCTGGAGGAGAGGAGACCTCATTGCCCTCTACAACTACCTAAAAGGAGGTTGTAGTGAGGCTGCTGTTGGTCTCTTCTCCCAAATTGCTGAAGACAGGATGAGAGGAAATGGCCTCAAGTTACATCAGGGGAAGTTTAGGTTGGATATTAGGAAGAAGTTCTTTACTGAGAGGGTGGTTAGACATTGGAACAGGCTGCCCAGGGAGGTGGTGGAGTCGCTGTCCCTGGGGGTGTTCAAAAAACGGGTTGATGAGGCACTTGAGGCCATGGTCTAGTGGTCTAATGGTTAGGAATATGATGGGATAAAGGTTGGACTTGATGATCCTGGAGGTCCTTTCCAACCATAATTATTCTATGATTCTATGATTCTATAGCAAATCTTGACCACCACAGAATCCCAAAACACAGAAAGAGTGATATCTGACCCTCCATCAGCTTCCTGACACAGCAAAGAGGAGCAGCATATGCTGCAAAGGATTTTTTCACCATGGACACACGGTAGATATTCCCAAACCTAAAATGCCATTTCCAAACAGTGAAAGTAAGCAGTGGCAGCTCCAAGCAGCCCCCAATATGTGGCCAATTTTGCATTTCAGATGCCAGCCTGATCCCATTATGGTGTCAGCAGCCACTCTCCTGTCCCTCACATGTGCAGCCCTGTGCCAAGACACTGGTATCTGATGAAGCTATTTATCCAAACTTCATGGATGTAAAGGAGGGGAACCTGTCCCATCTCCATCTCTTCATAGGTGCTGGTGACACCTGGGTCATGGTGCAGAGCTGTGAGGGGTGCCAGAGGCACCAACTCCAGGGGTAGAAGACATTCATGGCTGGGGATGTTCTGTGTGGCTTTAGGCAGCCACCTCCGGGAGTCTGTGGTCTGGGGGCTACCAGAGGAGCTGGCAGGGGGATTTGGGCAGGCAGGAGACAGGAAAGGGAGCAGAGAGGACCTAGAGCACCATCTGGTGGCTTCACTCACTGCCTTCCCTAAATCCCTGTCTCAGAGGGTCACACTATCACATGGCCAAGGAATGGAGAAACACCAGGTCTTTCCAAGAGACAGACCAGCAGGAAGAAGAGACCCCTGCCCTTGGCTCAGACTTGCACATCCTTAAAGAACCAGCCCTAGCTGGGCATTTAGAGATGATTTACAGCAGTGATACCCCTGAGAAGGAAAAAGAAGAGGAGCAGAAGACAGAAACGATTAAGAACACCATCTTGGACATACATTTCATTGTTGTTATCCACCACAGCAAGGTCTTTCTTGGCTACAAGATAAGAGGAAAATGTAGTTGGCATGAACAACAACAGAACAGTACCCATGCAAGAGCTCGTTCTCTGCAGAAGAGGATGAAACCAACGAACTAATGAACCACTCAAATGCACCCCAGTTTTTGCTTTTTCAAATTAAGATTTGCTGTAAAGCATTGCGAAGGGGTTGTTTTAAAGGGACCAGATGACCTCAGTGTCACCAACATCCTTTGCAGCAATGCCAGCTAAGACAACACATTGAGAATGATGACAGTGAGTGACTGCATCTCTCGGGACCAAAGTCTCACACCTGATGGAGAGGGCAAAGGATCATAGTGCTAACACAGCACCTCCTTTAGAAGAAGGCAGGCAGCGCATTTCCACCTTGCATGACTGCTTACTTTGATAACGGGTCTCCACTTCCTGGAAATCTTGTCAATACAGCTGAGAATCAAAGATTATACCACCAGAACCTGAGAGCATGCTCTGTTCATGAGAGCACCATGCTGGGGAAGCAAGTGAAGCTGTGGCCCTTAGGGACACAGTTTTAAAGAGGAATCCATTATCAACATTCATTTTAAAGCAAAATGTGTAGAGCAAACACAACAAGCCACTCATCACCTCTCAACTTTGTGGAACTGGGGGAGATGATCCTTAATTTATCTTTTTTTTTTTTTTTTTTCAATGGCTCAACACTTAAAAATGAACTCCTTTCTTCTTGCTAGTAATACTCATTTTCTGCATCTATTCTCATGGGCCATACAGCCAGGTAAGGCAAAAAGACCAAATGACTGCCTTTTTCCTGAACAAATCTTTGCTACAAAGTAGCTATACCAATATTATATAAATTATATTTCCTAGTCTCTCCTACCTGTGCCTGAAGGCATTTCCTCATACCTCCTTGGAAA
This sequence comes from Podargus strigoides, assembly GCA_028020825.1. NCBI lineage: Eukaryota > Metazoa > Chordata > Aves > Caprimulgiformes > Podargidae > Podargus > Podargus strigoides. The sequence continues at coordinate 25,932,686 of CM051662.1, read as the reverse complement.
ACTCTGTACTGTTTAAAAAGATCCCTGCTCTCACAGCCTTCTGCTTTATACCTTTTTTTTCTCACACACCTTGATGCTCCTGTGGCTGCCCCTGGTGCACAATGCTGAAGAAGTGATATTAGTTTGTGGCTATGTAGCTTCAAAACTTCCTTTTTCTCATGCAGCAGCCTTTTACCCTGACAGGACCAATTCAGAACCCATTGAAATCAGCAGAGTAACTGCTCCCCCCGAGTCTGGCAAGCTTTGGCACACAGCCCAAATCCCCAGGCTTGCCAGTGGTTCTTGGAAATTTTTACTTTTTCCCTTGATTGATCAGAACCTGGTGTGATTCTTCCAGTACTTTAGCACTGACTGTTCTAGAATAGCCTTTTCGATTCCAAATACCGTTCTTCCTCTCATGTTTCATTTTAAACAGCTTCAGCTACTTAATATATAGAATTGCTCAGGCATAAATGTAAGAAAGACACTATTTAAAAAGGTAACGGAAAGACAAGACAAATCAATTCACTGCAAAGTGAGATCCTTGCCAGGAATTTTCAAGTAGCACCCAGTATTTTTAGCTTTTATAAAATTTAGAAAGCAAAACACAAAAACTAAGCAGCATTATTTTGAAAGTTTTTACTTTTCATTCAATACACCAGCTTCTGCTGAATATTTTAGTGCCATACTGCAACCTATTTATAATTCATCTCATCATTTCTTCAAATTTGTTAAGGAAAGGAATTGTTGTACCTGTACAATCCTCTGTAAATTCTTCTGTGAACACAAATGTTTTCTGGTCATATTAGTAAATACTAACATTGTTTATGTCAAAAATATTTACTTATAATTGTCATGATCACTTAACAAATGGAAAACGGGTCTACTAAGCCATGCTGTCTATTTGTTGCTCTTTCTGAAATGAATTCCTCAACACTGGGAAGAGAAAAAGCATTTTCCTGTGGTTAAAGAAAGCCCAAATTGCACGTTTGAAATCTCTTCTAATAAAAAGAGCAAAGCAATAAGTGGATTATCTCTTTAAACATAGTATAGGAAGGCTGGAGGCCCCGGAGACATTTTCCATAGCCTCTCTCTCTGATGCATAGCAACATTATCTTCAACTAGAAAGGGTCCTATGACCCTGGAGCTCAATTTTAATTTGATCTTCTTCTTTAAAGAGGTTTCTACGATTCCTCTCAAGTTATGCTGCATATTCTTATTTGGGGTTGGTTTTGTTTGGTTGTTATTTTGTTGTTGCTTTTTAATCTGAGATAAAAAAGCCTCAGCTTTTTGATCCACTGGTTTGATCATGTTATATGGATATTTAACATAACCTCTTCCCTATCAGAACTAGAATATGCATCAGCACAAATGGTAGGCAAGTTCCAGCTGACAGGAGAGAAAAGAGCTTGGAGGGAAAATTCACCTCTAGGGCCTCCCTCCTTCCTCCAGTCATTCCAAGTTTCAGAACTGGTCTACCTGGCCAAATAATGTATGGGGGCAGGGGTACAGGACCCTTATACCCTTGCTGGGAAATTCTGGCCAGCTGAAACACAGGCAAACCTATTGGTTTTGGTGGGGCAGAGGTACCATGCCTGCTCCTGCAGAGGCTCAAAATCCCAAGTGATAACAATGCCCATTGCCAAGAAGAACAGGAAATTGGGGAGCTCAGCTTGAAATCCCCTGGGCTGGAACCTGGCTCCAGACCTGCTTGACATATGCAGCCCCAGCAAGGGAGTTTCCTCAGGTTCCCACCTCCTTGTTCCTCTTCCTTGTTCTAGAAAGGGCACTGCCATGGTGCCAGGCAGGGATATTTTCTGTTTTCCTTTTCTCCATCTTTACCTCTGTCATGTATCCACTCCTCACTGTATACTGCTGATATTGCTGAAAGGAAAGCATTTACTCGGAGGCACTGATTTGAGTCGGCTGAGTATGGTCACGGCAGGCATCTGTGACTACTTGATGGGATTAGCAGATTATGAGAAAGCATGTTTCACTGTGGGGTTCCTGAGAAAGGAAAAATGGGCAGGTGGATGCTTGGATCTCAGTTAAACTATGCATGAAGGCCTGATGGCCATGTCAGGAAAGCTGTAGGTACAGGATCAGATGCACTGCTGCAGGTCAGGATTGGAAGATCAAGCCAGCAAGCAGGGAGGTCTCTGGTCCTATCATTTACAGAGGATCGAGATTTAAGTATTTTAGCCAGGCCAGGTGCGAGAAACCTGCACGGATCCCATCTGCACCATTTCTGATAGACGAGTGAGTGCCTGACAAAAGCAGCTTTTCTTTTGCATCAAACGGCTTTGCTGCAAAATAGCTTTGCTGCATCAATGCAGACTGAGCCCCGGTGGGATTTGAACAGATGTATTCTGTTGTTAATGAAGGGCAGTTTAGAAGGAGCCTGGGGTTCACAAGTCCCTCGTGGTTGTGCCCTGAAGTCACTGTGGGTTTCTGCATACAACTGGGGATGTAAGAGAGTAGTTCTGCCATACAGAAAGATGTCTGGTCCACATAGGGTCAGATTTTCCCTGTTAGATATTCTCGTACAATGTATCAGAGGATTCTTCTAGAGTTGCTCACTTTTTATGTGTCTGCAGAATGATGAAAAGGAGAAAAAAGAAATGGAGGAAAATTATTCAAAAGAAGATGAATTAATTCTTAATAAGTAGACACTGATGTTTGTTCTGTTGGAAATGGCTACAAGTGATCTGATGAAATGGAAGCCACTACAGTGAGAAATGTTGCTCTGCCAGAGACAAATGTGACTAATCCAGCCCAGGGGATAAAGGATGCCTCCTTTACTTGTCACTCTTCCCCCAAAAAGCTGTCAAACAGGGAGGGAAAATTGGACTTGGTAAAAAAATAAATCACTTTGGATTCTGTGAAGGAGGAATTCCCTGACCTCCTCAATCCTGTTTCTTCAACAGTTGAGTCTATTCCTCACAACCATTCCTTGTGTAGACAAGGCGCTGACAGACTGATATTTTAAGTGCTGTGTGGTACAGGCCTGCTGTAAGCAAGGTTACACAGCAAGTAGCTGAAATGCCACTGGGTGAATGAAGCCCTACCTACACTAGCATTTTCTCTGCTGCCACTACCAAAGGGAAACATTTTACAAAAGTGCTGAGTGCAGGCACCTCCAAAGCATGTGGGATTAACCCCTCGTTACCCAAGCTGGCTGACAGTCCAGCCTGACAGCATGCAAATGCTCTCGTTTCAGGAGCTCTCTGCCCAGCTTCCCTTTACAGCTCCCCCTCTGTGTGCAGCAAGGGCTGGCCTGCACCCTCCACAGCAGAGTCGGCCACCGTTCAGCAGTTCCAGCTCCCATTCACAGGCCAAACCCACCACCTACAAGTCTTGCTGGTAAGGAAATCACCCTGTTACCTTCTGGCACAGCCAGCTAGAGGACCAGTGTCCCAGGCAGTCACAGCCCAGGATGACTGAGGGGGAATCTGATCAAGCTGCTTGCAACAGTAGTGAAAAGCGCAGTCGAATTCTCCTGTGCAGAGAAGTTCTGAGGACAGGAAGGAAATGTTCCCTGGGGTGCCTGATGCAAGTTTCGTCCCTATGAAACAGCTGATGCCTGCCAAAGGCAGGGTAGAGGGCTGTGTGGGCCTCTGGACTGCTTCATGTGGTCCTCACAACTGAGCTGCATCTGCACATTCCCAGTTGCAGTGACTTTCACTATGAGTGGATTTAGTTCCTTGTCTCTAACTTGTAACTGCCAGCCCAGCAAGAAGATCCAAGCCCAAAACATACCCACACTGCCTTTCCCTGAGCCCCAGAGCTGACAGAGACTGTATCAGCCCAGCCGCTGTTCAGACCATCTTAGCTTCTGCTACCATGAAATGGCTCTCAGGTGTTTAATGCTGGTGAAAGCAAAGCTGTGTCCAGGGTCTGCCCCCAGTGCACAGACTCCTCTACCTGGGAGGATGTCTCAGCTACCTAAAAAATCTGAAAAGGGCAACACTCAGGGCCAGCAACTGGCCAACTCTCCATGAATGTCTGTCCTGTTCAGAGGGAGCAGCAACACCAAACACCTCAATGCCTTTCGGGATAGGTCATACAGCAAAGCATCTGCATGAAACCAGGTCTGCCAGAACTGGTAGCACTGCAGAAGCAAGCCTGCTGGAAGGGGGAAGATAGGCTCCACGCGCAGCCCAACTGGCAAGTGGATGCTATGTTCCACTTTCCCCTTTCAGTGGGACTAGAAGTGGGGAAAGAGCAGACACACTTACTGCCTGCTAGGGCCATGATGACCCTGTGGGTTTTCCTTCCACATGTGCCTAGTGCATAAGGGAACTCCCCAAGAACAGGGCCCCAGCCCTTACCTTCCCTGGAGGACTCTTTCTGGGCAACAAGTCGTTTGTGTTGTTCTCGAGGACAGAATAGACATCAACTTGCTGCAAATCCAGGCACTGCACAGGGAAGAGAGAAGAGAGTAGGGATCAAATAAATTACTTAGATTTAAGACAACTAATTGCTCACTGTGTTGTTCCTCATCTTGTGCCTGATGTTTTCTAGGAACCCCTGCCATCTCCAAAATTTTGAAGTTCCTGACCTGAACTTGGACAAAAGAAAATCCTTTTCCCCTGAAATTTTTACAGTGCAGATGCATCATCTTCATTTTTCAGGCTCACAGAGATGGGCTTTGATGCTACCTATCCTGTGTAAGGCAGTGGAGAACAACGCCAATGCTTCTGCCTCACTCTGCTCCAAATTGTCACAGAATGGAGAATAAAGACCCTTCTGCCACATTAAAGGATGTTGTGCACCACAGGGACCACAGGTAACAGGCAGTGCTTTGCATCACCCAGGACTGTTTAGGTGCCTGACACCTATAGGCTCTTGTTCATGGTTATTCTGGGCACATGAGGGTGAGAAGAGAGGCAAGGCTGAAGGTCCTGAAGCACAGGGGCTGTCAAAAATGGGAAACCTTACATCGGGCATGATTTCTATTTATTGTCTGGGTTTTTTCCCAAACCAGAACTCTCCTTTCTTCTTAGAGTGAGCAAAGAATAATAATAATTCAAAAAAAAATCAATACACTCCCAGGCCCTCAAACATATCCTTAGTCCCACACAGCTATACAGAGAAAGACACACACCCTGCATGTGTATGCATCCGCTGGTCCCCCAGGTAACTGTGTCACAGGAGATGCATGTCAGTTTGAGTGATGTTCCAGATCTGCTTGAAGGATCAAACATAACAATCAGGAGGACTTTTCCATGTGTGTTTCAAGGATGACAGCAGGTTGCCAAGGTGGCTGTTTCTCTGGCAACAGAAAGATGGGAGGAGCTCTGGCTGCAAGAGGGGCAGATGGTATTAGCAGAGAGACTGCAAAGGGAACGAGGCGCCCTGTCACACAGTGAGGAGGACGAGCAAAACATGGGGGCTTGACTCTGGGGCTGCCAGTCACCTGAACCCTCAACATTCCATCCATGGTTGCAAACACTCAGCATCTTTCGGGATCATGGCCAGCAGGACAGTGGTTTGAACAGGGACAGATGATAGAGGAGCAGCATTTGGAGTGGAGCTTGGAACAAGCAGGCACTCACTCAGGAGGGGGCTGCAGCGAACGGAGGAACACACAACTCTCCCATTCCCACTCTTCCTCCAGGAACAGTTAAATTATTTCACCTATCTGCTTCCCACTCCCAACAATCCACTTGCCTACAGCAGACATTCCCAACTATTCACATGTGCACATGCGCACACAGAGAATCCCATTTCCCCATCCTCATTTTCAATTCTCTTTGTGATGCTCGCAGTGAGGACCTCGTCCCATGTGCTGTGCAGCAGCCTGGCTCCGTGTCCCCTTGGCAGGGCAGGCAGCCTCCTTCACTGCTCCAGTCTGAAGCCACTCACAAGCAAGAAGAATCCTTTTGGTGTATAACCTCCAAAAAAAGATTCCCTTCACAAGCCTTCTTCCCATCAAGGCTGTTGACAATGCTGGTCCTCTGCTGGCCAGTTGGAAAGCTGGTGTCTCCAAACACCATTTGCAAATTAATTACTTTTACTTGCACTGACCACCTGCTACTGTCACAGCAGAGGCACACAGGCCTCTCTCCTCCCAGCTGGCAGATGCCTTCCCATCCCCAAGCAGCCTCCTTGTCTCCCTCACACTGGAAAAAGCTCCTGTGCTCTGGAACCCACCTGCACCACAGAAGTTCTGTTTGCTGCTCAAAAAAGCTTTTTTGAAGTGTAAAATGGATGAAGCAGTCTCTCAGATTGTTATTTCCAAGATGCTCGTTAACTACGCTGCTAAGCTGGAAGATGGAAGAAAATAGTTTTGGGTCTGAGCAGTGCAGTGAGGTAGAGCTGCTCTGGGGCTGCAGGAGGACACCTGGCAGTGTAGTGGGAACAAAGTGGGTGCCCAGCTGCCCCCTTATTACTGGGGCTTTTTGCTCCCTGCTGCTTTTTACTGCATACACCCACTCCCAGGGACCATGAGGCAGTGGGGAAGGCATTTGCTCCCAGGGATGTTCAGCAGGATAGCTCTGCAGAAGGTATGCTAGGACCCTTCCCATGCCGGGGGTGAGCCTTGCTGCCATGCAGGTTAACACAGAGCATTTAATGAGTTGCACCAGCCAGTTCCAAGCCCTTACTTTGATGTCCAGTGTTGCCTCCTGTTGCTCCTGCTCCCAGCTCCAGGCCTGCAAGGACACCGTGGTTCTTTTTTTTCCACACTCTGACCTCCTGATTTCCCCCACAGAGAACACATCTGGCATGTGCTGGCCTCCTGTGCCATCCCCTAATCTCTGACCTCCTTCTTTATCTCATCACTTGGAGTTACTTTTCACTTATCCGTCCCTTTTCCTTGCTTTAGCTTACCCCAATACTAACCACAGATTTCTGCCCTCTCCATGAATTAAGCACTAAGTGTCCAACATCCTATTTAACACCAACAGGTTTTCACAACGCACCTAATTTCAAACACAGTTTGCAAGGCTGGGTTTACACCATGCAGAGTCCCAACAAAATTTAGCAGTGGGGCACCAGAGTCATCTTTCAAAGGAAATAAGGTTTGCCGACTTTCCACTCCCCTCACTGATCCCGAGGGCCCATCAAATGCAGGGTCCCCATCCCAGAACCTCCCTCCCTCCCCCATTAACTTTCCCGTTACACCTTGCAGCCCAGCTCTCACCACTTGCCATATCTGCAGTGGGAGTTGCTGCTTCATGCCTGAACGAGTCACACCACATCAGCTGCTGCATGATAAAGTAACCTCCAGTGGGCAGGCTCCTACCCCCCAGCATGCAGGAGATGGTCCGAGGCTGCTTGCAGCTCTGCCAGAGGGCTGAGCCACCTGCCCTGCACACCGGGCTGGCTAAGAGCCCCGCACAGCTGGCATGTGGTGAATGAGCTTCGGGGAAGGCTGGCTGGGCCAGGTCCATAGGGCTCCTGCAAGCACAGGGGCCCAGCCAGCTCCAGGCACTGCCTGTGCCTAAGGCTGGCTCTGCTGGCTTGCTGTATTAGCCTTAGTGGGGCCTCCTGAACAGAACAACATGATGAAACATTTAATTAAGATGGAGCTAAGGATGCATGGCGAGGCCGACTAAGAAATGGATTTGATTTTTTTTATTTTTTTTGGTTGCCTTGCAGAAATCATCCACTTCAGCAGGAAACTACCCATTCAGATTTTTATAAGCCCAAATTAAAAAGAAATTACTTGATACAAGTGAAAAGGTTTATAACCTGCCACCTCCTTTATCCAAAGCATTGCTTTTTTTCCCAGGATAAACATATCACATACAATATATAATGCTTTCTTTTAAACTTCTAGTCCAAAAATGAAAGTGCCACAAAACAGTGCTCCCCCACCTGCGAAGTAAGAGTGAGAAGGAAGCAGGCCCATCCTCTTTTTCATATCTGCCCCCTATCAGGTCTCTTGCCTCCTTGGCAGAGCTTTGCTCCTCTCTGTAGTACATTCTCCAGAGCTTCATTTTGTTTAGTTTAAATGATTAATACAGCAGAGCTTACAGGTTTTCCTTGGAGAGACTTTTCCAGCCCTTACAGACCTCACAGTCAGAAAGGTTTCCTAATATTCAGGCAACATCCTTCTCTACTCACTTTCATTTTATTCCTCCTTGTTTGTTCCACAGATCACAGTGGAAAAAATCCAAATTCTTCCCTTAGTGGAGCAGCCCTCCCATGGGATTAAAAGGAGAAAAATGAATCAATTTTAAATGGAGCTGGAAGGGTTGGAAATGGTATTTGGGGTCATGGTTACTTGAGGTAGCTGAGGTCTGGGCCTGACATTTCAGGAGAGTCACTCCAATCTCATTACCTATGACACTGCTGCTACTGGGCTTGGGGAGTGGGAGCAGTTGGCATTTCCCAGTTTGGGGAATGGAAAAAGGAAATCCTATGCAATGAGAAGGGAAATGCTCAAAAAAAGATACTCCATTTTCTTCCTGTGCTTTTTCCCCCAAGAGCTAGTCATCCTGCTCAGGACTGCAGTGGTCTGTGACACTGACACTGGTGAAGGTGTCACAGCAGGAGCTCTAAACATCTGGGGTTGTTGGGGAGAGTACTCTCTGCCCCTTTCCTGAGCCATCATTCTCCAGCTGGGAAGGTCACATCCTTCAGACTCTCTACAGTAAAAAGTGGGGCTGAGATCCCCTCTTCCTTCCTGGCTTGTGGATAACCTTCTACCTCTACCACCAGGAACCCTCTGTGGCTCCACACTTGCTGCTCTGTGCTGCCACACTGCTTGCAGATGGAAGGGTGCTGTCCAGCACAGTGCAGGGCTTTGGCACCAGGGAGGCCACAAGTGGAACCAGGATGGTGACATGCAACATGCACAGACCTGAGAGGAGCTAAGCATGGCAGAGCACAGGAGCAAGTTCACCAGTACCAGGCTGGTATGCAGGTATCACTTATGTTTCACATCATGATACTGGCGTTGTCTGTAACATGGCAGGTCAGGGAAAGGAAGGGTTATATCACGATGCAGACAGAAGGGATGGAAGGAGATTCTGGTACTCACATCATAGACAGGAGGTGGTGGTGGTGGGCTGGCTGAAGGGGGCTGTGTTTTCACCTTCTGTCTCAGGATATTTAGCTGGTTCCTTCTAGGGGCACCACACCTGCTGAGGACAAGACACCAGACGACACATTTGGAGAAAACACCATCTCCCCAAAGATGAAGTAAGCACCAATGTCACGTGAAAGCCAGCTGCTCGCACATCCCCTGAATGCTCCCACAGCAAAGAGTGCTGGCACTCTCTGCACAACACAGGCCAGTCCCTTTCCTCACCACAGGGTAAATTGGAGGAATCTGCTGACTTACACTGGAGCAGTGGAAAGGAGGCATGGGCTCTGTGCATACATAGAAATCACTTCCACCACTGCAACTTAGCTGGATAGTGGGTATAAGTATTTAACAAGACACAACAATGCTGCAGGACAGGGAGTAAAGCAGGGCTCTCTTGAAAGTATGCAGGGGAATTTCAGAGAGGCAAAAAGCAGCAACTTCGTCAGGATTCAGCTGGGAAGCTTTTGCTAACACGCAGAGTCTAGAGAAGAGCATCAGATGACCATAATGATGACATCTAGTCAGTGGTACACTAATGTGCAAGTCCAGCATGGAGTTGAAGGAAGAAGGTCACTTCCTCTGAAACGTTTCTTGCATCAGATGAGTTCTCCTTGAGAACGCTCCATTCATGCACAGATAAGGGGTAGCCCTGCTCAGCAAGCAGGAGAGGAGGCAGAAAAAGCAGAAGGCTTTGCTAGGTATCTCTGTTCTAATTCAGAACGAAATGGGATGAATATATAAACATCACATGAAAACGATGAACTGCTTTCCAGTCCATTAATAACTAAGGAGGATCACAGAATCACTGAATGTTCGGGATTGGAAGGGACCTCAAAAGATCATCTAGTCCAATCCCCCTGCCAGAGCAGGAACACCTAGGTCAGGTCACACAGGAATGCATCCAGGTGGGTTTTGAATGTCTCCAGAGAAGGAGACTCCACAACCTTTCTGGGCAGCCTGTTCCAGTGCTCTGTTACCCTCACTGTGAAGAAGTTCTTCCTCACATTTATGCGGAACCTCCTATGTTCCAGCTTGCATCCGTTGCCCCTTGTCCTATCATTGGATGTCACTGAGAAGAGCCTGGCTCCATCCTCATGACACTCACCCTTGACATATTTATAAACATTAATGAGGTCACCCCTCAGTCTCCTCTTCTCCAAGCTAAAGAGACCCAGCTCCCTCAGCCTTTCCTCATAAGGGAGATGTTCCACTCCCTTCATCATCTTTGTGGCTCTGCGCTGGACTCTCTCAAGTAGTTCCCTGTCCTTCTTGAACTGGGGGGCCCAGAAGTGGACACAATACTCCAGATGTGGCCTCACCAAGGCAGAATAGAGGGGAAGGAGAACCTCTCTTGACCTACTAACCACCCCCTTTCTAATACACCCCAGGATGCCATTGGCCTTCTTGGCCACAAGGGCACATTGCTGGCTCATGGTCATCCTGCTGTCCACCAGGACCCCAGGTCCCTTTCCCCTACGCTGTTCTCCAACAGTTCAGTCCCCAACTTATACTGGCACATGGGGTTGTTCTTCCCCAGATGCAAGACTCTACACTTGCCCTTGTTATATTTCATTAAATTTCTCCCTGCCCAACTCTCCAGCCTGTCTAGGTCTCTCTGAATGGCAGCACAGCCTTCTGGTGTGTCAGCCACTCCTCCCAGTTTTGTGTCATCAGCAAACTTGCTGACAGAGCACTCTATTCCCTCATCCAAATCATTGGCGAATATATTGGATAGTACTGGTCCCAGTACCGACCCCTGAGGAACTCCACTAGATACAGGCCTCCAACTAGAGTCTGTCCCATTGACCACAACTCTCTGGCTTCTTTCCTTCAGCCAGTTCAGAACCCACCTCACTACCCGATCATCCAGACCACACTTCCTCAGTTTAGCTGCGAGGATGCTGTGGGAGACACTGTCAAATGCTTTACTGAAATCAAGATAGACCACATCCACTGCTTTACCATCATCTATCCACCGGGTTATGTCCTCATAAAAGGCTACCAGGTTGGTCAAGTATGACTTCCCCTTGGTGAAGTGTTGCAGAATGGCGGAGAAGGCGAGGGAAGCAGGACGCAACTCAGTATGAGTTATAAGCAAGCTTCTACTTTATTCGAGTTCTGCTATGCCTTTTATACACTGGAGGTTAATTATGCCTACTTATGTTAAATTATGCCTACATATCTATGTCTAATTGGCTAAGCACAAATTATGCCTACTCGTTTATATTTGATTAGTTAAGCATAGAGCTACATTTGCATATTCCAGCCTCTTGCGGTTATCTACTTCCGGATTCTTCCCACAGGTTCTACCTTGCAGCTTTCCACTAGCTTCGGACTTGTCCAGACTTGCCTCGGGCTTGTTCTGACTTGGAGCTTTCCACAAGCTTCCAGGTCAGAGTGACCCTGGGAAGCTACAGCTATCAGCAGTACAGCTCCCGTTATCAGTACTGCTCGCTCACAGCTGCTACATTCAGCCCTGTGCTCACAGTTGTTACATTCGGCCCTGTTCAGCAAGCCATTCCTCCACAGTGAAGCCATGTTGACTGCCCCTAATGACCCTCTTATCCTTGACATGCCTAGAGACAGCCCCCAGGATAAGTTGTTCCATCACCTTTCCAGGGATGGAGGTGAGACTGACTGGTCTATAGTTACCCGGGTCTTCCTCCTTGCCCTTTTTGAAGACCAGAGTAACATTTGCTTTCCTCCAGTCCTCAGGCACCTCTCCCGTTCCCCACAACTTAACAAAGATGATGGCGAGTGGCCTAGCAATGACATCCACCAGCTCCCTCAGCACCCGCAGGTGCATCCCATCAGGACCCATGGATTTATGGATGTTCAGGTTGTTTAACTGATCCCTAACCCAGTCCTCATCAACCAGGACAAACTCCTCCCCTATCCTGACTTCCTCTGGAGCCTCAGGGGTCCTGGGCTCCTCAGGACTGCCTCCAGCAGTATAGACAGAGGCAAAGTAGGCATTCAGTAACTCTGCCTTCTTTTTATCCCCTGTCACCAGGGCACCCACCTCATTCACCAGTGGGCCTACATTGCCTCTAGTGTTAGTTTTATCTGCAATGTATTTGAAGAAGCCCTTTCTGTTGCCCTTGACCTTTCTTGCAAGGTTTAATTCCAAGGAGGCCTTGGCCTTCCTAGTTGCCTCCCTGCATCCTCTGACAACAGACTTATATTCCTCCCAAGTGGCCAGCCCCTCCTTCCAAGTTCTGTACACTCTCTTCTTCCACTTGAGTTTGCCCAGCAGTTCCCTATTTAACCATGCAGGTCTCCCAGCACCCTTTCTTGACTTCCTACCTGTTGGGATGCACTGATCTTGAGCTCAGAAGAAGAGGTCCTTGAATGCTAACCAACTATCTTGGGCCCCTTTACCTTCAAGTACCCTGTCCCATGGGATTTCCCCTAGCAATTGCTTGAAAAGGCCAAAGTTGGCCCTACTGAAGTCCAGGGTTGCAGGATGCTAAATAGCTTGTCTTAAAGATAAACATTTTTAAACCAGCAGGTCTGAGCAAGCTGTGGTGAGAAATATAGGCTGTGTTCTGCAGGAGGGCAAATGTAATGACAGTACCATCTCTTTGGGCCCCAAGGACCGCCCGTAGGCCTGAGACTTGCTGGCCCACCTCAAAACCTAGAGATGCCAATCCGCAAGTCATGACAGTGCCTCCCTCCTTATCCCTATGGAGACGCTGTCTAGGCAAGCAGAGATGGGGGCCTGTCTCCAGCCTAGTCACTCTGCTGCTTACACTCCTTCCTCCTCCATCAGACTGCCTGCAAGGTAAGTCTCACAAGATTAGCAAGTCTGCCAGCTGCTGCTGTTCTGTTTTCAACCTTATGATCTCTGACTCTGTGTGCTGAAGCCTGATGCTCCTTGGAGTCATAGGACTGTACCAGCAGCACAACCTCCACATGAAAACGCATGCAGGGAGTCTGTTGTGGTGGTGGCAGAGAGCAGGTTGAAAGAGTAAATACTGGGGATACTCTACCTGTTGGGGGGTTTTTTAGCAAGCAATGGACATGTGAGCAATCCAACCTTCGAGCCTGACCCGGATGCTGAAGCAGGATGGGAAGCTGGGAAAGGTGTGACGGTGTGAATGCATGCTTTAAGGTCGCAAATCAATTTATGCCACGCTAGTGCTGTTAGCCAATTAGTAGCTAGAAGAGTCTCGTGAAGAGTCTTGTGACTTAGTGCTCTGTCTATATAAACCGGGTTGTAACGCCATTAAAGTGCCTTTCACGAGATTTATTAAGTCTCTATGTGATTGCTTGCCATGACTTCCCGCAAGTGGCGCCCGAACAGGGACCCTCAGAACCGCTGCTAGAAGCTGATGCTGTCAGCGTGAAGAAAAGCAGACGGAGAGGGTGGAAAAGCCGACCGAAAGTTGTCGCTGCCCCGGCAACAGTCATTCCACAGTGCCCAGCGGACGGAGACGGTGCGCACTGAAGGACAACGGGTCCTGTTCTGAATCTCACTAAAGGCCAGTGAGCGGTCGGGGAGGAGATGGGGTTTACGCTTACCAAAGTGAAGGAAGCAGTAATTAAGCTCCTCCAAGATATACTCTCTGTGAGAGGAATTTCTTATGACGCACAAGCCCTGAAGGGTCTGCTGCAGTGGGCACGGGACAGAAGCCTGATATCCGGGGTGAACACAGCGTTTGAGCTGTCTGCCTGGGAAGCCATAGGCACGAGTCTGTGGGATGAAGTTAGTAACGGAGGAAAGAGCGGCAAAGAAGCCTATAAACGTTCGACACTGTGGAAACAAATAAGAGAGACTTTGAGCACAATGAAAGGGGAACGGGCTGCTGCTGCTGCATATGCGGCTTTGACTCCCGGGGAGGAGAAAAAAGGGGGGCCCGACTCTGCACCCATGGCAGTTTCATCTCCCTTTAATCCTTTCGTGCAGAATATCGCGATTCCAGGTCCTTGGGGCTCCACCACCCCAGTTAAACATTCCACCCCTAACCCGCTGCCCCCTGCCTCACCTGGCGGAGCTCTGCCAGGCAGCGCCTCGCTTCTCAGCCTGAAACCGACCTAGACGAAGGCGGAAGTAGCAACAAAGGAAAAAACAGCAGTGGGTGGTCCATTATGCAGACCGTCTGCCCCGCCGCTGCCCCCTCCAGAGCATCTCTTCGCCGGAGCCAGAGATCCTCAGGAATCCACTCAGCGCTGGAGAGGAATCATCAAAGATGCAATTGTTGAGGGGTCTTTTCTTCTGCAGGCTTTCCCTGTTATTTTATCCCCAACAGGTCAAAAGTGGGAGTCTTTTGATTGGAAAATGCTAGAAAAAGCTCGGTCTGCCATTGCGCAGTATGGGTTGCAGTCACAGCTCACTCAACAAATAATTCGCTATATTTTCACCGCTGATTTGTTGATTCCATTTGATAGTATGCAGGTTGCAAATTTTTTGCTTACTCCATCACAACAGCTCATGTTCCAAAGAACTTGGCAGAGATTGTGTGATGCAGAGCAAGCTAAACCATGCCAACAAAATGACCCGTTATATGGAATTCAGGACCAAATGCTATTGGGTATGGGCCCTTTTGCCTCTGTACAAATGCAATCTCAATTTTCAACACAAGTTCTGCAGTTATCTCAACAACTAGCACTGCAGGCCATTTTTTCAGTGCATGAGCCAGGGAAGCCCTATGGGTTCACGCATGTCAAGCAAGAGCCAAATGATAGCTATGCACAGTTTGTAGACAAATTATATTCTGCCATTGACAGTCACCCTGATCTTAATGAGGCCATGAAACAGCAAATGTTTAAAATGCTGGCCTTTGATAATGCCAATGAAAAAACCAAACGGGTCTTAGGGACGCTACCAAAAAATTCAGAGGTAGCTGATATGATTGAATTGGCTGAACGCACCACACAAATGAATAATGCAGCCTATGTTGCTGCTGCCTTGCAAGGAGCTATCACTCCTACTATGAAAGGAGTCATTGCCCCCTTGTTAAAACAAAAAAAGGGAGGCAAAGAGAAAAAAGAAAAGAGGTGTTTTAATTGCGACAAATTAGGTCACTGGAAAATTCAATGTAAAGCTTTAAAACGATCAAAATGGTGTGTTCATTGTCAAAAGGATAGCCATAACACATCAGAATGCAACGGTAAAGGTAAGGGAAACGGGAACAGGAGCGCCATGCACTCTTGCGCAATGACACAAATGCAGGGGGCTTGGGCAGCATCCCAACAGCAAAAGGATGCCTCGATACCATTCCCTCCGCCACAGCTGGAAGTGCCGGAGTGGACGTGGAACAGCCGTAGACGTCACTCTACAAGACACCGGAGTGCGTCTAATAGATAGCAATATTCAAGGGCCATTAGGTCATGGTCTTAGTGCCTTATTGTTAGGAAGATCTTCAACCTCTAGACGGCGCATTTTTGTTTTGCCTGGAGTAATTGATGATGACTTTGTAGGAATTGTAAAAATAATGCTTTATTTGTTAACACCACCTGTTTTTATTCCAAAAGGTAGCTGCATAGCTCAACTGGTTCCTTTTAAATCTTGTGTTCCTCAACCGGGTATAGCAGAACGAGGAGATGGGGGATTCGGCTCAACAGGATTGCCGCAAGTATCAGGACATATTGTTCCTTCAAACAGCCCCTGGAACACACCAATCCTCACTATTCCCAGAAAAAAAAGTGGCAAGTGGAGATTGTTGCATGACTTAAGGGTAGTTAATGCAGTCATGGAAAATATGGGATCCTTGCAGCCGGGTTTGCCATCTCCTGTTATGCTACCCGAGAATTGGGATTTACTGATTATTGACTTGAAAGATTGTTTTTTCACAATTCCACTGTGTAAAGATGATGTAGAAAAGTTTGCCTTTTCGGTTCCCTCTGTTAACAAGGCTGAACCGGCAGAAAGATATCATTGGCTGGTCTTGCCTCAAGGCATGAAAAATTCTCCTATCATGTGCCAGGCATTTGTTGCCTGGGCCTTAGGACCAATTCGAAAGAAATATCTGCAACTGATAATTTATCACTATATGGATGAGATATTAATTGCTGGAAAACATTTGCAAAAAGAAACCATTTTAATAGCGATGACCAGAGAATTAGAGAAGAGGGGGTTAAAAATTGCCCCTGAAAAAATTCAACGGCAATCACCTTGGAAATATTTGGGCTGGATCATCACAGGAAGTAGTGTCAGACCGCAAAAACTAGAAATCAAATCAGACATCAAAACGCTCAATGATATCCAGAAGCTGGTTGGCGATATTCAGTGGGTAAGAGGTATCTGTGGCATAACAAATGATGATTTAAACCCTTTAATTCAGTTATTAGGCACCTCTACTCAAGCTAACAAGAAACGTGAGCTTGGTCCTGAACAACAGCGTGCATTGAGCAAAATCAGTGAAAAAATATCTCAATGTCATGCAGCTCGGTTTAATCCTCAGTATCCTATTGTCCTTATGATTGTCAATTCACAACAAGGTAGAGATTGGCCACTTGCCCTCATCATCCAATGGGTGCAGGAAGGGCCAAATCCTTTACGCATTTTGGAGTGGATATTTTCTCCAATGAGGCAGAGAAAAACCGTTGTGACCCGAATTGAAATAATTGCGCAATTAATTATGAAAGGACGATCTAGAATTCAGGAAATAGCAGGAGCGGATCCACAATCAATTATTGTGCCATTGGTTCAGGAATATTTAGAATGGCTCATTAGAAATTCTCTTCCTTTGCAAATTGCCTGCGCAGATTTCACGGGTCTCCTCACAAATGTTTATCCTGCTCACCGCATGATCCCTATGTTGCAAAACCAGACCTTTGAGGAACAGCCATATCGGTCTGAAACACCAGTAAACGGTATCACTGTTTTCACCGATGCAGGAAAGAAAACTAAAAAGGCAGGAGTCACCTGGGAAAAGGAGCCTGGTCAATGGGATAGTCACATCATCCAGGGAGGGACTATAGACTCCTTGCAGACATTAGAGCTCCGAGCTGTAATATGGGCATTTCAACATTGGAATGATCAGCCACTGAATATTGTATCAGACTCTCTCTATGTGGTTGGAGTGGTGTGGCGCATTGAAAGGGCTGTGCTTCGTGAGGTCTCGAATAAGCTGCTTGCTGAGCTGTTGCGAGAATTATTATTGACCTTAAATGACAGACGTCAATCATATTTCATCACCCATATTCGCAGTCACTTAATGACTGAAGGATTGGCCATTGGAAACAACAAGGCTGATCAATTGGTAGCTCCAGCTTGGACTGGTCCACCTGTAAATATTTTTGAGCAAGCAAAAAATTCCCATGCATTTTTCCACCAATCAGCAAAAATGTTAGCACGACAGTTTCATTTGCCCTTGACAGATGCACAAGGGATCGTGAAGTCCTGTCCAGCCTGTCAGAAAATAGGGTTTGGAGTTGGCCTCGGGGTCAACCCTAAAGGACTACGGCCCTTGCAATTGTGGCAAATGGATGTGACACATGTTGTAGAGTTTGGCAGATTGAAATATGTCCATGTTGTCATTGACACATTTTCTATGGCTGTATGGGTGACAGCTCAAACTGGAGAGACTGCTAAGCATGTTGAAAAACATCTATATTCCAGTTTTGCAGTTTTAGGAGTCCCATTATCCCTCAAGACTGACAATGGCCCTGCATATACCTCTCGTAGATTTCAACAATTTTGTCTCGCTTGGGGTATTCAGCACACCACTGGTATTCCTCACTCCCCCACAGGTCAAGCGATGGTTGAACGAGCCCATCAAACCCTGAAAGATTTGCTTCAAAAACAAAAAGGTGGAGAGCCCAGTACCCCAGCAGAAAAATTAGCTAAAGCTGTGTATGTGCTAAATTACCTGCGTCTCACAGGAGAAAGAAAAGATCCACCTATGGTAATTCATAGTGCAGTTTTAAAAACCGGGTTAGATGAACAACAGAAAATTTTGGTGCAGTATAAAAATCTCAACAACGGACTTTGGGAAGGACCAGCTGAAGTGAAACTAACTGGAAGAGGATATATGTGTTTGCTCACAGGTGAAGGTCTCCGATGGATTCCTTCTAGATGGGTAAAACCATGGAAGGAGCCGCAGTGCCAAGACTCGTCTGTAAAGGCTTTATCATCAAAATAAATTGTTAGAAGCCTCCTATGTTCCCCACACTATTAATCTCAGACAGAACATGTGGGTAACGTGGGCAAATCAAATGGGAAATAATCCTTTTGTTTATCAATGGCCGTGTCTGGCGACCTTTTTTTGAACATGTTTAATCAGAGTGTTAGAATTTGTCAAAAATAGGTTAAGGGGTTTATAAAAATAAGTTTATATTGAATTTGTTACTGAATGATAGTTATTAGGTGGTGATCCCACCCCCAGAAAAGAAGTCAAGTAATAATAAGAGGCCATTTTAACACCATAGATGTCAGAACCAGATCCGCAGATGTCCTAGGTTTGACCTATGGGTGGTTCCCATGGTCCTTTAGGGACAAGTCTGCCTTTTGGCTTTCCTTCAAGGTGCGGCCGGCCTTGTGGGGGGAGCCCTTGGGTAAACAAGCCCCAGGTGCCCCACATTGGATAAATGACTGCCAGGTGTCCTGCTTTGGGGACAGGGCCTGAGTCCATTTGTGGAAAGAGTGGAGTGTCTGTCTGTGAGGTGGACGCACTTCGCAGAGTTTTCCTGTTGGGGAAGGACCTCCTGACTCTTCCCGCAACTGGGCCCCGGTCAGGTTTGGCATTTGCAAATGGGGGCTTCATGGGAAAACAATATGGGACTACTTCTATGTGATCAGCCTATTGACTTGGTTGTCTCCCATTCCTTCTGTGGGAGACTTTGTTTCTTTGTTAATTCCACCTATTGTTGAATTCCACCTATTATTGGTCGCTATTATATTAATGATTGTACTTTGTGTTTTCGAAAAGGTAACAAGCATGATTAAATATACCATGAAGAACGTATGGCTGGCTCAAGAAGAAAAAGGGGGAATTGTAGGAATGTATTTTAAAAGAGAATAACCATATAGTGAACCAGCCATACGGGATGTTGGCCTAGGCATGTAGCCGCATTCTAGAAGTTACTTCAGAGGAAGAAAAAATGAGAAAGAGCAGTGACAGCTTGCAGGAGCGAACAGATAAGAGTGACCAATTGGACAATCCGTGAGAAGAACTCAAGAAACAACGAGAGCTGAACTGAGCTGCATGTTTGCCTCGTGCTAGAGACTTTTATCAAATTAGATAATGCGTGACCGTGTGTAGGGATAGAAAACCTGTTTAAAAAGGGACAGACAGAATTAACTGAAGATTTAGACAGTGTTAGGCATGCTGTGTAGTAAAATAAGAATTGCTGTTAAAAATTTTTCTGTTATTAGCCCTAGGTTAAGGTTGTAAAGATTTAGATGAAATGCGTTGTATGAATCTGTCTAATCACTCTTTCTCTATTCATAAGCAACTGCAGCAATTAAGAGAGAATATGAAGAAATTCACTGTCATAATTTCCTCGTTGTTCCCATCATTTGTTTGGATTCCTCAAAATTAAGAAGGGGGATTTGTTGGGGGGTTTTTTAGCAAGCAATGGACATGTGAGCAATCCAACCTTCGAGCCTGACCCGGATGCTGAAGCAGGATGGGGAGTTGGGAAAGGTGTGACGGTGTGAATGCATGCTTTAAGGTCGCAAATCAATTTATGCCACGCTAGTGCTGTTAGCCAATTAGTAGTTAGAAGAGTCTCGTGAAGAGTCTTGTGACTTAGTGCTCTGTCTATATAAACTGGGTTGTAACGCCATTAAAGTGCCTTTCACAAGATTTATTAAGTCTCTATGTGATTGCTTGCCCTGACTTCCCGCACTCTACCTAGAAAACAACAATCCCCAAATTACATTCTAAAAGACATCAGGTTTTTTTAAGCCAGCCTTGAGATCTCTGGAAGAATGCAGAGGACGCTATTTGAACGTCTGAGGGTGGCAGTACTGGGAGCAGTAGGTTTTCCCCAAATACAGATTCCAGTATCACAACCCCAGATTTTTTTCCACAGGGCCCCTGTCTCATCCAGATCTTTCAGCCCTACTTTTGGCTTTTCTTCTCCAGCTCTCTACATCCTTGCTTCCCCACTCCTGGTTTCCCCTTTACCCTCAGCTACTAATCCCAGCTTCCACTTCCATACCCAGCTGGTCCCAACCTGTGCCACTGGTCTGCTTGCCCAAGGGACCATGTCAGTCCAGTCTTAACACCCTCCTCCAAGCTCCAGTGCTTCCTCTGGATTCCAGTCCCAGTTTCCCTCCCAAGGCTCCTTCTTCCAGCCTCAAAGAATCACTCCTGTTGGAGTGACAATCTGAAGATTGTCTAGTCCAATCCCTCTCTGCTCAAAGCAGAGTCAATTAAAGCACGTTGCTCCTCAGGTCCTTGTCTCTCTTTTTTTTTCCAGTTAGTTGGGACTTCCACACAGGCTTGCTTGGGATCCTTGTCCTGACCTTCCCCTCTCCATCTCTTAATGTTTTCTCTGGCAAACACATGCCCAAGGCTCTGGTCACATCCCCTTCACGCTGCAGATTTTTTTCCTATGGTGCCCGAATCATGTTTCAGGAACACAGTTGCATGGTGTCTCCTTGTCATTAGGTCGTGCCCTTGCACCAAAGTAGCCCCCATCCTGAAAGAGGATTAGAAACAGAGAAAGTCCTGCCCTCCTCCTGCTAGAAGGACTGCAGCAGACTTGCTTGGGTGCACAGGACCTGTCTGACTAGCACCATGCAGAAAGGCAGCATCCCGTGGGCTCCTTTAGACAATTGAGCTGCTAAATTGACAAAAGCCACGACTGAGCATGCATCAACTGCAATTTTCCAAAGACCCATCACAAGTCTACATCTCCTCAAATATTTTCAGGGCCAGCACACCGCTAGTGTGACTTCTTGCCCCATGTCAGATCCTTGCTCTAAAGCAGAGCATGCTGGAGTCAAAATATTACCAAAATTTATTCAATGGACAAATCAATTACTCAATTTGTCTTTCCTGTAATCTTTTTTTTTTTGTCTTTGTCTATATTTAGCCCATACCTGGGGCTAAACTGTAGCAGTTGTTCTACCACCCCATGACCCCTCCCCAGCTGAGAAGGGGAATCGGAGGGAAAAAAAAAGGGAGAAGCCCTGTGGGTTGAAGTAGAAACAGATTTAATGGAATAACAAAACCAATACAAACACCGACATAAAGTATACAAGGTGATACACAGCCTGGTCCTCAAGGTCAGGAGAAGGCGGCCAGGAAGGAGAAGCCCCAAGAAGAGAAACTCCACCCTTAGTAAACTCCCTCCTTTTATAATGAGCTGGATGTCAGTGGTATGGGATACACCTGTGAGTCAGCTTGGGGCAGCTGCTTTGATTGAATCTCCCAGCTGACTCAGGGCTACTCATGGCCTGCCTGCATAGCTGGCCCATGGGTCTGTTCCTGGTGAACCAGGACAGTCATAAAGACTGAACTTAAAAAAATAAAATAAACCTGAGGCAGATACACAGCATGGAAATTTTCAGCACAGGCACTTCCAATCCAGCCAAGTTAGAAGCTGTGGAGGAATGGCTTGCTGAACAGGGCCGAATGTAGCAGCTGTGAGCGAGCAGTACTGATAACGGGAGCTGTACTGCTGATAGCTGTAGCTTCCCAGGGTCACTCTGACCTGGAAGCTTGTGGAAAGCTCCAGGTCAGAATAAGCCCGAATCTGGTGGAAAGTTCCAAGGTAGAACCTGCGGGAAGAATCCAGAAGAAGATAACCACAAGAGGCTGGAATATGCAAATGTAGCTTTATGCTTAGCCAATCAAATATAGATATGTAGGCATAATTTAACATAAGTAGGCATAATTAACCTCCAGTGTATAAAAGGCATAGCAGAACTCGAATAAAGTTGAAGCTTGCTTATAACTCATACTGAGTTGCGTCCTGCTTCCCTCGCCTTCTCCAACATTCTGCAACAAGAAGCAAGTGAAATAAATTCCTAGTCATGACAAATATTACTTTTTATTTGGTTATAACTTGCCTTTCTTTTCCACAGAAGCAGAACTGTTGCAGTGATGCTCAATGCAGCAAGAAGAGTGGTAAGGGTAATGAGGACTTCCCACCCGTAAGAGGTTTCTACGTACCCTGTACCTGTAAGGAAGAAGGCAAAAGATTCACAGTGTGAGTGGAAGTTACAGTGCTGCTGCATTTTTAACCCTGGAAACAGCCTCAAAAGAGCTAAAATACAGAAGCAGTGCAGAATATGGTGGCACAGATGCACACAGCCTTCAAAACAGTTTGACTGAACAGAGAGCAGGGTGCAGCTGAAGAATCACACAAAAGAGATGGGATATAAGCAGTTGCACTTCATGTAGATTAGAGGGAGATGACATAACTATGAAAGCCAAGAAGGGTGGTAGTTTGAGGCTGACAAAGGTCTTCAGTGATATGGGAAGAAAGAGAGATGGTGGAAAGCACATAGGTCACACAAACTAGCAGGGTGAGTACTGTAAGCATCCTCTGACCAGTATTGCAAAGCTCTTTCGTCATGGCTCTTTGCATTTACACTTTAAGAAGTTTTTAATATCCAGCATTCAGTAATGCAACTCCAGCCAGTCAGCAGGATGCATGTCCTTATCCCTTTTCTATAATATTCCTCTTTTCATGACCTGAAGCTCTCCCTTGCTTTCCATTCTGTGCATTAACAGAACAGCTGACCCCTTGTACCACATGGAAAAGGGGGAGGGATTACAGTCAGTCCCTAACCTGTTCATGAGCCTCTAACTGTGAGCACCTAACCTATTCATCTGACTATGGCGAGCACCCTAACCACTGACCTTGTGTTCAGCTCTCTCTGTCACACTGCTAAAGGACAAACCGCACTGTGGGCACTAACACCTAAAAGCACTCTCTGACCCAGTGCCCAGGCTCCCTGGTTAGACCCTGACTTTATGCTTGCTGTTCCCAGGAAGCTGTAGCAGCGCAGACATAAATTACTGCATCTTCATGTCCCCATCTGTGCATTGGAAAAAATAGCACAGGTCACCTGTGTAAAGCACATTCAACTCTGATGGCATTAAGCACTGGGCATAAAGTATTATTCCCACTTGACTTTATAGTGTGTTTGGGTAGAGGAAAAGCAGAGCAAAGATCATAGAATCATAGAATAGAACCATAGAATCGTTTTTGTTGGAAAAGACCTGTAAGATCATCAACCACTAACCCAGCACTGCCAAGTCCACCACTAAACCATGTCCTTCAGCACTGCATCTATACATCTTTTAAATACCTCCAAGGATGGGGACTCCACCACTGCCCTGGGCAGCCTGTGCCAGTGCTTGATAACCCTTTTGTTGAAGGAATTTTCCTAATAACCAACCTAAACCTCCCCTGGCACAACTTGAGGCCATTTCCTCTCATCCTATCACTGATACCCGGGAGAAGAGACCAACCCCCGACTCACTACAACCTCCTTTCAGGTAGTTGTAGAGAGCAATGAGGTCTCCCCTCAGCCTCCTCTTCTCCAGACTAAACCACCCCAGTTCCCTCAGCCGCTCCTCATAAGACTTGTGCTCCAGACTCTTCACCAGCTTCATTGCTCTTCTTTGGACACACCCCAGCAACTCAATGTCCTTCTTGTAGTGAAGGGCCCAAAACTCAACACAGTATTCGAGGTGCGGCCTCATCATCTTTTTATAGCCAGATCCAGCTGATTTTTCATTGCCTGCCCTTCCTTTCTGGTTGTTCACTCACCTCTAGCAAGGACAAACACTCCCTTTCCCATTTTCTGGATGTCATTCCATTTGACCTCACAGTATCATGTGCCAGTAGAAGAGGTGCTTTCAAGTGGCATGAATCTGTGTTTGTAAGGTATGGTAGCAGTCTCATTCTCTTTTTCCAGAAGGGATGGCTACGTTTTCCGACCTACTATAGATGAGTGTTTTCCAGTCCAGTGAATTAATCCAGTAATAGAAGACTGAAAATTTGGTGTATTTTGGCATGTAAGGGAAGAGGACTTGACAGGGATGGATATTCCTTCACGGAGTAGTGCAACCTGGATTGGAGGTTTCTGCTGTATGTCGACATTTCCTCCTGTAAGGATAATAATTGTTAGCAGTCACTTAACACCACTTTAAGTCAGGAGAGGACTGCTGCCCCTCAGACCAGGGTGGTGGTGAAAATAACCATACTTCAGGCAGCACGCCCGCAGCACACAGTGTTGGCCCTTGTCAGAAACTAAGTGATTCAGAGCACGTGCCTCATGTTATCTACCACATCTCTTAGGTAATTGCTGTGTGATTTTCGATAGCCTGTTGCATTCACAGGCTTCCCCTTTCCCTTGTGAGCTCCTCCACACAATGCCAGCACACAGGACAGGAAATGAAGCAGGAAGGGAACTGATTTTGCAGTGGTGTGAGACTGTATTTACAGCAGATGAACAGAAAGCAATTTTCCAAGACAAACACTAGCTGGACATCTCCTGAAACTCCTGGGCTACAAACCTCTGTTTGGGCGTCTATGTGTGCCCATGTGATGACTCTGTGCCAGTGAAGGTGCTGTACGCAAGCAGGTGTAATCAGCAGGACTGTGTATTGCTGAAGCATGAGTGAGGAAGGAAATTGCATATTCTGCACAGGGGCCAGCACCAGGGCCATGAGAAATAAAACACAGCTTAATCACGCCAAACTTTTCCTGCTGCAAATGGGCAGCAAAGTGCAAGACTCGATGCTAGATATGGGAACTATCTGCAAAAGACTGCAGATCTTAAATATCTATGTGTGACAGTATCTTAGGCAGAGAGATGGGAGATCATGCCCTTCATGTGCTTCCTCCTTACACAGACAGGGCTGTTGAAAGTGATCTATCACTGCAATTCAGTAGACAATGATGTCAGGAGTTACAAGAGAGGATGAATAAGCACAGATGGGGAACCACACCATAGTTCACTCCCTGTTTTGTTTAATAAAAAATAAAAAAGCTAAGAGTAAGCCACAGGCTAGTAAGGAGCCTGGAGTACAGGATCTCTTTGGCTTCCCAGCCAAATCTGGGTTTAACATAAGGCAGTCTCTGGATCTATTTGTTTGGCAGCTGACATAACACTGTACATAGAGCAACTTAAGAGGAGGCCCATTCAAACCACTATTGTCTTTAAAAAAGGGAACTGGAAACTTACACACAAGTCTCCTTACAAAATGAAGGATTCTTTCAGAGACATGAAAATAGAAAGGGGGGAAAAAGGTAGAAAGTAGGGGATGGGCAGGCTTTTCCATTCATGCTTTTGATGGGATTCCCTGGGGTTCTGCATCTATGAACAGGCTCATAAAAAGGCACTAAATCTGTCCCAGAGCACAGCCAGGATTGCTTTCCTGTCATTGTGCACTAACACTGCATCCCAACAGCAGCATCACCTCTGCACAGTGGGACTCGGCATCAGAAAAGGCAACTCAGACTTCGCGCTGCTGAACGCTGAGCACTGAGGAAGCATTGTGGGGGGCAATAATGGAAGGAGAGCACAGCCACTGTTCAGAAAGGACTGTCAGGAAATTACATCCGTTAAGGAAAATCCTCTATAGATGACATAGCCAAGGACAACAGCCCAAGAGTAAGAAAGAGTGTACGTTACATCACTAGAAAAAGGTTCTTAGCTGTAAAAGCAACTGAGATGCAGTACACTCCTACGGGACACGCTCACTCGTCATGAGTGCACAGTCCTGTGTACGCTGGATACAATATTATGAAAAGACGGTAACAGAAAATCCTGCAAACACTGTGGAAGTGATAACCCAAGCAGTCTCTTCTGGGCCTTATTTCCTAAAATAATTCATCATTCATCATCCTTCTCCTCATCTCTACCCAGCAGAACACACATGAATATAGTTTCTATACAAGACATGGCTAAGCACTGCTGTAACAAAACAGAGGAGAGATCCATCTTCTTACAGTATCCCAGGAGCCATTAGCTTCAGAAGAACATGCCAGGGAAAAAGCCAAAACATTTTATTTAGGTTATCTAATCCTTCTCCCATGTTCCCCCCTTCTTGAGGATTCTCTCTCAGCTTTGAAATGCTTAAAAGACAAATAACAGCAGCGTGCAAATTCCTTGAGGGGATCTCTGGAAATTAGTGAAAGATAGCAGCTGGAAATGCTCTAATATGAACAAATGTGAGGGTAAACAAGAGGAATAAAAAACTGCTTTTTTACCTCCACACTGAAGCAACCAAAGAAACAGGAAGATGACTTTTAGACTAGAAGCCATGATGGGGGTCAAACGCTGTCAGAAAGCAACCGGATGCAAAGATCCAAAAGGTTTAAGACATGGGGGTTTGTCAGGTATTTCCACTCCCGGGCAGCTGGTCGATCCTCTCCTTTCTGCGAAGGGACAGGCGGGATGGACACACATGGCTTTTGGCAAGCTGTTCCTGGCACATGCAGCCTCTTCTGCTTTTCGGTCAGACTCCTCCCCCCACCAGGCTTCATTTCTCTGTACTGTTGTGATGGTGTTACACCTCCCAGTAAGTGTCCAAAGATTAGACCATAAACTCTTTAATGCATAGAGATTTATCTCTTGATGACCGTAAAATATCACATGCATTTAAAGCAAACTTTGTCATCACCTTCCACAGTGACTGAAGCCCCATGTTGGAATATGGAAAAAAATATGCTTTGACTGATGCAGATCAAGGCCATTGAGGTGAATGTGCTCAAATTCAGTGAAGGATTCAACTGACTCTGGAGCGGTGGACAAGCTTAAAAATGGCATGGTGGGATTTTTACCGCAATTTTACAAGGATGTGTTTACACAGTTGTTTTGGAACAGCTATTTCTGATTATCTGACTGCATGGACCATTAAAGTTTTGCAATAAGGGCACCTTACTTTATCTTGAGAGCTTTGTTCACACAGAGAAGCTACTGAGAAGTGCCACAGGGTGTGGGTTCAGGGCATAGTAGCACCAAACTCCTCCTTTCTGTGAACACTCAAGTGTAGGATCACCTGTTTTCCCTTCAACACAGAAAACAAGTACCTGCACCAACAGTTAGTACAGAGGAATGGCTCCACTGTCCTGACTGCACCAAACTTCCCTCCACAGCCAACTCCTCCACTAGGTAACTTTGAAGGAAGGCACTCGTATTCCAGAAGTGAGAACAACCAGACAGCAAATTCAACCCCAACAGCTGGGATGTTTCAGATCCGCACGATGTTGGCTATCAATCAGCTTCATAATGCAGGCAAGCCTTAAGAAATCAATTGTAGGGAAATCTAAGGACAGCCCTTTGAAGAAGGGGCTACCTGGACCTGTTGTCTACCTGAACTTCAATAAGGCATTTGACACTGTTTCCCACAGCATTCTGCTGGAGAAGCTGGTGGCTCATGGCGTAGACAGGTGGACTCTTCACTGGTTTAAAAACTGTCTGGATGACCGAGCCCAGAGAGTTGTGGTGAATGGAGTTAAATCCAGATGGAGACCGGTCACAAGCGGTGTCCCTCAGGGCTCGGTCTTGGGGCCAGTCTTGTTTAATGCCTTTATCAATGACCTGGATGAGGGGATCGAATGCACCCTCAGTAAATTTGCAGATGACACGAAGTTGAGTGGGAGTGTCGATCTGCCTGAGGGTAGGGAGGCTCTGCAGCGGGATTTGGACAGGCTGCAGCGATGGGCTGAGATCAACTGCATGAGGTTTAACAAGGGTAAGTGCCGGGTCATGCACTTTGGCCACAGCACCCCCATGCAGCGCTACAGGCTTGGGGCAGAGTGGCTGGAAAGCTGCCTGGCGGAAAAGGACCTGGGGGTGTTGGTTGACAGCCAACTGAACATGAGCCAGCAGTGTGCCCAGGTGGCCAAGAAGGCCAATGGCATCCTGGCCTGTATCAGAAATGGTGACCAGCAGGAGCAGGGAAGTGATCGTGCCCCTGTACTCAGCCCTTGTGAGACCGCACCTTGAGTACTGTGTCCAGTTCTGGGCACCGCAGTATGGGAAGGACATTGAGGTGCTGGAGTGAGTCCAGAGAAGGGCAACGAGGCTGGTGAGAGGTCTGGAAAACAGGCCTTATGGAGACCGGCTGAGGGAACTGGGGTTGTTTAGCCTGGAGAAGAGGAGACTGAGAGGAGACCTCATTGCCCTCTACAACTACCTAAAAGGAGGTTGTAGTGAGGCTGCTGTTGGTCTCTTCTCCCAAATGACTAATGACAGGACGAGAGGAAATGGCCTCAAGTTACGTCAGGGGAAGTTTAGGTTGGATATTAGGAAGAAGTTCTTTACTGAGAGGGTGGTTAGACATTGGAACAGGCTGCCCAGGGAGGTGGTGGAGTCACCGTCCCTGGGGGTGTTCAAAAAACGGGTTGATGAGGCACTTGAGGCCATGGTCTAGTGGTCTAATGGTTAGGAATATGATGGGATAAAGGTTGGACTTGATGATCCTGGAGGTCCTTTCCAACCATAATTATTCTATGATTCTATGAAGAAAACCCTCTCTTTGTGGGAGGATCCTGCCGCCTATATTCACAAAGAGTCTTTGATTTTGACGAAAGCTTGTTTTTAGCTAAGACATCTGCAATGCAACAGCTGAGCAGCATCTGACTCAAAAAAAACCCTTGATGTCTGAGAGGTCTTCACTTCTCTTTAGGCAGCTTCCTCCTTTCGCACTTCTTGTGAGACATTTGCACTTTCCACAAGAAAGCACTTTGCTGGCATTTCAATGATGCCCACTCACATGGGCTGTGGAGACTGGTGGGGGATGGCTGTGCAGGGAAAGACTTAAGAAGGTAGATGAGCCTGTAAACCGCATGTCATCAAAATCACTTTCTATTGGTTGTTTTATCCCTCCAGAGTCTGTAGGAGCGAGGTTTGCTCCAAAGCAACCTTTGGTTTACAGCCTTTTCCCTCCTGTTCAGCCTGGGGCAGGTCCTCAGGAGGAAGCGGTCTTGACACAGGGGGTGGCACGCAGCTGCGGCCGTTGCGTCCCCCTGAGCCCAGGGACAGCTCCAGTACCTTGCTGAGAGTCCTGACAGATGGGGAGAGGAGCAAGTGGCTTTGTGTGGCTCTGCAAGGCTGGTGCAGCAGCTGCACTCCTCTGGGGAAGGTTTAGTTCAGATTAGCCAAAAACAACTCCTCTCCCCAAGTCATGCTGACGTGAGCTGCACAGGGCTGGTCTCAGCTGGAAATCGCCCCTCACAGGTCTTAACGCTGAGCAGCAAGGACAATCAGGAGTGGTCACAAGACACATGGGGCCCACTTGATATTTCACATATGTAGGCACAGATCAGGCAGCTGTAGCTCTGGGGGGCTGTGGGGTTACAACAGTGCTCGGTAGCATTTCTCATGCCTGAATGGCATACCAAGGTAGTTGGAGCAGGGAGGGTGAAGGGGGCAGGGGTTTACTAGCCTCCTGTGGAAGAACTCTGCTGAACAGTGAGGGCTTCTTCAGCTCTTTTATATCACGCTCATCCCCATGGTAGCGCACAGCTTTGCAATTTCCAGCACTGATGTATTTCTAGAGGACAGAACATGCTGCTCCTGTCAGTGATGTGTTTTAACTGTTATCAGCATTTATCTGCTTCAGGAATTCAGACCGATAAATGGATTAAGTGCGGTAGGTTTGTAGGGCTGCTAGGTCAACATCCTCCTTCCGTCCTTTCCCTTCTCTTCCTATAAACAACCCTGCTGTCACTCTAAATGCCAAGTCCTAGGAATATCGCTGTCTGGAATTTACAAAAAAAAAAAATAAATAGATCTAACATTTCAAAAGAAATCACACATTAGACTCAGATGTGGGATTAGAGGCACGGCCAGGCCAGAAATACATTCACTGCTGGAATTTGCTATGGTAGAGCTCGCTGAAAAGAAATGGCTTTGAAATAACTACCCAGCAGCTATTAACTGCGAGACAAGATGACATTCTGTTCCTTAGAGCCTAAAGGGAGCCTGAATCTTTGAATTAGAATTTAATATTCAATTTAGTCTGGGGATTCTGGACTGAGTTTTAACCCTGGAGACATAAATGGGAGGAAGATGAGGAAAAGCTGGAGAGTTGTGTGTTTCTATTACCAGCCTGTAGCAGGGCTGAACTGATCTCCCTGAAACTTAGGTGGAACTAACCAGGATACCTGTGCCAAAGGAAATAAATTACAAAGCTCCAAAGGAATAGGTCATTGTATGACCTTTACTCATGCATTATACAGTACACTGCTGCGTGTGAGCTGGTCCTTGCAGCATGACGAGGAGAGAGCTGCCTGTCCAGCTATAGCCCTGCCACAGCACAGACTGGCCAGGATCCGTATGGCTTAGTCCTTCCTTTGATGCAGCAAATGCTGATCTCTTCCTGAGACTAAACACAGGATTGGGCCAGATGCTAGCAACAGCTTCTGCTTGTAGCTGGAAAGCGGCCATTAATTTCACTCGAGCGCTGTTAAAAGCCCACGACAGTGGCCAGCATTCCCAACTGTGAGGAAAAGCACATTGTTCTGGCGTGCACGAACAACAAGTTTGAGCAAGTGCTGAACCTACCAGCATTGCCTGTTCACAGCTGTGTCCAATGTACACCCCACAAGTAAAGGTATACACACACAACGTGCCCACACATGCCCCCACAGCCAACTCCAGGGAAAGCATTTATTCAAACAGAAAGGCTGCTGCTAGCCAAGGCAAAAGCAATGCTGCAGAGACCACAACAAAGCCTCTCTATTGCTGAAGCGTTTAACAGCACAACCATCCAAAAGAGAAACACCGCCTGGCGCAGAGAAGAGCTGCAGCAACTCAAGGAGCCTGACTGCAGAGCAATGCACTTCACAGCATTTCCTAGCACAGCAGCTCCGGATTTGCTGCCTTGTCAGAGACCAGCTCAATCCCCTGTCGCTGAAAGCCAGCCAGCGGCAATGCATGCACCTCTGAGGATTCACAATCTCTTTTGCCTCCTCTAACCCCAGCCTCTGCAGCATACAGTTTCCCCTCTGTCTTGCAGCGGGAGTGATAGGAGAGCCAGTGTGAGCGGGGCGGGGCCGTACCTCTGCCACTGTTGTGTGTCGAGTGCCTCACAGCAGAGCTGGATGATGCCAAGGTAAAAGCTGCCAATGCCCTTGCCACATTTCCACCCGTTGAACTGCTCTAGGGAAGACAACAATCAGCGACTCGCAGGAAACCAGAAAAAGAAAGGTGTTGACACTGCTGTGGGGAAAGGAGGGGGCACTTCTATTTCCCTTTCACCAACAAAACAAGTCTGCCTCAGAAATCACCCTGCTTCTGCTCTTTTCCTGTTCATCTCCTGGAAAGATTCCCGAGGACTAAATTATCATCACACGCCTGATGCTGCGTGGCTGCACCTCAACCTCGGGGCGCTCCCTATGGCTGCCCTTCACAGGCTCCCTCCCACAGCCTGCGTGGCGAGTCGGGGCGAGCAGGACTTCACCTAGAAGGACCGCTTTGCCTTCTCAGGCTGCCACCTTCCAGGAGGATGTCCACCTGGCCGAGCCCGGAGCAGAAGCAGGGCTGGAGCGGCCCTGCTGACAGCAGAGCGGGCCATGGTTCGTCCACTCGTGCAAGGGGGTAAGAGCTTCCCCCGGGCGGCTCACTCGCACCGGGAGGAACGGCAGAGCCACCTCGGCTGAGGCAGAGGGCCGCCCGCCACAAAACCGCGGCCCGGCTCGGTGACGGAGCGGGGGCCGAGGGGCGGCGGCCGTTGCCAACTCGCGCCCTCGCCCACGAGATGGCGCCGTCGCCCCGGCCGCCCTTCGGCGGGGCCCGCCCCGGCCCCGCAGCGGGGTGCTGTGCCACCTGCCTTCAGGCTCACGCGAAACGCAGATGGGGAGCCGGGCTCCTACGGGTCCCTTAGGAAATGAAGGGTGTGAAACCCCTGTGTTGGTCCGAGCTCGTCCGGCGCCCCCCGCCCGCCACGGCCCCAGGTCACCGGGGGAGCCGCCATGTTTCACAGCCGGGACCACTCGGCATCTCCCCTGCTCAGCAGCACCGCAGCCATAACCCCAGAGAAAATGAGCACAACTAGGATCCATTTAAGGCAAAATTAATGCTAATTAACTGTAATCAACAACTCGAAGAACAACAGGTGGTTAGACATTGGAACAGGCTGCCCAGAGAGGTGGTGGAGTCACCGTCCCTGGGGGTGTTCAAAAAACAGGTTGATGAGGCACTTGAGGCCATGGTCTAGTGGTCTAATGGTTAGGAATATGATGGGATAAAGGTTGGACTTGATGACCCTGGAGGTCCCTTCCAACCATAATTATTCTATGATTTACTCAGCAAGCTGCAGATACCGCAGCAGCAGTTCGATCATTAGGCAGGAGCAAGCAGGAGATGGGGTGCGGGAAAGGAAAATAAACCTTACTGCAGGCTCTGTTGGATACGCAGCTGCAATGGGTTTAATCTGTGCCTGCTCCCAGCTGCTGGCTGCCCTCCTCACTCTCCCCTCACTGCCTGAGGTCACTGTCCCTGCAGCAGCCCCCACTTGTCATCCCCCTACATCTCCTGCCCCACCGCAGGCAGCTCCCCTCGCACCCCCAGCTCGCAGCCACCTCCAGCAACGGCGGTGGAATCCCTTCTACTGAGCCCTTTTGAGGGCAGCAGCCCTCAGCCAGGAGGGCGAAGCGTGGGGAGCTGTGGGCAGCATGGCCTCCAGTGCCTGGCACCATCTGCCCCAGCCACTCACAAGCCGTCCCTCCTATGCCGAGGGTGCTCTGAAAACTCCTGCCAGCGCTGGTGAGGCGCATAGTCTTATTATGAATGATACCTCTCAACTTGCAGAGGCCTCCTGGCACGGCGTGTGGGCTCCCGGCTGGGCTCTTGCTGCAGCAGGTGAGAAAGCAGAGATGATCTTTATACTGATTTTTCTTGAGAAAGCTTTTTACATACTTTCCACAACCAGCAAAGCCCAGGCACTTATTTCGTGCCACTCACTGGTGATGCTGCACTAGTCAAGGCTCCAGCGGTGGTATTTAGCTTACCATGCCAGGTGTCTCGCCAGCAGCCATGGGAGTACAAGAGCAGGAGTCCCAGGCACACAGCCCTCCCACAGCCATGGTATGTGTCACCAGCCCTGAGGTGCCACGTCTGGGCCAGCCTGAACTTTCTCACATAAGCAGTAAAAATGCAGGGGGCAGGATGCTGGCCAGGAGCAGGGCATGCTGCCAACAGCTCCCAGCTGTGCTCTCTTTAAACAGGAGCCCCCGACCCCTCTCCTCACCAGCTGCATGCCTTGAGGTGTGCACATCATGCCCTGAAATCCCCGATGCCCCTATGCATCCTCTCTGTAAGGGGCAAAGGGTGGGAGGCAGGCAGGTTTGGCAGGAGCTGTGTCCTGCATGGGGCAGACACAGGGAGGATCATGTTGGACAAGGTGGCAGCAGTTGTGAGGGAGCCACAGGACAAGTCCTTGCCAGTGATGGCCTCGCCAGATGGCCTTTCTGGCCTCGTCTGCAGAAGAAAGCTGCTCCAGCCCCAGCAAGTCCCACTTTGAGCCAGCCGGCTGTGCCAGCCCTGGCTCCCCACACCCTAGCAGGGAGCATCTTCTTACCACCTCCAGCCAGTACCCAGGTCTGCCCCACGGCTGCCCCAAAATCCAAGCTCCTTCCCCCCAGGCTCATTCAAGGAGACTCTGTGCTCCCCCGCGCCCAGACACCAGACCACCTCATTTCCTCCCCTGTTCCTCCTCTCGCTTTTTTCAGTGTTTGGTGTTTTTTTCCTTTACTTTTAATGTCTTCCCTTTAAAAAAAAAAAAAAAAAAAAATCTGGGACCCTTTCTTTGGCCTGCAGAAGCTTTCCAGCTCAAGGTGTTGGGGCACAACCTTCATCACAGCAACAGCAACCTCGGGAACCAGCACAGCCCCCCCGCAGCAGACACATATGTGCAGTCGCACCCCACTTTAGATCGGCACAGCTTTGCTTGTGCACGCCAGGCCTCTGCCAGCTCCTGGGAGAAAGGCTGGGAAGGGATTAAGTAGCTAAGAATCTCACTGGCAAATGAATATTGCTTTTTTTTCCCCTATTAATTCCTCAGCTTTGCTTTTATCACAAACTGTGGAGAATATGCAGGCTGATACAGCTGTTATAGCACACTCTCCCAGAGTGGAAAAACATCTTTTCACCACCAGATCCCATTCTGGCTATCCAAACTAAATAAAGCATCCTGGCAAAGCATTTGCTGGAAGAACCGCCTCTCTGCTAGGATTTTTGCCAATACAGAAATATGTTTCATTCTGTCTTCCCTCCCCACCCCACAATTTCCCACCTGCTGTCCACATCCCTGGCTGACAAGGCTGCAGGACAAGGATCTGTACTTTTGGCCTCATGCAAAAGGATCATCATTGGGGTTTATTTTTCAAACCCTTTGAAGTGCTGAGGTCTGAACCCCCAGCCCTGAATTAAGGTTGACATATGGGTGGTTCCCATGGCCCTTTAAGAGGAGGGGATGAGTTTACCTTTTGGCTTTCCTCCAAGGTGCAGCAGGCCTTGCAAGGAGAGCCCTTGGGTAAACAAGCCCCAGGTGCCCTGCATTTTGATAACAAGTGCCAGGTGTCCTGTTTGGGGATAAAAGCTGGGCCCACTTGCAGGAAGGGTTGGAGAGTCTGTCTGTGGAGTGGATGCACTTCACAGAGTTTTTCCTGTTGGGGAAGGACCTCCTGACTCCTCATGCAACTGGATCGCAGTCAGGTCTGGCACGTACAAATGCGGGCTTTGTGGGGAGGCAACATGGGGTTACTTCTGTCATATGTAACCACCTTATTGTCCTGGTTGTCTCCCATTTTCTCTGTGTGTTACCTTGTGTCTCTGCTTGTTCCATCTATTATGAGTGATACTATGTCATTCCTGGGGTCGCTGGGGTTGATGTCTGTTATTCGTGATCTAACTTGTTTGTACCCCCAGCGATCCTCTATATACTGACCCCTTTACGTGAAATAGAACTTACTCACTGGATTGTTGTTCTACTGCTGGCTGTGTCTTTTGTACTGGGCCTACTAACTGGCAAAACAAAATTGGCAACGAGGATGGCCCCGTCTGATGTTCCCGGTTGGGAAGATCCCGTGTACAGTTCGCTGGCTCTTGAATGGGTTAAATTTGGGGGGCCATGTGAACAGTGTGAGAAACGGTTGGCAGAGGCTGAACCACAGGATGTTTTGGAAACTATTCAAAAGTTTTCCAATAAGGCATGGGATGCTGT
This sequence comes from Podargus strigoides, assembly GCA_028020825.1. NCBI lineage: Eukaryota > Metazoa > Chordata > Aves > Caprimulgiformes > Podargidae > Podargus > Podargus strigoides. The sequence goes on along the minus strand of CM051662.1, from coordinate 25,897,574 downwards.
AACCTTCGGGAGACGGGGATGGATTTTGTTAACAGCGTATAAGAAACAGCACCAGCAGAAAGAACAATTACTGGTAGAATGTTCCCACATGCGAGATCAGATTATGACTTTAGAAACTTTAAATAAGCTCCTTACTGACAAGCTGGACACTTGCCAAGCTGTGCCTGAGAAGGCTACAGTACAAGTTGCCCAGTGTAAACGTGGGAAGAGAAGGGGGCACGCTAGTCATAAGAAGGTCCACTCAGAAGTTGTAGAGGTGGATGTGCACTGTAATCCTGATGACTCGGATGATGATATTTGGTACCCTGCGGAGTCCAATGGGGCTGGTGCCTCAGATGACTCTGCAGATGCGAGACCAGTCATCAGGAGAAAGATAGAATTTTCCGAAAACCAGCCGCCGGTGAACAAACCCACAATGGAGAATTTTACACAGCAAGAAATTAATGATATCCTTGCACGATTTAGTCAGAGGCCAGGAGAGCCCCTGCTTGCTTGGATGGTACGTTTGTATGATCAGGGAGCATCAGGGGTTAGCCTGGACAACTTGGACTGTAAAAAGTTTGTGACACTGAGTTTTGACCCTCTTGTGCAGGATGCATTTCGAAATAACGATCAGAGTACCAATCTATTGGCTGTAGCTGCTGCAGGGTGCAAGGCAAAATACCCCCTAGATAATAGCTGGCCAGGATCTGACTGACCGTGGTATACTCTGCGGGATGGTATACAACGGGTAAAGGAAGAAGGAATGAAACTGGCCATTCATGTGGGACATGCTGAGGTATTGTTTTGCCAATTAGTAGGCTCAGTACAAAAGACTCAGCCAGCAGCAGAACAACAATCCAGTGAGTAAGTTCTATTTCAGGTAAAGGGGTCAGTATATAGAGGATCGCTGGGGGTACAAACAAGTCAGATAGATCACAAATAACAGACATCAACCCCAGCGACCCCAGGAATGACACAGTATCACTCATAATAGATGGAACAAGCAGAGACACGAGGTAACCCACAGAGAAAATGGGAGACAACCAGGTGAACAAGGCAGTTACATATGACAGAAGTAACCCCATGTTGCCTCCCCACAAAGCCCGCATTTGTATGTGCCAGACCTGACTGCGATCCAGTTGCATGAGTGGTCAGGAGGTCCTTCCCCAACAGGAAAACTCTGTGAAGTGCGTCCACTCCACAGACAGACTCTCCAACCCTTCCTGCAAGTGGGCCCAGCTTTTATCCCCAAAACAGGACACCTGGCACTCGTTATCAAAATGCAGGGCACCTGGGGCTTGTTTACCTGAGGGCTCTCCTTGCAAGGCCGGCTGCACCCTGGAGGAAAGCCAAAAGGCAAACTCATCCCCTCCTCTTAAAGGGCCGTGGGAACCACCCATATGTCAACCTTAATTCAGGGCTGGGGGTTCAGACCCCAGCACTTCAGGTATTAATGCAGCTTAGATTGTCTGTGCCCATGAGAAATGCGATCATTAAAACCACTCCACCGGCATATAAGAATGTTCTTGTGACTCTCCTACTTAGTGAAACAGGGAATCCCATTAGAGATGTAATTGAGAAGATGCAGCAGTTGGGTGACCTTGGAGAATGGGGCTCCCGGGAGCGTCAGGGGTATCGAGAATTCCGAGGTCAACGGGGCCCCTGGGAGAGTACAGGGAATCAAGACACCCAACGCCGTTAAACTACCGAATATAGGATGTCTCGAGAACAAATGTTTAAAGGTTTGCTAAAAGATGGTGTACCTCTCACTAGGATTGATGGTCTTGATACCAATGAACTATGGAGGATGTATAAACAGAGAGGGTTACAGAAACCCCGTAGGAAGGTGCAAAATTATCAGGAATATGATTCGGGAGCTGCTCAGCCTACAGCACCCCCTCTGGAACCTCAGCAGGACCCCGCCTCTGCTCGCGGCAGGCCCTCTGTTGCTCCAGAGAGGAACCACGAGTGGCAGCAGTACTCTGACCTATATCCCTCACAAGAAACTAGGCATTATAATTCTTTCTGAAATGTTGGCCAAGCTCCGGTACATTGGGCGCGGGAGGACTGGCGACCTCATGTGGAGCTACAGATATTCTGGAAAAACCGGTCCTCTCAGATAGTAAAAGCTTTAGTGGATACCGGAGCGGAGGCCTCCTTAATCTATGGGAACCCTGAGAAATTCAAAGGGCAATCCGTGATTATTACAGGGCTGGGCGGCAAGCAAATCGAGGCGGTGTCCCGGTTTGAAAGACAGGTGTCTGCTAAGGAAGGCAGGAGCCCCCCCTTGGAATGGAAAATACAACCCCCTTCCCTCCGAATTATTATAAAATTGAAATTAAGGGGCTTTCAGGCAAAGATATGAGGAAAATGGGAATAACAGTTTTTACTAATGTATACAACAAAACTATAATACAGAGAAAGTGGTTACAGGCCTGACAGAGTCAGGGATACAACCTGGCCCCCTGCCGGGCAGGGTGCTGGTACCAGTCCGATCCAGTGGCAGCTGCAGTTCTCTTTGAAATGGTCCTGATGAAGCGGCGGTCTGTAGAAGAAAAAGTCTGAGAAATCCGATTTCGGTGGCAGCTGCAGTTCTCTTTTAAGTGATCCCGTTGAAGCGGTGATCTTGTAGAAAAGGAAAACTGGTCCTCCTCCGAAAATCCGGCGGCGGTGCAGTCCTTGTCCTCTGGGATCCCCAGCGGGTAAGGGCCCTCGCGCTGCTCCAAACCCCAAATTATCTCCGGCGGGAAATGCTTGGCTCCACCCCTCCCCCTCTGGCCGGAGCATCTCACAAAGGGCTGGTGAGTCCTGGGGCAAGGCCCTGATGGGCGCATTAACAGAAGAATAGTCCCGAGGGGCGAGGCAAGGAACACCGGCGCCAGGTTTCAACGGCTCATGGTAATAGAATACGTTGCAACCCAGGACAGGCGGTACAAACCCAAATTAATATGAGAATTGGACACCTTCCGAAACGACAGTATACAGTCATGATTGTTCCGATTCCAGAGTATATAATCGGAATAGATATTCTGAAGGGACTTACTTTGAATCTCCCTGATGGTCGGTATCAATTTGGAGTAAGGAATTATATCACTAATAAGGCAATTTTAGTTGGAAAGATAAAGATGCCTCCCGTTCAAATTCCAGCTGCGACCACGATCATATCCATGAAACAGTACAGGATTCCAGGCGGGCATGAAGAAATTTCTCAAACAATCAAAGATTTACTGGCTGCAGGAGTTATAAAACCGACTACCACCGTGTGGAATAGTCCAATCTGGCCAGTTAAGAAGGCCGATGGATCCTGGAGAATGACTGTGGATTATAGGGAACTGAACAAGAGCACCCCGCCTCTTGCGGCAGCTGTACCTGATATGGTCACTTCGATAGGAAGAGTTCAGAGGCATCCTGGCACTTGGTATGCTGTCATTGATTTAGCAAATGCATATTTTACGATCCCAATTGCAGAAGAGCATTGGGATCAATTTGCTTTTACATGGCAAGGGCGGCAGTACACCTTTACCAGGTTGCCTCAAGGATGGGTGCATAGTCCAACTATTTGTCATAGAATAGTGGCTGAGCATCTGGATGAGGTACAGCTTCCCCCTCATATGCAGATTGTCCACTGTATTGATGACATTCTGATTCAGGGGAGCAATGAGACTGAAGTACAACAAATACTCGAAGTGCTCCTAGTGCATATGAGGCAGAAAGGCTGGGAGATTAATCCAACTAAAATCCAAGGGCCGTCTCAGACAATCACATTTTTAGGAATCCATTGGCAGTGTGGTCATCGGGAAATACTACCTAAGGCTCGGCAGAAGATCCTTGACTTTGCAACACCACGGAATAAGAAAGAGGCACAGAGATTTATCGGGCTGTTTGGTTTCTGGAGACAACACATTCCCCATTTGGGACAGATTTTGGCCCCATTATACAGGGTGACCAGAAAGAAATATGAATTTGAATGGGGGAATGAGCAGCAGGCTGCCTTTGAGTTGGCTAAAGAGGCTATTCAGAGGGCTTTAGACTTATGGCCCATGCAGGAAGGCAAAGTGCAACTGAATGTATCTGTAAATGGGTCATATGCTAATTGAAGCCTCTGGCAAAAACAAGGGAAGAGAAAAGTCCCCTTGGGATTTTGGGGGAGAAAGTTGCCAGAGGCAGGGAACAAGTACACGCCCTTTGAGAAGCAACTGTTAGCCTGCTATTGGGCCTTGGCAGAAACTGAACAGCTTACGATAGGCCATGAAGTGGCTCTGCGCCCTGAAATCCCTATTATGCACTGGGTTAAAAGCTCCCCAAAGACCCACCGAATAGGGCATGCTCAGGAATCCAGTATTATCAAATGGAAATGGTACATTCAAGACAGAGCAAAGGTGGGACCTGGTGGTGTTGCTGCCCTTCATGAACAAATAGTGGCTGCCCCCATGCAGGATCAAGAGGTAAATCCTGATCCTATAGTTGACCGGGAATCCCCTGTGCAATGGGGGAAGACCCTGGATCAATTGCTACCTCTTGAAAGGGAACATGCATGGTTTATGGATGGGTCAGCTAAATATATATGAGGGAAAAGGTTTTGGAAGGCAGTGGCTTATCACCCTCACACAGGAAAATTTTTGGAGACCACAGGAGAAGGGGAAAGTAGCCAATATGCTGAGTTATATGCAGCATATATGGCTTTAAAACAAGAGGCTTTAGGGGAGTGTCACCTGTATACCGATTCTTGGTCAGTGGCTAATGGATTGGCTACCTGGTTGCCAACATGGGTAGCCAAGGATTGGAAAATTTATTCTAAAATGGTCTGGGGAAAGGAAATATGGAAGGATATTTGGGAACTAGTTCAAAGAACAAAGGTGACAGTGTTTCATGTCGACGCTCATAGCAACATAAATTCACTTGAGCGACTTTACAATTCTGTCACCGATAACCGGGCAAAGATTTCCCAAGCCGGACTGGAGTTCCCTCAGGAGGGGGACCATGAAGGCTTGGCGAAATGGGCACACCAAAAATGTGGGCATCTTGGGGAGAAGGCCACTTACAAGTGGGCCCAAGAGCGTGGCATAGTCATGCCACTAGACATGATCAAAACAATAATTGCCCAATGCCCTGTGTGCCAACACACTCATAAACGCCCGGTACCAAATATCGTAAAAGGAGAACTGGGAAGAGGGAAATTGCCAGGACAGATCTGGCAAATGGACTACATCGGACCTTTACCCCAGGACCGAGGGTGCAAATACATCTGCACCGCTGTAGACACACACTCGGGATATTTAATAGCTTATCCCTGCAAGAAAGCCACACACCATAGTACTACTTCCACCATAGATATAATGATTTTGTACTATGGGATCCCCTTACAAATTCAAACTGATAATGGGTCTCATTTTCGAAACAAATTTGTACAACAATATGCGGAGCAGCATAATATTCAGTGGGTCTTTCATATACCATACTATCCCCAGGCTGCAGGATTAATCGAACGAATGAATGGGCTATTGAAGGAGCAGCTAAAAAAGCTGGGAAATGGAAAGCTATCCCGATGGAGGACTAACCTCACGGATGCGCTCCATACCCTCAACAATAGGCCCACTGGGGAGATGGAGACGCCCTTGACGCGCATGACTATGCCCAATCTCCAGATACAGCCTTTAGCAGTAACTGAAACGTTGATCTACTGGGAAATTGTCCCGGGTGCAATGGCACCCTACGCGGCCACTCCAGAGGCTGCTGGGCTACATCTCTATGCATTAGAACTGGTAAAGATAAACCGGAGCCAGACAAGGGTTATTAACACCGGGATAGGAGTCCAGATTCCCCCAGGACACTTTGGTCTGATAACTGCTCGCTCAAACTTAGCCCTGGAAGGTGTTCACGTCATGGGAGGAGTGATTGATGCCGACTATCAGGGAGAAATTAAGGTAATCCTTTTAAATAATGGTGAAGAAGATTTGGCTATTCAACCCAAGGATAGAATAGCACAACTATTAATACTACCAATTTTGAAAACAACAGTAAGGAAGGGGGACCCACCCCAAGTTACTACTGCTCGTGGGGACAAAGGATTTGGATCCACCAAGTTTAGTAATGGGGCAAAGGTATGGGTCCAAGGGCCGAGTGGGCCCCCTGAGCCAGCTGAAGTAATAGCTGTAGGAAAAGATAACACTGTCCTAATTATGAGACCTGGGCAGGAAAAATGGGAACATGTCCCCGCAAATAAGTGTTATTTGCGAGAATAACGGAATGGTATAGAATCTTGTACTGCAGATCTTGTACAGCGCCGCCGGAGTATGAGAACATCTACACTGAATCTGACTTCATGAACTGCAACGTAACGTACTGCTGAACTGCGCCAAGTAGATGAACTCTGCTCCAGACTACAACATACTGGAAATAGGACCGCACCTGATCTTCCAATGAAAAGACTACGACAGTGAAGCAACGACCGAGATGACTGCAGCAACATCTGCATCTAATGGACTGCGACTAATTCAAGATAAAGAAGAGACACTTGTACACCTACGGATGGTATAGAGGCTGTGGTCCACCCATATGTCAAAGGGCCGAATGAAGTGCTGGGGTCTGAACCCCCAGCCCTGAATTAAGGTTGACATATGGGTGGTTCCCACAGCCCTTTAAGAGGAGGGGATGAGTTTGCCTTTTGGCTTTCCTCCAGGGTGCAACCAGCCTTGCAAGGAGAGCCCTTGGGTAAACAAGCCCCAGGTGCCCTGCATTTTGGTAACAAGTGCCAGGTGTCCTGTTTGGGGATAAAAGCTGGGCCCACTTGCAGGAAGGGTTGGAGAGTCTGTCTGTGGAGTGGATGCACTTCACAGAGTTTTCCTGTTGGGGAAGGACCTCCTGACCACTCATGCAACTGGATCCCAGTCAGGTCTGGCACGTACAAACGCGGGCTTTGTGGGGAGGCAACATGGGGTTACTTCTATCATATGTAACCACCTTATTGTCCTGGTTGTCTCCCATTTTCTCTGTGGGTTACCTTGTGTCTCTGCTTGTTCCATCTATTATGAGTGATACTGTGTCATTCCTGGGGTCGCTGGGGTTGATATCTATTATTTGTGATCTATCTAACTTGTTTGTACCCCCGGCAATCCCCTATATTCTGAGTCCTTTACGTGAAATAGAACTTACTCACTGGATTGTTGTTCTGCTGCTGGCTGTGTCTTTTGTACTGGGCCTACTAATTGGCAAAACACCCTTGCCGAACATGGTTTCAAACCCTCTCCTGCAGGAGTCTCCCCTGCTTGGAAAACCATGCAGTGGCAGATGGGAGTGTAAGAGGAAGCATGTCCTGTCTGCATGGAGACATAACCTCAGTGAGAACAAGTGCACAGAGTTGGGACTATGTGGATACCATAGTGGGGTTCAGAATCCTTCTCCTTTGGCTAAATGTAGCTCCATTTGCTCTTTATATATATAAGTATACATATACATACACACACATTTTATACCTAGCTACTAATACTTGCTGAGGTTTCCCTAAGGCAGTCCCCCAAGTCCCCCCATAGCCCAGGTAACCATGTGGAGTCCCTCTACCACAGCCAAGCCCATGGCTTCTCCTACAGAGCCCCCTCTCCACTTTCGGCACGCAATGAGGAGATCCTTCCCCACCCCACTACTGCTTCCTTTATTATCTCTGCCCAGCTGTGGTTTAGAAGTTGTTTAAATCTTTTCTAGGAACAGATAGAGATCGCAGTTACCCAGAATCCAAAAACGCAGACAGCTTTAAATGTGGTTAGATTCTGCCCTACTTTCATTGAGCTGAGAGCAAGGCTCTGCCAAAGTGCTCAGGGGAGAGGAGAAGAGGAGAGAAGGAGAAAAGAGAAAGACCCATCTCAGCAAATCACCCCTTCCTCCTGCCCTGAGAAACAAACTTAACCCGTCTGCCCAAGCCTGCTGTGTCTGTTTGAACCACACTGCCTCTCCTGGTTTGCCCAGGAACTGCAGGTGAGCAAGGCAAGGAGACGTGAAGCCTGGGAGAGAGGCTCTCCTGCGCTGCAACACTTGACACAGGCACAGGCATCTCCCCAAGCTGAGAGAGGCTTGAAGGTTTTGCTGAATCAGGGCCACAAGGACGGCAACATAGGGAGAGCTGCAGATTAAGAATGAGATGCATTGGTAGAGTTTTTACCATCCACACACTCACCGACAGCTTTTCCCCATACTAAGTTGCTCCGAGGCTGGGAAAGCCGCAGAAATGGAAGAGCTGCCTGGGACTTCCCTCCTGTGAGAAATCCCCTCCCTGGGAAGTCCATGCTGGGTTGCAGAGCTGCTGCAGGGCTGCACCTCCATGGCAAGCATGGCTCCCTTGCACCATCAGGCTCCTCTGACTTCCAGGAATTTGCAGTGACCTGGAAAAGGATACTGCTGAAAAAATGCCAGGAGGCCTTTTTCCTTCTCTCAGCACTGCCAGCCCACAAGACCAACCTGTAGACAAGGATGTGTGCTTCCCATGCCCATTTTGCCCAGGGTCTGATTATGATAACCCTGGGCTTTTTCTCGGAAGTGTTGATGGTGTTCAGAGGAGACAGGACTCTCGTGGGAGAGAACAGCTTGCAGATACATACCTCTGGCTCTATGACTTTCTCCAGAGTACAGAATATTTACTAAGTAATTCCACCTATATTCCTACAGCTTTGGAGCAGTACATAGACAGACGAGCCACTTGTAGCCACTAATGTTTTAAGGGTGTTGCTTAACCCTGCTTGGAAGGGCATGTATCAAAGCCAGGATCAGAGCAGCAGCAGGGTATTTTTGCTGGTGCTCTCATTAGTAGTAGCAACAGTGAAGTGTTTCAGGAGAAGGGTTTGCTGTACTCAAGGCCATAGAGAGATGCTGAAGAAGGTATGGTCTGAAACACAATATAGTCCAAGATCATTACGGTATTTATTAACATCATTTACAGGGACTGACTTGAACAGCCTTGAAAGGAAGAATGAAAAAATGCCAGCAAACACATTACGTTCCCCTGCAAGAAGTTTTTTCATCCTATTGAAAAGCTTTGTTAGAAAGAATGATGAGAGTGGCAATAATAAGGCACTATAATTATACCTGTTCCTTCTATAATCTCTCTCTCTGCAGAGTTTGGGAGCATTTTACTGCTATTATTGGATTTGAACAGTCCCATCTGGATAACATACGACTGATTTGTTTGCATGGCTTATTTTAGGTATTTCAGCACGTACGTTAGAGCTGCCTTTGTATCTGGCCGATTCTCGGCACAGTCGGTAAGAGCAGAAAAAGATCTTCAGCTCCTGTTCTCCACTGCTCCATTCTCCCATCCCAATTCCTTGGAGAGCTCTTCCGTCCAAGGATAAAAGGAGCCATCAGTCCTTTCCCACCCAACCCAGCACCACAGAACAAGGGTTACAACCTAGAGGATGGGTACTACCTAAAACATCTGGATTTGCACCTGTATTATTTTAGACTTGAGACGCAATGAATCCCAGAATAACCCTAGATGCACCTAAAAGTCTAGCAGTAAGGACCTGGTGCATACCTTGTGCTAATGTACATGCTGTGCAGTCACAATAGCTGCTACCTTTCAGGCTGAAGCTTTCAAACGAAGGGGTCTGCTGCGTGCATGTGCTCCCAGCATGCACAGAACCGGGGAAGGCGTGACGGATGCTGGCGCCTTTCTGGACTCAGCATTACTTGCAATGCCATCTCAGTTACAGTGATGCTGGCAAGCTCCAGCTGCAGCTCCCATTCACCGCAGCATCTAAATGAGCGAGCAACTCCATCAGTGTCAAGAACTATGCTGGCCCCTTGCAGGGCCCTGAGAAAACAGACACAATTTGAAATAATTCAGCCTGCATTTAAAAATGTTATTATAAAAAAATGATTTTTTAAAAAATGAAAAAGAGCATGGTACCCAAACTATGGTTTACATAAACTGAACTGTTTTCAGTCTGAAATTCACAGCAATTTGTCACTAGTTTACAGTGCAGGGAATGTCCCTTTCAGATTGAATCCACATAAAACTTAACAAACACAAGTTGCCTAATTCTTTTATTGCTCTCACCTCTTTTTAAGGGATTTTTTTTTCTCCTGTGAATTGGAGCAGGGTCTTCTCCTGCCTCCCTCCCACATCCCACCTGGCCTCATCAGCACGGATAAGTGGGGTTTCCAGTGCCTGCCCACCCCCAAGGCTATGGGCACATTTTGTTGAAGAGTTTAAAAGGACCCATTAGTCCTGCCTTCAGTTTTTCCCTAGCTTCATTTTTGGAGTATTACATCCAGTCTCCTCCTCACTTTCATTGTATTAGTTTCTTCAGAGCCATCTTTGTCAATTTGTTTACTTCTGGTTTATTTTAAAAAGACAAACCCCCAATGGACATAAGCTCTCAAGTCCCTTTTGAAAATGCTGTCTTGTTTGTAAGTGCTTTGTTTGTGATCCTCTCCGATCCTTTAGGCTATTGTTTATGAGCTGGAAGGCATCTGCGCTTGGGCTAATCATGCCGAATGCCAGCAATTCCCCTAGCATGATTTGTTGCACAAGCCAGCGGGAGCAGGGTTTGTTTTGATTACGTTCAGTGTGGAAAACCCACGTTTGCTCACATCGGCCTGACAAAACCAGGGGGGGCTAATCTAAAATCTTCCAAGGGAAACAACAATCTGGTCATTGATTTCGGTGGCATCTGGGACCAGCTTGAAGGTTGAGAGTTCTGATGGCAATGGTGGTGTCTTGGGAAAGCAGGTAGTAGCTCAGGAGCCAAAAAAATCTTCCTTTAAGTGTATTTGTTCAGGGTTGGATGAATCAAATGCAGATATAGGAGGCTGCCAGTGCTATGTGTTTTTTTGCACAGCTGTTTCAAAGCTGTGCATCTCCTTTCTGACATGAAGTCAGTCAGGACTCCCCAGCCCTGCCCCAACCAGCACGGCTGGGCAGTCATTCCAGCCATCACCTCGGGCTGATGCTGGCCTCCCCTGATGCCCTCAGCTGACAAGTCAGACTCTTTCACTCATTTTTTTCTCCCCAGCCTGTGCTGATGCTTGCCCCCATTCTGCTCATGAAAGTGGTAGGAAGTGCCTGAGGGCTGCTCCCGCTGGGGCTGCAATCAAACCGCTGCTAGGACACGCAGGGGTGGGGTGTATGGTCTGCCACATGCAGACACCCCCTCTGCCTCAAGAGGCCCCAGCGCACGTACCAGGAGCTCCATGTGCACTGGGAGCCTGGCACAACCATCCCCTGATGAGCAGTTGGCTCAGGTGGTCTGAGCTGCATCTCTCCCATGCTGTTAAGCCTAAGACTGAGCTTAGGCTGGCTTGTTGACAGACTCCTGCCACAGCAGAGGTGTGCCCAACAAGGCACTGAGCTCAAAGCTGCACCTGGATCTCACCTCTCCTGTTTCCCGGCTCAGCATTTCCTCCTCCAGAGGTGCTCCATTAATCCCTTTTTGTACCCACAAAGAAGGTTAGCATTTCCTGTGGCCTGTGGCAGGGACTTCCACAGCTTAAGCTATATGTCTCATGAAGTAATGTCTCCTTTTGTTTCTTTTGAGTCTTGCACTTGAGTATTTCATCAGATGCCTCCTTTTTTTTTAAGCAAACACACTCGGTCACCTATTCCATTGCATTTAGGCATCACAGATCTCTGCCATGAACCTCAGCTGTCTCTTTTCCCAGCTGAAAAGTCCTAGTCTATTGAGCCAGCCCTTACATGGGAAGCATCTGGAAGTACTCTGCTTTGCCTGAATCAAAACCCCAGCTCTGCCAGCCCCAGCTGAGATCACAAGGCAGTGAGTGTAATAAGTGCGCATAATAAATTTGTTAATCAAACCGAACCATTATGCCTTTTTAGCTCTGTGGGAAATGATAAGCCCTGAAACTGGCCTAGACATGCTTTTTGCAAGACCTGCTTGCCTTGCAAAACCTGTTTGCCTAAGTATCGGGCTAAGTAGACAAGACAAAGCTAGGAATGTTTGTCTGATAAGGAAATATGTTGAGTCTTTTCCCCGATAAAGGCGCATGTCTCAAGAAACCAGGTCATGACCTACGGCACAGAGGAAGACTACGGCCTTCATCCCACGACCACCCACGACCATCAGAGGGCAGAAAACAACCCCCTAGCAATAACACGCGCAGCCGTAGAAGACACCGAGTTGTGAAGGCCACGTCAGCTAAGAACCCGGAAACCATGGACTATAAATAAGAGACTCTGATGGGGATGTTACCATACCTATGTGTATCTTATAGTAGTAGTAGTTATGCTAAGGCTCTTAGGGCCTGCTTTTGGGAAAGAAATTTTGTAACTTAGCAGATACCTAAAAATATGTGCATGCAGATGTATTTCTTTATCTTATCCCTAAGAGTGTACCCTATTATCTTATGCACCTGGAGGGGATATCTTGTGTCCTGGGTCGAGGCCTGGAACATGTCAAACTTAATGACTAGATATATTTCTTTGAAGGTATCTCTTTGATGTATGATCATGGCAGCAATTAATGACTAGATATATTTCTTTGAAGGTATCTCTTTGATGTATGATCATGGCAGCAATATATCTGTCAAACATTATCAGTAACTAATGAGGTAGTTCTATCTTGTTAAATAAACTTGTACAATTTGAAGGGAAGATGGGGCTCTGACTTTGGACAATAGTCCTCAGGCTCCCGGGCCCTCAATAAAGCACCACATAAATGACTTCGGTTATTTGTGTTTCTTCGGACCGGGCAACAGTTTTCTGGCGACCGCGGCAGGACTCCGAAGGCGGCTGGGGCGGTTCGCACTCTGATCCACTCCGTGCCGGCACCGAGGGATTCTCGGGGAGTCATCGGTCTGCGCCCGACCCCCGCGCCTGGCGGACAACTGCGAAAGGTAAGTCCGGGGTGCTTTATTATTTGGTATTGGGTGCCTGCCTATAAGACGAGGCGGCGATCCTCGCTAGGTTGGGCTAAGACGTCTTGGTTGGTAAGCCTAGGCGCCGGCTGTTAGACGCGGCGAAAGCTGCGCAAGTCCGGCACTTGCCCCTCGCGGCGACGAGAAGCGGCAAGTTGGTTGGTTTGGTATTTATTCTGGTATCTATACGTTGTCTTGTTAATAAGTCTGGTTTGCTGTGTTGGTGAGTTTATTTTTGCGGCAACGAGAAGCGGCAAGCTGGTTGGTTTGGTATTTATATTGTCTTGTTGGTAAGATTATTTTTGCTGTTATTATTTTGCTGCTATTTGTGAGTAAGTAACGAGTGATTGTAAAGTGTGCGTGAGATATTTTGAAACTGAGATGATGTCATTTAAAACTGTGAAAGCAATGTTGCAATCTAACAATAAGATACCGGGTAATACGCCGCTAGGCTGTATACTGAAACGATGGAAAAGTGAAGGGTTTTATCAGGACTTAGAAAAAGGAAAAATGATTGAATATTGTAATCACTGGTGGCCAGAATATACGGACAGGGAAGGACCGTTGTGGCCATTAAATGGGTCAATAGACCCCGGTGTAATTACTCCGCTAATGCATTTTCTGTATCGTAACGAAAAGTGGGATGAAATACCTTATTTGGATATATTTCGGTATTTGGGGAGGAAACCGGAATGGCAGAAAGAGTGTGGCATATTGTTGTTAGAGGCTCAGAATACGGGATGTGGGGAATGTAAAGGGAGAATGGGCTGTTCAAAATGTTTGGCTTTAAACGCCCGACCAGAGGAGGATTTGTCTTTATTAGTATCCCCGAGTGCTCCTCTAGAGCCGAGCGCACCCCTGGAAAGTGACAATGAGAAAAATTATGAGAGTGAAGGTCAGGAAGAGGACGGGGATATTGAAGGGGGGAATTCTGTTAAAAGAATCTCACTCCGTCCCCCAACACCCTCCCCTGCTGCTCCTCGGGGAGTACAGAGAACACCTTTAGCCGCTCGTATTCGGCAAGGGCGGAAAAATCTCGGGGAACCCCAGCTAATTGCCCCCTTAAGGGAGGCGATGGGACCCCAGGGAGAGAAGGTATTGGTAAAGGTTCCCTTCTCCCCAGGTGACTTGATAATTTGGAAACAATCTGCGGGAAATTGTTGGGGGCCAAAATCTGTCCCGGTTTGAAAGACAGGTGTCTGCTAAGGAAGGCAGGAGCCCCCCCTTGGAACAGAAAAATACAACCCCCTTCCCTCCGAATTGTTATAAAATTGAAATTAAGGGGCTTTCAGGCAAAGATATGAGGAAATGGGAGTAACAGTTTTTACTAATGTATACAACAAAACTATAATACAGAGAAACTGGTTACAGGCCCGACAGAGTCAGGGATACAACCTGGCCCCCTGCCGGGCAGGGTGCTGGTACCAGTCCGATCCAGTGGCAGCTGCAGCTCTCTCCGAAATGGCCCTGTTAAAGCGGTGGTCCGTAGAAAAAAAAAAAAAAAAAAAAAAAAAAAGGAGCGAAAAAAATTGCAAAAACCGCGCGGGAGGTAAACAATTCCCTATTCCCCCCCCCGCGCACGCCGCAGCAGCGGCTGGAGCGGCGGCCGTGCCTGGCGCAGCGGAGCGGCACGATCGGCATTCCAACTCCCCCCACCTCTCTCCCGCCCCTCTCCCCCGCGAGCGCTGCGGCAGCAGCCGGAACATTCGCAGCTTCAGGGCCCCGACCGAATGCCTGTTCCGTCCCCCCCCACCTATTCCAGCGGCGAGAGAGAAGTGTCTGGGACAGAAGAAGAGGCAATGGTAAAATATCTCAAAATAACTGAAAAGAAAAGGGAAAAGAAAAAAAAAAAAAAAAAAAAAGTCTGAGCAATCCGATTTCGGTGGCAGCTGCAGTTCTCTTTTAGATGATCCCGTTGAAGCGGTGATCTTGTAGAAAAGAAAACTGGTCCTCCTCCGAAAATCCGGCGGCGGTGCAGTCCTTGTCCTCTGGGATCCCAGCGGGTAAGGCCCCGAGCCCTGCTCCAAACCGCCAAATATCTCCGGCGGGAATGCTTGGCTCCACCCCTCCCCCCCTGGCCGGAGCATCTCACACAGGGATGGTGAGTCCTGGGGCAAGGCCCTGATGGGCGCATTAACAAAAGAATAATCCCGGGGGGTGGGGGCAAGGAACACCGGCGCCAGGCTTCAATGGCTCATGGTAATAGAATACATTGCAACCCAGGACATTATCCACCCCTTATTCTATTACCATTTGCATCATCCCAAATCAATACCTTTCTTAAACTCTACACACACACACACATATATATATATATACATACATAAATTACCGGGAGGACCCCGAACGAATGGCACGGGTGGTTAAAATGATTATGAAAACTCAAAACCCTGATTGGAATGATATACAGGTGCTATTGGACACCCTGATGGACTCGACTGAAAAGGATATGGTATTGCGGGCAGCTAAAGAAAAGGCTCGGGAAGGGATGAGGTTGCAAGTGTATGGTGGTACGGTTAATTATTTGGTGCCTAGCGAGGACCCCTATTGGGATCCTAATACAGTTCGGGGCATGCAAGCCATTAGAAATTATCAGAATTTAATCCTGGAAGGGGTAAGAACAGGCATCCCGAAAACTTTGAACTGGTCAAAACTGTATTCAGTACGACAAGATAAAACTGAGTCCCCATCTGCCTTTCTGGAAAGACTAAAAGAAATAGCCAGAAGGTTTACCAATTTGAATGTGGAAGAAGAGGCTGGAAAATTGCAGCTAGCCCTGCTATTTATGGGACAGTCCCAAGAGGATATTAGAAAGAAATTACAAAAGCTGGAGGGAGAGGACACCCGTAATCTGGATAAAATGTTGGAAGTGGCCTGGAAGGTGTATAATAATAGAGAAAAAGAAACTTCCAGGAAACAACAAGCTAACATCTTAGCAGTGATACAACAGGGGAGGGGGCGCGGACGGGGGTTCGGGAGAAATCGAGGAAATGGTCGGGGAGGAATGGGTTTGCAGAATGCGGGTGGCCGAGGGATGATGAACTCGAACCCTTACCAATCGGAAAGGTTGGGTCCTAATCAGTGTGCGTTTTGCCGCCAAATAGGACACTGGAAAAATGAGTGTCCGGCTAGAGCTGGTACTGGGGGAATAAATGTGAGCGGTCCGGCCGCTTACCCATTAAATCCGGCAGGTGTCGCTCAGGCAATGGTCTTGGGGGAATATCAGAGTCGGAGCTGACTAGACCAGGATCTGAAGGTAAGGATAGATATAGGGGGCAGGGAACAGGAATTTACTGTGGATACCGGAGCAACCTATTCTGTTTTAAACGAGCATTTGGGGCCAATTAGTGACACCACTGTTCAAGTTGTTGGGGCTACCGGACAGTTAGAGGAAAGATCCTTTTTGCAACCACTTAATCTAAAATTTAGGGGAAAAGAATTAGATCATCAATTCCTATACATGCCCAACTGTCCGAATCCACTGCTGGGGAGAGATTTGTTGTCTATCCTAAATGTCAAAATCATTTTTGAAAATGGAAGGGTGAAGTTAGAAATCCCAGAGGAAAATATTGCGAAGTTGTTTGTAATCAAGGAAATAGAATCCTCCCCAATACCTAAGGAAATAGAGAATGCAGTAGTACCTTGGGTATGGGAAACCGGGACTCCCGGAAAGTCTAAAGTAGCCCAGCCTGTGATCATAAAACCAAAAGAGGGAACTCAACCGGTGAGAGTGAAACAATACCCTCTCAAATTAGAGGCCCGAAAAGGGGTTGCCCCGTTGATTAAACAATTTTTAACCCTAGGGATATTACAAGAATGTGAATCTGAATATAATACCCCTATCCTTCCAATGAGAAAGCCGAATGGTAAGTATAGATTAGTACAAGATTTGAGAGCTGTAAATGATATTATTGAAGACCTTCACCCAGTGGTTGCTAATCCATATACTTTGTTAACATCTGTGTCGGAAAGGTTTCAATGGTTTACTGTAATTGACTTGAAAGATGCATTCTTCTGCATCCCCCTGGCATTTGAAAGCAGAAAATATTTTGCCTTTGAATGGGAAAGTCCGGAGACTGGGAGAAAGCGGCAATTAACCTGGACAAGACTGCCACAAGGATTCAAGAATAGCCCAACGATTTTTTGGAAATCAACTGGCAAAAGAATTAGAAGAATGGAAAACTACTGAGGTAAGGGAATCTCCTTTCTCTTACCTAGTGTTGCAATATGCTGATGATATCTTTCTAGCAACAGAAGAAGAGAAAATTTGTTTAAATTTAACAATATCCCTCTTGAATATGTTGGGTCAAGCCGGGTACAGAGTCTCGAAAGAGAAAGCCCAGTTAGTGAAACACAGCGTAATATACCTGGGATGTGAGATTACAAAAGGACAGAGGAAGTTGGGTGTTAATCGCATTGAAACTATTTGTGCTATCCCTCTCCCGAGAAACCACCAAGAACTGAGATCCTTCCTGGGAATGATAGGTTGGTGCAGATTGTGGATCCCAGACTTCGGGTTAACAGCTAAACCCTTATATGAGGCACTGAAAGAAAAACAATTAATATGGGACAAACAACGAGAAACTGCTTTCCACAAACTAAAACAGGCATTAAAAGAAGCGCCTGCTCTAGGCCTCCCAGACTTAAACAAAGACTTTCAACTTTATGTGAATGAGAGGCAGAAACTTGCCTTGGGAGTGCTAACCCAGAAACTTGGGTCATGGAAGCGTCCTGTAGGATATTTCTCAAAACAATTGGACACTGTAAGTACTGGGTGGCCGTCCTGTTTAAGGGCAGTAGCAGCTACAGTAATCCTTATTCAGGAGGCAAGGAAACTAACCCTAGGAAGAAAAATTGAAGTGTTTGTGCCACATATGGTAATAGCTGTCCTGGAACAAAAGGGGGGTCATTGGCTCTCATCAAGCCGAATGCTCCAATATCAAGCAATACTGAGGGAGCAGGATGATGTGGAACTAAGGATAACTAATCATATTAACCCAGCAGAATTTCTCCGCAGCCAGCTGGAGGAAGGGGAATTAGAACACGATTGCGTGGAAATAATTGAGCAGGTTTATGCCAGCCGCTCGGACCTGAAGGATGTCCCGATGGAAAATCCTGATTGGGAGCTTTTCACGGATGGATCAAGCTTTGTGGAAAACGGTACCAGATACGCAGGATATGCGGTGGTAACTGTAAGTAGCGTTATCGAAGCCAAGGCTTTACCCACTGGTACGTCAGCACAAAAAGCTGAAATAATTGGACTGGTAAGGGCTTTGATTTTAAGTACAGGGAAAAAGGTAAACATTTGGACTGACTCCAAATATGCCTTCGGGGTGATCCATATCCATGGGGCACTCTGGAAAGAAAAAGGACTCCTGAACTCGCAAGGAATGACTATCAAACACCGAAACGAAGTACTGGCGCTACTGGATGCAGTGCACAAACCCAAGGAAGTGGCGGTGATGCATATGAAAGGACACCAGAGAGATGAAGGAAAAATTTACGATGGAAATCGCCTGGCTGACACCACCGCCCGAGAAGTAGCTAGGCATATATGGACCCAGATGGCATTAATACCTACTAAGGTAAGCCCAGTTACCCCGTTTCTAACAGAGAAACCAAAGTATTCGGTAGAAGATGAGAAGCTGGCAAATCTGCTCGAAGCACAGAAAGATGCAGCTGGATGGTATAAAACATCAACTGGACAGGTAGTGGTCCCTGGAAAAATTATGAAGGTAATTTTGGAAACCGAACACAATAAATGCCATTGGGGAGCAGAGGTAATGGTAAAATTTTTAAAACAAGAAATAATTTCTAACCAGATGTTAACTTTGGCCAAACGGGTGAATGCTATGTGTCCAATTTGCCTAAAGAATAACCCTATTGTTAGGAAGCAAATTCTGTTAGGAAAAATACAAGTAGGACCAGAGCCAGGAGATTATTGGCAGATAGATTTTTCAGAATTACCCAAGGCACAGAGCTTTCGATATATGTTGGTATATGTGTGTACATTTTCAGGTTGGCCCGAGGCGTTCCCATGCAGAACTAATCAAGCTAAGGAAGTAGTGAAAACTCTCTTAAAAGAAATTGAAAAAGAGGCTCAGCATAATTGGATAGGAGCCTTATTTGAATCCTTGGGGCTTCGGGTCTCTGGATGGATTTCATCGCTCCTGCAATATTTGTTATTGTTTCTAATTTTAATCTTTGTTGGATGGCTATGTTACCGTTGTATTTTGAGTATCATTACCAGAGAAACCGGGCGGAATCGAGGTCTGCTGAAAGCAATAGCAAGAGCAAGCATACCGAATACATCCTTTCCGCCGCCGAAATATGAAGAAGCCGAGAGCCGAGAAAATCCAGGACTTAAAGAGACTGAAATTGAGCATCCTTGCAGAAGACTGAAGAATGCTCAAAAGGGGGGACTTGTTACCATACCTATGTGTATCTTATAGTAGTAGTAGTTATGCTAAGGCTCTTAGGGCCTGCTTTTGGGAAAGAAATTTTGTAACTTAGCAGATACCTAAAAATATGTGCATGCAGATGTATTTCTTTATCTTATCCCTAAGAGTGTACCCTATTATCTTATGCACCTGGAGGGGATATCTTGTGTCCTGGGTCGAGGCCTGGAACATGTCAAACTTAATGACTAGATATATTTCTTTGAAGGTATCTCTTTGATGTATGATCATGGCAGCAATTAATGACTAGATATATTTCTTTGAAGGTATCTCTTTGATGTATGATCATGGCAGCAATTAATGACTAGATATATTTCTTTGAAGGTATCTCTTTGATGTATGATCATGGCAGCAATATATCTGTCAAACATTATCAGTAACTAATGAGGTAGTTCTATCTTGTTAAATAAACTTACACTATATAAACTTGTACAATTTGAAGGGAAGATGGGGCTCTGACTTTGGACAATAGTCCTCAGGCTCCCGGGCCCTCAATAAAGCACCACATAAATGACTTCGGTTATTTGTGTTTCTTCGGACCGGGCAACAGGGAGGGGTTGCGCCATCGGCGGAGCGGAGACTCCCGTGGCCGCCCAGCGCTGTTTTGCCTGTTTACCTTCTTCAATAAAAATCACCTTATAATTGGAGAAATCTTTGGTCTTAATCTATAACAGTGAGGAGCACGCAGAGACCGGGTGGATCTGCCGGGAGGCATCGGGAGTCGCAGAGTGGCTCTGCCGCATCTCCCTCTCCTTTGACACCAGCTCTCTCTTTGAACACTGCCCTCAGTAGCCCTGCCTTTGCACCAGGCAATGGTGCAGGGCAGGCACAAAGCTCCAGTGCATGCAGTTATTGTAACTTTACAGATGCCAAATGTCTAAAGACTTGGTGCAAAACGAACTCAATTGACAAAACCATCATATTCCCCTATCCAAGTTATTCTGTAAATTAAGGGTTTTAGCATGTTTAAAGACTAATGATGCAAATATACGCATTTTGGGAGGGACATCAGGGTAAGGGCCCAAAACTGAGACCCAGCTGTGTCTACACAGGTCGTTTTACTTTGAAGCTGGCCTGCCTAGGAGGAGCTCATTTCCAAACACTGAGGATGCCCAAATGTTAGTAATTTTTTTGAAATGTGTTTGCACAAACTTGTGGTTTTTGGTGAATCCTGATCCATCAAGGCAGATCCCTAATAGCATACAGACCCTTATGTCAGAGGTAATCAAGTATTATTACAAGAGCTGCTGGCTGTGGGGCCCCTCCTGTGCACACACATGGGTACATATGGAAGCTATTAACAAGTTTCAGCGAAGGATTTTGGGAAATTAACCCCTGGAGCCCCAGAGCACCGCTAACAGACAGCTAGTTGGGAGCGGATGAAGAGCAGTTTCCTGCTGGATGCCTGTGGCATGTTGGGAATGAAATCCAGGTCCTTCACAGCCGATTAGAGGAAGCCCCTCTCACAAGGACTAAACTTTTCAACTTCTGCTGTTAGAAAGAACGGTTGAAAAAAAACCATCTGCAAGGCTGTATAAGTTTCCTCGACAAACTGAAATGAGTCAGCTGGAGAAATGTATAACATAACATATAAAAATGCAAACAATTTTCTTCTATTCCCCGAATGGCCCTCAAGAGGTTATAAGGAAGTTTGTAATTTCTTTAGAAGTCCCTTTAGGAGCCACCAAAAGAAACATTTGGATATGGGCCACCAGGACCTGCTCCTACACAGCAGAGGGACCTGTTCAGAGGTGGGGTGATTAAAATGAACGTCTCCCACTCGTTAATGAAAGCAGCAGGATATCGTGTGCAGTCACCCCACGGAAGTAAACTCTTATGGTTTTACTTCGTACATCTTTTTCTGAAGAGCTGATGGAAAAAGGTCCAAGCAGAAAACAAAGGACTCTCTAAAGCCTACCACAGACGATGCACTTTTCACAGTCCTATTCTTCCCAGATTGGTTTCCTTTCTTGCACCAATCCTGATCTGCAAAGTGACCTCTCCTCGGGAATAATGAGGATACTCACCCATAATGTGCTTTAAACTTCTATAATGTAACAATGCTTGGCAGTTATTCACTGCTTTTCATCCACTGATCTCAAATCAATTAGCTACAGCCCTGCATGGAATTGACTTACTTGTAAGACAGAGATGAGCACTTGCTGTGCAATTAAAAAATATATATAAACAAGCAAAATAAATAAAGTCGATTTTATTAAAATTCAAACTGTTTCCTCCTCCCTTGGTGTGATTTTCCTAAGACACAATCCTGGCCACAAATGGGGCTCTTCCGCAGCCCCCAGCCATACAACCCAAGATGCTCGTTTTCAGCCAAATGAGGACAGTTCACAGCCAGGTCAGAGCAATCCAGTTAGAAAGCTCTTCCCTCAGTGAGCTATAACCACTGCCATAAAACAGAAGCATTCCTATGCTCCATTATAAATGTGGAAGAAATCAGCCCACTCCTTCCCCCCCTCCCTGGTTTCTGAAGGGAAGGTGGAAAGGCAGCCAAGGCACCTCGGCAATGACACCCCCAAGGAAGAAAAGGATGGAGGGGACGAGCAGGGTGCCCAGTGTTATAAATTAGGGCCAAAGATTTCTCCAATTATAAGGTAATTTTATTGAAGAAGGTAAACAGGCAAAACAGCGCTGGGCGGCCACGGGAGTCTCCGCTCCACCGATGGCGCACCGCCCCCCTCCCCGCCAGTCCCCTCTTTATAGTCCTTGGCTCCCGGGCGCGGCTTTCACAACTCGGTGTCTTCTACGGCTGCATGTGTTGTTGTTAGGCGGTCGTTTTCTGCCCTCTGATGGTCGTAGGTGGTCGTGGGATGAAGGCCGTAGTCTTCCTCTGCGCCGTAAGTCATGTCCTGGTTTCTTGAGATATGCGCCTTCATTGGGAAAAGACTCAACATATTTCCTTATCAGACAAACATTTTAGCCGGATACTGTGGTTATAACTTAAGCAAACAGGTCTTGCAGGGCAAACAGGTTTTGCAAGTCAGCATGATCCAAGCAGGTTTTGCAAAAAGCGTGTCTAGGCCAGTTTCAAGCCTTATCATTTCCCACAGAGCTAAAAGGTGTAATGGTTCGGTTTGATCAACAAATTTATTATGCACACTTATTACACCCAGGGCAGCAGAGCCAGTCCTGCTCCTCCTGTGGCATGCAGAGAGGGAGAGCAGCCATACGGCTGACCCCGCAGAGGCAGAAGCTTCACCTGAGAACCAGGGCATGGTCCCAAAACACAGGTGTGCAGAGCCACCTGAGATGCCCCCAGGGGCTGGCAGGGCAGGCACAGAAGCTACAGGAGACTTTTGCTCTGCTGGAGCTCTGCCCAAAGAGCATTGAGGGCGAGAAAAAGGATGGTGCCTGAGATCAGGCCAAATCCATGGCAGGCAGCAGCACCCGGAGCACATGTGTGACCCAGGGGTTCTCCATGTAGTGTGGGGAAAGTAGGAGGGAAGTGGTTTTCCATCCACCAACATGCCACAGCAGTTGGCTCACACTGCCACCACCCAGGTCCCTCTGCAGACAGCTTTGCATGCACAGCACCTGCAGTGACAGCACCACCCCTCTACCTCCTCCATGGCCAGTCCCACCTCCCTGCCCTATGAAAATGCAGGACCATGGAGATGATCAGGGAAGGGACCCCAGGAGGTCTCTAGTCCATCCTGGGGCTCACACCAGGCCCAGCTCTGAGGTCACACCAGGTTGCTCCAGGCTTGACCCAGGTGAGTCTTGAAACTTCCAAGTGTCAGAGAAGTGGTGAGTACCTGGAGGTAATTGCTCCCCTCTTCTGCTGATGGTGCTCCTGTTAATGCAGCCCAGGATGCTGCTGGCCTTTACTGCCAGACAGCCTGCAGGAGGATTCAGCTTTGCTGTCTGCCAAGAACCCCAGTCCTTGCATGGGTTAAAGCACTCAGACAGGGCTGCTTCAGGAGCTGGAGATACCAACAGCCCTAAGAAATAGGGTGTTTGTTTGAGCAGGGGATGCACAGGACTAGTCTCTCAGGGTGGGTCAAACTCCAGCCACCTTCACAACGCTGCCTGGGGTAATGCAGGGCACCCCAGCCCTCACTCAGGGCATCACAGCCTGACTCAGGCATCCAAGGGCTCCAATTCACCACCTCTAATGGACCCAGCAATGATGACAGATGCAATTACCTGCTTAGCTTTTTGCCCTGGCCCTGCATGAGTTTATAGGTCCACTGGTAAGCAACACCATACTCAGGTGTCAGCTGTCACAGCACAGACAAACCCTGTGACAGTGAATGAGCCCTGCTTGTGCTTTTGTGCTGGGCTGAGAGCTGCAGCAGCTGCAGGGCTACTCAGCTGCCCCTGGCCTCCCTGAGACTGAGGAGCAGGTGGCAGGGAGAAGATGGCCACTTCTCTGGCACTTAGTTAACTACCTTGGTTCATAAGACAGTGCTCTGAGATAGGAGGCTAGGCACCTTGCCACCAGCAGAGCAACAGAGCCCTCCAGAGAATAATTCAGTGTCTAAGTTAGGCTCCTGTGATGAATCACACCCTGTATCTCTCTCTCTGTGTTGACCACATGCTTTGGTTCCTCAGATAAGGAAGTTCAGACACCTGAAGTCAAAAGAAGTAAATTCAGAGTAATCTCTCTCCATGTTTGGCATCTTCCCCCCCCGTACAAAGTCAGCGTGAGCTCAGCAGGCTGGCTGTGTGGCTGTGTATCCTTGGCGGCACGCAAAATGGTTTGGCTCAAATTTTACAGTATCTGAATTTCTCCTTTCACATAGCTGTCTTCAGTCACTTATTTCAAAGATATCGTACCTGCCTGCACCCCTGAAATGAACCATAACCCTATTTAGGCCGACTCTATTCTGCTCATTTGTACTCATTCTCACCAGTTGGAGTTCATTGATGCTGTGCCCTGTTCTACGATCTTGAATTACTCATGTTTCTTTCAAACACTCAGTACAAATTTTAAGGTACTAAAAATATCTGAAAATATCAGCCCTTCACTCATGTTTAGAAAATTCTTTACTTGATTGCACTGTAAGATGAATTAAGTTTATTGTTCCCAGCTAGGACCATTTATTTATCTCCTGCTTTTGGTCTTTATAAGAAATTCACTTGTTCAGTTTCAGTTTGATTACCGTGTCTCGGCACTAAACTAACTGGGTTTCCAACACTTGCAAGGGAATGACAATATCACCATGTATTAATTGACTTTTAAAAATAAGTATAAAACCATGTTTATTAACATTTTTTAAAGTCTTATATAAAAAATTCTTTGCCTTTTTTGAGGCAAACCCAAAACATCTTTTTAATATTCTGTAGGTGGCAGCAGCATACTATCAGATGAGCATAAGAAAGGGTTCTGGATCACATCTGTTCATGGCCTCCCAGGGCAGATCCGACTCTCCAAACCAGGATTACCTCCATAGGAATTCCATGCCCTTAGCATAATGTAACTCATCTGCACGCCCAAAAATCTTTTCATATAAAGCAATGCAAAAGCCAGTGAAGCTGCACGTATCATACATGGCTGCAATGGTTTCCCTCTAGTGCAAATGCTGGCCTCTGAATGGCAGACATTGCATTTGTGCTGCAAGGAACGCAATGTGATGCGCTCTCACTCTGCTGCAGCCATGTGGGTATCTGGTCGGCACAGGGGTTGTGCCCACCGATGCCCGAGCTGCATTGCTGTGGGACTGGACTCAGCCATACCACTTCATGAGGGCAGATTTGCAGCCTCTCTCAGCAGCCAGTCCAACCCCACCCGTGTGGCGTGCATCCCACTAGCACAGTCACGTAACACGCACCTCCTTCATCTCCCACACACAGAGCATCATCTCCCAGCCCAGGACGGAGAGGGGTTGGAGAAGATGCTCCCCTCTGACCCTCCCCTTCCGCCTGGGGGTGAGGCGACCTCCTCCCTGGGGTGCATCCCCGAGGAGCTCGCTCCATCCCCTGTTACAGTGCCGGTGGGCAGGTTCCGGCAGCACAGTTCTTGCAGCGTGGGCACTGCCTGGTGGCTCCGGCACAGGGGCTCAGAGAAGACCAGGGGGGTTCCCCCCATCTCATCAAAGTGCAAAGGGTTGTTCCGGGTCCCCGCCACCACCAGCTCCAGTAGCCGGACCACGCAGTCCGAAAACCAGTTCTTCAGATGGAAATAGCCCTCCTGGAAAGAGATGCGGAGGCTGACAGGCCCCGTCGGCATCCGCACACTCAGGCTGAACAAGCAGTTCCCCTGTGAGCTGTCCCGCACCAAGTAGGTGCCAACGGGCTCCCCCTGGAGCCTGGCATGAGCCTCCCCCACGGACAAGGGGCCCCAGTAGAAGTCGCTGGCCTGGAGGATATTGAGGGATCGCTCCAGGACCTCCCACTCGCAGCTGCGAAACATCCGGAAACGATCGGGCAAGCCAGGGGGCACGGGGCTGGGGAGAATGCTCCGATGCTGCCTTTGCGGACGAGAAACAGTGGCGTGCGTGTTGTGCAGATCATCTGGCCTCCCTCTGATCATCTCTCAAAGAGCCCATGGATCCTGGAAAGATGCTGCCTTTACCATGCTTCCTTCTTTGCATCCGGCCTGCGGGACAGAAGGAGAGTGAGGCAAACCCAATACCTTCTTCTAACTGGTTAAGTGAAGACACTTCACAATGGAGAAAGACTAGGAAGGGTACCAAAGAGGGTACCAAGGAGCTACTGTATGTCACCAACCCTCAGCTGTAGGGACAACCAAGGATACATGGGCAGGAAGGGCTCCAGCTGAGTCCCCACCAATGCAAGGTAGCAACTTACAGAGCTCTGCATCCATTGGGTTTCTGTGATTCACAGCTCCCCAGCACACCCTTCAGCAGGCTGGTTTGAACCTGGCAGATTTCAAGATTTCCCTTTGCTGGATGTTTAGGGGCTTTTCAGAGTGGCCTGGAGACTGGCAAGGGGAAATGACACCCCAAATCAGAAAGGAAAACTTTCCCAAGGCAGGAAACTATCATTTACTTTATCATTCAAAGAAAGGTGGAAAGGTTTCCTCACACCTCCCCAACTCTTTCTCCAACAAAAGTACAGACACCAGGACTTAGAAGAAGCAGATGAGAAAGAGCCTTTCCCACCCAACGCTGTGAACCACTCCCTCATCCAAGGACATGCCTGTTTCACTGTGTCAGGAGAAAGCAAAGGTCTCAGATCAAGACACCTTCAAGAAATGTTACATCATCAATTTCAGGGCTGGGACTGTCATGAATGAGACCACTTAATACTGGTACCAGACACTGCTGATGTCAGAGGAACAGTTCTGCTCAGGTCCTTACAGCCCATTAACTTCTGTTTCTGCTGGAGGGACATCGACCCCCACCAGCAGATGATGCTGCCCTCTCCCTGTCACCATCCTCTGCTCATGTGCTGCCTTCAAAGTGCCCTCCCTTGCTGTCACAACCCTGCTCATCTCCTGCACCTCGTGTTATCACCAGTCTGTCTGTTTTCAGAAATGCAGATTCCCAGACCCAGTACTGCCATCAGCCATCCAAGTCATCACAATTATACTACAAAAAATACATATTCTGCATGTCTGTGTCTGTATATATATATATACATAAACATAAAAACCACAGCCCCGAGCCAGAGGCTCATTCTGTGTGAGAAGCTGAGCTGTTACATACCACTTCCCCAGGCCTGAAAAGTCAATACCTCACCGCCAAACCCGGCACTCAGTCCCTTGACATACTCCATTAACCCAGTCACACTCGCTGACAGCACAGCCGTGCTCGGGGCAGAACAGACTGCTTACTGAAGTGCTGGGGTCTGAACCCCCAGCCCTGAATTAAGGTTGACAAATGGGTGGTTCCCACAGTCCTTCAAAAGGAGGGGATGAGTTTGCCTTTTGGCTTTCCTCCAAGGTGCAGCCGGCCTTGCAGGGAAAGCCCTTGGGTAAACAAGCCCCAGGTGCCCCCATTGGGTAAATGAGTGCCAGGTGTCCTGCTTTGGGCATAAAAGCTGGGACCACTTGCAGGAAGGGTGGAATGTCTGTCTGTGAAGTGGATGCACTTTGCAGAGTTTCCCTGTTGGGGAAGGACCTCCTGACTCCCCCCTTGCAACTGGGGCCCCAGTCAGGTTTGGTGCTTGTGAACGTGGGCTCCGTGAGAACAATATCTGGCTACTTCTATCCTATGATGAGAAAGAGGCTAATATAATAGTTTAAAGTTGCAAAACTAACCAGCAAGGACAAAAGCTTAGAGTTGCAAAACAGGACTGCTTAGCAAGATAAAGGGAACAAACAGGCCTGAGCAATCAGTGTTGCCTAAGGGGCCCCAAGGACAATATTACCTCAGGAAGGAGGGACTGATAAGAATCACAGTGCTAATCAAGGTGTCCCAGGGACCAGAACAGACTGGTCTGGATGTGCAAAGCAAGCAAAGGTGAAAAGGACACCCTGAGGGAGACTCGGAGCCTTCCTCCTGAAGACCCCCGAGGATGACCACCAGGATGCACCACGCAGGCGCAACTGGGCGGAGCAAGAGGCGTGGAATATTATAAAGATTTACCTCCCTGAGCCCCTCCCAATGATGTAATCCTCATTCCTACCTGATGTAAACTTATGAATATGCAACACTTTAGGCTGTAAAAAGAGCACACTCCTGGCCCCAGGTGGGCTCGTTAGGAGGAGCGATCCCCCGGATCCGCAATAAACGAATACCTGCTGCTAAAGATCCTCGTCAGCTTTACCATCATTTTCAAGACGCAGATTTTGCGCTAATCAGCTGGCACCCCAGATGGGACTCTCCGTCACCTCGCACGGCTCCAGGTAAGGCGACCTCCCTGCCGCGGCCCGGGATTTCCTGGGGGAGCTCCCTTGCTTGAATCCCTCTGCAAGGGCGGACAAGGACCATTTGCTCCAAAACAAGAAGGTATTTGTTCTGTGATAAATGTAAAGCGCTATAAATAACGTGGGGTTTGAGTCCCCACACAAGACCTCGAGGCCGGGGTTACGGTCCCTGCAAAGATTATTCTGCTAGCAGACTAGGGGTTCGAGTCCCCAACCGGTGAACTGGTGTCACAAAGGGGTTCGAGTCCCCAGGAAAAGTAATTTGACAGGTGTAGAGTTGTTTTTGTGGGTTTGTGTTGTTTTACCGAGAGTGGGATGTGTGC
This sequence comes from Podargus strigoides, assembly GCA_028020825.1. Taxonomy (NCBI): domain Eukaryota; kingdom Metazoa; phylum Chordata; class Aves; order Caprimulgiformes; family Podargidae; genus Podargus; species Podargus strigoides. The sequence goes on along the minus strand of CM051662.1, from coordinate 25,869,156 downwards.
TTGAGACGTACCACAGTACGAAGCGAGTGAGGAGCTCTATCTGCGGTTCCGTTCTTGGGCGACTGAGACGGCCGGAGAAAAGCGAAGCGAAAGGCAGAGTGATTGATGACAATTTATAAGAATTGTGTAACTATTTGTTCAAATTGTGAACCAAACTGTGAGGCCTGGACATTGTGTAATTGTAAAGTGTAATCAGAGGTGGTATTGTGTTTCCTGGTGTTGAGATTGCAGAAAGGAAGAACTACCCACTAGGGCACAGGCATTAGGATTGTTCGCTCTTACGGGGCACAAGGAGGAAACGAGACCTTGATAGGCTGGAGAGTTGGGTGGAAAAAAACTTAATGAAATTCAACAAGGGCAAGTGTAGAGTTTTGCATCTGGGGAAGAACAACCCCATGTACCAGTACAGGTTGGGGGCTGACCTGCTGGAGAGCAGTGTAGGGGAAAGGGACCTGGGGGTCCTGGTGGACAGCAGGATGACCATGAGCCAGCAATGTGCCCTTGTGGCCAAGAAGGCCAATGGCATCCTGGGGCGTATTAGAAAGGGAGTGGTTAGTAGGTCAAGAGAGGTTCTCCTTCCCCTCTATTCTGCCTTGGTGAGGCCACATCTGGAGTATTGTGTCCAGTTCCGGGCCCCCCAGTTCAAGAAGGACAGGGAACTGCTTGAGAGAGTCCAGCGCAGAGCCACAAAGATGATTAAGGGAGTGGAACATCTCCCTTATGGGGAAAGGCTGAGGGAGCTGGGTCTCTTTAGCTTGGAGAAGAGGAGACTGAGGGGTGACCTCATTAATGTTTGTAAATATGTCAAGGGTGAGTGTCATGAGGATGGAGCCAGGCTCTTCTCAGTGACATCCAATGATAGGACAAGGGGCAATGGGTGTAAGCTGGAACATAGGAGGTTCCACATAAATGTGAGGAAGAATTTCTTCACAGTGAGGGTAACAGAACACTGGAACAGGCTGCCCAGAGAGGTTGTGGAGTCTCCTTCTCTGGAGACATTCAAAACCCACCTGGACATGTTCCTGTGTGACCTGATCTAGGTATTCCTGCTCTGGCAGGGGGATTGGACTAGATGATCTTTTGAGGTCCCTTCCAATCCCTAACATTCTGTGATTAAAAAGGAACTGTGGCGAGAGGCAAGGAAAGAGAAATGGGAAGCAGAAAACTGGGGGGGGGGGGGGGGGGGCACCGATCCCCTGGGTGTGGACCGTAAAAGAGCAAGCTTGGAATAGTACGTTAGAGGAGTGTAAGAGGAGGTTTAAGGAGATCAGGGGTAAGAATGGGTTCATCAGCCAGTAAAGAGGTACCCCGAAAGACCCCCTTGGGATGTGTATTAGCCCACTGGAAAGAATTAGGAGGAATCCCTGGGGGTACCTTAGTAAAAAGAGATTTAATCAAAAATTGCAATCAGTGGTGGCCCTTATATAAATTAGGCAGTAAAGAAAAGTGGCCAAAAATGGCACTTTGAATTATGATACTCTTTTGCAACTCATGTTGTTTTTGAGAAGAGAGGAAAAATGGGGTGAGACGGCTTATGCAGACATGTTTGTTTGGTTGTTTTTTTCTCTTAGAAACAAGCCAGAATGGCAAAACCAGTGTGGGATTAATTTGGCTCCACAGGATACTTGAATGTTAGCACTAGAAAAGGAGGCTAAGAAAGAAGGTAGACTTAAAAGATGCTGCTCAGCTTGTAGCATAGGACAAAGGTGTTTGAAACTTGAGCTCAGCCTGTTACCATTGCAGCGGTGCAAAAGGGGGGTTTCTCTGGACAGGGAAGAGGTCGCAGCCGTGGGGGGGGGGGCATGCTCCAAGCGCAGGAAAGCGCCTGGGACGAAATCAGTGTGCTATCTGCAAAGGCACAGGTCACTGGAAAAGAAACTGTCCGTCTGCAGGAAATGTTAACTCGGCAACAGAGATAGCAGGCCAAGGGTCCCCTCAGAACCAACCAGCACTGGACTGACGGGGACCGGTTGGCTCTCCCCTAGCGGATCCGCTGGTTACACTGGAGCTCGGAGAAAGAAAACAGGTAGAATTTTTAGTAGATACCGGAGCCACGTACTCAGTTTTGAACCAGACTCTGACCCCGATAGGGAAGGAATTTGTTTGTGTAGCAGGCGCAACTGGTGCCAAGGAAAAGGCATTTTTCTTACAGCCATTAAAATTTAAATTGGGAAAGATAATAGGAACACATCAGTTCTTGTATTTACCAAATTCACCTAAAGCCTTATTAGGAAGAGATCTGTTAACCTTACTAGAAGCCAAGATTGAATTTGGCAGTGGGGGAATGACTATGAAAATACCCGAAGAAAAACTGATATTAGCTTTAAGCATCCTAAATATCACACCACAGTTAGCAATTGGAAATGATCCAGAAATAGAGAAAAGAATCTTTGATCAAGTATTCCACATGGTATGGGAAACTGAGACCCCTGGAAGATCCAAAAGGGCAACCCCTATAAAAATTGAATTGAAAGATGATGCTCATCCAGCATGTCACAAACAGTATCCACAAAGATCGGAGGATAGAAAAAGGATTAAACCAATTATAACCAAATTTTTAGATCAGGGACTACTGGTAGAATGCAGATCACAATACAACACTCCCATACTACCAGTTAAGAAGCCAAATGATAGCTACAGATTGGTGCAAGATCTTAGGGCAGTAAATCGGATCACTAAAGCTTTATACCCAGTGGTGGCTAACCCTTATACATTGTTACCAAAACTTCAATCTGAGTGGGGATGGTTTACTGTCCTGGATCTAAAGGAGGCCTTCTTTTGCCTGCCTCTAGCAGAAGAAAGCCGAAAGATTTTTGCTTTTGAGTGGGAGAATCCGAGCACAGGCCGGAGAAGTCAGTTGACTTGGACTCGGAATACCAGATGTAACTAAACCCTTTCTGTTGTTTTCATATGAGAGACAAGGCCTTGCTCTTGGAGTGTTGGCTCAGGGTTAGGGCCATATAAAAGACCTGTGGCATACTTCTCTAAGCAATTGGATACTGTGAGTAAAGGATGGCCAGGATGCCTGCGGGCAGTGGCAGCAGTAATCATGGATATCACCGAGGCCCGAAAGTTCACTTTGGGACAGAAAATGACTGTTTTTGTCTCATACAGTATCTGCTGTACTGTAACAAAAAGAATCCCACTGGCTGTCACCACAACAGTTCGTGAACTCAATGATGTAGAAATCAAGGTTACTAATATCTTGAACCCAGCAGCCTTTTTACAGGGAAAGACAGATGAAAATCCTGTAACCCATGACTGTTTGGAGGCCATAGAAGCGGTCTACTCCAGCAGACCGGACCTGAAAGAAGAACCTATTCCTGAGGGTGAGCACTGGTTTACTGATGGTAGCAGTTACATCAGTCAAGGTAAGCATGTCACGGGATACGCAGTTACCACAGTCACCGATGTTGTAGAAGCCTTACCTTTGCCCAGTGGGACATCAGCTCAGAAAGCTGAAATTATAGCACTTACCAGAGCACTGACACTTGCCCAAGGTAAGGCAATAAATATTTGGACTGATTCTAAGTACACATATGGTGGTGTGCATGCTCATGGGGCTATATGGAAGGAAAGGGGACTGCTAAGCACACAGAAGAAAGAAATTAAGAACGCTGAAGAAATACTACCATTACTGGATGCTATTAGGCTGCCGTCTAGTGTCACCATTATGCACTGCAAAGGACATTCTAAGGGCGACACTTTGCCTGAGCGAGGAAATGCCTTGGCTGATAAAGCTGCCAAGGAAGCAGCGCTTCAGGAAGTCCAGGAGTTAGTTTTAATACCCACTCACATTGAACCTAGGGGAGCACCACAGTATGCACCACAGGACTGGGAATGGATCAAAAGAAAGATGGCCCTTGTAGGATCAGACGGATGGGCCAGACATAAGGGACGATTGGTAATCCCCTTAAGAATAGCTAAAGCATTTATAAAAGAGGAACATGATAAGAGTCATTGGGGATCAGAGGCATTGTATGTCTATTTGAAACAGAAAATAGCTATAACAGGATTGAAACCATTGATAAGGGATGCTGCAGCACACTGTGAGATCTGTCTAAAGAATGATCCTAAACCAGCTCAGCCAGTGGAGCAGGGAACAATACCTAAGGGAACATATCCAGGAGATACTTGGCAGATAGATTTTACAGAACTACCTAGACGGGGTGGATATCAATATTTGCTAGTACTTACAGATACCTTTTCTGGATGGCCTGAGGCATTCCCCTGTAGGAGCAACAAATCACGTGAAGTAACTAAGGCACTGTTGCAAGAAATAATACCTAGATTTGGAATACCCAGAACATTATCATCTGACAGGGGACCTCATTTTACAGCACAGGTAGTACAGGAAATAGGTAAAATTTTGGGAATTCATTGGCAATTGCATACCCCCTATTGGCTGCAAGCAAGTGGACAAGTAGAGAAGATGAACCACTTAATTAAGACACAAATTTCTAAAATCTGTCAGGAGACCAATTTATATTGGTATCAAGCATTACCTTTAGCCCTTTTAAGGATAAGAGTCAAACCATGATTAAAAGAGAAATTGAGCCCATTTGAAATCTTGTATGGAAGACCATACGGGGCAATCATGGTTCACAGCGAGAACTTGGCTCAGGTAGGACAAGGATACCGAAGAACTTATTTGCAGCAACTTAATACTAAACTTAAAGAGAATGCCAAGGTTGTTGCACAGAATCAACCACAACCTTTGAACCACCCTGTACATAATATTGAATCTGGCGATTGGGTATTTGTGAAATCCCTTACAGGTGAACCATTGGGAGAAAAATGGGATGGACCTTTCCAGGTACTCTTAACGACTTTCACTGCTGTTTGAGTCAAGGAGAAGCCCACCTGGATTCACTACTCCCGTATTAAGAAATCTCCAAGGCCTGGATGGACTGTCACTACATTTGAGGAGAACCCTCTACGCCTAAAAATACAGCGGCAAGGAACTTTTGTAAGGCCAGCCCCAGAGTGTAGGCAACAAAACCATGATGTACCATCTGATTCGAGTGACAGGGATCTTAACAATGATCATGGTAACAACAGCAACAATTCCCGAAATCTGGGAATGTAGCAATGTTTGGGTATCTCTGGCCCACACATTGAATCAAACACAGTTCTGTGTCTCTATGGCACAGCCGGAGCAGCCTTTTCACACCTGTTTGGTCAGACTGCCTATTGACAATGTGGGTGTAATAGGGAGAGAGGTGACTAGACTTATGGGCATTATAGGATCAAAAAGTAATGAAATAAAAAATAACATTACAGAGTGTTTTGAATATTGGGATAGTTGGGATGATAAGTTGCCTACACTCGGCGTAGAGCCCCAAGAAATTGATATATTGGGAAGTGTGACAGTTGATGTGTGTGTATTTTTCAATTTCAAAAAGTACCCACGAAATAAAACCTGGATACAACAGGTATCCCTAACTCAGCGATTATGTAGAAATGTTAGCTTATGGTGTAACCAGACTACCTCCTTTTCTGCAAACAAATCGACATGGTTACCTTCCACCCATTATCCCCGACAACTGCCCAAGGGACTTTTCCTGATATGTGGGGATAGAGCCTGGCCAGGTCTGCCCTCCAGGCTGGAGGGAGGACCCTGCACCATAGGTCAATTAGCTATGTTAACACCCAACACATCCATGATTTTGAATCATACTGCATTACATAGGAATAGGCAACGCGGAAGCCTGCATAAATGTCAGGCAGGATGCCAGGATAATGTAAACCTATGGAATACTGGGGAGACCTTTGCGGCAGGAATATTTCTGCCAGGTTTGGCTGCTAAGGCTCTCACCGAACTAGACAAAGTGGCCTATTGGTTAGCAACACAAAGCAGTATAACCTCTCGAATATTAAGTGCCATGGCATCAGATAAATTTGATTCGTCACGCAACCTTACAAAATCGTGCCGCAATTAATTTTTTGTTGTTGGCACAAGGCCATGGTTGTGAGGATTTCAATGGGATGTGTTGTATGAATTTGAGTGATCATTCACAATCTATACATAAAAATATTCAAAATTTAATGGAACACACACAAAAACTTCAAAAAGATAATGTCAAATGGTTAGATGACATCTGGGAAGCTTTCACGTCATGGTTACTGGGTTTTGGATGGATTAAGCACCTGTTTGTAACAATATTAGTTGTAATTGCATTATTAATACTTGTGTAAGTAGCTATTGTATATTAATGTGTTGCCAACTGGGAGTTAAAAATTATGGTAAATTCATAGCACAACAGATGGAAAATGGGATAATTTAGGAATGTAAAAGAATTTACATATGATCAAGTGATAGGGGGGAATGATTATGGAAAAATACTCACTTAAGCAATTTTGTACATTTGCTTAAGGAAATATATACAGCCAGCAGAAAGAGGCTAATATAATAGTTTAGAGTTGCCAAACAGGAATGCTTAGTAGGATAAGGGAAAAACTGAGAGACTCGTCCTTGGGGGATGGAGCAGCCAGGCCTGGGTGATCAGACAGTGTTGGCTAAGAGGCCCAAGGACAATACTCCCTCAGGAAGGAGGGACTGATAAGAACCACAGTGCTAATCAAGGGGTCCCAGGGACCAGAACAGACTGGTCTGGATGTGTAAAGCAAGCAAAGGTAAAAAGGACACCGTGAGGAAGACTCGGAGTCTTCGTCCTGAAGACCCCCGAGGATGACCACCAGGATGCACCACGCAGGCGCAACTGGGCGGAGCCAGAGGCGTGGAATATTATAATGATTTACCTCCCTGAGCCCCTCCCAATGATGGAATCCTCATTCCCACCTGATGTAAACTTATGAATATGCAACACTTTAGGCTGTAAAAAGAGCACACTCCTGGCCCCAGGTGGGCTCGTTAGGAGGAGCGATCCCCCGAGTCCCCTGATCCGCAATAAACAAATACCTGCTGCTAAAGATCCTCGTCATCTTTACAGTTATTTTCAAGACGCAGATTTTGCGCTAATCAACACTGACACACAGCCTGTAGCCGAGGAAGAGATGTGCTCCTCTGTCTCCAGCAGTCCCCCCCACTGCAGACTCATGGGAGCATCGGGGCTCACTGACGCGCGGAAAAGACTATAATTCCTGAAAAGTTATAAAGTAGGTATGTTTATTCAGCGCCGGGTGCAAGGGGGATCACTCCTCCGAACTTGCACACCTAGGGGCAAAGGCGTGTTTCTTTTTATAGCACTAAGTAATACATATTCATGAGGAGTGTATCATAAACATTACATCATTGCATCAGGTCATTATAATATTCCACGCCTCTTGCTTCGCCTGGTTGCAACTGCGCATGCTCTGTGGGCCTCTGGCTCTTCTCCAGACCGCAGGGTCGGTTCCCACCAGCTCAAATGCTGAAGAGGTGGGAACCGACCTGTCTCTTATCAGAAGGAGCAGGATCAGTCCTCCTTTTTCTCAGCGGCCTTCCTCTAATCAGCGGCCTGTAGCACCTGTTTCATTTGGCAGGCAAGGTTACATACTTCCCAAGCAAGAGCTGCATACTTCTTTAGTTGAACTATTGCTATTAACTCTTTTGCCCCTGTATCATCACTGCGGGTAGGCAGCCAGCCCACCAGGGAACGTGGAGGGACCTGTAGAGGTCTTGCTCTGGAGGCAGAACTTTAGGTTAGGCTTAGCTCCTTATGAGGATCTCCTTATCTCACACCCTTTGCCAAAGCCTCGTGTTCCTTTCGGTGCTTGTGCCAGCTGGACAGCTGTGTGGAGCTCACTCTGCCCCTGGGGAGAAGACATGGAGCAGCAGAGCCAAATGCCTTTCCCTCGTGTGGCACTGTAGTTTTGGAAAGGAAGCATCTGCCTGGGAATGCCTTGCCTACAGTCATCTTTTCTCTCCTAACATCTCTCCCAATACTTAATAGTAATACCAATAATGTAGTTGTCAGGCACAGTTCCATACATGGTGCCATAAACACCCTTTCCAAGAGCAGCCTGGGAAGCTTCTCCAGTTTCTAGCCCTGTGATTTGCAGTCCACAAGCTGCTAATGTCCCCATACTGCTCTGAATGCTGCCTATCCTGCCCTTAAGCTAAAGCTATGTGTCACCACCGGAGGGAAATTCCATGCTTAGAGAAAGGTGGGAGGGGTAGAAAGGAGTTAATCAAGTTGGGTTTTTTCTTCTCCATTTAAAAAAAAAAAAAAAAAAAAGGCAGCAGTTGAAAGCTGCTTGGATGGTTCAGCAAGTCAGAATAAATCTTGGGGAAAGTTGATTTCGTGAGCAGAATGCAAGTAAACAGTCACCACTAGGGCCATCTATCACCATTGAAAACTCAGCACTGTAGGTACCACAAGAAGTTGCAGCATCTCTGTCCCTTTCTCCTGTCTGCTGCGCAAGTAAGCTATAGAGCCCTCTGACATTAGCTACTATAGAAAAAGAAGGTCATACTCCCGCCAGCTGCCTCCAGGGCTGCAGCTATAGCCTTGACAGGAACAAGAAGGAGCCTTGCTCTCTTGGGTCCAAACAGAAATTTTGCCAATCTCTTGGGTCTAGGTTGGAAAATGAATTCTATCAGGAAAACAGAAGCAGGCAGCTGTCTTTCATTTCCAGGCTAGTTTTAAAAATAACAAACAAATAGATAATTTAAGACTGCAGATGCTATTTGACAGAAAAAAATAATAAACTTTTTTGTCCCAGTTTTCGACCTTAAGTCATTCTCCCAAGTCCTTTAAGAAAAATCCACTGCTACTATAAGTCTCACTGACTAAGAACTGATACTGTGTCATCGTTTCGAACTCAAAATAAATACAAAAATAGCACCCTCACAATTTGTTCACTCGGTTTGAAATCTACATATGGGTCAGAGCCACAGATGGCATGAATTTGTTTAGCTGCAGTGACCCATTTCCAACAGATGACTGCCTGGCCTGTAGTGTTGGATTAGTTATATTAACATTAGCTCAGAAATGCTTCCTGATATTACCTTTAAGACTCACTTTTAATGGGTCAACAGGTTCTACGTGTACAGGGGCTCTCACATCAAGGAGAATTGTTGGGGGGTTTTTAGCAAGCAATGGACATGTGAGCAATCCAACCTTTGAGCCTGACCCGGATGCTGAAGCAGGATGGGAAGTTGGGAAAGGTGTGACGGTGTGAATGCATGCTTTAAGGTCACAAATCAATTTATGCCACACTAGTGCTATTAGCCAATTGGTAGCTAGAAGAGTCTCGTGAAGAGTCTTGTGACTTAGTGCTCTGTCTATATAAACCGGGTTGTAACGCCATTAAACTGCCTTTCGCAAGATTTATTAAGTCTCTATGTGATTGCTTGCCATGACTTCCCGCAGAGAATAAGCAGACTCTTAGGACTAGGAATAAGCCAGCCCAGGGGTGTAATGAAATAACACATGCATAATTAGTTCTGCTTCTGATTTGCCACACCATGATTTGCTTTCCCTCCCCCCTCTTCCAAAAAAGCCCAAAAAAACCCAACACCCAAACATGTTACAATCCTCCATACTGCAAGGCAGTCAGAACGGTGCTTGCAGCCAAAGCAACATACCCTAAAAAGCCAGCATCCTGCTAATTAAAAGGCTGGATACGTTTCCCCAGACCTTCTGATTTATTGCAAGTTCAAGAGCTTTTCAAAATAAGTGCTCTTGACACAGAGCATTCTGCTTTCCTCCTCATGCACTACCCAGGCAAAGCAGCAATTTCATATAAGGAGACAATTCTAGTAAACTAGGGGACTGTATGCAGCCTCTGGTGTCAGCCAAGCCAGACCTGCAGCCTGACAAATCTGGCGTGTTCAACAGCAGCTTCAAGTACTCAGCTATGACACGTTCATGCACTCTTCCTCCAGGACACTTAAAAGAGCTTACCTCTTTAGATTTACCACCCATAGGGATGAGTTTCTGGATGTCAGGCCTGGAAGTGGTCCAAATTCAAGAGCTCCGACATGGCACTTACCAGTTTTTGCAAAGCTTTGCTTAAGAGCAGATCCATCCTTTGAAAAAGAAAGAGACGTCTATCAAACAGGTGACTAAGCCCATTAGTTCACCACAGTGTGGATCTAAAATACAACAAATCTGGGGACAGGTTGTCTGTCTCAACCTTTGACCTGTATTATTGTAGAAGCATGTATACAGCACTTCAGATAGCCACAGAGACAACAGATTATTGTTGCTGTTATTATTATTATTATTGCTACTTACAAAGCCATGAGCTGACTAGGTCCAGACACCTCACAGACAGCCTAAGGACAAATGCAAAGACCATAAAGTTGCCATCATCTTTTGGAAGCGGGAACCATAAAACCCAAATGTTAAAGAGACGATGGCAACAGGAATAAGATTTAGGATTTGGAAACACAAACTTGAACTTGTGCTCAATGTAATGCACAACATTTAGAGTATCTTATCTGAAGCCACCATAGGTAGCCATTCGCTGCTAAGTTATCCAAATAACGACCCAGTCCATTCTGGCCCACACTTTTCTGGCCTGCTTCCCCAGCTCTTGAGGCTTTTCTTTCTTACCTTGCAGATGGAAATCTAAACCCACTGACCTGGTGGAGCAGCAGACTACCACTTGTGCAATCATGTATCTGTCAGTGGATCCATCAGGAAGCTGAAAAAATGAACCCAGCCTTCTGTGTGCCTTTCAGAGGCAGTTTGTGTAAGGCTCCACTTACACCTAGGCTCCTTCACTTAACATCACGTCTTTGCATCCCCCTTCACCAAGCCCAGACCACACCCCACAAGCCATGCTGACTCGCAGCTAGCAGCACTGCGGATCTGTACCATTACTATGCTACCTACTCCATTTGGCTTCGGCACTTCCCAGTTATCAATCCCAGAGCAGTTAGATGGAGACAGGGATAATTTGGCAAAGCTCTCCCTGAGGTACCCTGCAAGCCCTTGCAGCAGCGTCCCCATTTCAGGCAGCAGAGCCTGAGCAGACATCTCTTGCTTACATGTCTGCATCCCACAGAAATGCGCTGCCTACTGATTTGTGGCTAGAGAGGATGTTTCAAAGGAAAGCTCAAGCCAATGTCTGGAAGAGAAACCTCCCTGGCAAGAGCCAAGCATGCAGTGCTGTGTTTTAATGGTGGGCCAGCCTGGTTCCCACAGCTGCCGCCATCTGCCACACACCGGCACAGGTTTAAACCACACTGTCACCACCATGGTGCGCAGCTGTGCAGCCACACCAATACACCTTGTCACGAGCACCCTACCATGGCCAAGGCGACCGGGGCTGATCCAGAAAGGGCTCACGGAGGGGGAAGGGAAAGGCAGGAAACGCACACACAGACTTGTGCCAAAGAGCACAGAGGGAGCTGTGGTTAGGTGAGGAATGTGGCGCAGCTCAGCTAAGAGGACCAATGTTAATCACAGCCAATTTCTCCAGCACAAAGCAGGCCTAGGAGACATTGCAGTTCTCTTTATCTTTTATGCTGCAGCTATAAATAGGGTTTGATGTGAGGTTGCCATTATGACTGACTGAAGTGCTGGGGTCTGAACCCCAACCCCTGAATTAAGGTTGACATATGGGTGGTCCCCATGGTCCTTTAAGAGGAGGGGATGAGTTTGCCTTTTGGCTTTCCTCCAAGGTGCAGCCAGCCTTGTAAGGAAAGCCCTTGGGTAAACAAGCCCCAGGTGCCCCCATTGGGTAAATGAGTGCCAGGTGTCCTGCTTTGGGGATAAAAGCTGGGACCACTTGCAGGAAGGATGGAGTGTCTGTCTGTGAGGGGGATGCACTTTGCAGAGTTTCCTGTTGGGGAAGGACCTCCTGACTCTCCCTGCAACTGGGGCCCCACTCAGGTCTGGCATTTGCAAATGCGGGCTTTGTGGGGGAACAATATGTGGCTACTTCTCTCCTATATTACCCGTCTATTGGCTTGGTTGTTTCCCATGTCTTCTATGGGAGACTTTGTTGCTTTGTTTATTCCACCTATTGTTGGTCGTGCTGTGTCATTCCTGGGGTCACTGTGGTTGATGTCTGTGGGAGTTTGGCTTGTGAATAACGGACATGGAGTGTTAGAGCAGGTGCACGAACAGGCTACTGTGCAGGCGCTAGCAGCCAAGATTAGGCCTCAAGGACGTACTGTCCTTGCAGAGTAGTACAAGAAACTAAGTTACATAAGATAGGGAACTAACAGGCAAGGCGGAGAATATGATAATTAGAGGCTGAAGCATAGGTTAAAAGTTAATGATTGATGTAGAAGTGGTCTAATGAAAACCTAAGAAAAAGATAATAAGATATGCTTAGTCGTGGTGATTTGACAGAAGAATGATATATAAGTAAATGTATCTGCGCAATAAATCGAGTTCTGCTGACCTCATATGAGAGTGCAGTCTCCCTCCGTCGATTCCTACAGATGGTGACCCCGGACGTGATACAAATGAAGGCAAAAGATAGTGGAATAAAACGGAGTATTATTCCCAGGTCCCGAACTCGAGATAAGGACGGCCAAAGCGGGCAGTTGCAGGCAACTGGACACGCCGGGCCCCGCGGGGCGAATAACGCAGCGGCTGGAAGTTGCAACGGGGACGGAAGGTGGGCAACCGTTCAACGTTGTTAGTCAAGGTTTGTGTAGACTCAAATTGTGTAGAGGCAAAAGTAATCAAGGTTCGTGCAGAGGCAAAAAGATTAAGGGAGAGTCGAGTGGAATTTATATGGTGCAGAGTTTTTTTTTTTTTTTTTTTTTTTTTTTAAAAAAAACCGAGCTAGATTTTAAAAAGGAGTTGCCAGGGCTAATAACCTATGGGATAAGCCAGGGTTGTTTTGTTAGTCCTAACACGATACATTAACTTGCAGAATGGCGAAAATTAGGGGATATAATTTGGGATGCCGTATTAGATGATGACAAGACAGCGAAAAAGTTAGGGAAACATTGGAGAATTGTTCATAATGCTCTGTTACAACATTCCATAGAGTTGCGTGCGGCTAAATCAGCTCATGAGGCTACTGCCAAAAATCAATTATACTTACACGATACGGGCATAGAGTGCAATCCACCTAGTTTCAGATCATTCACCATGTCTACAGCTGCCGTAGAAGCACCTATCCCCTCAGCTCCACCAGAGGAGGAATTGCCTCCTCCGCCTGAGGACTGGGCAACGAGTTCAGAGCCGGTCCCACCGCCCGTGGGGAAGGTTTCTGACTCGAAAGCCCCAAATGAGACCGAAAGTAGCCGAGAAAAACTACGCTGTCAGCTACAGGAATGTGTGCTGGGGTGGAAAAAGCTCGTGGCAGATAGACTGCAAGAGGGTGATAGTGGAGCTGTGGAAGCACTCTCGGAAGTTTTTTCTGTTGTTTTTACACCCTTGGATAATGATAACATTCAAGTCACCTTATCCCCCTTAGATTGGGAATTATTGACACAGTTAAGAGCAATAGTAGCAGAGAGTCAACTTAGTAATCAGTTAAGTGAAGCTGTGCGGCAGGGGCAGGAAAATACAGTGCAGGCTATGGCAGCGCTTGCCCCCCTGTCGTCCTCTCCGTCTTCCAACGACCGTAACGCCACTATAATTTGCTACCGCTGTGGAAATACGGGACATACACGCAGAGAATGCAGGACAAGAAGATATGGTGTAATGCATAAGTAAAAAGACTTTGGGCTCCCTATATGCTTGGGGGTATGCCAAAGGACACTTTAAAGACCCTAATACGTTGTTTGATGAGACGGAGTGGAGAAAGTGTGGGAACTCTCTGCGGGACAATGTTATTAAGGGTGATAAACGGCGAAAAAATTGCAAAAACCGCGCGGGAGGTAAACAATTCCCCATTCCCCCCCCCCGCGCACGCCGCGGCAGCGGCTGGAGCAGCGGCTGTGCCTGGCGCAGCGGAGCGGCACGATCGGCATTCCAACCCCCCCCTCTCCCCCGCCCCTCTCCCCCGCGCGCGCTGTGGCAGCAGCCGAAGCGTTCGCAGCTTCAAGGCCCTCGCCACCGGGAGCGTTTCCTGCCGGAATCAGTGTGTTGGACAGAATGCCTATTCCAGCGGCGAGAGAGAAGTGTCTGGGACAGAAGAAGAGGCAATGGACACAGACGAACGATGGCCCGTTCCACCGCCGCCCTCCCCCCCCACCGCCTGAACCAAATGGTAACATCTGACCCACCTCACCTGAGTGCGAGATTTCAAAAGGAGCGTGGTTGGGGGGTGGGCAGGCTGGGACAAGAAATGGAAAGGGGGCCGGGGTGGAGAGGGAGTGTGGCTGTGGTTTGGTCTGACTCAGATTGGGACTGGACTGTAGGTAAAAAAAAAATAATTTTGAAAAAAAAGAAAAAAAAAAAAAAAAAAAAAAGGAAAAAAGGAAAAATAGTTGTGCATGAGCTGTGAGAAGCATTACTCATGTCTTTAGGTGTTGAAAATTCTAACCCAACTTGCAAGCGTATTTTACAGAGTCTGCCTAAAAACTCCAGTATTGCTGAAATGATGGATGCTTGTTCCGGGGTAGGAACACCTGAAGAGCATGCTGGTTTCATGGCCTCAGCTTTTGCTGCGGCTATCCGACCCTTGGTACAACAAGGTAACGGTAATCGAGGCACAAAATGTTGCAGATGTGGAAAATCTGGTCACATTAAGGTACAATGTAAAGCTCCAAAAAAAAAAAAAAAAAAAAAAAAAACAAAAACAAAACAAAAAAAAAAAAAAAAAACACCACCCCACAAAAACACAGGAGAAGGCTTTGATGGTGTCTATGGTGTCTGTAATTGCTGTCAGAGCTATGGGTACCGTGCTAGTGAATGTCGCTCCAAAAGGAGAAAGAATAGGATTGCCACCTGCAGATAGATTAAATAAGGCTATATATGTATTGAACGACATATGGATAGTTCCCATGTGTGGAGAGTTTTACTGAGAGCTGGCTGCGTGACAGGGGGCACGCAGACACCATGGTGCTAGTCGACCAGAGGAACAGCAGATAAGCAAGAAGCTATGTAGGCACTAATTATTGCAAAGATAGCATATCCTTGCAGGTGCTGAAGCTAGACGATAATTGGATGTGATAGGTCATCATGACCGAAGTTCAAAGAAGTAGGCCTGAGAACTGTAACCGCAAGCGCGCACAACAAAAGGAGCTAGTGTTGGGAGAAGTAGCCAATAATGAGCTTAGCTTTTGCAATATGTATGAGCCTAATTAACAACTGTATAAAGAGGTGCTAACCGCTGTAATAAACGAGACTTGCTGATCATCTTTGGTGGTCGTGTTGCTTGTTCTCCCGCCGACTTCCACAAATGGTGACCCCGACGTGATGCCACGGTGGAGCGGCGAGTGAGCTCGGGTCCTACAGCAGCCGGGACGGCGAATAAGCACCTAAACCAAAAAATTCCTCGAGGCGGCAATTAGGCACTGAGGAATTCGTGGAGGGGTGCCGCGCCCTGGGTGACCTCATCGGAGAGCCCGGCCGATACGTGCTGCCGAGACCTTGCAAGGCTGCAACAGCGCTGACGAGTAACAAGGAAATGGAAAGGCAAGCAGCATATAATTTATTTACGTGCTTTTTAAAAAAGCGACAGATTAAGGGGATAGATCCCGAAAAGGAGCTCCCTGGGCTCTTAGATTATGGGTATGCTAAGGGTTGCTTTCAAAACCCGCATACTGTTCATGAATTAGAGGAATGGAGGAAGCTGGGGGATAAGATCTGGGAGGCTGTGTTAGATGATGATAAGACGGCAAAAAAGCTGGGAAAGCAGTGGCGCGTAGTGCATAATGAATTGCTACAATATCAGATAGAAAAAAGGGCGGCTCAGCAGGCTAACGAGGCCCAGGAAAAGAATAGGGGGTATGCCGGGTGGTCCGATTGCCCATTGCCTCCTGCCGTATCTACGGTTGTGTTACCACCGCACGCCGGTGAAGGAGCTAGCGCTCCGCCGCCCGCCCCTGACCCACCTCCAGCGGCTATACCCGTTACCCCCTCAACACCCTGGCCGGAGGCACCCCCACCAACGCCCCCGATAGCCAATGCGCCTGTCCCTGGGGCGCAGAGCGACCTGGCGGGGGCCATTGCTCAAGGAAGGCGAGAGATGTGGGCGGCATTGGCAAAAGATTGTCTGGAGTCTGGGGATGGGGAGGCCATGGAGGCTGCAAAAGAGCTGGCTTGTCCGGTGGTTTTTTCTCCCTTGCAGGGAGGGGGGCTTCAGGCTGCCATTACGGCGCTGGATTGGAAACTTTTGTCCCAATTGCGATCCACTGTCAGTCAGTTTGGAGTAAAGAGCGAGCCAGTTAAACAGATGTTAGATTATATTTGGGGAACACATATCCTGATGCCCACGGACTGTCGAGGCATTGCTAAGCTTATTTTTACACAGCATCAGCAGCTGCTATTTAATGCACACTGGCAGAGTCTGTGCCAACAAAGCGTGTCGGTAAATCGAGGCGCTAGAGACCCGCTGCGAGGGGTTACCCTAGAAGAATTAATGGGGATGGGACCATTCACGCGTACTGAGGCTCAGGCTCTGGTTGGACCAGACAAGTGTAGAGAATCCATGCGGCTAGCGAGAGAAGCGATGGATAGGGTGAAGGAGCCAGGGGGTGTTCCCTCATATATGAACATAAAGCAGGGCCGGGAAGAGTCATTTGGCAGCTTTATTGATAAAATTGCTAGTGCCATTCAGAGAGCAGGGGTTCCTGATTATATGACGGGTACAATGCTTAAACAGTGTGCCCTGGAGAACTGTAATGCTGCTACTCGAAGTGTATTAAACACAATGGGAGCAAACTGGAGTATTGAGGAGGCCCTTGAGCGTATGGCTAGTATACCGACCGGACCACAAGCGATGTTAGTGGAGGCCATTAAAGAATTGGGGGTGGGATTGAAAGAACAAGCAAAAGCGAGCCAGAGTCAGGTGTTAGCTGCTCTTGCGCCCCTGCAAGCCTCTGCGATAGCCAGTCCTAGAGCTCCATCTACTGGCCGTATCAAGTGCTACCGCTGTGGAGGATTTGGACACTTGCGGAGAGAGTGTCAAGCATCAGGAATATGGTGCCATAAGTGCCGTGAAGACTCCCACGATACCAGAGCTTGTCGTCAGCGTTCGGGAAACTTCAATACCAGCGCGCAGAGACACCACAGCAGCCGCGCCCCGACACAAGTAGCTGCTGTCAGCCAACCCTCGGATCAACCAGCCTGCACCCCGCCACAGCAGGGAGCCTCGGCCTGGACGTGGCAGCCGCAGTGACAGTAACGCTGATGTCGCCCACACCCGAGAAAGTTCCCACGGGCATCAAGGGACCAATTGTGATCAATGGACAAGCCCTAGGAGCCCTACTTTTGGGACGCTCGTCTGCATCTATGATGGGCCTGTTTGTTTTGCCAGGAGTTATCGATGCTGATTTTACCGGAGAAATACAAATAATGGTGCACACTCCCTTTCCTCCAATACGAATCGAGAAGGGACAACGCATCGCTCAATTGATCCCACTTGAACAAAGGACGAAATCCATCTCCCCCCGGGAGGCCCGGGAGCGAGGAGAGCACGGTTTTGGCTTTTCTGGAGGACTTACTTTGTTGACAATGAACCTAACTGACAGACCCAAACGTAACCTTGTTTTGGCATACCATGGGGAGACAAGGACCCTCCAAGGGTTATTGGATACCGGAGCCGATTCCAGCATCGTCAGTCCCGAGTATTGGCCCCAGAGCTGGCCGCTTCAATCTGCTATGGCAACAGTGACGGGAATAGGAGGACTAACACTGGCACGAAAATCACCAATGTTGACCATCACGATAGACGGCAGAACAATCAAAGCTGTTTTTTCAATCGTGCCTTTGCCACCGACTGTCCAGTGTCTGGTTGGAAGAGACATACTTGCCCAGCTGGGGGTCGTGTTAACCAACGAGCACCCTTTGGGCTAACGGCCGTTGCATGGACTTTCCCAATCCCGCTCGCGTGGAATACAAATACACCGGTATGGGTTAAGCAATGGCCACTAAAAAGGGAAAGTCTTGAACAAGCGCACCGATTAGTGCACGAACAGCTTGACCTGGGGCATCTGAAACCGTCCACAAGCCCTTGGAACACTCCCATTTTTGTTATAAAAAAGAAATCCGGGAAGTATCGACTCTTACATGATTTGAGAGCAGTTAATGAACAAATGGAACCCATGGGAGCCCTACAACCAGGCCTGCCAAATCCGGCTATGATACCACGGGATTGGCTGTTGTTGATAATAGACCTCAAGGACTGCTTTTTTACCATTGAACTGCACCCACAAGACACAAAGCGATTTGCTTTTACCTTGTCTGCTCTCAATAGGGAAGGACCAGATCAACGTTTTGAATGGGTTGTGTTGCCGCAAGGGATGCGTAACAGCCCTACTCTCTGTCAACTGTATGTGAGCAGTGCATTAAGCCCTTTACGACAGAAATGGCCTGACACAGTCATTTATCACTACATGGATGATATCCTGTTCGCTCAACGCCAGCCATTCACCGAGCCTCAGGTGCGAACTATACACCAAGCACTACAAGCTCATGGATTAATGGTGGCGCCAGAAAAGGTGCAAACCTCAACTCCATGGAAGTATCTAGGTTGGACCATAACAAACAGCATTATTACGCCACAAAAGTTACAGGTAACGCTAGAAATACGCACTCTGCATGATGCTCAAAAATTGCTTGGTGACTTACAATGGTTGCGACCCGTAGTAGGTATTCCTAATGAACTATTAGACCAACTGCGACCTTTGCTCCGAGGCACCGATCCAATGACACCTGTCAACTTGACCGAACACCAGCAAATGGCATTAAACCACATTATGGACTGTATCGCAACTGGCTGTGTACACAGACGAGATCCAGATTTGCCAATCCATCTCACTATTTGGTGTGGGGACAAATATTTGTTGGGGGCATTAACTCAGCAACAAAAGAAAACGGGGGAGGTATGGGTATTAGAGTGGCTGTTTCCCCCATTGCAGCAGCATAAAACTCTTTTTCAAAAAATTGAAATGTTGGCTGATCTAATTAAGAAAGGAAGAGAAAGAGCATTGCAGGTTACGGGCCTGGAACCTGATCGCATCTGGATCCCGATGAAGAAGGAGAGTTTAACCTGGTATTTAGAGAACTGTGCCGAACTCCAGGAAGCCCTGCTGGGGGCTGGAGGTGTAATATCAATGGAAAAGATTCCGAATGTGCCACTGCGATGGCTGGGACAATGGGGATGGATGGCACGCCCCAAACGATCAATGGTCCCTCTTCAGGAGGCGATTACCGCTTTTACAGATGCAGGAAAAAGAACCAGGACTGTCGCGGTTACCTGGAAAGAGGGGGAGCAGTGGAAACATCAGATCATCGCCGCCACAAAAAAGGACTCATTACAGACTATGGAACTTGTAGCAGTGGTTTGGGCCATGTTACATATAACTAAGCCCCTTAACATTGTCACAGACTCCCTATATGTGGCAGGAGTGTGTGAAAGAATAGAGGATGCTTCCATTCGAGAAGTGCAAAACAAAAGACTGCATGAATTGTTTATACAACTGCAAAGGGCTATCAAGCTGCGGGAACAGGCATTTGCTATCATTCATATTAGAAGTCACAAATGGGACATAGGGTTGGGGGAAGGAAATGCGAGAGCAGATAGGTTGGTCTCAGTGGCACAGGCAACCCCCATTCCCCAAAACGTGTTGGCCAGGGAAGCACACTCTATGTTTCACCAAAATGCAAAAGGCCTGCATAGGGAATTTCGAATCCCCATTGAAGAAGCAAGGGCGATAGTCAAGGCCTGCCCTATTTGTAGTCACCATAATGGGGGGTGTGGATTGGGCCTGGGGGTAAATCCTCGGGGTCTGGGGGCAAATGAGATTTGGCAAATGGATGTTACGCATGTTAAGGAGTTTGGGAGGCTTAAATATGTGCATGTAACGATTGACACCTATAGTCATCTAATATGGGCTACAGCCCAAGCAGGTGAAAAGGCCATACACGTGGAGCGACACCTTAGTAGTTGCTTTGCAGTAATGGGAACCCCACAACAGATCAAGACAGATAACGGGCCAGCATACAGTAGCAAAAGAATCAAGCATTTTCTATGTCAGTGGGGCATTACTCACATAACAGGAATTGCCAACTCACCCACAGGACAGGCTGTAGTAGAAAGGGCAAACGGAACCCTGAAACGCTATCTGATGAAATATTCTGAGGTTAGGGACCCACAGGAAAGACTGCTAAAATGTCTTTTTGTATTAAATCATCTCTGTGTCTTTGGGGAAAGTGAGGTACCTGCTATAATCAAGCACCATCAAAGGAAAACAACGAAGGAAGGCCCTGCGGTCTGGGTTAAATACCGAGATCCAAAAACGGGCCTTTGGCAGGAACCAGCAAAAGTATTATATTGGGGGCGGGGGTATCTCTGTGTTTCTTCCCCCTCAGGTCCCCTCTGGGTGCCAGCAAAATGGACTAAGGTGGCAGCGAAAGAAACACCTGGCGGAGGCGAACAGAGCACGAACCGAAGTGACAGCACTGCTGACCCTGCAGCCCCTGTTACATTACCTGAGTGATCCCCTCCCAACCGTGAGCAGACTCATCACAAGACATGAAGCTTCTACTGTTACCGATAGTAACAGCCAGTATTGTAGTGAGCATTGCCTGGGTCCCATCCCAACCTAAGACAAATATATGGGTAACCGTAGCTAACAGGACTGGGCAAGACGCCATTTGTCTGTCCTTGTCTTCACCCGGCAATCCCTTCTCCACCTGTTTGGTGGGAGTCCCTTTGGATTCCCTGCCATGCCCGGAGGGGCTGGCCCACACCCTTTGCCCAGTTTTGAACACAACACAGAAATATGCCAACCAGTGGGATGGTATTATCCCCCATTTTCCAACAGCCCCCACTGAACCTCAAGAGTTAGAGCTTTTGGGCTCTGTTAAACAAGATTGGTGCATCTCTTTTAACTGGACAGGCAATGTATCTAGTCCAATTAAATCTAGTCCAGTTATCGTGAATTCTTCCCTTTCAGTATATCGAAATGCATCAGCTTGGTGCAATTGTACGGGGAAAAATATATCAAAATCTAGCAATCATCCCATCTCATTACCCCCTGGAGTGTTTTTAATCTGTGGAGATCGAGCGTGGGCAGGGATTCCCTCTAGATTGAGGGGAGGTCCTTGTACCCTTGGACGACTCACCCTCTTAACGCCCAACACCTCTATGATTTTGCAGATGCACCAGAATCTCACCCGAGCAAAGCGTAGTTTGCATGCTTTTGATCAACAGTGTAATGACCAGGTAAAATTTTGGTCTCCTAGCCAGATTATAGCTGCGTCATTTTTGGCTCCAGGCGTCGCAGCTGCAGGGGCACTGGGAACATTAAACAAACTGGGGTGCTGGCTAGCAAAACAAAAAAATGCAACATCTATAGCAATCTCTGAGTTATTAACCGATGTGGACTCGGTGCGTCATGCGACATTGCAAAACCGAGCAGCCATCGATTTCTTGCTATTGGCTCAGGGACATGGTTGTGAAGAATTTGAAGGAATGTGCTGTTTGAACCTTTCAGATCATTCTGTGTCAATTCATGCTCAGTTGTCTAAACTTCAGCAACTTACCAGGCACCTACAGCAAGAGACGGGTTGGGGTTTTGATGGCTGGCTTAAGGGCCTGGGACTAGGCCCGTGGTTGCGAGGAGTTGTACAATATCTTGCAGTTATTATTGGGGTTGTTTTATTAGCTTTGCTTTTATTGCCATGTATTTTAAACTGCCTTCAAAATATGCTTAACCGCTTGCTTAAACAAGCTTTTCAGGCTAATTTAGTTTGGCAAAAAGAAAACGGGGGAAGTGTGGAGAGTTTTACTGAGAGCTGGCTGCGTGACAGGGGGCACGCAGACACCATGGTGCTAGTCGACCAGAGGAACAGCAGATAAGCAAGAAGCTATGTAGGCACTAATTATTGCAAAGATAGCATATCCTTGCAGGTGCTGAAGCTAGACGATAATTGGATGTGATAGGTCATCATGACCGAAGTTCAAAGAAGTAGGCCTGAGAACTGTAACCGCAAGCGCGCACAACAAAAGGAGCTAGTGTTGGGAGAAGTAGCCAATAATGAGCTTAGCTTTTGCAATATGTATGAGCCTAATTAACAACTGTATAAAGAGGTGCTAACCGCTGTAATAAACGAGACTTGCTGATCATCTTTGGTGGTCGTGTTGCTTGTTCTCCCGCCGACTTCCACACCCATGGTCCTTTAAAAGGAGGGGATGACTTTGCCTTTTGGCTTTCCTCCAAGGTGCGATCGGCCTTGTGGGGGGAGCCCTTGGGTAAACAAGCCCCAGGTGCCCCACATTGGATAAATGACTGCCAGGTGTCCTGCTTTGGGGACAGGGCCTGAGTCCATTTGTGGAAAGAGTGGAGTGTCTGTCTGTGAGGTGGACGCACTTTACAGAGTTTTCCTGTTGGGGAAGGACCTCCTGACTCTCCCTGCAACTGGGCCCTGGTCACATTTGACATTTGCAAATGGGGCTTCATGGGAAAACAATATGGGACTACTTCTACATGATCAGTCTATTGACTTGGTTGTCTCCATCTCTTCTGTGGGTGACTTTGTTTCTTTGTTAATTCCACCTGTTATTGGTCACTATTGTATTAATGATTGTACTTTGTGTTTTCAAAAAGGCAACAAGCATGATTAAAGATGCCATGAAGAACGTATGGCTGGCTCAAGAAGAAAAAGGGGAAATTGTAGAAATGCATTTAAAAGAGAATGGCCATATAGTGAGCCAGCCATGCGGGATGTTGGCCTAGGCAGGTAGCCACATTCTGGAAGCTGCTTCAAATGAAGAAAAAATAAGAAAGAGCAATGACTGCTTCACTAGGGAATGCAGGAGTGAGCAGATGGGAGTGACCAATTGGACATTGTGTGAGAAGAACTTAAGAACCAACGGGAACTGAACTGAGCTGCATGTTTGCCTTGTACTAGAGACTTTTAACCAATTAAATAATGCGTGACCGCGTGTAGGGAAAGAAAAATTTGTAAAAAGGGACAGACAGAATTAATAGAAGATTTAAATAGCGTTAGGCATGCTGTGTTGCAAAATAGAGCTGCTGTTGATTTGAAGATTTTGAAGGGATGTGCTGCTTCAATCTAAGCAATTGTGGGGAATCAATTCACCAACAACTGCAGTGGCTTAAAGAACACACTTAAAGATTCAAAAGGAGACAAGCTGGTTTGATTCATGGTTACAAAAAATATTTGGCAGTCTGTCCCCATGGTTACTTGGTTTGATCAAAGAAGGTATTCGCTGGGTAATCATAATTGTCTTGTTGTTAATTGGGCTAGGAATAGTATGGAAGCTAATAACAAAACTAGTCACTAGTCTAATGCATAAAGTTCTGTTCGTGCAAAAGAAAAAAGGGGGAATTGTGGGAGTTTGGCTTGTGAATAACGGACATGTAGTGTTAGAGCAGGTGCACGAACAGGCTACTGTGCAGGCGCTAGCAGCCAAGATTAGGCCTCAAGGACGTACTGTCCTTGCAGAGTAGTACAAGAAACTAAGTTACATAAGATAGGGAACTAACAGGCAAGGCGGAGAATATTATAATTAGAGGCTGAAGCATAGGTTAAAAGTTAATGATTGATGTAGAAGTGGTCTAATGAAAACCTAAGAAAAAGATAATAAGATATGCTTAGTCGTGGTGATTTGACAGAAGAATGATATATAAGTAAATGTATCTGCGCAATAAATCGAGTTCTGCCGACCTCATATGAGAGTGCAGTCTCCCTCCGTCGATTCCTACAGATGTCTGCTATGTGTAATCTGATTGACTTGTTTGTGCCCCCAGTGATCATCCATGTACTGACCTTTTTGTGTGCAATAGAATCTGGTTACTGGTTTGTTCCGCTGCTGGCTGCGTCCTTTGTGCTAGGCCTAGTAATTGGTAAAACATTGACACGTGAGGGAAAACGTGGAAAAAAAGCCCCACACCACACATACATGTACACACCCCAAACTGTGTTTCTCTATAAGACCAGTGTTCAACAAGGATGTAATATAAAAAAAAACCCAAAACATAAGTAATATATTAAAAAAGTCAAGGCAGTAGACACACTGTGACAGTTCCTGTCCCCGTGCAGTAGAGATGCCAAGCAGGTGGATTATGAACGTGGGCTCCAGGAACCAGCTGCTGGAGACCTTTCAAGAGGACTGGTCTTATCAAACTCAACATTTTAGGGTTGCAGAACATACTTTGAAACCCACCAATAACTTCCCATGGAGCTGATATTTAGGATTTGCACTTCTTATAGTATTTTTCTATGGCATGTGCTTTCTGCATTAACACTTTGCTGTACTCCAAGAAAACCCACAAGATAGTGTGATGTGCACCAAATATTCTTCAAGGCAGGGAAGTCTAAGTATGTTTGGTTTCTGCCTAACATGCTCAAAAAAAAAAAGGAAGGTGGCAGTTTACAGGGAAAGCTAATTCCTTTTGCTGGACTAACCAAAAAAGCTGGAAGGAAGACCACGTTTTCAGGATCCCCTCCTCACACCTTGGAAATACTACGCACATTCAAAACAACTACTTCCAAATGAAACAGCCCATTCCTCATAGAAATAGCCCAGTGTGAAACTGTAATCCTGTCACTTCAGAATAACAGAAAAGCCAAATTGCTTCCCTGAACTCAAAGGCTGCTATGCAATAGCTACAAGCAACTACATCTTGTTCCACAGCAAGTACCAACATCTACCAACTTCTGGCAAAGGCAGTTTCTATTGGAGACTGAATTATTTCTCCCCTCTTTGTAACTAGGGAAAAGAGAATTAAAAAAAAAAAAAAGGTACAGAAAGGAAATCAGTAGGGTTACTGCTAAGTTTCAAAGCTGCAGCTGAGGCTATTCTGCTATGGCTTAAGGAAAGAGAGTTGCTGTTGCTTACCTCTGGCCAACACAACAGCATTTTTGGTAAGCGAGGGAAGCCTGGTTGCATTGCTTCTGACCCTTGCAGTTTTGTAACAAGCAGCCATTCCTGTGAATGTCAGTACAGCAGAGCTACACATGAAGCCTCAGCTCTGCTCTCAGTTGGGGAATACAGCCTGTGCACAGCTGCCTTGCCTTCCTGCTCTGCCCGCTGCCTGGGGAAGCAGCCCTCCGGGAAGGTGGCTAGGGCTCCCCCCAGTTCAGATGCAGAAATGAGGAGATGGTGGGAGGGCACGACAAGGAGGAAGAAAGAGGCCAAGACAACACCAGTCCCTCATGGCTCTCTATTGGAAATGCTCTGTCCTGTCTCCTTGCGAAAAGAGGGATCAGCAGGGAAGGGGCAGCGATGTTCAGGGCTGCATCCTCATTCTCTGTTGGAGCAGAGCTCTCCATGGGTCGTGGCTCCTCAGCCTCACCAGCTCCCCCCATCCCCAGACCAGCAGCACAGGTATGTTTCCTCCATTCCAGCATCTCTCAGCTAAATTGACTTTTTTCAGTTATTCCAGCACCCCATTAGAGGGGATGAGTAAATCCCAAGAAGCGAAGGTCATCAGCAGTCCCCGCGATGGTCGTGGCCTCTTATCAAAACCATCGCATTTAGCAGGAAAGGAATTCAAAGAAGCAGCTAACTCTAAGAAACGAGCAGTGTCTGCAGCTAAAACTGGTTCAGTATCACAATCAGAACTAGGATTTTAGAGGAGAGTCCTAGGCACTTAACCAACGCAAGCCAGAGCAGAGGCACAGGGGAGAGATCCTTCCTTGGCTCCTCAGAAGAGCCAGCTTCAGAAGATGCGAGGGGCCACTAAGTGGTACCAGTTACTGTGCCTTCAGAGGAAGGGGCGAGGGTCATAAAGCACAAATGCACCACAACACTAAGTTTCATAATGGGGGATTTCTGACACACAAAATAAAGAAACTAGTCCTGAGAGTCAAAAGTGAAAAGAAAAAAAAAAATAATTAAGTCATGAGAGGTTATTTAGGAAATCTTAAAGTGACAGAGCATGCAGACCTCTCACAGGATGGAGCAGAGATGCTGCCTGGCTAAGAGGACAGGCTCACGGGACAACACAAGGCACATCGCGGGTATTAGCTGTAGGTGCGACAGCTTCGGAGGTACTGAACATACACTGCAAAACCACAGTCCCTGCCCAAATCTCTCTACAACCTCAATAATCCTTCAGAAGATGAAAAGCTACCTGGCAAAGCCGATATAAAGAAATATAAATAACTGACAGTAGGGAACAAAATTTAAATGAGGTTGGCTGTCATGAAACTGTGACAGTAGGTGGCCAAGATAAACAAAACAAAAACCAGAAAACAAATGGCATTTTCAGTTTATCAAAAACAGAAAACTTCTGGGGAAATCATTTAGTTGACTGGGATACCAGCAAGTGAGGATGAGGACACTACACAAAAGCTATGCAAGCAAGCTGATACTCTTTTTTCCTTGCACGGGATGATGAGGAGATTCCCCACTATTTAATGTTGTTTAACCTGAAGGGGGAAAAAGAGGTGCTCTATCAAAAGAGATGGGGAAAAGGGACATTAAAGCAGAAAGTCAGCTGGACACAGTGGACTATACCCAGGAATTTTGAAGGAATTTGGAAACAGCTGGTTGAGATGCAAAAAGAGGTGCTCTGTCAATCAAATCAGCTGCCACTACCAATTGCCAGAGGGCTGCAAGTACTGTAAGGAACATTTTTTGACATGCGCTGCTAAGGCAGGAGCAGCACATGGCTACCTGACTGTGGGGGAAAGGCAATCCCCAGACAGAGCTCCCCATCAGGAAGCCTCCATGCCAGAAGCAAGTCAAAAAGTGAGACGCAGTACACAAAGAGCCAGCAGCACCCTGGGACCTGTAAAGCAGATGGACAAAAGACGAGGAGCAGTCACGTCCTGGGGTGACAGGAGATGGAAAAGGGGTGTCCTGAGGAAACCAAGGCATTTCAGCCCCTGCACATCTGATCACCTCTCTGTCACCCTCCCAGCTGTTGCATCTTCCCCTTGGATTGACTCAGCCCACTTTGCAGAGCATCCCATCCTGCTGCTTGACAGGCTGGTGGGTACAAGTAGCCCAAAGCCTTCTCCAGCTCAGGTGCGAGCAGCTCCCTTCCCCCTGCCCATGCAAACACATGTGTTGACCCTGGTCTCTTTCTAGAAATCTTCTCCCATGGTCTGCAAGCTGCCATTGCCCATGACATCTCAAACATCGAAGGTTTAACCTCACCCCCCAGCAGGCAGCTTCAAGCCTCAAGGTACTTAAATCTAGGCAGCCATCTGGAAAAACAGCAAGCTCCCTCCATTGCCTCCCCGGGGTGACCAGTGACAAAATCACTTCACTCTCTACAGGCCACAGAAGTTAAAGGTCACCCAAAATTCAGCAAGCTGGCAAGCACCAGGAGGTCAGGTGAGACTCTGTCTTGACAAAGGCAAATAGATGCAGACTTGTAGGAAAACAAACTGGGTCTATATTTCAAAGAGCGATAAATTAAGTGGTGCAGCTGACTAATGAGCTGAGTAACTGTGCTGAGAGTTCATTAAGGAAAGTTCTAGCTCTGAATGCAAAAGCAGTCATTAAAAACCAAGAAGCAAATGCAAATGTGAGGTTGCAAGATGGATGGGTGGGAAAGTAACAGTAATGTCACCACCTGAGATAATACGTTCAGTTCCAGTCACCTTAAATAAAAACAGATAGAGCTGAAACAAAGGGGATGGGCCTAAAGATGGGTGATAAGAAGTCACATGTAAGTGTTCAGACAGAGAGAGACTGGAGAAACTTCATGCTCGGTTTAGAGAGCAGATAGATACAAGGGAATGCAAGAGAAAGATACAGCACAATCAGGCTGTTCTTTTTATGCTCTTTCATAAAACTAGAAGAGAGGAAGTTCAAAGGTGACCGAGATTGAAAAGTAACTAATTTTAAAACTCATAAAAGGAAAAACTCCAGTCACATAGACAATAAAATGATGCTGCTGGGGAAAGTGAAAGCTGATCTGAGGAGTCTCATTTCTCTTCTTTCCCCAACGCCTCTGCTTTATCTCTGTAAAGTACTCACCATCCTATGCTTTAGCAGATCTTTAGCAGACCTTAGGCAGAGAGATCCAGCAGCAAAGGGC
Source organism: Podargus strigoides (assembly GCA_028020825.1). Classification (NCBI taxonomy): domain Eukaryota; kingdom Metazoa; phylum Chordata; class Aves; order Caprimulgiformes; family Podargidae; genus Podargus; species Podargus strigoides. The sequence continues at coordinate 25,841,159 of CM051662.1, read as the reverse complement.
TGGGTTTTTTAGCATCGCCTTTTTAAGCCACCTCTTAACCACTGAAACTTTACATAAGACTAAGGGGAGCCCAGCACAAGGCATTAACGTCCTCTAGTCATGTAAAACGTAAGAAGCAAACAAAAGTATACAAAGTCACTATGAGGAATCAACTATAGACCTGCTGCAGAGTAGTTAAAGCAGCTCAGCCTATTTTTTCCTCATTTTTTGATGACTAAAAAGAACAGCACCTCTCACTTGGATGTGCTGACTTGAATATTGCTGCGCATCCTACACAAATGGCAGATTTCAGTGATTACTGCTAGAGCAGCTCAGAATCAGAAATGGCTGTGGCAATGAGTTAGTGGTGGTTTAGACCCTGCCGGGACCCGAGACCACGTTGCCGCTGCCCCTCCCCCACCCTCGGACGGGGACGGGACAGGGAGTGAAATACAAACCCCGGGGTGGAGATAAGGAAGATTTAATACAACAGTGGAACAACAACAACAGCGATAACAATGTACAGAACAAGAGCTGTACCGCCCGGACACAGCACGAGGGCCAGACCCGGCCAAAAGCCGTTCCCGCACTGCCCGCGCCTGGGCACCCGGACATGACGTCAGCATGGGATGGAATAGCCCGGCTGTAGCTCCCTCCCAACTGCTGGGGAAAATTAACCCCATCCTAGCTGAACCAGGACAGTTAGAAATAGACATCCCCTCTGTCTCAACGTCCCCTTGACCAGGGCTCTTGGTCCATCATGTCACTTAGCCGGGCCTTGGAGGATGAACATAACTTCTAGCAGGGGGGGCTGGAGAATGTTTCTCCAGCTCCAGCTTTCCTCCCTCCACATCCCAAAATCTCGCCAGAAAACAAGGAAGAACTCAAATATGGATGAAGAACAACACTGCTGGTCTGTCAAGAAGCATAATCAAACCATTCCTATGGGCATCTGTGCACGTCAACCCAGGCAAATCTATGCTAAATCTTCCTCAGCTTTAGCAATGCACCTTCAGTGAGCTATGCAGAAGCAGCCCAGCTACGTGGTTCAGACTGCAGCAACGGGCACGGAGATCTTTGACATTTTCCAACTGCTAATAATCACACTTATTTTCTTCCCTGACTGGCTTAGTAGCCTAAGTTTCCAAATAAACTTTGCTACCATATGAAAGTAGACCCAAACTGTTTCTGAACTGCAGAATCACACACACACACACAAAACCCCCCTGTTGCACAAGTCACAATCTGAAGTCAAAATTTTTCTTCAGCATTTTCAGGGAGTGAGGGGGAGGACAAGAACTCTCTGCTTAGAAAAAGACCACTGAATGCTGCCAGCTTAACCCAATTTTGCCAGCCACAGCTCCAAAAGAGCAGATGTAAAGCTAAAGCAGTCTATTTGCGAACTTAATACTGGCACCATTTGATTCTTTCCCTTGTACTTTGCATGTGTTTGCGAACAAGCAGAGGCACAGAAAGCACATGGGGAGCAGGAAGGGAGAAGGCAGAGAGAATGTGCATTATCAAAATACCTTGAGAGCAGTTCTTGGAAATGTGCAGCCTGCAAGCCTGTATCAGACACTCATTTCCTGTGAAGTGCATACAGGCCTTTTCATGTCTCCACTGAAGAGGACGAAAATAAGGGGGCAGCTCTAAAGTCTCCAAAGACAACACAAAACCATCATTCAGCAATTTTACTAAAAGTGAATTAACATTTTTATACTATTAAATACCTATCAAACAGAAGCAGAGATTCCCAGAATTTTAAAACCCAGGACTTTCTGCACCTCTCACTTCTAAATTTTAACTTGAAATCTTGCACTTGGCCGGGCAGGGAAATGAATTTTATGCGAGTCATTTTGACCACTCACCAACACAAAGCCACCAAATCCTGCTACATCAAACACCACTGCATTTTCTTTTTTTTTTTTTGGTAAGGGTTTGAGACCAATTTCAGCAAAACAGTGAGCTAATAAATACCTTACTGAGGCAGAAGGCTGCAGGATATGCACAAATGCAAACCAGAGGAGCAGGCAGTAGTGAGGTAGACTGACAGGATAGAAGGGGGCATGTTGATATCATACTTGTCTTCTGCCTCTACTTACATGTAATCAAGGATCTAATTAATGTAGCGTTTAGTTGCATTATTTTAAATAAATATATGATGCCTCCTAATGACACACACACTCTTAATAGCTTTACTCTGTAAAAACATATCATCCGTGTGGCATACTCAGCTCTTGTACCATCCACATTTTCATTTACCAAAAGAGATGTGGATGCCGACCACTCTCAGGCTGTGAGCTTTCGGCAAGCATAACTAGCCGAGATCTGCAGTGGTCTGGTATAATGGCTCAGGAACACACGACCTGCCCACAGCTTTTAATTAATCTAACCATAGGGTCAGCCCAACCCAAGTGATGTCATATTTAAGTATTGGCACTATCTGTTTATTGCTGACCGAATTAATGTAGGAGAAACCAGGAGAGAGAAGCCTGTGGGTGGTAGGGGGAGATAGGGGTGGTGAGGAGCTGCAGGGAAGGACTCGGAGGAAAGAGCGAAACTCCAGCGAGGATGGAAAAAAAGAGGAGCAAGTGAAGAAACACAGCTCCAAAGGCACATTTTCTCCTTTGTTTCTCAGCAATGCAACCACAGTATTAGTGACAGCAAGTAAGAATTTACGCCACCCAACTCCAGCTCTACTCTTGCACAAACCGACCACCAACTTTACAGAAATCCCAGTTGGACTGAGGGTAAGAGGCACTGGCTGCATGTTTGAAGCTGTCATCTGGAAACTGAATTTGGCCCTCTCCAGGCAGGCATGGCAGGGACACACACCCAGGAGGATCTGCAGAAGCTCAGCCTTTCCCTGGTGCTCCTCTATGCCTGCTTCTTGGGATCCCAGCACAGTTTAACTGTGCCTTCCAATGCAATCTTGCAATGCAAGCCCTGTGCTGCCTCTCAACCCCACTACATTTAAATAAGTAATAAGCAAGCCAGGTTATTGAAGGACATACAACATACTGAATGATAACAAGGAGCACAGAAATAACAAAGGCCTAGATTCCAGTCTAGCTCAGGAAAGGATGGGAACCTGTGTGGGAGACTGGCATCCCAGTAATCCCAAGGGTTTGTGCCCAAGAGCCTTCCACTCTGGAAGGGGCAAGAACCTGCACTTCAACAACTACATTTTAAACCACATACCCAGCAGAATCACTCATGAACACAGAAACAAAGCTTGGCTTCATCTGCAGCAACTGGCCACATCTCATTGTAACTTGATTCAACCAAGACCAACATTACGCGATAATAGAGCCTCAGTCCCACAAACTTCTGTGCATGTGCATAATTTTTAAGCACGTGACCCTAGCCCTGCTGTGACTGAATGGGCTATTTGATGTTCACACAGCATCTGAACTGCAGTCGCAATTGTTTGGAGAAAGAAGATATGCCTGCATATCCTCTTAAGGGCACAGTCAATAGAGAAACATCAGGAAACTAGTTATTTCTGATCCCACCCCATTTTAGAGTTGAGAGCCTGGTAAACATGCGACTGGGTTTTTCATTTAAGTTCTCTGAGAGCTGCAAGGACTAGAACTTAGAAATGGCAGCATCTGGACCACACAGTCCTAAATAGCAGCTTGCTAACAATACTCTTTACCCTCAACTTTCCAGAACAATGGTCAAGCCACATCCCCCTCCTTCACCCATGCAGGGGAAGAAAAAAGCCGGGGACATTCATTTAACATTCCTGAGTTCCCCTCAGTTACCTCCAGGGTTCATCCAGATCCTGTTTCCAAGATTCTACTGAGCAAGAAGGAACAAACACTTAAACTAATTAAAAAAAAAAAATAATAAAATCCTAAGAGTAGCACGAGCTGAGGTTTTAGGTGGTAACTATTCCAAAATTCTCAGTAAGAGTGTGTGTGTTGTGTGCATTTGTGGGAAAGAGTGAGTAGCGGATCCTACATGGCTGCGAGCACCATGACTCAGATCGCACGAAGAAGGAGGTTTTAGCGATAACCTTTGCCGACGAGGTTTTTCACGGGCGCGCAGCACTCATCTTCTGAGAAAAGGCAGGTGTGAGGCTGCGTTCTGACTGTGCCGGGTCTGGAGGATGGCAAGTTCCTCTGCCTTTCAAGGGCAACCCCAGCCAGCACGCTCCTAGTTCACGGTTACCCGTAACGCTTCGATTCTGGCAGGCAGCTCGCTTTTCCAGCTAAGACTGAGCGTAACACCCCGCACTCTGCTGCTCCGGTGGTTCATGTGAAGGGAAGAAGTGACGTGAAGACCAAGTGACCCACTCCCCGCACCCGCACGGCTCTTTCCCTACGAACCCACCAGGAACATTACATGGTCCACAGGTTTCACTTTAAGACGCGCATCTCCCTGCCCTGATGCTGTGCGGAACACCTTGACGGCAGGACAAGCCCCACGGAGCCCCCCAGGCTGCTCCAAGCACCCCACCACCACCCCAGCGCGGCACATGGCTCCCTTCAGGGCCGGCAGCGAGTTGCCGGCACCCCAAATCCTCTCCTCCCCCCCTTCCCGAGCAACAAAACGCTCCCACTTCCCCAGCCGGCGACAGCCCCAACGCCCCCCGGAACCAAACCGGCGGGGGGCTGCATCCCCCGACTCTCTGTCTGTCTCCTCTGGTCCTCCCTCGGCTTCTCACAGACAGACAGACAACATCCCCACACATCCCCCAAAAGGCCGCTTTCCGTTAACGCCGCACAACTTACTCTCCGCATCTCCGGGGCCGCGGGCGGGCGGCGCTGCCGCCGGTGCGAGCGAGCGCTCAGTGCCGGGGAGACAACGGCGTTGCCCGACCCGGCCCCGCCGCCCTTCCGCCGCTCTCCCGCCCCGAGGCGGTCCCCCCCCGCCCTGGCCCCTCAACTCACGAAGGGGCCGGTGCGCGGCTTACCCGGCTACCCGCCGAGCCCTCCTCGGCCGCGGGGCGGGCGGACGCCGCGGCTTCGGCTGCGGGGAGCGGAGCGGCACGGATGGGAGGAAACCCCCCCAAGTGTTTCTTTTCCGAGGAAGGAGCCACAGGGGAGGGGAAGGGGAGGGGTTTCTCCCTCTTCCACCACCCAGTCTTTCCACGGCGTGGCTCTCGCAAGGGGAAAAAAAAAAAAAAAAAAAAGTAAAGAAGAAAAAAGTTTGGGCTTTTTTTTTAAAAAAAAAAAAGTTGGACGGATTGGAGGGGGAAGAAAGAAAAAGAAAAATAAATGCGGCTGCGAAAGCCCCGCCGCTGCAGCCTGGCAGAGAAACCCCACCGCAGCATCCACCGCCCCCCGGGACCCGCCAGAGCCCCGCGGCAACGGGGGACAGGGGCGCTCTCCCCCTCCTCCCTACCGTCTGCTGCCCTCCTACGCTGGGCTGGGGCATCGGAGCTCGCAAGCACCAGGGAGAGGGTGATATGCCCTAGGCTGGGGCAGCAGAGCTGTAAAACACCGGGGAGGGGGATGTGCGACGAGGGCCCTTCACATCAGCAGAAAACGGGGAGGCTGCCCCGGCCTTTCCCTTCACTGCCAAAGTTCTTCCAGCTCCTCTCGGGCACAGCAGGAGCCCCCAGAAGGGCACCAGGCACCCTGGCAGTGCAGCATGTGTGGCAGCATAACACACGGTTGAGGAGCATGCCTCAAAACACGTGATGTTGCCTTGATGAGTCAAATTAAAATACTGGAAATCATGGAAAAAAAATGGGAAAATGCACAAAAAAAATTATGATGTTGTCCTGGGTTACAATGTATTCTATTACCATGAGCCGTTGAAACCTGGCGCCGGTGTTCCTTGCCTCCCCCCTCGGGACTATTCTTCTGTTAATGCGCCTATCAGTGCCTTGCCCCATGACTCACCATCCCTTTGTGAGATGCTCCGGCCAGGGGGGAAGGGAGCCAAGCATTCCCACCGGGATAAAGTCTGGGGTTTGGAACAGCACGAGCAGCCTTACCCGCTGGGATCCCAGAGGACAAGGACTACACCACCATCGGAGGAGGACCAGTTTTCTTTTCTACAAGATCACCGCTTCATCAGGACCATTTCAAAGAGAACTGCAGCTGCCACTACATCGGACTGCTGTTGCCCGGTCCGAAGAAACACAAACAACCGAAATTGTTTATGTGGTGCTTTATTGAGGGCCCGGGAGCCTGAGGACTATTGTCCAAAGTCAGAGCCCCATCTTCCCTTCAAATTGTACAAGTTTATATAGTGTAAGTTTATTTAACAAGATAGAACTACCTCATTAATTATTGATAATGTTTGACAGATATATTGGTGCCATGATCATACATCAAAGAGATACCTTCAAAGAAATATATCTAGTCATTAAGTTTGACATGTTCCAGGCCTCGACCCAGGACACAAGATATCCCCTCCAGGTGCATAAGATAATAGGGTACACTCTTAGGGATAAGATAAAGAAATACATCTGCATGCACATATTTTTAGGTATCTGCTAAGTTACAAAATTTCTTTCCCAAAAGCAGGCCCTAAGAGCCTTAGCATAACTACTACTACTATAAGATACACATAGGTATGGTAACACTGCTACCAGCACCCTGCCCGGCAGGGTGCCAGGTTGTATCCCTGACTCTGTCAGGCTCTAAAACCAGTTTCTCTGTATTATTGTTTTGTTGTATATATTAGTAAAAACTGTTATTCCCATTTCCTCATATCTTTGCCTGAAAGCCCCTTAATTTCAATTTTATAATAATTCGGAGGGAAGGGGGTTGTATTTTCCATTCCAAGGGGGGCTCCTGCCTTCCTTAGCAGATACCTGTCTTTCAAACCAAGACAGATGTAAAATATCAACAGTGCACCACGTGGTACATACTGTAAACACATTGCTGCTCGAAGAGAATAGATGTAATAGGAGAAATAGGAAACTTCAGAATTCAGTACAAAGCCCACAGCTGTTAAAGGCCTAGCCTGCAATTAGGCTATGACTTGATTGCACCATCGGAGCTCTCATTCACCTATATACTGCTGCATGCATGCATTCCCTGGTGCGCATATACCAGGTGAACTGCCCTGTTAAATAATCTGTATGCAAACACCTAACACCGCCATGCTCTGGCTGCTCTGCACCAGTGGAGTGATGCAAAGCAGCTGTCAGTCCAGGTTGAACAGCTGACTTCTGAGTTTTACAGCTGCTTTGCACTGCTAGGGAGCATGAAGCAGTCAGAAACACACCACTGAATTTCATTTGCAGCCTTGCCAGAAGTTTCACTGAGTATTGAGACATCAGTCTTTGTTTTTTCTTTCAACCAAGCATGAAGATGCTGCTGACCACAGAAGAATTTCTGAACTTCCATAAGAGTCTGGGCAAAGCACTTAATGCTTTTCCAGGGAGGCTTCAGTGGGAGGACCTGCTGCTGAAGCCCTAAATCACAGCAGAGACGAAGTGCTCATCTGTTCCATTTTTGGTTTCCAAGTAGGCTTGTCACACTTTTCTTCGTATTTTTGGATGGCAGCTTCAAAAATACACTGTGGTTTGCTTTACAGTTGCCCAGCAGGGAGTCCATTTCCCTCTGTGGATATTTGTAGCATTTATTGAGTGACTTCATAAACTTTGCCAGCCACCTTGCCTTAACATTAAATGGTCTGCTCCAGTTCTGCCTTTTATTCTTCCTCTCCCTCTTTGCTTGTGAAAAGTAACAACCAGCCTCACTGCTTGGAGATTGATTGTGGGTCTCACTCTACTCTCTCATCCAGTTGAAACCATGACCTCGCAGTAGTTACAGCTGAAACGTATTGCAGCAATCCTCTTCAGCAAGAAAAGCTGGTGAGACATGTCACAATGACACCATTGACCACAATTTTCCAAAGCCAAAATGTGTTCAGGATCAAGGTACCTCTGAGGTGGCATCATTATAAATGGAAAACAGAAGGATGCTGAAGTATCCTGTGACACAAAGGAGGACATGTCAAGCAAACCATGCTCAAGCATCAGCTTTGCTAGCACTGCGTTTCTTTCCTGCTAGCCTGAAAACAAGGCCTGGATGTGTTTAAGGTGAAAAACAAACTCTGCCTTTAAGTGAGTTTTCTTAAGGAAAAAAAGAACAAAAGCACATTCCCTAGAACCCAGAGACTCCCCACACTCTCACTGTTGCATTGATACTTTTTTTTCCCTACTGCCTTCAGCACACTGGTACCTGCCTGAAAGGCTCTGTGTAATGACAGTGAGGATTGCAGGCAGGCTAATGGTCCTGCCATGAGCAATTCACTTTGAACACTGCCCAGTGGTGCATCTCTGGAGAAAGCTGGATGTTGCAGAATGTTTGAGAAGGCGAGGGAAGCAGGATGCAACTCAGTATGAGTTATAAGCAAGCTTCAACTTTATTCGAGTTCTGCTATGCCTTTTATACACTGGAGGTTAATTATGCCTACTTATGCCTAATTATGCCTACTTGTCTATATTTGATTGGCTAAGCATAAAAAGCTACATTTGCATGTTCCAGCCTCTTGCGGTTATCTTCTTCTGGATTCTTCCCGCAGGTTCTACCTTGGAACTTTCCACCAGATTCGAGATCATTCTGACCTGGAGCTTTCCACAAGCTTCCAGGTCAGAATGACCCTGGGAAGCTACAGCTATCAGCAGTACAGCTCCCGTTATCAGTACTGCTCGCTCACAGCTGCTACATTCAGCCCTGTTCAGCAAGCCATTCCTCTACAGCTGGATCCATCCTAAAGGATCTTTAGACAGGATTTCTGAGATGCTCAGGATGATGATGACACCATGGAGAGGAATAGCTCCTGAGAAGTGGCCGGGATTTGTTCTTAGGATTTACAAGTTTTATCCTACTACTCATTTTTTCCTCAATGTAAGGATATGTATACCCTCACTATCCCTGATACTAGAACTTTAAAAAACATTAAACATGAAAACATTAATTGATAGAGCTCCTGACAGAATGACCCATTTCCAGAGAGTTTTGTCTGAAGTCCAGCTGCTGAGGGCAATAGGTCTGAGTTCATTCTACCTTTGGATCATAGTTCTGCTTTGTGGCATTTCTCTGCTTGTTCTTCAGCAACCCCCAAGTCTTTGGTAAGTTCAAAGATGTTGATATCCAACAGCCCAAGAGCCAGTAACACCCTAACAGTTTCACTTTTTCTCTGTGCAGATTCCTTAAGGCCTGTACAAGGTAGAAAGACCCACAAGCTGCCTATTTGCCCCTGTCAGTTTGGGAGGGGTGGGAAGAAGAAAGGTATTTTGGGGCAGGTCACTGCAAACTGCTAAATAAAGATGGATTTCTGGGAAAGCAAAAGGCATGAAGGGTAGATTTAGGTTAGATGTAAGGAAAAAGTTTTTCAATATGAGGGTGGTGGATCACTTGAACAGGTTGCCCAGGGAGGTAGTAGAGGCCCCATCCCTGGAGACATTCAAGGTCAGGGTTGATGGGGCCCTGAGCAACCTGATCTAGTAAAGATGTCCCTGCTCACTGCAGGGGGGTTGGACTAGATGACCCTTGAGGGTCCCTTCCAACCCAATACATTCTATGATTCTATGTATTGCCCCACAGGAAAGGAGAAATACAGTGAGTGAAAAGAACTGAGGTGGAGAAAATGAAGCACTGAAAATCTGCAGAAGAAAGGAGGAGACGTACAGAAAAGTGAAAGGAGAACATAGAGAGCACAGGGATGGGAAAATGGGTGAACATGTTACATGTGCCAGTACTGCTTTGCCCTCCAGCCAGCAAACCAGTGAGTGGAAGCTCAGCTGGGTCTGGAGCATCATCTTCAGATGATGAATGACTGATTATTTAGGGGCTCAGTGTCTTACTGGGTCCCCAGCCAGATCCAAACGTGCTGTCACCCAACGGTGTGCAGACTGGTTTTGTGGACGGGATGAGAGTGGGAGGTGAAACACACTGCACTTAGTCTGCCCTGGCAATTGAGTGATCTGAGTGGCCCAGACATAACCTGGGGGGTTCCTGCCAGGTGGTCAAATGGGAAGGAAAGGGAGAGAAGAAAACCCAGGGCAGGCCTGGGTACCCTGGCATGACAGATGACACAAGCAGTGCCTGAGATTTGGTACAGAGAGGAGGTTGGAAGGAAGCTTGGGGGGTGGGTAGGAAATGACTGCCATGATCTCCTGATGTGCTGCAAGTCCACCCTGCAAACAGGATAAAACACACAACCTTTTATGGCATACAATCTTAGGTGGTTTTCCCTTTTTACCCTTCTTCCCCTTTCTAGGTGGTCCCTCTCGTAACTTTCTAAAAGCCTGCTTTTAGGAGATGCTTACAGTGAAGCATTCAGAAGAGGAAGAAAAAAACCCCCAAAACAACACAAAAAGAGAAATCCAGGAGGACAAAACCAACATGCAAAAATCCCCCAGCCCCCTTCCTCACCTCCCCCCCCCCCCCGAAAAAAAAACAACCCACAAACAAAACCACCTTTCTGTGGTTTAGAGCGAGCGGAGGCTGTATTAGTTAGACTCTGATGAGAAAAAATAACACAGCTAGTGGCCCCTTTGTGTAGAGCAGTGGCCAGGCCCCTCCTTCCCCTCTGAGAGCAAGGCTCTTCTCAGTAAAGAAGAGAAACTGCTTTCCAGGAAAGTGAAGGTACAGGGGCTGCCCAGAGCAGAGTGACCTAGCACAGCTGTGGGTGGCTGTGCGCTGCTGCTTGCAGGCTGCCAACCTCCAGCACAGCACTAGTGTGCTCCTGTACCGAGCAATGCTGTGTGTTGCAGCAGGCAGGAGCACTCGGCATAGGCAGGCTCAAGGGTTGGGAGCCATAACCAATGGTGCAATGGGCACCCTGCACACTGCTGCCGATGCGCCTTCATTCCAGTCTGTAACACCCTCTGCTATTCTGGCTTTCCCAAAAAGCCGAGATTAAAATGTACCTGATCTTCTGCTTTGGGCTTTTATAATACGCAGAATTGTTTCTGTGAGGAGGCAAGTCTAGCAAGTCTAACGTATGTTCATTATTGCCAAACTCCCGAGGCAGAGGAGGGGAAAAAAGGGAGGGCAGTTCCCACTTGTTGCCAGTGCAGTTACAGCTCCATACACACCCCTGGTTCATCTGAGGAAGACGCAGCAGCCAGTGACCTTCTAGGTTTTCAAAGAAAGCACCAGGCTGCAGAGCCTGGAAGGTATTTAGGTCAGATTTAAGCAGCTGCAGAGAAAACAAACAGCCTTTTATAACTGTATAGCAAACTCCTCCCTCATCTCTGAATCTGGCCTATATGTTGAACACCCTAGAGCAGTAACGGGATGATCCAGGACGGGGGCAAGGAGTTACCAGCCTGCTGTGCCAATGGATGCAGGTATAAGCTCCCTGAGGCTCTGTGGGCTCCTAAATCCGTGACCACCTCAGCTAACTCCTAACGTTGCTGCCTACCAGACATGATGGGAGAAGCTCAGTTAAAGATTTCATTCTGCCCAAGACCTATTGCTCCTCCATGTTATCCCACATTTTCAGGTTGCATTCATGGAGTGCTGTCCAAAAGTGGTGGACTTTACCTGGCACATCCTTGCTCTTGCTTCCCCAGATTCGTTCCCCCATGCTGAGATGGGAAGTGATGCTGAACCCCACTCACAGGAGCCAGGCACCAAGTTTTGACCTATGCCCACTTGCTTTAAGGTTTTTCCCAAAGGAAGCAAAAACAGATGTGAGAGGCTACCCCAAAGGAGTGCAGGTAGTGATCTAAGACACAGACTCCATAGGAGAAAGGTCCTAAATCATTGCTGGACCTAGAAGCAGCAGCTTTCTCAGCTGAGTAAACTGAGCCTCTAAATGAAGAAAAAAACCCATAGAAGGTGAGGAATATAGCTACAGGCTATAATTTTGGGAGTGGCTGTAGCAGAAGCACTGTAGGCTGGTACCATCTGACAGAAGTGACTGTTGCACTAGACTAATTTCCAGACTGGTCTGCTTTCCTGATGATCACAGGACAAAGGACTCTCACATTAATCACTGTTGCTTTGTTAAACATCTCATCTTGATTCAAATACTGCCAATGGTTGGAAAGCTGCCACCACCCTAAGTAAACTGCTCAAGTATTTAACTACTTTCTCCATTATAAAATGTATACCTCATCCCTAGACTTTTTTTTCTTGTACCATTGTTGGGCAGAGCAGCAAAAATTTAATCCTACAAAGGTATAATTAGGCTTTGATCATATCAGTCCTAAGCAACCCTCCTCCACAAGATGTCTTCCAGCCCCTTAGAGCTCTTACAGAAAGCCTCTCCAACTTGTTAACTTCCTCCTTGAATCACAGATGTCAAAAGTGGGAATTCTTTCACACCAGTAATCACATCCATGGAATTAGCAGACACAGTATAATCCCCTGCAATACATCTCATTACACCTGCTCCGCATTACCTGCTTACACATCCGAGGATGGAATTAGCCTTTCTGACTGCAGCATTGCGCTGGGAGCTCACATTTAGCTGCTCCTACACTGTGAGTCAAGCCTTCCTTCACCAGCATCACTTCTTCCATGGACAGATCTGCCAGACCAGAAGTGTGGCTCACATTGAATATCTTACCATTGGGCCCTTTCAAAAAACACACGTTACATGCTTATACCAACTTTAACATTTTCACACTTGGTAGTTAGTCAATTTTCAATCCAATTACTACAAAATTTGTTAATTTGGTATCGTTCCAGTTTTAAAAAAAATAAAACCACAGTGTAAGACTGTATCAAATTCCTTGCTGGAGCTCTATTACATCAAAAGCTTTTACATTTATCAGCCAAATCCATAACCCAAAACTATAACTTAGATCTCCAAGAGTTACCAAGCAGTTTTATGGATTCTTTTCCATAAACACGAGACATGGCATTAACTAGAACTTTTCCCTTGTTTTTAAATGATCCTTGCATGTACCATTTCCTTATTCTGTCTGAGGTTAGTAAGTAGCTGGTAGGCCTGTAATTACCAGTGTCGTATTACTTCTGGTTTTCACTATTATTTTGTCTCGGCCTATGGGGAATCTTCCAGATTTTCCCAAGTGAAAGAAGGTTAAGTCTAGACAAGATCTGGAGAGAAGCTCCTCTCCTTTCCCTGCTGTTTCACACATTAAAATAGGTGCTTTCTCTAATAGTGTGTGTATGGGTTTTGTAGAGACATGGAGAGTAGCTTGCCTCGCTAGTTAACCAAAACAGGCCCAGGGGATGGGAACCAGCAGACTCCTGAATCTGTCCCAAATATAAAAGGCTTTCTGCTTAAGGAGGAAATGGAAAGCTGAGACAGGAAAGAGTTTATTTGTATGATGGGTGCTCATATATAATTTATATGCAATAAATGTTTCTAGCTATTTCATTAGTTGCAAATAAAGTGATACAAATGTGCACCACTTGCAGCTGATGCATGGTGGGTGCCCGGGGCTGCTTCCAGCTGAACAGCAGTGGTTCACGTGGGGATGATTTAACACTCCAGCAGCCACACTATCCAAATTCTGCTGCAGGTTAATCCCCGGAGCAGATGCATGCCACTTTTTCAAGCACTCATAGCTTGGCTTATCAACTTAAACTGCCAAAGATTTCCATTTAAACTATCACATTGGCCCCAGACTGTGATGGGTAAAGAGCCAGCATCTATTTGTCTCTCCTACCGTCTGCAGGGCTGGAAAAATCTGGGACAAGGAGCGCAACAGGCACATGCCTGGAGCAAAGGGAGAGAAAACAATTTAAGACATCACAGTATTTTTTTAATTTAATGTGTCAGCCACTATTTAAGCATCAGAAGCTCATTCATACCAGTGAAATTCAACAGGAAGTTGGGAAAACTGAAGGAAAAATACCCCACGTGAGGTACCTGGATGGATCTGCAGCTGTTGAGCAGAGCACAGGGTGACAGAACCTCTCGGCCTGCAGGATGTTCATATCCTACCTCAACTCTTCCCACATGGGCAGCTCATTTAAACCCTTGTGACTCCCTGAGACCATCTCTGAGGCAAGCAAGGGTTGTGTACAGAGATGTCCACTGGGAAATGTCCACATGGTGCAGATCTGTGGTTCAGCCCCTCATTGAGGCCTCTCCTCATAAGTCCCATTCTCCTTCCAGAACAAGTCAAATTAGGGGACAAGATCCTTACCTCCACAACCTTGTGCAGAAGGCAGGGATGAGAGGGCAGATTTCCTCACACATGGGAACACCAAGCATTGAACATGACAAAGGGCAGAAGACCCATTAGGGATCCATGCACTGGAGAGGTAGGGGCTTCCCTGTGGTCACTAAGTGCCCCTCTGCTTCCACCAACCTCACCATGGGCTGCCCAAGCAGTGCCCACACCCAATACCAACAGCTCTGCACTCACCAGATTTCCCCCTTCTCCTTGCAGGGATTCTTCCCCTGCTCAGGCTGCTAGAGCAGAGGAGGAGCTGATCCCTGTCCCAGAGCATGAACTGCTCTGCGGGCCCCAACAGCACCGCAGACCTGCCTGCAAACCCAAAGCCTGGAAGCTAGCATGCTGGGGCTGGTTACATGATACATTTTGCCCTGTGATCACTTTTATTTCCCTGTCCACTACAGATTGCAGCATATGCTCACAATGTGGGGCTTTATACAGAGGTATATCCTCTATATATCCTCTGAAAGAAATCAGTTAAACTAGCAATAGCAGTTTGGGGTACAGAGCTATTACTAATAAATCACCATAAATAGATCAATATGTCAGTACTTCAGTGCTTGAATCTAAGCATCTATAGGGAATTTGTCCCTTGGTAGTGATCTATCTGCTGTACTTAAAGTTTCCTCACCAGATCTGCAGCTAGCACAAACTGATCAATGCTGTTCCAAGTCAGCAGAGCGTAACAGCTTTGCATATCCCAATGTTCACCCTTGCAAGTCTCCTCCTCCATGGAGGCCTAAGAAAAAGCAATGCTTACCTGGAAGGAAGGTTGAGAGCTGCATAGCGCTCTTATTTCTTCTCCATGATGGATCCCCAAGGTTACCTTTCAACTGCTGTGGTGCAGAGCCTATTTTGCCAGGACAAGTTTGAGCTAGGCATGGGAAACAGGGCTGTAAGCTTCTACGCTGGTTTCTTTCAAGCTTTGCAGGCTGTTCTGAAAATATATTGCATAATTTAGGAGACTGATGTGCTGAACAGAGCAGACAGTTTTCAATTACCAATTTAAAAATGACTCCCTAAGAATAGACATTCATTCTGCTCTCTCCAACTGTTCCAGAAAGGCATCCCACTGCTCACAGCACAGTGACTTTGCTTCATTTCACTGCTGAGTCCTTGACTGAAGGGGAATAGTTGTGGTCTGCATTAGCTCTTGTAGAATCTGATTGCTGGAGCGAATGTGGGGCACCAGCAAGCAGTATTCCCAGCCATACTCGGGTATTGACTTTCTCAAAGCCTGGTCTACGCGGCCACCCCCTTTCTGGGCAACTAATAAGAAAAACTGTAGAAACCTCTCTGGCTGAGAGGGTTCTGGTTTCACAGAAGAGTGGAGTGGCTAAGGCAGTGCTGTCTGCTGTTTATCTACTGCTTATCTGCTGCAGCTTGGCCCCACAGTACAGTCAGTTCACTGTGATGAGTCACAGTATGGGAGAACGACTCTCACCCTGGGAGCAATATGATTCCAGCAAGTGTTAGAGTTCAGAAGAGTTTCTCCATCAGAGACTGACAGAGGTTCAGCACTGATGTCAAGCACTGAGCCTGTCTGATGTTGCCACGATGCTCCTGGGTCACAGTTAAAACATCTCGTGCTGTGACACTGCAGTACAGGCTGTTTCCATTATCAGTAATGTCTTCTGGAGGCAGTCAAGGATGCAGCTGTACCTCCATGGCTTCGACTCCTCGCAGGTCTCGGTCATGCCCAGTAGGTCAATCACAGCTTCAGACCCTACAGACATCATGAACTCCTCCTTATTCTTACAGAGCCACCACGGACATCATCAACTCCTCATTACTCCTACAGAGCCCCATCCAAACACAGGCTCCGTGCACGGCACTGGCTACCTCCCCACAACTCCTCCCTGCCCCAGGCACCCAGGGGAGAGCTTGCAGGAGCTGGGTCAGGCCAGGGACTCCAGGACCAGCTGGAGGCTGCCATGGTTTCACCTGTTTGACAGGCGAGAGGTTTCAGGGTCTGGAGAAAGGGGCAGGCGGGGTTGCTGTGACTGGGGGAAGAGCCAGGCCAGGAGGAAAGCAAGTAGGAGTGGTGCTGTGGAAGGTCGTGTGTTTGCCAGGATGGCCCCTTGCTGTAGGGCCAAGCGTGCGGAACCGGGAACTGCTCCCCAGGCAGGGGAGGCCGCGCTGCTGTGCCCCCACCCGCCCTGCACTCCGTTTCGCAGCAGGACCTCCGGAGCCGCGAGGTGATGAGGGAAGACGAAGGTGGCGGCACTGGCCCCTCCCCCGCCGCCTCCCTCGGGCCGTGGGGGCCCGGGCCGGCGGAGCGGCAGGAGGCGGAAGCCCGGGGCGCCCCGGGGAGGCGGGAAGCAGGGCGGTGCAGCCGGCCTGCCTGCCCCGCCGCCGGGCTGCGTCACCCTGCCACGGCCTGGCTCTGCTATCCCGGCCAGACAGAGCGGTAGGACGAGTCCGGGGCGCAGCGTGCGGGCGGCGTGGGGAGCGGGGCCGGGGGGGCCGCCAACAGCCACAGCGCTCCGGGGGCTGCTCTCGACACCAGATTGGGGTCGGTCCCTAAGCAGCCTTTCCTCAGGGCCAGCTTTCCCGGGGCGCCCCTGAGGCAATGGCCCGGATGTAGCGGCCCTTCCTGACCAAGTGGCAAAGCCCCCATCCCAGCGGGACACCAGAGCCCCGCTGAGCCCAAGGAGGGCAATCAGTTCTGGTCCTGGGTTGAGCTTCAATAGGCTCATGGGCAGGAGGGGATGATTATGGAAAAATACTCACTTAAGCAATTGTGTACATTTGCTTAAGGAAATATATACAGCCAGCAGAAAGAGGCTAATATAATAGTTTAGAGTTGCCAAACAGGAATGCTTAGTAGGATAAGGGAAAAACTGAGAGACTCGTCCTTGGGGGATGGAGCAGCCAGGCCTGGGTGATCAGACAGTGTTGGCTAAGAGGCCCAAGGACAATACTCCCTCAGGAAGGAGGGACTGATAAGAATCACAGTGCTAATCAAGGGGTCCCAGGGACCAGAACAGACTGGTCTGGATGTGTAAAGCAAGCAAAGGTGAAAAGGACACCGTGCGGAAGACCCGGAGCCTTCCTCCTGAAGACCCCCGAGGATGACCACCAGGATGCACCACGCAGGCGCAACCGGGCGGAGCCAGAGGCGTGGAATATTATAATGATTTACCTCCCTGAGCCCCTCCCAATGATGGAATCCTCATTCCCACCTGATGTAAACTTATGAATATGCAACACTTCAGGCTGTAAAAAGAGCACACTCCTGGCCCCAGGTGGGCTCGTTAGGAGGAGCGATCCCCCGGATCCGCAATAAACGAATACCTGCTGCTAAAGATCCTCGTCAGCTTTACCATCATTTTCAAGACGCAGATTTTGCGCTAATCAGCTGGCACCCCAGATGGGACTCTCCGTCACCTCGCACGGCTCCAGGTAAGGCGACCTCCCTGCCGCAGCCCGGGATTTCCTGGGGGAGCTCCCTTGCTTGAATCCCTCTGCAAGGGCGGACAAGGACCATTTGCTCCAAAACAAGAAGGTATTTGTTCTGTGATAAATGTAAAGCGCTATAAATAACGTGGGGTGAGTCCCCACACAAGACCTCGAGGCCGGGGTTACGGTCCCTTGCAAAGATTATTCTGCTAGCAGACTAGGGGTTCGAGTCCCCAACCGGTGAACTGGCATCACAAAGGGGTTCGAGTCCCCAGGAAAAGTAATTTGACAGGTGTAGAGGTGTTTTTGTGGGTTTGTGTGTTTTATTGAGAGTGTGATGTGTGCTTGAGACATACCACGGTACGAAGCGAGTGAGGAGCTCTATCTGTGGTTCCGTTCTTGGGCGACTGAGACGGCCGGAGAAAAGCGAAGCGAAAGGCAGAGTGATTGATGACAGTTTATAAGAAGTTTGTAACTACTTGCTCAAATTGTGGACCAAACTGTGAGGGCTGAACATTGTGTAATTGTAAAGTGTAATCAGAGGTGGTATTGTGTTTCCTGGTGTTGAGATTGCAGAAAGGAAGAATTACACACTAGGGCACAGGCATTAGGATTGTTCGCTCTTACAGGGCACGAGGAGGAAAGTAGTAACTGATTAAAGGAACTGTGGCGAGAGGCAAGGAAAGAGAAATGGGAAGCAGAAAATTGTGTGTGTGTGGGGGCACCGATTCCCCTGGTGTGGACTGTAAAAGAGCAAGCTTGGAATAGTACGTTAGAGGAGTGCAAGAGGAGGTTTAAGGAGATCAGGGGTAAGAATGGGTTCATCAGCCAGTAAAGAGGTACCCCGAAAGACCCCCTTGGGATGTGTATTAGCCCACTGGAAAGAATTAGGAGGAATCCCTGGGGGTACCTTAGTAAAAAGAGATTTAATCAAAAATTGCAATCAGTGGTGGCCCTTATATAAATTAGGCAGTAAAGAAAAGTGGCCAAAAATGGCACTTTGAATTATGATACTCTCTTGCAACTCATGTTGTTTTTGAGAAGAGAGGAAAAATGGAGTGAGACAGCTTATGCAGACATGTTTTTTACTCTTAGAAATAAACCAGAATGGCAAAACCAGTGTGGGATTAATTTGGCTCCACAGGATACTTGAATGTTAGCACTAGAAAAGGAGGCTAAGAAAGAAGGTAGACTCAAAAGATGCTGCTCAGCTTGTAGCATAGGACAAAGGTGTTTGAAACTTGCAGATGAAGAAGATGTATTAGATACTCAGAAATTTAGTACATACCTCCCTGCCAGGATGCATGCCCCTACTCATAAGATGAGAAGTAACCATGACAGTCTGGGAGCCACTGAAAGTACTAACTCTCCAGGAGATAGTTCCAATGGGGGATCAGGAGACGAATGTTCATCAGGCATATCATCCCAAACTCGAAGCAAGAAAGTTAAGGGACATAAGATTATTGCTCCCTTGAGACAGGTGGTAGGACCTGATGGGGATAGGACCAGGGTTAAGGCACCCTTTACAGCTGCAGACTTAGATGGTTGGAAAGAATGTGCCAGACAGTATCGAGAGGATCCTGAGAAGGTGGCAAAGAGATTTGATTTAATAGTCAAAAACCAGGATCCTGATTGGGGGGGATGTAGATCTTATGCTATCAGAATTGACTGAAACAGAAAAAGGAACAGTTGTAAGTGCTGTGAAAAATCATGTTCTAGGGCAAATAACTACTGGGGCATTGCAAGGATGGGTGGAAGATATATTTCCCACTCAGGATCCACACTGGAATCCAGATGATTCAGGGGATTATGGACTATTACGAGCCTATAGAGACTTGGTGTCATGGGGACTGAGAAATGCAATTCCCAAAACCATAAATTGGTCACTGCTATTCAGCATACACCAGGAATCTACTGAGTCCCCGTCAGCCTTTGTTGACAGGCTGCGTGAGGGCATGAGAAAACATACTGTGTTAGACCCTGCCTCAGAAGTGGGGCAGCAACAGCTTGTATCTCTTATGTTAGGTCAGTCAGCAGCTGACATTTGCAGGAAGCTACAGAAAATTAGAGAACCCGATAATAGGAATTTAGAGAAGCTCCTGGCTGAAGCTTGGCAAGTGTACAAAAAAAGAGCTCAGCCTGTTACCATAGCAGCGGTGCAAAGGGGGGGTTTTCCCTGGACGGGGAAGAGGTCGTGGCCATGGTGGGGGGTGTGCTCCGAGCGCAGGAAAGCGCCTGGGACGAAATCAGTGTGCTATCTGCAAAGGCACAGGTCACTGGAAAAGAAACTGTCCGTCTGCAGGAAATGTTAACTCGGCAATAGAGATAGCAGGCCAAGGGTCCCCTCAGAACCAACCAGCACTGGACTGACGGGGACCGGCTGGCTCTCCCCTAGCGGACCCGCTGGTTACACTGGAGCTAGGAGAAAGAAAACAGGGAGAATTTTTAGTAGATACCGGAGCCACGTACTCAGTTTTGAACCAGACTCTGACCCCGATAGGGAAGGAATTTGTTTGTATAGCAGGCGCAACTGGCACCAAGGAAAAGGCATTTTTCTTACAGCCATTAAAATTTAAATTGGGAAAGATAATAGGAACACATCAGTTTATGTATTTACCAAATTCACCTAAAGCCTTATTAGGAAGAGATCTGTTAACCTTACTAGAAGCCAAGATTGAATTTGGCAGTGGGGGAATGACTATGAAAATACCCGAAGAAAAACTGATATTAGCTTTAAGCATCCTAAATATCACACCACAGTTAGCAATTGGAAATGATCCAGAAATAGAGAAAAGAATCTTTGATCAAGTATTCCACATGGTATGGGAAACTGAGACCCCTGGAAGATCCAAAAGGGCAACCCCTATAAAAATTGAATTGAAAGATGATGCTCATCCAGCATGTCACAAACAATATCCACAAAGATCGGAGGATAGAAAAAGGATTAAACCAATTATAACCAAATTTTTAGATCAGGGACTACTGGTAGAATGCAGATCACAATACAACACTCCCATACTACCAGTTAAGAAGCCAAATGGTAGCTACAGATTGGTGCAAGATCTTAGGGCAGTAAATCGGATCACTAAAACTTTATACCCAGTGGTGGCTAACCCTTATACATTGTTAACAAAACTTCAATCTGAGTGGGGATGGTTTACTGTCCTGGATCTAAAGGAGGCCTTCTTTTGCCTGCCTCTAGCAGAAGAAAGCCAAAAGATTTTTGCTTTTGAGTGGAAGAATCCGAGCACAAGCTGAAAAAGTCAGTTGACTTGGACAGTTCTACCCCAAGGATTTAAGAACAACCCCACTATATTTGGGGATCAATTAGCTAAAGAACTGGAAGAATGGCAGGCCCCAGAAGGTGAAGGAACACTACTCCAATACGTGGATGATTTATTAATAGCTACCAGGACCAAAGAACAATGCGAGACATGGACTGTTAGCCTCCTAAACTTTTTGGGATTGGGAGGATATAAGGTCTCTAAGGCCAAGGCACAATTGGTCAAGCAAAGGGTAACGTACCTGGGATATGAAATGGCTGGAGGAGAAAGAGCCTTAGGGAGTAGCCGAAAAGAGGCTATCTGTCAATCACCAAAACCCAAGACTGTAAAAGAACTCCGAACCTTTTTGGGAATGACAGGTTGGTGTCGACTGTGGATTCCCAACTATGGTCTAATAGTGAAACCTTTATACCAGCTTATAAAGGATGACAATAAGTACATTTTGTCTTGGACCCCTGAGACAGACAAAGCATACATAACCTTAAAACGAGAATTAATGCAAGCTCCAGCTCTCAGAATACCAGATGTGACTAAACCCTTTCTGTTGTTTTCATATGAGAGACAAGGCCTTGCTCTTGGAGTGTTGGCTCAGGGTTAGGGCCATATAAAAGACCTGTGGCATACTTCTCTAAGCAATTGGATACTGTGAGTAAAGGATGGCCAGGATACCTGCGGGCAGTGGCAGCAGTAATCATGAATATCACCGAGGCCCGAAAGTTCACTTTGGGACAGAAAATGACTGGTTTTGTCTCTCATACAGTATCTGCTGTACTGGAACAAAAAGGATCCCACTGGCTGTCACCACAACGGTTCTTGAAATATCAAGCAACCCTTGCTGAAGTCGATGATGTAGAAATCAAGGTTACTAATATCTTGAACCCAGCAGCCTTTTTACAGGGAAAGACAGATGAAAATCCTGTAACCCATGACTGTTTGGAGGCCATAGAGGCGGTCTACTCCAGCAGACCGGACCTGAAAGAAGAACCTATTCCTGAGGGTGAGCACTGGTTTACTGATGGTAGCAGTTACATCAGTCAAGGTAAGCACGTCGCGGGATACGCAGTTACCACAGTCACCGATGTTGTAGAAGCCTTACCTTTGCCCAGTGGGACATCAGCTCAGAAAGCCGAAATTATAGCACTTACCAGAGCACTGACACTTGCCCAAGGTAAGGCAATAAATATTTGGACTGATTCTAAGTACGCATATGGTGTTGTGCATGCTTATGGGGCTATATGGAAGGAAAGGGGACTGCTAAGCACACAGAAGAAAGAAATTAAGAACGCTGAAGAAATACTACCATTACTGGATGCTATTAGGCTGCCGTCTAGTGTCACCATTATGCACTGCAAAGGACATTCTAAGGGCGACACTTTGCCTGAGCGAGGAAATGCCTTGGCTGATAAAGCTGCCAAGGAAGCAGCGCTTCAGGAAGTCCAGGAGTTAGGTTTAATACCCACTCACATTGAACCTAGGGGAGCACCACAGTATGCACCACAAGACTGGGAATGGATCAAAAGAAAGATGGCCCTTGTAGGATCAGACGGATGGGCCAGACATAAGGGACGATTGGTAATCCCCTTAAGAATAGCTAAAGCATTTATAAAAGAGGAACATGATAAGAGTCATTGGGGATCAGAGGCATTGTATGTCTATTTGAAACAGAAAATAGCTATAACAGGATTGAAACCATTGATAAGGGATGCTGCAGCACACCGTGAGATCTGTCTAAAGAATGATCCTAAACCAGCTCAGCCAGTGGAGCAGGGAACAATACCTAAGGGAACATATCCAGGAGATACTTGGCAGATAGATTTTACAGAACTACCTAGACGGGGTGGATATCGATATTTGCTAGTACTTACAGATACCTTTTCTGGATGGCCTGAGGCATTCCCCTGTAGGAGCAACAAATCACGTGAAGTAACTAAGGCACTGTTGCAAGAAATAATACCTAGATTTGGAATACCCAGAACATTATCATCTGACAGGGGACCTCATTTTACAGCACAGGTAGTACAGGAAATAGGTAAAATTTTGGGAATTCATTGGCAATTGCATACCCCCTATTGGCTGCAAGCAAGTGGACAAGTAGAGAAGATGAACCACTTAATTAAGACACAAATTTCTAAAATCTGTCAGGAGACCAATTTATATTGGTATCAAGCATTACCTTTAGCCCTTTTAAGGATAAGAGTCAAACCATGATTAAAAGAGAAATTGAGCCCATTTGAAATCTTGTATGGAAGACCATACGGGGCAATCGTGGTTCACAGCGAGAACTTGGCTCAGGTAGGACAAGGATACTTAAGAACTTATTTGCAGCAACTTAATACTAAACTTAAAGAGAATGCCAAGGTTGTTGCACAGAATCAACCACAACCTTTGAACCACCCTGTACATAATATTGAATCTGGCGATTGGGTATTTGTGAAATCCCTTACAGGTGAACCATTGGGAGAAAAATGGGATGGACCTTTCCAGGTACTCTTAACGACTTTCACTGCTGTTTGAGTCAAGGAGAAGCCCACCTGGATTCA
Organism: Podargus strigoides; assembly: GCA_028020825.1. Taxonomy (NCBI): domain Eukaryota; kingdom Metazoa; phylum Chordata; class Aves; order Caprimulgiformes; family Podargidae; genus Podargus; species Podargus strigoides. Next base: position 25,817,871 of record CM051662.1, on the reverse strand, counting down.
CTACTCCCATATTAAGAAATCTCCAAAGCCTGGATGGACTGTCACTACATTTGAGGAGAACCCTTTGCGCTTAAAAATACAGCGGACCTAAAATGGGTTTGATTATAAGAACTGTGATTCTTTGTACACTATGTTGTTCCATTTTTGCTTTTGACGTAAATAGATACATTGCTTTGCTTGAAGTAGTTACCAACTACACTAAGTTACATGGTTGCTGGCTATGCGGAGAAGTGCAACAATGGGAATCCCCATTAGTGGCAGTACCTAGTAGCAACTGGACAGACATAAACCCATATGTACTGTTAAATTCCTCTTCTGGATGTAAAGAACATCCAGTACCAATGGGAGAGCCAAGGTATCGACTAGAGTTAGTGAATTCCACTGTTGAATATGTTTCCTCAAATCATACAGGCCCAAATTTTGGTACCTGTGAATCGGCCGGGAACTGGACTAAAATAATGGCCCACTTGGGAATAGATACCACAACCTTTACTCCGATACGGTTTCCAAAATATACATCGGTCAGTCAAAAGTGGGAAGATTATTTATATGGGAGACACACCTATAACCCTAGTTTTAGTATTCCAGCCACCTGCAATTTACCAGATGGGTACTGGTGGCTATGTGGAGATGAAAAGGCAAGAAAAAGCCTGCCAGGCAATTGGACAGGACACTGTACAGTAGGATTTCTAGTACCGTCAATACAAGTGGTCAATGGCACTGATCATTTAAGGGGTGTAGTTAGGGGAATTTGGAGAAAAAGAATTGTGAAAAGAATCCCCAGCAATCCTTTGGTAAGTCGTAATACCAGACTTCACAGTTTTGTTAGAGCCCTGCTCCCGTCTTTAGGAATTATAGAATTGGAAAAAGCAATAGTGAACATCAAAGCAGAGCTGGGGGTTATTGCAAACTCTACTGCTGATGCAATAGGGAGACTTCAGATTGAAGTAGAGTCCCTCAAGGCTGTGATGTTCCAAAATCGTATGGTGCTGGATCTAATAACAGCTCAAATGGGGGGAGTATGCACCCTGATAAATAATAGTTGCTGCACCTATGTGGATGAATCAGGAAAGATAAGCAAAGATGTACATGCTATTTGGGAACAGGCAAGAATTTTACATGAAGTAACCAAGGATAATGTTGAGTGGTCAGATCATATTTGGGAAACTCTCACATCATGGTTACCAGGATTTGGATGGATCAAGCACCTGTTTGTAACAATGTTAGTTATAATTGCATTACTAATACTTACCTGTGGAAGTAGCTATTGTATATTAATGTGTTGCCAACTGGGAGTTAAAAATTATGGTAAATTCATAGCACAACAGATGGAAAATGGGATAATTTAGGAATGTAAAAGAATTTACATATGATCAAGTGATAGGGGGGAATGATTATGGAAAAATACTCACTTAAGCAATTGTGTACATTTGCTTAAGGAAATATATACAGCCAGCAGAAAGAGGCTAATATAATAGTTCAGAGTTGCCAAACAGGAATGCTTAGTAGGATAAGGGAAAAACTGAGAGACCTGTCCTTGGGGGATGGAGCAGCCAGGCCTGGGTGATCAGACAGTGTTGGCTAAGAGGCCCAAGGACAATACTCCCTCAGGAAGGAGGGACTGATAAGAATCACAGTGCTAATCAAGGGGTCCCAGGGACCAGAACAGACTGGTCTGGATGTGTAAAGCAAGCAAAGGTGAAAAGGACACCTCTAGGAAGACCCGGAGCCTTCCTCCTGAAGACCCCCGAGGACAACCACCAGGATGCACCACGCAGGCGCAACTGGGCGGAGCCAGAGGCGTGGAATATTATAATGATTTACCTCCCTGAGCCCCTCCCAATGATGGAATCCTCATTCCCACCTGATGTAAACTTATGAATATGCAACACTTCAGGCTGTAAAAAGAGCACACTCCTGGCCCCAGGTGGGCTCGTTAGGAGGAGCGATCCCCCGAGTCCCCTGATCTGCAATAAACGAATACCTGCTGCTAAAGATCCTCGTAATCTTTACAGTTATTTTCAAAACGCAGATTTTGCGTTAATCAGGGAAGATGTAGGGGAGGCCTCAGGTGCAGCTGATTGGGACCATTACAGCCTGCAAGTGCTCCCAGGGCCCTGACAACAGCTCCCCTCTCAGCCCGCCCCTCTGTCCTCACACCTTACAGAGGTGTGGGCTCAGGAAGGGCTTGCTGTAGAGTGATTTAATTGCTGTGGGGTCTCAGGGGGCTATTTAAGGAAGCAGAGATCTGAGATAAGTCACTGGGAAGGGGATATGGCATGAGATGTGGGGATAAGGATGGTGAGGCTGCTCATGTGGGGCCCCAGGGGTCAGAAGGGCTTGGGGGTAAAGGGGAGGTATTCAAACCTCCCCTGGAAGATCCCCAGAGGCTGGGTGGTACTGGGGGGTTCACTCAGGAGTCTGAAGTTGAGTAAGGGTCAGATGTAGCTCTGTGATTGCCAGGCACATTGGTAGTGCTGAGACAGGTTTGAGGTCAAGCAGGTGGCTGGCAGGTTGTGGATTCATAAGCCATGTGGGATCCCTGGCCCTGAGGGGTGCATGGGAGGGTGGCAGCAGTGACCTGCTGCTCTCTCAAAGGTGCTGACTGATGTGTGTAAGAGGAGAAGCCCCAAGGCAAAAGAGGAGAAGGTAGCAACAGTCTAGTACTGGAGGCAGCATCCTTATTCCCAGAATTGCCTTTTTGGTCCAGGACAGGTGCCTAGCTGACTGCAGCTAGCTGAGGGAATTCCACGCTGTTCCTGCTTGCCAGATCTCCTGTGCCTTCTGTTTTGCCAATTAGTAGGCCCGGTACAAAAGACACAGCCAGCAGCAAAACAACAATCCAGTGAGTAAGTTCTAATTCACATAAAGGGGTCAGTATATAGAGGATTGCTGGGGGTACAAACAAGTCAGATCACGAGTAACAGACACCAACCCCAGCGACTCCAGGAATGACACAGTATCGCTCATAACAGATAGAACAAACATAGACATGAGATAACCCACAGAGAAGATGGGAGACAACCAGGAGAACAAGGCAGTTACATATGACAGAAGTAACCCCATGTTGCCTCCCCACAAAGCCCGCGTTTGTATGTGCCAGACCTGACTGTGATCCGGTTGCATGGGTGGTCAGGAGGTCCTTCCCCAACAGGAAAACTCTGTGAAGTGCATCCACTCCACAGACAGACTCTCCAACCCTTCCTGCAAGTGGGCCCAGCTTTTATCCCCAAACAGGACACCTGGCACTTGTTACCAAAATGCAGGGCACCTGGGGCTTGTTTACCTGAGGGCTCTCCTTGCAAGGCCGGCTGCACCCTGGAGGAAAGCCAAAAGGTAAACTCATCCCCTCCTCTTAAAGGGCTGTGGGAACCACCCATATGTCAACCTTAATTCAGGGCTGGGGGTTCAGACCCCAGCACTTCACCTTCTTGTCAGGTTGCAGCTGCTGCACAGACACAGAGAGGAGGCTTTCTCCTCCTGCATAAGGAAAGCTTATTTCTTCCTAGGAGCATCACTAGTATGTGCTGGGAAGAGGATTCCCCAAACAGGCAGCAGGGATGGCAGCTTGGGATGTTGAATGGGGAGCTATAAATCAGCAAGCTGCTAATTACAGGAGGCTGGTGAGTTACTAAAAACCTGTATTACTCCTTTCAGAGCTCTGGGCCGTTAACAAGATCTGTAGGACGTATTCCAAGCACGTGGCTCTCCAGAGACATCACTTGCGAGCACTTTATTTTGGGCATGTTCTCAGAGTTGAAGTTCCCTGTTCCCTGGGGCCATGTGGCAGCCAAGGCCTGGGGACCCTTGGAGGGACACCCCATGCTGTGCTTGCACAGCTGGCTGGACAATGCCAACACCTTTGACAAGCTCATTCCACTGCTCCCCAGAGGTAGGTCTGTCTCGTCAGGATGGTTCTTGTGTGGCAGGGCTGCATATCTGATACTCCCTTCCTTTCAGATTGCTATTATGTGGCAATGGATTTTTCTGGCCACGGATTGTCATCCCACTGACCTGCAGGCTCCCCCTACCATTTTCTGGATTATGTGAGTGATGTGCACCGGGTGGCAGCAGGTGGGTAGTTGAAGGGACCCTTGAGGGCATGTTTGTGCAGGGGGTGCTATATTGGCCCTACTTCTTTGAACAAGCAGGCAGCATTTATTGCCAGGAGAGGGGTCAGTTCTCTCTGCTTCTCCCCAGCCTGCTGTTAGCTTGTGCTTTGTGACCACAGACTGAATAAGCATCCCTCTTTCTCACTATTTTGTGAGAGGAAGAAACAGTAAGCAAGTGTTTCTATACTAAAAAGCAGTAGTGGTGAAGTGGTGGATGCAACTAAATAGTTTTGCCAGACTGACTTCTTGTAAGCAGCCAGTGACCTCTAACCAGTGTTAGGTGTAAGTTGGAGACTCTTCTGGTTCTCCCCAATGGCAGCTTGCTGCTTGCTTTTCTATCATACAAAGAAATCTGAAAGCCAAGGTATCTTGACCTCCTAATAACTCCTGATCTAACTGCCCATCTGTATGTTGATCTTGGGGGAGGCTGTGGCATGTGCAATTCTGTATCCCTCATTCAGCACACAAAGAGCTTCTAGTAGTTCTTTGACATGCCAAAGGGTAAAACATGTCTTTCAGTGAGGTATGCTTCAGACAGACAGCACTGATGAAGCAGTATTTTCCCATAAACCTCTTGGAGTGCCCTAAAAAAGGACTGGAGAGCCTAATGTGCTAAGTGGTACAGAGAGCTTTCGCTTGGAATAATCATACTTTTCTCAAGGCAGTGGACTTGGCTCTGTGTCTTCATGGCTCTTGCGGAATGCCCTGCAGCAGGGTGCTTTGTCAAGGTCTCTCTCTTCCAGCAGATGCTGCCCATTCAGGCTCCTTTGCTTATTGCCAGTCTCGTGTCTGGCAACGAATGGGAATTTGCTGTAGTTTGTTTGCTATACAGAGAGAGCTTGAGAGCTGCGTGAGTTAACTACCAAGGAAATGAGGTGGTGGATGATCTTTTTCTTTAAAACTGCCCTACTTAGCTACCTCATTTCTGGATTAAGAAACAAATGAAGCAGTGCAAAAGCTGTCCTGGGAGAAGGGGCCTATGTTGGTAGAAAAGCAACAAGATGCCACTGCTCTGGTTTCTAATGCAGCACTGTCTGCTTTTGTCTGTTGCCACTTAGCCTTGCAGTGGAGAGGGTTCACCCTGATGGGTCACAGTATGGGTAAGTGGCTCTTGTCCTTGTAAGTGGTGAGATTCATAGAAATAGTAGATAATTAACTTACAAGGCATGCTGCTAGGAGCTGGGTTGGAATATTTATTGCGTCCAGTACCAGGTTCCTGCTTGAGTGATTCAAAAATCTGTGCCTTTGTTTGAAATGCCTCTGCTTTCAAGACCCTGTGGTACAAAGTGATAACTTTTGCCGTGGGCCTTTTCCTCACCCCCAGGAAGGAACAGTGATGGGCAAAGAAGGGTGGTCTGTGGCAGGAGAATTTACAGCAGGCCTTCTTTCTGCCTGGTTCCCACAAGGCCACAAAGCCTGGGGACAGCAGGGCCCTTCTTGGTGGGTCCCAGAGCTTGCTGAAGGGAACCAGGCTCCAGCCCTTTATGCTTGGGACTTGATAGGGTTTTGCAACAATGTGGGTTTTGCTCCTCAGGGCTGCTCTGGCCACAGCTCACAGAATGTGCACATCATACTGTTTTAACTAGTAACTCCTCCCTGGCCTTTGCTGCCTGAAAGGGAGATGGGGATGGCACAGGACGGGGAGTCCAGCTGGCCAATAGCCCTGCTCTCTGCCTGCATCCTGCCTGCTGGGAAAGCTTTACTCTGTAGCTGGTGCTTTGTCCCTTGGTACAACATGCATTTCTGCTTCTAAGGCAGTTCCTGCTGTGGGGGAGTTCCTGTTACTGGAGGGTGTGTTCTGGGCATAACCAAGCACCCTTCTTTCCTTTGTAGGTGGGTCTGTGGCAGGAATGGTAAAGCATCCTTTCTTCATGGGGTTTGTGATTTCTGCAGCTGGAACAACAAATGAGAGAGGAATGAAGGGACAGACTGTGTGGGACTTGGATCTCAGGGGGAGGAGAGACCCTTCCCTGACCTCCTCTCCAGTGTAGCAGGACAACGACATCACTCAATGCTCAGCTTTTCTCTTTCTCTCATATTGTTTCATCTCTCCTCAGTTCAGTTTCCTTTATCCTGAGATGGTGGACAATCTGATCCTGCTGGAAAATCTTGGCTTTCTGCTAGCTCCAGAGGTTAGATTTCACTTGTCCTTCCCCTTCCTTTTTAAAATTAAAAAAAAAAGGTTGTTTCCCCCCCCCATTTGCACAGAGAAAGCACTGATGTGACCAGTTCCTGGCAGGTCACACAAGTCTCAGGGCTCTTCCTTTTGGCAGGTACAGATCTGCTCTGTGTTGCATGGACTGAGGTCCCTGCTTAGGGTGGCCCTTGGGGGACACTTGGTAGCATTTCACATCCTACAGTCCCTTAGCACTGAAAATCACTTGTCTGTGCCATACCCTTGTACAAAGGGAACTGGAAGCTCTGTCCAAGCAGCTGCCAGCTGATGTTGTCTTTTTGCCAACAGCTTGTTGGGTGACTTGGGTGCAAGATTGCTGGATTTCTTTTTCTATTCATGGCAGGACATAAAGCTACATTCCCAAACTGCCATCATCGCTACTGGATGCTGGGGCTTTGGTTGGCAGCAGTGGGACTGAAGCCCAGTGTCCGAGAAACAAAAGATACCAGAATTATTTTGGACAGTTGTCCTCAAAAGTGAGATAGGAAGGGGTAGAAAAGATTGCAAGGGTAAAAAGGAAGTTCTTTACAGCAGTGCTTAGCTTTCTGTTCCTACCTTGCCTTTTCAGTATTGCTTTGCCCTCTTCCCCAGAAATGGGCATTTTTGATATGATGTCCATAACTAGCACCAGTCCTGAGGGATGCTGAAGGGTAAAATGCTCTCTTCTACCCTCTCATAAGGAATAAAATGATCAGAAGAGGGGGGGTTACTCCTGGTTCCCTACATCTCTTTGTTTCAGGACACTGAGGTGTGGCTGAAATCAAAATGGATGGTGATTGACAGATTACTGAGTCTAGAGGCAAAGCAGCAAACTCCCAAAGCCGCATTGCAGAGGTGGATTCCCATCGGTCTTCTTCATTTACTGCCTGCCCTCACCTTGGACAGAGTTAACGCTGCATGAATGAGAAAGGAAAACTGTCCCTGTACTTCCTCTTTCAAGACCTCCTCTGGAATCTCAGCAAGACCTTTTGCTTCTGCTGCCAGAAATTGCTGCTTCTTCCTGCTCTTTTCTGAAGCAGCCTGAAAGCTTGCTGTCAGCTTGTCATGCCATTTTCACTTCGCTTCCTCCCTTTTCCAGTAGCACAATCTCTCTGTCATGTCTCCCTCAGGCTCTTAGAAGCAAACAGACATCTGACAGCAGAGGGTGGGGCAATCCTACTGCAGCAAGGAGCAACTGAGACACCTGCTGGTAAGGGGCTGCGTGGAGACAGGGCTCACCAGTGCTGGGCCAACACTGGGTGTGGGAAGGGAGCGGTTCCAACAGCCATTGTCTTCTGCAGGGTACAGGGTGCCCGAGCTACAAGTTTACACAGCCTAAATGGGATCAATTAAGTCTGGAGGCAGAGCTCCCCAGTCTCAGCAACTGGGGTTGGTGCTCGAGTCCTAGAACAGTTAAAGAAAACAAATTTTAAAAAAAGGAGAAATCTTAATTAATCCCATTCCTCCTGTCTCAAAAAGTCTTGGGCAGACCCCAAAGGTGAGGAGAAGCAGAGCAACTCCTGCTCCTTTGAGACATGAAAACCTTGTTTTTTCATTCCAGGGCTGGTGTTTAAGAGAGACACCAGAGTCCGTACGGTGAGCATTGCTCTTCTGACGTGCCCCTTGCTGCTCCTGAGCCCTGAGCTCACATAAAGCTCAGAGATAGTGGAGGGCCACTCACTGAGCCCAGGCCCTGCCTCCACCCAGCCATTTACTTTCTCCTTCCCTAATTCCCACATCTCCTCTAAATGCTGCTGTTAAAAGAGCCTGCATTCGATCATTAACTGACTCAGCTTAGAGTCACTGGAAAATGTTACTGTTTTTAGCAGTTCTTCTGCCCCAGGGCCTCCTGGCCACATTTTCCTGCTGTTATAACTCTTCAAGCAGCAGATGGATGGATGCTTTCAGTCAGCTTCTTTGTCAGGTCACCTGTATAAGAAGGGGAGAGAGAGTGGGGCAAAGTCCTTATGTTCGATATTTTGACAGCTTTGTGCCACTTTTGAGCAAGTAGGGCCTCCTCTACCTGTGCTACTGCCAGGCTATGAAAGCCAGAGTAGCATACTGTCTCCTTTTTAGTAAAAGGATTTTTAAAGCTTTTCTCTGCTATGAGATCATTCCCATACGTGCTGCATCCCAGCAGGCAGTGTTGTTGGCAGCCCTGAAATGCAGCTGGACAGAAGGAGCCTTTGCAGAGCCAGCTACTCTTGTGCGCAGCCTGGCCGCCTGTCATGTCCCAGCATGGCAGCTTTGGGGCCGCAGTCACTTCTGCATTCAGAACCGCTAGTGCAGTAGGGGTTGGGGACACCCTCTGCCCACAGCTGCTGTCCCTGACCTTTGCTGCTTTGTCTTTGCACTTGCAGCAGAGTTGAGAGTCCTTCACGGTGGAGCAGTGCGTGAAGCTCCTGCAGAAGATTCAGGACCGTGTTCTCATCATTGTGTGAGTGAGGCACAAACCAAACCAACCCTCGCTGCCTCCCTGCAGCCCTGGGTGGAGGGGAATGAAGGAAGGAGCCCTCTGCTACCCCCTCCTCAGCAGTGGCCACCCAGACCTTCGGGCCAGTTGGCACAACAATACAGCCTCATATGTGAGAAGCATTTCCCAGTTCCCCTCCACTGCCCTGATCTGGGCAGGCTCCTAGAGCAGGTAGAGAGCAGCTAGAACATCCTCCTCCCGGTCTGGCGCTGTGCTTTCAGGCTGGGCCTCCCTGGTGCAAAGCTGACTGAGGAAATGCCAGTCCTGCCCTGTCCTCTCCATGCTCCTGCTTTCATGCTCCTGTCCTGACTTTCCGTCCCTTGACCCTACAACAGCAAGGGGCCATTCTGGCAAACACACAACCCTCCACAGCACCACTCCTACTTGCTTTCCTCCTGGCCTGGCTCTTCTCCCAGTCACAGCAACCCTGCCTACCCCTTTCTCCAGACCCCAAAACCTCTTGCCTGAGCAAACAGGTGAAACCATGGCAGCCCCCACCTCCTCCACCTGGTCCTGGAGCTCCTGGCCAGTGCAGCTTCTTTAAGCTCTCCCCTGGGTGCCTGGGGCAGGGAGGAGCTGTGGGGAGGTAACCAGTGGCTTGTGCAGAGCTCCACAAGCTGTCAAGCTCTCTGGGTGGGTAGCTGGTTCTGTCAGTTGTCCTCAGCATTATTCCCCATGTCCTTGGAGGGCAAGATGTGCAGGGCTCTGGCACCCTTGGCTTTTGTGGTGCTGTTAAGACTCTCTGGGAAATGCAAGGAAGTGCTAGAAGTTGAGAAAGGAGGTGCAGTTTTGGCTTCCCTGGTCTTTTGAAATCCTCTAAGCTGAAGCAGCTGGGAGAACTGCTAATAATGGAAAAGTTGGCAGAGGTGATTTCTGTCCTAAATAAAGATTAATCTCCAAATGTTAACTCTGTCTTCTTGACTCAGTGAACCTCCTCCCTTTTGGGATGCTCACCCAAGCAGCTAAAACGCCAGTCTTAGGAGGCAGGTATTTTTATATGCAGCCTGCTTTAGATAGGGCATATGAAAGATCCATCTGCCTCCTAAATTGATGCAAAAAGCCAGCTGAGGAAAGCAGGTCTGGCAGTCTCCCCATGCAACAGAAACTGCATTTGCAAGTGGGTTGTCGAGGGGAGGGTAAATCATAGAATAATTATGGTTGGAAGGGACCTCCAGGGTCATCAAGTCCAACCTTTATCCCATCATACTCCTAACCATTAAACCACTAGACCATGGCCTCAAGTGCCTCATCAACCCGTTTTTTGAACACCCCCAGGGATGGTGACTCCACCACCTCCCTGGGCAGCCTATTCCAGTGCCTAACCACCCTCTCAGTAAAGAACTTCTTCCTAATATCCAACCTAAACTTCCCCTGATGTAACTTGAGGCCATTTCCTCTCATCCTATCATTAGTAATTTGGGAGAAGAGACCAACAGCAGCCTCACTACAACCTCCTTTTAGGTAGTTGTAGAGGGCAATGAGGTCTCCTCTCAGTCTCCTCTTCTCCAGGCTAAACAACCCCAGTTCCCTCAGCCGGTCTTCATAAGGCCTGTTTTCCAGAACTCCCACCAGCCTCGTCGCTTCTCTGGACTTGCCCAGTTTAACCCAGCTTGGAATTTACCAGCACTTCCATTCATGGTCACACCCATATCGAGGCTGCAGGCAGTAAAAGAAATGTGTAAAAGCCCAGGGGTGGGTGGGTTACAGCCCCTTTCGGGTCACAGAGTACACTGGGCTGAACAACCATTAGGACCGAAGCTGTGCAAGTGTTACGTGGGCAGTAGAAAAGCATTGCCTGGCAGCTGGATGTGCCTCCTGTAGGCTGGTGACACAGGTTAAGTGGAAACAGGCCTTGGAGAGTCTGGTTTCTTCCTCCAAAGCCAGGCTGCCATCTCACCTTATTCTAGTGATGGTGCTGAACAGCAGAAGTTCCCATAACCCAGGCTAAGACACGGACATAGAAGTCCATGCACAGCTGGAAGACTGGACACCTCCATACCTGGTTGTGAGAGAAACACCGAGGGAAGGGGTAGTGCTCTGTACCACACCACTGATCTTTGCCTGTGACAACAGGTCTGGGAACTTCCCAGTTGGGCTTTTCCCAAGGTCACTTCCCTTCTTACTCACTCCCAGATAACATGTGCAAAGAAGCACTGGCATACAAGCCATGACTTTAATCGCCACCCCAGCACACAAGAAGCTGTCACCTCCAGCAGACCAAGAGGGAGTGAGAGGCATTTCCATGTTTTGAGAACATGGCAGCAGTTTATTTACAGTTCTTCAGCCATTCCCTGCCCCTGCAGAGGCTGTGCTAGGTCAATCCCAGCTCTCACCAAACTTTAGGAGGGCCTTGGGTGGCAATGAGATACAGGTTGTCACAGGAAGTGCCTCAGCCCCTTGACCTGAGCACCCTGGGAAGTGGTGCTGTGAAGATGGCCAGGACAGCAGGAGGATACCAGTGCAAGTAAAGGAAACTCCCCCCTCCAGTGGCGGTTGCTGGGATCTCCTATTTCAGATCCAAGGGCAGGGACAACCTGAAGCCGCCTCAATTCCTTGAAATTTCCTTCTATGAGGAAATAACTAGGTGGATAGATGATGGTAGAGCGGTAGATGTGGTTTATCTTGATTTCAGTAAAGCATTTGACACTGTCTCCCACAGCATCCTTGTAGATAAGCTGATAAAGTATGGGTTTGGTGATCAGGTAGTGAGGTGGATTGTGAACTGGCTGAAGGGAAGAAGCCAGAGAGTTGTGGTCAATGGGACGGAGTCTAGTTGGAGGCCTGTGACTAGTGGAGTCCCTCAGGGGTCGGTACTGGGACCGGTGTTGTTCAATATCTTCATCAACGACTTGGATGAGGGTACAGAATGTATCCTCAGCAAGTTTGCTGATGACACCAAACTAGGAGGAATGGCTGACACACCGGAGGGTTGTGCTGCCATTCAACGAGACCTTGATAGGCTGGAGAGTTGGGCGGGGAGAAACTTAATGAAATTCAACAAGGGCAAGTGTAGAGTTTTGCATCTGGGGAAGAACAACCCCATGTACCAGTACAGGTTGGGGGCTGACCTGCTGGAGAGCAGTGTAGGGGAAAGGGACCTGGGGGTCCTGGTGGACAGCAGGATGACCATGAGCCAGCAATGTGCCCTTGTGGCCAAGAAGGCCAATGGCATCCTGGGGTGTATTAGAAAGGGAGTGGTTAGTAGGTCAAGAGAGGTTCTCCTTCCCCTCCATTCTGCCTTGGTGAGGGCACATCTGGAGTATTGTGTCCAGTTCTGGGCCCCCCAGTTCAAGAAGGACAGGGAACTACTTGAGAGAGTCCAGCGCAGAGCCACAAAGATGATGAAGGGAGTGGAACATCTCCCTTATGAGGAAAGGCTGAGGGAGCTGGGTCTCTTTAGCTTGGAGAAGAGGAGACTGAGGGGTGACCTCATTAATGTTTATAAATATGTAAAGGGTGAGTGTCATGAGGACGGAGCCAGGCTCTTCTCAGTGACATCCAATGATAGGACAAGGGGCAATGGGTGTAAGCTGGAACATAGGAGGTTCCACATAAATGTGAGGAAGAATTTCTTCACAGTGAGGGTAACAGAACACTGGAACAGGCTGCCCAGAGAGGTTGTGGAGTCTCCTCTGGAGACATTCAAAACCTACCTGGACATGTTCCTGTGTGACCTGACCTAGGTATTCCTGCTCTGGCAGGGGGATTGGACTAGATGATCTTTTGAGGTCCCTTCCAATCCCTAACATTCTGTGATTCTGTAAATCCTTTGGCACATGGAGTCTGTAGGCATCTCTCCTGCCCTCTTCAGCACAGGCATCTGAGGAATAGCTCAGCACAGCTTAGTATGGCTGAAATTCCATCAGTGCGATTCTTTGCTTGTCCTCCTCAAATTTCTTCCTCAACTGGGCGATATCTGAAACAGGCAGAAAGAGAAAGAGGATGGGTGACACAAGAGGAAAAGATCTCCCTCTCCTGAGGAGCTTTACTTCCACACACCGGGAGGGGCTCAGTCCCAACACCCGCAGACACACACTTCCCAGAGCAGGTCCTTTTGTGCCTGGGCTGAGTGCCAAGCTGGGGCTCTGGCTGTTCATCTCCAGCAGTGCTGCAGCTCCCTCTTGGGGAGGAAACTGGCTCGTTTTCTCTTTCAATCATTGCCTTTGCACAGACTGAAGAAACATCTATTGTAAAGCCACGATCTGCACACCCTCCCGCAAAATATTCCAGCAGCCCTTGCTAGGACAGGTGGCAGCGAAGGGCCCCCAAAAGCTGGCAAGGCCATGTGCACAACCACCCAGCCAACTGTTCACCTGCAGCTGGATGTAGCCTCCACTGAAGGAAAAAGGACGCCCTTTGGGCCACAGTGTGAAAGACAAGAGACACATGCAGGGGTACGAGGAGACTCATACACTCATGCTCTCTCTTGGTCTCATGATGCTGCCAGGCATAGAAGTTGGGCAGTTCTTTGCAGGCCCTTTTTTGCTTCTCTCTCTCCAGCACCCACAGGTTGGCAGCCTCTGTCTGGGGCAGGCCAGGCTTCCGTCCCTTCCGCGTTACCTTCACCCAGCCCTCCTCATCTGGAATGCCCTCCTCCTTGGCCGCTTTGGCTTCTTCCTGTAAAGACAGGAGGGTGAGGCAACTCAGTTGCCAAGCCCACATGATGCACAGCACCCCCACAGTCCCCCTTACACACTCGCAAAGTTACAGCTCCCACTTCTGCACAAGATTTGAAAGAAAGCGTGGGACCAAGGGCACAGGCATTCAACTCTCAGTCTCAACACTGCATGCCAGCTAGGACCCTATTTGTTTGTGGATACCAATTGTAAGTTTCCCAAGCAGGAGTAGGCTAGTCTTAAGCCCAAGAGGTGCCACATTCAGGGTTCTGTTCCATCAAGGGGTCATATCTGAAATGCTGTCCTCTTGACAGACACCTGGTGCCTGTTATTGACTCTGGATTCCATTTTAAGGACAAGACACAGCCAGTTTCTTTGAATCTATGTGACATTGAAAAGACGTTGGGAAAAACTGCCCTTTCATTGTACAAGTGACCCTGTTAACCCATAGGGTCACTGGAACAGACTACAACATCCAGTACAACAAGATTGCTACCTTGTAAAAGCTTGCTACCTAATAAAAGCAGGACAACAAAACACTGGGTGTCTCCTGGCTCAGTACGAAATGGTGAGAATTAATCTGGGACATGCAGGGTAGGATTCAGCGAGGAAGGGGTATAGTTTTTCCCCAGCACTAGCTAGCAAGAAGATAGCTAGGGCTAACTTACTGCTAATGCCAGTTTTCACAGGGTGACTCTCTGTTGATATTAGCAAGGGACCTTCCCGTGACAGGGCCTTGGCTACCTGGACACCAGATGGTTTCCTGAACACCACATACGCTACTTGAAATCCCTAAAAGAGAAAAACACCCAGGCCAGTCAGATACTCCAGGGAAACTGGTGACACAACAAGGAGCTGCAGTACAAATAAAATAAAAACGAAATAAAATAAAAATCAAACCACACGTTGCAGTAGGATAGCAAAAAAAGATAACATAAATACGTAATCACATTACCCAATCCCCCCCAAATAGCTCCTGTATGGAATCACAGAATCATTCCGGTTGGAAGATAAGATCATCAAGTCCAAACATAAGCCTAACACTGCCAAGCCCATCAGTAAAGTATATCCTTAAGTGCTATGCTCTGAATAGTACCATTCAGTACTTGGGAACTTTTCTGACCACTCAAGCATCAGTACCTCCCCCCCCACACACACCCCAAGCTTTACCGTCACAGTTTTGCGGTTGAAGAATTTGGACGTGAATTTTTCTTTTTTCTCTCCCGGCTCGGGCTTCTCACAGACTTCCACAGACTGCACACACCCGCAGCGGGCGAACAGCCGAGACAGAGCGTCCTTGATGCGGAGAGTGAGAGAGAACAAACGGCTCAAGAAAGCAGGAGCCATTCCTCTCCCCACCCTCTCACCCACGGACTACAGAGCGCACGGCCCAGCCCGAGGCACGCCTGGCTCCTCCACTGCGGCCCCGCACTCCTGAGGCGATGCCCTCGGCCGCCGCCCCCCCAGCCCCCTTCACCGGGCTGCAGTACGGGGAAACGTTGAGGACGAAGAGGGTGCGGCGAGGCGGGTGCGCGGTGCCGGCCCCTTCCCGCACCTGGTGCTCCTTCACCAACAAGCAGTGCGCCGAGCGCTGCCGCTCCCCGAACTTCACCGCCAGAGCTGCGGGCGACGCACCGGTTAAAGTCCCCGCTGCCGCCCCAGCCACGCTCCCCCTCCCTCCCCTCACCCGTGTAGCCCGCCGGCGCTGCTCCAGCCACACGCTCCTCGGCGGCCGCCATCTTAGCTCGGCGGGAAGCGGCGCGGGGGCCGACGGGAGCTGTAGATCCCCGGGCCGATGCCGGCGCTGAGGTACAGGACCCACCCCTGCCCGACGGTTGAATGCAACAAGAAATAAATCTTAAAATACACGTAAAACATTCAAAGAAAACTGTAAGAACAACCGTTTTTAAAGACTCTTGTTAATCCTTCACAGAGGAACCATTTATGACCACAGAGGAACTGTATTTATGACTGAATGGAAGACAGGACCACTCCAAAATAAAAGATATTGAAGCAAGATGTATGTCCAAGGTGAAAAAATGTCAGTTAAAGTAAGAAACGACATGCAGAGTTGACTCACCAAATATCTGAGTCAATGAACATTACCAGAAGAAATGGTACATGCAAAACCCATGAAAATACACCAAACTTGCAAATTGTGGCATCACTTCAAAGTCAGCATGTTTTTGAAAAAAGGCAAAGAGAAACACTATGACAAATTACCTACCACCTGTCCTAGCCAAACATATCGAATTAGTGCAGGCAATGAGTGTTTCATATGCAAGTTCACCATCTCTAACAGCTCAGGAAAAAGAAAAATTGAACAAAAATAGAAACATGCTACATGAGGGCAAGCGTGCACAGCTGTGAGGTCAGAAGGTGACAGGTGAGCTCAGTGGAATGCATACAAGATTAGGATGACAATTGCAGGACAGCCAGCAGAAACTGGAGAGCTGCAAGATGAATTGCTTGAAAAGGACTAGGAATAACTGGTTACATTTCTTTCAGTGCTCAAAGAAAGAATCACAAAATGGGTTGGAAGGGACCTCAAAAATCATCTAGTTCCAACCCCCTGCCACAGGCAGGGACACCTCCCACCAGACCAGGTTGC
Organism: Podargus strigoides; assembly: GCA_028020825.1. Taxonomy (NCBI): domain Eukaryota; kingdom Metazoa; phylum Chordata; class Aves; order Caprimulgiformes; family Podargidae; genus Podargus; species Podargus strigoides. The sequence goes on along the minus strand of CM051662.1, from coordinate 25,801,904 downwards.
TCAAAGCTCCATCCAACCTGGCCTTGAACACTCCCAGGGAGGGGGCAACCACAACTTCCCTGGACAACCTGTTCCAGTGTCTCACCACCCTCACAATAAAGAATTTCTTCCCAATATCTAATCTAAATCTACCCTCTTCCAGTTTAAAGCCATTACCCCTCGTTCTATCCATATGACGTATTAGAAGACCAAAATAACTTTAGGGAGCTGACAGAACAAGAAGTGCAATATACACCAAGACGTCGCTGTAAGACAAATCATGGAGTGGTGTTCAGAAATTTTTTTTTAAAAAAAATAAAAACTGCTGCCCTAGATCACAGAGCTAGAGAACAGAGCAGTACTTCTTCCAATGAACTATGTTAATATCATAATAATCTATCACAGATAACCTAAACACAACGCACAATTTCACAGCAAGTTACTAAGTGCATCTTGCTATTTGGCTTTTGGAATGGACATGACTATTAACTAAAAAAAAAAATAAAAAATAGAATGCTTGAATCTTCCCATTCTTTCAGAAGACATGCGCTACACGTGTCTTCACATTTTCTCAGCTTTCTATCTAGCTGTTAATTAAAGTATCCTAGTTCACCTAGAACAGGTACCCCGATTTGACAGCTGTACTTTTTTCAAAAAACTACTTTTTAAATTACTAGGTTGTCAATAACAAAGGCTGTCTTATTTTTTCTTTTCTGTGACAAGATAATCGGAACTAGGTGGGGACAAGTAGCAAGAATCGGCTATTAAATAAATTATTTATTAAAAGGTTTATGTGTATCAGTTCTCTCATCCATATACTGTATATGGATATACATCCATATATCATGCTCTTCGCCACATTATCAGTTTTGAAGTTTCTATATTCTTCTAAAAGCAGACTTGATTCAGTGTTGGAGCAACTCCACCTATCTTTAGTTGCTTCACAGCATCTAAAAAGGCTTAGAATCCACTTTCTGTATAAGAAACGTTTATTCAGAAACAGGTAATACATTATCTTCTCCAACCCCTAATGTTTCCTCCCCCACCCCCCATTTTTTTTTTTTTAATAAAACACAGGTGTTTAACAGGAAATCTAAAAAAGGAGAACAATAGCTGTCTTTGGCCCCCTCCCCTACAAACACCTGCTGTTCACATCGAGCACCCTGCCAATAATGGTGTCACTGGCTTCCAAACCAAGGAGTACTCCAAAAAAAAAGTCCTGACAAGTCCTCAGCTATTTCCATGGCTAAAAGGGATACAGTGAGATAGAAGAATGTTTTGCATGAGCTAGATAGAGCAAAGAGTTAATACAGAACAAGAAAGCAAAAGAAACTGGACCTACAATGGTTACAGAGTTCATTCTGTTCAGCTCTGCTGAACTTTATTGGATTAGGTTAGTCTCCCAGCTAGAAGGATCAAGTTCAAACCCCAGCCAGATTCTGGAAGTAGCTCTTAGATCTCTCTTACAACACAATTTGAACAAATACAAACAAATGCAGCTACTAGGACTTCAAATATCCATAGCAATAACACGGCACTCAAAGGACGTATTTGAAGTGCCACCTAGTGGTCTGTAGCTCATCACAGATGCTCACTGACCCAGGGTACATCCTTGCTGCTCTGCATGGGACTTGTTTAACACTCCTCTGCCATGTGTTCCTTACAGAGAGCTAATGGCTCTCCTCTCCAAAACCTCTTCCTGAAGCCATGAAGTGCTGCAATCCTTCTCCAAATCCATGCATGTGAACAGCATGCCTGCACAGCAGCCAAACATTACCCAAATTGCATCTCTCACAGAAGTGAGTTCTCAGGCACAAAAGACTGCTTCATATCTATTTGAAAAAGGCCCCAGCTCCTTCCTTTTTATAGGAAACTGGGTAAGTTAGAAGAGAAGAAAAAAAAAAATTAATGCCCCTGCATCAGCAGGAGGATGCAATACAATCTAATGGGAGTGAAACACTTGGATTGCCTCTAGCTCTGAACACAAGCCTGGTTCTTATTTTTTAGTCCAGGAAGACCAACCAGGCCTGACCCTATAAGGCTAATATAGTCATAGCACAAATGCCAGAGCCTTTCCTTCCCCCCACCACATTACCAGAGCTGAAGTATCACTCCCATAGCACAATGGGTGGTGAATTCATGCATATGTTCTCTCTGCCTGATGCCTCCGTTGGCTGGTATACACAGCAGGAAGCTCACTTTTTCCACACTTTTCAATGTTACAGCTGCTGAGCAGAAAAATGGCCAACAACCAGAAGGCAGTAGTATGCTACTGAACGCATACAAGACAAAGATGCAAGATGGTGCTTCCTGTATAGACCACCACCTGACTTTGTACCCAGTGCAACAATTTCAGAAACAATGTGGTAGTCTTGCCTGTTGGTAATTAAGGGGATGTACCTTTTAGTTAAAAGTCAGTCAGAAGAAAAGTGGAAGAGATCACCACTCCTTCCCTCAAAGTCTATGTGCACTTTTAATTGCCGCTAGGGGCTTTGGAGTAAAGGAGGGAGTTACATGGTATATGTTTGGTAATACATTACTGGCAGAAGGGGGAGGTTATTCTTTTGGGAAAAAAAAAAAAAAATCATGGAGGAAAACTCCAACTATGAAAACAGAAAGTACACACATGAGAGGAAACACTATTGTACAGTAAGGTAGTGATCATTGAAACAAAAAAAATTCAAGGCAGGCAAATGCAAACAACTCCTGCACTTTTCTCATTCCCCAACTTAAATGAGTTTTCCAGTCCACTGCTCACTCCGCCTTCTCAGAGTTTAATTTTGAATTCTGTGGGCTGCACAGAGGCAGAGACCCCTGAGGATTTGAAGAGTGCCTTCAAGATAGTGTCAGGGTCCACCTCAGCTGGAGGGTTTGAGGCGGTGCTTGCACTTGACCGGCGTAGTTCTCCTTCCTTCTTCACTGAAGGGGTATCACTCAATCGGCTGGAGGATTAAAAAAAACAGTATTTAACCTCTCGTTATGAGATAAAATTTAACACTACGTCTGCATTTACTGTTCTCAGTGTTGCCCCCTTCTCAATATTGGAGATAAAGGTTTTAAATACGTTTTCCTCACAAGAAAACTTCCTCCTCTCAGACTTGTTTTGAGCCTCAGGGCTGGGAACACTATGGAGTCAAGCTATATTACACTCTGCTCAACTCAGAGTGTAACAGAGGAAGAGAACGACATGGGACAACAATTTGCCAACAGTTTTCCTCCCCTCAGGTTCTCCTCAAAACAGAACCTGCAAACATGTTTGATTTGTTCCCCCCAGCCATAGGACACTTACAGCAATATAGGCTGGTCTGAGGTGATGACATTCCCATTCATATGAAGATTGCATTTCATTGGTTGACCTAAACAAAAACACCATTAAAAAAGTACTTATCAGAATCATGGTAAAAGCAAGACCTCAGAAATATCACACAAGTGCAAGAGTTCCATGTGCTGGGGAAACATGAGAAAGAACAGCAATACACCTGTTGCAAAAATCACAGCAACAGAAGAGCCACTGAAGCACTCGGTACAATATGAAGAATCACACTAATTAAGAAATTACATACAAGTACAAAACACTTAGCAGAGACACAAGAATCTCCCATTCTCAGCTCTCTGCTCCTTATATGACATTCATAACATGTCACTCATCTAGAGAAAAAGCATCTATTCCAGCTAAAAATTAACAGCTGATTTCAGCCTATAACAACATTGCCGGTGGATCCAGATTAATGATTATATTGTTCAAAGTTTATGGAGAAGTGATACTAATTGTTTTACAGGTACAATTTAAAATGTCTCAGACTCTGCCTTGAGACTTTCTCAAATATTAGTTTTACTTGTACTTTGCAAACAGTTATTCCATAAACAGTCCTTAGGAAGGCTTTACCTGCTTAGCTCTTGGTACTGGATTAGGAAAAAAAAGAAATTTAATTTGTAAGTTAGACCAGTGGAATCACTGGGACCTTGCCTTTAACCTTGAGCATTCTCTTTCTAGGAAAACATGGTCTGTTTGGGTTTTTTTTTTTGGTTTTTTTTTTTTTTTTTTTTAATTTCACTTAAACTGTGCATATATTCAGCTACTTACATGAGAGCATATTACATTGCCTAGCTCTTGAACTGAATTTTTGCATTTCTTCTCTCTTGGCAGCACATGAGCATCCGAGATCCTTTTAAACTCTCCGCTGAGGTGGAAAACTCTTTGTTGATTTATCTAGCCTAAATGCAACTGGCCTCAAACTTACCATCTAAGCACCTGTTGTTGTATTTCTTATATGCTGTGATTGCATCTTCTTTCTTCACAAATACTACCTCAGCCACTCCAGGGTGCACCAGCCGAGCTCGCTTCAAAGCACCACACACAGAGAATAACTCCTGAGGGCAGAGAGTCAGTCATGACCATGGTCACAAAGGTACCACTTCAACCAAAGACACAGAGAGAAAGGCTGAATTTCCTAATTGCACCACCCTTCCTGCTTAATAAACACATGGCAGAATCTTGCGACTTGCCTTATTGTGTTTGCTATGGTACAAGTACTTGGCATTACTAATGCAGGTTGCACGAAGCTCCATACTGCTAACCAATGAAAGCAAAAAAGTACAAGGCCAGTACTCTATACTGTTTGTCACACCCGAAGACCAGGCTCATTCTCAGCCTGCCTAGATAATTTAGGTAGGGGTGTAAGTTTGAGGAGAACATCAGAAGAGTTCATGCCAAATGACGCTTAAGTGATGCCAGGTACCTCAACTCACCCTAGAAATGGGATTTTGTCCCATCATCTTAAGCACATGCTTTAAAAGAAGTGAACAAAAACCAAAACAATAAAAAAACCTCTCAGGATCTCAAAGTTTTTGCAGGGAAAGCAAATGCACATCATGCTCCTCTTCATTGCATTCATCATAGATCAAGTGATTTGCCAAAAGAGGTAGGACAAGGGAAGGAAGCTTCACTCATCCACGGTTTGGCAGCAAGCAATACTCACAACAATGTCTTCCTCTGTGACTCGAGGATGCAGATTGTTTACGGTCATCTTTGTGCCTTCCAAAGGACTGAACGCCAGCTGCCAACACAAACAAATGCATCACATAAAAAAAGGTCAGAGATGCAGCAGGCTAGACAGCACAGCAGAGAAAGCATTAAAAAAAGTCACTAAAGGGATGTCTGTGAACGTCTGTACACACACATACAAAGGAGAGAGCTAGTAATGGGAAGTATCAATGCTTACAAAAGCCTAGCTCATCTGATGGTGAAAAAGAGCCCTTTTTATGTGCTAATTTCTCTCTGAAGTAACTTTTCCCTTTTGTTCCAAAGTGTAACACTAACTTAATTAACACACATACACAGTACTCTCTGGCCATGCCCACACTTTTAAGCACATATCTCTTCTGCACTCAGAACCAGCCAGCAAACCCCAGAATATGGCTCCTACAAATTGCCTGAGAGGTCTTGTATGGACCACAAGAAGCAAGAAATCCTGTTTTTCTCTTTGCTAACAGGAGCAGACAGAAGTCAACATAAACTGTAGTGTTAAAACACTATTCCTGGGGACACAGAAGCCATCAAGGAGGGTTCAAACAACAACTGCCACCTCCCTGTAACACAAATTCCTCCAGGACCATGTGCTCCCACGCTAGATAGAAAAGTTGAGAGGAGCAAGATGCACTATCTGAGAATTCCTAGCCTCTCAATAAACACTGAAGAAAAAGATGTTTAGACAGGTTTCAAGTTCTTGGGACATGGGTCATAGTTATCAGAATAAGCTTGAAGGTGTCTCTGAAATAATGGTGGAAGGCAGGCAGAAATGAGCTGCTCACATAACTGATGAACAGCAAGTTTCATGTGTTTCAGAGGCTTCTATGAGGAGCATCTCCCACTTCCCTGAGCTCACCTCAACAGGTGGTGGTTCTTTTGGAGGCTCTTCCTTTGTAACCAAGGTCCGGGACATGTTTGTCAAGGCCTTTGTCCGCATAGGAGAGGGAGGTGCAGGTGGAGCTGTGTATGTATCATTCTGGACCACTTTAGTTAGGGGAACAGTCTTGGACAGGGAGAATTTATTGCCACTCAGCCCACTCTACAGGAAGAAAGAATAAAGTACATCTGAAAGCTGCAGGCTACAAAAGTCATCCCTCTTTTTCAAGCACCACCAGCAGAAGAGCATTACTAGTATGCACTAAGAATCGCTTGTCCTTCCTGGTGTCAAAACCATTACAGTGCTGGAGACTTTCAGCTTTGAGATAAAAATCAACTAAAGTTTCTGGGCATGTTTACCCCAAAAGACCACTTCCCTCACTGATGAGCATTTTTTAATTTCATAGCCTTCTTAAATGAACTTTACAAGCAAGACTTGAATTTGAAAAGCTCCTTTTATCCAAATAATTCAAGTACTTTACAAAGGGTAGAGAAAGATTGCTCATTAACGAGAAGACCGAGCTGCTCTAGTACAAACAGCAGTAATTCTTCAGAAACAACAACCTAGGGCACACAAAGACATGGAGCGTAACCTTTCTAGTTGGAACTACCCCAAGTTAAAAGCTAGACTAAAATTGTGCTTGGTGGCAGCTGTAAACACTGTAGATAACACATTTACTCCTGGAAAAAAAAAAAAAAAAAAAAGGCTGTTTTTATGGATCACAAATGGCCAGGAGCTCTATTCTGAATACCCACATGAGGAAAAAAAAACACAACGGGATAATCATTACAGGAGACTGTGATGGAAAAACTACACAAATTTGCTTTCTCAGAACCACAGGATAATTTAGGGCAAACCTATGTCCAATCCCCATGTCTGAAACAGGGCTAACCTCAAAGACACATCAGGTTGACTCAGGGCCTTATCTAGTTGAACTCTGAATATGTAAGAACAGTGATATGTAAAGGGTGAGTGTCATGAGGATGGAGCCAGGCTCTTCTCAGTGACATCCAATGATAGGACTAGGGACAATGGATACAAGCTGGAACATAGGTTCCACATAAATGTGAGGAAGAACTTCTTCACAGTGAGGGTAACAGAACACTGGAACAGGCTGCCCAGAGAGGTTGTGGAGTCTCCTTCTCTGGAGACATTCAAAACCCACCTGGATGCATTCCTGTGTGACCTGACCTAGGTATTCCTGCTCTGGCAGGGGGATTGGACTAGATGATCTTTTGAGGTCCCTTCCAATCCCTAACATTCTGTGATTCTGGGATTTCACCACCTCTCTGGGTCCCTGTGCCAGAGGCTGAACAGTACCCTGAGGATTGCACAACTCCCTCCCCACCAATTAGAATTTCTTTTGCTGCAACACATTTCTTGGTTCATCTTCTCCCTGTTCACTCCAGCAAAGGGCCTGGGTTTTGCCTTTGCTATGGCCATGTATTAGTCAATGGGGGTGGACAGATCTCACTACAGCCTTCTTTTCTCAGCCTTAAGAGACATTGCTCTCTCACCCTCTCCTCACACATCATGCGCTGCAGCCCCCTGACCACCCTGTTGTACTAGTTCCAGTCTGTCAGTGTCTGTCCTGTATCACAGAGCCCCAAAACAGACACAGTACTCCAGGTGCATTCTCAAAACGCCAGGCAGATGGGAATAATTATCTTGATTTGCTGGCTATGATCTTACTAATATACAATCTACAATGCAGTCTTCACTGCTGCAAGGATGCCCTGCTAACTCATTCTTAGTATACCACCCACCAGGACCCCCAGGCTCTTTCCTACAAAGTGCTTTCTAGCCAGTCAGTTCTCAGCTTAAGTTGCAGAGGGTTATCCCATCCCAAAAGCAGGACCTTGCATTTGTCTGTGTTGAAATTCCATCTTCTCAGAGCATCAGTACTCCCCAACAAGCTGCCAACTAAGATTTTGCAAGGCAAGAGATTTCCTGCTTTGATGTCCAGTCTCTAGAAGCAGCAGAAAGCTTCTCTTGCTTGCCTGCTCAAACAATGAGATAGGTTCAAAGCACTTCTGCAACAAGAAAGTCAAGAGCTAACATGCAGCAACCTGCCAGCAAGGGAGAAAGCATGTGTTCTGGTTGCAAAAGGCCTAGAAAACCACAGTTAGCCTAAAAGGGACTCTGTCCCCAAAATAACACTAGAAGCATTGGCACAAAGGGAAGGGTGGGGTGAAGAGCAAACATTTCAGGAGAAAGCATCGTTTGCATACTCTAAAAGAACATAAGCCCTGTAAAGCTGCAGCCTGTGTCCACCCAATGTGAGCATGGCGTGGTTGGGACTATTCAGATAATCCCTTACCGTGTTGCGCAGGAAACTGTTTGTGGTGGTGATTTTCATCTGCTTGCTAGTAAGGGGAGAGACACTTTCATCATCATCTTCCACATCATACAGACCCTGAGGAGAAGCAAGGTAACAGTCAACAAGCATGTAGATTTAATCTAGACATAATTTCCAAAAGAAGTAGTTTTCCCCTGCCTTCAGCCTTCTTCAGGTAATGAACATGACTACACTGGATTTTACTCCTGTCCTTGCAGCTTGGGAGACAGATCTGAAGGTACACAACTCCATTTCAAAACACCAGCATAAAAACTATCAAACTTCTTTTCCAGAAATGCCACTATAAAGCTATTTCCCTAGGTATACTCCCTAGACCTCGTCAGGACTGATGAAACCACATAAATGGAATAAAGCCCCAGTGTTTTACTTTTTAGCATCCTGCTACATTTAAAGTTAAAGCTTGTGCATATGATTTTTTTAATTAGATTTTTTTAAAATTAAGCAGATGCCTGCCAAATACATCTGAATCAAACATTCTTTTTGAATAGCCTGCTTTCCTCAGCATAGCACATATCCATCTGGCACTAGAAAACACTGCACTAGGAGGTTTACTGAATGAATAATTAATTTCCCTGTTCAACTTAACACTCACAGCCCTGCCTTAAAATACTGAGGCTAACCCCTATACAAATATTTTTTCATGGACTCAAAATAACATTAAGAAAAAGTGTATATACATATGTCACTGTCTAGATAGAACATAAAGTAGTACAACTCAAAACAGCTTTCCATTAATTCAATAGAAAGGTGAAGAAAAATGGAGGGATTAGCAATGAGAGCCTGCAAAATAAGCGGGCTGTCATAGTCAGCAAGATTCTGGTTTACAAATAGGAAAGTTGTTCCAGTCACAGAAATGTTATGAAGGAAGAACACAAAAGGGATGGTAGAACAAAGGAGAATTGTGCAGAAAAAACCTGGGAAAAAAGCTAGCCATCAGGACAATGGACTTGAGTTTGAGACAAAATGAAATGGATTCAAAGCTTATAGTGATGAGGTCAGAATAACGATGACACTTCCTTAAGTGACAGCATCTAGGATAGGTGAGGGCAGAAGGTTAACGTAGAGGTAACACACACAAATAGCTAAAAAGTTACCATAATTGAGGCAAAAACCCCCTCAAAACAGGACATGATATTGTGAGTGACAGTTTTCCGATATTTTATATTATACTTTATGCACACAGACAAAAGTAATAAAATCATGTACTTCCTCTCTCTGAAAGCACTTAAGGTGGTAAGGTGGCTGAATGGCTGGAGGCTGTGACAAAGGCCCTTAAAATCAGTCCCAGAAGAGACACCACAAGTTCCAGGGTTTTCCTCAGACAAAGTCTGATTGATAAGGGATATGACAACTCTGATAGTACATCAGAATACCAGTTAAGATCATTCACTACAGGTTTCTAGCAGGGACCCACAGCTCCCACCTCACTGTAGAATATCTGACCATGTACAATCATATCCATTCTCTGAAGAGGCTGGCAGAGTGGTGAATCAAAACAACCAACAACTTGATCTGATGTGGTGCCACTGAGAAATTTATAGAAAGACATCAGAGCTAAAGGTCACAGTCTCTAGAAAAAAACCACATTAGCACATACAGATAAAACTGGGAATACTTACTTCCCATTCATGTAATACACAAGGAATCAAGATCAATGAGACTAAATGAAAAACTCAATTACCATTAAAGTATCTTAACCACACAAGGATAAGGCAACTAAGCTATTAGAGAACTTTCAAACTCTCCTCTTTTCTTTCCTACTTAAAGTTTCTTTGCACCTGCCAGCGATTATCATCTTCCTTCCCCCCAAAGGTACAAATAACACAGAGCAGGCACACACCTGTTTGTGCATATGGTTGTTTACCACATTGATCCTCATTCCTGAGGGATGAGTGTGTCCAGGAACTGGAGCTTTCTGCTACAGTAAGAGAGAAAGAACCAAAGCATTAAACATGACAGTCCACCAGATCCCCAATTCAGAAGACTGGAGCTGTTAGTTGATAGCCTGAGACCACTTAAATGAAACTCGCTCTCCTGCTCTTGAAACATATTACCACAATATGCTGTTAGGTAATGTCTATGTTTCCTGTAATATGTTCAATATGAGATACCTTCACTTCAATGAAGAAATTAAAACCTAAGGTCATGTGGAGAAACAGATTCAAATTACTTCAGTTTTAGACCAAGATTAGTGGGAAGAGGACTTAACTCCAGCCCTGCCAGCACTGACTAGATCTACATTTCTGCCGATATGAAACCATGAACATGGTAAATCAATAAGTAAGCTCCTCTTCTTTCATGCTACAGGGAACCCAAGATACCCATTTTCATCAAACTCAGCAAGTTCAGACACAACACAATTTCGTGCAGTTCCATTTCAAAGAAGTGTATTATACTGTCCCTTCACACTAGAGCTGGAATAAAATGATGCACAGCATACTGTAGCTGACCCTTCTGCAGCCTGTTATTTCATGAAACAGGGAAACCACAAGAGAAGTAGTCAGAGAATGTATCTGTGTTAATCAGCAACTAAAATCAAGCAGCAGCTCCCTCAAAAATGCCTTTTTGGTTTCTGAAAAAGCTGGAAGCTGTCCATTACAGAAAAGAATACTCCATATAGGCAGTAAAATCATCAGATTTGCATTTTCTCTAGACTATAATTTACACCAGAACACACTCATGTTTCAATTTGCTAATCAATTCAGAAACACAGGTACCTGCCCTACAGAAACACCAGCAGAGCTATGGAAATTCTTTGGGTTTCAAAGACTTTTTTTCCTTCCTTTATGAGAAACAAGACCACAGCACAGGACATCAGAGCTGTATGCTGCTATCTCAGATCAAGATACTTCAGTTTGATTCTGCTCCCATAATTGGGAAGAGAGGAGGACCACGGGCAATTTGGAATTTTGATATAAATGTTTTAAAAAAATGAGTAAATAATTGCTCATGTGCTCATTTGTCTAGTCTTAATCACTATTATATTCTACAATATTTTTTTCTTGCAATATGTTGTCTAACAAAGTGCTGTAGGTCAAACAAGTCATTAAAAAATATCAGGTCAGAGCAAATTGCTGTTGTACTAAGTCTCTGGAAATTATTTGAACTCCTAGCAACTTCGTAGAAAAAGTTCAGTTCCTAATAGCTGATGGTGGTGATTTGGCTTAGAAGGACAGCATGACTATTAATTACCCTACTAATTAAAGACTACTGAACAGACTGCTCTATTGCTCTGTGATCAGTCCTTCTTACTGCCACAAGAGTCCTCTTTCTTAGGTCAGCCTGGCAGTAAACCTGCTGAATAATGGAAAATTTCCTAGGCTAACTTACAGAAGAAATATGCTTGATCCTCTTGAGCAAAACCCAGAGCTGAACAGAAATACTCATCCAGACTCATCCAGGCTTTCGAACTGATGAGAACAGGAGGTTTTCTGGGCACGTGTAAGTACACTGTGATCTTTGGGAGGAGGAAAATGAGAGAAGTAGGCTAGGAACTTCAGTTACATGCTTGTAGAGGAACAAAACCACTCCTCAAACAACAATCCTGACAGTCTGGAAACTTCTGACTCTACCCACTGTACCTAACACACACACAGTTCAACAGTAGTTGTTACTCTGAGAAGTTTGCTAAGAATCAAGTCACTGTGCACACAGCAAAGTGAAATTAGAAAACTGTCAAAAGAAATCAGCAGGTTAGGACGATCAACTGGTTATACTGCAATTCAAATAAATCTTGAGCCTCAGCAGGAATGCATCAGGCAACTCCCTGAAATTCTGGGCTTTCCTGAAAATCAGACAAGTAGAACAGAGAAACTGTAGAAGGGCTTAGTGAATTTTAGATCTTCTTAGATACAAACACAGCTCTATATTCTAAACTGTTATCTCACCCTTAGGATAAACCAGTTATCTACACAGGAAAATCCACCATATCAGACTTGTGAAGAGGGGTAATGTAAGAGTAACAAAATACACATATATTTTCTTTCTGTTTGGGTCAGAGAGACTACTTAACCATTCAAGACAACTACTTTTGTGCTGACAAGAGTGCTGCTTTAGCCTTTATTGGGCCCAAAGTTCCAATGAAAATTTAAATGGAAGCTGGGATTCTACAAGTAGCCCCAAGCAGCCAGAAGGACACCCAGAAGGCTCCAAATCCTGCCCTACAGGCTGGACTGAACTGTATCACCCATCACTCCTATTACAAACATGTGAACATATTAATATAAGTATTATCATTTCCATTGGACGGCTGAAGAGTAACTGAGGAGCTCAGAGGTAGCTTGCTTGACCTACTTGGATAGTTTTAGTGATCTTCACAGCTGGATTTACTGTCCCCATAGTTGGGCTGATAGCAGCTGGAGCGCTCCTTTTTAAGCTGATCTTCTCTCTGGCATCCACCACTTTGGTCACCTTTTCAGCAGCAACACTTTGCTGTTTACGGGAATTCAACATCTCTCGAGCATCCTGCACCTTCCCTTTGATTTTGAACCGAGCGTCCTTTTGAACCAGTTTTTCACGGGCATCTTTAACCCTCAGTTTGTGTCGGGCATCAGTGAGTCCTATCTTCTGTCGGGCATCAAATGTCCGCTGGAAGCTGACAGCTGGTGATGATCTATTCAGAAGATTTTGCTGGATCCCAATGCGAGATTTTATACCTCCAAACACTGGCCTTGTGTTAAGTCTGGGTGGGAAAAAGAAAAAAAGTGTTTCAGACATTATAAGATGCGATAAAGTATCAATAAAAGTATTTGTGTTGTTGCAAACAAAAGCTCGTTATTACTGCACAGAAATCCACTCAGGTTAGATGTACAAATACAACAGTAGAGGTCCTAAGCTATTTTATGCTGGATTTTACTTTCTACATGAACAGCTAAGGAACTGATTTCCAAAATCCATCCTTAAGCTCACATTTACAAATTTAAGTAAAGGGTCTGACTTCAGCTATGCTAAATGCATGCTACATTTAAGGAAAATTCATCAACAACTTGGGTACTCTTGGGAAACCTTTGAAGACAAAGGGCAACAGAAACAGACTTTCTAGCTTTAGTACTGAGCAGGTCTGCTAAAGCATCTTTTGTAATACAATAGTATGTCATGATGCAAAAGAAACATGCAACTACAAGTGATTTCAAGATTCTGGACAGCAAGTTCAGATTTGTGGGAGTGTAGAGACTTGGATTTTAGTATGTACAAGCACCAGTACCAGCCTCAGTTCAAAGCCACCAGTTTTAAAGTTGATTAACTGCCAGCAAGAGTACTTATCAGTCAAATTACTTTTTGGCATCATTGCTTCTTCTTTAATTTACAAACAGAACTGCTGTATTCGATGGCCTTTACTTTTTAAGAATATAAATTATCACAATACTGAGCACAGAAAGATAACAGCCCACAGAAAGGACAGCATTTGTACTCGCACACAAGTATTACTAAGAAGCAGCCCATTATGTAGTGAAAGCTGAAACTAGCTTCTCATTACAGGTCTGATTCACTTTTTTAGAATCACCCCTAAAAGGAAACAGGTTGACTAATTTTTTAATACAGTTCTTCCTTTAAGTATTTCTTAAGTTTTGAGGTTTTTTTCCACTGAGGTTTTTTTTGTTTTAAAAAAAAGATGACAAAGTGCTAAGAAAAATTTTTAAGTTAAGGTACTGAGAAAATATTCTTGCTGTTGCCATTTTAAAATTCAGAATAAGCTACAGAGGTCTACAGTGTTCATCTGCTTTCTGAAATGTATTGTCCAGTATTATAAAGCCTAATAGTAGATACCTAGAATTTGTTGTAATACTCAAAAGGCTAACATCACAAATTCAACTGACCATGCAATTTGAATTTTTCATACAGCCTTACATGACTATTTCCTGATTTAACCCTACAATATTAACATTATTTAGTCATGTATTTTCAGTGGAGAGATCTGGAAAAAAGCTGATGAAAGACTGAACCTCCACTTTTGTCCCTTTCATTTTTGTGTCCAGACAACTGGAGAGCCAGGACTAGGGTCCCATTTTGTTACCTAACAAAGAATCCTACGGCTGCTCTCTCATACAACCAAAGCACACTAGCTATAAGAAAGTGGAGTATTAAGACCATTTATTAAAATAGATTCAGAATAATACAGAAGACAGTACCTATAAAGCAACAGCCACAGAACAAGACTTCCCTTGCAATTTTAAAAAGCATTAATTCAGCTATAGTTGAAAACATTCAGTTAAAGTGCTGCAGAAGAGCTTGATGAACGGTTCTTTTTAGTGAGCACAAAGGAGGTCAAAGTAGAAACATAAATATATATGCATCAGCATTTAAGTCAGAATTAGTTAGAACTGTTAATGACACTAACTAATTAAATTGATTTGGAAACTGCACTCAAGATTACATCGTCTCTGAAGACTTGTGTTTATTAGAATAAGTGACTTTCTTCCATAGAGAATCGCTTACCCTATGGCACCTGAAATAAAAGGGCATCTCAAGCATTTAATTCACTTTCCAGAACTCCAAGTTCTGGCTTGAATATTTTGTGGATTATAGGTAAAGATTTTTCTGTTATTTCATCTAGACTGCTGAACAGCATGGATAGAATAATGATTTAAGTTTATTCAGTTTATCCAGCCTCACAAAGTCAAGTTAGCTACCTCAGAAATCTTATAAAGTGAACTAAACATGACCAACAAGAAAAATGCAAGGCAAAAAAATTCTTACAGTGCTGCAGAGTGATTACTGTTCAGCAAAGAGAAGCAGGAAGAATTTCTGGAAGAAGTGAAGCATTTAGGAGGGATTTAAAAAAGGAGAAAGGAGGTGCTTGGCATATTAAGCAGTATAAGACTGTTCCAAACACACAGGGTAACATGAATGAAAGTACAAAGCCAAGGTCTTGTCTAGAATAGGGGTTAAGTGTATTTGAATGTTTTGCTAGTATACATTAGCAGATAGCTTTCTAAATACTACTCTAGACATGCGTGTAGGCATTCACAGTTAAAACCTAAGACTCCCCAATGACCATTATGTTAAAAAAAAAAAACCCAAAAAACAAAACAAAAAAAAAAAAGGAGCACACTTAGCTAACACACACAGGGAGAAATCCACACACAAAACCTTCAGAAGCATCAAGAGACCATGGCAAAAGGGAAGATTAAAAGCTACCAAAGCAAAAGTCAGGTAAGAACCTCCAACAGGTGCACTAAACCACCCAGCCCACACTGGGGACATCTGCCATACTAAAAAAGAATATAACCTTGTAGCTAATATGTAAACGCACTGTACATCCACACAACGTGTCAGGGCACCGTTAGCTATGCTACAGAGACTACAGCTTCCAAGGGCCAGGCAGCGATTCTGATGAAGCCATGGCAGAAGGTAGCCTCGCCTGTGCAAACCCCCATCAGCTTTGCTACAGTTACGGCTCCCTGTATGGCACAACTACACCTCCCACGGCCATCCCACAATGCACCGTGCCGCTCACCAGCTTCTGGGAGCGGCGGGGGGACCGGCCACCCTCAGGGCACTGCCTGATGGAAGAGCGGCAGCAGCTCCTACTGCGAATAACAGGGCAGCCCGGGTGCCGAGGAGGCTCGGGGAGCGGCGGGGAGGGGGGACGAGGCCCTGCTGATCCCGGCTTCGGGAGCACCACTGTGTTAACCGGCAGGAAAAAAACAGGAGGTAGCGGGGAGAGTAAGGCGGGGCGGGCCTGCCCTGCCGGAGCCAAAGCCCAGGGGCCAGCACAAGGGGGCTGAGGTTGGGGGACAGACCCCCACCCCGGCTCCAGCCCGCCCCAACCCTGAGCGACGGCCACCGCCACCAATCCGCATCAAAGGCACGGCCCCGCAGACCAACACCTAAACCAATGGGAGGGCGAGAGAGGGGAACAGGGCCAGGCCGGGCCGCGCTAAGGCAGGCGACGGCCCGCAGCCTCCGGAGCGGAACGGTGAGAAGGGAGAATAGAGGAACCACCGGAGGCCGCCGAGCCCAGGTCACTGCTCTCCCGACCGCTTACCTCCCTTTCACCATCACACTGCGTTTCCGTATGAGCTCATCCAGCGAGAGATCCGCCATCTTGTCGCAGGGCCTAAGGATAAGACGCAGCGAGTGAGACCCGGACGTGACATCATACTACTTCCGCTCTTCGCCCCACCTCCAGAAGTGGGACAGGCCCCGGCCCCGCCCGAGTGCGTGATGCAGGAGGGGCAGGGAAGGCATCCCACAACCCTCAGCAGCGCCTGGGCCCGCTGATTTACATACAATTCTCGGTCGTCCTGACCCCGTTCGGCCCGCAGCAGCTGTTCCGCGATCCGGAGGGGGAAAGAGATCGGGAAACATGATGAGGGTGACACAGGGGCAAAAGAGTTAATAGAAATAGTCTAATTAAAGAAGTATGCAGCTTTTGCTTGGGCAGTATGTAATCTTGCCTCTCTTGCTTGGGAACCTTGCCTGCTAGACAAAACAGGTGCTACAGGCCGCTGATTAGAAGAAGACCGCTGAGAAAAGGGAGGACGGCTCCTGCTCCTTCTGATAAGAGGAAGGTCAGTTCCCATCATCTCAGCATTTGAGCTGGTGGGAACCAACCCTGCGGTCTGGAGAAGAGCCAGAGGCCCACAGAGCATGCGCAGTTGCAACCAGGCGAAGCAAGAGGCGTGGAATATTATAATGACCTGATGTAATGTTTATGATACACTCCTCATGAATATGTATTACTTAGTGCTATAAAAAGAAACACGCCTTTGCCCCTAGGTGTGCAAGTTCGGAGGAGTGATCCCCCTTGCACCCGGCGCTGAATAAACATACCTACTTTATAACTTTTCAGGAGTTATAGAGTCTTTTCCGCGCGTCAAGGGAAACAGAAAGATGGCCTGTGTGGTGGGGCGGTGCGGGGAGCTGTTTGCCTTGACCTACAGAGCTAGCGCGCAGGGGTGTCCCAACGCAGCTTGGCGGTACAGGCTATGCCTTAAACTTATGAGTAAGGAAAATAATGACCTGGGGTGACACCCGGGTTCTCACTGCCAATGTAAGAGGAATTTTTGCGCGGGTACAGGTAGTCCTTAGGTACCCTGCCTGCTTCACGGGATGCCCGGGTGCAGTGATCTGCCCGACCCTTTGTGCCAGCTGTGGGAAGAACGAGTCCGCTGGCGCAGCTCGCTGCGGGTACGTTGTACTGAAGAGTTGTAGGGCCGCTCTGGGCATTGTTGAGAGGCTTAGAACACCACCAAACCCTTCCTCACATGTCGTGTGCCTGCAGAATGTGAATCCTTCAAATGCTTTTGCGCCATTTAAAATCAAACTAAAAAAGAAAAAAATCCCCTGAAAAGGAGAAGGCGCTCTGCGCAGGCCCGGGCAGAGGTGAGCGTTCCAGTCCGTTTCCAGCGTCGCCTCCTGCCCTGCCCCCCTGGTCGCAGCATCCGCACCTGCGGGGTGGTGGCTTTGGGTTTCACCGCGGTCGCGGTGCTGCTCGGCCTCCCTCAAAACGCCCTTTGCAGCACAACAGGGCCCGGCAGCGCGGGGGGTTTCCTCCTGCCGTTGGAAGACACATCGCCAAAACGCAGCGTGTCGCTTCTGCCCGCAGCTCTGTCTCCTCCCCGGCAGCTGGCAGGAGGATCATCCCGGTTCCACTCCGCGCCCTCACCCGCCGCTTCCTGCCGTCTCCCTGCCACACTGCCCTCAGCTGCAGTGACCCCGAGGCATGACAGCACATGCAGCAGTGTCCACCATGTCGCTGTGGAGCTGCCGGCCCACGAACGCTCCATGGGCCATCCACAGAGAAAGTCCTGGGAGGCAGCTCTTGGACTTCGGCAGAGTGGGAGCTGCCAGTGAGAGACAGGGACAAACGCAGAGGAGGCATGCTGACAGCCAGGTCACCTCAGCATCCCACAGCACAGATTTTTCTCTCGGGAACGTTTCAAGCCTTTGTGAACCGGCAGTCATACCGGTAGTGATGCCAGGTCACTGCTTAGTTGTCCACTGGTACTTGATCTGGATCGAGGGTGGCACATGACTGCATCACTATCAAATTAGGGTAAACAATAATATGTTTATACCCTTTTTGTGCTGCTTTTCTGCAGCTGTCAAGATACTTGATCAAACTGACGCAGCAGGTTGGATGATGTGTGACAACCATAAAGCCTGCTGCTGCAAACCTAACAGGCGACATTTCTTGGAGTAAATTTGCATGAATATAAGAGCAGCCCAGGCTGTTCAGACTAGAGGGTCATCTACTCAGTATCCTGTTTCCAACCTGCAAGGGGTCCCCATGGAGGTCTCTTCCAGACACCCGTTGACTCCAGTGATATTTGTGCAGCCACCAATACCCTTTGACAAGGAGTGACACATGTCCAGTCTCTGCTGCATGGTTGTCTTGGTTTGAAAGACAGGTGTCTGCTAAGGAAGGCAGGAGCCCCCCTTGGAATGGAAAATACAACCCCCTTCCCTCCAAATTATTATAAAATTGAAATTAAGGGGCTTTCAGGCAAAGATATGAGGAAGTGGGAATAACAGTTTTTACTAATATATACAACAAAACAATAATACAGAGAAACTGGTTTAAAGCCTGACAGAGTCAGGGATACAACCTGGCACCCTGCCAGGCAGGGTGCTGGTAGCAGTCCGATGTAGTGGCAGCTGCAGTTCTCTTTGAAATGGTCCTGTTGAAGCGGTGATCTTGTAGAAAAGAAAACTGGTCCTCCTCCGAAAATCCGGTGGTGGTGTAGTCCTTGTCCTCTGGGATCCCAGCGGGTAAGGCTGCTCGTGCTGTTCCAAACCCCAGACTTTATCCCGGTGGGAATGCTTGGCTCCCTTCCCCCCTAGCTGGAGCATCTCACAAAGGGATGGTGAGTCATGGGGCAAGGCACTGATGGGCCCATTAACAGAATAGTCCAGGTGCAGGTTATCTATGCGTCATGGGGCAAGGCATTGTTGGGCCTATTAACAGAAGCTAGTCCAGAGGGAGGAGGCAAGGAACATCGGCGCCTGGTTTCAACAGCTCATGGTAATAGAATACATTGTAACCCAGGACAATGGTGAACCATCTACTCCTGTTTGTTTTGCCTCCATCAGCTTAGTTCTTGCAACTGAACATGGAGAGTGCATGTGTAGCTCCTTCCCACACCTGTGATCCCCTAAGTTTGGTTAGACATTGGAACAGGCTGCCCAGGGAGGTGGTGGAGTCAACGACCCTGGGGGTGTTCAAAAAACAGATTGATGAGGCACTTGAGGCCATGGTCTAATGGTTAGGAATATGATGGGATAAAGGTTGGACTTGATGACCCTGGAGGTCCCTTCCAACCATAATTATTCTATGATTCTATGATCTTCTGTCCAGGTGAAGAGTCTGGGCCTGCTCACCCATTCCTTCAGTGAAGGTCCCTTCCCTCTGCAGGTACACCCCTTCCCACACAGAAGTCTCAGTGGGAGGCTGGTTAGGGGGCACCAGCCATGCTGTCATGGGAAGGAAGGGTTTAAACCTCAGGGTCTTCTATTCCCTCTGTTTACTATTGTTTTATGCTTCCTGTAAGACCCAACAAGCTGCAGCTCAGCTTTCACAGATTTCTCATGGTTCCTTCTTGCAGCTGTGAATAGGAAGTCAAATATTTTCTCAGGATTTGGGCCTAGGCCTCTGCTTCCCTTCTCATGGCTGGGACAGGGGAAGGTGCAAGCAGCAGCAAAGAGACCTCCCTGAGCACAGGGCTCCCCGCAAAGGGCTCCTTGTTCAAATGTGCCAGGTAACTTTCAGAGGTGGATTCCTTGAGCCTGTCGCCCTTGTCAGCTGCGATCCAGGGCACGAAAGTCAGAACAGAGGAGAGCATTTCCCTGTCTCACACCTATTTCCTTTTTAAAATATTAATTAGGAAATTATGTAAAGGATGCCGTATGAACCTTGAGGTTCATGGCACAGCTTCCGACTTACAATGTTACCCTCACTGAGTTGTACAGAAGCACACGAAGCAGTTGAAAGCAGAATGACATGGCCAGAGAAAATATCCAAGAAGTTGCCATGGAGCGAGACCACATTATTACTCAGTCCAGATAAAGTCCATCTGTCACAATGTTAGATGTGTTTCCTTGCTCTTCAAAGGACAGAAACCCGCATGTCCTATGTCTCAGGAGCCAAATAACCTTTCTAGCTGACTTCAGTTAGGAAAGCTCCTAACCATCTAAGCTGTTAGAAACCTTAGTTTTTCACCATTAATTATAACAAAATTAAAAATTTAGTATGTAGGCAGTATGCTCCCCCTTGATTGCATTAACACCATCACCGTATGTCTCGATCCGCTCCTTGGAGCGGTATCTTTAAAAATGTTCGGATCCCGTGGAAACAAAGTCCAACCATAAAGATCGGATGCAAATAGAACAGTTTTATTTAGCAGATAATGTTAGGCACAAGCAATGATAATTTGGCAAATGTCTCAACTATTATTAACTACTAGGAAAAGGGAGAGAGAAGGTTAAAGGGAAAAGAGAAAGGAAGAGAGAGGGAAGACTATCACCACCCAGGATCCAGCGATGTCTTGATGATCTTTCCTCACGGGTGTGGTGGCCAAGTCCGGAAGCGCCTTGAAGGTCCCCTCTCATGGGGGTGATGGTCAAATCCGCCGGCGGCAAACGTCTGGGTGTCTGTGTCCCCTTTAAACACTTGAATTTCTTGCTGTGCCACACCGCTCCTCCAGTCGTCAGGCACCCTGTTTTTCTGACTCGAATAATCAGTTTGCTCCACTTCTGATGCTGATCTAGTGACTGCAGCCTTGCTTCTCAGAATTTTGGGGACACTGAACACAGCTCACAGTTCCATCTGTTGTTCCCCCAGACATACCACATCGGGCAGTTTCTTTTTTCTGACCTTGATCAATCTATTGTTTCAGTGCATGGCTCTTCCCCCCATAGCAGCTCAGAAGGAAATCCACCACCTGCTGCGACAGCCAGGTCAGCGGTCCCCCTCAGCCCCCCCAGGACAGGAAGCCATGCAGTGCAGGTTGCTGTTTGAGACATAAGCAGCCCTTATAAATAGATCCTTACACCATAATCATTACTTTGACACAGAAACATTTTGTATTAAAATAATTAAACAATTTTGTAATTAAACTCAAGGAGGATTTATCTGTTGTAGGGATAATTTTTCTGTGTCAGGTTTTGTACACCGAAGTAGAATCCTAATAATTACAATAACAATCTCCTGACTTATTACATATTCCTTTTTTGTTCAGATTGAAGACATAGAGACATTAATATTTTTGAAGGTTATACCAGGAATGTCAGTTAATGTGAGTTCTGTTTGAGTTCTAGTTCTTGTTTATGTTTATAAACTGAGATTTTTGTTACTCATGTTTCCTAACAGGAACAAATTTCATTTTTAAAAATAAGAACAGAAAAAGGATAAATTTGGGATTTAGCTTGGACTTAAACATTTACAGAAATGACAGGATATTCTTACTGTGGTAAAAGTTTAAATTATCACCAGATACACAGGACTGGACATCATCTCTTTTTCTAATTTCTTTGCTGGGGCACTTTAGTTATTTACATTGGACATTACCCAGAACAGAGCAGGACCTGTTGTGGTAGTCTTGCTTTTTGTCCAGGTGAGACATGGGTGTTGCGGCAGGAAAGGCCGATTCTCAGAGACTTGGTGTTGGCTGCCAGGGTGTTTGCCTGTCCTGCCCAGCCAGAGCAGGCATGTGCTCACTTTCTCCTAAGCTTCAGCTTGCAGCCACATGTGTTAATGCATTTGTCCTGGCATCAAACACTGGCACTGCCACTCTGAGCCTCTCACTAAGCATTTTAAAATTCTGAGCTTTCTTACTGATTAAATTTATATTTATCAAAATTATATGGTGAGTTACTTGACACACCTATTCAAAGGAAAGTTAGTTTTGCTTTTCAGTGCTGTTCTTTTACTTTCAATTTCAGTTGACATTTTTGCAACAAGCAAACCTTTTGATTTCTTGAGTCATGTTCAGGCTTTGCTCTTCCTGAGCTGAATACAATTTGCCTTTTAGCCCAGATTTTCAGTCCTTCGTGGGTGGGCTGTAGGAATGTTAGGAAACAGGACAAGATTCCAAAAGGAGCTTGGCAAATTGAAGAACTGTCTGAGAAGGTAAGGTGCTTCTCAGTTAGGACAGATGTAAAAGGCCATGTCGTGAATCTCAGTTGTATTGGTTTGTCCAGGAAGAGGAATTTCTTCTTGGAGATACCTACCACCCATTTAATTTTTCAGAAGATGGGAAAAGACTTTATTTTTTCTTTATAACCTGCTGGTTATTGCTTGTGTGTCATTTAAACCATAGCGGTTCATTTTTTTTTTTTTTGTGAATATTTATTCTACAATCTAGTAGACCTTTTTCACCTTACAGTAGTTCTTTGGCCATAATTACAGGACTCTCTGACTTAACAGGTGTTTGTGCCCTCTTAGTTTTTTCCAGCTACCAGGACCTGTAGCAGCTGCTCACCAAGCAGGAACTTCCTGCCTCTAGATAAGTATGATGAGTTCTCTTGCCAGCCAGAGGTATCTTTCTTCTTCTGGTTGATATTTGGCCACTGAAAGTCTGTTTTTTATTAATATTAGACTCCATGACCAACATGGGCTTATACTCCAGGCTCAAAAGCACAGCCTTGATTCACAACTGAAGTGAAAGCAAAAAATAGAAATTAAGCAATAAGTTGTTTAGGATGTTAGAAATGTTTAGGAAAATTAGTCCCTGCCCCACATAACTGTCCTCAGAGTATATAGTCAAGAATGCAGAATCACAGAAATACAGAATCACCTAGGTGATCATTGAGTCCAACCATCAACCTAACACTGACAGTCCTCAACTACACCATAACCCTGAGCGCTGTCAACCTGCCTCTTAAACACCTCCAGGGATGGGGATTCCACCGCTGCCCTAGGCAGCCCGTTCCAATGTCTAATAACCCATTCTGTGAAGAAATATTTCCCAATATCCATTCTAAATCTCCCCTGATATAACTTGAGGCCATTACCCCTTGTCCTATCGCTTGTTACTTGGTTAGAGACTCATCCCCACCTCTCTACAGCCTCCTTTCAGATAGTTGTAGAGGGCAATGAGGTCTCCTCTCAGTCTCCTCTTCTCCAGACTAAACCACCCCAGTTCCCTCAGCCACTCCTCATAAGACTTGTGCTCCAGACCCTTCACCAGCTTCATAATGTAATCCCAACCAGTCTGAAAAGAGGAGTTTTAGACCTCTTCATTTCCTAAACCACTGTTGCCTCTGCTTTGCTAGTGTGTGTTGAGGGCATCCTAAATGAAGGAATCGCTCAGGAATAAAAGCTTGGGGGGTAGTGGTTTCCATGCTTGTGGAACTTGAATTGCAGCAGTGTTCCACATATGTATTTAGCATATTTTCTGCACTGTTCAATTCTAGCTAGATAAAAAGTGCTTGGTAAACATGCAAGTTGTCAAATGCCAGTTAAATTTGTCATATAATTCATACCACAGATAGTTGTTCTTGTCTACGTTTAGCCTGTACCTGGAGGCTAAACTGTAGCAGTTGTTCTACCACCCAATGACCCCTCCTCAGCTGAGAAGGGGAATCAGGGATAAAAAGGAGAATCCCCATGGGTTGAAGCAGAAACAGATTTAATGAAATAACAAAACTAATACAGTCACCAATATAAAGTATACAAGGTTATACTCAGCCTGGTCCTTGGGAACAGCAGGAGGCCAAAAAGGGAAAAGACCCAGGAAGACAAACTCTCCACCCTTACTGAACTCCCTCCTTTTATAATGAACTTAATTTAAGTGGTATGGGATACACCTGTGAGTCAGCTTGGATCAGCTGCCTTGATTGAATCTCCCAGCTGACTCAGGGCTACTCATGGCCTGCCTGCCATGGCTGGCCCATTGTTCTGTTCCTGGGAAACCAGGACAGCTCTGAAGCACAGCTAACCCTAATATAAAATAGCATATGTTCATCAATGCTATGCTGTTGATGTTGCTGCTCTTTCAGCCCTTTAATAGATAATGAGAGCTGAGGAACTGCATTTTTCACCCAGTGTATTGGTTTGATCCTTTGGTTTGTGTATTTGGGTGGGGGAGGCAAAGAGGAGAAGAAAAGAACTGTCAATTTTTTGCTCACGGGGGCACAGTCTTCTGGTCTTGTGACATCTTTCACTGGCTGTGGGTTGTTCCATGATTGCATCCTGTACGACATGAAGGCAGGACATGTGTGATTCAACCTGTTCTTCAGGGACAGGAGGCTTTAGACTATCTCAGGACAGTGCAGCAGCAGCCACAACCATTACACATATTACCGCAGAGAGAGGCAATTCTCTCCCTCTACTCAGCTCTTGTGAGACCGCACCTGCAGTCCACACCACACTGTGTTCAGCTCTGGGGCCCCCAACATAAGAAGGACGTGGACCTGTTGGAGCGAGTCCCAAGGAGGGCTACAAAAATGATCAGAGGGCTGGAGCACCTCTCCTATGAAGAAAGGCTGAGGGAGTTGGGGGTTGTTCAGCCTGGAGAAGATAAGGCTCTGGGGACACCTTATAGCATCTTCCAGTACCTGAAGGGGTCTACAAGAAAGCTGGAGGAGGGACTTTATACAAGGGCATGGAGTGATAGAACAAGGGGTAATGGCTTTAAACTGAAAGAGGGTAGATTTAGATTAGATATTAGGAAGAAATTCTTTCCTGTGAGGGTGGTGAGACACTGGAACAGGTTGCCCAGAGAAGCTGTGGCTGCCCCCTCCCTGGCAGTGTTCAAGGGAAATTTCACACACAGAGACACTTTGTGGCAATCAGTGGACCTTTGTTGCTAATGGATGAAGTACCTGGTCTGTTGTGAATGGTTACAAATCCTGTAGCTGCACAGGAAGGAGGCAGTAGCCCATGCACTGTTTCAGGGCTACTGTACTCTAGGCTAAATGACACCTTGTGCACAGAAAGGGAGATTATTGCTTTTTGAGATCAGCTGAGCACATGTAACAGGGAAATGAAGTTTCAGCAGTACCTCAGAGCCCAAGCCTGGTGGATTCTCCTAGGTGCTGTACAGACAGAGTAAAAAAGTCTTCTGCTGTTAAGAGAGACTAGGAAGTGTGTGTGAAACCTGCTAGAAAGGATGCAGCAGGGCTTGTAGCCTTCTGAAGGCTTTTAAATCAGCCTTTGAAATATAAAGCATTGTAAACTTGACTGTTTTAGCCTAAAGACAGCAAAAAAGATCTTAAGGAAAGAAAAAAAATATCAAAGGAAAGGACTTGTTCCCCACATTTCATTATGGGCCACAGAAGTGCTGTTTTTTTTCCATTGCTCCCAGTCTTCCTTGTCCACATGCTCTAAATATTGCATCAAGTTTTCCTGTGGGTTCCACTCAGTTTTAACCAGTGGGTCCTGAAGAAGCAGCAAACAGTAAGTTTTGCAGCACTGCTGTGTGAACTGTCTTTGAATGGCAGCTTTGGGATCAATGCCAGCTTGCTGAAAATCAAATGAGAACAATTTTCAAAGCTTCATAATGTTATGTTGGTGAAACATTACATTGCCTCCTTGCTCTCATTCTGTGCAGCTGCTTCACATGAACAAAGCACTGAAGAACTTCATTTGTCAAAGCTGGTGGTACCCTTCAAGTAGGACAAGCAGGGGTCCCAGGGTCATTTTAAAGGTTCTTTTATTTACAAAGTTCTGGCTTCTGGACTGTTCTAGCATCCAGCAACTGTTTCTATTTCCTCACAGAGAGATGTGGAAAGAGCTTGATAAGGCTGAGCTTTTGGAAAGGCCCAGCAAGCTGCAAAAGCAGCTTCATATATAGGTGATATATATGATATATAGATATTTAAAAAAAACCCCACTAGACTGTAGTCCATTTGGATAGTAAGTATCAAGAGACTGTGCATGCCAACAATCTCTGCAAGCTTTCCACTGCCTCCCCAGGGGTTTGGCTGCTGGTGCTCAGGGTCAGCTCTGATACAGCATGGCCATATAACCTTGGATTCAGCTGCTGCAAAAACAGCTAAACTGGCAGAATGGGTGGCATGAGAAGGAGTTATGAGAAGCCTCATCTCCACACACAGACCCTTCACCACTTAGCCTGGGAGTTGATTCAAGCTCCGTGGTGGCTGGATGCTTGCCTGAGCCGTGATGTTAGGGTGCCTTTGCCCAGCCCTGCTGACCCTGACCCACAGACCGACATCCCAGTTCAGTCTTGACCTGTCTGGTCACTGTGGGTTTGCCTGGTGGTTACCAGTCTCTGGCTGACCCTCATCACCACCACTGGCCCTGCTCTTTACACCTTGCTTGGGTCCAGTAGGACTGTGCCCTTGCCAGTGAGGGCATTGCCCTGCCTGTCCTGTTCTTCCCCACTGTTCCCAGTGCAGCTATGCATCTCCCTTACAAGGTTACATATACCTCTGCGTGTGCCTGTGAGAATATTTGGGAGCATATGGGATGGAAGACCCCCACCACAAGTCAAAAACAACCCCAAGCAAAGGGAGACCTCACATTTTTTAAAATACCAAGCTGCCTAGATATGCCAGAAAAGTAAACCACCACCCCTGTTCCCAGGCTGTATCTTTACTCACCATGATAATTTTGCTGTAAAAATCTGAGTGGTTTTGGTAATAGGAATATCTGAAGAGATTCCTTATCTCTTGCATCATCGCCTACAAACCAAGCACAGCATAAGGCAGACTGTTAGCATGTAGTGTGGCCAGCAGTGCAGTCCCTGAACACTGGAAATTTTTGTTTCGCAGGTCATGTCAATCAGCAATGGAGAAGCTGCCCATTTCAAGCTTTGAAGGAAGGTCTCATAAAAGTAACACAGGGCTGGAAAATGCTTTCTGCACTCATATATGCACCTCAGCCAGATGGACAATTCAGACATACAGCATATGTCTGTGGATCGTGATCACGGAATCATGGAATTTTCAGAATTGGAAGGGACCTCCAGAGATCATCTAGTCCAACTCCCCTGCTTAAAAGCAGGATTCCCTAGAGCACATCACTCAGGACTGCATCCAGGCGAGTCTTGAAAATCTCCAGAGAAAGAGACTCCACAACCTCTCTGGGCAGCCTGTTCCAGTGCTCTGTCACCCTCACTGAAAAGAAGTTCTTTCTCATATTTAAATGGAACCTCCTATGTTCCAGCTTGTGCTCCTTACCCCTCATTCTCTTCACCAGGAACCACTGAAAAGAGTCTGGCTCCATCCTCTCTCTCAACCCACCCTTTAGGTATTTGTAAACATTAATTAAATCACCCCTCAGCCTTCTCTTCTCCAGGCTAAAGAGTCACAGCTCTCTCAGCCTTTCCTCGTAGGGGAGATGCTCCAATCCTCCAGTCATCCTTGTTGCCCTCTTCTGGACACTCTCCAGTAGTTCCCTGTCTCTCTTCAACTGGGGAGCCCAGAACTGGATGCAGTATTCCAGTTGTGGCCTCACCAGGGCAGAGTAGAGGGGGAGAATGACCTCCTTCCACCTACTGGCCACGATGAATCACCTTACAATGACAAATTTCAGTGTTTCATTTGGCCAATGCATTTGGCATAGATTTTTAAAGCCTAGTAGATGAGCTGAAGGGACATCAAGCCAACAGGATGGAACAACTTCTCACAAAGGTTGCTGGAGCTCAGCTTTCCACACTCCCATCCCTCTCAGCTCATAAGTTATCCCCACTGTTATTGCCAATATATTTTGCATCCCTAGCAGAAGCTAAGTTCTAAATGAATGGCAGGTGCAGATGGCCCTTTTATCCCTCTGCCTGGGTCCATTTACACAGAAACATAAATCACCTGTTTGCTGTTGGTCATAGCATCACTCAAAGATAGAATGTCAAGAACTTCAAATATGTTAGTTGTTCTCTCATGTATATCTTTCTCACAGACATCAAACAGCTTTTGCAGAACAAAGACAACAGCTGATTACAGCAGCAATCACATTAAAAGGAGAGGTGTAGTACAGAAAGCATGTGCTGAAACCACATCGGCATTAAATTGTAGGGCCAGTAATTGATTGAAACATGTCTTCAATACCTGGGAAATAAACTGTTTCATTGAGCTGTTTGCATGTTGAAGCCTCTTCAGCATCTGTGGGGTCTTATCACAACCAAGGCTAATAATGGCTTCACCTCAGTCTCATCCTTTAAGGTGTAGCATTTTGGTATTTTCCTTCAGATCTCCCCAGCATCATAGCACAGAGTCAGACATCAGAATAAGGTCTTCCATCTAGTACTTAAAGCATTAAACATAAGGAAACTGGACTGTGCTCCCCCACTTGGGCTTAACATGGGTAAGATATGGGACTGTGATTTGAATGTGCCCTTCTGAAAGGCAGGAGAAGGCAGGTCACCATCAGTTTGTTCTCTACAGCATTATGTAGGCTCTGCTGGACTAGAACTCAGAAACCCAGACTTAGTCCCCAACACTGTCTGATACAGAAATATTAATACTCAAAGCCTGCTATACTGGCTACACCATATTGATCTGATAAGAGTCAGATTGAGAAAACAGACATGAACAAACCTTAATTATGCTGCTGCCAGTTTTATAGGTCAAATGGGAGGCCATGGAGCTCCTGAGTATTTCCCAGTCATGTAGCTTGAGCATCTCATACTTTTGCAGCACAGCAGACAAACAAAAAGGGTCATTCATGTTCTCAGAGTCCTTGTGCATGCCCATCGCTTTAGACAAGAGCTCTTTATTTCTAGGGCAAGAAGGATATTAAAAAACCTAGCTAAGATAAGACGAAACAATGAATTAGTATAGATTATATCGTGCGGTAAAATAGCTATTTCATGAATCCCATGTTTTCTACAATGCACTTCTCAACTATATTATATAGTTGGCAAACAGCTTTCATGGGGGAAATAGTACTTTCTGAGCTCAGTTTTGCATGATCACAGTGGAATATGGTCAAAGAGCAGCATTTCAACTATGTCATTGTAGGCTGATTTATTTTATTAACATGTTCACCCAGGGAATATCTCCTTCCCTTTCCAGAACAACTAAAGCCATCTTCCAGAAATCAGTTAGAGATACCTGCAGGATGAAAGCCTGGGGAGAAGGTGTCAAGGCTGTCTGCTCAGAAACAAAGAGCCCCTATGGACTGGAGGATGCAAGAAGTATGTGGCTCTCCAGCATAGAAACACACATTGCATCAGAAATCTGAATAAATACCTTACCTTGCCTCTAGCTCTTCGATTTTCTCTTTCAGCTTCTTAGATTCCTCTTTCTCTTGAAGCTCTTTTTGGGTGACCCCTCCAGGAAATGCTCTGAAACAGATTTCTTTTGAGAGATCTCTTTATTTGTACTTGGACACCGGGACAACAGTGGACTTGCCCCTATTCAATAGTCTGAATTCTAGCAAAAAAGCCACGAGGTGGGAAAGCGCAGAGCACTCAGGAAAAACTCCAGGGGAGCTTAACAACCTCCCCTGAAAGCCCCCACCTAGGATTTATGCTCAAATTAAGAGGAAAGCTATTTACATCAGAAGAAAGGGAGGTGAGGTTTTGAGGATCAGAGGTTGAAGGCTTGAAGAGAACACAAGTATTCTCTGCTTGTTAGAATCTACACTCTCATCTTTACTTTAATTGTTTTCTCCATCTGTATAATGTCAGTCTCCTATTCTTTTAGGAAGTGAAATTCTCCTGTTTCTAATGCCTGCTCTTTAGGTGTTACTACTAGAGCTTAAAAAAAGCCCCCTCTACACAACAATCCTAGGTTGATTGCAGACTCATACCCTAAAAGTGCTGGAAGTGTTTTGCTTTTTATCATTCACCAGACATTTTTAGATATTGTGTTTTCTTCTGTAAATCTCAGAAGAAGTACATGCAACCCTAATATGAAGGGCACCTCTCGTTCCATGTTTCTTTTCCCTCCTTTCAGAGTAAGCCATATGCCTACATTTAGCCTGTACCTGGGGCTAGACTGTAGCAGTTGTTCTACCACCCAATAATCCCTCCCCAGCTGAGAAAGGGAGTCAGGGGGAAAAAAAGGGAGAAGCCTCATGGGCTGAAGTAGAAACAGATTTAATGAAATAACAAAATTAATACAATCACCAGCATAAAGTATACAAGCTTATACTCAGCCTTATCCTTATGATCAGGAGCAGAAATCCAAGAGAAAGAAGCCCCAGGAAGAGGAACTCCACACCCTCCCTGCATTCCCTCCTTTTATAATGAGCATGATCTATGTGGTATGGGATACACCTGTGAGTCAGCTTGGGGCAGCTGCCTTGATTGGATCTCCCAGCTGACTCAGGGCTATTCATGGCCTGCCTGCCTGGGTCTGTTCCTGGGAAACCAGGACACCATACCATCTTATATTAATATTCTGATCTTGTGAATTATCCCATCAAGTTTGTACTCTGTTAATTAAATTATCTTCACTACTGCACACAGAAATGTGTTCAGAGCTTGTCTAAGCTTGGAGGTGGTAGATGTATTCTGTGTAGTGGAGGAAGATGACTGGCTGTGGGTGAAAGGACAATACTGAGAAAACGAAATTCGGAAACACCCAGTACTCACTCCTGATAGCTCCTGTGTCCCTCCTGGTAAGGAGGGTCAGCATTGCTGGGCTCTTGTGTCGTGTACTGATCAGATGTAGCATGCTGCCTAGAGATGGAAGAAAACAATCTATTGTAAGCAGACAGACCTGGGAACAAACCAAGAATGAGGAACTGAATTTGTGAGGTGAAATCTGGATCTAGACTGGTTTCCTGACAGCCTTCTGTAATTAGGCAAACAAACTCAGGGACACAAGTGACTGAGCTTGGTCATCATTTGAGTCCAGGTCCACTGTCTAGAAATCCTTGCCTTACATCATCCCAAGTCTCAAACTTGAGCCACTTTGGAAGAAAGCTCCAAGGTTTCAGAAAGCCTGAGTTTTCCTTCACTACCAGGCTATCCATGACTGCACACCTGCAAACCCTTCATGACCCCACAGATACTCCAGCTGTAATCAGAAACTAAAATACCACAGCCTGTCTTCATGGAAATTCCAACAGAAAAGCCTCTTCTCCACAAAGCTGTTCAGGAAGGGTATGGACATCCAGCTAGACTATTTGAAGTTTATTCACTTCTGGCCTTGATCACTGATGCATTTTATCCCCAAGATGACATCCATGAGGCTATTATTTCTTTTTCTTTCCTCCTGATTAACAGTTTCCCTCCTTCTTGCCAGTATTCCTGCCACTATGTCTTCCCTCAGGGCTTGCCTAGTTCATAAGAGGGCAAAAACCCAGGACTGCCTCTGCACAGCTACTCAAACTGTCCTCAGAGCTGCTTTTACCACCTCCTGTTTCTATATGAGATTGGATGTCTTTATGTTGAGGGCTGCTGTTGTTAAGGCAGCCATTACATATTCAGAGCAGTATTTTCATGGAAATGAAATTTCATCTCACAACGTAATTTGTTTTGATGTCATGTACACTGATCTGTACTCCAAGACAAATCTGTTTCAAAGGTAGCTCATGCCTGGCCTTGACAATGCAGTCAAACAGGAGAATGAAAACTTGGTCTGTCCTGCAGGACAGAGCTGTGATGACCAAGGCTTGAGTATGTTTCAGTGACAGTTGCAGAAACATTTATGATTTTTCCCTCTTATGTATATTCTTAATATAAACAATCACATTACCTGTGGCAACTCTCCAGAAATTGTAGTCGAGTATCAACAGAGTCAGACCAAACTTTTTTCTTGCTGTCCGTCTGTCCATCAGGGTAGAAATAAATAATAAACCACATTATAGTCAGTAGGCAAGTATCCATTGAAGTCCTAATAAACACACAAGCTAAACTTCCTCTCTTCAATTCCTGATCAGCCCTCAGGGAAAAAAAATCCAGAGACCAAAACTTCTCAAGGCTGTGCTTTGCCAGGCGGGCGGTTTGTGATTCTATGAGTTAGTACAAATAGTGCAAATAAAATACTCTGAAAGTGTAAGATCTTCATGTTATATTTTGCAGATCAAACAGCTTCTGTAAATTGGCTCTGGGTGCCCAATGCAGCCCGGACAAAATTTGGTGCTAACTCAGAGCCTTCCTTGTGTTTAGCTTATTTGTAATCTTCTGTCCAACCTGTCCTAGCATACACCAGCTACAGTTGATCATCAGGAGCCACACTAAACACTGTAATTTCTGGTCACAGGACTCACCTTACTTCTTTTTCCAACTGCTCCAGCCTTTCTGTCAGGTCATGATATAGGGCTTCCAGCCTTGAAGTCTTTTCTCCCCAGGTTTGTCTGAGGAAAAAAGAAAAGGGAATTCTTAAAATGAAGGGAAAAAAAGACCGTAGACTCCAAACAGATACCTTAGACAGCCCTATGAGCAGAGGCTCCATGGCTACATCCAGGCTAGGAAATAGATCACAGCCAGGACAGAGGCTCCAGGGCACATGATGGCCCAGCACACTCCTGGGATGCAGTTTAAGCACAAGTGAGTTAGCACTATCCCAGATGATGCCTGGCACAGTTCAGAGGACTGCACAGGTTAGGATTTGCAAAAAAATAGAAGGAGATTTTAGCAATAATTAGGGCTGGATGAAGTGGGCAGTGACGTGCGGAATCACTCTATAACTCCGGAAAAGTTATAAAGCAGGTATGTTTATTATGGCGCCGGGTGCAAGGGGGATTGCTCCTCCTAACTTGCACACCTGGGGCTAAAAGTGTGCTCCTTTTATAGCATGAAGTGTTACATATTCAAAAGTTTACATCAGGTGGGAATGAGGATTACATCATTGGGAGGGGCTCAGGGAGGAGATTTACGGTAAATCATTATAATATTCCATGCCCCTTGCTCAGCCCGCTTGTGCCTGGTGCATCCTGGTGGTCATCTTTGGAGTCTTCAGGAGGAAGGAAGTCTTCCTCGAGATGTCCTTTTCACCTTTGCTTGCTTTGCACATCCAGACCGGTCTGTTCTGGTCCCTGGGACCCCTTGATTAGCACTGTGATTCTTATCAGTCCCTCCTTCCTGAGGGAGTGTTGTCCTTGGGCCTCCCACACTGATCACTCAGGCCTGTCTGTTCCCTGGGGCAAGTTCTTCAGTTCTTCCCTTATCTTACTAAGCATGTCTGTGAATTAAAACTATGTCCTTTGTTCACAGGTCGGCTAATTGCTCCTGCTGGTTAGTGCCTACAATTCTAAGTGTATTATTAACCTCTTCCTCATCAGCAGGGTACAGGGAAATTGTGCCCTGACCACAAGGCCTCCTGCCTCCCAGGGGTCCCACCAGTGCGCTCTGCTTGCTTTCTGAAATGCCTGTACACCAATGCACGCAGTATGGGGAATAAACAGGAGGAGTTAGAGGTCTGTGTGCGGTCTAAAGGTTATGACCTGGTGGCAATTACAGAGACATGGTGGGACAGCTCACATGACTGGAATGTGGTCATGGATGGCTATGTCATTTTTAGGAAAGATCGGTCAGTGAAGCGAGGTGGTGGAGTTGCTCTTTATGTGAGCGAGCAACTTGAATGTATTGAGTTTTCTCCAGGGGCTAATGAGGGGCAAGTTGAAAGTCTGTGGGTAAGAATTAAGGGGCAGGCAGGCATGGGTGATACAGTTGTGGGGGTCTATTACAGACCTCCTGATCAGGATGAGGGAGTTGATGAGGCTTTCTACAGGCAGCTGAAAGCAGCCTCACAACTACAGGCCTTGGTCCTCATGGGGGATTTTAACTACCCCGATATCTGCTGGAAGACTTACACAGCCAGCCATTCACAGTCTAGGAGGTTCCTCCACTGCACTGATGACAACTACTTAATGCAAATGGTGGATAAGCCGACTAGGAGAGGAGCGCTGCTGGATCTTGTACTCACCAACAAGGAGGGTCTTGTTGAAGCAGTGATGGTCGATGGCAGCCTTGGCTGCAGTGATCATGAGATGGTGGAGTTCAGGATCCTGTGTGGGAGGAATAGAGTACCTAGCAAGACCAGAACCCTGGACTTCCGCAGGGCCAACTTTGGCCTCCTCAATCAATTGTTAAGGGAAGTCCCATGGGACAGGGTGCTAGATGGTAAAGGGGCTCAAGATAGTTGGTCAACATTCAAGGACCACTTCTTGCAAGCTCAGGATCAGAGCGTCCCAATGGGTATGAAATCAAGTAAGGGAGCTAGGAGACCAGCATGGTTAAACAAGGAACTGCTGGGCAAACTCAGGTGGAAAAAAAGAATTTATGGATCATGGAAAGAGGGGCTAGTCACTTGGGAGGAATATAGGACAGTTGTCAGAGGATGTAGAGAGGCAATTAGGAAAGCTAAGGCCTCCTTGGAACTTAACCTTGCAAGCCAGGTCAAGGATAATAGAAAGGGCTTTTTCAAATACATAGCTAATAAAACAAACACTAGAGGCAATATAGGCCCACTGATGAATGAGGTGGGTGCCCTAGAGACAGAGGATATAAAGAAGGCAGAGGTGCTGAATGCCTTCTTTGCCTCTGTCTTTCCTCCTGCAGGCTTTCCCCAGGAGCCCCTGATCCCTGTAGCCCCAGAAGAAGTCAGGATAAAGGAGGAGTTTGCCTTGGTAGATGAGGATTGGGTTAGGGATCAGTTGAGCAATCTGGATATCCATAAATCAATGGGACCAGATGGAATGCACCCAAGGGTGCTGAGGGAGCTGGCAGAGGTCATTGCTAAGCCACTCTCCATCATCTTTGGTAAGTCATGGAGAACAGGAGAGGTGCCTGAGGACTGGAGGATAGCAAATGTCACTCCAATCTATAAGAAGGGCAAGAAGGAGGACCCGGGTAACTATAGACCGGTCAGCCTCACCTCCATCCCTGGAAAGGTGATTGAAGTGCTGGGGTCTGAACCCCCAGCCCTGAATTAAGGTTGACATATGGGTGGTTCCCACAGCCCTTTAAGAGGAGGGGATGAGTTTACCTTTTGGCTTTCCTCCAGGGTGCAGCCGGCCTTGCAAGGAGAGCCCTCAGGTAAACAAGCCCCAGGTGCCCTGCATTTTGGTAACAAGTGCCAGGTGTCCTGTTTGGGGATAAAAGCTGGACCCACTAGCAGGAAGGGTTGGAGAGTCTGTCTGTGGAGTGGACGCACTTCACAGAGTTTTCCTGTTGGGGAAGGACCTCCTGACCACTCATGCAACCGGATCGCAGTCAGGTCTGGCACATACAAACACGGGCTTCGTGGGGAGGCAACATGGGGTTACTTCTGTCATATGTAACTGCCTTGTTCTCCTGGTTGTCTCCCATCTTCTCTGTGGGTTATCTCGTGTCTCTGTTTGTTCCATCTATTATGAGCGATATTGTGTCCTTCCTGGGGTCGCTGGGGTTGGTGTCTGTTATTCGTGATCTATCTGACTTGTTTGTACCCCCAGCGATCCTCTATATACTGACCCCTATACGTGAAATAGAACCTACGTACTAGATTATTGTTCTGCTGCTGGCTGTGCCCTTTTTACTGGGCCTACTAATTGGCAAAACAGTGATGGAAGAGCTTGTTCTTGGCACTATCTCTAGGCATATCAAGGATGAGGGGGTCATTAAGAGCAGTCAACATGGTTTTACCAAGGGTAAGTCATGTTTGACCAACCTTATTGCCTTCTATGAGGAAATAACTAGGTGGATAGATGATGGTAGAGCGGTAGATGTGGTTTATCTTGATTTCAGTAAAGCATTTGACACTGTCTCCCACAGCATCCTTGTAGATAAGCTGATAAAGCATGGGCTTTGTGGTCAGGTAGTGAGGTGGATTGTGAACTGGCTGAAGGAAAGAAGCCAGAGAGTTGTGGTCGATGGGACAGTGTCTAGCTGGAGGCCTGTGACTAGTGGAGTCCCTCAGGGGTCGGTACTGGGACCGGTGTTGTTCAATATCTTCATCAACGACCTGGATGAGGGTACAGAATGTATCCTCAGCAAGTTTGCTGATGACACCAAACTAGGAGGAGTGGCTGACACACCAGAGGGTTGTGCTGCCATTCAACGAGACCTTGATAGGCTGGAGAGTTGGGCAGGGAGAAACTTAATGAAATTCAACAAGGGCAAGTGTAGAGTTTTGTATCTGGGGAAGAACAACCCCATGTACCAGTACAGGTTGGGGGCTGACCTGCTGGAGAGCAGTGTAGGGGAAAGGGACCTGGGGGTCCTGGTGGACAGCAGGATGACCATGAGCCAGCAATGTGCCCTTGTGGCCAAGAAGGCCAATGGCATCCTGGGGTGTATTAGAAAGGGGGTGGTTAGTAGGTCAGGAGAGGTTCTCCTTCCCCTCTATTCTGCCTTGGTGAGGCCACATCTGGAGTATTGTGTCCAGTTCTGGGCCCCTCAGTTCAAGAAGGACAGGGAACTACTTGAGAGAGTCCAGCGCAGAGCCACAAAGATGATGAAGGGAGTGGAACATCTCCCTTATGAGGAAAGGCTGAGGGAGCTGGGTCTCTTTAGCTTGGAGAAGAGGAGACTGAGGGGTGACCTTATTAATGTTTATAAATATGTAAAGGGTGAGTGTCATGAGGATGGAGCCAGGCTCTTCTCAGTGACATCCAATGATAGGACAAGGGGCAATGGGTGCAAGCTGGAACATAGGAGGTTCCGCATAAATGTGAGGAAGAATTTCTTCACAGTGAGGGTAACAGAACACTGGAACAGACTGCCCAGAGAGGTTGTGGAGTCTCCTTCTCTGGAGACATTCAAAACCCACCTGGACATGTTCCTGTGCGACCTGACCTAGGTGATCCTGCTCTGGCAGGGGGATTGGACTAGATGATCTTTTGAGGTCCCTTCCAATCCCTAACATTCTGTGATTCTGTGAAACATGCCACCCAGCTGAAGATTGACCCCAAAAACTTCAGGGTGAGTCAGTAGCCCTCTTCCCAGGGGGGTGCAATTGTCATGGGAGGATATCTTCCTCTTTGAGGGGTAGAACTGAGGAAAACGAGCTTTGTATATATAAATATATATGCTTCAGAGAGTGGAGATGGTGGAAGGTGAGACAGTTGATGGTGGAAGATAGCAGGAATGAGAGATCTGGCATGTGTTGGGAAGAAGGCTATGCAGCAGATGCAGTGCAGGCAGGTCTGCTCAGGTGGGAGTGACAGAGCTGCTCATGGGTTGTAGTGGGTTTTCTCTGTGCAACAGGATTTCCGTGCTTGTCATTTGATAACAACACACAGAAAAGCAGCATAACACTGAACTTCAGTCCTTGATGTCTGTCTTTCTCTAGTAGCAGAAACTGAGCTTTTCTAGAACAATTAAAGCAGCTCTTATTGAGCAAGAATCCATCACTAAACAAACACAGGTAATAAATACAGGCCCAAGTCCACCTAAGGCCACTAGCAGAGTGCATTTATAACTATTTTTTCTGCCTTACACAGCACAAAATGCAAGAAGAGGCACCTTCTGGCAAAGATCACTCAGGCACCAGGAAGGTGGTTTCCAAAGCAGTGGGCCCAATTTTCAATAAGTGGGAAAATAAGTGAGGATTTCTGCCTGGAGAGGCCCTGAGAAGTCTTTTTCAGGGTAAAGATATAAATAACAAAATAATAAATGCTGCACAGAAAAGGAGTTGACATTTCAAAGTATACCACCTATGTGGTGACTGTAAAGACAAACAAACCCTCATTGCTATGGAGAGCTAGATGTCTAACAAGCAAGAAAGATTAGGAAGAAACTTACCCCCAAGCCATGTATTTCATCGGTGTCCAACACGGGGCTCCTCATGTCCTCTAAACATTTGGGACAGTCCTCTGTCAGGAGAAGGATTGCAGTAGATGGACCAAGGGAGCCGGTTCTGTACAGCTGTCCTTGAGTAATGGGTATAGTCAACATCAACTAGATACAGGATAGTTAAAAAAACAGCAGCAGTGACTGCATTTTTTGCTGAATTCCGTAATGCACCTAATTTTCCATGACCTGGTACAAGCTTTGCGTGCTATATGCTGCTGAATTTCCACCCTCCAAGAATCCTAACTAAAAATATATATTCTGCTCTTATGAATCTAATGTGGAGGAAAGTTCACACTGCTTGTTTCTTCCCTTCTCCTTGTTTAGATTATCTGTGACATCATCTTGCAACTGATGGAGGAGAAATTTGGCGGAGACTGCAAAGCTTCCTTTGAGGTGACCAATGAAATCTGCACTCGCCTGAACAACATCTACAAAGAGGAGGGTTGGTGAAGATGTGCCATCTCCAGGCTCTTCAAATGTCTCGCCAGCACTGATTTGCTGCTTTTGGGCCTCCAGCCGCAGTTGGAAGAATGAAAAAGTAAAAAAAAAAAACCCACAAGAAAAAGGCTTACATAATGTAGATATCAATGTCAATAATTTCCTTAGCAAACTGAGTTTCTACAGCTAAATAAAATCCGCAGATACATCAAAGCCACCCAACAAATACTGATGTGCTTTGCAGCTTTGGTGCTCCAGGTGGGTTCCTCTGGCCGCCATCCTTGAAGACTCCATTTTAAGATGATGACTTTAAGCTTGCTCTTCCTGAGAGAAAGACCTTCCAGCAGTACCAGCCCAGAGAGGCACCAGCAGCTCTTTATCTCAGCTACCACCTCTCCATCCTCATAAATGACAAGCAGGAGACCATTTTGAAGCATCTCCAGGGACTATGTAGAGGTCATTAAGAGGTGTGGGTGTTGTTTCATGTTTGAACTAAAACAATGGAGGGAGTGGTGTATGGGAAAGACTAAAGTCTGAGAAAGACATGGGGAAAGTTCTGTCCTGCATGAGTCAGTGGAGTTCCCCAACCTTGGGAGAGGTTTCTTGGAGCAGCTTTCATAGTAAGGGATGGTGACACTGAATGTGGTCACCACTGGGTCCCTCTGGGCAGGGATGAACAGTGTGTGGATTTCACAGTGCTACTCCCAGCAAATTGCTCTGGCTCTGCTCTGGCCACGTACCCAGGAGAGGGCAATAGTACTGAGCTCATGAGCTCCTGTGCTGCTCAAAATGCATCCAGCTGAGGGAGGTGGCTCCCTGCTTAATTGGGAGGCATGGTGGGCTCAGCTCAGCGTGAGATTTCTACAGCACTGCCCTCATCCTGCTCTGTTGCGCAGCCTGAGCCTCCCTTCAGCGGTAACCGAGTCCCCAACTATTTAATTGCTTTTCCTTGTATTCCTTAGACATGGTGAAATCATCAGCTGATAACTGCAAATAACCACATGCCAGTTTGCTTCAGTGTAATGCAATAAACTTAGAGAAAGCAGATGCGTCCTCTCATTTGTAGCACGGAAAAGGCACTCGTGATGCGCAGCAGTGGTAGCTGGTTACAATGTAAGGTTAACTGGTGGTACTGGGAGGTTTACCAAAACCAGCTCAAGTTCCCAGCCAGGCGCCCATCACACTTGCAGTAGTCAGGCTTCTCGAGTGGTGGAAAAGGAAGTTCTTCTCTTGACCATGAAACAACAATTTTGTAAACAGCTAAAAATGCAGAATTCTCCTTCATTCCATGTGTAGTTTTCCTCACCCATCCCATTTGTTTGGCAAAGGATGCCGAAATCCCAAAGTCCAGAAGATGAACTCTTGCTGGAGAGGGAGGATAGGACAGGCTGCTTTATTTTATTCAGTATTTTATTCAGCTTGGGGAGAAGGGGAAGCATATTGGACAGCATCGTCAAGTATTGTAAGAAAAGAACAAGACCTGTAAAGAAATATTTATAGTCTCAAATCCCTTTGAGGGAGTACAAGTAGTTAACACTCTGAGAAGCTTAAAATAATTTCCCCTTTTTATTTACTTGCTTTAATGCACGTTAAAAGCACTGTTTGCCATGACGATGGTGAGCTGTAATAACGATGTGCTTGTCATTGCCATAAGACACCCTGGGCTGACAGGGGCCTGACAACACTGGCCGATGGTTTAAGGCTCTTGTGTTCCCTGCTCCTGCAATGGAGAGAGGCGTAGCAAAAGCAAACCGTGTGAAACAAACCAAACTCAGGCTTAAGGAAAGAGGGAGTTATTTTTTTAAATCCATTTACAAAGGGGGACACACATTAAATTTTAAAAATGTGTATGATGTGAGGGGTTTAGGAGTAAGTGGCCTTTATTTTTTTGTTTATCGGAGATTTCAAAGGGTGGCAGGTAGCTTTCCCAACAGACCATAGATCAGACAGCATCTTTGAGTGACTGAGGATACCTGAGCTGAATTCCCAGTTTTCCAGTAGCCTCACTGCACAGTTCTGACTTTCCTTGGACCTTACTGTGCCTCTGCAAAAGAGCAACATTCACATACTTGGGAGGCAAATCAAACACACTCATTACTTATTGAACCAGTAAATACATGGTGTGTATATGTATATATATATACTATGCATACTGTGTGCATTCTTAGGGATAGCTTTGATCCTGTGAAGAGAAACCTAAGGAAAATGTCATACCTAAAGGTAGTAGGAAGAGATTTCCTATGGAGCACCACCAGTGAGTGGGGCCAAAGCCCTCACACCAACCTTCATGGTTTTCTTACAGCCTATGGGACATCGGGGAGGTCCAGGTGAGATGACAAATCTATGATGTAGCACAGATAGTATGATGAGTGCTGGTGACAGGTTACATCAGCTAAGGGTCATGGGATCATCTTTGTGTCTGACCTAAACCAGAACAGTGCAAACACATGGAAAATACTGAGAAAGGAAAAGAGGAGTGAGAGGAAGCTCATGGAGGAAGTTTATCCCCTTAACCTTGTGGAGACAATCACTTTCCTGATTCAAAATATTACCTAAACACTGTAAAAAAACGTATATACTTAAATGAAGTTCATCGACTTTGTTGAGTGAACTCAGACCTTCCAATGGGGACAGCTTTGGGAAAGAACAAGGAATAGAAAACAAATAAAGGATCATAGGCAAAGAGAAGAGAGAAATTTAACTTAAACTTCAGCTGCTGGAGTGATAAAGCAGAAACTTACCCAGAGGAAGGTGCACTTGCAAGGCATCCCTGTGCATATACAAATCAATTTTGGGATAAAATCCAAGAGTCCAGTGGTGTGCAACAGCATCACCAAATCACTCTGAGACAAGGGCTACAAACATACCAAGGCAGTTTGAAAGCATGAGGAGTGTTTCACAGCAGTAGTTAACCTACTTGCTGAGGCATTTAAGCCTAATCATTTTCTTGCAAGAGAGTCTGAGTCTACTGCCCAGAGCATGGGCAGTAGAGAGGCTCATGGAGGTGAGCCAGGGCGGGTGGTTTTCTCAGTCGTCCCAGAGCTGCCCAGAGAAGGGACTAGACACCTTGCAGAGGATTTGGGGAAGCTTCTAGGAAATCCCTCTAGCAGAGTCCAGAGGAACCCCCTCCCTTGTACCCACTCTTCCTGCTGGAAGGCTGTTTGCATTATCAGTGATTGAAGTGAAACAGATAGAAGGGAATGAG
The DNA here is from genome assembly GCA_028020825.1 of Podargus strigoides. Taxonomy (NCBI): domain Eukaryota; kingdom Metazoa; phylum Chordata; class Aves; order Caprimulgiformes; family Podargidae; genus Podargus; species Podargus strigoides. Next base: position 25,760,441 of record CM051662.1, on the reverse strand, counting down.
GTTACGGCACAGAAGGAAACGTGCTGCAAGCAGCAATTTCTAGCCTGTGCTTGGTACCAGGATGGTCACCTCTGTTAGAGCTGGGGAGAGGCCAGAGAGCCCCTTCAGTTCACCTTCCTGGTTAAACAGAGGATACCACAATGGTACGTGCTTGTAATGGCATGACGCATGATGAGAAAGGATTGCTTCCCGTGGAAGATCATACAGAGATATGACAAGTGAATTGCAATATCTGAATCGGCACTAGGAGTCAGTGATCCCTGAAAGAACAGAACAGCCACTGAATCCAAACGCCTGTCCATCAGGGGTGGTGCTCAGGCATCTCATAAAAGCACAGGTGTAACTCATGCTGCAAACCAAACCAAAAAAAAAACCCCAGACCTATCCTAACCTGTGGGGATGGGGCCTGGAGAGCAGAGCCCCGAGTGCTGCTCAACTGATAAGCGGGACGTGTTGGAACTTGTAGGCCATAAACCATGGGAAAGGAATGTGGTAAAACCTGAAACCAGGAATCTGACAAATGTTGCAACACTGAGATAAGCAAGTTTCAGGTGCCCTGCCAAAAAGGCCTTAAGGACTTTGCCCTCAAGATAAGATACGGTTGCTAGCATGACCGTGTATCACTGACCAATCAGACGCAACCGCGTAAACGGTGTATGTACAAAAAGACCAATCTGTTTAAAACACGCAGTTAATGTAAGCATATATAAAGGAATGATTGCGCACAATAAACTGACTTTCTGCTTGCACCAAGCTGCGTCCTGTCTCTCAATCGCTGCACTAACCTTCTCAGTTTTCAACATTGCTAAAATCTCTTCTCTTTCATTGCAACGCCCTGCTTTAGGGAAAGGTGGTGTTAGAGAAGATGCCTTTTATTCTTTACCTTTGCTAAAGCTAATACTGAGGTAATTAATATTTGTTATTAGAATATCCTTGAGGCTCAATTAACATTATATACCCTACCAGAGCACTTCTGGCTTACACAGTGGAGTGTGTTTGAGCCAGTTCAGGGCTGGGTTATACTAGTCAGATCGTCACCAAACAGGACAAAGAACTTATCAACACCAATGTGATGTAGATAAGCAGACACTTCTTTATTGACGCACGGAGGATACGGGGGATAACTCTGCCCAGCGTATCCTGGGTTACACCACCTTTAGCAGGGTTTTTATATATTTGAGTTCCATTGTATAAGCTATTTAACATAAAACTGCATGTACTGCTCGCTTTCAATTGCTCATTAAAATTAACCTTTACCTTGATTGGCCCCTAATGATCTGTTGGATTACATCACTTCATGTATATTCATTTCTAATAACAATCATTGGTCACCTATAGTCACGCCATAGTCGCGTTATTGATGGTACCCTCTAATATTCAGATTAGGATGGGGAGGGGGATAAGGGGATCTTTAAACAGCATAAACTGGTCACTGTGACTTTAGCCACTATATGATTAATGACTGTATTGTTTCCACGGTGGTTGCTTAAACATAATATTTTACTTTCTTGACTACATGGTTTCTAGTTACAGACAATGCTGGGCCTCAGCTGCTTGTACCCCCTGTTCACTTCATGTACTTTAGCTGCTGGTACCACCTGTTTGTTCTGTGTGCTTTCTGCGGTTACTAAAACAAAACAGTCACTCCCTCATATGATTCGATTAGGCCTAACTTGATTTTAGCTAAACTAAAATCATAAAATCATCAAAATCATCAGAATCTGATCAGATTGGTAACAAGATTGCACACTGTCAGTATGAAACAAGCATAAGACACACCTGAGTCATGTTTTTCCTGGTGTGAGCCAGCAGCATCCTAGACTGGATCATTTGCTTACTCAGTGGGCAGCAGAAATAGCAGCCCCATTGTACTGCAAGAATATTTTGCATGCTTGCCTTGGAGAGCCCAGGCTTCTGCTCCTGATGTCCCTGGAAGCACCACTGTGGTGTCTCTCTCACAGGCAGCAACACAGTGCTTCACCTCCCTCCTGCACAACCACATGGGAGCAGACAAATCAGAGACATGCTGCTGGTAATGGTGGTGCTGCCGATCTCCATTGTCCTGGTTTTGGCTGGGTCAGAACTAATTTTCTTCTGAGTAGCTAGAATAGCGCTGTTTTGGCTTTAGTATGAAGTTTGATATGAGAAGACCATTGGCAATACACTGATGTTTTTAGTTGTTGTTATGAGATTAAGGACCCCATGTTTTGTTAGTGTGTGGGTGCACAAGAATCTGGGAGGGAGTATAACCAGAACAGATCCAAATTGGTCAACGGAGTATTCCCTATCATGCAACACCATGCTCAGTATATAGATGAGAGTTGGACGGAAAATCACTCTCTTGCTCTTCCAGGATTCTAGTTTTGGGATCTCTCTTCTCCTCCAGGATCGCTAGCTGGGAATGAGCTGAGTCTTGGTTGGTGGGTGGTAAGCAACTGCGTTGTGCATCACTCATTTGAATATTCTATATTATTATTATTATTATTATTAGTACTATTATTTAATTTACTATTATAATTATTATTTCATTTTATGTCAATTATTACATTGGTTTTATCTCAACCTATGAGTCTCCTTACCCTTACCCCTCCAATTCTCTCCCCCGTCACCCGAGGCAAGGGGGAGGGCGAGCAAGTGACTACGTGGTATTCAGTGGGTTAAACCATGACACCCATCCAGCCCTTCCAGGCTGTCCACCAAAGACACCAGCCACTATAGTCGGGCAGAGCAGGCTGATCCTGACATCATGCTGAAACTTCCCATTAGCACAGGCCACCAGCAGAGCTTTGCACAGGGTTACAAGCAGAGGCAGAATTTTAGGACAAGGAAGACAATGGCTGTGAAACATCAGAGCTGATATATGGATTACACTCCCACCCTCCATCAAGGCAGCAGTTGCCCTCACCAGTTGGAAATCTCTAGTTCTTTACTCCTGTTGCTCTGTTGTAAACCAGTTTGAGCTTAGGAAGAGGGCAGCACTAGTAAGTTACAGTAGTTGGATGCAGAGTCCCCAACCCAGTTATCTCCTTCTGGTGATGGATATGTGCAGACTGGAGCAGGCATTTGATGCTGGTGGTGCCTGACGGCTGATACTATGAAAGACTAGAGCCCCCCTGAGCCAGCACCAGGAACAATTTCTAACCTTTGAGCTCCTGAGCATCGCCATCAATACTTCACTACAGTCAGCATTTGCCAGATCATTTCAGCCTAGGCAAGGGCTGTACAGCCACGGTAGTTCCTGCTGTGTGCCCAGCCCTGCTTTGTTGTTAGCTATTCCCGACTCCCCACTGGTGCGTTCCCTGGGATGCTGCTTGCCTGTGGTGCTCTGCACAGCACTACCAAGAGCCTGGGGAAGCAATTCGGGACTGCGGTTACCTTGGCAACAGGAGGTGAAAAGCCAGAGCCAGGAAAGACAAGTCAAGAGAGAATTGAATTACTCCCTGACTGTCCATTATGTGCCTACAGGAGGGAAAGCAAGGATAAAAAGGAGAGCCTGGGGTAGAAAAAAAAAACATTTCTTCCTCTCTTCCCCTGTATTTCCAGCTGCTGGAAACCCCCACCCAGCAGAAAAGAAGAATTAAAGGATTTCATCAGCAGTAACAGTGCAAGAATTTATTAAGAAGCAATTAGAAAAAAACCCCAAAGAGCAAGAACCATACAGGACTGAATGAAGGTTGCATTAATGCTTTTCATAAGCCACTGCATTGGGAGAAACTAACATCTACTGCTTGCGAAACAAAGGACAACTCTACTGAGCAAGGTAGGATGTCAAATATGAGATGGAGAGTAGTAAACCACGTGTGTGTGTGTGTTTATCAGATGCTGCAGACCCTTACACAACACATTGCCATCACCTCTGGTGCGTAGCTTATTCTGCATGTATACTTTGTTTAATGCTGACTGCAACTGCATCTGTTTGGATCTCCAACAGTCCTGGAGGAGACAGCACACACTGAGTCATCTTCAGTATCTCAAGAAGCAGCTTCTGTGGTGCTGAAGTGGCCATAGCTAAAACTATTTGTTTGGAGGTACCCACCCAAGCCCTTAGCATTGGCCCCAGGTATCTTAGACAAGTTGCTATCATTTTCCCTTCAGCTAAATACATAACCCCTGCCCCAAGGCTGTTTAAGGTTACCACAGTCAGCTGTGTGCATTGGCTTAAGGGGTTGGTTCACCTATTTTCTCTCACTGCCCCTGGAGCAGGATGAAATGTGCCTCAAAGGCACAAACTGGTGCAAGATAGACTGGACAGACAGAAGGGCTCCATGTGCTGTAGCTGGAGGAAGATAAATACCAGATTGGGTAACTGATGGAAGACTGAACTGATGGTAACTGAGGACAGATAGGAACAGCCTCCTCCGCCAGCTCCATTAGCAAGTTGAGTAACTGAGGTATGGCTGAGTAACAAGGTATGGCTGCACTAGGGCAAGCACCTCTTTGCTTGGAAATGTCACTGTATGGTTCCTCCTGCTCCAGCGGGAAAAGCAACTCACCTATGTTCAGGAGAGGATCTCATTTCTGGTAATGTGCTATCCTCTAGCTGCTTACCATCTTAATGGTCTTCTCTTTTATGCTCCCCTAACTAATCCGGAGTGAGAGCTTTCTGAGATACAGGAATGCTGCTTGCAGGCTCACTGCATTTCAAACACTTTAAAATGAATGAAATAATCTACTTTTTTTTTCTCCATTTGTACACCTGAAGTCTGATAAAGATCGCTACAGGGCTACAACTGTGTCGGCAAAATTTCAAAGAAGAGATGCTCAGCTACAGCATCCTCAGATTCACTCAGGCACTCCTTTCCCTTCCCAGGCTGCAGTAAGACTCCTTGCAGGAGAGGGAAGATGTTTTCCTGGAAACTTCTCGGCACTCAGGCCCTCTCAAGGACCCACAGACCTGCAAGATCTCCTAACAAAGAAGTAGTAGCAGTACAGGTCACTACACAGCAGCATCCCCCATGGATTTCCCATGGGTCTGGCACACCACTTCCAGTGCTCTCAATCTCCTAAGAGTCAATGGCTGAAGAAGCAACCAAAGGGAGGAAAGCTGGGCAAATGGGCTCCGCCTGGGAAGCCGTAACTACAGCACGGACAGTTGATACTTAGTGTCATGTGAAGCTAGTACATCCATGGCTGTAGGACTTATTTGATCTGGGTTAGCAGGCTGAGTGGCTTCATCTTCTGAATGATCTTGCCATTGTATTTATGATAGAGTTCTAGACCCCAGAAGTCAGATTTAACAATTATTTGATTATTAATTTAATAATCGAGCAGGTCCAAAGGAGGGCCACGAAGATGATCAGAGGGATGGAGCACCTCTCCTATGAAGAAAGGCTGAGGGAGTTGGGGTTGTTCAGCCTGGAGGAGAAGGCTCTGGGGACACCTAATAGCACCTTCTAGTACCTAGAGGGGCCTACAAGAAAGATGGAGGAGGGACTTTTTACAAGAGCACAGAGTGATAGGATGAGGGAAAATGGCTTTAAACTGCAAGAGGGTAGATTTAGATATAAGGAAGAAATTCTTGACTGTGAGGGTGGCTAGACACTGGAACAGGTTGCCCGGGGAAGTTGTGGCTGCCCCCTCCCTGGAAGTGTCCAAGGCCAGGTTGGATGGGGCTTTGAGCAACCTGGTCTAGTGGGAGGTGTCCCTGCCCATGGCAGGGGGGTTAGAACTAGATGATCTTTGAGGTCCCTTCCAACCCAAACCATTCTATGATTCTATGAACAGTTTACTGAAGACTGGGAAATTAAGGACAAGTAATGAAGCCAAAACTATTTGGTTGGTGTCAAAGCTTTCCCTTATGTGATGCAGCAGAGACAGGCAGATTTACTTTCCCCAGATCCCTTTCATAATCATTTTGTCCATGCAAACTAATGTCAGTCAATACCACTCTTCAGCTGTCCAGCAGGAAATATATAGGTGATGAATACCTCAGTTTCACCCTCCTAGAAATGAAGTTAGCTTGGTTCTGATGGAAGGGTGGAAGATCCTTACTGACTGAGGCACAACTAATAAAGCAGTCTCCCTTTCTGATAGGTGTCCCAGGTCTCTTACATCAGAAGTGCATTTCATCAATTGCCTTAATTCAGTTCTCCTCCTAACTGCACTCCAGTCCTCACTGCAGACACGAGACATTCCACATGTAATTCAGATTATTTTATCAGGATACCAGAGGTAAGACTTACCTTCTCTCTGTTTAACATTGGTGTGGCACTATGAAGCTTACCTCACCACCCCATGAAAACCTATAAATAAGGAAACACTCAAATCCAATCACTTTCATAATTAAATTTAAAAGCCATTTGTAAAATCAATTGCATATTATCTAGAATTTGCTAGCAAGGAGTCTAAGCAGTGTTTTGTCATGGTATGCAAATCACACTCCCCCCTCTTTACAGTAAAAAATTTCTAGTTGCTGGCTGCAGGGGGAGACAGGTCCTCAGTATTTCTGGAATATTTTTATTCCAGAAAGGAATTCCAGAAGTGTTAGCAATCCACTCATTGGCAATTCTGCTATGCAAGATACACCGGTAACTTACATTCATCATGCAGCTGGGCCAGGCAGGAAATCATAAAGCATTCCCAGGAAGGAAACTCATGTTCAGACTTCAAATGGGTAAATAAAAAAAAAACAGTGTTAAGTAGTTATCCACCATTACTTCAGTATTTCTTTAGAAGCTTAGAATGACACGAATTCAAAGTGGAGGGTATGTGCTACATTGGATACAAGTCCTTGCTGAGGTGTAGAGGCCCTGTTCTAGCTTTCACTGCCAGCCAAAATACTGCTGAATTATCTACTGTGTTACAATTATCACCCACGTGTTCTGACCATTCTGAAGAGCCTACAGAAAAGACACTGAGGAAAAATGCACACAGTGAATTTATAGTGATATTATATACCCACAATGAGCTGGCCCACAGGGGCACTTGGACTAGGGAGATATGGAGAAGAGCCTGCAGAACCTGTTGAAAATGTCAATAAATCTTTACGAACACCGCTCTTAAACATCACTTAAGTAACTCAGTGGTGCTATCTCAAGGAGGAGAATTTACCAATCTCCAAATTCTTCTGTGTGAGGGTAGGGCATATTTTAGTAATTTACATGCCCCAAAGCACTTCCAGTCTGACAGAATCGACAGTGACCCCTTTATGTCAAGGCAGTTTGCACCTGTGAGAGATAACTTGTGTTTTCTCAGTGTTGTGAGAATCATATTTTTGTAGAACCAAGAAAAACACCACGGCCTTGTGCATCCAGGTGCCAGATAGCATGGAAGGATGTGAGAACCGACTGATGTTTTTGTGCAGCACTACAGAGAGAAAACCACCAAGGCCTTGTACAAAAATACCAAACTAGAAAGGAGCCTCGTATAAAGACCGTCTTGTTCAGTGCATCCTGGTACCGGAGAATGTAGAAGGACAAGAGCTACGCATAACAACTTTTTCTTAGAATGTTGTGTCTTACAGGGATCAGGAGATAGGGTGCACCTGAGAACATACTGCCATCCAGACTGACCAGATCTCACAGCTCTGCATAAACAGCCGGCTGGGAAAAGAAAAACCTATTATGGAAAGCGGAAAAACCTCTGCTGGAAAATTATTGTAATAGAATGCGTCGGATAGGCTGTGAGCCTGGAGTATCCAACCGATGGAGAAACAGGAGAGAACAGCCCGCGTCGGGATAAAATACTCCAGAAATGCTTTCTTCCCTTTGTAAGGGGGCGCGTCTCTACTTCGGCCAGGGGGTGGCGCGCCCGCCATTGCACTCGCGAATAAACGGAGCTGCTTCACCGTGATCCTCGCCTGAGCAAACTTTTTCGGCCTAAAACTTCGTTTCTAACACACCTAAATGAAATACTTCTTTTTGAAATTGCAGTTGTTAAGGAGTTAGTGGTTGTGCTATGATCATTATGATTCTGCATGTTTTTGCCTCTGAAGATCTTAAGAGAGTCAGGATTGTAATCAGAAAGACTTTCTCCTACACCACATGTGCATGTTAAAACCTTTTCATAACCAAATGTTACTTTTTAAATGACTGAACTGTTAAGTAACCACCTTAAGAGACCAGTATATCCTTGTGAAATTATTGGACAATGTGGTTTCCTATTTTATTTTTATTCTTAATTTTTGTTTGTTGTTGCTGGTTTTTCATTTGTGTTTTTTTTTTTTTTTTTTTTAATACAATTAAGGATGTGCTGTTTATACCCCACAAGAAAAAGCAGAAAGAGTCCTTATGGAAAAAAACATATATATATTGAACACATACCAATCAAATGGTACAGATATGGGAGTGGCTTTGATTTCAAAATTAAAGTAGAAATAAAAAAAGATGTAATGCAACAGCTGTTCAATTTCCAAGTCTAAATAGGCACTGTAAAAAGACATTTCCGCTTTCTCCAGCACACATTCTTGTCTAAATGTTCCCACTGTAATCAACTCCCAGGTTCAAAAAAAAAAAAAAAAAAAAGATAATATCCACCCACCCACCCTCTTACAAAAAAAGCAAACAAAAAAACCCTTCAAAAAACAACTTTTCAATGCTGCTGGAGCAGAACTGGAGAATTTATAAAGGTTCAAAAGCACCCAAGGCAAGTAGTACAATATAATTTGTTCACTAACTTGTATTGGAAAGGAGATTAAAAACATTGATATCTGCATCTTGGTACATAAAACTGTTGTCCTGAATAAAGAGAAATATTTCAGAAAAGTTTTACAACTTGGTGGAAGTCCAGGACCCAGCTTTAGGCATCATTAATTGATGGGGTTTAATTCTGACTTGGTTATAACCACTTTTATATACTGTACATCTACCCTAGTTGAATCAGTGTCTGGAACTGCTCACTGGTGTCCCTTTGAACAACTGTAAACTAAACCATAGTATGCAACTCCATAGGAAGCTAGAGATCAGGTGAATATACAGCCAGTTATATCTCCCCTGCTTCACGCTCTTCTGAGCTCCTTGGGTCTTCCAATTGACCATTCGCACTTTCATAAGAACGCTTCTTGTCTTTGAAATCTCGCGGTGACCTCTCTCTTGAGCTTCTATCTTTATCACGTGATGTTCTATCACGATCTCTTGAATGTTCTTTGTCTCTGGAAGATCTTTCTTTTGAGGATCTGAAAAGTGCAGTAAATTTGAGAATTCAAGTTAGTCACGAATCTGTAGTTATCAAACAGCATTTTGATTTTATATTTTTCTCCTTTTCCCAACCAACTTTAGATTTATATGAACAAAATTGTATTAGAAGACATGAGAAATCCTTCTGCTTTTCTCCCTTTCCTACTTCCAATTTCAAGAGAAAAACATAGAGGCAGAATTTAATCTACATTTCTTTCAGAGCCCAGATTAACATACATGTGCTTCACTCTTATTTTCAACCTCTGCCCTCAAGCTTGCATTTACAGAAGTTTAATTGAAATTTCTCCTCTGTAGTCTCTAGCTTGATAAGAACGTCTAGCCTATCTCAGACGTATAAATTACAAACTTAAAAAGTGTTTGAAAAATGGGAGTTTTATTAAAAGCAGGGGGAAATGAACTTGTGTAATTCTGGAATGTAGCTCTTGCATGACAAATAAAAACCAAATCTGGAATCTGTCACCAGCACCAGTCAACCAGAACCTGAAGGATATTTAAAAAAAAAATTTAAGAAAATCTAAACGCTGAGAGTGGGATCTCACCCAGCTGTACATGTCTGCAATGCAGACATCTAAGATCATCAGCCAGATTTCCTTAACAGTCAGCAGAAGAAATAGACACTTTAAGGCATGATTTGTCTCATCCTATAATAAATGCAAAATTATGCCAGATGAGTCTGTAATGAGACTCACAAGATTTAGATCTGACCAAGTAATCTAAAGCCAGGTGAAATGAAGCCCCATCCTATGGCTTCAGGTACTCTATTTGTCCATACAATGTCTGTATGGCAGTACAGTAGCCCTTGCCACATGAGTTCTTGCAAGTGGGCTCAAGCTGACACAACCATCTCTCAATTTACCCACATTTAGGTCTGCTGTCATGATTGATCTTATAATTGAGTACACATCTCAACATTTAACTGCAAATATTCACTTTCTCATTACAAATCAAGAAGCACAAATTATGCATTTTGTTTCTAATGAGGTGAAAGATTATTCATTTTAGTTATTTTGAACTTATAGCTAACAGCAAGGAAAAGTAGGACTTTATTTAGACCTGCTCTTGATAAACCAGTAATCCAAGCCTGGGTAGACCTAGGGTTCCTATTACCTTAGGCACATTGCTGTTATTACCAGAGGGGTTCCTATTATCTTAAACACACTGCTACTATTGCCAGATCCTTTGTATACGTTCAGTTGTGCCCATAGAGTGTGGAGGTGTGCTCCTTATATTGATAAAACTTGAAATGAGATCCCAGCCATTGAGAGATTTAAATCTACCCACCTGTTCATAGGGTGAATGACAATACAGATTAAAGAACACGTTTGCCAGACAAATTTATATACTTGTAGAATTTTCTCAGATAAAGCACACAATAAACATCCCTTTACTTTCAGAATGAAGAAGTATCTGAGAGATGGCAGCTTTTCATTTTATGTGAAAGACTCTTTGGAAAATACTTTCTGAAGGGTGGACAGAAAAACCAGAAGGAACTGCATGTCTTATTGCAAACAATAATGCCCAGCACATATTTGCCTGTGATAATCTTGTTATACAAAACAAAATGGGAAAATGACTTCCAGGAGAAGCACATGAAGAGTTTTTTCAGTAAGGAGTCTAATTGTCTAGTATGCTTACATGTTGAAGCCATAAGGGATGTGATCAAAACTGAAAAAAACCCAGACACAAAAATAGCTTTTACAGCAGTGATTCAGCAGCCTACAATAACTGTATTTTATGGTACTTTAACCAAGTCCAAAATAAATAAATAAATTAATTAAAAAAACCAGAAGGCTTTAGGTTAACATAAAATGATGCAACTCTTCCCACATAGCAACCACAATTCCACACTTCTCTTAAGGCCCTAGAATTAGTGGCACCATGGGTTTGCCACTGCTGCAGCTTTCAGTCATCTTTCTGTTGCTTCTGGTGTCACATTGCTCTTCTGCAAGAGTTTGGCAAAAGCACCAGATTGCCCAGACCTGAATTTATTTGGTTATTATTCAAAACCAGGAGGCTATGATTCCTTCCTGAAAAAATTAACTTGCTGGAGTGTGTCTTTTATTTTCCAGAGTATTCTTGGCCAGAATCCCTTGGACAACTGAATGTTTTGAGCTTAAGGAAGACAGGTTTGAATAAAAGTATTTCATGAGGATTTTAAGAAATGCCTAAAAAGACCAAAAAATAAAAAACAGGATTCTAATGGCTAGAAGGGCATCTCTAAACAGGAGGTATCCAGCCTGGCTGCAAGTTCAATAGCTATCCTGGTCGCAGCACAGCAAAATCATAGCTCTAAGGATTCTTTAGCCTCTTGAAAGCACAATATACATACTTCAAGAGCAAAAATTTTGCTTGACTTTAGAGAAATAAGAGATGTGAGCTGCCAACAATGGCACAGCACTTTTTTCCCCTCAAGTTAACAGTAATGTAAAATTCTTATTTGTGCCAAGGATTCTTCCAACACATGCCCCTTCAGGGCAGGAACTGACATCAGGAGAAATATTTCCAGTACTGAATATTGTAAGGTTGAAATCTTGCACCCTGAAATAAGTTATATTTTTTAACTCATTCACTCAACACAAGGCTTGAAGGGCTTATCATTTGACAGCATCCTCCAAAAGGACACTGACTTCATCTTCAAATCACCTTTTTCAGTTCAGCTTGGCAGCTGAGACTGACATGTATACTGTTAAATGGACAACATCAATGGTCCACACAATATCCTTGTTCTTATGTATTTCTCTGCCAACATACAGAAGACGACACACCATTTGCATTGTGCATATCATGTTGAGAGAGTTTGAACAACTATGATGAGAATTCCAGAACAATCAATCAGTATAGTTTTCTTCGAAGGACTGAAATCGAGTCTTGCAAAGCTGGACTTCAAATTTGAAGAATTAGAGGTGATTTGAGCATATGCTCTTTACATTGGTTCATCCAATTTAACAAATGTTGATTCAAAGGGAAACCTTAAGATTTGCTAATCTGCCACTGTGAATGCCTTGAAGAGTCAGGCTCTTTAGGTAAGTCTGATGCCAGGCTACAATCAAAAAGGAAATTGTCTGAAATGCTGACTTTAAGATGCTAAAGTCCACCCTGAAGAATTTTAAATACCAGACACTACAGTGCTGGACATTTAAGGGTTTTTTTTAATCCCTGTGCAACAAAAACAAGGAAACAAAAGAACTGGGCCAACCCTGTCTTCTATGCTTTCTCACAGAGCACAAAGAAACTACAGTTACTGACATACTCCAGGAAGAAGAGAGGTCGATTTTAGGACAAAGGGCCCACGAGATACTTGAACACATTCAACACAAATCTCTCCATCCTTGGTGATTTAAATCCTAAAATCATTTGAATTATAAACCCTGCATGTGCAGTTACTTCAAAACCAGATCTCTTCTCTTCTTGCAAGTCAACAGTCTGTCAGGGTTTTAAGACTGGGCATCGTGTCCACTGTACTGCACTCAAATCTATGCCACTGTGGCTGACCTATGCAAGAAAGGAATCCTAGTTATGAGCAGACCTCCTTACTAGATGCCTCACTGTGCAACTCAAACACTTCTAAATTATGCTTACCCCACTCATCTAAAATAAGCCAGCAAATCCTCAGGAGCAGACAGCAATTAAGTCATTCAAAAGCAAGAGTCCCAGACTGGTCTCTGCAGTAATCCTTCAGTGAGGGGTCGAGCCACTTTCCTTGCAAAGCAACATCTTTGGATGCAATGCAACAAGTTTATTTTCAGGCATATCTACACTTGTTTTTATCTGGTACAGTACACAACAGATGGGCTCCAGTGCTGGGAACAAGAGCCCAAGGGAAAAAACAAATGGATGAAAGACGACTGCTGATATCCCCGAGTTCAAATGGAGATCAACTTTTTCACTTTCTACACTGCAGGAAGGTGATAGCATTATCAGCTTGACACCAATACCTTGTATCACTGCTCCAAAACAGAAATAATATATAACCCTATTCTTTTTATTTAAGAAAGGATATCATGACTGCATGTCAAATCATAAATATGCTAAAGGTGTAAGCGAAATCTGAGACAGTCTCAAAATGCATTTAAATTACCAAGTGCTAAATGTAAACTTAATTTAGTGTGAAAATTCTCCTCATGCATCTTGGAAAAGCTATTTACTTCTAGGCCAACAGTTACCTCTTTTTGGAGCTGCGTTCTCGGCTTCTTTCCCTGGAACTATGCCTGCTTCTATGATGACTGTGACTCCGTCTGCGGCTGTTCGAGCGAGACCTGTGACGATGGCGTTTCTCACGGGATTTGGAGCGAGTTCTTCTCTTTTGTTCCCGGGAGGCTGAGCGAGACCGATGCCTGCGGCGACCTCGGGACCTAGATCTTAGAACAGAAAGGACTTAAATCAGACACTGTATACACCTAACTACTCTACCAGTGTGCTTTGAACATTATGTACTCTATTTTCTACACAGATTTGCTTACACATGGTCTGCAGTGTTCAGAGCTATTGCATTGTCCTATCACAGGCAAACAGAGAAAAGAAAGCAACATTAGAAATCCTACAAACTCCTTTGTGACTAACACAGACAATTTTAGAGTTAATTCATTACTGTATGTATGGCTACAGCACAGCCAATTCAGGCTTCTGAAAGGAATTAGAAATATGGAAAAAAAAAAAAAACACTTTCAAAAAGAAATTTAAAATCTTGACTTTACTAGGCAAAGTTATAAAACTTTGTGATGCAGTGATAGGGATCAGCTCCCGGCATACGAGCTGGCTGGGCTCATTGAAAGGGCTTTAAACTAGGTTCGAAGGGGGAAGGGGGTACAACTGGGCCTGTTAGAGTTGAACCTAAGGGTGGCAGGCCACGGTTAGAAATGAAGTCATTAGTCCGGCTCAAGTGCCTCTACTCTAATGCACACAGCATGGGCAATAAACAGGAGGAGCTGGAAGCCAGCGTGCAGCACGACAGCTGTGACGCAGCTGTGTTTTGCCAATCACTAGGTCAAGTGCAAAGGATGCAGCCAGCAGAAAAACAATCCAGTAGCCAGATTCTATTGTACACAGAAAATTCAGTATATGGGGGATCGCTGGGGGTACAAACAAGTCAAACAAATCACACATCACAGACATCAACCCCAGGAACAACACAGCACGACCAATAAAAGGTGGAATAAACAAAGACACAAAGGCTCCCATAGAAAAAATGGGAGACAACCAAGTCAATAAGCTGATCATATAAGATACAAGTAGCCACATATTGTCTCCCCACAAAGGCCTCATTTGCAAACACCAAACCTGAGTGGAGCCCAGTTGCAGGGAGAGTCAGGAGGTCCTTCCCCAACAGGGAAACTGCAAAGTGCATCCACCTCACAGACAGACACTCCACCCTTCCTGCAAGTGGTCCCAGCTTTTATGCCCAAAGCAGGACACCTGGCACTCATTTACCCAATGTGGGGCACCTGGGGCTTGTTTACCCAAGGGCTTTCCCTGCAAGGTTGGCTGCACCTTGAAGGAAAGCCAAAAGGCAAACTCATCCCCTCCTTTTGAAGGACTGTGGGAACCACCCATATGTCAATCTTAATTCAGGGCTTGGGGTTCAGACCCCAGCACTTCAAGTTGCCATCACGGAAACGTGGTGGGACAACTCTCATGAGTGGAGTGCTGCAATGGATGGCCATAAGCGGTAGAAGAGGAATAGGCAAGGTAGAAAGGGAAGTGGGGTAGTGCTCTATATTAGAGAGTGTTTTGACTGCGTGGAAGTCAATTAGTGTGACGGACCAGTTGAATGTTTATGGGTGAAATTGAGGAAGGCCAACGAGGCGGATATCCTGCTGGGAGTTTACTACAGGCCACCTGACCAGGATGAAGAAGTCAATGAACTGTTCTATAGACAACTAGCAGGAGCTGCAAAATCACAAGCCCTTGTTCTTGTGGGGGACTTCAACTTACCAGACATGTGCTGGAAATATAACACAGCAGAGAGAAAATAGTCCAAGAAGTTTCTGCAGTGCATGTAAGATAACTTCCTGACTCAGCTGGTAAGCAAGCCCATCAGGGAAGATGCCTTTCTAGACCAGTTGTTCATGAACAGAGAAGGACAGGGAGGTGATGTGGTGGTCGCAGGCTGTCTTGGACTGAGCAACCATGAAATGATACAGTTCTCAATCCTTAGCCCAGTTAGGAGGGGGGGGCAGCAAAACCATCACCTTGGACTTCCGAAGGGCAGACTTCAACCTGTTTAAAATACTGGTTGAGAAAGTCCCTTGGGGAACAGTCCTAGAGGGCAAAGGGGTTCAGGAAGGATGGACTCTTTTCAAGAAGAAACTGTTAGAGATGCAGGAGCAGGCTGTCCCCATGTGTCACAAGACAAACTGGCGGGGAAAGCAACCGGCATGGCTGAACAGGGAGCTCCTGCTGGGACTTAGGAGAAAGAAGAGAGTCTACCACCTTTGGAAGAAGGGGCAGGCTACTCGGGAAGAGTATAGGGATTTAGTTAGGTTGTGTAGGAAGAACATTAGGGGGGCAAAAGCTCAGCTAGAACTCAGCCTGGCCACTGCTGCAAGACATATGGAGAAGAACTTTTACAAATATATTAACAATAAAAAAAGAACCAGGGAGAATCACCATCTTTTATTGGATGCGAGGGGGAACATTGTTACCAAGGATGAGGAAAAGGCTGAGGTACTTAATGCCTTCTTTGTCTCAGTCTTTAACAGCCAGACCACTTATCCTCATGGTATTCAATTCCCTGAGCTGGAAGATTGGGATGGAGATCAGAATAAACCCCTCGTAATGCAGGAAATAGTAGTGAAGGACCTGCTGAGTCAATTAGACACCCATAAGTCTATGGGGCCCGATGAGATCCACCCGAGAGTGCTGAGGGAGCTGGCGGAGGCACTTGCCAAGCCGCTCTCCATCATCTATCAGCAGTCCTGGTTATCGGGTGAGGTCCCGGATGACTGGAAACTTGCCAGCGTGACCCCATCTACAAGAAGGGCAGGAAGGAGGATCCAGGGAACTACAGGCCTGTCAGCCTGACCTCGGTGCTGGGGAAGATTATGGAAAGGTTCATCTTGGGGGAGATCACACAGAAAGTGCAGGACAACAGGGGGATCAGGTCCACCCAGCATGGGTTCACGAAGGGCAAGTCCTGTTTAACCAACCTGATCTCCTTCTATGATCAGGTGACCCACCTAGTGGGTGAGGGAAAAGCGGTGGATGTTGTCTTCCTGGATTTCAGGAAGGCATTTGACACTGTGTCCCACAGCATTCTGCTGCAGAAGCCAGTGGCTCATGGTCTGGACAGGTGGACTCTTCACTGGGTTAAAAATTGGCTGGATAGCCGAGCCCAGAGAGTTGTGGTGAATGGAGTTAAATCCAGATGGAGACCGGTCACAAGCAGTGTCCCTCAGGGCTCAGTCTTGGGGCCAGTCTTGTTTAATGTCTTTATCGATGACCTGGATGAGGGGATCGAATGCACCCTCAGTAAATTTGCAGATGACACGAAATTGAGTGGGAGTGTCAATCTACCTGAGGGTAGGGAGGCTCTGCAGCGGGATTTGGACAGGCTGCAGCGATGGGCTGAGGCCAATTGTATGAGGTTTAACAAGGGTAAGTGCTGGGTCATGCACTTCGGCCACAACAACCCCATGCAATGCTACAGGCTTGGGGAAGAGTGGCTGGAAAGCTGCCTGGCAGAAAAGGACCTGGGGGTGTTGGTTGACAACCGACTGAACACGAGCCAGCAGTGTGCCCAGGTGGCCAAGAAGGCCAATGGCATCCTGGCCTGTATCAGAAACAGTGACCAGCAGGAGTAGGGAGGTGATCGTGCCCCTGTACTCAGCCCTTGTGAGACCGCACCTTGAGTACTGTGTCCAGTTCTGGGCACCACAGTATGGGAAGGACATTGAGGTGCTGGAGCAAGTCCAGAGAAAGGCAACGAGGCTGGTGAGAGGTCTGGAAAACAGGACTTATGGAGACCGGCTGAGGGAACTGGGCTTTTTTAGTCTGGAGAAGAGGGGACTAAGAAGAGATCGCATTGCCCTCTACAACTACCTAAAAGGAGGTTGTAGTGAGGTTGGTGTTGGTCTCTTCTCCCAAATTACTAATGATAGGACGAGAGGAAATGGCCTCACGTTGCGTCAGGGGAAGTTTAGGTTGGATATTAGGAAGAAGTTCTTTACTAAGAGGGTGGTTAGACATTGGAACAGGCTGCCCAAGGAGGTGGTGGAGTCGCTGTCCCTGGGGGTGTTCAAAAAATGAGTTGATGAAGCACTTGAGGCCATGGTCTAATGGTCTAGTGGTTAGGGAGGTGACGGGATAAAGGTTGGACTTGATGATCTTGGAGGTCCTTTCCAACCATGGTGATTCTATGATCATCTGCCAGAACCTATGTATTATGATGTTCAGAGAAAACAGGATTATATCCTTCTGCATAGCTACTACAATAAAACTAGTCTGGAAGGTTCTAAACACCATACAAATTCATGACTGATTTTTTTTTTTTTTAAATCACTTTGCAGTACTATCTCACTGGTGACTTTCAACTGCGTAGGTTAGGAAGAAAACTCATACTATCGATGGGCCATCTGTTAAGAGTTAGCCTGGTGCTTAGGATTTTAAAAATATGGCTTTTCACCAAGAGGTATTAACCACAAGCTTCTGTTTTGAAGGAAGAGCAATTCTCTGTGTTCTAAGCGTTATTTGGGATGAAAAGTTGCATTGTAGTAGCCACAGAACAGACATACATGTATAAACTCAGTAGCATGGTGATAAATACTATATAAACACACAGAGATGACTACATAAGAGAATGCTTTGTCTGTAAAGTATCTTAAAGTAACAGTGCTAGACAAACTTATGTTATAGTTTGTGAAAGGCTGGCTTCACTGATGGTACTCCTTGTCTGCAGACTTATATACCTTTTGGTATGCTTGCTGTGGGATCTGGACCTGAAAAAAATGGAAAATAGTAAATACATTTTTCTTACAAAATCTTATCAAATAATCTACAATTTAGTAACAATAAACCAAACTAGTTGACCTATTATTGCACTTCTTATTTTACCAGCAATTACTTAAAGGCCTTTTATTTGATGTTAGCATCTTTGTAACATATTTACCAGGAAACACATCCCTCTGACAACTGTTTTGTGTTTTATTTTGGTTTTTATTTATTTTTGAGCCCACCATACTACAAACCCAACAAAATACTTGGTCTGCTTTTTTATTCCCACCCCTCTCACTGAAAAAGCTTACAGTTCAAGTCAGTACTCCCTTATTTCTTGTCAGGCACATAGTATCTGACTACAACACATTTCAAAGTTTAGATTGTTAACCTCTGAAGTTGACATGTCAAGAGAAATGCAGTTCAGATTCCATTCCACTCTACTCTAGCCCCACAATGCCTGGAAACAACTATTTCATAGAAGAACAGGGAATTACTTTCCTCAGTCATACATCAGCTACTTCCAATAATGAAAATTCCTAACACCTATAAAGAAAATACTTAACATCTAACAGGTGTTAGAAAATCACACGTGTGTAAGATCACATCTGTCAGGTCTCAAAACAAAGCACACACCTGAAAATTACCTCATTTAAAGTCCATTTGTTCAAACATGTAGAGGTAGTTCTACCTGTAGTTTTTAAAAAGGCTTTCTATGAAAACAATTCAGGTTTTAGGAGTTAGACATGAAATCCACTCTCAATCCTCGTAGGTTTTCAAAGAATGCAGACTACTGTAATTCTGGAGATTTAAAAGCGTGTATGAACTACATCATAGTTTTCCCGTTAAACTTAAATAGATCATTATGTATATGCAATTAAAATAGATCCCTACCTCCTTAGTTTCTCCCTTTCTTCTCTTTCCCTCTCCTCTCTACGTTTCAGACGTTCCTGATTTCGTTTCTCCTGTTTATCAGCCACAATCCTCTAAAAGCAAAATGAATACATTCATTAACTTACATTTCAAAATTTCTCAGATGAAGGTTCTATAAAAATAATCTAGACAGTTAATATCAGTTCTTTCCCTTGTATATAATATTCCCTCTCTCTTCCTCAGTGTGTGTATATATATATATATATACACACACATACATACACACACAGTTTTTTGTTTGGGTTTTCTGGTGTTTTGTTTGTTTGTTTTTTCCTCCAAGAAACAGAAGTTATTGCAGAAGAGCTGCAGCAATTAGATGGCTGTTACACAAAGACCTGAAATATGTAGTTATATTAAGTTTACCATGAAGGGTAATTCAGAGCAGTAAGTCATGCCTCTAATATGAGTTTCCATGCCAATCCTACCATATTTTGGCCACTGGGGAAAGGTAGAAAACAATCAGAACTGGGTGAGTTAATTGTTTTATTAACTCCTTCAGCTACACTGTGACATAAAGAAATCCTTAGTCTTGAGGGACTTGGTTGGGCTGATACCTAGTTTTGAGGTTATTTGTTGAACATGAGACATAATTAGGGCGGATGTTACAGCTGATAGACCCCAGGTTGAACTCGCTACTACTGGGGACAAGGCACGCTCAGTAGAGGGCCCTCAGATGTGGAACTTGCAACTGGAGATCTGGCCAAACCCAAGTCTCGCCACCTTCGGGACATGATGCAAGTAATTCAATTCTTTGTAAAGACCTTCTTCTGAGATGTGGAATTGCCCCAGCAGCATCTTGATTATATCTCTGAGAAGAGCTCTGAGGAAGGAGGGGATAGTTATCGTTGTCTTGTTTTGTTAGTGAAGTACTTCAAAAGATTATTTTATTGATCCTTTGGGAATGTGAAATAATTATCCATGCATTTTTTCCAAATGTTATAAATAATCAGTTATTTCAACTCTTTACGTCAAGTTATATCTATACTTCGTTGTACAGTATCAGTAATTTAACTACAAGCAAGGTTTCTTGTTCAAGTGACTCTGCATAATTTCACAAGAGGGATGAGAAGCACACATGATCTACTCTAGGCATCTAAGGTTTCAGTTACAGCAGCTATATTTAGGGGCCTAAATTGCCAATAAGGTCAAGAGAAAGAGCTGAGCTTTCCAAAGGGTAAATCACAGTATCCATGCAAGACAGCTGGAATATTATGAAATACAAACCAAACCAATCTACTCAAACTCAGTAGCAGCATTTTCTGCTTTTAGAGCTTCGACTCATTTAGCTACTGTCTTTATTAATTTCTACAGTTAAATGCTTGAGTCTTGAACTCCATAATTTGCATATTAAGATGATAAATGGCATCAGTGTCCAAATGCATCTTCTTGAATACCAAAAGTCTAGAATATAATTCCAGAAAGTCTTCTTTCCAGCACATGATTTCTGATCAAGATAGTGTTCTTCAGGATAATATTCCAACTGGATTTCAAATCTTCAAGCTATAGAGAACATGCAACCTCCCAGTAACAATCATTTTAATAGCTAGCCTGACTTCAGGATATACAACTTTTTGTATTGTGACTTTGGATAGCTACAGCCTTGAGTTGTTGGAACTTATTAATTTCACCTACAGTCATTTAAGCTTAAAAGCCTTCAAAAATTACTTTAAAAAAGAAATCTTCAGTTGTTAGTACCTATAGAATGAAAGTCACCTCCTAATCTTGGTCCACATAAAATAAACAAATTGAATTTTAGGCTTTCATCATACAGCAGGGCTGCTTGAGCTCCAAGCATTTTAGTAGATGTTTTTTTGAAAACTTTGCCACATGTTATCATCCTCCTTACATATTGGTACCAAAAATGAGGATTTCAACACCAGCCCTATTAACATTTTATCCTAATGAAATAAATAAAACATCACTCAAGCCCACTACATGTTCTTGTATTTTCAGGAGTCCCATTATTACTTTTAGCCAATCAATTGGCTAAAATTAAGCTTCATTTGGCTATCTCCTATGACTGCTAAATGTTTCAACATCACTGCTGTTCAAAATATTTTATTTTACAAGTGGAATCACACTCTTTGTTCCGAAGACGTAACTCTGAACATGTGTTTTAATATACCTCAGTGCAAGAGAGGTCATCTTATCAAATTATCCAGATAACCGATATTAAATGAGAATGTTTAATGTTTTGTAGACTAATGAAATACCAAATTTTCAAGTAATAAGAAAACACAGCCAGAAAGAAATATTCCATTAAGGTTGCCTTGCAAAAAAGTAAGTAGAAGCACACACATATACACACACACACACAAATATAAGAATGATTTACCCTGAGTTCCTCAAGCTTCTCTCTTATTTCAATAAATCCCAAATGTAGTTTTCCCCCAAAGTGGTCAGCAAGTCGTCGGTCATTGTCATGAAGACCGAGATAAGCCGAGCACACTTCACAAACCCGTAGCTTCTGCTGCTGAAAGCTGGAAGCAGGCATAGAATTCCTGTATACTTCCTAAAAAAACAATTGACTCTTACTTCTCAATGCACAGAAATACAAAGATAACACTTTACCAAAGATATACTACAAATTGATAACTGAATTCAATGTACACCAGCACACCCTTTAGTCAATTCACACTATTTATACATCAACTGTCTCATTAAGATATGAGGCACGTTCCTTATTTTGAAGATTGGACATATATAAAAGCAGGACATCAGCAACTGGTTTTGCAAATTAAACAAAGTGGGATGATTATTACCTTTACTTAAGATCACACTACTTGGAAGGATGAACAAATTTTTCATATGCAATAAGGAATACATGTTAACACTACAATTACTGTGTTAACGTTTTATGAAAATATTACATCAGTTTTAATTCTGAACCCAGTTTAAAACAGTAGTAGTTTCCTGAGAAATCCACCTGCATTTTAGTAAACAAGTTATCTGAGCAAAATGTATCTGTAGATACTCTGATAACAGACAAGCAAGACTCCCAGCAATCCCTCTGGCAAGAGCTGTGCAACCCAAAAAGATTAGTCAGACCAGCACACACAGACACAACTGTAGTGTCCACAGATACCAACTGGCCAACACAGCTAAACTAAAATAAATGCATCATCTGTGTGAGTATAATTTTAATAGTATAGGAGTGTATCTAAAGGTAGAAACTCTAACTGTACAGGATGCCACAAATTATTTATTTTTATATGAAGCAACTAGTTAAGGAAATTACAGTAGATAAGACATCTTGCATTACATAGATGCCAACCAGTTTAATACTGGACTCTGCCCTCTCCATCCACCAACCTTTACACAATCAACTTACTTCTGCTTCTCTCTTCTTTATCCGAGCCTTCTCCACTTCATCCATTACTTTTTGAGATTCTTCCACATTCCCATCAGCTCCAAGCTGTTCTACTTTGGCCAGCAGTTTCCCAATTTCTTCATTCAATTCATGAACTCTTTCAGCCTTGAAAGACAAGGAAAAGCCTAACACAGGAAATGCTTTTAATTGTGGAAAACAATCTGAACTACTACTGAGTTATTATATGCAAAGTTGTAGGACAGAGTTAGGAGAAACACGCAGAGATAACTTCTCCAGGTAAAAGTGAAATAGAAGTTGCCTCATGTAAAAACACACAGAGAGACTTAGTTACCATGTCTATGTACCAACTCCACAGCAGGATTTTGTTCACAAACTTCAAGTAATCACACTGTTGTCTATAGCACAGTCTCTTCCAAAATTAACATTTGCACAACCATTTCTCCTAATGTTCTCCTCTTTGTGCTTTAAAAGCAGTTTTGGGAAGGATAGAGAAAACGTCTTATTTCTTTCCCCTCCCGAGTATGAATTCTCAGATTAGATAGCTTGCCAAAGCCTTAAGTTGGCTCCTTAGAAAAGCAGACCTTCAAAGAGATTTCAGTAATAGTTTTACATGCTTACTTTAGCTGCAACTTCAGCACTGATCTCTTCTTGGGTTTCTGCTAGTCTTTTCTTAGCCACTTCTGTTCTCCTGTCACAGTCTGCAATAAATGACTGCAGGTGGTCCATTGCCTAAAACATCAATAAGAACACTGATCAATGCTGTCAAGAATATGGATATTTCATTAGCCTTAACACTTTACAGGTTTATCAAGACTTAGCTTTTATAAGTTTTTATTAGTGAAACTTTTGTAAAACAATAATCTAGCAGTTTATGGTGACTAATTGCATATATTAATACACAACACTTTCAAAATGAGTCTACACATTGTCATAGTTATAAGTACCTACAGAAATTTGAAAGTGAATCTGTCTTAAGTCCTCTCTAAGTAGAAGTGAGCATTTCTAACATGCATTAAAATTGTTCAAAGGATATTCAGGTTCACCTCAGCCAGTCACAACATGCAACAATGTAAATTTTTTCACTATGGTTTTAAGCTATTAAGTGTATTAACACCATCCCTCCAAACAACAGCAAAAAAAACCCAATCCTTTTTGTCCTAGTGAAGACTAACTTCCTAGCCAGGAGTTCAAAACTGTATTACACAAACTACAGTGTACGGAGACATGGCATATGATTTGTTATCCCCAATGCAATATGACTTTCTTCAATAAGCACAGAATTTAAGACTTTCTTCAAAGCATACACAGCCTTAACATTTGCTTGCTATTTGATAGCACTAAGACAGCACCCACATTTATGACCATTTGTTCCGTGGAAGGCTGTTAACAGTTCTACCCAGAGATGACTATCAATACAAATTAAATACTCGCATATAATTATGAAGTCTCATATATCTTTCATGTAACTGTGCAAAGGTTTCTCTGCCTCTTTCTATAAAATTACTTCCTAAAAGTTCTCCTACTGTGTATACCAAAACTTGGACTTTTGTTGCTCAGTTTATCCACCTAAGTACAGAAGTCATGCTTTCTCTTTCACCATTAAGACAAAATACATACATCCAGCTCAAAGAAGTAGTCTTGATCTTTGGATGCTATTTCATAGTCTGCCCTTAATGCCAGGTCATGCACCTTCAGACATTCTCCAAGGTCCATTCTCTGAAAAGAGACAGAAGGAAAACTTTTCAGAAGTGTTATAAGGAATGAAGTTAGCATGACTTTCTCTAACAGTCAAATATTCTGAAGCAAATAAACTCCCCTGTGTGAATAAAAGGACAGTTTAATAAAGTTGTTAGACAATACCAGATCTTTTTAATAAAACCGCACAAAACAGGAAATAAGCTGTTCATTCTGTCTGCTTTTATTACCTTATGATGGTTGTTTGCATTACAGAGTATCATTAATGTCCTGAAAAAAAGTTGTTTTACTGAAAGTTCAAAAAAGTGACTGAAGTGGGACATCCTGTACTGAATTAAAACATCTTAGGAGAACCAAGTTCCCTGCCAATAACTGTCAATTAAATGGTGTTTTGCCAATTAGTAGGCCCAGTAAAAAGGACACAGCCAGCAGCAAAACAACAATCCAGTACGTAGGTTCTATTTCACGTAAAGGGGTCAGTATATAGAGGATTGCTGGGGGTACAAACAAGTCAGATAGATCATGAATAACAGACATCAACCCCAGCGACCCCAGGAATGACACAATATCGCTCATAACAGATGGAACAAACAGAGACACGAGATAACCCACAGAGAAGATGGGAGACAACCAGGAGAACAAGGCAGTTACATATGACAGAAGTAACCCCATGTTGCCTCCCCACAACGCCCGCGTTTGTACGTGCCAGACCTGACTGTGATCCGGTTGCATGAGTGGTCAGGAGGTCCTTCCCCAACAGGAAAACTCTGTGAAGTGCGTCCACTCCACAGACAGACTCTCCAACCCTTCCTGCAAGTGGGCCCAGCTTTTATCCCCAAACAGGACACCTGGCACTTGTTACCAAAATGCAGGGCACCTGGGGCTTGTTTACCCAAGGGCTCTCCTTGCAAGGCCGGCTGCACCCTGGAGGAAAGCCAAAAGGTAAACTCATCCCCTTCTCTTAAAGGGCTGTAGGAACCACCCATATGTCAACCTTAATTCAGGGCTGGGGGTTCAGACCCCAGCACTTCAAATGGTCAGATGGTTGATCTGAACTGTCTGCAGGCTCCAATATACATGTTCCAGTTATATTCATCACCTGAAATAGCTAGAACCACAGTGCCACTGGAAGAGCTGCATAAAAACCATTCTTGAAGCATTTCAAGTAAGACAGCCAAAAATCAGAGAATCATAATGGTTGGAAGGGACCTCCAGGGTCATCAAGTCCAACCTTTATCCCATCATATTCCTAACCATTAGACCATGGCCTCAAGTGCCTCATCAACCCATTTTTTGAACACCCCCAGGGATGGCGACTCCACCACCTCCCTGGGCAGCCTATTCCAGTGCCTAACCACCCTCTCAGTAAAGAACTTCTTCCTAATATCCAACCTAAACTTCCCCTGACGCAACTTGAGGCCATTTCCTCTCGCCCTATCATTAGTCATTTGGGAGAAGAGACCAACACCAGCCTCCCTACAACCTCCTTTTAGGTAGCTGTAGAGGGCAATGAGGTCTCCTCTCAGTCCCCTCTTCTCCAGGCTAAACAACCCCAGTTCCCTCAGCCACTGCTCGTATGACTTGTTTTCTAGACCCTACTTAAAGTGATTTACAGAGGAGTCTTGATGAGTAAAGCAAATAAAGAAAGGTGAGAACATCCAAGGCTCCAGGCTAGACATAACTAAAGTTTATAGCAGCCATGCTTTGGCGCTGTTTGCAGTTTCTGTGCTTTTACTGAAGATTAAAAACAGAAAAAAAATCCTACATATTTGGAGAATCTTTCTTACAAGTGAAGATTCGTCTAGAAATAGTCTAGGCAAACACATGCAAAGCAGGATATCAGGAGTCCTTTTGCTATTGCTGAGCTCTGCCTACAGAACTTCTACTAACAACTTGCTAACCTTTTTTTGTAACACTTTTTTTATTTCTCAGTGTTAGATGGGCAATTAAAGCTACTTGATTTCCCAGAGCTGAGGCTTAGACAACTGTTCTTTCATCCCAAACAACCTCAAACTGAAATGACTTAGTAATAATTTTTGTCATACCATCCACAAAATGGATAGAAAGCCTTTGGTGCTAATACAGAAATATGGATTACATAAATTTAGTTTAGCAATTATGCATAGCTCTGCTTCAACCAAATCAGGTACCAAAAAAGAGAATCACATGAGTTAAGTATGAATAGACAAAGAAGAGCTAGCCAAGGACTTAAGTAATTGAGTGCACATTTATTTTACAGATAAACTATTCGGACTCTCTGAGTAGCTGACAATAATAACTGAAGCGGAGACTAAACTCTGATGTGATGCTGTTTCTAGAACATGAAGTTAAGGTGGCTTTCTGTAGGAATGTATTTAAAAGAAAATGACCATATAGTGAACCAGCCATACGGGATGTTGGCCTAGGCACGTAGCCGCATTCTAGAAACTACTTCAAAGGAAGAAAAAATAAGAAAAGAGCAATGACTGCTTCCCTAAGGAATGCAGGAGTGAGCAGATGCAGGGTGACCAATTGGACACTGCGGGAGAAGAACTTAAGAACCAACGGGAACTGAACTAAGCTGTATGTTTACCTTGTGCTAGAGACTTTTAACCAATTAAATGATGCGTGACCGGGTCTAGGGAAAGTAAGATTGTATAAAAGGGACAGACAAGGTAAATAAAACGTCTTCAGTTTGATTCACACTGAATGGTGCGAAGCCCAGTTTTTTCTCCTCAAATGGTGACCCCGACGTGATACCGACTTGCGCAGCAAGAGAAGAAGGTACAGGGGAAAAGCCCAGAAGGAGACAGACGGCACGGCAGGGCCGGAGACCGGGCGGATCGGACAGCGACCCGGAGAGGAAAACATACGTTACGACAGGACACCCAGTGAGGTGAGCAGCCGGGAGCGGAGATGGGGCACAAACTATCGAAAGAAGAAAGTACCTTAGTGAAAATTCTCCTACAGACACTCTCTAGGAGAGGAGTTAAACTCGATAAGCGTGCGCTCCGGAGGCTGTTAATTTGGTGCCGGGAACACGGATTCCCTGCTGAGCCTCAAAATGCCTTTAAAACTAAGATTTGGGAAGAAATCGGGAAGTGCCTGTGGGACGCAATCAGTAGAGGAGAAAAAAACTCAGCAGGGTTAGCTTTCACTTGGCGATTGATTCTAACAACTTTACAAGATATGGAGGTTGAGCGGGCAGCAGCGGAGCGGCGCGATCGGCATCCCCCCGCCCGCCCCCCCGCGCACTCCGGCAGCGGCGGCCGGCAGCGGAGCCGTACCCACCGCAGCGGAGCGGCTCGACCGGCATTCCCCCGCCCCGCCCCTCGCTGCCCCCCCGCGCACTGCGGCAGCCGGCGGCGGGGCCGTACGCAGCGCAGCGGAGCGGCACGATCGGTATTCCCCCGCCACCCCCCCCGAACACTGCGCCAGCGGCCGGAGCGTTCGCGGCTTCAGGGCCCTCGCCACCGGAAGCGTTCCCTGCCGGGATCAGAGTGTTCGACCGAATGCCTGTTCCGTCCCCCCCTATTCCAGCGGCGCCCCCGTTGGAAGAGGTGTCTGGGATGGAAGGAGAGGCAACGGACACAGACGAGCAATGGCCCGAGCCGCCGCCGCCCCCCCCACCTCCTGAACCAGACTTTCCTGAACCACCTCACCTGAGTGAATGGACAGACTATGCACCACTACCCCCTTCTACCCCACCCACGCCCACCTCCCCCGCCAAGCCGCCTGATCTTAGCAGCGAACCGCCCGTTTGGGCGCAAAAACTGTTGGAAAAGATGGAAAAGTTAGAAGCGGACATCCACAAGCGAGAGACACTGAAGGAGGAGGAGAAGAAAATCATTGCAAGATTTCAAAAGGACCGTGGTTGGGGGGTGGACAAGCTGGGACAAGAGATGGAGTGGGGGGCGGAGGCGGGAAATGCAGGGAAAGAATTTGATCCGGCTCAAAGATGGAGAGGAGTTATTCAAAATGCATTAATCGAAGGGGAATTCCTTCCAGCTGCATTCCCGGTAATGCTGGGGGGGACATCAGGAGGTTCTAGAAACCCGAATCACTGGGTGGGCTTCCCATGGGAGTTAATTAAGGAAGCCCGTAAGTCAGTACAACAGAACGGTCTACAATCACCATACACTCAATCGTTTATTCATAACATTTTCATGACTAACCTTATGACTCCTTTTGACAGTAGGGTACTTATGTCAATGATACTAACACCAATGCAGGAAGTTCTGTGGCGTTCTCGGTGGCAGGATGCAGTAGCATCTGCCGCAATAACAAACTTAGATCGTGCGGATGGTGACCCACTGCGCTTAGCGACTATTGACATGCTTATGGGTCAGGGAGATTTTGCCGATGCCCAGCGCCAAGCTCGATTAGATCCCGCTATACTGCGACAATCCGCTGAACTGGCAAGAGAGGCACTTAGGACTCTCCCTGAGGATGGAAAACCAACACCCCCATATACCTCAGTAAAACAGGGTGCAAATGAACCATATATGCAATTTCTAGATCGGTTGCAAAATGCGCTTGATAGGGCATCTTTATCTGATCCTGTGCGAGAAGCATTGCTCTTATGTTTAGCTGTTGAAAATTCTAACCCAACCTGCAAGCGTATTTTACAGCGTCTGCCTAGAAACTCCAGTATTGCTGAAATGATGGATGCTTGTTCGCGGGTAGGAACACCTGAAGAGCATGCTGGTTTCATGGCCTCAGCTTTTGCTGCGGCTATCCGACCCTTGGTACAACAAGGTAACCGTAATCGAGGCCCAAAATGTTATAACTGTGGAAGGTATGGGCACATTAAGGTACAATGTAAAGCTCCAAAAACCAAAAACACAGAGGAAGGCTTTGATGGTGTCTATAATCACTGTCAGAACTATGGGCACCATGCTAGTAAATATCGCTCCAAAAGGAGAAAGAATAGGATAGCGAATGCTCGCAGGCCAGGCGCGATGACACAAAATCGGTCTCAGGCTGCTTGGATGGCGTCGCCACCGCCACAGCAGGGAGTGCCCGAGTGGATATGAAAACAACAATAGAAACAACATTGACTGATTCACAGGTACAATGTATCCCAACTAATATGAGTGGTCTGCTAGGACATGAGTTAAGTGCCCTGTTAGGGTGTTCATCTACAACCCAAAAAGGTCTTTTTGTGTTACCTGCAGTAATTGATTCTGGTTTTACAGGCACTATCTCTATAATGGTATGGACGCCATCACCCCCTGTACACATACTGACAGGAGCAAAAATTGGACAACTCGTGCCATTCAAAACAGCAGTGCCTGTGGCTGGTAATCGCATAAGAGGAGCAGAAGGATTTGGCTCTTCAGGTCAAGCAGAAATTTATTTGGCAATGGATATTGGTAAATCAAAACCAACACAGCAGGTAACACTAAAAGAACCAGGGGGCAGTACCTGTGTAATCACTATGTTGCTTGATACTGGGGCTGATGTCACTATCGTCAGTCCAGATGCATGGCCAACATCATGGCCACTTGAAGTACCTGCGTTGTCAGTCATGGCAGTGGGAGGTATACAGTCTACCAGAATTAGCGTGCGCTTGTTTCAATGTACCTTGCGGAATGGGAGTGTATGTACAGTGCGGCCATATGTGATGAATGCCCCCATATGCCTATTGGGATGTGATGCACTAAGTCAAATAGGGGCACAATTGGTTACGAGCAATGAGGGTTTTTAATTCCAAAAAACTGGGACATATTAATTATTTGTGGGAGTTTGGCTTGTGAATAACGGACATGTAGTGTTAGAGCAGGTGCACGAACAGGCTACTGTGCAGGCGCTAGCAGCCAAGATTAGGCCTCAAGGACATACTGTCCTTGCAGAGTAGTACAAGAAACTAAGTTACATAAGATAGGGAACTAACAGGCAAGGAGGAGAATATGATAATTAGAGGCTGAAGCATAGGTTAAAAGTTAATGATTGATGTAGAAGTGGTCTAATGAAAACCTAAGAAAAAGATAATAAGATATGCTTAGTCGTGGTGATTTGACAGAAGAATGATATATAAGTAAATGTATCTGCGCAATAAATTGAGTTCTGCCGACCTCATATGAGAGTGCAGTCTCCCTCCGTCGATTCCTACAATTATTGATTTGAAAGACTGCTTTTTTACCATTCCACTGCACCCAAATGATTATCAAAAATTTGCCTTTTCAGTACCGTCAGTAAACAAATGTGAACCCATGAAAAGATATCACTGGGTAGTATTACCACAAGGAATGAAAAATTCACCCACAATGTGTCAATTGTATGTGGCCTGGGCACTTGCTCCTATACGAAAAGCATATCCGAAACTACTCCTGTATCATTATATGGATGATATTCTGATTGCAGGGGAGCGGCTGAACAGGGAGCAATTAATAGCTGAGCTGGAACAAGCGCTAAAATTAGGGGGACTGCAGATAGCTCCTGAAAAGGTACAAAAAACAGAGATATGGAGGTACCTTGGCTGGGAAATTACCAAAGCAACCATTAGGCCCAAAAAATTAGAAATTCGAACAAAAATATCTACTCTAAATGATGTCCAGAAATTGTTAGGAGATCTTAACTGGGTAAGGACAGTATGTAACTTACCAATGCAGAGCTAGCGCCGCTAATGAAACTGTTGGAAGGAGGAGGTGGTGCTCAGGCCCCTCGGACATTAACAGAAGAAGCAAAGCAAGCTCTAAATCACATAAGTACTAAGATTGTCACAGTTTACACGCATCGCTGGAACCCAGATTACGGGATAGGCCTATTGATTATTAATCATGAACAACATCCTTTTGCTTTGATAACGCAGTGGATTTTAGGGAAAGACCCACTGCACATTTTGGAATGGGTGTTTTTGTCACTGCAGCCAAAACGCACAATCACTACGCGAGTAGAAGCTTTTGCACAGTTAGTAATGAAAGGTAGGCATACAGTTGTAGAAATAGCTGGCTTTGAACTGACTTTTATAGTAATACCTTTAGTAGCTGAATATTTACAGTGGTCATTGCGTCACTTAGTACGTTACAGGTACTCCACATTCTCCAACGGGTCAAGCTAGTGTAGAATGGATGAACCAGAACACTCAAGTGCCTGCTTCAAAAACAAAAAGGGGGAGAAATAGGACTGCCACCTGCAGATAGATTGAATAAGGTTATATATGTTTTGAACTTTTTACGTCTGCCACAGGATAGTCTGGTACCCCCAGTCGTGAAGCATGAAGCAGGATTGAAAGGGGAGTTGGACAAGATAAAACAAGGACAGTGTAAAGTTATGGTTAAAAATGGAGTGACAGGAGCTTGGGAAGGACCGGCACAGCTAATAACCTGGGGAAGGGGATATCTATGTGTCGTTACAGATCATGGATCCAAATGGATACCGGCAAAGTGGGTGAAACCATGGCTGTCAGAACCAGATTCGCAGATGTCCTAGGCTGACATATGGATAGTTCCCATGGTCCTCTGAAAGGAGGGGATGAGTTTGCCTTTTGGCTTTCCTTCAGGGTGCGGCCGGCCTTGTGGTGGGAGCCCTTGGGTAAACAAGCCCCAAATTGGATGAGTGCCAGGTGTCCTGTTTTGGGAATGAGGACTGGGGCCACTTGCGGAGAGAGTGGAGTGTCTGTCTGTGAGGTGGACGCACCTTGCAGAGTTTTCCTGTTGGGGAAGGACCTCCTGACTCTCCCCGCAACTGGGCCTCGGTCAGGTTTGGCACTTGCAAATGGAGGCTTCATTGGGAAACAATTGAGGACTACTTCTGTATGATCAGTCTATTGACTTGGTTATCTCCCATCTCTTCTGTGAGAGACTTTGTTTCTTTGTTAATTCTACCTATTATTGAATTCCACCTATTATTGGTCACTATTGTATTAATGATTGTACCTTGTGTTTTCGAAAAGGCAACAAGCATGATTAAAGATGCCATGAAGAACGTATGGCTGGCTCAAGAAGAAAAAGGGGGAATTGTAGGAATGTATTTAAAAGAAAATGACCATATAGTGAACCAGCCATACGGGATGTTGGCCTAGGTACGCAGCTGCATTCTAGAAACTACTTCAAAGGAAGAAAAAATAAGAAAAGAGCAATGACCGCTTCCCTAAGGAATGCAGGAGTGAGCAGATAAGGGTGACCAATTGGACACTGCGGGAGAAGAACTTAAGAACCAACGGGAACTGAACTAAGCTGTATGTTTACCTTGTGCTAGAGACTTTTAACCAATTAAATGATGCGTGACCGGGTCTAGGGAAAGTAAGATTGTATAAAAGGGACAGACAAGGTAAATAAAACGTCTTCAGTTTGATTCACACTGAATGGTGCGAAGCCCAGTTTTTTCACCTCAGCTTTCTTTTCAGATCTTGAGCTACCTACAGCAACATTCCCATTTTGTCACTTTTACAACTACTACACGTTCCTTTGACATCAGAGATTACGTTATTGAATGTACTCTATATGGAGTGTAAAAATAACACAGAAAAACCAAAGCTACTTAAAACAGAGGGCTGACGTTGAGCCAAGCGTGACATAACAGCACATACTATCAATGCTTCTATGAACTGCATGCATCTTTGATAGGTTTTGAAAGAAGATACTCTGGCCAGTGTTTACACAGAGAATTTTTTCTAGCTAGAAAGATACTCATACCAAAGCAGTTCACATTCAGCAAGCTAAGTTTTTTTGTCTGTTTGCTTGCTTGGGAAGATCTGATGACTGTAAAATTTATATTGGAAGAAACAGATCTCTCCCTTTATCAGACTGTCAAGGCAACTACTGGGGTCTGTATGAGAAAATCCTTGCTACTGAAAAGAAGAACCTGCAGGTAAACTCTTTGCTGAGATCTTCCTTATGATGGAACTCACTTTTCATCTACACTAAAGATTTTGTTTCTGACAGATTTCTAACTTGTGATAAAGCCTGTCCTTTCTTGTAGGCAACACATGTTCAGAAGAGAAGCCTCTAGGATGATACAAGAATGTGTGATTTCAGTCCTCTGACTCCACTAACGAGGTTAACTTTTGCAGGACTTCACTAGCAGGAAAGAAATGCTGAACTAAAAAGAGGCAGAAATTATTACATTATTAAAGTTCTTAACAACCATTGAAAATTCCATATATCTTCAGAAGTATAGACATTTCTCCCTTTAACCATACTCTCACTTCTAAAGACTTCAAGTCCTTAAAATAGATCTTCACTGAAAGACAAAGCTAGCAGCAGTCTTTCTTATTTTAAAATGTGATGTTTCAGTATAGCCTGACTATATATTAAGATTGAAGCTAGACAACCACACAGAGAGAAACAAAAACCCCCTTCACCTAGATACATGAAACCCATTAAAATGGAATATGGGACAATAAGTTCACTTCCCTAGCACTGGTGAAACAAATTTAAGAATACATTTCAAGAGGACTGACATGATCACTTGCCTGGACAACAGAGCACTTTACAATTCACCACCACTGGGCCAAAGGCTGCAAATTGAGGTAGCTTATGCAAGCCTAATTTAATTTGATTTGCAAAGCTGAAGCAGTTCACATGACCAAATCAGTCCTGAACTGAAAAGCTGATACCCTCAAGCAGAATGCCTGCTTTCTGTAACACTACACTGGTACACCTAAGTTTTAAGCATGGAAATAGTTTCACTGAGCCTATGGGACTACTGACAAAGAAGTAATTCCAGACTAAAATACCTTACTAACACCTATCTGCAGATGTGTGAACTATTCAAACTTTTCTTCCACAGTAAAAGGAGATCTAGCCAGTACAGTCAGTGAGCCTAAATGGATTCAGCCCACCTTGAGAGGGATACCTAGTGGCAGGTGAACTGAATCCTCTAGGCTCCACTGCCTATATCCCTTCTGACTCCAGTGCAAGCTTCAACACCTAGCTCCTCAGCTGAAACGTAAATTTAGATGTCTTAATCTGGAGCTGAGTTCCACCCCTAATAAGCTTAAAGTTAATCACGTATGAAAGCATATTGCTAAACCAAGGTCTCAATCAATATCGTTTTAGTCAGCAAGAGTCCTGAAGAGCTGAGTGCAATAAATTCACGAGCCCCTAAAGATACACTTAACTGCAGGACTGACTCAGAGCATACTCTGAGGTCCGAATAAATAAAATGCAAGAAGCAATGTTCTTCAGCAAATGCACATAATACAAATACAGACAAAGTTAAACCATGGAGCAGAAAGAAGTTTCTCAGCCATGGTTTGCAAGACTACATACAGTATTTGTGACATTTTTTTTTTTTTTTTTTTTTTTTTTTTCCAACAGGGGAGCACAATCAAGCTAGTAAGAAAGCTGGATTGCTGCAGAAGTGTTGAACTGCTCAAGCTCTTCAAAGATAGCTAGCGGGTTACTACAAATATTGAGGACATTACTACTTCTAACCTTATTAAAGGTACTTGCTTTACATCTTCCCACCTTGTCATTTTCATTAGTACTCAGCTATTCATTAAGAAATGTACAAAGATAGAGAAAAAACATTCTTGCATATCTTGTAAAACCTGCCAAAGACAGCACAGGTTTGTACCATTACGGGGAGTCATCTGACTCCCACATATGTTGCTTCAGTCCTAATCTTGTAATATAGATAAACATAAACAAACATTTTTGTAATACTGATGAAAAATAATTCAAGAACTGTGGTTCGGGAAACTCCCCCCAAAACCATAAGCCTGATCATCAGCAGCTATTAAGGATTTTAAAAAAAAAAAAAAAAAAAAATCTAATGTAAGAGTGTTAACCCTTTAAGACAAAGAATTTTAAATAAAATTTGGTAACTTTAAGCAGTAAATTATTCACTGTGTGCCGGTAGCCAGGGTTTACAAAGTCTTACTAATCTTTCATTTCAAATTCTCAACTTGAAATGAATAAGCAAACTCTTAAACCACCAATTTATGCATATGAACCAGTGCCCAAGTGATCATTATGAAAAAAGCAGAGGACAAAAACATGAAAAAAAGTCAGTTAAAAAAAAAAAAGAGCTTTTGTTAGAAGCACTGACAAAAGCAGGTTCTGAACAGACACTGTTCTACAACCTTAAATACGAAGTCATTTCTGTGATCTTACCAATTAGTTTACTACGTGCGTCACACAAACTTCAAAACACAATTCAAATAAAAAGATAATCACAGAGCACAATAGATTTGGAATTATAATTTAATAAACTGGAAGAGGATGCTATAATTTTATCTTCGTTTATATTTTTGCTGTTGGGACTCACTATTCTAGCTATGTCTTCCATGTAGCCCATTATGCTCACTGCCCTTAGAAGCAGACCACAAAAAAATCCAAACCCACATTCTCCCTATCTCTCCCCAAAGTGACACAAAATCATCTCCTGCAGGCACTGAGACACCTCTGACTGCGTGACTTAGAATGTACAAGTCTACAAAACCAGAAATCTAGTACCATAACAACATGTCCCTAAATAAAATTAAACAAAATATGACTGTAACCTACTTAAATCAGGTGATTTTGGTAACAACTGAAGCTGACTAACAGACAACTAGAGAAATCTACCCAGAAAAGAGGGTAACTGATAAAAAATGAACTGTGCTGTTGGTAACAGCAGTCAGAAGAACTAACTAAATTTCAAAATACAGCTAATTCTTACGGCTTTACACTCCTAAATCAAGTATTTAGGGTTCCTTTAAAGACAACTTTATTGTTCCTTTAAATACAAAGTACTCTGAGGAAGCAGGATACATAGAAGTGCAAAATAAAGTTCAAAAAAGTAGGAAGCTGTGCACTGTTGTCAATCTAGACAACTGACATTTCCTACTAAAACTCAAAACTTTACTAATTTGTATGGATGCTTTTTTCCTGAAATATTTCTAATGTTAACCAAAGATAAATCTGATGAAAGAAACTTGAGGAAAATACCTACTGCAAGTGTTCCTGAAGTCTACAAATAACAAAAGACTTCATATGGTATTCTTATAAATAAGCACACACTTCATCTAACAATAGAAGAGATAATATATGCAGAAATCTGGAAAACAGAGTCTCCAATCTTCTAAGAAAAGTATACACACACTACTTGTACCAGCACATACTGCAGCCTGGGGGAACATTCTATTACCAAGGGAAATTAATTCTTTGGCAGACTTTGGGGTATTCGGCTGTTAAGGAAAAGAACACACTAAATTAACAGAGCCTACTCATATGAGCAGGAACAGTAATATGCAGGCAATTCATGTCCAGTATTTTACTGATAATCCAATCAGTTAAGAGATTTAACCTCGTAAGATTTTCCCAGATAACATTATTTCAGAAGCATAAGATTCTGGGTTTGAATTAAAAAAAAATAAATTAATTAAACCAAAACAAAACGAGTCACTAAGTCTTTGTTAACCTACAGATCTTGAACATGAAGATGCACCAAAATTCTCTAATCAAAACTCTGGAGAAAACTCCACAATAATTTTCCAAATCAACAATAAACTGTTCAGTCACACTACACACTTCTTGTCCTTTTAAAAGACTGTGCTATTAATACAGAAGGCCCATTTCTTCAGACCCATGATTAGGTAAAACAGCATAACGTCAAATGGGTCAGATAAAGCCTGTCTCTTAATCACAGAATCACAGAATGTTAGGGATTGGAAGGGACCTCAAAAGATCATCTAGTCCAATCCCCCTGCCAGAGCAGGAACACCTAGATCAGGTCACACAGGAACATGTCCAGGCGGGTTTTGAATGTCTCCAGAGAAGGAGACTCCACAACCTCTCTGGGCAGCCTGTTCCAGTGTTCTGTTACCCTCACTGTGAAGAAATTCATCCTCACATTTATACGGAACCTCCTATGTTCCAGCTTACACCCATTGCCCCTTGTCCTATCATTGGATGTCACTGAGAAGAGCCTGGCTCCATCCTCATGACACTCACCCTTTACATATTTATAAACATTAATAAGGTCACCCCTCAGTCTCCTCTTCTCCAAGCTAAAGAGACCCAGCTCCCTCAGCCTTTCCTCATAAGGGAGATGTTCCACTCCCTTCATCATCTTTGTGGCTCTGCGCTGGACTCTCTCAAGTAGTTCCCTGTCCTTCTTGAACTGGGGGGCCCAGAACTGGACACAATACTCCAGATGTGGCCTCACCAAGGCAGAATAGAGGGGAAGGAGAACCTCTCCTGACCTACTAACCACCCCCTTTCTAATACACCCCAGGATGCCATTGGCCTTCTTGGCCACAAGGGCACATTGCTGGCTCATGGTCATCCGGCTGTCCACCAGGACCCCCAGGTCCCTTTCCCCTACACTGCTCTCCAGCAGGTCAGCCCCCAACCTGTACTGGTACATGGGGTTGTTCTTCCCCAGATGCAAAACTCTACACTTGCCCTTGTTGAATTTCATTAAGTTTCTCCCCGCCCAACTCTCCAGCCTATCGAGGTCTTGTTGAATGGCAGCACAACCCTCTGGTGTGTCAGCCATTCCTCCTAGTTTGGTGTCATCAGCAAACTTGCTGAGGATACATTCTGTACCCTCATCCAAGTCGTTGATGAAGATATTAAACACCGGTCCCAGTACCGACCCCTGAGGGACTCCACTAGTCACAGGCCTCCAACTAGACTCTGTCCCATTAACCACAACTCTCTGGCTTCTTCCCTTCAGCCAGTTCACAATCCACCTCACTACCTGATCACCAAACCCATACTTTATCAGCTTATCTACAAAGATGCTGTGGGAGACAGTGTCAAATGCTTTACTGAAATCAAGATGAACCACATCTACCGCTCTACCATCATCTATCCACCTAGTTATTTCCTCATAGAAGGCAATAAGGTTGGTCAAACATGACTTACCCTTGGTAAAACCATGTTGACTGCTCTTAATGACCCCCTCATCCTTGATGTGCCTAGAGATAGTGCCAAGAACAAACTGTTCCATCACCTTTCCAGGGATGGAGGTGAGGCTGACCGGTCTATAGTTACCTGGGTCCTCCTTCTTGCCCTTCTTATAGATTGGAGTGACATTTGCTATCCTCCAGTCCTCAGGCACCTCTCCTGTTCTCCATGACTTACCAAAGATGATGGAGAGTGGCCTAGTAATGACCTCTGCCGGCTCCCTCAGCACCCTTGGGTGCATTCCATCTGGTCCCATTGATTTATGGATATCCAGATTGCTCAAACTGATCCCTAACCCAATCCTCATCTACCGAGGCAAACTCCTCCTTTATCCTGACTTCTTCTGGGGCTACAGGGATCAGGGGCTCCTGGGGAAAGCCTGCAGGAGGAAAGACAGAGGCAAAGAAGGCATTCAGCACCTCTGCCTTCTTTATATCCTCTGTCTCTAGGGCACCCACCTCATTCATCAGTGGGCCTATATTGCCTCTAGTGTTTGTTTTTTTAGATATGTATTTGAAAAAGCCCTTTCTTTTGTCCTTGACCTGGCTTGCAAGGTTAAGTTCTAAGGAGGCCTTAGCTTTCCTAAGTGCCTTTCTACATCCTCTGACAACTGTCCTATATTCCTCCCAAGTGACTAGCCCCTCTTTCCATGATCCATAAATTCTTTTTTTCCACCTGAGTTTGCCCAGCAGTTCCTTGTTTAACCATGCTGGTCTCCTAGCTCCCTTACTTGATTTCATACCCATTGGGACACTCTGATCCTGAGCTTGCAAGAAGTGGTCCTTGAATGTTGACCAACTATCTTGAGCCCCTTTACCATCTAGCACCCTGTCCCATGGGACTTCCCTTAACAATTGATTGAGGAGGCTAAAGTTGGCCCTGCGGAAGTCCAGGGTTCTGGTCTTGCTAGGTACTCTATTCCTCCCACACAGGATCCTCAACTCCACCATCTCATGATCACTGCAGCCAAGGCTGCCATCGACCATCACTGCTTCAACAAGACCCTCCTTGTTGGTGAGTACAAGATCCAGCAGCGCTCCTCTCCTAGTCGGCTTATCCACCATTTGCATTAAGTAGTTGTCATCAGTGCAGTGGAGGAACCTCCTAGACTGTGAATGGCTGGCTGTGTAAGTCTTCCAGCAGATATCGGGGTAGTTAAAATCCCCCATGAGGACCAAGGCCTGTAGTTGCGAGGCTGCTTTCAGCTGCCTGTAGAAAGCCTCATCAACTCCCTCGTCCTGATCAGGAGGTCTGTAATAGACCCCCACAACTGTATCGCCCATGCCTGCCTGCCCCTTAATTCTTACCCACAGACTTTCAACTTGCCCCTCATCAGCCCCTGGAGAAAACTCAATACATTCAAGTTGCTCGCTCACATAAAGAGCAACTCCACCACCTCGCTTCACTGACCGATCTTTCCTAAAAATGACATAGCCATCCATGACCACATTCCAGTCATGTGAGCTGTCCCACCATGTCTCTGTAATTGCCACCAGGTCATAACCTTTAGACCGCACACAGAAGTCCCTTTCTACCAGTCCCACTAAAAGGATTAAACTAGTCACTGTTTTTCTGGACCCAGAATTACATCATGGAACACATTTTGTGGTCCGATGACTAACTGCATTATGAAGAGGAAAAAAAAGATTGATATTAACAAAGTAGTTTAGTACTCCAAGAGCAGCAACTGCTGAATCCAGTATGAGATAGATGAGAACGAACTCTCAGTGAGGACTAACAAACTGGGTAAACAGGCCCAACCTCCATGCTCAGTCTGCACCACAAGAGGCATTATTGCAGGATACCTATGACTTATAGTTCTGAAGATAAACATTTATTGCTTGCTGAAGACAGACATTGTGGAAAGCTTTGCTTATAGAAATTAGACCACAATAAAAAGCTGTCAAATTAATCTCTTAACAGTATCTTCTTGTGGATTCTGACCAATGACTTCGTATTTATAACATACTGTTATGTCCCATATCTTCCCCCAACTATGAGCTATTTTGCTCATCACACAACCAAAACACTGGACAACATAACAGATAGGTGAAGAGGATCATATTCTTCTCCCCCCCCCCCCCTTCATTTTGTTTGGACAGTAACACACAGAATGGTTCAAAATAAAACTACATATGCATCAATACACAAAGCATTGTTATCAATTTGCTATTACTTATAAAAAGAGAATGACTTGGAGGTAAAGAAATATGTGCAAGATCTTCAGTGTGAATTAACTTCAGTAAATGTGACACAGCATATTAACCTCAAGACACCTGATTTTTGTGTTATGACAGAACTTTGCTATACAAAAGAAAAAGGAAAGAGTATCTTTAAGGACAGGAAAAAAAATTAGGAAGCCATGAGACAAGAAGCTCAACAAGTGGGTCCTTTCGATTCCATTGCCTTTTTTATTAAGACAAATGCTAAATCCTCTAGTTTAGTTCTGCTACTTATTAAGCAACTTCTTAGCAATTACAGTTGCAGCTACTTTTGCAGGGACTCTTAACAAGAGGAAAGGATTGACTGTAACTATTGATCTGTCAGTACACATGCCAAAATTAATAAAACAAAATTAGTGTGCGCATGCATGTTTGAAGCCCTTTAGGCAATCAAAAAAGTTAAGGTTAATTTAAAATCACAGCTACTTGGAAAGCATATTAGAGGCAAGGTGACAAGTAAATCAGTTACCAAGTTTACATTGGTAACTGAACTACATTTGCAAATGAACTTCCTTCTGTATTTCATTAAAGGTTCCAGTCAAGTTAGCCATTCGGAGTGATATGGCAGGGAGAATTAATAATGCTTCAAATAATACTTAAGGCAGGTTTTCCAGTACTTAATTTTCTCCTCTGCGACAGGGTAAGAAAATGTGCCAACATGAATAAGGAAAGCTACCAAAGTACAGCATTAAGAATGGCAGGCACATGAGACTCTGCATATCATCATGCTACTGTTAATTCCTCTAACACCACAGAATATTAGGTTAAATAATCTATGCAATGTAACTTACCTGGCCTTAGAGCCACAAAGATGATTAAGGGAGTGGAACATCTCCCTTATGAGGAAAGGCTGAGGGAGCTGGGTCTCTTTAGCTTGGAGAAGAGGAGACTGAGGGGTGACCTCATTAATGTTTATAAATATGTCAAGGGTGAGTGTCATGAGGATGGAGCCAGGCTCTTCTCAGTGACATCCAATGATAGGACAAGGGGCAATGGGTGTAAGCTGGAACATAGGAGGTTCCACATAAATGTGAGGAAGAATTTCTTCACAGTGAGGGTAACAGAACACTGGAACAGGCTGCCCAGAGAGGTTGTGGAGTCTCCTTCTCTGGAGACATTCAAAACCTGCCTGGACATGTTCCTGTGTGACCTGATCTAGGTATTCCTGCTCTGGCAGGGGGATTGGACTAGATGATCTTTTAAGGTCCCTTCCAATCCCTAACATTCTGTGATTCTGTGATCTTTTGAGGTCCCTTCCAATCCCGAACATTCTGTGATTCTCGAAGAATAAGCTACCTTAATCAGGCATGACAAGGTAAAGCATGGGCACATTGACAAAGTTACTGGGCATGTGTCAAAGCCCCTTGTTTGCTATGCTCAAGCAGAGGAACCTCTACTACAAAGTACAGAAAAATCCAAGTAAAAAAAGTGAAGTTATTAATATGTCCTAAGTGGAGATTTTCAAGTTGCCTTAGAACTGTAAAAATGACACAATAACTGAATGTTGTACACTGTCTCCATCATGTTCAATATATCTCAGCTTCTAGAAATTAAATTATTAAACTTTCAACTGTTTTCACTAAAATATTTCTGAAGAAAGATCATCTCTCTTCCCTTTACAAATATTTGTGGGATAATTTCTCACTGCAACATAAAGTTTTAAGAAAGTAATTTCACAGTTTATGTATAATTTATAGTTCCTTTTATTTCTACTAGTTGCAACAGTACCAGCTTAAAAACACTTTGCTATAGCACAATTGATGTAGGTAACCCCACGTATTTTAGATTTTTTTATGTTATAGCAAACAATGAATTTTTAAGTAATAATCATCAAATAGAATAGGAAACTTCTAAGAATAATTCCATGTCCCATAAGTTAGTTGTTTACAAAAGTTCCTCTAAACTACCAGAGAACACTAGATAGATACTTGCTGAAAACCATGAAGTTAAAAGACATTACAAAGAACAAATATAACTTGATTTCTCCATTCTTATCTAAATAAAACACAAGACTTAGCTACATACAGTTCCAGAGAGCACATCATGAGGGCAGCAGTTGAGAAGGTGACTCTTACACACTCTGTCATCACTAAACTTGATTCGCTGACGGGTCGTGTCACCTACAATATAGAAATCAACACATTCCAGGTTAGAAATCTGGGGAAGCCAGACATGTTCTATAGGTTACATGCAAAATGCTAGAATTGCCGTCACATAGTGAAGGCCTATGGAAACTAGGACTTAAAACACTGTATGCTTCTTTGCCAAATAACACCAAAACCACAAATAAATCTTTTAATGCTCTATAAGGCTATTTCAAAATCCTCTCACACTTTCCCTTTAAAAATGCAGCGTGAAAAGTGTTTGAAACCAGAAAGACAGCATTAGTTTAAAAACACTTTGCTACAACAGCATTTGTTAAATGAGCTATAAAACATTCTATTTAGATTTTGAATGAGTGATGTATTTGTATGCAAGAAATAGCATAAAAAGCAGCCTCGCAAACACAAGATGATATGCATCTTCACCAAATCTCACCTGATACTCATTTTAGGAATTTGCTCTTGGATGCAATGCACCCTCTTACTTCTGATGGGAGTTGCGTAAAGAGTTGGCAGAATAATGATTTTAAATGCTTACAAACCTGAAAAAAAAGTCAGTCAGACATATGGACATAGCCTATATGCAAAACTATTTTACAGATGTTTGCAAATCTCTGTATCATAAGCCTTCCCCCACCCCCCATGCTGTTTGTTGGGTTGAGAACATCTTAATTATATCTTCATTATGGCAGGTTGTAGTTCCTGCATCATCAGAAGCATCAACCTGCTCACACACTGAGGTCCAATTTCCAGTTTAAATAATCCCATGTGAGAGCAAGACCTAAAGTCTTCAGAACAATGTAACCAGCTGATATTTTGGGGATATGCTTTGCCAATTACTAGGCCTAGCACAAAGGATGCAGCCAGCAGAAAAACAAACCAGGAACCAGATTCTATTGCACATAAAAAAGTCAGTATATGGGTGATCGCT
This sequence comes from Podargus strigoides, assembly GCA_028020825.1. Lineage (NCBI taxonomy): Eukaryota > Metazoa > Chordata > Aves > Caprimulgiformes > Podargidae > Podargus > Podargus strigoides. Next base: position 25,717,342 of record CM051662.1, on the reverse strand, counting down.
GGGGGTACAAACAAGTCAATCAGATTACACATAGCAGACACCAACCCCAGCGACCCCAGAAATGATACAACACGGCCAATAATCAGTGGGACAAACAAAGCAAGGAAGTCACCCATGGTAGAGAAAGAAAACAGCCAGGCCAAGAGACAGATAATATAGGAGAGAGGTAGCCACATATAGTTCTCACAGAGCCCATGTTCACAAGCACCAAACCTGACTGGGACCCAGCTGCAGGGAGAGTCAGGAGGTCCTTCCCCAACAGGGAAACTCTGCAAAGTGCATCCACCTCACAGACAGACACTCCACCCTTCCTGCAAGTGGTCCCAGCTTTTAATGCCCAAAGCAGGACACCTGGCACTCATTTACCCAATGGGGGCACCTGGGGGAAAGCAAAAAGACAAACTCATCCCCTCCTTTTGAAGGATCATGAGAACCACCCATATGTCAACCTTAATTCAGGGCTTGGGGTTCAGACCCCAGCACTTCATTCAGCCCTTGGACATATGGGTGGACCACAGCCTCCATACCATTCGTAGGTGTACAGGCATCTTTCTTTATCTTGAATTAACCTCAGTCCATCACTACAGATGTTGCTGCAGTCATCTTGGCCGTTGCTTCATGTTCTTCACTGTCACAGCCGTTTTCATTGGAAGATCAGGTTCAGTCACATTTCCAGTATGCCACGACAGACCAGGTTGACTGTGGTCTGGAGCTGATTTCATCTACTTGGCACAGTTCAGCATTAAGTCGCATTGCAATCCACGAGATTGATTCAGTATACATTTTCTTCACGTGGATGTTCTCACACCCCTGGCGGCGCCGCGCAAGATCTACAGTACAAAACTCTATACCATTTAGTTATTCCCGCAAATAACATTTATTTGCGGGGACATGTTCCCATTTTTCCTGTCTGGGTCTCATAATTAGGATGGTGTTATCTTTTCCTACAGCCATCACTTCGGCTGGCTCAGGGGGCCCACTCGGCCCTTGGACCCATACCTTTGCCCCATTACTAAAGTTGGTGGATCCAAATCCTTTGTCCCCACGAACAGTAGTAACTTGGGGTGGGTCCCCCTTCCTTACTGTTGTTTTCAAAATTGGTAGTATTAATAGTTGTGCTATTCTATCCTTGGGTCGAATAACCAAATCTTCTTCACCATTGTTTAACAGGATTACTTTAATCTCTCCTTGAAAGCCGGCATCAATCACTCCTCCCATGACGTGAACACCTTTCAGGGCTAAGTTTGAGCGAGCAGTTATCAGACCAAAGTGTCCTGGGGGAATTTGGACTCCTATCCCGGTGTTAATAACCCTTGTCTGGCTCCGGTTTATCTTTACCAGTTCTAATGCATAGAGATCTAGCCCAGCAGCCTCTGGAGTGGCCCGGTAGGGTGCCATCGCACCCGGGACAATTTCCCAGTAGATCAACGTTTCAGTTACTGCTAAAGGCTGTATCTGGAGATTGGGCATAGTCATGCGCATCAAGGGCGTCTCCATCTCCCCAGTGGGCCTATTGTTGAGGGTATGGAGCGCATCCGTGAGGTTAGTCCTCCATCGGGATAGCTTTCCATTTCCCAGCTTTTTTAGCTGCTCCTTCAATAGCCCATTCATTCGTTCGATTAATCCTGCAGCCTGGGGATAGTATGGTATATGGAAGACCCACTGAATATTATGCTGCTCCGCATATTGTTGTACCAATTTGTTTCGGAAACGGGACCCCTTATCAGTTTGGATTTGTAAGGGGATCCCATAGTACAGAATCATTATATCTATGGTAGAGGCAGTACTATGGTGTGTGGCTTTCTTGCAGGGATAAGCTATTAAATATCCTGAGTAAGTGTCTACTGCGGTGCAGATGTATTTGCACCCTCGGTCCTGGGGTAAAGGTCCGATGTAGTCCATTTGCCAGATTTGTCCTGGCAATTTCCCTCTTCCCAGTTCTCCTTTTACGATATTTGGTACCGGGCGTTTATGAGTGTGTTGGCACACGGGGCACTGGGCAATTATTGTTTTGATCATATCCAGTGACATAACTATGCCACGCTCTTGGGCCCACTTGTAAGTGGCCTTCTCCCCAAGATGCCCACATTTTTGGTGTGCCCATTTCGCCAAGCCTTCATGGTCCCCCTCCTGAGGGAACTCCAGTCCGGCTTGGGAAATCTTTGCCCGGTTATCGGTGACAGAATTGTAAAGTCGCTCAAGTGAATTTATGTTGCTATGAGCGTCAACATGAAACACTGTCACCTTTGTCCTTTGAACCAATTCCCAAATATCCTTCCACATTTCCTTTCCCCAGACCGTTTTAGAATAAATTTTCCAGTCCTTGGCTACCCATGTTGGCAGCCAAGTAGCCAACCCATTAGCCACTGACCAAGAATCGGTATACAGGTGACACTCCCCTAAAGCCTCTTGTTTTAAAGCCATATATGCTGCATATAACTCAGCATATTGGCTACTTTCCCCTTCTCCTGTGGTCTCCAAAAATTTTCCTGCGTGAGAGTGATAAGCCACTGCTTTCCAAAACCTTTTCCCTCCTATATATTTAGCTGACCCATCTGTAAACCATGCATGTTCCCTTTCAAGAGGTAGCAATTGATCCAGAGTCTTCCCCCACTGCACAGGGGATTCCCGTTCAACTATAGGATCAGGCTTTACCTCTTGATCCTGCATGGGGGCAGCCACTATTTGTTCATGAAGGGCAGCAACACCACCAGGTCCCACCTTTGCTCTGTCCTGGATGTACCATTTCCATTTGATAATGCTTGATTCTTGAGCATGCCCTATCCGGTGGGTCTTTGGGGAGCTTTTAACCCACTGCATAATAGGGATCTCAGGGCACAGAGCCACTTTGTGGCCTATCATAAGCTGTTCAGTTTCTACCAAGGCCCAACAGCAGGCTAACAGTTGCTTTTCAAAGGGCGTGTAGTTGTTCACTGCCTCTAGCAACTTTCTTCCCCAAAATCCCAAGGGGACTTTTCCCTTGTTTTTGTCAGAGGCTTCAATTAGCATATGACCCATTTACAGATACGTTCAGTTCTACTTTGCCTTCCTGCATGGGCCATAACTCTAAAGCCCTTTGAATAGCCTCTTTAGCCCACTCAAAGGCAGCCTACTGCTCATTTCCCCATTCAAATTCATATTTCTTCCTAGTCACCTTGTATAATGGGGCCAAAATCTGTCCTAAATGGGGAATGTGTTGTCTCCAGAAACCAAACAGCCCGATAAATCTCTGCACCTCTTTCTTATTCTGTGGTGTTGCAAAGTCAAGGATCTTTTGTCGAGCTTTAGGTAGTATTTCTCGATGACCACAGTGCCAATGGATTTCCAAAAATTTAACTGAGACGGCCCTTGGATTTTAGTTGGATTAATCTCCCAGCCTTTCTGCCTCATATGCACTAGGACCACTTTGAGCATTTGTTGTAATTCAGTCTCATTGCTCCCCTGAATTAGGATGTCATCAATACAGTGGACAATCTGCATATGAGGGGGAAGCTGTACCTCATACAGGTGCTCAGCCACTATTCTATGACAAATAGTTGGACTATGCACCCATCCTTGAGGCAACCTGGTAAAGGTGTACTGTCGCCCTTGCCATGTAAATGCAAATTGATCCCAATGCTCTTCTGCAATTGGGATCGTAAAATATGCATTGGCTAAATCAATGACGGCATACCACACGCCAGGATGCCTCTGAACTCTTTCTATCAAAGTGACCATATCAGGTACAGCTGCCGCAAGAGACGGGGTGCTCTTGTTCAGTTCCCTATAATCCACAGTCATTCTCCAGGATCCACTGGCCTTCTTAACTGGCCAGACTGGACTATTCCACATGGTGGTAGTCGGTTTTAAAACTCCTGCAGCCAGTAAATCTTTGATTGTTTGGGAAATTTCTTCATGACCGCCTGGAATCCTGTACTGTTTCATGGTTACGACCTTGGTCGCAGCTGGAATTTGAACAGGAGGCATCTTTATCTTTCCTACTAGGATTGCCCGGTTACTGATAGAACTCCTTACCCCAAATTGGTACCGACCATGAGGGAGATTCAAAGTAAGTCCCTTCAGAATATCTATTCCGATTATATACTCTGGGATCGGAACAATCATGACTGTATACTGTCATTCTGGAAGGTGTCCAATTCTCATATTAATTTGGGTTTGTACCGCCTCAATTTGCTTTCCGCCCAACCCTGTAATAATCACGGATTGCCCTTTGAATTTCTCAGGGTTCCCATAGATTAAGGAGGCCTCCGCTCCGGTATCCACTAAAGCTTTTACTATCTGAGAGGACCGGTTTTTCCAGAATATCTGTAGCTCCACATGAGGTCACCGGTCCTCCCGCGCCCAATGTACCGGAGCTTGGCCAACATTTCAGAAGGAGTTATAATGCCTAGTTTCTTGTGAGGGATATAGGTCAGAGTACCGCTGCCACTCGTGGTTCCTCTCTGGAGCAACAGAGGGCCCGCCGTGAGCAGAGGCGGGGTCCTGCTGAGGTTCCAGAGGGGGTGCTGTAGGCTGAGCAGCTCCGGAATCATATGCCTGATAATTTTGCACCTTCCTACGGGGTTTCTGTAACCTTCTCTGTTTATACATCCTCTGTAGTTCATTGGTATCAAGACCATCAATCCTAGTGAGAGGTACACCATCTTTTAGCAAACCTTTAAACATTTGTCCTCGAGACATCCTATATTCGGGATTTTTAAGGCGTCGGGTGTCGCGATTCCCTGTACTCTCCCAGGGGCCCCGTTGACGTTGGAATTCTCGATACCCCTGACGCTCCCGGGGGCCCCAGTCTCCAAGGTCACCCAACTGCTGCATCTTCTCAATTACATCTCTAATGGGATTCCCTGTTTCACTAAGTAGGAGAGTCACAAGAACATTCTTATATGCCGGTGGAGTGGTTTTAATGATTACATTTCTCATGGGCACAGACAATCTAAGCTGCATTAATACCTCAACATGTCCAACATGAATGGCCAGTTTCATTCCGTCTTCCTTTACCCGCTGTATACCATCCCGCAGAGTATACCACGGTCGGTCAGAGCCTGGCCAGCTATTCTCTAGGGGGCATTTCGCCTTGCACCCTGCAGCAGCTACAGCCAATAGATTGGTACTCTGATCGTTATTTCGAAACGCATCCTGCACAAGAGGGTCGGAACTCAATGTTACAAACTTTTTACAATCCAAGTTATCCAGGCTAACCCCTGATGCTCCCTGATCATACAAACATACCATCCAAGCAAGCAGGGGCTCTCCTGGTCTCTGACTAAACCGTGCAAGAATATAATTTACTTCTTGCTGTGTAAAATCCTCCATCGTGGGTCTGTTCACTGGCGGCTGGTGTTCGGAAAAATTCTATCTTTCTCCTGATAACTGGTCTTGCATCTTCAGAGTCATGTGAGGCACCAGCCCCATTAGACTCTGCAGGGTACCAAATATCATCATCCGAGTCATCAGGGTTACAGTGCACATCCACCTCTACAACTTCTGAGTGGACCTTTTTATGATTAGCGTGCCCCCTTCTCTTCCCACGTTTACACTGGGCAACTTGTACTGTAGCCTTCTCAGGTACAGCTTGGCAAGTGTCCAGCTTGTCAGTAAGGAGCTTGTTTAAAGATTCTTAAGTCACAATCTGATCCCACATGTGGGAACATTCTACCAGTAATTCTTCTTTCTGCTGGTGCTGTTTCTTATATGCTGTCAACAAAATCCATCCCCATCTCCCAAAGGCTACAGCATCCCGTGCCTTACTGGAGAACTTTTGAATAGTTTCCAATACATCCTGCAGTTCAGCCTCTACCAACCGCTTCTCCCACTGTTCACATGGTCCCCCAAATTTAACCCATTCAAGAGCCAGCGAACTGTACACGGGATCTTCCCAACCGGGAACGTCAGACAGGGCCATCCTTGTTGCCCATTTTATTTTGCCAATTACTAGGCCTAGTACAAAGGACACAGCCAGCAGAAAAACAAACCAGGAACCAGATTCTATTGCACACAAGAAAGTCAGTATATGGGCGAACGCTGGGAGTACAAACAAGTCAATCAGATTACACATAACAGACACCAACCCCAGCGACCCCAGAAATGATACAACACGGCCAACAATCGGTGGGACAAACAAAGCAACGAAGTCATCCATGGTAGAGAAAGAAGACAGCCAAACCAGTAGTTGGATAATATAGGAGAGAGGTAGCCACATATTGTTCTCACAGAGCCCACGTTCACAAGCACCAAACCTGAGTGGGGCCCAGTTGCAGGGAGAGTCAGGAGGTCCTTCCCCAACAGGGAAACTCTGCAAAGTACATTCCCCTCACAGACAGACACTGCACCCTTCCTGCCAGTGGTCCCAGCTTTTATCCCCAAAGCAGGACACCTGGCACTCATTTACCCAATGTGGGGCACCTGGGGCTTGTTTACCCAAGGGCTTTCCCTGCAAGGTTGGCTGCACCTTGGAGGAAAGCCAAAAGGCAAACTCATCCCCTCCTTTTGAAGGACTGTGGGAACCACCCATATGTCAACCTTAATTCAGGGCTCAGGGTTCAGACCCCAGCACTTCAGGATGAGGGTGGGAATATGTTTTCCTTCAAGTCATAACATGATAGTTACCATTTGAGATTTGGAAGAGAAATCACTGCTACAGCTCTCTTATTAAGGTGTTTTATCATGCCTGTGTCTTAACCTCTCTCAGGATATATCTATCAATTTTTTTAAAACATAACACTTGTTGAAATCTCTTATCATTGAAAACCTAGTGATGAATTACTGAAGCAAGGATGGCTGCTGGGAGGGGGGGAAAAAAAGACAAATAATGAGTTCAGATAGCAGCTTTTTCCATTTCATCAAGTATTTTAAAGAATGTAGACACATTTTGCGTTTATTAAAAGTTTTTGATGGCTTCATGACCTGAAACACTGAGAATGTTGAATCTATTAAACAACTCAAGAAGCCAAACTCGTTACTGAGGTAACTACAACAGAGGGGAATAAAATACCCATATCCTATTAGTCAAGCCTTTCTTACTATTGTATAATCAGATTTTAAAGTATCAGTTCTATGCATAGGATGCTAATATATAACATTTTCAGATGGGCCAAGTTTCAGATTATTAAGCAAACAAAAGTTTCAAAAAATACCACATGCTTAATGTGCCTGTGGGATACAAAAGTTAGAACCTGTAATCTACAGGCTGAAGACAGCTTCAAAGCAGTTCAACAATAGGTTTTCTAGAGGGTGATCTTACTGCTTAGTTATACTGACACTACTAAAAAAATTTAAAGCAATCCCTTTATAATCATGCCTGCTACTGCAGTAAAGAGTTTTGAGGTTTGCTTTTTTTTTTTTCCTCCTGCTTTTTAGGAGGTGGATCCATATTTATTTAAACACATATTTGTGTTTAAATAAAATATTCAGCCACTGAATATTGATCCATATTTATTTAAACACATTCATTAACACATCTGAAAAGTTATTGATAACTTATGGCTCGGCGAATGCGGGGCCTTTCTCACACTCCCTTGCAGATTGATGTAGGCAGGCAAAGATGTATTGAACCTTTATAAATAAAACAAGGGGCCAGATTGTTCAGTTTGTATAGAATAATAGACTCTGCCAGCAATTTTAACACAGCATCTAGAAATACATGTTGACTGTAAAGATTCTTCTATATAAAGACATATGAATAAAATCAAGAAAAGTATTTAAAAAATACAGCTGATGGCCTAATAGCACTAACCTATCAGGAGTCAAGGAGTTACCAAGACCAAAAAATGGCTGAGAGGCTCATGGTTGCTTAGGTAAAGTTGGCAAGTAGTATTTTCACAGATGTTACCTCAGTGTCAAGATGTAGTTTTTTTCATACCTCTACCACAACCAGGAACTGATGCTATAGCTGCAATATAGTCTTTTATCATCTAAGTGGCTAGCATGATAATCACAATTACCAAAATGAAATAAAACAACATCGGAAAAAAAAAAAGTTAGCAGAAACTGACCAATGTCAGCTTCAAGAACACATTCCCCATTTACATTTTATTCTTCCTGCATTGGGCCTTTGGTCTAGAATTTAAGAGACTTTCAGAAAGGCTCCCATACACAGAACATTCAGATATTTACCTTTTCTTTCCTGTGAAAAGCAGTTTTGTACATCTGCATTTATTTTTAATCTATGCTGTTTCAGATGGAAAGGTTTATCAAAAAGAAAAGGTCTCATATACTATGTCCTAACAAAGACTGAATTTCGCATCCCTCTGGCAGCTCGTTCCAGAGCCTGACAGCCTCAGAAGAAAATGCTTTTATTTCTTCATGAGTTTTGTGAGCTCCGATACCCATCAATAGTGCAGACCTGTTGGCAAAGGCAGAAGATGCATTTTGCTGCTGACCTACAGATGAATCATCTCAAGTAGGTGGTAACCTGAGGTCCACATGGGTTGCTGGGGTAAGGGTGGAATAAAATCTATAGATCCACTGTATACTTGATGTTCAGCCTATAGCAAAACAGACTTCTGAAGATGCCTTCTAAGAATTAAACCAGCATGAATAGATGAGTTCTTAAGCCAAGGACTTCACTGGTATGCCAGATAACCAGGACGCTACTTCTCTCTGTCAAACTGTACTTAGGTTGATATATTCTCTGTATGGTCGAACAATCAAGTGACTGCTAAGCAGTATTTATGAGTATTTTTAAAAAAAAAAAGGTTTTATATGTTCTGTAGGAAGGAAATAATACATCTAGGTACCAAGTAGTTGCAGTCATCTAAATTTAAGAATTATCCTTCAACATTTATAAAGGGGACACTATCACTGATATTTCAGACCTTATTACAAGTTCTATTTTAATAGGTAAATAATTAAATTTGCTCAGAATAGCAACTTATTTAACCCTGCCTCTGAAGAATAGCAGAGTATTCAACTACTTGATCTTTAGGACTCATGCGTATTAAAGAAATCAAAGCAATTTACCAGGGCATCATAGGAGGCAACACCTATTACTATAAGCCATCCTTGTGTTTCCAAATAGATTTTCTCCATTAAAAAGCCATCATATGATTGATAAAATTTATTTGGAGATACAGAAAAAATAAATTTTCCTCAAGAAGTAGCAGCTTTAGTTTTACTTAAAGTACCCATCCCAAACCACATTTCTATAAGAGATTACTTTCCAGATGAATGGAGAACTTTGAAACAGAACTGAAACCATTCAAGAAAAAAAGCCAAACATCAAGGAAATTTCAACACTTGCACACCTCATATCCTTTATAAATGTAAGGAAACTGCACACTAGGGACACAAATCTTAAAAGAGATGATGGCAGTAATTATAATCTTTTAAAGGAAATTTTCTAGATTGTATTAAACATGCTGACTACAGAAGTAACATCAATAATCAAGACTAATGCATACTGCTGATTAAGGAACATCCAGAGGTTAAGATCACAATATGCACTTGGACTATACAATTCACTTTGAATTTCCAAGTCCAACCTATTAACAAGCCTCTACAATGTCATTCTTGTTTGGTATATTTTAATCACAAACCAGCAGAATGAACATTTAAGTATCAACAATGCTTAGTATTATAATATGCTTATAACAATGATTTATTTGATCCAGCATCTTACTGTTCTGATGCATCCTAATATACCACTAACAACAATCCAGTGCATTGATGAGAATTACCCTTTATAACCCAACTGTAACCTCCAATTGCAAACTAACAGTGCAATTCATGCAAAAACAACAATGTGTATTTTCATATTTATGCCATTGACTTCCTGCATTAAGGAACACCAACCAAAACCAGTTAGCTTGCCACTCAGGTTTCTGAAGCATGAGTTCCAACATGTTGGCAAGGGACTCTGAAAGCTTTACTCACGAAGAGCTACTAACTGGGTGGAATATCAGGTTAAAGACTGCGTATCAAATTTCATCAGCAAAACAAGCCTTGTATAACAAGTATTCAACATCATTACTTAATTGAGACTTATGCAGTCACAGAAGATTCCGTTCCTGCCACACACTAAACAGGAAGCTAATTCTGAAATTCTCGGCACTAACACTGGAAACATCTTTACAGTAACACCTTTAGAATAATACATTTCTAAGCAGGATTGCTTCTGGTTTACACTATGACTGAATTAATACTTGTGAATGCAGAAAAGAGTGAAAACATTTTTTAGTTAATGCATTACAAATGGAACAAATACAGAAATTATTTTCTAGGAGGTATGAATATGTCCATTTGCTTCTTCATAAATGCCATTTCATACAGTGTCCCAAATCCAGAGAAGAAAAGAGTCCTTCACTGTTCCCCTCATTTTTAAGGGCTAAAGTACCAGAACTTTATAACAAAGCTGGCAAATACACACAGTTCACTAAACATGATAGTTGCTCTTAAATCCTTCTGATCACTCCTCATTGACAAATAGAATCTTTTCACGAAGTTTGTGTTGCTACTACTTTCAGATTACTGAGCTGATCTCAACTCAACATTTTGGACAGGTTTTGCAGAAATTCGTGTATACAAGATATCTTTTTCTGCCTTTATTTTGCTGCTGACCTATATTTGAAAGAAGAGCTCTCGGAGGAGGCTCTTGGCTCCCTAACCTGGCTCTCAGTCCAAAGCCACCCAAGTGGCTAGCAGTCCTCCAGTGACGGACATTATGGAAACTGACTTCAAAAGCACATAATACCTTCCACCTTCAAGTATAAAGCAGAATGGAAAACAAAATCTATGTACCCTGAAAATACCAGCCTCAACCCACTGCCCATCCTTAAGCATAGAGATCTCTTCATTAATCCCAAATGGAAACAAAGAAATTAAAAAACAGGTTACAAGTTCTAGACACCTGTTACCAAGGATGTCACCAAACACAGGACGACTTTAAGATAAGAACAGGGGTGTCACTTCAACGCCTCCCAAACAAGGACAGAAAAGTCACACATTAGTCGTCACTACTAAGGATAACTGAAGCAGCTAGTGTAAAACAGAAAAACTGATTAGGATGTGAACAGATGCAAAAAGGGTTTTTTAAGTTTCAATGCCAGAAGAAGAAGATCTAGAACAAGAAAAGTGCTTTGCTAATAACAGCTACAGAACTGAGTTAAAGACTCCAAACAGTAGTTCAGCTCAAAAAGCTAGCAGGTGAAGCACAAAAGGTGCTGATTGGTACTTCATACATAAGGGTTCTGCAGATTTAAAGGCTCCAAAGATTTTTCTGCTAGTCACACAGGATGTTAGGATGCTTGGGAGAGCATTCTCATGACCACATGTAAGTCTCAGAAGCACACACAAATTTACCTGTCTCTTAAGAAGAATCTAATTAACTTCACTAGTTTTTCATATTCCTAGATTATAATTTAATTTTGATGTAGTGGCAATTATGGGGGGAAAAAAAGTTCCCACAGCTCTGGTCATGAATAATAAATTCAAGTTGAACTGAAGAACTAAGAACTGCAACTCACTAGAAACTCCTGAAGAGCACCTGCCAAGTCCCTTCTGTTTCACATCTCTGTCAGGTGCTTGTTACACAAGCAAAGGCAAGCACAGAGCAGCAGGGTACTAGGCCAGGCAAATGGCAGGAGGCTGCCTGAACATCACATCCTGGCAGGTACCAGGCAGCAGTTGGTCACATGCTGAATCATGTCGTTTGACTACAAGTGCATCTATTCCTCTGTCAAAATTCAGACAAGGGAGGAAGCAGGTTGCCAAAGCAACTCAGAAATCTCTCAGTTTATCCTGCCCGCAAGCACAGGGCACTCTGGGAAACGATACGGCAATGGGTAGTACGCCCAGTTCTAGATAGCCACACGCTGAGCAACTCCATTTGAAATGTGAAAGCTCCTTACTAACACAGTTCATTTTTCATGAATATTCATACAGCTCAGTGGGTATTTTGTGAATCGATTTGACCAATACAGAACTTTGCTTCCTAGATGTTCTCAGAGCTCAACCACAAAACCATAACAACACTTTGTAATTTCATCCACTGAGCTTGTCCATTCTGGCCCCAGGGACTCAAGTTATGATGAGTGTGCACAAACGGCCACAAACTAAATCCTACAGCTCATCTCCTAAAACCACATTTGAATATCTCATTGTGGAAACTAAAAAACACTTTGGTAATTCTGAACAACATAAAACACAAACATCCCCCAAGAAAGGGTTTTTTTTAAAACTACTGTGGTGCCAGGCAGAGCAAAATCAAAGGCAATGGGGAAAAGTGGTGAAACGAGAGCTATAATCTACCAAGAAATGAAAAAAATTGCCACATTCTAGTGAAAAGCTGTGATTTGCATATTACTAGAAATAGAATATTTGTCAAAGGCGACAGGAACATGAAAAACCAAATGACCCCATGTTGGGGGGTATTTTAGCAAGCAATGGACATGTGAGCAATCCAACCTTCGAGCCTGACCCGGATGCTGAAGCAGGATGGGAAGCTGGGAAAGGTGTGACGGTGTGAATGCATGCTTTAAGGTCGCAAATCAATTTATGCCACGCTAGTGCTATTAGCCAATTGGTAGTTAGAAGAGTCTCGTGAAGAGTCTTGTGACTTAGTGCTCTGTCTATATAAACTGGGTTGTAACGCCATTAAAGTGCCTTTCACAAGATTTATTAAGTCCCTATGTGATTGCTTGCCATGACTTCCCGCAACTGGCGCCCAAACAGGGACCCTCAGGACCGCTGCTAGAAGCTGATGCTGTCAGCGTGAAGAAAAGCAGACGGAGAGGGTGGAAAAGCCGACCGAAAGTTGTTGCTGCCCCGGCAACAGTCGTTCCGCAGTGCCCAGCGGACGGAAACGGTGCGCACCGGAGGACAACGGGTCCTGTTCTGAATTCTCACTAAAAAAGGTTAGTGAGCGGTCGGGGAGGAGATGGGGTCTACGCTTACCAAAGAAGAGGAAGCAGTAGTTAAGCTCCTCCAAGATATGCTCTCTGCGAGAGGAATTTCTTATGACGCACAAGCCCTGAAGGCTCTGCTGCAGTGGGCACGGGACAGAAGCCTGATATCCGGGGTGAACACAGCGTTTGAGCTGTCTGCCTGGGAAGCCATAGGCACGAGTCTGTGGGATGAAGTTAGTAACGGAGGAAAGAGTGGCAAAGAAGCCTATAAACGTTCGACACTGTGGAAACAAATAAGAGAGACTTTGAGCACAATGAAAGGGGAACGGGCTGCTGCTGCTGCATATGCGGCTTTGACTCCCGGAGAGGAGAAAAAAGGGGGGGGCCGACCCTACACCCACGGCGGCTTCGTCTCCCTTTAATCCTTTCGCGCAGAATATTGCGATTCCAGGTCCTTGGGGCTCCACCTCCCGAGTTAAACATTCCACCCCTAACCCGCCGCCCCCCGTTTCACCTGGCGGAGCTCTGCCAGGCAGCGCCTCGCTTCTCAGCCTGAAACCGACCAAGACGAAGGCGGAAGTAGCAACAAAGGCAAAAAAAGCAGTGGGTGGTCCATTATGCAGACCAGGGGCGGGTACTTATCCACCTTTTACACCGGCCCTGTCATCTCCGCCCTCGGGTGACGATACCAGCCCGGAGGACAGCCCTGACCGGCCCTCCCCATCAGTGGACGAATGCATGAGAGATGTGATGGCACACCTCAGCGAGCTGGAATTACAACATCACACCCTAGTTAAGAAAACAGCGGCTGCTGTTTCACTGGACAGATCTAAACTTTTCAACCCCTTCACGCCAGGAGGCGTTTCCCCACAAGCTTCAGCTCTGCAACTGTCTGCCCCGCCGCTGCTGACTCCAGAGCATCTCTTCGCTGGAGCCAGAGATCCTCAGGAATCCACTCAGCGCTGGAGAGGAATCATCAAAGATGCAATTGTTGAGGGGTCTTTTCTTCCGCAGGCTTTCCCTGTTATTTTATCCCCAACAGGTCAAAAGTGGGAGGCTTTTGACTGGAAAATCCTAGAGAAAGCTCGGTCTGCCATTGCGCAGTATGGGTTGCAGTCACAGCTCACTCAACAAATAATTTGCTATATTTTCACCACTGATTTGTTGATTCCATTTGATAGTATGCAGGTTGCAAATGTTTTGCTTACTCCATCACAACAGCTCATGTTCCAAAGAACTTGGCAGAGATGGTGTGATGCAGAGAAAGCTAAACCACGCCAACAAAATGACCCACTATATGGAATTCAGGCCCAAATGCTATTGGGTATGGGCCCTTTTGCCTCGGTACAAATGCAATCTCAATTTTCAACACAAGTTCTGCAGTTATCTCAACAACTAGCACTGCAGGCCATTTTTTCAGTGCATGAGCCAGGGAAGCCCTATGGGTTCACGCATGTCAAGCAAGGGCCAAATGATAGCTATGCACAGTTTGTAGACAAATTATATTCTGCCATTGACAGTCACCCTGATCTATGAAAGGAGTCATTGCCCCCTTGTTAAAACAAAAAAAGGGAGGCAAAGAGAAAAGTGTTTTAATTGTGGCAAATTAGGTCACTGGAAAATTCAACGTAAAGCTTTAAAATGATCAAAATGGTGTGTTCATTGGCAAAAGGATAGCCATAACACATCAGAATGCAACGGTAAAGGTAAGGGAAATGGGAACAGGAGCGCCACGCCCTCTCGCGCGATGACACAAATGCAGGGGGCTTGGGCAGCATCCCAACAGCAAAAGGATGCCTCGACACCATTCCCTCCGCCACAGCTGGAAGTGCCAGAGTGGACGTGGAACAGCCGTAGACGTCACTCTACAAGACACCGGAGTGCATCTAATAGATAGCAATACTCAAGGGCCATTAGGTCATGGTCTTAGTGCCTTATTGTTAGGAAGATCTTCAACCTCTAGACGGCGTATTTTTGTTTTGCCTGGAGTAACTGATGCTGACTTTGTAGGAATTGTAAAAATAATGGTTTATTTGTTAACACCACCTGTTTTTATTCCAAAAGGTAGCCGCATAGCTCAACTGGTTCCTTTTAAATCTTGTGTTCCTCAGTCTGGTATAGCAGAACGAGGAGACAGGGGATTCGGCTCAACAGGATCGCCGCAAGTATCAGGACATATTGTTCTTTCAAACAGCCCTTGGAACACACCAATCCTCACTATTCCCAGAAAAAAAAAAAAAAAAAAAGTGGCAAGTGGAGATTGTTGCATGACTTAAGGGTAGTTAATGCAGTCATGGAAAATATGGGATCCTTGCAGCCGGGTTTGCCATCTCCTGTTATGCTACCCGAGGATTGGGATTTACTGATTATTGACTGGAAAGATTGTTTTTCACAATTCCACTGTGTAAAGATGATGTAGAAAAGTTTGCCTTTTCGGTTCCCTCTGTTAACAAGGCCAAACCGGCAGAAAGATATCATTGGCTGGTCTTGCCTCAAGGCATGAAAAATTCTCCTGTCATGTGCCAGGCATTTGTTGCTTGGGCCTTAGGACCAATTCGAAAGAAATATCCGCAATTGATAATTTATCACTATATGGATGAGATATTAATTGCTGGGAAACATTTGCAAAAAGAAACCATTTTAATAGCGATGACCAGAGAATTAGAGAAGAGGGGGTTAAAAATTGCCCCTGAAAAAATTCAACAGCAATCACCTTGGAAATATTTGGGCTGGATCATCACAGGAAGTAGTGTCAGACCACAAAAACTAGAAATCAAATCAGACATCAAAACGCTCAGTGATATCCAGAAGCTGGTTGGCGATATTCAGTGGGTAAGAGGTATCTGTGGCATAACAAATGATGATTTAAACCCTTTAATTCAGTTATTAGGCACCTCTACTCAAGCTAACAAGAAACGTGAGCTTGGTCCTGAACAACAGCGTGCATTGAGCAAAATCAGTGAAAAAATATCTCAATGTCATGCAGCTCGATTTAATCCTCAGTATCCTATTATCCTTATGATTGTCAATTCACAACAAGGTAGAGATTGGCCACTTGCCCTCATCATCCAATGGGTCCAGGAAGGGCCAAATCCTTTACGCATTTTAGAGTGGATATTTTCTCCAAGGAGGCAGAGAAAAACCGTTGTGACCCGAATTGAACTACTTGCGCAATTAATTATGAAAGGACGATCTAGAATTCAGGAAATAGCAGGAGCGGATCCACAATCAATTATTGTGCCATTGGTTCAGGAATATTTAGAATGGCTCATTAGAAATTCTCTTCCTTTGCAAGTTGCCTGCGCAGATTTCACAGGTCTCCTCACAAATGTTTATCCTGCTCACCGCATGATCCCTATGCTGCAAAACCAGACCTTTGAGGAACAGCCGTATTGGTCTGAAACACCGGTAAACGGTATCACTGTTTTCACTGATGCAGGAAAGAAAACTAAAAAGGCAGGAGTCACCTGGGAAAAGGAGCCTGGTCAATGGAATAGTCACATCATCCAGGGAGGGACTATAGACTCCTTGCAGACATTAGAGCTCCGAGCTGTAATATGGGCATTTCAACACTGGAATGATCAGCCACTGAATATTGTATCAGACTCTCTCTATGTGGTTGGAGTGGTGTGGCGCATTGAAAGGGCTATGCTTCGTGAGGTCTCGAATAAGCTGCTTGCTGAGCTGTTGCGAGAATTATTATTGACCTTAAATGACAGATGTCAATATTAGAAAGGGGGTGGTTAGTAGGTCAAGAGAGGTTCTCCTTCCCCTCTATTCTGCCTTGGTGAGGCCACATCTGGAGTATTGTGTCCAGTTCTGGGCCCCCCAGTTCAAGAAGGACAGGGAACTACTTGAGAGAGTCCAGCGCAGAGCCACAAAGATGATGAAGGGAGTGGAACATCTCCCTTATGAGGAAAGGCTGAGGGAGCTGGGTCTCTTTAGCTTGGAGAAGAGGAGACTGAGGGGTGACCTCATTAATGTTTATAAATATGTAAAGGGTGAGTGTCATGAGGATGGAGCCAGGCTCTTCTCAGTGACATCCAATGATAGGACAAGGGGCAATGGGTGTAAGCTGGAACATAGGAGGTTCCACGTAAATGTGAGGAAGAATTTCTTCACAGTGAGGGTAACAGAACACTGGAACAGGCTGCCCAGAGAGGTTGTGGAGTCTCCTTCTCTGGAGACATTCAAAACCCGCCTGGACATGTTCCTGTGTGACCTGACCTAGGTGTTCCTGCTCTGGCAGGGGGATTGGACGGGATGATCTTTTGAGGTCCCTTCCAATCCCGAACATTCTGTGATTCTGTGATTCATCACCCAAATTCGCAGTCACTTAATGACTGAAGGATTGGCCATTGGAAACAACAAAGCTGATCAATTGGTAGCTCCAGCTTGGACTGGTCCACCTGTAAATATTTTCGAGCAAGCAAAAAATTCCCATGCATTTTTCCACCAATCAGCAAAAATGTTAGCACGACAATTTCATTTGCCCTTGACAGATGCACAAGGGATCGTGAAGTCCTGTCCAGCCTGTCAGAAAATAGGGTTTGGAGTTGGCCTCGGGGTCAACCCTAAAGGACTGCGGCCCTTGCAACTGTGGCAAATGGATGTGACACATGTTGTAGAGTTTGGCAGATTGAAATATGTTCATGTTGTCATGGACACATTTTCTATGGCTGTATGGGCGACAGCTCAAACTGGAGAGACTGCTAAGCATGTTGAAAAACATCTATATTCCAGTTTTGCAGTTTTAGGAGTCCCATTATCCCTCAAGACTGACAATGGCCCTGCATATACCTCTCGTAGATTTCAACAATTTTGTCTTGCTTGGGGTATTCAGCACACCACTGGTATTCCTCACTCCCCCACAGGACAAGCAATGGTCGAACGAGCCCATCAAACCCTGAAAGACTTGCTTCAAAAACAGAAAGGGGGAGAGTCCAGTACCCCAGCAGAAAAATTAGCTAAAGCTGTGTATGTGCTAAATTACCTGTGTCTCACAGGAGAAAGAAAAGATCCACCTATGGTAATTCATAGTGCAGTTTTAAAAACCGGGTTAGATGAACAACAGAAAATTCTGGTGCAGTATAAAAATCTCAACACAGGACTTTGGGAAGGACCAGCTGAAGTGAAACTAACTGGAAGAGGATATATGTGTTTGCTCACAGGTGAAGGTCTCCATTGGATTCCTTCCAGATGGGTAAAACCATGGAAGGAGCCGCAGTGCCAAGACTCATCTGTAAAGGCTTTATCATCAAAATAAATTGTTAGAAGCCTCCTATGTTCCCCACACTATTAATCTCAGACAGAACATGTGGGTAACGTGGGCAAATCGAATGGGAAATAATCCTTTTGTTTATCAATGGCCGTGTCTGGCGACCTTTTTTTGAACATGTTTAATCAGAGTGTTAGAATTTTTCAAAAATGGTTTAAGGGGTTTGTAAAAATAAGTTTATATTGAATTTGTTACTGAATGACAGTTATTAGGTAGTGATCCCACCCCCAGAAAAGAAGTCAAGTAATAATAAGAGGCCATTTTAACACCATAGATGTCAGAACCAGATCCACAGATGTCCTAGGTTGACATATGGGTGGTTCCCATGGTCCTTTAAGGAGGAGGGGACAAGTTTGCCTTTTGGCTTTCCTCCAAGGTGCGGCCGGCCTTGTAAGGAAAGCCCTTGGGTAAACAAGCCCCAGGTGCCCCACATTGGATAAATGAGTGCCAGGTGTCCTGTTTTGGGTACTGGGGCTGGGGCCACTTGCAGAAGGGTGGAGTGTCTGTCTGTGAGGTGGATGCACTTTGCAGAGTTTTCCTGTTGGGGAAGGACCTCCTGATTCTCCCTGCAACTGGGCCCCAGTCAGGTTTGGCATTTGCAAACGGGGGCTTCGTGGAAAAACAATATGGGACTACTTCTATATGATCAGCCTATTGACTTGGTTGTCTCCCATTCCTTCTGTGGGAGATGTTGTTTCTTTGTTAATTCCACCTATTATTAAATTCCACCTATTATTGGTCACTATTGTATTAATGATTGTACTTTGTGTTTTCGAAAAGGTAACAAGCATGATTAAATATACCATGAAGAACGTATGGCTGGCTCAAGAAGAAAAAGGGGGAATTGTAGGAATGTATTTAAAGGAGAATGGCCACATAGTGAACCAGCCATACGGGATGTTGGCCTAGGCACGTAGCCGCATTCTAGAAGTTACTTCAGAGGAAAAAAAAAAAAAAATAAGGAAGAACAATGACTACTTGCAGGAGTGAGCAGATAAGAGTGTCCAGTTGGACACTGCGTGAGAAGAACTCATGCAAGTCAGTTCAACTCTCGTTGATTCTTGTCTGCCTCGTGCTAGAGACCTTTAACAAATCAGATAATGCGTGGCCGCGTGTAGGGATAGAAAACCTGTTTAAAAAGGGACAGACAGAATTAACTGAAGATTTAGATAGTGTTAGGCATGCTGTGTAGTAAAATAAGAACCGCTGTGAAATTTTTCTGTTATTAGCCCTAGGTTAAGGTTGTAAAGATTTTAGATGAAATGTGTCACATGAATCTGTCTAGCCATTCTTTCTCTATTCATAAGCAACTGCAGCGATTAAGAGAGAATATGAAGAAACTCACCATCATAATTTCCTCGTTGTTCCCATCATTGGTTTGGATTGCTCAAAATTAAGAAGGGGGATTTGTTGGGGGGTGTTTAGCAAGCAACGGACATGTGAGCAATCCAACCTTCGAGCCTGACCCGGATGCTGAAGCAGGATGGCGAGTTGGGAAAGGTGTGACCGTGTGAATGCATGCTTTAAGGTCGCAAATCAATTTATGCCACGCTAGTGCTGTTAGCCAATTAGTAGTTAGAAGAGTCTCGTGAAGAGTCTTGTGACTTAGTGCTCTGTCTATATAAACCGGGTTGTAACGCCAGTAAAGTGCCTTTCACAAGATTTATTAAGTCTCTATGTGATTGCTTGCCATGACTTCCCACAACCCCAAACCCCACTACTCTCAAGGTTAACAATATTTCAATGACCTTAAGCCTGGCCTTGAATTTAGTATGCACTAGCTCTGCAGAAAAAGATGATTTTCAATGCCTGTGCACACTTTGGTTTAAGCAATGCTCCACTGGATTTATTATTTTTTTTAAACAAAACCTATAATGGTGTTACACTGAGATCCCCAATTCTCCACTTAATCCAATAATGGAAGCCAGATTTGCACACAATCTTTTCTCCTTATCCTTCCCCATCCTGCCAATTCCGTTTAAATGCTTCCTCTCTAGCCAGTTAGTTTCTCAACGGTTCAGTACATGTGGTTTAGGAATTACAGGGTGGCTGGAAGGAGAGAATACAATTATCAATAAAATAACTGCTTTCTCACAGCGCTAAAGGAAACTAGTCTGAAATTGCTTTTCCTGGTTTATATCTCAGCCACTTAACATTTCTAATCAGCCGTCTCAGGTAAATCACACTCTTCTCCCACCACTCAATAGGAAATACACTGATAAACTGAAACAGCCCCCCCACCCCCTTTAAACCTTCTGTGTAGTCTTAGGTAGCTCTGAGACAGTGATCTAAGTGCCAACACTGGGAGAACTTGAGTTTCGTGAGCACAATGTTACTTACACACACGCGGCCACAACAGGAAGTATTCTAAAATCTTCTGGGCCAAGACAAAAACAGCCTAAATCAGATCCTGCATGATGAGTACTCACTAACCAGCCTTGCTCTGGAAGGCAATCTCTGCAGAACAGTAATTTTCCAATGAGATTATCACACCCTTGTTTAAAACAACTATCAGCACTTCGGAGAAAGCATTCATGACATACTGTGTATTTGAAAACTAGTTACGTTTATTTAAAATTCTAGATTGTACTAAATAAAACTATCAGATCACACTACCCCAGTACCAACAGCACGTACAACGTACATCCAAGTTCATACATCCTACTCGGTACATAGGAAAACAGGTAACCATTAATTCAACACAAAGCTTCAACGAACATGCTACACATCTGCAAGAGTGAGTACAACATGCAGAACATTTAAATAACCTCTAATTGCTGCCTACCCTCGGATGCAGTATTCTCTTCTTTATAAATAAAATACTACACAGGATAACAGGATCTGCTCTTTTTTAGCAGCCCCCAAACCATTTGGATTTATGGGCAACTGCCAGTTCAAACTTTCACATTGATTGCCATGCACCCTGACAAAAATTCTGAGCAGCTTTCTTTACACAGTGATAATTCTTCAGTTCACTACGTGACCACAGAGTGATCTGAAACCTGACTGTGCATCTAGTATCTCCCTCTTGAGATCACTGCCTCTAGATGTTAACCTTTTAGTTACCTGCTTGGGGCTTGTTTTTAAGAGCGTTCAACCACTAAAATTAACTACATTCTCTCTTTCCGAGAGCAACAGCCACATCCACCTGCCGACTGAAATGATGGTTTGGGTCAGGCTTTAGACAAAACTATAATACCACAAAAAAGCCCAACAAACTGCTCTACTGAAGCGGCTATTGATTTGGGGAGATTGTTTTACTTGTGCCTCACCCCCCGCCCCGAATCTAGCAAACCGCTGTCTCCCTCGGCGCCGAGCCGCGCGAGAAGGCTCCGCGGGCGCGGCTTTAGCGAGCCCCGGGCACCATGGGAAGCGGATCTCACACAGCAGCCAAAACGGTAGGACGGCCTCCCGCTGCCCGACCCACGGCTGGCGCTGGCAGTTCCGTGGGGGGCGGCAGCACCGAAGGCCCCCAACCCGCCGCTGACCTACAGCCCCGGCAGGCCCCGCCCCACCGCGGGGGGCGGCAGGGAGTGGGTCCCGGGCCTGCCAATCACGGTGAGCGGCCGGCCAGCCTACCCGGTACCGCCGTGACCTCAGGGGCTTCGGCGGCTCCGCCCCCTCCTTCCCTCCCCCGCTCCGGCCGGGGGGCACTTACCATCCCGGGACGTGCCCATGAGCTGGTCCAGCATGGCGCGCATCTGGGCCTGCGCCGACATCTTGAGCGCGCGGGGGGCCGGCCCGGCCGAGTCACGCCGACAGCGAACTACAAGGCCCGAGGCGGCGCTCAGCCCTCCCCCTCGCGTCACTGGTGGGCCCGGCCCGGCCGCGAGGGGGAAGCGGGCGCTGCCTCTGTCTCGCGCTCCCGGCGGAGAGGGAAACCTGCCTCGCGTCTGCCTCGGTGCCGCCACTACCGTCTCGCCTCCGCTCCTCCCGCTTCCTCTCGTGCCTGCCACGCACGCGCGTGCGCTTTGGGCCCCCTCGTCCGCTCCGCGACGTCAGCGCGGACGGGTCTTGGCGCCCGCTGATTGGCCACGGCGTGCTGTGTTCGGCTGGTAACGCACTGCGCGGCGAGGTCGCTGATTGGGCCGTCGAGCCACTCGCCCGGCTGGGCCCCTGGGGCTTGCTGATTGGCCCGACGGCCCCGCGTAGCCGCTGTGACGTCCCGGTGTCCGGGTCAGCGGCTGCAGCGCGGCCTGGTCCGGTCCGCAGCGGCCGAGCGGGTCCGTGAGGGGGTCAAGGGGCCCCGGCCCGCTCCTGGGAAGCAGAAGTCGGGCAGTGCCCCGTCCTGTGGGCCTGTCCCGGGTTCTTGCCTTACTGAGGGGAAACCCAAACGGAACAGTCTCAGGACGGTTCTGGCGTGTCAAAGCACGTGGTGGAGCTGAAATTAACGCAAAGCAGGAGGGAAACCTGGGCTGTATAACGGACGGCTCTTGCGGCCCAGCAGCCTGGTCCCGTTTACTCATCCCCAGAACAGGCAGGACTTCCCTTCGCTGGGACGCTCACCCAGCGACGGGAGTCTGTTGCAAAACGTGTGGTGGTGAATGGGTACGTACATCTGAGCTAGTGTTGACGCAATATGCTGCTTAAAGACATTATTTGACTGACATTCAGCACCATTTTAATGGCTGTATTCTTCTCTTAAGCTATCAAGTGCAGTTATGGTTGCACTGGTGAGAAAAGCTACTGTAATACCCGCTTTTTTAGAGAACCTCCCTTAAAACTGAAGTTATTGTTATGTGTTGCAGCTAATTCAACTTACAGAGCACCAAGATCCAGTCTCAGAAAAACATTTTCACAACCTCTACCTATCCCTTTCTTAGCAATGGTGTTGCCACCTGGTGCCCAAAAGCCGTCAGTGACTGTCATAAAGGTCGGTTCCAGCTATCCACAGCCAGGGTCATGTTCAACTTTTAAGCTTACTAGAGAGAAAAGGCAACATAAAAAGCCATTAAAAAAAATAATTCAACAACCTCCCCCAATTATCTGGATTTCACGAGGCAAGAAATAATGCTCAGACAGGAGTCCTCTACAAGTTTAGGAAAAGATTCCCAATGCAGTGCTCCTCAGCCATTCAGAACATATCCTGGCTTTGTTTTTAATTTAAGATATACATTTACTTTTGTTAGTCATGTTACTTTGGATTGAAGGGGAAGTAAGTGGAAGCAATACAGATACAGGTTAATTTTTTCCTATATGGAGGCACTTTAGTTATCAATTGTACCCACACCATACAACCTTTAGCTCTACATACCCTTTAAAGTACAATGATTGCTTTTTCCATCTATTTCTGGCCAAATTTCAGCTCTTCTTCCAGAACTGGTTTCAGTAAGCCATTTATTTTTCTTCTGAGGCAAAATACTACAGATTTTGGATGGAGCAAACCTTTAGTCCGTCTGTAAATTGCAGAATGCAGCAGCTGCATTAAACAGCACAGGACAAGAATTACATCATGGCCATTTTCAGGGTATGGTGACTTCCTTTCTTTCTTTCATCTACTGAGCTGCAAATAAGCTGGTACTTTCCCACCTGTGATATCAAGTTTTCCAAAAAACAACCACTCTAACTAGCAAGAACACTGCAAGAATTGGAAACCAGACTTTTGGTCTACAGAACCTTAAAACTAGTAGTTCACATCTCCTTGCCTTACCTAAGTAGCCCGCATCTCCCCAGTCCTAAGGATCTATTGTGCCTATTCATTATACTTCGGGGATTAAACTATCCCTGAGTTTTAAATACAGGGGAAAGAAAATAAATTAATTCTATTTGCAATGCTTTTCTGACAGAATACTTTGTTTTTCCTGACAGTAAAAAACCCCAAGCACTCCTTAGCCTTGCTTATAGCTCTTCCCCCATGTAAACAAGTCTCACATTTTTAGCCATTATAAGTCAACCTTATTACAGATTTCTTGCATATAATTCAATTCTCTTTTGAGAAGAGACCAGCAACAATTCAATCCAGTTTTTCCTATAAAAAGAAACTTGCTGTTCCAGATCGCAAGACAAGCAAGAAAATGGCAGCCTGACTTGTACATCTAGTGTAACTGGCAGTAATCAGTTCACTGCCTAATGAAGTTTTCCTGAGATTCACAGTGTAAGGGACAGCATAGGAAGCCTACAATCACAGAGTCAACTGCTCAGAGACACTGAGAAACATGTAATTCATTAAGTAGTATTAGTCTCTTTGAATTGCTATCACCAGCTCACTACCATGGGAAAAAAAAACCCCTTCAAGATTAAAGAGGTTTGTGCTGCTGCAGTGCTCACCAGAATCCAATGATGATCCACAGAAAGCACCTTTGCTCTTGGGAAGTGTAGAAAATTACATACACAGAACATGTCTGGGAAATCCTGCAGTAAACAGGCAAATTCTCTTACCTACAGATGTTGAGGGGGGAACCAACAACCCTTGCAACTCCTTAGACAAACACTTTAGCAGTGAAGACTGTTGGGTTTTTTTTCCACTCTGAACCGACATTTCTCTCATTCCGTGGAGGCTGCCTGTCACATCACACGCTCGGATGGCCAGGGTGGGTCTGGCGTGCTTGATAAACTGAGAGGGGGGTTCCCTTTTATGGCTCTTTCACACTGCACCTGCAACCTAAGTTGACAGAAAACACAAGCCAGAAAACCCAGCCCGTTTCGGTAATTCTAGGATATTTATTCAGGAATAAATAGGGAACACAGCAGAATCTTCTTAACCCTTCCCTCCTGGCTGTTGAGGCAACCCGAAGCCCACCAGGCCGGCGACCTCCTCAGGCGAGCGCTCGCCCTTGCCGTGGTACTATTGGTGAAGGGCCGTGTGCTCCCGGACGCTGCGGAGCAGGCAGAAGTAGGTGGCAGCCTGGAAGTGCAGCTCCTGGTGGGCCCGGCACAGCTTCTCGCTGGTGACCTGCCGAGAGGAGGGAACAAACCTCGGACACTTCACCTCCCCGACAGGCCACGGGCCCCCGCGCTGAGGAGGGAGAGGGGAACGGGGGGGGGGGGGGGAAGAGCTCGCGCGTACCCGGTGGGCGCGGAAGGCGGCGAGGATGTGGCGGTAGGTGGGCGTGTGGCGGTAGGTGGGCGTGTGGCGGTAGGTGGGCGTGTGGCGGTAGGGGCTGCCCGCCCGGCCGCTGGCGTGGCGGAGCTCGCGCAGGAGCCCGCGCAACGTCCGCAGCAGAGAGCCCAGCGCCACCATCTTCGGTCCCTCCCCGCCTGCCGACCAATCGAGCAGCGCCACCTCGCTGCGGCGGCCAATAAAGAAGTGGCCGGCGCGGGCGTGCTTCACCCTCGCGCTCTCGGCAGGGGAGCGCGGAGGAGGTGAGGTTGCGCGCGCCTCCTCAAGGCGTGGCTCTGCCAAGGGCGGGAGGTCGAGCGCCGAGTCGAACGATCGCCTTCTCTTCCCCGACCCCGCAGTCAGCGGAGGTCAAATGCCGAAGGTCGAGCGTGGAGACGAGGACGTTGCGAGGCCCGTGCGCGTGCCCCGGCCCCCGCCTGGCGGTTGGTCAGGGGGAGGAGTTTCCCGCAGCGCGCGTGGGCCGTTCGCACTGGCCGAAGATACAGGAGCGGGATCACTGGTTTGCACTGGGCACCCGAGGGGCCCATCCCGCTGTGGGGGGCCGAGCTGGGCCGTGGGCAGTCCCCACCCGAGCAGCCCACGTGTGCTTCTGAGGTCTCCGGTCTTAAAACAATCTACAGCTCGTTAGAACCCGTGGGGGGCGCTCAGAAATCCCAGGAGAAGCGGGTCTGCGGCGGCCCGCGGCTCAAGCCAGCGCGGTTTGAACGTTGCGGACCTCCTGCGGGTTGCGGCCGTCCCGCCTCAGCCGGGTGAAAGAAAAAAAAAACAAAAAACCGCTCACCCCAGATGGGACTCGAACCCACAATCCCTGGCTTAGGAGGCCAATGCCTTATCCATTAGGCCACTGGGGCTACTGTAAGAGACATGTCGCTGGGTAGGTACTTCTCTTGTCCTCGCTCCTCTTCCTTTTATGGAAACCACTGACTGGGCAGCACCGCCCCGCGCGCGGCTCGCGGACCGGAAGACAGAGGGGCCGGCGAGCGGGGGTGAGAGGCCTTCGGACTGTGCCTTGGAATAAGGGCCCCCAAAGTGGAACAGGTCTCTACTAATCCCCCAATAGCTTTAAAATGCTGCTCCTTGCTGGCAGCAGTCCCCTTGTTCTTTATGGTGTCTCTGATTGAGGAAAGCGAGAGTTGCTCCCCCTAAACTAAGTTAAACCCCAAATAATTAAAAGCCCCAAAGAACAACCTTTGTGAGAAATCAGACTGGGCTAATATGTACATTTGTCTTTATTTAATACAGCACAGACATATGACACATTAAAAAAAAAAGTACACTCATGAAAAAAGCCTGTCACCATTGGGGATAGGGAACAGCTACAGTAAGGCTCCTACTGCAGAACAGGGCAAGGTTGGATCCCAGAGCAAAGTCTGCTGCCAAAAAAAAAATAAAAAAAAAAATCTTTGCACTCCTTTCAGGGAAATAGAAAATAAATGGGCAAGTCCCTGTCTGCAGAGGTGGAGGCGGTGTCATCTGCATGGTCGGCAGGATATAAACCTTATTACTGTGTTTGGGACCAAAGCACTGATAAAATGAGAAATGCTTTTCAGCTATTCTTGCAGAGAATTTCAGAGTCTGAAAACATCAGACTTCTCAGGGATAGCAAACCTGAGTATGTGGAAGGAGTAAAAACATCAAGTAGTCACACAGAAGAAAGTTAAAATTAGTCTCCCACAACTGGGAACATACCAGCTTCCCAACTAACAAAAGACTAATAGCCATTAAACTGACCAGAACAATATACACATCTGGAACTGATGCAGGCTTTTGTGGCAGCAGCTTCTTCTTTTTCCTGCTTCAGTTCAGGATGAAAATTGAGCAGGCACCAGTTCCTCTGGCAAAGAGCCTTACACACTTTTAAAAAATTAAAATACAAAAAAGGGAGACAGGTGTATTTACAAAATCCATGGCTGGTACAGTACATAATTTTTAAGACACACTAAATGCTACAATCTTTCAGGTCCTGAGATTATTACAAAAAAAACCCCCAACAACTCAAAACTTGTGTTCAGGTCCAGTTTTATAAGGAGAGAGGAAAGAAATCACACATTTAAAAAACAATATCCCTTGAAGTTACTGGAACACACCTCCCTAAAAATCCAAAGGAAAGTGGTGCTAACCACCCAAATGTAGCTGCATTTTGTTGTTCAGGCTTATTGTCACAAAAGGGGAGCATTTCACAGGGGAGTTTCTCTAGAGAGCTCATAAGGTAAGCACAGGGCTGTTAGGATCCTCTCTCCATCACTAAGCCCTATGATCCAAAATATGCAAGTATTAAAAGGAGGAAGGTGACCTTATACAAATTCATGCTGGACCAAGTAAAGCATCACAGGAATCACCAACTCAAGCAGGTGTACCATCTCATAGTAACTGCAAATTCTTTTATTTGAAGCTGAGGAATGAAAATAATTCTAGCTGTGATTTAACATTCATTTATAACAAAATACTTGGCCAGCTGTTTGTTCTGAGCTACCTAGTGAAAGGCAAGAAAACACTTTGTCCATCTGTTTCTCAGCCTTTCATTGTCTTGGGGATTAGAGCAAGTCAGGTAGAGTTAAGCTGCCTATATCCAAACTTGCTAAAATACATATACATACTAAAAGTGACACCAAACAAAGGATACTGAGGCCAAACCTCTGTCGAGGGGATGGTCCCCACTATCCTTAGCTGTGCAGGCAGGTATTTGGTCTCTGTTCTTGACTGCTTTATCAAGCAGAACTACAGGGACTTGCACACACACCTGCTGTTCCCCCCCCCCCCCCCCCCCAATGAAATATTCCAAACAGTGATTTTTGTATCATCAAAAGTTATCATCACAGGTGCCCTTTTATTATAAGCACCCAACTTTAAGCTAGAGAATGCCAACGTTTTAAGGATTACTCATGAAATGTTTCTAACCCTCAGTAAAAGACGACTACAAGACAAATCACATAAGGGTACTAGTTTAACTGCTAAAATATAATGCTGCTCAGTAGACTTTTGAGGGTAAAAAGGAGTAGTTAATTTTGTAATTTTTTTAAACAGTAGTCCAAAAATAAAATTTCTCCATCGATTTCCAGTATGGATCTTGAGAACTATGAGAGAACATGGTACTAATTCCTACATGATGGAATCACCAGCAATAAAACACACACTACAGTTCTCACCTCTGAGCTAAACTGTTATTTGTAGATACATACAAGACTAAAAGATCAGTGAGAAATACCCAGGGATTGTGATTTAGCTTTTATTTAAAGATCCAGCTATTGTGTAGCCCATAACTGTCCTTGTTTAGAAGCAACTTCATTTAAGCGAGAAATTGATTTAATTCACTTCTGATACTGGAAGGAAACCTGCGATGTCTCATTAGTTTCTCCCCAAATCCAATCTGTACATTAAAAAACATTGCTGCAGCTTCTTAAACTAATTTTGAGAGCTGAATATTCTGAAAAACTCTCAGACAAAAACCTGCCATAAGAGGTGATTTTTAGCTTCCCTCTCAAGGCAACTCCATGACACTAGGTGTTGCACCAGTGAAAGGGTTTCTTTTTTTTAAATACAAATTTCTTTCTTCATGTTAGCAAAAAAGACTTCTGCAGTACAGACATTCAAAAAATACTCTATTTTCTTTGGGTAAAACATCAATGTGTTAAGAGGGGTAGCTGGGGGAAGGAATGCATGTAACACTGAAACACAAATACTTACTGCATAGTTGATATTAGTGACTACTAATCAAACTAAGGCCTTATCTGGAAAAAGCTGAAAACACAAGAAAGTTTCTTCCCCCACTCCCCATTCCTCTGGTGAAATCTGGGAAGTCTCAAAGAAGCTCTGGCTGCCTCAGCAGCTACTTGGTTTGGCCTGTGATGGTATCTCCTCACTGGTTTTAGTCGATTCTCTCAGTACCAGACAGTAACAAACTTAACTGTTAATAGATCTGCATACACTGCTGGGCAGAAAAAAAAAACCCAAACCTCTTAGTATTGAGCATTATAGGAATCAAACAGTGTACACTGCTTGCTTTGTATTACTTCATAAAGAAAAACTTACTAGTTAATGGTTATTTAAGCAGATGACAGCAAGGGAAGAGACTGAAATTCACTTCTAGATACAAAACTTTTTTTTTTCCAGAGTTGCTCTGTACAATTATAGCTGTTGAAATATGGCTACAAAATACAGACCTATATCCTTGATTACTGACAAGATTAGCACAATTTATGAGGCGTGTGCAAAAACAGCTGTAGGGAATCTTTGTACTTCCCCAGTTTTGGGCCAGTTCCAGGCTATGCTGATCTCTCAGTGTAACTCATAGCAGCAGCAGGGCTTTCTATGGCCCCAAAAGGCTATTACAGGAGCAAGGGATCACCAGGTCATAGAAAAAGGACGATGAAGCCACACCAGAAGTTTCCACAAACAAAGCATTCCCCTACTCAACAGTTGTCTTTCCAGTGGCCCAGTAAGCATACTTCTGGCTGCTTATTTTGGCAGCGATTTCTTAAGCAGTAGACAGACAGATTTTCACAGCAGCTGCATTTGTTAAAAAAGACTGCAACAGTCAACCATCATCACCAGCTGTAGATTCCCCACCTCACAGATCAGTCTAGGATAGAGCTTGTGTGCCCAAAATGAAATAAACAGCAACGGAAGAGCCAAGTTAGCTCAGTTTACAGCTACAGGCAGATGCGGCAAACCACTAAAGTAACTTCACTGATGCACCTAAGGCAGATTAAGAAGCACCCTCACCATCACTCCAACTGGCTGAGCTACCAGCAACAGTCCTGTCTGACTGGCACCATTAGATCAGTAGAAGAAATTCACCTATGGCCTAGTTTAAACAAACAGGCTCACTCAAACATGTGAAAACAAACTAAGAACTGAAACAGCAGTTAGGCTATTCTCTGCCGCAGGATCATATTGTATTTGATATCTTATTTTCTGCTCTCTAGATGGGTTCCCCACCTATGAAGAACTCTTCATTCCATTCCCATTCTGGAAAGTAAATGCTTCCTTTTCATATTGCAACTCAAGATTAGATCATCCCCAGGGGGAGCACATCACAAAACAAGCAATATAGTAATGTGTACACATATTACCTTAAGTTTAGCACTTGGTCAACAACTGAATTGCTAATGCATGTATATAATAATCATAAGTCAGAACTTCAGCACAGAACTCATCTAATGATTTTTAGCAGATCTATTGCAGATTGCAAATTTTGTCAGAGAACAAGGAAACAAGCACAGATGCTATTATGAAGGTTCACTTGCAGCTAACAATACCTAAACTTACTGTTCGTTATATTACTAGAACAAACCATTAATGTAATCTCAATGCAGAGAAAAAGTACAACTAGAAATGATTTAGGCAGCATGTGAAGCATAGCCAGGTTTAACTTCAATTAGCAGCTGTGCTCTTGCAGGTTTTATCAAATTCGTTCTTACATATGATGCATGGTAGAAAGTGACAACTTGGGTAAATGTGAGAATCCTTGCAATAACTGGTGTGAAGCTGATGTGATCAGCCACACACAAGATTCCATGCAATTCATCTCAACTCAAACTTGTTGCAAGCTGCTATTTTAACCCTCTCCCCATCCGCCCTCTCCACTTCCTTGGGGTTGTCAGCCACACATCTTTGCCTCAGACTCCGTAATTGTGTGAAGTAGTCCAGTATTTAATAAGGTTGCCAGACAGGGCC
Organism: Podargus strigoides; assembly: GCA_028020825.1. NCBI lineage: Eukaryota > Metazoa > Chordata > Aves > Caprimulgiformes > Podargidae > Podargus > Podargus strigoides. Next base: position 25,686,489 of record CM051662.1, on the reverse strand, counting down.
CATAGTGTTGTACTCATGACCTAATTGAGATCCAAATTAAAAACCTTCAGAGAAAAATGCAAGAAGTTTCATTCCCATTAGCCACTTCCTTTCTCTCAATCACAATTACACACACACTTTTATTGTACTGCCATCTTCGCACAAACATTTACCTGTAAGTTTAACAGAGCCAGCAGAACATAAAAGGATGAACAGGTTTCTCAGGAATATTGCTGTATGTGTGTGTGCACAGGTGTGCGAGTGTGAGAAAGAACACACAAGCACACAAAACCAATGCCATGGTACAGCAGCTATGAAGTTACACACATTACACTTTTTTTTCTTTACAAAAGGGAAAAAAATAGTATAACAGCACAAAGCCACTTGGCAAGCTAAAGATTTTCCTCCAAAATGCCTTCCAGCACTTCAGGATCTCTGAGAACAGTTTAAAGGGGGTAGGGAAATAAAATTAAAAAAAAAAAAAAAAAAAAAAAAGGCACTTAAAGGACAAAGGCCTGAATCAAATAAGTCATGAAAGGTAATAGCCATTTCACCAGAGAGAGCTAGGACCAATCAAAATCTACCAACCTTTTTAAAATTTCTATAAAATTAAAATTGCATAAAGTGTTAGGTATTCTGTTATTTACCTACTGCTTTCACCTTCTGGTTCATTTTATGGAAAACGAAACAAAAACCAAACCCAAACAAAAAGCAAGTGTCCCTTTAATGAGTTCCCCCCGATTCAGCAAAAGATGGAAATTAAGTGTGGGAGGAAGTCTTCGACAGCTTAGCTTGGCTGCAGGTTTTCCCTGCAATGCCATCTTCAAAATAAATCCAAAATAAAAGCAGAAAAGGGACCACTGTACCTTCACCAATTCACTCCAAAAAAAATCAACCCAAACACCCCAACACTTCTAATCCATCTGTGGGCAAAAACTATTCAAAAGAAAAACCAAACAAACAGTAAACTAGATTAAAATTTTGCTAATAAATACAGCCAAAAATTTTTTACGAATGTAGCAGCAAATGTGATAAAGTTAGTTGGAGTCCAAGATGGCTCCCAGAGGGTTAATGGTTCACACAACTGATGGCAGCTTGGGAGAGTTGCAGGATTTCTCTGTTTTCATGTCCTCAAGGGTCTTGCACCAAGCAGAGGAGGAGTGTGGAAGAAGGGTCAGGTGATGGGACTGCAGGAAGGAAACAGGCTCTTGGCACCTGTCCCATCCCCAGATCTGTGTATCAGACAACTTTGATCAGATTCAAACAAGAAGCAGAACCCAGGTAATTAAGAGTTACTTCTGATTAGCAGAAAACAGATGTGAAACCCACAGCATCCACACTTGTGACTTAGTTGATTGGTATTAACCACTTATCTCAAATCAACAGAGAAGGCTGGACAAAGTCATTTAGGCCATTTGCATCTTGGAGTGGGAGAACACTGCAGTTAATAGTCCAAGGTATCAGGAAACTGCAGCCTGTTTTTCACCTAGCCTGCCTTCTTTCTTTGCAAGTATCTCAAAAGGATTTAAAATAGCTACCACAACTTTTGGGACTTTGGATCATGTAGCAGAAAATATTACCCAGACAGTTTTAACATCTAAAACCTATGTTTGAAATTATTGCTTGCATTTGTTTGGGGCTTTCAGTGAGCTTGACATGTTAGCTCATATACAGTCCCCAAACCAAGTTCAGCCCTGCTGCCTGGAACAGACAGCTCTACTTGGCTTTCTTATTGCTTGTGAATACTGAAGGTTATTTAGTATGTACAACTACAGTTTATTTATTAACAAAGGCCCTTAAAAAGTAGTAAAAACTTGGGGAGAAATGTCTTTAGAAGAGCTGCTGTGCAGAAAATAGTAAAACATCCAAATGCAAAATTGGTTAATGTTGCAGAAATCTTTCATTTCCACAGCCTGTTTACGCTATTTGCAAAGGTCTCTGAAAGCCACCCTATTATTTCCTTTGATTTGGCCTTGCTAGGTTTAACCAGAGAGAATAGGGAACAGGGAACGCAGACCCTTTCATCGCTGTGTTGCCAATTCCAAAGCAGCTCAAGAGCATAATGACTGAAAACAAGTTACCCTCTGGGGGGCTGTTTGAACTGGCTTCACGAACAACGTATGGTCATCTTTATTCTCATCATCCTACTACCTATTTCCACACTAAGTATTAGTTTACTTGTTTCCCAAGACTGAGAAGCTCAATAGGCCACACAGACAGGACTACTCCTACCCTCCTTAAGATTTAGGGAGGATACCCCTCAACTGAAGATGAGGCATACTTCCAGGAAGAGAGGAATGTTGAAAGGAAATTTGTGCTGTAGTTATAAAGGGCTCCAAATCTCCCAATCTAAAATTCCATTAAGTATGAAGATGGCAATTTGAATGAGATGCCTTGATGAGGAAAACATAGAAGAGGTAGAACTCTTAAGACAGGGTCTTTTAAATACATTGCTGCCTGATGCCTCACTGCTGCAACTCCCTTAGCTACATGCATTGTTAAAAAATATCAGGTTTGACAGTTCAGAGAATTAACATCCTGCTAGAATTGTTAAGCCTCAAAAAACAGAAGTTGTCTTCCTTCAACCCTTCCTGGAGAAAAGAGGAAAAAATAAATCAGATAAAGCTTGCATTCTAAATAGTTTATGGAATTTTGTCATAATTTGCACAGTATTAAGAATGCCAGAGTCTACGTAACTGTTTCAACTCTAAAGAACCATGATGATGGAAATGCAAGCTTATCTAATCAACATGCCACATATAAAACATTAGCTAAGAAGCATTTAATTGGCAGATGCTGTGGAGTGAAATTAAACTAATGCATCTTATTTTAATTCAATCTGTCTTTCACAGAAGTGTTGTGCAAAAACATTTACTGCTGAGCTCAACCCAACATTTTTATACTAAATACACAATATATATTTTAAATTCACGTATATTCTTATAAAATTAAAATGAGCTCTAAATAGAAAAGAAATTGTTGTCTGGTCTAAGAAAAATAAATCACATGTAAAAGAAGCCTGAAAGCTATAAATTAATCTAGCAAAAAACACTGAAGAGTCATTACCCATGGGCCAAAGTCTCTCTGGAAGGTGGGAGATAACCAGTAGTCACTGGTTCAATCTCAAATCAAACTACTGGAAAGACTAGCTACTAGGATTTTCACCATCTCTGATCAAAGGAATGTCTTAGAGTTGAGGAAGGGCATGATACTATTTTATTTGCTCCTTTGCCCTATGACTTATTTCAGTTTCTGTCATTCTCACCTTTTATCTGACAGCGCAAGGGACTCAACAGCAAAGTTCTGTCCTAGTGTTGAAAGTGCAACATGTGTCAGATACTTCCTAACCTTACAAATGAACAAGTCTATGTATTGCTATCCAAAAAAAGCCAGCTTTGCAGTCTTGTGCTACCATGTAAGGAAGAGTTCAGGTCAGGAACTCCCCAGGCCAGGAGGGGCTGGAAATGCTAGAGACAACCCATTCAGCCCCCAGAAGAGAAGGTACCTCTGGTCGCTTTTGAACGACTCCTCTTTGGCCAATACCTGAAGCAGTATTAAACTGGCTCTGGAATAGGTCACAACCAGCTTTCTTTAACTAGCAAAACAGTATAATGCATGTCTTTTGTGAGAAGTTAGATGAAAGATGAGGAATATTTAGAATGAGTAATGAACTGGTTGTGTTTTATAGGAGACATGAATAGAACATTATTTAATTTTAGTAGCAGATAAGCACAACACAAAGGGAAAGAGTTTACAAGTGGAAAGACTGAAAAGTCAGCGTGCCTTTGGAAAAAAAAAAAAAAGTAGGAAAGAAATGCTAATCTGACCAATAAAATGTGGGTTTCCTTTTCACATAAATGGAAAAAATTCCAACCCCTTCCTCCCTTACATAAGAATCTTTATATTAAAAAAAAAGTAATCAAACAAGGAGAAGGGATTTCCCAGTAGTCTGTGTCTCACAACTTGATGTACCAGGAGATCTCTTTTTGAAGACAATTCTGTAATGAGACTGCATCTGTAGGCTCCCTAAAGACAAACCAGCCTTGTAAAGCTGGAAAAATGCCCATATCACAGAATCACAGAATGTTCGGGATTGGAAGGGACCTCAAAAGATCATCCAGTCCAATCCCCCTGCCAGAGCAGGAACACCTAGGTCAGGTCACACAGGAACATGTCCAGGCGGGTTTTGAATGTCTCCAGAGAAGGAGACTCCACAACCTCTCTGGGCAGCCTGTTCCAGTGTTCTGTTACTCTCACTGTGAAGAAGTTCTTCCTCACATTTATGCGGAACCTCCTATGTTCCAGCTTACACCCATTGCCCCTTGTCCTATCATTGGATGTCACTGAGAAGAGCCTGGCTCCATCCTCATGACACTCACCCTTTACATATTTATAAACATTAATGAGGTCACCCCTCAGTCTCCTCTTCTCCAAGCTAAAGAGACCCAGCTCCCTCAGCCTTTCCTCATAAGGGAGATGTTCCACTCCCTTCATCATCTTTGTGGCTCTGCACTGGACTCTCTCAAGCAGTTCCCTGTCCTTCTTGAACTGGGGGGCCCAGAACTGGACACAATACTCCAGATGTGGCCTCACCAAGGCAGAATAGAGGGGAAGGAGAACCTCTCTCGACCTACTAACCACCCCCTTTCTAATACACCCCAGGATGCCATTGGCCTTCTTGGCCACAAGGGCACAATGCTGGCTCATGGTCATCCTCCTGTCCACCAGGACCCCCAGGAACTGCATTTGTGTAAGGGCTTAATTATAATGAAAAGTATCCCAGCACCACCTCTACTCTACATAACCTTTGGTCTACAACCACATAGTACACTCAGGACCTACATATAATCTTATACTGGGCACTTCAGGTACTAATGAAGTGGATAATTCCGCCTTACAGAATGGATGGAAAAAAACTATTCTAGCTCCTCTCATGTTTTCAACTCTTCATTGGACATCACCCAGAAAAATGTTTGTGCTGCTGTGGGTTTGACGATCAATTTCTTTTAAAAGCCAATCATAACAGAAAAAAGCTTGTTTCTTTAGGCAAGACCAAACTATGACCAGTCTGCATGACCAGGAGGACCAGTCCTCCTTTTCCTTCTCTCTTTGATCAAGTATTGTTTTCTTTTTCTTCTTCCTTTCACCACAGTGCTTGGGATCAGAATATGTAAACATCGACAGAAACAGCAGCCCTATGACAATAAGCGCTTTCCCAACTGGGCAGATTCTGTCAGCCAACCAGAACTGCTTCAGCTCCCTTGCTTGTCCAGAAGTCACTGTTTTTTCCGCTGTAACTTAGTGTCCCCTTTACTTTGGCCTCCATCTGTAGTTTAGAGACAGGAAGAGAAAGAGATGGGGAAAAAAAAAAAAAAATACAAGTTCACTCATGCTTTTTATAACTTACAGCAAAAGACACATGAATTTGGCATGTTGAGCTTTATCATCACCAGAAAGGTACATTGTCTTTATAGGGTGGAAGACTTCGTCTTCTCTGTAGTTCATTTACTAGAAATAGCACTATCAAAATCTGAGATATCAAGCTTCATACCAAAATATATCATCTTTCTAAAGATTAAGTTGCAGCTTGGGATACTGAAAAAAAAAAAAAAAAAAAAAAGTCTTTAAATCAAGTCTTTCTTTAGAAGCCTTTGCGTTGTAATAAAACATTTTAGTATTCAACCCATGGCACTCACTGCGACAAAAATTAAGATTGTACCAAATACAGCCAACTGGTTTATTTTCACAGCCCAGTTTTTTGGTGCTGAGGACTCTGAGAACAGGAAGAACCACTCCCACTAAGCCATTGCCACCCTTCCTGTTCCTTCTGGCAATTAAAATAAAAACCAACAAACCCAAAACCTACAGGTGGCAAAGAAAGGTGTACACTCCAAACTGCACCTTCTAAAGCTTTGTGATAGTTTTTCAGCTCTAAGCCTTACAAACAGAAAAAACAGATATTCTATTTCAAGCTCCTCTTCTCAATCAAAATATGCAACTCAGCTTCCCAGGGAAGCCAGATTTTCCATTACTAAACCATCACGCTGTTCACACATATATACTCTTACAAGAAACATGAAGAAGCTCCTAGCTGGAAGGTCAGTTTCTCCTCCAAAGGAGAAATTAAAAATGAGTGGAAAAAAATAACCTCACCAATACAGACTTTATGCTACCTGTAAATAATCATGTTAGTGTCCAGTAGGTAGTACTCCTTTTTTAGCCCACTAGTTGAATTTGTACACTTAGGTTTCTACAGCTGCTACAATAAAGCATTATTGAAATTTTTCAACTCTTTTTTTTTTTTTTTTTTTTTTTTTTCCTCCTGTTCCTGACATTGAAGACAAGTAGAGAAAAAAGTGTTCAGGTTCCAAAAATACTACTACAATAGAATATGCAGGGTCAGCTGTTACCAAAGCTTGTCCCTGTGTTGTGTCTTCTCTAAACCAATTTCAATTCTGGTGTACATTTTCAGTCTAGAGCAGAAATTTGAATTCGAAGTTGAAAATAAGTAATAAGAAAAATACAATGTCTTTACCTGTGTAAGCTTGCTGCAGGCGAGCAGGCAGAGGTGAGTGAGACAGCGTTGCTGAATGCTGAGCACCTAGCTGTAAACCCTTCAGTAAGTCTGGGAAAAAAAGGAAAGCAACAAAGAAAAAAATTTTAAGGACAGAGGCAGCCTTTGTTTTTGATTTTTTTGATAGTGTAGCTATAGCAGCATGACAATTTGCACTGATTTATGAAGATGTATCTCAACAACAAAGAATGAATACCTGATAGCATTCTGATAGCTGGGATAAGTCAACAGAAAGAGACCTATTCAGACATGGTTAATCAAAAGTCAGAGCGAGGACCATGCCTCACTATTGGGATGCAACTCTTCATCCCACTTCCTTCAGCAGAAAGACCAAAAACTGATATAGGTTAAAAGCCTAAAGAATTTATTTTTAAGCAACTGGAAAAAAAATGCCATCTTGGATGATATTTCCTCATAAGAGAACTGTTTCATATCTGAGAGTCCAAGTCATTACTGAGCTAAGGATATTTTGAAGAATCGTCATATTAAGTCTCTTATTTGTACTGTGATATTTGGATACTCTTAAGCTATATTCATTCCTAAGGATAAGGAATTAAAAGTTAACTCCAAAAAGCATGTTCAAGTATATACTGCGAGTGTAACAATGAAGTTAAACTTATCAAAGGTGATTCATAACATTTGGATAATTACATAAAGTTTTACCAGTGAAGAAATCACATTTATTCTTCTGTAGGGATTTTCAAGAACCAAATTTGAATCTCTCGGAACTTTTTTGCTTCCTTTCTTACTTTCTATTTTCAGGATGCTTTTTTCCTTATAGCCAGTGCAATAACTAATTCCACTCACTCTGAGTTAGGCTGTGGTGGAAAGCCGCTGAGGTAGATCCCAAGGTGGTTGTCACTCCAGCTGTGTCCGTCCCAAAGCCAAGCAGCTCCAAGGGAAACTGGAAGGGCACAGTCACAGGAACAAGGCCACCCAGCATCCCAAAAGGAGTTAATGGTGCAGACGTCACGTTCTGACTGGTTACAGACAGGGGTGATGCCATGAGAGTCAGAGGTGAGGCGTTAGCCAGTAATGATGCTCCTGCTGTTGACTGTACAAAGAGAAGGAGTACTTCAAGATTTTAAAGCTTTGAGTTGTACCCTTTAAGGAGATAAGAATCAACTATTTTCTGTTAAGTGTGGCCCTATTAAGGAGTGTGTAAAACTTAAAACATCCACTTATCCACCTAGGAGGTCTTCCCACTGATCATCTGCTAAAAAAAGCACAATTATATCTCAGATTAATACACAACAGTATGGTTCATCTCTCATGCTTTTCTCATCAGCCTTGCAGGTAATTTCCTCTAGCTCCTTCCTAATTATGCAGTGGGTCTACAGTCAGAATCTAATGCAACATCTCCTATTACATTGATAATATGAAATTAGCAGGTGTAGATCTGGAGTTCTTTAGAAGCACCGTACTACTCTCCCCTCTCCAAATCTGGGTCTTAACAGAATACTAAATTTATTTCTGAAGAGGTTGCTTAGAAGCAATGATTTTTGAAATTTAAGATAGTACGTAAGAACCCCCACACTTTGAGAGAAGTCAGGTTACCAAGATGCAGACATACATATATACAGATGTGTATGTACATGTCAAAGCAAAAGGCAAAGGAAGAAAATCTCACCACTCTACATATGTCACAATCAAGTTAAATGAACTTAAAAACGAAAATGCAAAATTAACCAGAACGTTTTAGCTACAACAGTTCCCAAATCATTAATTCCACAAACATTAGGACAGCTCATTCTTGTTTAATAATCTTTCTTTCACTATGCATAAGTAATTTCATCTGCTAATGTTCAATTCCCTAATGATCAACTACACAACAGCCAGCACAGAACACATTTTGAACCAGACTCAAGCTCAGATATTTTAGGTATTTGAGCTAAAAAGACTGAGACTGAACAGGACTTCAAACCTGTGCATATAGACAGGTAAGCCTTAACTAAAACCAAAACTTAGCCTCATTTAATGAATACATGACCTTAAATGAAAATGAAATCTCCTTGAGTTCTGTAATACCAACTTAAAGAAACAGCAAAGTGATGAAAACCAACTAAAGAAAAGTTAGTTGCTGCTTAAGAGAAAACACAAAATTTTATAACACTAACCCTCTAAATGTAAACACTACAGATGTTAGATTAGTAGCAAGTGCTTGTAATGGTCATCTTAGGAGTAAGAGCTTCTAGACATATTCCATCCCACAAATAGAAAAAAAAACATGGATGAAAAACTTCAACATACATGATGATTCTCTTTTGCCTTTAAAAGTACTAATTTCACAATAAGTTTATGTACAAAAACGACAACTGTTCACCATCTTTGTGATCTTTACTGTGCAACAAAACACAAGCCATATAGTTATCTCTTGCAATTGTGGATTTGTAAAATGCCTGAAACAGAAAGAAGCTTTGTAATGTGCTCTGTCAAGACCTTGATTACTTTTTCTCAAAAAGGAGGAGAGATGTTCAGTGATGGAAAGAGCTACAGAGAACGCCCTAAGAGCTGCAGTTCAAATGTTTCTATTTATCTCACCTATGATAGCACTTCATAAAAGGGTTCATCCTGGTCATGTAAATCTGAGCCATTAAGATCCTTGAAAGCGTAATCCAGATTCTGCTCAGAGTATTAGTGGTAGGTAGAGATTTTTAAGGAAATTACACACAGTAGTTGCTGAATTTTATATTACTTTGGCTTTGTGTTCCTGAGATGTAATTTAATAGAGTATTCCAGAGTAAATTTCTGTGGAGCTACAGCAGGTACAATCTTATATTCTGGTAAATAACTGTCTATCAAAAGGGAAGAGGAAGGAAACACTTCTTGGAAACTATTCCTAGTTAAGAACATCTTTATTATAATATAAAATCATCTAGTCTGATCTGCAATGTAAGCAGACCAGGATACTCTAATGAGCAACCCAGGTACCAGTCATCATCTGAGTCATTACTAGCATCTCAGACAGGAATTAGATCCCTAAACCCTTAACAGAAAGGAGATTCACTTTCAGTCTGATGCAGTTTTAAGAGGGGTAACTAACTCCTTAGTACATTGTACCTAACAACCAGTCTGGAATTACACAGAATCACAGAATGTTAGGGATTGGAAGGGACCTCAAAAGATCATCTAGTCCAATCCCCCTGCCAGAGCAGGAACACCTAGGTCAGGTCACACAGGAACATGTCCAGGCGGGTTTTGAATGTCTCCAGAGAAGGAGACTCCACAACCTCTCTGGGCAGCCTGTTCCAGTGTTCTGTTACCCTCACTGTGAAGAAATTCTTCCTCACATTTACGTGGAACCTCCTATGTTCCAGCTTACACCCATTGCCCCTTGTCCTATCATTGGATGTCACTGAGAAGAGCCTGGCTCCATCCTCATGACACTCACCCTTTACATATTTATAAACATTAATGAGGTCACCCCTCAGTCTCCTCTTCTCCAAGCTAAAGAGACCCAGCTCCCTCAGCCTTTCCTCATAAGGGAGATGTTCCACTCCCTTCATCATCTTTGTGGCTCTGCGCTGGACTCTCTCAAGTAGTTCCCTGTCCTTCTTGAACTGGGGGGCCCAGAACTGGACACAATACTCCAGATGTGGCCTCACCAAGGCAGAATAGAGGGGAAGGAGAACCTCTCCTGACCTACTAACCACCCCCTTTCTAATACACCCCAGGATGCCATTGGCCTTCTTGGCCACAAGGGCACATTGCTGGCTCATGGTCATCCTGCTGTCCACCAGGACCCCCAGGTCCCTTTCCCCTACACTGCTCTCCAGCAGGTCAGCCCCCAACCTGTACTGGTACATGGGGTTGTTCTTCCCCAGATGCAAAACTCTACACTTGCCCTTGTTGAATTTCATTAAGTTTCTCCCCGCCCAACTCTCCAGCCTATCAAGGTCTCGTTGAATGGCAGCACAACCCTCTGGTGTGTCAGCCACTCCTCCTAGTTTGGTGTCATCAGCAAACTTGCTGAGGATACATTCTGTACCCTCATCCAAGTCGTTGATGAAGATATTAAACAACACCGGTCCCAGTACCAACCCCGAGGGACTCCACTAGTCACAGGCCTCCAACTAGACTCCGTCCCATTGACCACAACTCTCTGGCTTCTTTCCTTCAGCCAGTTCACAATCCACCTCACTACCTGACCACCAAACCCATACTTTATCAGCTTATCTACAAGGATGCTGTGGGAGACAGTGTCAAATGCTTTACTGAAATCAAGATAAACCACATCTACCGCTCTACCATCATCTATCCACCTAGTTATTTCCTCATAGAAGGCAATGAGGTTGGTCAAACATGACTTACCCTTGGTAAAACCATGTTGACTGCTCTTAATGACCCCCTCATCCTTGATATGTCTAGAGATAGTGCCAAGAACAAGCTGTTCCATCACCTTTCCAGGGATGGAGGTGAGGCTGACCGGTCTATAGTTACCTGGGTCCTCCTTCTTGCCCTTCTTATAGATTGGAGTGACATTTGCTATCCTCCAGTCCTCAGGCACCTCTCCTGTTGCCCATGACTTACCGAAGGTGATGGAGAGTAGCCTAGCAATGACCTCTGCCAGCTCCCTCAGCACCCTTGGGTGCATTCCATCTGGTCCCATTGATTTATGGATATCCAGATTGCTCAACTGATCCCTAACCCAGTCCTCATCTACCGAGGCAAACTCCTCCTTTATCCTGACTTCTTCTGGGGCTACAGGGATCAGGGGCTCCTGGGGAAAGCCTGCAGGAGTAAAGACAGAGGCAAAGAAGGCATTCAGCACCTCTGCCTTCTTTATATCCTCTGTCTCTAGGGCACCCACCTCATTCATCAGTGGGCCTATATTGCCTCTAGTGTTTGTTTTATTAGCTATGTATTTGAAAAAGCCCTTCCTATTGTCCTTGACCTGGCTTGCAAGGGTAAGTTCTAAGGAGGCCTTAGCTTTCCTAATTGCCTTTCTACATCCTCTGACAACTGTCCTATATTCCCCCCAAAATTGATTAAGTCCAGCAGCCAGCCATTAGATCTTTAAGGCTAAATAAAGCCCTCCTATCACACATCTCTTCCCCTTCAGTGTACTTGGACTGGGAGGTAATTTGGTTCTAATCTTCTCTTGAACTTACTCCACTGACTAAGCCTCAGTCTGCACAGCAGCAACAGCCTTATTCCACGGTTTATCTTCCTCACACCACTCTTCTGAACCATTTCTAGGTTATCAAAAGTAACTTTGGAAGTGTCAAAAACACCTACATGTAAAGTCAGAATAATTATTTTTGTGATACCATATGCTGCTCAGTACTTCTAGCCCATTTCCCCCCTTCTATATACTAACACACCTTATTCTGCTGTATTACAGCATGCACTCATGTTACTTGATTATCCACCACACACCCTCCAGTCCTCTTCAACATCACTGTCTGCCAAAATGCATTTCATTCTCCAGGTGATGAGTGCTTCTAAAAAAAATTGCCTTTAACTACAGGAAGGTTTGTCAGAATTCATCTCATCATTCAGCACAATGCTACTTTTTTCCCTTGTCTGTCATCTTTAAGTACTAACTCATTTCTTCTACATCACAGCAGCTGTATCCACTGGATTCTGTTGATTGCACCAGGAAAAAAACCCTCTGTTCCCAGTCCATTCACTGTAGCCTTTTTTGTCTCCTTCCGGCACACCCAAACTGCACCGTCTCTGGCTCAGTTCTTCTCCAGGCTCTACGTGGTACCTCAGTGGCCCTTACACAGCATACAGGTTGTATTTTTTCATTCAGAGTACTCAAAATAATAAGGTGGCTGCATCAGAGCCTGCCAGACATCTCATTTACTGTATCAGACTTAAGGTACAGTAGGATGAAAGACCATAGCAATGTCTTGTAAAAATCATCTTCTTCCTGTTGTTCAGCTGCATTAAGAAAAATTTGATAGCAAGCTAAAAGATTATAAACTACTGCTAAAAACTGAATATCCATCACTACACCATGCAATAGCTATGTACATTGTTCAGAAAAATACAAAACTTCTCCATTTGCTGTACACCAAGACTCTGATTTACAGCGATATTGCTTTTCTTTGAGTAGTAAAGACTTCAGGATAGATAGAGCAATAAAGAGGGGAAAATCTCAAATCATCTCAGTAATTAAATGATTCCCAGTAAGAACACACAAATTGGGAAAGCAGGTTGTCTTCTGGGTAAATAATATTTTTGCATGAGTTTTATAACAACATTATTTTCAAAATATTTGTTTTGTATCACTTGTTTTTATCTCCAGTGATAAAGTTCTGCATAAGCTCCCTCTCAAACGATTTCTAGGATATTTATATATTAATGAGGCATCTCATCCAGCTTGACTAGATCCTACAGAATAAAATATATATTTAATCACAAATACTAAACAAAATTAACACTTACAAGGGCTTTTCAATGCAAGTCTTGCATTATTCTCAAACCACAAACAGCTGAATGCTAGCTTCGCTAGTTAATCATGAAGCTTGGCAACAATATACCAAGACACAACGTAAAATTTGTATGACCATCATTACAAATAAGTATGTATACAAGAACACAGAAATCCAATAGTACAGGACAACACCACATCCCCTGAAAATACAGCCACACAAACCTTACCTTTTCTAGTGCTCTTAAAAGAAAAAAGTGATTTCTGTTCCACAGTACAGATCAACCAACATTTTACAGTGAGGATTTGTACCACACTGATCTTTGCATTTCACATCAGCTGGAAATGCCTATTCACTAGCGTGAAATAGTTTTATCAGTATCAGCATTTATGCTTAGCAAAGCGTAAACGTTAAATTTGTGACCCACTTTCAAATCAAGATATTGTAAGAAAGAATGTTTACAAAATAAATGTGACAAACATTAATGTAAGGTTTAAATGTAAACTTGTTAGATGCATACCTGCACACTGGCTGCTACAACTGGAGACCCTGAGGCAGAAGATGGTCTGTGTGGAGTTGACAATTGTTTAGTAGCACCCTGTGTTCCACTTCCTGCTGCCCCAGGCAGACTAGTCCTACTAGCTCCACTTGAGTTAAGGTTACTGCCTCTGCTGGCAGGTACATTCATTTCAACTCCACCCAAATTGTTTTTACTAATAGTTCCAGAAGGAGAAGAGTTGGGCAATTTTGAAGAAGCCTGAGGGTTCTTTGCAGGCTGAAGGCCTGAGGTGCGATTAGAGGGCAGCAAATTCACTGTGGAAGACTGCCTGCTGATATTTACACCACTGGTCTGTTTATGAAGGGGGTAGTTGCTAGAGTGACTACTCTGGGAAACTAGTGCACTTGAACTGGAAGAACTGGGTGTTGTTGCAGGCTTGGGGGATGAAGTGGACTTGGATAAAAATTTAGGTGATGCACTGGGCTTGGGTGTCACAGAGGGCTTAGATGCAGTGGGCTTGGGAGAGGCAGCAGGTTTGGGAGAGGCAGCCATGGAAAAGGGAGGCTTGAAACCCTGGGAAGAAACTTGTGACACCATAGCCTTGGCTAAATAGTTACTAGAGGTAGAGGTGCTGGATGTTGTCCGAGAAACCAGTGGGTGAGACACTTGAGAGTCACTTCCAGATGAGGGATTAGACAAAGGCAGGTGATATACTACAGACTTATCTTGAGCCTTGATGACTGGTGATGAGCAAGACAGTTTGGGATTACTACTCAATTTCACCACTGGATTGGTCTGTGATTTACTAATAGTTGCTTGTAAAGGAGATACGTATTTCTGCTGTACAGCTGAATGCTGGTGCACCTTTGTCACTTGTGATGTTGAGGAAGAACCACCTTGAGCCTCAGAAGATGATACCAAGATATTAGCATCCTTGGTTCTTTGAGAAGAGGTAGAAATAGCTGCTTGGGTCTTAGAGGAAGAAACATGAGTCTGCGAAGAGGAGGAAGCAGCCTGGATCTGGCTTGACCTCTGTAGTCCTTGCTGAAGTAGTTTGGCTGGCAAAGGCTCTAAGGAAACCTTAGGATTTTGAATTGAAGATCCAGCAATAAGGCCTGAAGAGATACCAGTGTGAACTAGGTCCTGGGGTTTCTTTGGTACTGGCCCTGTGTGACCAGCAATAAGACTTGATGAATGGGGTATCTGAGTGGGCTCTACTTTCTTTGAAGTTGCCAGAGGCAACTTACTCATAATGCTTGCTAATTTCTCTTCCCTCAGCCCAGGGCGAGGTCTGGATGTTGGTGTCTCTATAGCAGACCCAAGAGGTGATCCCTTGGCACCATTATTGATAACTGCCAGAACATCAGAAATAGAGTCCAGTGAAGGTGGGTGGAAAGAGAGGTCTTCATCCAGTGAGTCATCCAAGCAGATCGTCTCTGGAGCTGGTGTGCAGCTAGAGCTGGCCGGGGTGCAGATAGGTGTGCTGGAGCTCAGTCCAGTAGCACAACTTGAATTGACTGAAGACATACAAGTTTTCTGTTCTTTCTTTGGACTAGAGTCCTGAGAATGAAGGGATAAGAAAAAAAAGGTTTAATAGCCTTCCTGGAAAAAAATCTGAAGTCTTTCGTGTAATACTATGGTTCATTTGAATTTACAGAATAAAAGATCTACTACTGAAATTTTCATATTAAGATACTATGATATCTAGGTGTTGGAGCCCCATGTGCTAATTCAATGTTTGTATTTCAAAATCTAGTGCTGTTGTGCCACATAACTAGACGTGCCCCACACAGTTAAGAATAATCAGTGCTGTGAAGAACAGGGTAGCTAATCTCATCACTAGGTAAAACTGGTACTGAACTAAGACAACACTTAGTTGTGTCTAATGAGAACTTCTATCAACTTACTACATTATCCTCCCAACCACACATTTTTCCAGTGTTGCCAAATTTAATGAGCTGAAAACAAACAAAGCACACAAAATGTGAGACTTTACCAGAACTAGTACCTTTCAAAAAACCCAATATAGCTTCAAGTTGCAAAGCTATATAGAAGAAGTCTTTTGTATTACTTCTTTAAAGTAATACATCATCAAGTCAATAAGCTCTTACAGCATTTCCTGATGGAACCCTTCTGCTAAAATTTTTCTGAATCAGAGGCAGGAAACTGGTTGCATCAAACGGTCATATAAAATTGAGGTACCTAACCAGGCATTTACCTTCACTTTGGGTTTAGGTGCCAGAATCACCTTCTTCTTTGCCCTAAAGCAGAGGAGATACATGTGCATCAGAAGAGAAAACAAAAGCAAAGTCATTTTAGTTTTAATCGTTACCCTGATTATATCCCAATAAACTACAAGGATGACTAGTGGGGGTCCAGATTTAATAATAAAACATCCTTGAAATGGAAGGTGGGTTAAAAGGGCAGGGGGGTGAACAAGTACACTTCTAATCCATTTTTTTGTCATGTATCTCTAAGCAAATTAGATGCAAAATTGACTGAATTGATGATATAACCCAATGTATATCAGGAGAAATGTTTCTTACTCTTCCAGTTTAAAGAAACTTCAAAATATCAAGTCCTATCAGCCTTTTATAATCTTAGAATCTGTCTACTTAACAGAGCTTTTTCTAAACTGAAGTCACCTATAACAGTTACATCATTTCACTTTATGTTGTTTCTGTCACTGAGAAATATACTTCGTGTATAAACCACAAAAGTCATGGGGTTTTTTTTCCCCCCCTCAAAAAGAGCTTTGTTGCTTATCAATTGTGAAACAGCTGTAGCTAGCTTGTTTGTTGCAAAAACCCATTTAACAAACCTCTAAGTTCTTTTGCAGTTGAAGTAAATACCATAGCACCAACTGCAGTTAAGCGAGCAAGAACAGCATTATGAATTATTAGTCATCAGCTTTAACTTAGAAGCAGCATTTCACACCTTTTCTCCTTTCTATTTCTTCAAGAGGATCAACATATTTATATCTTACTCTCCTAAGCAACTAGGAATATGCCTGGTTAAAAAAAAAAAAAAAGAGACCTTATTGTAGGTGGAACATGACTCAGTTTTGCTATCATGTAGAAAAATATTTTATGTTAATAACATTTATCACAAAAGTCATAATTTGGGTGTTACTCAGTCAAAACTGTTTATTTGAATTCTGGCTGAATGAGGGCAGCTCCCAAGAGGGACATAGTACTGTATGAAAATCAAGAAGGTAAAATTCCACTAAGATACACAGCCTTCTGCAGTTACAGAAATATTTATGAGGAAAAGAAAAGAGTGGGAAGTACTGCAGTCTGCGTTCAATTTAATATGGTGTACAGCAAAATTTAGATAGTGTATAGTGCTTTGAATTACTTTGAGTAATATACATCAATCCAAGAATGAATATCTACTTGAGTTATCTAGCCACTTAATAACTGAGTTAAAACACAATGCCACAGGAACATTACAGGTATCTGTCTAAATTAAAGCATTAAAAGAATATTATAAATATTTTCAAACAAATCCAAAAATCTCCCTTTCTTCCCCTCTGTTCAAAAAAGTGTACACAAAGATGGGAAAGATGCTATGTAAGCTGTCAATATTATACTCACGGAACAGAAGTGAGGTGATTGTGAACACTTCGGCTTTCTTTAAAAAGCATCCTAAGAGTAGCAAGAGAAGAAATATAAGGTGATCCTACAGGGACAATCAGCATATGACCACCAAATACTCAACTAGCCTTGAATTTTCAGAATAACTCTGATCATCTGTCTCCAAAGCAGCTAGCAGGTAATGTGTCTGTATTGCTACCACAATGCAGTTACAGGCAGCCATAGACAGAAAAATGCTAAAAAGCCAAAATTTCAAGTCCGCATTCAAAATACCTCAGTAAATGGCCAAGCAGAAGTCAACATAATGGAATATTACTTCCTTCAAATGGGCAGAAAAAATATGTTTTGACCTCTCTCCTAAAAGGCTAATGAAATATTTTGAATATAAAATTAAGGATTATTGTAAACTCTTCACACTACATCTCCACACATAGATCAGAGGTTTGGGGTTTGTATTTAGTCTGTTGTGTTGGGTTTTTTAAGCACAGATGAAAAAAGTCAGAATACAGTAGCCAAGCTTCAGTATTTGTACAGGCCATTGTGTACCATTTCTGCGACTTCAGTTACACTGGACTTGTACACATACATTTTACTACAGAGCCAATGAATGGCAGGAGTTAATGGCAAGAGTTGGTATGACAAATCTCAACACTTCACATGCTTTCACTTAGATGTTAACAACTCCTGAGCTGACAAGTGGGAAGTGAAAATGACTCCTGATCTGTACCTGTACTACAGCTGGTTACCCAAATGCAGCTATAAATAAACAATGAATGAAAACTTGGTCCCCTTCCCTGTTTCCAGGTAGACAAACTGGAACAGACAAGGTTTTCCTATACCACTGCCATCACGCTAACACTGACCACATTATGAACAGCTGTATAAACAAGAGCTTTTCACCACTGAAAACACATCCTGTAGAACTGCAATAGTTATGAAAAAATCTAAGTATCCAGAAATCTCATGTAATCTGGTAAGAAAACAGACAACCTCTTGCTGCAGTTCCAATGCCTTACTTACCAGATTCCACTTTCAGCTCAATTTTTACTTTTCTTTTTTTTTTTTTTTTTAAAAAAAAAAATATATAAAAAACATACTAGCCTCCAAATCTGTGTTACATTGCTCCCCATCAGAGACTACTGAAAGCCTAAGAACATCATGGAACAAAAAGGAATATTTTTCATGACAAGTTCAATGCTTCACTTTCTGACCTACCCAGCTTTTCCAGAATATTTCCCTTGCCGCCCCCTTCCTGGTGCTTTGTCTACTCCTTAATCTTTTAAATTCGGGAATGAAAATCCAAAATGAATCCCAGGCCTCAGTAATTTGTAGTATCGTTCTTAAAGGTTCAGGACAAAAGTGTAACTACTACAAGAACAGAAGTCAAAAGATATGGTACAAAGACAGAAGAGTGCAGTACATGTTCCACAACAAGAACATGCTTGGAAAATAATCCTCCATTGCATACGTATATTTAGATGTAAAAGCTGATGAGAGAGATTAGTATGACATTGTTTCTCTCTGATCATAATTTCAAGACAAGTGTACTGTTTGACCTACACAAAATAAGTAAGCGGCAAGCCTACTTGCATGACCACCTCCAAAGATGATGAAACTCTTCAAATTAAAGGAAACTACTTTCTGTTGTTTAAGCTTCCTTTTTGAACATACACATATTTAGGTTGCAGGCTTTCAGACATACATGGAATTAATATGCAACCCAGTTACAAAAACAGTGGTTATATTATTTGAAAAGGCTTTGGGATCCTGTAGGACAAAACTATTTCCCTAAATCCATTAATATAAATAAAACAAATCTCCTGGGGCAGAGTATGGAAGTTACACACATGGAAAATTCATGTGACAAAGGTAGTTGTGATACACATGGACAAATAAACAAGGTGCAATATAAAGTTATGACCAATACCTTTACTCACGCTTCTATACTAAGATATGAGGAACATTAAATACAGTTAACTTCAAAAGAAGAAGAAATTTCTCCTCTGGGATGAACCTACAAAGTTCTGATGCCATAGACCTACTCTGATTAGTAAGAATTCCTTATGAAATACATAGTCAGTTGTCCATTTTTAACATTAAAGGCCTAAATTTTTTTACCAGTTTACCTAGCTCCTTCTCACTTGAGACCACCATGTGAGGTAAAAAAATTATAAGACTTCAGCATGGTAATCCCTACCCTAACATCCCAACAAGATGAGCATCTGGCACATGAATAACGTGCTGTGTTAGGAGTTACCACTGTCAGACTCCAGGAAATACTTGCTTTTCCTGTTCCATGCATTAGTGTTCGCCTACAAATTACAATACATCAATCGCTAAACAGAAAGCAGGGAAGCACCTCCCTGTAAACACAGGACAATTTGTCAATCATTATGGTACCAAAACTGACCAATTGGTAAATGAAGTCTTGCTGGTCAACAAGAGGATATGAACAGGCAGCTCTTGGGGTTTGTTTGGTTTGCTGATGGTTTTTATATTTTTGGGGGGGAGGGATTGTTTTGGTTTTGTGTTTGTTCTGGTTTGGTTTTGGTTTCTGTTTTGTCTTTTTCTCTGAAACCACTTTTGCAGAGAGTTTAAAAGCTTATGGAAATTTTCAGCACACTTAGATGGAAAGAAGAGAACTGTATATGTTATATGGCTCTCAAATGCGAAGTTCTAACATGCTTCACTTCTGTGTATTTTTGGATGACCTCACACTACCACTTGACTAAATATTTGGCCACTATCAGTGATCTCCATATTAAACTAAACCAGGATTCCTCGTCGCATCTACTTGATTAGAAACTTCATCAGAGCAAACATCTCACTCAGCATACTTAGTATAGAAAACTGGGTCTTTGAGCAGAAGTGTAAAAGTTCATATGTTCATTACTATTTCACAAGCAGCTTATTACACTCATGTTCTACACTGACTATTCCAGAAAATTACAGCACAGTTATTTTTATAGCTTGATAAAGATTTGACTACTCTATAATTGAAGTATTCTTCAGCAAAATGATTAGTATTTTTGTATCATTTCACAGAATCACAGAACGTCAGGGATTGGAAGGGACCTCAAAAGATCATCTAGTCCAATCCCCCTGCCAGAGCAGGAACACCTAGGTCAGGTCACACAGGAACATGTCCAGGCGGGTTTTGAATGTCTCCAGAGAAGGAGACTCCACAACCTCTCTGGGCAGCCTGTTCCAGTGTTCTGTTACCCTCACTGTGAAGAAATTCTTCCTCACATTTATGTGGAACCTCCTATGTTCCAGCTTGCACCCATTGCCCCTTGTCCTATCATTGGATGTCACTGAGGAGAGCCTGGCTTCATCCTCATGACACTCACCCTTTACATATTTATAAACATTAATGAGGTCACCCCTCAGTCTCCTCTTCTCCAAGCTAAAGAGACCCAGCTCCCTCAGTCTTTCCTCATAAGGGAGATGTTCCACTCCCTTAATCATCTTTGTGGCTCTGCACTGGACTCTCTCAAGTAGTTCCCTGTCCTTCTTGAACTGGGGGGCCCAGAACTGGACACAGTACTCCAGATGTGGCCTCACCAGGGCAGAGTAGAGGGGGAGGAGAACCTCTCTCAACCTACTAACCACACCCCTTCTAATACACCCCAGGATGCCATTGGCCTTCTTGGCCACAAGGGCACATTGCTGGCTCATGGCCATCCTGCTTGTCCACCAGGACCCCCAGGTCCCTTTTTCCCTACGCTGCTCTCCAACAGGTCAGTCCCCAATTTATACTGGCACATGGGGTTGTTCTTCCCCAGATGCAAGACTCTACACTTGCCCTTGTTATATTTCATTAAATTTCTCCCTGCCCAACTCTCCAGCCTGTCTAGGTCTTGTTGAATGGCAGCACAACCCTCTGGTGTGTCAGCCACTCCTCCCAGTTTTGTGTCATCAGCAAACTTGCTGACAGAGCACCCTACTCCCTCATCCAAATCACTGAAAACATTTGAAATCATTCAAACTATTGAATAGTACTGCTCCCAGTACCGACCCCTGAGGGACTCCACTAGTCACAGGCCTCCAACTAGACTCTGTCCCACTGACCACAGCTCTCTGGCTTCTTTCCTTCAGCCAGTTCACAATCCACCTCACTGCCCGATCATCCAGACCACACTTCCTCAGTTTATCTGCGAGGCTGCTGTGGGAGACAGTGTCAAATGCTTTACTGAAATCAAGATAGACCACATCCACTGCTTTACCATCATCTATCCACTGGGTTATGTCCTCATAAAAGGCTACCAGGTTAGTCAAGCATGACTTCCCTTGGTGAAGCCATGTTGACTGCCTCTAATGACCCTCTTATCCTTGACATGCCTAGAGACAGCACCCAAGATAAGTTGTTCCATCACCTTTCCAGGGATGGAGGTGAGGCTGACTGGTCTATAGTTACCCAGGTCTTCCTCCTCGCCCTTTTTGAAGACCAGAGTGACATTTCCTTTCCTCCAGTCCTCAGGCACTTAACAAAAGATGACTTTACGATGGAGAGTGGCCTAGCAATGACATCCGCCAGCTCCCTCAGCACCCACGGGTGCATCCCATCAGGACCCATGGATTTATGGATATTCAGGTTGCTTAACTGATCCCTAACCCAGTCCTCATCAACCAGGACAAACTCCTCCCCTATCCCGACTTCCTCTGGAGCCTCAGGGGTCCTGGGCTCCTCAGGACAGCCTCCAGCAGTATAGACAGAGGCAAAGTAGGCATTCAGGAACTCTGCCTTCTTTTTATCCCGTCACCAGGGCACCCACCTCATTCACTAGTGGGCCTACATTGCCTCTAGTGTTAGTTTTATCTGCAATGTATTTGAAGAAGCCCTTTCTGTTGTCCTTGACCTTTCTTGCAAGGTTTAATTCCAAGGAGGCCTTGGCCTTCCTAGTCGCCTCCCTGCATCCTCTGACAACAGACTTATACTCCTCCCAAGTGGCCAGCCCCTCCTTCCATGATCTGTACAATCTCTTCTTCCACTTGAGTTTGCCCAGCAGTTCCCTATTTAACCATGCAGGTCTCCTGGCACCCTTTCTTGACTTCCTACCTGTTGGGATGCACTGATCTTGAGCTCAGAAGAAGAGGTCCGTGAATGCTAGCCAACTATCTTGGGCCCCTTTACCTTCAAGTATCCTGTCCCATGGAATTTCCCCTAGCAATTGCGTGAAAAGGCCAAAGTTGGCCCTACTGAAGTCCAGGGTTGTAGTTCTGCTAGGTATTCTATTCCCGCCACACGAGAGCCTGAACTCCACCATCTCATGGTCACTGCAACCAAGGCTACCCTCAACCTTCAGCGCTTCAACCAGACCCTCCTTGTTTGTGAGAATAAGATCCAGCAGCACTCCTCTCCTAGTTGGCTCATCCACCATTTGCATCAGGAAATTATCATCAATGCACTGAAGGAACCTCCTGGACTGTGGATGGCTGGCTGAGTAGGCCTCCCAACAAATATCAGGGTAGTTCAAGTCCCCCGTGACAACCACGGCCTGTATTTGCGAGACTGCTATCAGTTGCCTGTAGAAGGCCTCATCAACCTCCTCATCCTGATCCAGTGGCCTGTAACAGACACCCACAACAGTATCAGCCATGCCAGCCTGCCCCTTAATTCGTACCCACAAGCTATCAACTCACTCCTGATCCGCCCCTGGACAGAACTCAATACACCCTAGTTGCTCCTTCACGTAAAGAGCAACTCCACCACCTCACCTCGCTGGCCTATCTTTCCTGAAAAGGACATAGCCATCCATGACCACATTCCAGTCACGCGAGCTGTCCCACTGTTTTGCCAATTAGTAGGCCCAGTACAAAAGACACAGCCAGCAGTAGAACAACAATCCAGTACGTAGGTTCTATTTCACATAAAGGGGTCAGTATATAGAGGATCGCTGGGGGTACAAACAAGTCAGATCACGAATAACAGACATCAACCCCAGCGACCCCAGGAATGACACAATATCGCTCATAACAGATGGAACAAACAGAGACATGAGATAACCCACAGAGCAGATGGGAGACAACCAGGAGAACAAGGCAGTTACATATGACAGAAGTAACCCCATGTTGCCTCCCCACAAAGCCCGCGTTTGTATGTGCCAGACCTGACTGTGATCCGGTTGCATGGGTGGTCAGGAGGTCCTTCCCCAACAGGAAACTCTGTGAAGTGCGTCCACTCCACAGACAGACTCTCCAACCCTTCCTGCAAGTGGGCCCAGCTTTTATCCCCAAACAGGACACCTGGCACTCGTTATCAAAATGCAGGGCACCTGGGGCTTGTTTACCCAAGGGCTTTCCTTGCAAGGCCGGCTGCACCTTGGAGGAAAGCCAAAAGGCAAACTCATCCCCTCCTCTTAAAGGGCTGTGGGAACCACCCATATGTCAACCTTAATTCAGGGCTGGGGGTTCAGACCCCAGCACTTCACCCACCAAGTCTGTGTAATTGCCACTAGATCATAACCCCCTGACCAAACACGGATTTCTAACTCCTCCTGTTTATTTCCCATGCTGCATGCATTGGTGTACAGGCATTTCAGAGAGCAAGCCGAGCACTCCCATTTCACCCTAGGGGGGTGAGAGGCCTCCTGGTCCTCATCAGTATAGGTAGGTCAAGACTTGATGGGAAATTGTCTTTTGCAATGGGTGGTACAGAAGGAAAGAAATGCTAGACTGCCAGAGTTGCCTGCTAGAGTTGAACCCAAAGGTGGCAGACCACAGTTGGTAAGGAAGTCGCCAGCCCGGCTCAAGTGCTTCTACACTAATGCATGCAGCATGGGCAACAAACAGGAGGAGCTGGAAGCCATTGTGCAGCACAACAGCTATGATGTAGTTGCCATCACGGAAACGTGGTGGGACGACTCTCATGAGTAGAGGGCTGCAATGGATGGCTACAAGCTCTACAAGTGGAATAGGCAAGGTAGAAAGGGCGGTGGGGTGGCGCTCTATATTAGGGAGTGTTTTGATTGTATGGAGATTGATAAGCATGATGAGCCAGTCAAATGTTTACGGGTTAAGCTGAGGAAGGCAAACGAGGCGGATATCCTGCTGGGAATCTACTACAGGCCACCTGACCAGGATGAAGAGGTCGATGAACTGTTCTGTAGACAACTGTCAGAAGCTGCAAAGTTGCAATCCCTTGCTCTTGTGGGGGACCTGAACTTACCAGCCATCTGCTGGAAATAACACAGCAGAGAGAAAACAATCCAAGAAGTTCCTAGAGTGCGTGGAAGGTAACTTCCTGACTCAGCTGGTAAGTGAGCCCACCAGGGAAGGTGCCTTGCTAGACCTGTTGTTCACCAACAGGGAAGGACTGGTAGGTGATGTGGTGGTCGGAGGCCGTCTTGGGCTGAGCGATCATGAAATGATACAGTTCTCAATCCTTAGCCCAGTTAGGAGGGGGGGGCAGCAAAACCATCACCTTGGACTTCCAAAGGGCAGACTTCAACCTGTTTAAAACACTGGTTGAGAAAGTCCCTTGGGGAACAGTCCTAGAGGGCAAAGGGGTTCAGGAAGGATGGACTCTTTTCAAGGAGAAACTGTTAGAGATGCAGGAGCAGGCTGTCCCCAGGTGTCATAAGACAAACTGGCGGGGAAAGCGACCGGCCTGGCTGAACAGGGAGCTTCTGCTGGAACTTAGGAGAAAGAAGAGTCTCTACCATCTTTGGAAGAAGGGGCAGGCTACTCAGGAAGAGTATAGGGATTTACTTAGGTTGTGTAGGAAGAACATTAGGGGGGCAAAAGCCCAGCTTGAACTCAGCCTGGCCGCTGCTGCAAGAGATAAGAAGAGTTTTTACAAACATATTAACAATAAAAACAGATGCAGGGAGAATCTCCATCCCTTACTGGATGCGAGGGGGAACACTGTTACCAAGGGTAAGGAAAAGGCTGAGGTACTTCATGCCTTCTTTGCTTCAGTCTTTAACAGCCAGACCACTTATCCTCATGGTATTCAGTCCCCTGAGCTGGAAGATTGGGATGGAGATCAGAATAAACCCCTCGTAACCCAGGAAATAGTAGTGAAGGACCTGCTGAGTCAATTAGACACCCATAAGTCTATGGGGCCAGATGAGATCCACCCGAGAGTGCTGAGGGAGCTGGCGGAGGAATTTGCCAAGCTGCTCTGCATCATCTATCAG
Source organism: Podargus strigoides (assembly GCA_028020825.1). Taxonomy (NCBI): domain Eukaryota; kingdom Metazoa; phylum Chordata; class Aves; order Caprimulgiformes; family Podargidae; genus Podargus; species Podargus strigoides. The sequence continues at coordinate 25,661,317 of CM051662.1, read as the reverse complement.
CAGTCCTGGTTATGGGGTGAGGTCCCAGACGACTGGAAACTTGCCAATGTGACGCCCATCTACAAGAAGGGCAGGAAGGAGGATCCGGGGAACTACAGGCCTGTCAGCCTGACCTCAGTACTGGGGAAGGTTACGGAACGGTTCATCTTGGGGGAGATCATGCAGCAAGTGCCGGACAACAGAGGGGATCAGGTCCACCCAGCATGGGTTCACGAAGGGCAAGTCCAGTCTAACCAACCATCTATGATGAGGTGACCTGCCTAGTGGATGAGGGAAAAGCGGTGGATGTTGTCTACCTGGACTTCAGTAAGGCATTTGACACTGTCTCCCACAGCATTCTGCTGCAGAAGCTGGCGGCTCATGGCCTAGACAGGTGGACTCTTCGCTGGTTTAAAAACTGGCTGGATGGCCGAGCCCAGAGAGTTGTGGTGAATGGAGTTAAATCCAGATGGAGACAGGTCACAAGCAGCGTCCCTCAGGGCTCGGTCTTGGGGCCAGTCTTGTTTAATGTCTTTATTGATGACCTGGATGAGGGGATCGAATGCACCCTCAGTAAATTTGCAGATGACACGAAATTGAGTGGGAGTGTCGATCTGCCTGAGGGTAGGGAGGCCCTGCAGCGGGATTTGGACAGGCTGGAGCGATGGGCTGAGGCTAATTGTATGAGGTTTAACAAAGGCAAGTGCCAGGTCATGCACTTCAGCCACAACAACCCCATGCAATGCTACAGGCTTGGGGAAGAGTGGCTGGAAAGCTGCCTGGTGGAAAAGGACCTGGGGGTGTTGGTTGACAACCGACTGAACATGAGCCAGCAGTGTGCCCAGGTGGCCAAGAAGGCCAATGGCATCCTGGCCTGTATCAGAAATGGTGTGAGCTGCAGGAGTAGGGAGGTGATCGTGCCCCTGTACTCAGCCCTTGTGAGACCACACCTTGAGTACTGTGTCCAGTTCTGGGCACCACAGTATGGGAGGGACATTGAGGTACTGGAGCGAGTCCAGAGAAGAGCAAGAAGGCTGGTGAGAGGTCTGGAAAACAGGCCTTATGAAGACTGGCTGAGGGAACTGGGGTTGTTTAGCCTGGAGAAGAGGGGACTGAGAGGAGACCTCATTGCCCTCTACAACTACCTAAAAGGAGGTTGTAGTGAGGCTGCTGTTCGTCTCTTCTCCCAAATGACTAATGATAGGGCGAGAGGAAATGGCCTCAAGTTGCATCAGGGGAAGTTTAGGTTGGATATTAGGAAGAAGTTCTTTACTGAGAGGGTGGTTAGACATTGGAACATGCTGCCCAGGGAGGTGGTGGAGTCGCCATCCCGGGGGGTGTTCAAAAAATGGGTTGATGAGGCCCTTGAGGCCATGGTCTAATGGTTAGGAATATGATGGGATAAAGGTTGGACTTGATGACCCTGGAGGTCCCTTCCAACCATAATTATTCTATGATTCTATCTCATGTCATCTGTATTCATTTCTCTTCCTCCACTTCTAAGTGTTTGACTACTTCATCAAATTTGTATTTCACAATGATTACTATGGCTGTCTTTTTTTTTTTTTTTTTCCTCCTCTCTGTGTAATTGTTTCCTCTTAAGTCACTATCAAGTACTTACAGGTTTTTGTTACAAACTGGTGAATTTTTAACTGGAGCACCACAGAGAATCCCAATTGCATATAGGAAATAAAGAGCAAACACCTTAGTGTTTCACCAACTGTGGTGTTGAAATTCCACTTTATAATTTTCAAGTCCATGTCACACCGCATTATCAGACTGCTTACAATATAAAGGCAAAACTGCTTTCTGTATCACTATCACTTTTTAAATCACAGGAAGAACTTCACAAGCAGTTACCCCTCATCTCATACTTCCCCTTAAATGAAGCATCATGCACAGTAATGCATGATGCTTCAGTTAATTCAGTCTTCAACATATGATAAAAGTACATAGTTCTCCAAGGAGAACTGCTTTTTAGCTCTCAGGTGTGCAAACAAGATAGAACATTAACTTTGAAAAACTGTTCTAAAATATTCCAGTGGAACAGGAATATTCTGAAGTTTTAACCAATGTTAATAGTACATGGTTGAGTCAAAAGTATGACAATAAGATCCAACAAATAGTCATTACCAAAATTAATAGATACATAAAGCAGGTATCTTACCTTGCCTGCATCCAACCTTTAGGCCAAAGTGGTTTCACTTCTGTTTCCATGAAGGTTTTGAGATAATCTTCAGCAGACTGACTTCTATTTGTCTCTAGCTCATAGCATCCCAGCTTGATCTTGACAAGATTACACAACAGAGACCTGCAGAAAGAAACACAATAAATATATTGAAAGAAACAATCCCTTCTAAAAGCTCAGCCGAAAAAGGCTGAGAAATGGAAGCACTGATGCTGTACAGCTGCTGTCCATTGCCAGTTGTACCAAGAGCTCAGTTTCAATCATGATTTTTCTAAGTTTGCCACTGCACAAGTTTGCTGCTACAACTGGTATGATCTGCCACTGTCCCTTGTCCTCAATTTCCAACAGACCATATGGCTCTTTTCATCCTTAGTATCATTTTGTAACTGGCTTTAAGTTTTTTTTGTGGTTTCCTCATAGCTCAAACATCTCCTCTCACTTTGCTCAGTGATCTCTGTCATTTAAGATGGACAAAGTCTGAAAGCAAGTGAAGTCCATTCTACATGGAATATTTCAACAGAATATTCTTTCTGACAGGGATGCTTGTCAGAATCACAGAATCACAGAATGTTAGGGATTGGAAGGGACCTCAAAAGATCATCTAGTCCAATCCCCCTGCCAGAGCAGGAACACCTAGGTCAGGTCACACAGGAACATGTCCAGGCGGGTTTTGAATGTCTCCAGAGAAGGAGACTCCACAACCTCTCTGGGCAGCCTGTTCCAGTGTTCTGTTACCCTCACTGTGAAGAAGTTCTTCCTCACATTTATGTGGAACCTCCTATGTTCCAGCTTGCACCCATTGCCCCTTGTCCTATCATTGGATGTCACTGAGAAGAGCCTGGCTCCATCCTCATGACACTCACCCTTTACATATTTATAAACATTAATGAGGTCACCCCTCAGTCTCCTCTTCTCCAAGCTAAAGAGACCCAGCTCCCTCAGCCTTTCCTCATAAGGGAGATGTTCCACTCCCTTCATCATCTTTGTGGCTCTGCGCTGGACTCTCTCAAGCAGTTCCCTGTCCTTCTTGAACTTTGGGGCCCAGAACTGGACACAGTACTCCAGATGTGGCCTCACCAAGGCAGAATAGAGGGGGAGGAGAACCTCTCTTGACCTACTAACCACCCCTTTTCTAATACACCCCAGGATGCCATTGGCATTTTAAATATAAAAGTGCACAAAGTGACATTGGCCTTTCAAAGCCTCTTGGATAAAAAAAACAGATTTAAGTATCTCTTCTTTAAGTATGGCTCCCTCCAGGTCAGTCCAAGCTATACTGGTTGAACATATTCCATGAAGCTTGCTTCTTTGATGTCTTAACATACTATGAAGACTCAATGTGAAAAGTCCACCAGCCACTTTACTAATATGTATAATTGTACTAAATCTAGCTTAGATCTTGCATGGGAAGGATCTGCTTGCTTAAAAGCCTATCTAGATTATTTAAATAACAGCAATCTCAGTTTTCAGTAAAATCTATTCTAGAAATCAGAACAGTAAGAATTCATCATTTCAGACAATTTGTGCTGCTCTTGAGAGGTAACATAGAACTTGTGTTCAGAGGGGATGGGAGGGGTTAAGATGCATGCATTCTGGATGCTGGCTTGCCTAAGGACTGGGAGGCTTGTCAAACCAGCATCACCAATTTTGGTGGTCTGCTCTATTGTGGCAGAAATCTTCACCACTCCTTGGGTGACAGTGTTTTATGACCTATTCCTAGAATGGTGGGAAGCAGTTACAGCTCTGCTTACACCTCTGTTCTTTGCTTAAAAGAAGCTCGAAATCCTAGGACCATGAAAATTCCCATGTATTTGGATAAAGCAGATAAACAAGCAGTGATAAAAGGGCTGGACATAGGATGATCTTGCCTTTCAAGTTAAAGAAAAGGGTACTTTACCACTGCAGCATTCTAGCTAGCCTGTTTAGCTCCAACACTCTCCAAAGGTTTTCTGAGATGTACTTCTGAGAATGATTATTTATTTAACAGTATCATGTAATAACATCCCCTTGGAGATCCCTTTATGATGTCAGTGAAAATTCTTGGTGGGAAAGGTAGTTTTGCCTCACCTCACTGTGTCATCCCAATGAAACTTCTTTCTGGGTCCCACAACCCTCTTTCCAGGTTTCTCATCATCATCTTCCTCTGATCCATTTTTTTCACATTCATCTTCCACTTTCAACCTATGGTTAGAACGTTTGTTTTCTTTATAGGTGTGCAACACAAACAAAATGTTTCCTTGAGAAAGGAGCGTCCTTTTAGGTGTTAGAACAGAAGAAGGGAGGGGAAGAAAAAAAAAAAAAAAAAAAAAAAAAAAAGAGACTTGTCTTGAGATTCTCATTATGCCCATCCCAAAAGGGTAAACAGTACATCTGTCTCTCCCCACTGCTTCATGGTCCTCAGAGACAAGTGAAAAGGACACACTGTATGGATGCTGGCTATAAGCTTCGTATAGTGCCTCTACTGGGAAATGGCAGGATGTTTATCAATCTATTAATGCTTCTCCAAGTCTAAAATTAGTTAACTATGAGGGAAACAATCACAACGAACAAGGACAAAATATATTAAGAACCTGAACACACCATCCTCCTCCATTAATCCAGTGTTTTGAGAATCTCCAATATCCTTCTCACAGTTTATAATTTCTTTCTCTCAAGACCTATTTCATTCAGTTAATGGAATTTCTAGAGTCAGACGATAACATCGCTTACACAAAACTAAGTACTTTGTACAATTCAAAACTTACAAGCACCAGTAAACTGGAGCCAAGTCATTTGCTGAGCTCACGGAATGGGTAACATGGAGACAGACTTCCAGCTAGACTCTGGAATGGGCATACACAGACTCCAAAAATACCTACTTGGCATTCTTGGCTTGATTGCGGGCCTGACAGTCCTCTTGATACTTGCATAACTGTTTGGGCATGACATTACTGACAGCCAATTTCAGCTTTTGCAGTGGTTCTCTCAAGCAGTCATCCTGTGAAGAGAGAAACACCAAAGCAGTCCTATGAGATGCAATGTAAAGAGCATTTCAGATAGCTTCACAAAAATTTTGTGCTCACTCCTGAGGCAACATTCCCACTACTAACTATTGACTGCAACAGCCATTTCCTACATGGCACCCGAATCCTGTTAGGTGCAACGGCATTACAGAAATGCCCATACTTGAAATTTCTCATATGACTCAAGTCTTGAGACCAGAAACAATGAAAGACAGTCACAGGAAAACATACAACAAATATCCCAAATCATCATGGCATGATCTCATTAAATAATGCTTTTTAATGAAAATAGGGAAGGGAAGAAAACCTGAAGGAAAAAAGATGACTTGACCATTGAGTATCTCAACACTTGCAAGTAAGTATCCAATTAATCAAGTGTCCAAAACCTCTGTGGTATAAAAACATCCTAGGTAATGAACAAAATATATGTATTAGATTATCTGCATATTAGATTATTATATGCAAATTTACGTACCTCTAAGGTAAGGACCATGTATTTAGAACTGTCTCCAAATACTACTTCAAACATTAAAGTAATATACTGTATACTTCCCTACATGTTTTAAGATCTCTTCCTACATCTTCTGGCTTTATAGTCTTAATCATAACTGCTTATTGAGAAGAACTAGAATACTATGTGCCATTACATCTTCTGCTTAGAAATGAATCTGTGCCTTCTTAGCAAGTTCTGAGATCTGTGTTCCTGATCCTCAGATCCTCTGCAAGACTTAGTCCTGGATTTCATCTGAAAAATTGGGTCAGAATACTTCAGATCACAGATAACTTTTTTACTCAATAGGAGAACATATTCTTTAAGAGAAAAGCAAATGCAAGTGACATATGAAGTATTTGTAAGACCTAGCCACAAAGGCAAATTTGCACAAACAGTACAGGCTGGGTCATTTAATATCCATCTAGCCTTTCTTTTTCTTGGCACAAAAGTGAATGTAATAGTACTAACTTTTTATTAGCCTGTCATAGCCATGATTACTGTGGCTTTCTAGTTCTGCTACTTTGATATGTAGCCTGTACTCAGCTTTCAATATGAAAGCACTTCATTCTCAATTAAAGAGTCTGAAATACTTAAAATATTTGTTCCTAAAGTAGTGACAATAGCAGGTACACAAAGAAAAAAAGTTTTAGGCTCATCTAGCAACTGATCAAAAAAATCTTTTGCTTTAGAGCAACGGCCACACAGTCTCCAATACTTTCTTGCATTCTGTCCTTATCACTATTACATAACTGACTTGTGCTGGAGCTAATCTCCCAGTCATTACCTGGACATTGAGGTGTAACTTCTTCAGACGCTTTATCAGTGTGTCCTTATTGCATGGCACAAAAGCCTCAAGGTAAGAGTATACTCTGTTGCGGATAGCAGGATTTATCTCCTGTAACTGTATCTCAATACTGACAAACAAACAAGAGACAGCCAGTGAGGCACTCCAAGATGAAGATCACAACTGTACAAAAACCTAAGGAAGCTTCATATGCACAACATGTCCTAGCTACGCATACTAAAAATAGCAGCTTGGGACGTTTTTAGATGAAACTTTTTTGCAAAAGCAGGAAGTCTTAATCAGTGTTAAGAAACCATTCATATACATACTTCTCCAGCAACATTGAACACTGTCATTCAAATTTTGTTTACTCCTACCATTGCACATGAATCTTGATACATTTTTGACTGCTGCAGTCTTCTAGGGATTACTTTTTTCTTAGAATACAAACATAGAACCTTCTATATTAAACACTAAGTTGAAGGATTACAGAGTAAAAAAAGCTGGCATTTTCCTTCTGTTTTGCCAATTAGTAGGCCCAGTAAAAAGGACACAGCCAGCAGCAGACCAACAATCCAGTACGTAGGTTCTATTTCACGTAAAGCGATCAATATATAGAGGATTACTGGGGGTACAAACAAGTCAGATAGATCACGAATAACAGACACTAACCCCAGCAATGACACAATATCACTCATAACAGATGGAACAAACAGAGACACGAGATAACCCACAGAGCAGATGGGAGACAACCAGGAGAACAAGGCAGTTACATATGACAGAAGTAACCCCATGTTGCCTCCCCACAAAGCCCACGTTTGTATGTGCCAGACCTGACTGCGATCCGGTTGCATGAGTGGTCAGGAGGTCCTTCCCCAACAGGAAACTCTGTGAAGTGCGTCCACTCCACAAACAGACTCTCCAACCCTTCCTGCAAGTGGGCCCAGCTTTTATCCCCAAACAGGACACCTGGCACTTGTTACCAAAATGCAGGGCACCTGGGGCTTGTTTACCTGAGGGCTCTCCTTGCAAGGCCGGCTGCACCCTGGAGGAAAGCCAAAAGGTAAACTCATCCCCTCCTCTTAAAGGGCTGTGGGAGCCACCCATATGTCAACCTTAATTCAGGGCTGGGGGTTCAGACCCCAGCACTTCATTCGGCCCTTTGACATATGGGTGGACCACAGCCTCTATACCGTCCGTAGGTGTACAAGTGTCTCTTCTTTATCTTGAATTAGTCGCAGTCCATTAGATGCAGATGTTGCTGCAGTCATCTCGGTCGTTGCTTCACTGTCGTAGTCTTTTTCATTGGAAGATCAGGTGCGGTCCTATTTCCAGTATGTTGTAGTCTGGAGCAGAGTTCATCTACTTGGCGCAGTTCAGCAGTACGTTACGTTGCAGTTCATGAAGTCAGATTCAGTGTAGATGTTCTCATACTCCGGCGGCGCTGTACAAGATCTGCAGTACAAGATTCTATACCATTCCGTTATTCACGCAAATAACACTTATTTGCGGGGACATGTTCCCATTTTTCCTGTCCAGGTCTCATAATTAGGACAGTGTTATCTTTCCCTACAGCTATTACTTCAGCTGGCTCAGGGGGCCCACTCGGCCCTTGGACCCATACCTTTGCCCCATTACTAAAGTTGGTGGATCCAAATCCTTTGTCCCCACGAGCAGTAGTAACTCGGGGTGGGTCCCCCTTCCTTACTGTTCTTTTCAAAATTGGTAGTATTAATAGTTGTGCTATTCTATCCTTGGGTTGAATAGCCAAATCTTCTTCACCATTATTTAAAAGGATTGCCTTAATTTCTCCCTGATAGTCGGCATCAGTCACTCCTCCCATGACGCAAACACCTTTCAGGGCTAAGTTTGAGCGAGCAGTTATCAGACCAAAGTGTCCTGGGGAAATCTGGACTCCTATCCCAGTGTTAATAACCCTTGTCTGGCTCCGGTTTATCTTTACCAGTTCTAATGCATAGAGATGTAGCCCAGCAGCCTCTGGAGTGGCCCAGTAGGGTGCCATCGCACCCGGGACAATTTCCCAGTAGATCAACGTTTCAGTTACTGCTAAAGGCTGTATCTGGAGATTGGGCATAGTCATGCGCATCAAGGGCGTCTCCATCTCCCCAATGGGCCTATTGTTGAGGGTATGGAGGGCATCGTGAGGTTAGTCCTCCATCGGGATAGCTTTCCATTTCCCAGCTTTTTTAACAGCTCCTTCAATAGCCCATTCATTCGTTCAATTAATCCTGCAGCCTGGGGATAGTATGGTATATGGAAGACCCACTGAATATTATGCTGCTCCGCATATTGTTGTACCAATTTGTTTCGAAAACGAGACCCCTTATCAGTTTGGATTTGTAAGGGGATCCCATAGTACAAAATCATAATATCTATGGTGGAAGTAGTACTATGGTGTGTGGCTTTCTTGCAGGGATAAGCTATTAAATATCCCGAGTATGTGTCTACAGCGGTGCAGATGTATTTGCACCCTCGGTCCTGGGGTAAAGGTCCGATATAGTCCATTTGCCAGATCTGTCCTGGCAATTTCCCTCTTCCCAGTTCTCCTTTTACGATATTTGGTACCGGGCGTTTATGAGTGTGTTGGCACACGGGGCATTGGGCAATTATTGTTTTAATCATGTCCAGTGACATGACTATGCCACGCTCTTGGGCCCACTTGTAAGTGGCCTTCTCCCCAAGATGCCCACATTTTTGGTGTGCCCATTTTGCCAAGCCTTCATGGTCCCCCTCCTGAGGGAACTCCAGTGCGGCTTGGGAAATCTTTGCCCGGTTATCGGTGACAGAATTGTAAAGTCGCTCAAGTGAATTTATGTTGCTATGAGCGTCGACATGAAACACTGTCACCTTTGTTCTTTGAACTAGTTCCCAAATATCCTTCCATATCTCCTTTCCCCAGACCGTCTTAGAATAAATTTTCCAATCCTTGGCTACCCATGTTGGCAACCAGGTAGCCAATCCATTAGCCACTGACCAGGAATCGGTATACAGATGACACTCCCCTAAATCCTCTTGTTTTAAAGCCATATATGCTGCATATAACTCAGCATATTGGCTACTTTCCCCTTCTCCTGTGGTCTCCAAAAATTTTCCTGTGTGAGGGTGATAAGCCACTGCCTTCCAAAACCTTTTCCCTCCTATATATTTAGCTGAGCCATCCGTAAACCATGCATGTTCCCTTTCAAGAGGTAGCAATTGATCCAGGGTCTTCCCCTACTGCACAGGGGATTCCCGGTCAACTATAGGATCAGGATTTACCTCTTGATCCTGCATGGGGGCAGCCACTATTTGTTCATGAAGGGCAGCAACACCACCAGGTCCCACCTTTGCTCTGTCTTGAATGTACCATTTCCATTTTACAATGCTGGATTCCTGAGCATGCCCTATTCGGAGGGTCTTTGGGGAGCTTTTAACCCAGTGCATAATAGGGATTTCAGGGCGCAGGGCCACTTCATGGCCTATCGTAAGCTGTTCAGTTTCTACCAAGGCCCAATAGCAGGCTAACAGTTGCTTCTCAAAGGGCATGTAGTTATTCCCTGCCTCTGGCAACTTTCTTCCCCAAAATCCCAAGGGGTCTTTTCACCTCCCTTGTTTTGCCAGAGGCTCCAATTAGCATATGACCCATTTACAGATACATTCAGTTCTACTTTGCCTTCCTGCATGGGCCATAAGTCTAAAGCCCTCTGAATAGCCTCTTTAGCCAACTCAAAGGCAGCCTGCTGCTCATTTCCCCATTCAAATTCATATTTCTTTCTGGTCACCCTGTATAATGGGGCCAAAATCTGTCCCAAATGGGGCATGTGTTGTCTCCAGAAACCAAACAGCCCGATATATCTCTGTGCCTCTTTCTTATTCCGTGGTGTTGCAAAGTCAAGGATCTTCTGCCGAGCCTTAGGTAGTATTTCTCGATGACCACAGTGCCAATGGATTCCTAAAAATGTGATTGTCTGAGACGGCCCTTGGATTTTAGTTGGATTGATCTCCCAGCCTTTCTGCCTCATATGCACTAGGAACACTTCGAGCATTTGTTGTACTTCAGTCTCATTGCTCCCCTGAATCAGAATGTCATCAATAAAGTGGACAAACTGCATATGAGGGGGAAGCTGTACCTCATCCAGGTGCTCAGCCACTATTCTATGACAAATAGTTGGACTATGCACCCATCCTTGAGGCAACCTGGTAAAGGTGTACTGTCGCCCTTGCCATGTGAATGCAAATTGATCCCAATGCTCTTCTGCAATTGGGATCGTAAAATATGCATTGGCTAAATCAATGACAGCATACCAAGTGCCAGGATGCCTCTGAACTCTTTCTATCAAAGTGACCATATCAGGTACAGCGGCCGCAAGAGGCGGGGTGCTCTTGTTCAATTCCCTATAATCCACAGTCATTCTCCAGGATCCATCAGCCTTCTTAACTGGCCAGACTGGACTATTCCACATGGTGGTAGTCGGTTTTATAACTCCTGCAGCCAGTAAATCTTTGATCGTTTGAGAAATTTCTTCATGCCCACCTGGAATCCTGTACTGTTTCATGGATATGACCTTGGTCGCAGCTGGAATTTGAACGGGAGGCATCTTTATCTTTCCAACTAAAATTGCCTTATTAGTGATATAATTCCTTACTCCAAATTGATACCGACCATCAGGGAGATTCAAAGTAAGCCCCTTCAGAATATCCATTCCAATTATATACTCTGGAACGGGAACAATCATAACTGTATACTGTCGTTTCGGAAGGTGTCCAATTCTCATATTAATTTGGGTTTGTACCGCCTCGATTTGCTTGCCGCCCAGCCCTGTAATAATCACAGACTGCCCTTTGAATTTCTCAGGGTTCCCATAGATTAAGGAGGCCTCCGCTCCGGTATCCACTAAAGCTTTTACTATCTGAGAGGACCGGTTTTTCCAGAATATCTGTAGCTCCACATGAGGTCACCGGTCCTCCCGCGCCCAATGTACCGGAGCTTGGCCAACATTTCAGAGGGAGTTATAATGCCTAGTTTCTTGTGAGGGATATAAGTCAGAGTACTGCTGCCACTCGTGGTTCCTCTCTGGAGCAACAGAGGGCCTGCCGCGAGCAGAAGCGGGGTCCTGCTGAGGTTCCAGAGGGGGTGCTGTAGGCTGAGCAGCTCCTGAATCATATGCCTGATAATTTTGCACCTTCCTACGGGGTTTCTGTAACCCTCTCTGTTTATACATCCTCTGTAGTTCATTGGTATCAAGACCATCAATCCTAGTGAGACGTACACCATCTTTTAGCAAACCTTTAAACATTTGTCCTCGAGACATCCTATATTCGGTAGTTTTACGGCGTCGGGTGTCTCGAGTCCCTGTACTCTCCCAGGAGCCCCGTTGACGTCGGAATTCTCGATACCCCGACGCTCCCGGGGGCCCCAGTCTCCAAGGTCACCCAACTGCTGCATTTTCTCAATTACATCTCTAATGGAATTCCCTGTTTCACTAAGTAGGAGAGTCACAAGAACATTCTTATATGCCAGTGGAGTGGTTTTAATGATCGCATTTCTCATGGGCACAGACAATCTAAGCTGCATTAATACCTCAACATGTCCAACATGAATGGCCAGTTTCATGCCTTCTTCCTTTACCCGCTGTATACCATCCTGCAGAGTATACCACGGTCGGTCAGAGCCTGGCCAGCTATTCTCTAGGGGGTATTTCACCTTGCACCCTGCAGCAGCTACAGCCAATAGATTGGTAGTCTGATCATTATTTCAAAACGCATCCTGCACAAGAGGGTCAAAACTCAGTGTCACAAACTTTTTACAGTCCAAGTTGTCCAGGCTAACCCCTGATGCTCCCTGATCATACAAACATACCATCCAAGCAAGCAGGGGCTCTCCTGGCCTCTGACTAAATCGTGCCAGGATATCATTAATTTCTTGCTGTGTAAAATCCTCCATTGTGGGTTTGTTCACCGGCGGCTGGTTTTCGGAAAATTCTATCTTTCTCCTGATGACTGGTCTCACATCTGCAGAGTCATCTGAGGCACCAGCCCCATTGGACTCCGCAGGGTACCAAATATCATCATCCGAGTCATCAGGGTTACAGTGTACATCCACCTCTACAACTTCTGAGTGGACCTTCTTATGATTAGCGTGCCCCCTTCTCTTCCCACATTTACACTGGGCAACTTGCACTGTAGCCTTCTCAGGCACATCTTGGCAAGTGTCCAGCTTGTCAGTAAGGAGCTTATTTGACATTTCTAGAGTCATAATCTGATCTCGCATGTGGGAACATTCTACCAGTAATTGTTCTTTCTGCTGGTCCTGTTTCTTATACGCTGTTAACAAAATCCATCCCCGTCTCCCGAAGGTTACAGCATCCCATGCCTTATTGGAAAACTTTTGAATAGTTTCCAATACATCCTGTGGTTCAGCCTCTGCCAACCGTTTCTCCCACTGTTCACATGGCCCCCCAAATTTAACCCATTCAAGAGCCAGCGAACTGTACACGGGATCTTCCCAACCGGGAACATCAGACGGGGCCATCCTCGTCACCAATTTTGTTTTGCCAATTAGTAGGCCCAGTAAAAAGGACACAGCCAGCAGCAGACCAACAATCCAGTACGTAGGTTCTATTTCACGTAAAGGGGTCAGTATATAGAGGATTGCTGGGGGTACAAACAAGTCAGATAGATCATGAATAACAGACATCAACCCCAGCGACCCCAGGAATGACACAATATCGCTCATAACAGATGGAACAAACAGAGACACGAGGTAACCCACAGAGCAGATGAGAGACAACCAGGAGAACAAGGCAGTTACATATGACCGAAGTAACCCCATGTTGCCTCCCCACAAAGCCCACGTTTCTATGTGCCAGACCTGACTGCGATCCGGTTGCATGGGTGGTCAGGAGGTCCTTCCCCAACAGGAAAACTCTGTGAAGTGCGTCCACTCCACAAACAGACTCTCCAACCCTTCCTGCAAGTGGGCCCAGCTTTTATCCCCAAACAGGACACCTGGCACTTGTTACCAAAATGCAGGGCACCTGGGGCTTGTTTACCTGAGGGCTCTCCTTGCAAGGCCGGCTGCACCCTGGAGGAAAGCCAAAAGGTAAACTCATCCCCTCCTCTTAAAGGGCTGTGGGAGCCACCCATATGTCAACCTTAATTCAGGGCTGGGGGTTCAGACCCCAGCACTTCACCTTCATGAAAGCTGAAGGTGTTTTGAATTATGAAAGTGGGAGACAGGAAGAAATAATGGCAGTTTTGTTGAATTTTACACATGAAGTCAAGGACACAGGGCACTACAAAACACTTTACGCTGTATAAAGACAGTCATGACAGGAATTGTATTCATATATAAATCTCGTTAACTAATAACTAGCTTAGACTGATCTACCTTCATGGACTTTTAAGGGCTTTGTTGGAACAACCTCAATAATATTTCCTCTTCTGTACTTTTCCTTTCAGCCCCTTTCCAAAAAGGGAAGGTTGTACAGATAAGCACTTACTCCAGCAGAATATTATTCATGTCTTGCGTGAAAAACTTCTTCCTGCCTTCTTCATCAAACATCTTGGCAGCCTGAAAATACAGCAATAGAGAGTATCCAAAACTTCATAACGCATTGTATCCCAACAACCTTTGTATCTGAACTTTTACAGCTGTATCACATTCTTATTTTTCAGAGAACAACATTACTTGGAAAAAAGTTAAACCTATATACTCAGCTGTTTAGAAAAAAAGGATTGTTATTATACTCAAATAAAAATGCCTTGCTCTAAGGCAAACAATCATTTTATTTAGAATCTGCCTGGATCACTCATGTTAACACATTCATCTTTTCAATAACTATGAAGAAAAAAAATGGTAGAGATGTTTTATCTCACCACCAGCAACATTCCACTACCACCATTTGCTTTAAAAAGAACACTGCTTGATAAGTCAAGCAGGCAAAAGCACCACATTTCTACTCTCAATCTATTAAAGGCTCCTTTACTACCTCTCTTATGTGCCTTACCCAGTTACAACTTCCCAGCCTTCTTAGATCCATCTCAATCCTACATTGCAATTTCTACAAAGGGATTATGTATACTAGAGGAATACCTCATCCACCTTTTCTAGTGCTGTCCAGCATACTCGCCATCTTTAGGCTATCTCTCTAATACTTTTATCTGTTGTCTTCCTGAATCTGTTTGGGGTTGGGAAAAAACAGACAGCCTTATTCCTATACATCCTTTTATTACAAGTTTTTTACTGATCTCACAGGAATTCCCATGCAGAATTGCTTTATCTTTGTTCTTATCACCTAGATTCTTATTTTCACAATGAAAGTTTGTAGGAAAAAGCCAATTCCCTGCACCATTCTAAAAAAAAATAAAAAAATAAAAATCAGTAAGATCTCTTTACTGTTCATTCACTCTGCAGATTTATACAAGTCAAGAGAAAAAAAAAATAAAATAAAATTCACTTTTTGAGGCTTGTCGTCATCTTATGTTCTGGCACTGGGACCAAACAGTCCAGAAGAGCTAGGAAAGAGAGCTAGTCCCAGGAGCTAGAAAATATATGCATGCAGAAAACTATGAATGTGTGGTATCATTATAGTGACTGACAAACATTACAGACAGCCAACATGCTACATGGCTGAATATTCAAATAAATTAAAAATGTCCAATTCTGCCTTTTAAAAAAATTTTAGTGACTTGTGACAACATCGCTAAGAACTACAAATAAATGCAATGTATTTTAATAAATGCAAAATATTTTGATAAAATGCCTTTATTACTATGGAATACTTACTGTCCTTACTCTTTGTAACTGACCCATTTAAGTTAGAAAGAAAAATATTTTCAGGAATTGCGAACTCTACACTGCACAGGAAAACAGGAGTCTGGTACTCTATCAGAAACCATAAGATAGCACATTGTCTGAATCCTTTACCGCTTCAGTCAGGAACGTTGATACTAAAGTGTTTTAAATTCCTGTAAGGACTGCATTCTGCTCACTACTTTCTGCTGTAAACTCAGCTGCTGAAGGGATGGTACTATCTGTTTAATAATATGGAAGCCTTTTCCTGCTAAAAAAATTAGAAAGGTTATAGATGCTTACAAGTGATAGGATACCAAACAGAATTTGAACATCTTAGATCCAGTATCTTTAAGGATAATTAACACAAGTATTATATAAACCAGAAGATTATTATAAAGTAGAAGGAAAGATATGCCTTGACATTTTGGTCCCAGGTAGACCTTAAAAGCTGATTTCAGCATTATACTATCATACTGGACAGCATTGCTGGCTTTTGAAGAAAGCAACATTGGCAGATTCAAAAACTGCATTGCTATCACTGAACTGTTTTTTTTTTTGGGGGGGGGTTTGTTGTTTTTTTTTGTTGGGTTTTGGTTGTTTTGTTGTTGTTGTTATTGTTGTTGTTCCACAGACAGATTACTTGCACAATAGAAAAGTAATTTAATTACTTTCCTGCTTGTGTACAAAACTGTCTTCTGTCACAGTTCTTCAGAATTGCCCACTCAGGGAACTAAGAGACATTAATCTACAAAAGGAAGTCGGGAAGTTTTTACTGTATTTAGTCAGTGGCTTTCTATTTATTTATTTATTTATTTATTTTTTAAATCTAGATATATCATACTGCATTCATGGAACATAGGCTTCTTCCCACAGCTTTATAAACTTCTTAGTTTTCTTTGCACTAAAGCGGTAAGCCTGGTAAGTACCTGATAAGGCCCGTTTCTTTTTTCTTGCTTTTTAGAAGATGTTTTTCCCCCACTGATAATATATCAGTTGATTACAACTTGCAGAAGGTAAGTTGGGATCTTTAAGTCCACAGTCTAGTTTTTCCCCAAGTGTATGGGTAGACTTGCCCTGCTCAGCCAGTACCAAACTCCCAGAAGACATCAAAAGCAGAAGATGTAAGAGTTACGCTTTTCCAAAAGTCACTGAATTACAGCTTTCTTCCAACTGGGTGGGGCTTGTTATACAGTGAAGCAACATGAATTTGGAGCAGGCCACTAACACTTCTGACTTTTGGCCTAATCTAGTTCTGCAGTTTTGCTAGAAGCTTGTCATTGATTCATAACAAAATTAACCTGAATATTCAAAGGTAGACAAAATCATCTCTCTCGCTTGAGTAAACATTAACCCCTCAGCTGTATTGAGTTATTTAAAAATGTACCAAGCTAAGAACACTATAAGACATTTATATACAGGTAAGAAACGTTATGTGTTACCATTACTCTAACCTGCAGCAAAGCAAGCTCTGCTCTTGTTTAAATTATTTTTTCCCCAAAAAGGTAGTAACTTGAATTGATTTTTCATAACTTATTCTGAGTAAGGAAAACCTTTAATATCAGAATCTGGACAATCACACAAGAAATTTATTCTCAACTTAAGGTAACATCCACAACTGAAACAATGAACATATAATACCTTGATAGCCCTGAACCCTTTCAATAAGATACTAGGATGTTCATAACATGTCAAAAAATATTAAAGGAAAGTGTTAAATCTACAAGTTTGCATTCCATTCTAACCTTCCATAAGAAAACACTCATTTTTGTGACTTTTTTTTTCTTCTTCATACTCAGGTGGTGTTTTTCAGTGGGTTTCTTTGTTGTTGTTGTTTCTTTTGTTGTGTGGGTGGTTTTTTTTTTTTTTTTTTTTTTTTTTAAACTGGCAAGTTAGCATTTATGTTAAAGAAAAAATTCAATACATTGATTTGCAAGGCACAGTTATATTTCAGGTTTCCTCCTCCAAAGTAAGAAAAAAAACCCAAACCTCTTTCACCAACTAATAATTCAAGTTAAAGTAACACCGGTATTTCCATTATGGAAAAAACAAACAAACATTACAAGTTATTGTACACAGAAGATTTAGAAAATCTTGTCTCCACTGTGAAACAAACACTGTTAACAATTGATCTGCATTATGTCTGTGCTCATTTTCATTCGAGTATAAATGCAGCTCTTGAGATTGACATTAAGATCCAATTCTACATTTTTTTTCAAGTTTCAGACAGCAATTCAAGGACCACAACTCAGGTCCTAATTATTCTTCCTCGTTCTCTCAGATTCTGGAATGCAGCCCCATATCAGTGAATTCATACTTACTGTTCGAAGGTCTCCAATGCGCCTTTCAAGTAGCACAGGCAGACCTTCTGGGAGGGCAGGCACCTGCTTGGGTGTCATGACCTGAGCAGTATAGGTTGCCTGAGCGACATTTCCATTTTCTCCTGACAGTTCAGACACTGGGCTGCCATCAGAAGTGCCATCAAGCAACTTGTCAAAGTCAACATCTCCCAACATCTCCAGGGCACTTTCAGCTTCTTGCAGGAGCTCACTGTTATTTGTGCTACCAAAAATGGAGAGGACAGGATCACTGATCCTAAGATTCAAGTCAGAGATATCATTTCCTGCACTGAGAGAGGAGGAAGGGATTTTACTAGGGGTAGAGGTTGCAACAGTCACTGGAGGTTTTGGACTAGATTGCTTCTTCCTTATGGCTTCCTTCTCTTTTTGAAATTTACGGATCATGGCAGCCAGAGAGAGTGAGTCTTTATACAGTTTCTTTTTCTTCTTTTCAGACTTGTGTGAATTTAGGGCTATTACTCTGTAGAGGAAAAATCTTTCATTAGAATGCATGTGTGTTTTGAGGCATCGGTAACCTTTAAACAAAAATCTGTGAGTTTACTACAATTAAAAAATTATCAGGGGGAAGAAGCAAGTATTTTATGCTTCCATCTTCAGACTATTCTATCAGCTACCACAAACCTTTGCTATTTATGTGATTTCATGTTCCCCAACTGATTTGTTTTGTTAAGTTTTGTACACATTAAGGCAAAGGTTATTTACTTTGAACTTGTTGATTTAATTACGGAGAAGCTGGCACAGTTATTAAACTCATGGCTGACCTATGCTACTAAAATACTTAAACTTGACTCTCTGAACAGTGGCAGGTTGCTTTAAGTTTAGGCACACTGTATGCATTAAAATATTCTCTTCATTGCTAAGGATTCTGACATGCAGGCTCAACATCTGTACGCTACTTAAACTGAGCATTTCCCACCAACTTATAAACTTGATAAAAATACTATCGATACATTTTTAATACTTACTTGAATTTTTCTAATAAGAGCTTTCACTCAACCACAGTTTTCTAGAAGCCAATTAAAAAACCCACCACTTTAATCCTTCCATGCTAGCCTCAGAACTCAGGAAAACACACACAAAGTTAGTAAGAAACATGTAGAATAGTTTATAGTTTTCCAGATTAGAAACCAATGGATAGGAAAAAAATTATTTTTCATTAGAAGATATATAGCACTAGTAACTACAGGACTGAGTAGAACAATGCTATTCATAGACTCCACGTTTCTTTCTTTTAATTTGTCTTTCCTTGTTCTATTATTCTTTGTTTAAAATTTTGGGGGACAAAAAAAATAGCTTGTAGGACTTACTTATGCAAAAACCCCACACAAATTCCAAACCCAAAATCTATTAGCTATTAATGATAGTTTATAAATACAATATTCTGAACAGCTGTGATAATCTTGCTATGGCATGCAATCTTGAAGCCAAACCTCACATACAATTCAAGGGTTCATCTAAAGAAAGAAACCTACCCCAACTGCTTAGGAACTTTCATTTTCCGAGGCTTCTTCTCTTTTTCTGTACCTTCATCTTTCCTCTTGCGCTTCTTCATTCCACAATCTTCACTTTCTTTTAACTTTGCTATCTAGGTCATAGATCAAAGGACAATGATTCTTCCACCCTAAAAGACTTTTACAGCAAGAAACATTTAGTTTTTCTTCCACTTTCCCATTCAGAGCCAAGAAAGATACCTCAACGTGCATAAAGGTAAACAGCACCACTGGATTCCTAGCAGCAATTGAAGTTACTGACAAGTCTCAATTGTGAATTTTTTAAACAGTTACTGAATTCAGAGTTTTTAATAAGAAAAATGCTTTAAGGCACAAGCAGACTGATGCCCATCCAATCTGAGCAATGGTCACCTTGGAAGACTGAATTCTTCCACTTTCTTCTGCTGCCAGTTTCATTGCTGAAGTCACATAGTATGAAATAACTTTTTGGCCAATTCAGATCAGCTGTCTCCCCTCCCAAGTTCTTGCTAATCCCTAGTTTACCTGCTGGTGCAGGGTAGAGAAAAAGACTGTGTAAACTTTATTCAGTAACAGTCAAAACTTAGACATGTTATCAACACTATTTTAGTCACAAATCCAAATCATAGCACCATAAGAGCTGCTATGAAGAAAGTTAACTTCATCCCAGTCAGATCCAATACAAGAACCTTGAAGTTACATTCAATTTAAAGAACTCTAGAGCAAGAAAGGATATCAAAAAGCAGCAAGTTCCTGGAATGGCAAGGAACTTGCAAACATAATTGCTTGCATATGACATTCACATTGATCATAGCTTATCAAAGTACATAGAAAAGCACACTGGGAAAGACTGCATATATACTTTTTAATTAACAGATATTTTAAGTCTTATTCTGCTTAGGAACAATTTCAAATCATGCAAGCTTTGCACAAAATCAGAAAAGCAGTGTTGGAGAATTTAAGTTCGCATCTCATGTAATAAAATTCCTAAAAAATTACAGAATCATCTGTCACTTCAAGACAGATGGACACAACTTTTTAGCTTGCCTAAACAGATGGTCAGTCTTACAAGACTAGACAGTCTGGACATACCAAGATATTTCCCAAATGCTAGCACATGAGGCATAAAGCAGAAAATGCAATAAACCAGTACTGTGTGTCATTCTGCTTTCAGCCTCTTTATCTGAGCCAAAGTGTATCAAGTATTTCCTAATATCCACCTATCTATAACTTCTGTATAAAAAGCATAATTAAGATGACTTACTTTAGGTGGCCTCTGTTTTTTGTCTTCTGCAAAGTCTTCATCCTCCGAGTCAGATGCCTGGCGAAACTGCAGTGTACCAGTGTTGATATAAAACCCTCCATATTTGGTTGTCAAGGATGCAGGAACCAATTCATCATACTAGGCAGGAAAAAGATAAGTTTATCAGCATTTCTTAATAAAATTAATATGTAGTTCATTTACCAGTCCCTATACTTGAAAAACTATATACAAGTACACAGCACAGGATAGTAATTTTATTGAAAACTTACAGGCCAAAGTACAGAACATCAGTATCGCAGAATAACCTCTCTACTTTCAAAACAATGCCCCTTTTTTTTGGGAAGAAAAGGCAGGATTACAGCGTTGGAAGTACTGCTTTCTGAAGGAAATGAGGATGGGCACAGAGGCATTCCCTCCCTCTAAGGAAAAATAAACAAGCCCCAAAACTTTAAAGCTTTTTTTTTTTTTTTTTTTTGCCAGAATTCTGTCTCTGAGATCATGTTACATTATTCTAGGCATTAAACCTTAAGATACAAAAACCATATGAGCAATGATACAGCACATGTCTATGAGCAACTTCATTTAGTTGTTCACTGATAGTTTTTTATCCAGGAAGTAGGCAGGCACATAGTGAATTATTCCAGCAACATCACTGGCTGAAAACAAATTACATAACAAAAGAAAAATTTAAAACAAAACCTGTCTGCCTCTATCAATTTAAGTTTAATACTTCTATTGAATACCCTTCAATTTTACAAGACAATGTGTGTATGACTAGTAGAAGGTAATTTGAACCACTTTTATCACAGGCCCTTTAAGTTATCTGTAAGGGATAGCTACAGCTATTTCCAGACCTATTTCTTCCATATTTTTGAAAAAGATGACAGTCTGAACAATCACTATGTTGCAGTGGAAGAAGCCTAATCTATATCAGAGGACAAAGATAGTAGACAAGTTTTTGCAAATTAAGCATAAAAAAAAAAAACCTTCTCAGATGATATGCTTTGTTTCATTAAGACTGCCACAGTTCTCATTAATGCCAATCTCTGCAGTGTACTTGAGACGTTCAGACATTAACACACACTATATTTAGTACCAACTCAAACCACAGTACCCTACTCAAAAAACTCCTCTTAAAGTTCTCTGAAATCTTTTGTTAACAATGGTATCCCAGACATGACAAACTTAGCCACATTATCTAACTTATTTGCCATTTTAGGTGTCGAATACAACATTGCCTCTTATACAAATATCACAATGCCAAGACTTCCTCTGTTGAAAGTCAGATATAGTCTCACTCTGTTTAGACACTTTTAAAACCACAAAAGGTTTCACACTCTTATACACACTTAATTTTGAAAAGCACTTAGTATTTCTGAAGGAATTTCCAAGTTAGAATTACAAAGCTGTATCTCAAAAAATTGAAACCCAAAGACATAGGAAAAGTGGTTAATATTAAGCATAGTAGAAGACAATATTCATTCTATTATTTCATGACTAGCAGGCTCCTCAGAATGCTGTTCTCTCCCAAGTATTACCAGAAAACTGTTAATCTCTAAGAAATAACTTGTTAACGGCAAACTCTCAAAATGGCTGGAAGGATGAACTGATTCATTGTAGCTCTATCCATAAGTATCAAAGCAGCAATGGAAGTGCTTGCAAGAGAACTGAGGCCTTGACAATGCTGTTATCGCTACACAGAAGGACAACATTGTCCTGAACTACTCCAAATTCAAACTACCACATCTTAGTTTTCCAATACTGAAAATTGTAAGATGGTGAACTTAAGCAATAAATAGAATTCTGGAAGCTATACTCTGTCTGGAAGCATAAAACCAGA
This sequence comes from Podargus strigoides, assembly GCA_028020825.1. Lineage (NCBI taxonomy): Eukaryota > Metazoa > Chordata > Aves > Caprimulgiformes > Podargidae > Podargus > Podargus strigoides. The sequence goes on along the minus strand of CM051662.1, from coordinate 25,639,144 downwards.
ATGCTTGAGACACACGCCTGCCAACAAAGGAGGAAGCATTTACAGATCTGCAAAGTGTTACAAAAGTACCAGAAAGACACAATAACAGTGCAATGGCTAAGAATCAATTTCTGCCCTTCTAAAAGAAAGGGTAGGATTTTGACACACCTCAGAGATATGCACTCTGGCAGAGGAAAGTCGATTCTGAGTTACAGCTGCAAGCAATAAATGTATGGTAGCACAGCCAAAGGTTTAAGTAAGATACTTGAGAAGGCAATGTGTTTGTTATTTTGAAGTTTGAAGACAAAATTCCTGTTGGTTAACAGACATGCAGTGGAGGGCAACAGGCTGAATAAATTAGTAGGCAGTTTTAACTGCCACAACGTTAACTGAAGACCCAAGATCATCTACATGAAGGGAACACAGAGTGCAGTGTGTCAGCTACCAGCCTATTTCATTTTCCCCTGTGCACCATGCAAAATATACTGAAGATAAAATGGTTTAAGAACCAAAAAGTCCAGGCTACCAAAAGCATTAAGACAGGAAGATGAGTTATCCAGAAGAGAAAAACAGTCAATGTGTACTTCAACAAGGAAGCTGGTGAAATAGCCTGAACTGGAGACCTACGTGGATTTGATCTAAGTAGTTAAAAACTTCCATGAGTCATCACATTTTATCTTCCTGGAATGGAAGGCTTAACAAGCAGTACAGAAAGGGAAAGTAGAAGTGGTGACAGGATCTATGAAATACCCTATGATCACATGAAAGACTAGTGCAAGAAAGCAGGAGAATCTATTAATTGGACAACATGAAAGCAAAGTGGCTTAGTTGTGGACTTATTCATCTTAAGAGACCAGGACAATCACACAAAGTAGGAGGCACAAATAAGCTTGAGAGTGGAGGTTGGATAAGAATTTCAGAGAAATCGGATTTTTTTCCACACCTCTCAGAACCAGCTTCATTACATACAAGGAAGATTAAAGGGAAAGAAAATAAATGACTATCCGCAGTGCTTAATACAGAGCAGGCATTTCCCTTTTGAGCTGACAGGGTGTGAGCTGAATTGGTGAGGCTGGGGCAGTATGGGACCAAAACAGAAGTATACAGTAGTTGCCAAGTTTGAAAGAGAAAGCACAGAGTCAAAGCTGTGTGACCATTATCATAAGAAGTGAAGAACAAATAAAGGGAAACACAGGAAAGACTTGACTGCAGAGCAGTAAAGGAAGCCCTGGAGAACACTCAAGAAAGAGTAAGGATTAAAGACAGTCCACAAGTGAGGAAGCCATGAATCACAGTAGATGGATTAGAATGATCAACATGCTGTGTGGCACAGATCCACAGGAACAAGGCAACAGGTACAGCAGAATTCATTCAATATACAGATGAACAAACTACCCCCTGACGGCAGGCAAAAAAGGTCAGCAAGGTGTGGACGTGTAACTTACTGGTTGAGGTTTCAACAGCTTCTGCTGAGGACTATGTATTTAGTCAGACTTTCAAAGACCTTTTTGGCATTCAGTTCTCCTTAACCCTTGAGAGAGTTTACCTTTTCCCTACCAAAATTTGGTTTGTCCTCAGCCTACTGAACAAGGTCTAACTTATAATTCAATGTTTCATTTTATTTTCAACTCACCTAAAACTGGGGCCTGCAGACCATAATGTATCTAGTATTCTCTCCTTTGAGGTAAGCTTACTATTTTCTAGCACCCTAATCAAACATAAAATTTGAATGTGGCTGTAGAACATATTGGCAACAGCTAGATTAAGCTTTTCTGCATGAAATCACAGAAGTGATCCTATTAAGGAAAATAGTTTAAGCCCTTGACAGTTTTCCGCTCTTCCTTATACATTCCAAGATCGAGAACTGAAATTTAGACCTACAAAAAGGATAGGACTTCATATACGATTGACTCCTGTGAACATGGATTTGTCCCACAAAAGATTATGGAATCATTCTGCAGATAACAAAATAAGACTGATATACTGTCTGATCATCTAAAAGCAGATCAGTAAGTTCTTTTCAACTACTGTCCCTGAGCTACATTACTATGCTTCTAGTGCCATTAACCTAATAAAATGTTTAGGTGTGAAAGAATTTCATTTTTTTAAAAAGTCAGTCAACTGGTTTCAACTTCATTATACCAAGAACAGGGAAATTTTATGGATTATATCAATTCAGTTCTGAAATACTTTTATTATTTTTTAAATTATTTTTATTATCATTAACCCACTGAATAAAGTCAAGCTACTGAAGTTACATTGAATATGGTTGCTTCAGTCAAATGGACTGAATACCCATACAGTTTACTACATATTTCAAGATACTTCAAACAAACACACTTGATTGATCTCTATGTTTCTTAAGAGACAAAAAACTGAAATGCACTCTTTCGCTTTGATATACTTTAAGGGTTAGTTTTCAAACAAAAAAATGTGCTATCTTTCCAAAATACAAAATATGTAGTGAAGTCCTGAGCACAGTTCAGTAGGAACAATACATTGCTTTTCTAATCCAAGATGACATTAAAAGGCAAGCAGAAAGAGCCCTCCTATGGTAAAGAAGGTTGCTCTTTCACAATACATAGGCAAGTTGTTTTGGTTTTCTTTAACCATGGGGTAAAGAAAAACTGGTAAAGCACAACAGGAAAAAAAAAAAAAAAGCATAAAAGACTATTAAATACAGATATAATACCTGACTCAGGGTACTCTAGGGCAGGACAGTCTCCTACGAGAATCCTAGTTTAGTAGTCAGGATATTGTAAACCATCAGCCTACCAGAGCACCTTGAGAAGTAGCTATACATATATATATACAGAGAGAGAGAATGTGTGTGTGTATATATACATATATGTACCTATAAATATCTACCCCCCGTTTTGTTCTCACCACAGTCAGCACCTTTTATACCCTTCCACCAGCCACCAGAGTCAAGATATTAGCTTAAGTGGCCTTCAGTGTGATGAAATGACATTCTCATCGCCTTGAAAATATTTCAGCCTAAGTTATAAAGTGCATCACCATTCATGTGACCACCTTTATCTGTTCCAACTCAATTCTTTCAGAGATTGTGCTCTGACCCAAACTGAAAATATAGTTCAGTGTTTTTATTACAAATACATATGCAATGTATTACTTCACCTCTCCAGGTTTCATGTTACAGAATTACTAGAAGATACTGCAGAAAAAAGTTACACTTCTTTTCTACTCATTTAACATGAAGAGTAGACTTTCCGTACATGACTCAAGACAAATGCTCTTACCAAGATATGTTTTGTCCTGTTATAAACCCCTCTTTATATTATATTAATAATCATATTGTTAGTATATTTTTTGGAAAACACTTAAGCTCCTTATGCTGCTTAAATAAATTCATCTATTTATGAACCATAGTTGATCCTAGGTCATGATCTACACCTCTATAAGCTCAGATTACTTTGAAAAGTGATTTTGTGCTCTTCAAGAAAAATAAGTTTAGCAAAAAGAAGTTGCTACACCTATTATCATTTCTTAATTATTTCCTACTCCTACATTCTCAATGCACACAAATTTAAACAAATGCATAAGTCTCAGGTTTTTTTCAAGTACCTATGCAGATGCTGAATTTTCAGTTTCCCAGTTGTCCCACTTATGTCATTAAATACACGAGCAGTCCTCAACTACCTGGTTGAAACCTAGGCCAGAACATGGAATTAAAAAGAAATTAAAAATTACTTATTTCTTTCCCCCCCAAAAAAGGATATGATATTCCTTTGTTTATCTTGGGGTGAGAAGGGATAAAAAGCAAGGAAATCATCTCCTAATTGAAATTTGCCCTTATATTCACTTAAATGCATATGACCTGTCAGATGTCAACTGGCAGATCTACACTGAAGACACCTAGAAAGACATCTTTTATTAAAGGTGACATGGTAAGCTCAGTTAAGTGAGCGCTATTCCCCAACCACAGAACTACCAAGACTGGGCAAAGCGACAATGAACAAGGAAGACAAACCCGTAATATAAACACACAAGTCCATAGCCAATGAAACAGCTAGTAAGTCAATCTCTTAAACAAGAAAAGCTTTAATGCACCCTCACGTATTCAGTGTAGATGAGGTTTCTGATAGAAGACTACAAAGGCAGCTTTTTCCACATGAAAAATGTAATGTTAAATTTACCTCTCAATCCAACATGGAAGTGTGTTTAATAATGGATCCTATGTAGCATTTTACTGTATGCGCCTCTAACACTGGCAGTTTTTTGTTTTGTTTAAGAGACATTTATCTTTCTCAAGCAACAACACTGTTCTCTGTAGCTATGCATAAAACAAGCTCCTTTGAGTAGGAATGATGAGAGAACAACGTCAAGTTGGCCTAAAATAACATTCAGCCTAGAACCCTACAAAAAAAGGTAAAAATTACCATCAGCACACTGAGCTCTGCCATTCCCCAAGTAGATACCATTTTCACTAGGAAAAAGCACCTCAGATACTCAGGAGTCTTGAGCAAGATGCTCTTACTGGTAATCCATAAGCTTCAAGTTTTAGATCACAACAGCAGGAACTCTTGAGTGGAAGCCAAGGTGGGAAAGAAAAGGATATTAAATCTATCACACCTTTAATAAATCTGGAGATTACAAGATGAAGCAAACCAAATTTATCCTGAATGTGTGAAAACTATTTATCATGACACAGAATTTTTGCAAAGATTAAGCCCTTAAATTCTGAAAAGCATTCTATGAAAATCAGATAGAAAAAAGAGCAACTCTTCTACCAATGTGTTTGGAATTACTAAAAATCAACATACAGTCCTTGAATGGCTGTCTTTTAAGAGGGTCTGAGCTCCTGAGGCAAGGTGTAGCTAAAGAAAAATAAGTTTTTCCTTTAAGTTGAAGTAGCTCTTTTGGAGAAACTTTTCATGTATGAGAAACCATTGGCAGGCTAGTTTTCTCTACCCAGCAGCACAGGACTCTTACACCAGTGTTCAGAAGGCTGCTGTGGAACCATGAATATAGTAGACTGGGTTAAATATTAACATACAGTCCTGAACGTCCCAAGTACTGAACTGCACACTTCCCATTGTTTTTGGCTTATAAATCTCTGAAGAGTGGGTGTCAAGAGGATGGGGCCAGACTCTTTTCAGACAGGACAAGGGGCAATGGGCACACACTGGAACACAGGAAGTTCCACCTGAACATGAGGAAAAACTTCTTTACTGTGAGGGTGACACAGCACTAGAACAGGCTGCCCAGAGAGGTGGTGGAGTCCCCTTCTCTAGAGACATTCAAAACCTGCCTGGACGTGTTCCTGTGCAACCTGCTCTAGATTTTAGCAGGGGAGTTGGACTAGATGATCTCCAGAGGTCTCTTCCAACCCCTACCATTCTGTGATTCTGAGATAAGTCCAAAGGAAGGTGGGAGGGAAGTAGGAACTGACTGTATCACTTAAGGTAATACATATTCAAGAACCTTTCTCCAGTATTTTCCTTTAGTTGGCTCCATGTCTGAGTCCACTGAATTGCTCTTCAGAAGCACTTACTTTTCTGTGTTCAGTAGCCACAAGGACTCTGATGGTCTTAACGCAGCTACGCTGCTGAAGTCTTTACTATGCTGTAGGAAAGTACTCATTCTTTCCAGAGTAAACAATGAAAGCAAATCTGTAAGCATCTCATGCATAGTTTCAGTTTTCACAGAAGGTAAACAACTGCAATCTAGCCTACTAAGCAGCCCCAAATTTACCTTACTTTGTCACAGCAGGTACCCTTTGAGGAGCCTGACAGCAAAAAATCTTTGCTTAGGAGAAGCTCCCTTCTATCAGTACTTTCCAAGAACCTTCCTCCAGAAAAAAGCATGTCCTGTACCTGTCTGTACTCCAGCCCCTTTAAAATCCATTACCTGAGAATCATGCCATTAGCACTTAACTCTGATCCCTGCCCTCCAGAAAACAAGCAGAGCAATTGCCTTTGTGGATCCTTGGAGGATCCAAATGCTGTTACATATGCTATTTGTTATATGTGTATCTACGTTACACATACAAAATTGCTTAATTGGAAATTGATCCAAAGAAGCGGAATTCCTTAACTCAGTTACAATGTCTGCTAAAAACAGGCTTAGAGTTTTGTTGGTTTGATTTCTTGAATAATATTTGATGGCATTACCTCAAAATCTGTTTTTAGAAGGAAAGTATCTCTAAAGCTATGGAATAAAACTGTTTCAGTGCCAGAGAACTCAGTATTTCTTTCACACCTGTGACAGGAAAATGGACTAAAATTCTAAGGAAGCTTTCAATTTTTTTTCTGGGATACAGAGGGAGACAACAGGACGCCTATCCTGGAGCAATTCAAGAGGCACACATACTCATTTTTCAAGTGTTTGTGCCCAGGGCATTATAGCTTTTTATGTGTAAGAAAGTATATCTTCCAAAAGGAATTAAGTCCAGGCTGAGCCTGGCTCTGACATTTCTCAGGGTACATGATGAATTAAAAGCTGGCCACACAGAATATGAGCAAGCCAGACATACAGATTTTCTTTCTGAACACTTCCAATTTGTTTCTGAGATGGAATGAGAGGTTTTGTTGAACTTAACTCCTACATTACAGGACCCATAAGCTCCGCAACAGCAACTTAGATTGCAGCTAGCATACAGCACTTTTTTTTTTTTCTCGTTTTTTATATAGAAATGGGAATAAACGCAAAACAGAGATGGCTTCTCACTAGTCTGTATTTGTAATGCAGACACAAGGCATAATGATTTGTTCAGTAGAGCAATCTTTAGAGAATACACCTTTCTCCCCAGTAGCTTCCACAGCTACCACATGATGCAACCATCAGGTCCTCTAACAACTGCCTTTTATATGTTCTTGCAAAGAGTCTGGCAAGAGATATCAGAAGTAAATGCTCCTGCAAATCTAACAGATCTGCTGCTGGTAACAAGAACAGCACTGAAAAGAAGCACAGTATGAGAAGTACTAATAAACCAGTGAGTGTTCAACCCTGCTCGACTCACGTAAATCTTTCAGAGACCCGTACTATGAGTACTAAGAGTTACCTGAATCATGTATCATATCTGTCATAGGCCACAACAAATCCAGAAAAAACAAGACACAACTTGTGTCCTGTATCAAAATTCCAAAACTGGGGATGGAGTAGGGAGGTGATCGTGCCCCTGTACTCGGCACTCGTGAGACCGCACCTTGAGTACTGTGTCCAGTTCTGGGCACCACAGTACGGGAAGGACATTGAGGTGCTGGAGCGAGTCCAGAGAAGGGCAATGAGGCTGGTGAGAGGTCTGGAAAACAGGCCTTATGAAGACCAGCTGAGGGAACTGGGGTTGTTTAGCCTGGAGAAGAGGGGACTGAGAGGAGACCTCATTGCCCTCTACAACTACCTAAAAGGAGGTTGCAGTGAGGCTGGTGTTGGTCTCTTCTCCCAAATTACTAATGATAGGGCGAGAGGAAATGGCCTCAAGTTACATCAGGGGAAGTTTAGGTTGGATATTAGGAAGAAGTTCTTTACTGAGAGGGTGGTTAGGCACTGGAATAGGCTGCCCAGGGAGGTGGTGGAGTCACTGTCCCTGGGGGTGTTCAAAAAATGGGTTGATGAGGCACTTGAGGCCATGGTCTAATGGTCAGGAATATGATGGGATAAAGGTTGGACTTGATGACCCTGAAGGTCCCTTCCAACCATAATGATTCTATGATTCTAAGCAACAGTGAGAAACAAGATAAGCCTATAGGCTCAAGTGATTTCTCAGCAAGAGTGAGACACATTTGTTCAAACTGAGCTGAAGATCAGAATCTGACCTTTGGAAAGGACATACCAAGGCCTAGGCTCCAATACTGTTCCAGCAGCACAACCAAAAGTTGAGGGATAATGATAGAACAATTTAATATTGGCAAGTTCAACTAAAATTTTATTCTAGATCAAGCAAAAGGACAAATTAATACAAGCTACAATAAGCATCTACAGCAAACTCACTTTTCACTCAACTTATTCATGTGCCTTCAGACCTACTTCAAAAACTACCAATACACACAGATGAGTTCAGCCTGCTGTCCACTGTGGTCAACAGCTGAACTTCTTTTGCTCAAGAAAGTATCAGTTCTGCAGCACACCTTCTGCACACCTCACACAGTTCCCAAGAGCAACATACGTTGCAACATCTACATGCTAGAAATCTCACAGCTCAGGGTTCACAGAAGCTCTTTACAAAGTTTTATAATTTCCCAGATCTACTACCACATACAAATGGAGGCTCGACATAACATATGCTAAGCAATGCACTTCACTTCTGTGCTTTTCTTACTCTTTTCTCACAACTATTAACCACCTTTCCTCTCCCACTCAGACTTTTAGCTCCCTCCTCTTCAGAACAGCAGATCACTGCTGCTTTGCCCAGTGTCACTCAGAAGTGGAGGAAACTGATGCACACAAACTGGTTAAAGCATCAGGTGTTTTTTGTTAGTTTTTACTTGACTAAATACACTTACTTCTTCCTGACATCTAATAAAGGAGAATTATAGGTCTCCATGCTTTTATACCATCCACTCTCTCTTCCAAGTTTCTTCCTCACTTTCATAATTTCTTATATCACCTCTAAGATGTCTTCAAATACCCTCTTATAAACCTGGTATCCCTGATACTGCCTAAACCTAATACCTTTTCCTTTTACCCCAAGATGTGTTTTCATTTCTGAAAAATATTCAGACAAAATAAGCTGTAATATCCTGCTGCTTAACCAAGCTGTTTTATTTAAAATTTTTCAGACACGTTCAGTGAATGTTTAGAATAACCATCCTATTCTTGTCATATTTTAAGAGCAGAATAGCTTCCTGATCTAATGCAGGAAATCTAACACCAATAATCTACTAGACAGCTAGTACAAGAAACTCAACAGAGCCAGTGTAATTTCAGTCCACAGTAAATGAAGGGCACAAATAATTTAATTTCTAAAGCTAGAAAATCATGTGATAGAGCAATAGCATTCTTAATTCCTACAGTGCATAATGATATCTGAATGAGGCTACAAATACCATCATTTGTTGGATTCCCTAAGTAGTATGCCCTTTGGATCCATACCAGTTATACACAGGCACAAAGAATTGTCCCTTACCTTTCTTCTGTATATAAAAAAAAAAAAAAGTATTATCTTATTTCTTCTTGCTGCATTGATGAGGCTTACTTACCGCTTCAGAATTATCAATGAAAGGGTCTGTTTCATCATAACCATAACCTATATCAATTAGATCCTGCAGGCGATCCTTCCGATGTTTGTGGGGCTTTCCACCCTGAAAGCAAAACAAGCGTTATATCATTTGGGAAACAATGTACTAGAAGCCTACAAAACATAAGGCATTGGAGGGATGGTCATTCAGAGAATTTGTAGTTTTGCTTTCTTGCATGCTTCCTTGAAGATGGTCTAGATGACTAATAAAAACTTGCACACAGGAATGAGTTCTGGCTTTACTATAGCCTGACCAGAATCATCCCTGAAAGGTATTCACTAGCTACCTGGTTTCTGCATGGCCAAGATCTTCCTAACATTTCCTATTTAGAAATGTTTCACTGTCCTATGTTTTTAAAACATAGTGATAAGACTGTTAGTGATAGAAGGACTGGGATAATTTAGAAAGCGTTATGTTTTTCATTATGCTACAGAGTTGTTACAAAGGAAAATACTGATAGCCTAGCATTCAGTAAAGTGTTTCCCCACACAAGATGGATTGCTTCTCTACAGAAAAGTGAAGCCTGAGTCAAAAGAGAAAAATATTGATCTGGTACTTGCAGATATGGTATCTGAGTTTTCAAGAAGTTACAGCATTCATATGACATAACTGAAGAAAAACATATTAAGATAAAATCCTTTGAAATACAAGTGCTGTCACCTCATTTGATAGGACTGGACATGAAATGGTTACTTGAGTAACTGAAAGCCAAAAGCTGCATCACAGACTGCGAGCTCACTTACCTCCAGGAGACAGTAAACTTCATTTTAACCTGTAAGTGCTTTTTTCATGTGAAAGTTTTATTGTTAAATCAAGTTAAATTAAAACTCACACCCAGTTCAAACATTCAGGGAATCTAAACTTAGTTATACAAATGGAAAACTGCTTAGGATATAAGGCGTAGTTTTCTGACTCTGATATATTGTCAAAATTGTCAACATAAAACTCATAAAAGAAAATCCTCTAAAAGGCACCACCTTCACTAAAATAATAACCAGTGTGCTCTTTCATGAATTCAAGAAGACTTGCTCCTGAAGCTTCTCTGACTGTACTTTACAGTTCTAAGCATGTTTAGAATGGGTCTTTTTAGTTGTGACATCCAGCAAATAGTACTTGTGCAAGTGTTTAGAACACTCACAAATATGAGTTCAACAAATTAACTGTGGCATGTAATGTAACTTTTACCCAATAGGACTAGAAGGTTGCAAATACAATGCCAATTTTTGAAGAACCTTCCAACTGCTACAGCAGAGTCTATAAACCTGTGAACCTGATCTCTATATTGCACAAGCTAATAGAAGTTTTAAAGAACAGAACCAGCAGGCACAAGAATATACATTCTAGAGCAGGAAAGAATTTTGGTAGAAGGAAGCATTACTTCAAATGCTTTAAAATAGGTCCAAAGATTTTTTAAGACAAGAAACTACCATGGGATAAAAGGGAAGGTCTACTCAAATTAGTGTCTGGTATAAGGCTAGGAAAGAAAGGGTAGGAATAAACATTTCATTTTTGCAAAGAAAGCAATCAGTGAAATCACCAAGAAATGTGTATTCATTCATCTTTATAAGCAACAGAGAAGGCTAACAGTTGGGGGGGGACTGCAATGACAGAAATTACTGAAGACAGTAAATTAAAAAGAGATAACTGAAGAATCACTGAAAGACCCCACAGTTGCTTAGTATGATAAATCATCAGATCATCAGTTGAATTCAGTATCAATAAAAGCAAGGTAATCCACACAAAGTGGATTAGAAATAATACAGCATGCTCCCAATTTCTTATGCTGCTCAGGAAGCACGGGAGTTGTTACACACAGTTGTTGAGCAAATGTCATGGAACTAAGAGTGGTAAAAAGAAAATAATTGGGACTTATGAAAAAAAGCAGAGAACAAAACCAGAAGTCATCATTATATCACTGATAAATCAGGACATCCTACCATTAATATCTTTTAACATAAAAAAAGAAAATAGAACAAAAAAGGGAACAGTAAGCCAACAAGGATGTTTAAAGGTAAAAAAATATTATGTCCATATGATAACAGAATGTTAAGACACTTCAGCTGAGGAATGAAGGGGCTGAATTTAGATGACAGGATCAGAATCACATGCAGCACGTAGAAGAACAGAAAATATTTAGCTGTTTCTTACAATACAGAAACTATGGAGAACCAAGTGAACTCATCAGGTTTAAACACAATGTATGTTTTCATACGACAATCATCATGGTACTCCATGCCATGGAACACAATGTGAAATTCAGTGAACTCAAAATGATCTGGCAAATTTATGGCAGAAAGCTATATGAACAGCAGTGAAACACGCAGCCTTTGGTTTTGGGAGAAATTAAGCCACAGATTGCTAGACAGACACAGTGATGTACTTCCAATGCACACTTACTCTGTTATACTTTCAAGTACAATATTCCACTAGTGTCAGAGGACTATGCTACCATTCATTAGATTGACCTGTGGTTTGATCCAATAAAAATTCTTTCATTATGTACGATATGGTCTAAGATTCAATAACGTGTTTTTACAAAACCGAGTGTTTGATTTTTGTCTAGGATAACAGCAATCAAAAGAATAAAAATTGGAACCATTTGTTGCAGATTTTTAAGTTGGTGTTTAAAATGTGCAGTCATTGCAAAAGAGTTCTGAATAATCAAGTAAACAAATGGTACATTAACTTTATGCATCTTGTTTTACAAAAATATATTCATTCATAGGCTTTTTCTTAGTATCTGCAAAATATATCTAATACTGTACTGACTTGATTATGAGTACAGGAATTTATCTGAAAATAAGTATAAAATGTCTTCAAGGAAGACTGTTCTTCACAGATCAAATTTTTCAGAAGTACTGCCACATGTACTATGACTAAAAAGACTGACTCCATTTTAAGTTGATATAGATAAGTAATATCTAATTAGCTTAAAAGGAAGATATAGTTCTTCCTGCAAATCTGAAAAAACTCTACTTCTTTCTCATTCAGCCAGTGATTACTTTTACACTAAAGCACTGTTAAAGAGAAGAGAATGGGTCTCTACTTCACAGGATCCCTGTTCTAGTTTAAGATAAGGAGCGAATGTCTTGCCACAAGAATCGGAAGATAGCTGGATGTTGTCAGAACATGAGCAATTGTACTGGGTCAGTGTACAGAGGTACAATTCCTCTGAGCATGGATGGTAGGGACTGACAGTTCTCATATCGGAAGAGAGAAAGGACAGGGAGTATCTAACACAAGAACTATTAATCCCTCGCCACCCTCACCTAATAAATTGTTCTTTATACAGAAGACATTCCCCTTCCAGGAATTTTGTGGGACTGAAGGGTATAAGGTATGACAGAGAATGAGAGAAAGGCAAGAAATCAGAAGTGCAAATAGTAATCAAAAGACAACTGCACCATGAATTGAAACTGTTGTAAAATTATAGGTTTTGTTACCCTACTGCTTTCTAATAACTAAAAGTATCTATTTGTCCCTTTTTACAACTGAGCTTTGAACTCAAGTTTTCTTAAGTCTAATAACACCATGTTTTGTCCATAAATGCACATGTTTAGCTTTGATGTATGCATAAATGTATATGTAAAATGAGATTGCTTCCACTACCACTCCCTCCTACATATATTGTTTACATGCTCTATGCTGACTTCCATTTGCTGTAGTTAAGCAACTTGTTTCAGGAAATTTTCATAATACAAGTTAAGGATTTTATAAAGTTTTCTAGAAAAGTACAGATTAAATATTTTTCTCTCATGTTCAAAAAAGTAATTTATCATTCAAATGAAAAGCAAACAAATTGTGAACTGCCTTCTCAATTCACTGGGTATATTGGGTTCCATCAATCCCTCCAAAAGATGCAAATGATTCTTTTCAGTTTAAGGGTTTCTTTTGTTATGTATCACAGCTAACATGCCCCAAAATAGTAAATACTTCTACAGAACGTATAGACTGGGTACTCAGAAATCTGCCTTTGCCAGAAAAAAGATGCAAATAAATCAAGTACTTTAATATGTATATTAATAGCAAAAGAAACAATTGACTGATCTTGTTTCCCTCCTTTATTATTGAGGTGCTCTATTTGTAATCCAACGCATCAACATGCCTAAGCATGATGATGAGTTTTGATTGCCAGCTCAGACTTAATCACTCAACCCTACCCATATGAGGTCTTAAAGACCTGTTGACAAAAACCACACCCAAACATTTTCTAATTTCTACCTTTATTTGTTAGTGAAAGCCTCTTTATGTTACTACCTAGTGTTGTTCAAGTCATTCATGCTACACTTTAAGGAGTCAGCAGAGTATCTTTAGGCAGCTGGCAGCTACAAGATAAATCATTACTTGATGAGTTTATTATTCAACAAAATCTTCCTATGGATGCATTTTAGACTAGTCAGAAATTTCATCAAGATTGATCAGTATTTGGCCCAAACAGAAAAGCTCTTCAATAGTGCACAACAGCATTATATAAACATTTTTTTTTTTTCAGCACAGTATTTATCATGAGTATCAACCTGCATCTATTACTCTGTTGTATTTATATAGGAAGCTTTTCCAAGAACAGCTTCACAAGCTATAACATCCTATAGACAAATCTATTTAGCAGACTTGACTAATAAGCTTTTTGCAGCTTCAAGCTGCTTAAATGAAATATAATAAAGACAGTCAGCTCCAAAACATACAGAATTCATTTGACACTACATTAGCAATCCTATTCTGGAAAAAAAAATAAATATATTAACATCTCTACAGCATCGTAAGTTATCACTATTAAATATTTGTATATTTTAAGACAGGTACAGTAACTCACATATTTTGCCTCAAACTTCTTGGCTAGCATTTCTACTTCATGCCGTTCACATTGTTCATCATTAAACGGATCTTCAGAGTGAACAAATTTCTTCTGAAAAATGCAGAAGTTAAATATTCATTCCATAAGAAACACAGAGAGCATCTAATAAAAACCCATTAAATGTCAATAAACAATGCTCTGATGACTAAGTAGTCAGAATTTACACTGAGTCCAAATACTTACTTTATTCTATAAAAATTAGTTGGACCCATTCAGTTACTTTTCTTCTAATGAGAACACAAACAGAATAGTTAAGAGAAATACTCAGATTTATATTTGCCCAAGCATTCCACTACAACCTCAACTGAGAGTGTAAGCATAAGAGAAAGCTATTGCCACTTGAGACGCAAAGAACTGTCTCTAAATACAACTCCACTTCTGCTTCCCCTGGTGCCTCTTATTGGTGCTGTGATCCTTCTAGATACAATACACAGGATGTACGTGGTATGCTAATCAGCAGGAAAGCAGTCAGAAGACTAAAAAGCTCAGTAAGTCCCAACCATAACTAATGTAACTCCTTTAACTCTGGTACTGTTATTTCTTTCTTCTGATAAGTTCCATAATCATAGCATGAATTCTACAAGACTGCCACTATGGCAACCACAGGACAATAGATATATTTCAGCTGTACAAGTAAGTAGAAAGTACCCCCTCCTTTTTTAAAACCTTTTTTTTTCCCCCCACCCTCCACAACTCCCCCCCTCCCCCCCAAAAAACCCCCCACCCACACACCCCACAAAAAAAACCCAAAAAAAACCAGCCCACACCCCACAACAAAACCAAACACCCCCCCCCCACACCCCACAACAAAAACCAAACCCCCCCCCCACACCCCACAACAAAAACCAAACCCCCCCCACACACACGCACCCCACCAAAAAAAAAGCCGTGGGCGCGCACCACCACACCCACCCACAAACCCACAAAACACACCCCCACCACACACCCCCACACCCCCAAAAAACAAACCCCACCACCACACCCACCCCCAAAAAACAAACCCCACCACCACAACGTTTTCACTGACAGAGTCATTCAAGTGTACACATAGGGTTTTTCTGGTGTTTTGGTTTTTTGTTTTTTTTTTTTTTTTTTTTTTAATAAGGTATGGCAGAAAACCAGAGATGCCTTCTTCAAATTAAAAATTCACATAAAATACAGTAATTGTTGGAGGGGGGGTACTAGGATGCTAAAATATAATGGAATGGAGTTCCATTTTACAGAATTTTATGGACAGCAGGTGACTTTACTGCACATGAACCAGTCAATGAATAAACAATTTATGGTAGACTAAAACAGAATAAAAAGCAACACTAATTTCAGAAAAGCAAGATTCTTCCTCCACAGTATGAAAAGCCAATACATTGACTAAACCGTGACCAAATAATGACAAACTACCTCAATAGTATCAAGATCAACATAATGAGATAGGTAAACTAAACAAAACTGCGAACACCACACAATTACTTTACATTTTCTAAACTGAGTACTTACAGAAAAAAAATTAGAGGTTATAGTTAATCCCAAAACATCTATTAAGTTACACACACGCATAACTAAATATAAAATACAGCTTAATTCATGCAACATCATTTTCCTTACTTTGAGCTAGGAAAACTGATTCCATACCCTCTGCTAGGCAAATATGTTTTTTTGAGTTGTGAAGTGAGACAAGGTTGAGGCCAGAGACCAAGCAAAATTCAGTACTGAAGTGTTAACTTGTGTCTCTCCACCAAACTCTCAGAGCTGTAGCTAACACTTTGATTATTTAAGCACTATGGGAATCTCAAATTCAAGCAAGTTTTCATTTTGACAGCTTCCAAGAGCTCTGACAGACAGCTGCATTGGACTTTGCTGTCATTTTAAGAGATTACTACTTCAGCACCTTTACAGCCTGCTTGACAGAAGACAGCTTGGCTTTCTGGCTCAGCCATTTCAGGTAAAATTTACACACGAAGCTTCAATTGTGCCAAGAGAAAAGGAAGCGCACTTGCACTTCTGCCAGCTTTTAAGAGGCAAATAAACTCTACAACCACACTAACTTATTAATCACATTCAAAAACTTCACGTAAATAATTCCTACCAAAAGATGAATCCTACCAACAACACTGTCAAAGGATGTTCTCTTTATCAAGGCAAAAAAGCAGGACACAGATAGCAGAAGTTTCTAACAAACATTTCCACTAGCTTCTGCATCAAGCTAGGAACCCAAGTTTGAAATAAAAAAAAGTTGCACTCATCCTGTCAAATAATGAAAAAATAGAGAATCCCAAAACTTAAGAGACATATTAAAGCAAAGTTTGAAGTTACTCCTGTGCACCAGTCCTTGCTTTCCCAGAACAGTCTGCCTCTGGAGAATCTTCTTGGTTACTCCAGTTCCAAGCAACACTACAAGACAAAGACAAGCTTCTGCTTCTATAACGTGGAACTTTAATGGGAATTGTTATAAGAAAGTTGAACAACTTCTTGTAAGGGATAAGGAGTCAACAATGGCTTTCAGAAAACATGATCAATCTTCACCCTACAAAAACTGTTTGCATAACTAAGTTTCTATGAACTGTTCATTTTGAACCAATTCATTACTAAAACAACAAATTCAGAAATCTAAAATTCCACATAAAACCACAGCATGAACTGCCAACTAGTTACTACCTACTTGGAAACAGAAAAACTCACAGGTTCTATAGAAATGTGGCAGAGGGCAGGCATTTCTTGATCAAGCTTCATTTGAACATGGTAGTTTTCTCTGCTGCATTAACTGATATAAATAGTCACAGCTATTCTACCCCACAAGCAAGAGCAGTTGTCCTTCCACAATTTTTCCTATTTTGGAACTTGGTACAAATTACATAGTTTGATGGTTTGAGAACAACCAAGGTAAAGTACTTCTGTGGTCCTAAGCCCCCTGCACTGTGCAGGGCAATTTCTCCTTTTATATATGCTTTAACTATGTAGGAACCAGCACGTACTAATTTTATTGCTGGATAAAATATGTTTCCCCTCTCTTTTCATGCCGATTGACACAAGGTTTTAAGTCAATATCAGAGTAGCTTTCCTAGCTTCTACCATGAAGCAGGCAATTAGTTCAACTGACAGGCCAAGTATGTATCAGTTTTTAAACAGGAATAAAAGTCCAGAATCACTTTAGAAGGATCACAATTTATCACAGAGTGTTAGAATCACAGAATGTTAGGGATTGGAAGGGACCTCAAAAGATCATCTAGTCTAATCCCCCTGCCAGAGCACGGGATTGGGATTTATGACACTTTTATATAATTAGCTGATTGTTCCACACGGTCCAGCAATAGACAGGACATTATGATTCATTCATTTAAATTTGGACTCTACGGAGAGCTGAAAAACATATACAGTTTCTTAGAAAGCATTTCTATCACTATTTCTGCCTTAAAAGTCTCTAATCCCAAATGTATCAAAAATCCCTTAAATCAATGCTCTTCCCCCAGAAGACATGCAATTTGCATCAGAACTACATTTAAAAAGCACCATTTTTCCCTGATTACGCAATTAACATATTACCAACCTACAGAAAAAAAGCAGTTATGAACTGGGAACTGCCAAAGGGAAAAGTTAGCCTCCCCATACCAAATAGCTTCTAAACACCATTTTCACCTTCATGTAGGAACTACTCAGAAAGATGGCACTTCAGAGAGCAGCATGCTTATGCTACACCAATTCAGAGAAGTCACAACTGGCGCTGTTTGCCCACAACAGCTGTAGGACAGAATGAACAGAAGAAACCTTTTAACTTGCATCAGAAGATCTCAGAGTGATTAAAATCAGTCATCAATTTTTCTGTCGTCCACATTTGAACACAATCTAGCATGCACATCCCTCCTGCTACAGAACAAAAAGCGAGCAGGTTGCTCACTGTTACGACATCATCATCCCCTAGAAACACTGTGGTTCATAAAACAGAAGTTTTAACTATTCTCGAATCTGTGCTTGATGTAAAAATCTAATAGCAATATCAGCACTAGTATTTGAGGTTTGCTTTTATCACCAGAGCTATCACCATCTCCTCAGCAGCAGTTACTTCCTGGCCCCCTGCTCTTTTCAGTAAAATGTAAACTTTCTCTAAAATCGTCTGCGTACCAGAGTTAAGAGGAGCCACAACTATTTAAATCAAGTGCAACTTCACTGCTATCCTCAACTCACTAAGAATGAGTGGCTTAAGCGTGAACAGTTTAAGGACGCACATCTCCTTCCTTCTTGAACAGGTGGTCCTGTTGATTGGCTAATACTGCTTGCTTCTCCTTAGAAAATCAAGTATTTCGAGTGGCAAATGTTTTCTGGTTAGAATAGCAAAAAAGAAAGTACTTTTTATCTTGAATGAAGTTCTTAACAGTTAGAGATGAAGTTATAGTTTCAAGAACATGAACCCTCATTCATCCCTTCCCCAAGACTGCAGAAACTCATCTCCAAGTCTGCCATTGCTCACTTCACTGCTTCCCAAGGCTTGTGGCAGAGCCGGGCGAATCACTCTTCGTTTACCTGCACACAGCCTGCAGACAAGCTAGGAAACAGACCGGCATGGCAACAGTTCAGCCGCCGGAAAACGCTGCCAGGGAGGGAAGACACGACACTCCCGCTGCCCAGGCGGGCAAGAGAAGCAAGCCTGGGGTAAGCGGGGCACAAGGCACCGGCGCTCCCCCACTCGCAGCAAACGCCAGGAGCTCCGGGAGAAGCGATCCCGGCCAGCTCAGGGCGGACAAGTGCGAAACCCCTCCTTCCCCCCGCGGGCACAGGCGCAGCCTCAGCGCCAGGAGGAGCCCGGAGCGACCGCCAGGCCGCCGTACTTCCCTCAGGGCGGCGCCCCGCCAGGCCCGCACCACCCCCAAGGCGGACGGGGTGATAACGCTGTGGGCAAGGCCGGGGCCCTGCCCGAAGGGAGGGAAAGGGAAGGGGAGGTCCCGTACCCGCGAGTCACCGCACAGCAGCAGCTCCGGGTAGCTGAACTCCACGCAGCCCTCCTCGGTGGGGTCTTTCAACACTACCTCCAGGCGGACGGTCTGACGGAGCGGGAGCGCCTCCTGCGGCGGCTCCTGCCGGCTGCTCAGGCACGGCGGCAGTAGCTGCGGCGGTAGCTGCGGCTCGGGCCGGGGGGGTTCCCGCTGCGGCGGCGGTTCGGGCCGGCCGGGCTCGCGAGGCGGCTCCAGGCGGGCGGCGCTCTCGCGGGGCGGCAGCGGCTCCGGCCGGCAGGGCTCGTGCGGCGGCTCCGGCTCTAGCGCCGGGCTCTCGCCCTCGCGGCGCCTCACGGATGACAAGCTAATAAACGGCACCCGGCGCGGCTCCGCCATCCTTCGCCGCCCCCCCATAAATAGAAGCAGGCCGCGCAGGCGCACCCGGAAGACCGACGCCAAGACGCTGCCTCGCGTCGCCTCTGTTATTGCTCAGTGTTCCCTCGACGTCAGCGCGGTCGCCGGCGCCCGCCCCCAGTTGCCTTGGCGATGTGCACGCTGCCGGCCGTCGGCCCGCCAGACCGTTCGCTTCCTTCGGCTGCGTGGGGCGCTCCCGCTCGCCGGCACACCGCGCGGGGCAATGGCGGCCCCGTTGCCCCCTTCTCCCCTCCCCCTTCCACCGCGCGGCCGCCCCAGGGCGGCCGTTGGCGCCCGGGGAACAGCTTCGGAGAGGGGGGATCCCCCCTCCCTTAAGGCGTGGGGCGGCCCCGCCGAGGCGGGAGGGGAGGAAGGGACAGCCCCGCCACGGGCTCCTTCGTGCTGACGGGGCAGCGGGAGCCCTCGGCGGGACCCGGGCTGCCCCCGCCGCCGGCAGCGGGTGCTGACGGAACTGTGCAACGCTCGTCCTCTCGGGGCGGCGTGGGATGGCTGCCGGGACCAGGGCCTGCTCGCAGGAAGGTGCTCTGAGGCCCTCTTGAATTAGGCAGCTGTAGGTCAGTCACCAGAAAAAAAACACTCCTAAAGCCTAAACATGATCGACAGTTCAGTTACGGGGCAGACAGGCCGTTTGCAGGCTGCAAGGGCAATGGTATGGACGTGTCGTGTCTCAGTGGCATCAGCACACATTGTGTGAAGCGCTGCTGGATCAGCTGAGATGACGGTGTGACAGAACTGGTCTGTAAAGCAGCCAAGCTGTCCGCTGAGGAAAGGCCATGGCAGGGCTGCAGAGTACCAGGTGTACCTAGAGGAGTAGCAGCTCAGTGACAAGAGAAAAGGATGTTCTTTGGAAAAGTATAATGGTGAGACACAGGCCATCCACTTTTCAGAAGGTATTGGCCAGAGCCAGAAGGTGGACTGAAGTTATTTGGGAAGCAACTGTTTTAGATTAAATTAAATACAGAATATAAAGACAGATTGTAATGTTGTGATTGTGCAAATATAGTAGTTCACCGTTTTAAGAAGGCAGATGTGAGAAGAGCAGCAGAATACAGATAATAGGTGTAAAGCTCATGGAGCTGGTTCAGTGGAGCCTAATACAGATGAATACACAAGAGCTAGCAGCTATTAGCATAGGCTTATTAGAGATACAGTGACCAAACTCGCCATCATAGAGGAAAGATAGTAAACTGAGTCCTATTGGAAAACCTCCCAATGATTCTCAGTTCAGCCAAGCTCTCCAGAGAGAAGCTATATCCACATACTGTCTGTAACATTACTTTTTGCTGTTTTCCTTCATCCAACAAATTAACATGTTGTCAAAATCCAAACAAACATAACTGAAAGTCAGAAAGTCTTCCTTGTGATCTCAAAAGGATTCTTCTGAAACTTTGCACATCTTTCAACCTACCATGTCACCCTAAAAGTCCTGTTGCTCAAGCAAGTGGCTGTGCCTCTGGTGTTTCCCCTAGCTGCAATTTGTGAGAGCAAGTTGACAATGTAAAATATCTCTCTAGACCATTTTAAGTCTCACTTAAATGTCTCACAGTTGATTACTTTGTCTAAATTCTTCAAAATCTTATTGTACTCTAGAGGAGAAGCAGCTCCACACTTTGGATTTATCTATAGCTCTTAACAGCTGCACTTATAGGACTAAATTTTCCAGCCTAATTATTTGTCTACATGTGGCCATAAACGACTGCTCCAAAGGCCAAGGAATTTAATTTCAAAAATTATTACTGTACTGTTGTAACTTGTCTTTCTCTAGTACCAGCTGTTTCTACCTCTTCCACTAAATGGCAAGGCCAATATTGTTTGAGCTTATGTAGCATTTTCCAGTTGTTTCTGAAACATTACACTATATTGGAGGTCCACAGACAGCACCATAGCTGTAACTTAAGAAGGCAGTCATGCTAGGCTTCACTCAACAGCATGCTGAATGAACACGGATGGAGCAACAGTGTCCTGAGACTAGGTGCAGCTGGATGCCCCATTGCTATGCTGATAGAAGTTGTTCAGTGAGGAAGCTGGGATGCAGGACTTCTGGCGAATTTCTTACTGCTTCTCATGCAATAGCCCATCTTATCCACATAGGGAGCTGCACATGACTTGGGGTGAAGCAATTCCTGCTTATATGTCAGCTAGAAGGAGGACATTAAACTGGTATCTGCTTAATGGAACTAGATCAGATGCCAAGTATGGAGAGATCAGTATTCATTTTTTTCTTTTTAGCTGACACATCTGATACTGTTTATACTCACTCTCTTTGTTCCCATCGCAAGTTAAGTGCCTGCCAGTCACCTGTGGTTAAAATCTTCATGTATGTGAAGAAAAGGGAATTACTACCCATTCTGCAGTACCTGTGTTTCTCTGACTAAAGTATCCGAGCATAACTCCCACAGCTTGTCCTTTTTTCTCAGCAGACGCAGGCTTCCAGCCACCAAAGGACGGTGCTGATGGTGCTGTGCTTTCTCATGGGAAGATGCCAGCCACAAACAACATTGCTATTCAGGCTGGCTCAAGTGAAGAACACTCACAGTCAGAGATAAGGTCCACATGAGTTATGCTGACTTCAAAAGCCACAGTTACTGTGGTCACTCGTTTCACACTGACTGTTGCCAACCAACTTGCTTGTTGTTCCCATTTACAAATAGAGAACCTAAATCAGAAAACATAGGGTACACAATGGATTTTCCTATGCTCAGAAAAAAATATTGATTATAGAGTCACTGTAATGTACTGTAACAGTGAAGAAAAGACTTCAGCTCTAAGTTAAACCCAAAAGACATATCTCTAAGACCATCTCCAGATGAGGAAAAGTGGTTCTGTTTACAAATATTTTGACTAGCTTGAAGTCAATATTCTATCAAGGACTTCAGTATAGTTGGTACGACACTGAATAGGGCGCTTTATAAAAAAGTTTTGTAAGCTAGAGTTATCACTATGTTTTGCCAATTAGTAGGCCCAGTAAAAAGGACACAGCCAGCAGCAGACCAACAATCCAGTACGTAGGTTCTATTTCACGTAAAGGGGTCAGTATATAGAGGATTACTGGGGGTACAAACAAGTCAGATAGATCACGAATAACAGACATCAACCCCAGCTGCCTGCAAGCAGTGCAAGAGTTTCAGTCTGCTACCACCTACTGTGACAGACCAATGGCTGGTATTTCCAGATGGAGGTGTGCCACCCAGGTGCTGCTAAGTTTCGGGAAGCTATGAACGTCTTCATGTGCATTGTATTCTCCAGCTTCATTGGACTAGAGAGAAAGGTGTTACTACTTTTTCCTCTTTTTTTTTTTTTTTAGCCTCAGAAACACTAGGTAGGAGGGCGTTTGTTGTGTTTCTAAAAATGTACTCGTGATATGCAAGGTAAACATAATTTACATGTGTATATTATTTTGGATAATTAAAGCAGACCATTCTGTGCAGCACATTACTCCACTTTCCAAACTGCATTCATCACAGGGCTTGATGTTTCCTTCTCATTACATATGAAGTCCTTTGACTTGACTACTTACTTTCATCCAGACTCCAGAGAAGATCCGCGACGCTACAATGGTGTTAATGAAAGCTGTGATTTCACTAAAAGAGAATGGAGGACATTCCGGAATACTACTTGCAGCAGGAAGTCAGTGAAGTGACTGACCTGATCTGAGAAATGAAGGCTTTCTCCTTTTGAAGCTTGAAAGGCTTTCACAGAATCACAGAATGTTAGGGATTGGAAGGGACCTCAAAAGATCATCCAGTCCAATCCCCCTGCCAGAGCAGGAACACCTAGGTCAGGTCACACAGGAACATGTCCAGGCGGGTTTTGAATGTCTCCAGAGAAGGAGACTCCACAACCTCTCTGGGCAGCCTGTTCCAGTGTTCTGTTACCCTCACTGTGAAGAAGTTCTTCCTCACATTTATGTGGAACCTCCTATGTTCCAGCTTGCATCCGTTGCCCCTTGTCCTATCATTGGATGTTACTGAGAAGAGCCTGGCTCCATCCTCATGACACTCACCCTTTACATATTTATAAACATTAATGAGGTCACCCCTCAGTCTCCTCCAAGCTAAAGAGACCCAGCTCCCTCAGCCTTTCCTCATAAGGGAGATGTTCCACTCCCTTCATCATCTTTGTGGCTCTGCGCTGGACTCTCTCAAGCAGTTCCCTGTCCTTCTTGAACTGGGGGGCCCAGAACTGGACACAATACTCCAGATGTGGCCTCACCAAGGCAGAATAGAGGGGAAGGAGAACCTCTCTCGACCTACTAACCACCCCCTTTCTAATACACCCCAGGATGCCATTGGCCTTCTTGGCCACAAGGGCACATTGCTGGCTCATGGTCATCCTGCTGTCCACCAGGACCCCCAGGTCCCTTTCCCCTACACTGCTCTCCAGCAGGTCAGCCCCCAACCTGTACTGGTACATGGGGTTGTGTGGAGGAATGGCTTGCTGAACAGGGCCGAATGTAACAACTGTGAGCACAGGGCTGAATGTAGCAGCTGTGAGCGAGCAGTACTGATAACGGGAGCAGTACTGCTGATAGCTGTAGCTTCCCAGGGTCACTCTGACCTGGAAGCTTGCGGAAAACCCCGAGGCAAGTCCGGACAAGTCCGAAGCTGGTGGAAAGTTGCAAGGTAGAACCTGCGGGAAGAATCCGGAAGTAGATAACCGCAAGAGGCTGGAATATGCAAATGTAGCTCTATGCTTAACTAATCAAATAGAGACGAGTAGGCATAATTTGTGCTTAGCCAATTAGACATAGATATGTAGGCATAATTTAACATAAGTAGGCATAATTAACCTCCAGTGTATAAAAGGCATAGCAGAACTCAAATAAAGTAGAAGCTTGCTTATAACTCATACTGAGTTGCGTCTTGCTTCCCTCGCCTTCTCCGCCATTCTGCAACAGGGTTGTTCTTCTCCAGATGCAAAACTCTACACTTGCCCTTGTTGAATTTCATTAAGTTTCTCCCCGCCCAACTCTCCAGCCTATCAAGGTCTCGTTGAATGGCAGCACAACCCTCTGGTGTGTCAGCCACTCCTCCTAGTTTGGTGTCATCAGCAAACTTGCTGAGGATACATTCTGTACCCTCATCCAGGTCGTTGATGAAGATATTGAATAACACCGGTCCCAGTACCGACCCCTGAGGGACTCCACTAGTCAGAGGCCTCCAACTAGACTCCGTCCCATTGACCACAACTCTCTGGCTTCTTTCCTTCAGCCAGTTCACAATCCACCTCACTACCTGATCACTAAACCCATACTTTATCAGCTTATCTACAAGGATGCTGTGGGAGACAGTGTCAAATGCTTTACTGAAATCAAGATAAACCACATCTACCGCTCTACCATCATCTATCCACCTAGTTATTTCCTCATAGAAGGCAATAAGGTTGGTCAAACATGACTTACCCTTGGTAAAACCATGTTGACTGCTCTTAATGACCCCCTCATCCTTGATATGCCTAGAGATAGTGCCAAGAACAAGCTGTTCCATCACCTTTCCAGGGATGGAGGTGAGGCTGACCGGTCTATAGTTACCTGGGTCCTCCTTCTTGCCCTTCTTATAGATTGGAGTGACATTTGCTATCCTCCAGTCCTCAGGCACCTCTCCTGTTGCCCATGACTTACCGAAGATGATGGAGAGTGGCCTAGCAATGACCTCTGCCAGCTCCCTCAGCACCCTTGGGTGCATTCCATCTGGTCCCATCGATTTATGGATATCCCGATTGCTCAACTGATCCCTAACCCAATCCTCATCTACCGAGGCAAGCTCCTCCTTTATCCTGACTTCTTCTGGGGCTACAGGGATCAGGGGCTCCTGGGGAAAGCCTGCAGGAGTAAAGACAGAGGCAAAGAAGGCATTCAGCACCTCTGCCTTCTTTATATCCTCTGTCTCTAGGGCACCCACCTCATTCATCAGTGGGCCTATATTGCCTCTAGTGTTTGTTTTATTAGCTATGTATTTGAAAAAGCCCTTTCTATTGTCCTTGACCTGGCTTGCAAGGTTAAGTTCCAAGGAGGCCTTAGCTTTCCTAATTGCCTCTCTACATCCTCTGACAACTGTTCTATATTCCTCCCAAGTGACTAGTCCCTCTTTCCATGATCCATAGATTCTTTTTTTCCACCTGAGTTTGCCCAGCAGTTCCTTGTTTAACCATGCTGGTCTCCTAGCTCCCTTACTTGATTTCATACCCATTGGGACACTCTGATCCTGAGCTTGCAAGAAGTGGTCCTTAGATGTTGACCAACTATCTTGAGCCCCTTTACCATCTAGCACCCTGTCCCATGGGGAGTTCCCTTAACAATTGATTGAGGAGGCTAAAGTTGGCCCTGCGGAAGTCCAGGGTTCTGGTCTTGCTCGGTACTCTATTCCTCCCACACAGGATCCTAAACTCCACCATCTCATGATCACTGCAGCCAAGGCTGCCATCGACCATCACTGCTTCAACAAGACCCTCCTTGTTGGTGAGTCCAAGATCCAGCAGTGCTCCGCTCCTAGTCGGCTTATCCACCATTTGCATTAAGTAGTTATCATCAATGCACTGGAGGAACCTTCTAGACTGTGAATGGCTGGCTGTGTAAGTCTTCCAGCAGATGTTTGATGAGCTTTGTAGTCAAAGGGACTTGTTTTATCTTAAAACCTTGCATGTTCTAGTATGACTAGTAAGCTCAGTAGAGGTATTCCTCAAATATGTTTCTATGTTCAGTGTAATAATAAAATTATTTGGAAATTCCGCTTTTTCTCTTGTTGAGCTAACCGATGATGCACATAATAGGCAATGTATTTCTGGATTCAAACTAAGAAAGTATTGCTAAGCTCCACACCTGCAGATCCTGCTAGGGAGAATCTAGTTCTCATCAAAGTTAGCATCTAGTCTATGTCATTAAATCTTGTGATGATAGAAAGAGGCCTTTCCTCAGCAAAAGAGCAATTTATTGCTCAGCAAACACAAGTCTTATGTGGAAATAATGGGCTCTTCTGTAGCACTGAGGAATGCTTGTTTTCAATTACCAGATGGGAGACTAGCCATTGAAATAATAATAGGAATACAACAATTTATGTTCACAGGTAGTACTTGGACATATCCTTGGAAAGGGGTGAAGATAAGCTGTGCATTTTAAGTATCCAACCTAAAACTCAGTTCTGTCTTTCAGTCCCCTAAGATATGTATTCAGAAGTAATGAACAGGTACTGTTACCAAACTGATCAGATTCTGATGATTTTATGATTTTAGTTTAGCTAAAATCAAGTTAGGCCTAATCGAATCATAAGAGGGAGTGACTGTGTTTTGTTTTAGTAACCACAGAAAGCACACAGAACAAACAGGTGGTACCAGCAGCTAAAGTACATGAAGTGAACAGGGGGTACAAGCAGCTGAGGCCCAGCATTGTCTGTAACTAGAAACCATGTAGTCAAGAAAGTAAAATATTATGTTTAAGCAACCACCGTGGAAACAATACAGTCATTAATCATATAGTGGCTAAAGTCACAGTGACCAGTTTATGCTGCTTGAAGATCCCCTTATCCCCCTCCCCATCCTAATCTGAATATTAGAGGGTACAATCAATAGCGCGACCATGGCGTGACTATAGGTGACCAATGATTGTTATTAGAAATGAATATACATGAAGTGAAGTAATCCAACCAATCATTAGGGGCCAATCAAGGTAAAGGTTAATCTTAATGAGCAATTGAAAGCGAGCAGTACATGCAGTTTTATGTTAAACATCTTATACAATGGAACTCAAATGTATAAAAACCCTGCTAAAGGTGGTGTAACCTAGGATACGCTAGGTGGAGTTATCCCCATATCCTCCGCGCGTCAATAAAGAAGTGTCTGCTTATCTACATCACATTGGTGTAGATAAGTTCTTTGTCCTGTTTGGTGACAGTACTACACAAGAAAATGAGTTTTGCAAGTATCTGAATTCAGTACTTTATCTTGGTTGTAGTGCAGTGTCCTGGTTCAGCTAGGATGGGGTTAATTTTCCCCAGCAGTTGGGAGGGAGCTACAGCCGGGCTATTCCATCCCGTGCTGACGTCATGTCCGGGTGCCCAGGCGTGGGCAGTGCGGGAACGGCTTTTGGCCGGGTCTGGCCCTCGTGCTGTGTCCGGGCGGTACAGCTCTTGTTCTGTACATTGTTATCGCTGTTGTTGTTGTTCCACTGTTGTATTAAATCTTCCTTATCTCCACCCCGGGGTTTGTATTTCACTCCCTGTCCCGTCCCCGTCTGAGGGTGGGGGAGGGGCAGCGGCAACGTGGTCTCGGGTCCCGGCAGGGTCTAAACCACCATAGCCTTTTCGGCGCCCAATGTGGGGCACGAGAGGGTTGAGATAAGGACAACAGAACAGCTGACCCTATTGGAAGCTGAAGTGAGCCTAACTGGGAAGAACTGGCATAAACACCCCATTGTGACTGGTCCAGACGCCCCGTGCATCCTGGGCATAGATTATCTCAGGAGAGGGTACTTTAAAGACCCAAAAGGGTACCGGTGGGCCTTTGGTATAGCTGCCCTGGAGGAAATTGAACATTTGTCCACCTTACCCAGCCTCTCAGAGGACCCTTCAGTGGTGGGGTTGCTGAAGGCTGAAGAGCAGCGAGTGCCAACTGCTACCAAGACGGTGCACCGGCGGCAGTACCGCACCAACCGAGACTCCCTGGTCCCCATCCATCAGATGATCCGTCAACTAGAGAGCCAGAAGGTGATTAGCGAAACTCATTCACCCTTCAACAGCCCTATATGGCCAGTGAGAAGTCCAATGGTGAAGGGAGACTAACCGTGAACTACCGTGGCCTAAATGAAGTTACGCCAGCGATGAGTGCTGCAGTGCCGGACATGCTAGAGCTCCAATATGAACTGGAGTCAAAGGCAGCCACGTGGTACACCACGACTGACTTTGCCAATGTGTTTTTTCTCCATTCCGATAGCACCAGAGTGCAGGCCACAGTTTGCATTCACTTGGAGGGGCATCCAGTATACCTGGAATCGATTGCCCCAGGGGTGGAACCACAGCTCCACCATTTGCCATGGACTGGTCCATACTGCACTGGAGAAAGGTGGGGCTCCAGAACACCTGCAGTACATCGATGACATCATTGTGACACCAACCAATAAATTCCATGGTGCAGTTTGTCTGTAATATGTTCAAAGACATAGACCAGTGATGTTATAATACCATCTGTTTCCCTATCTAGAACTGAAATGTGCCTGTTCTGTCTCACTTGCTGCCTGCAGTAAAACACAAAAATGCACATTGCTTCTATGACTTATTGCTGATTTCAGAAAACTGAGCTCAAAATTTTTAATCCCCTTCTGAAATGTAGTCATTTAATCAGGAAAAATGTCTCACTTTCTGTGCAGATGCGTCAGTTTTACTATTCAGCCAAAGCGTTTGATGCTCTGGAGAGACTGGACAGTAATTCTGAATACTGGAACGGCAAGATAGGTGCTTGTGTGGGTGTCTTTCAAATGATCTTAGCTCGCCGAGAAGCAAAGTGAGTATTTTGTGTTATATCTGAACTTATTTTGCTCTTTTCCTATTTCCAGTTAGCTGTAAGCCAGAATCATCATCTTAGCTTTAGGAATATGTAGGAATCGACGGAGGGAGACTGCACTCTCATATGAGGTCGGCAGAACTCGATTTATTGCGCAGATACATTTACTTATATATCATTCTTCTGTCAAATCACCACGACTAAGCATATCTTATTATCTTTTTCTTAGGTTTTCATTAGACCACTTCTACATCAATCATTAACTTTTAACCTATGCTTCAGCCTCTAATTATAATATTCTCCGCCCTTGCCTGTTAGTTCCCTATCTTATGTAACTTAGTTTCTTGTACTACTCTGCAAGGACAGTACGTCCTTGAGGCCTAATCTTGGCTGCTAGCGCCTGCACAGTAGCCTGTTCGTGCACCTGCTCTAACACTCCATGTCCGTTATTCACAAGCCAAACTCCCACAATTCCCCCTTTTTTCTTTTGCACGAACAGAACTTTATGCATTAGACTAGTGACTAGTTTTGTTATTAGCTTCCATACTATTCCTAGCCCAATTAACAACAAGACAATTATGATTACCCAGCGAATACCTTCTTTGATCGAACCAAGTAGCCATGGGGACAGATTGCCAAATATTTTTTGTAACCATGAATCAAACCAGCTTGTCTCCTTTTGAATCTTTAAGTGTGTTCTTTAAGCCACTGCAGTTGTTGGTGAATTGATTCCCCACGATTGCTTAGATTGAAGCAGCACATCCCTTCAAAATCTTCACATCCATGGCCTTGTGCTAAAAGCAAAAAATCAACAGCAGCTCTATTTTGCAACACAGCATGCCCAACGCTATCTAAATCTTCTATTAATTCTGTCTGTCCCTTTTTACAAATTTTTCTTTCCCTACACGCGGTCACGCATTATTTAATTGGTTAAAAGTCTCTAGTACAAGGCAAACATGCAGCTCAGTTCAGTTCCCGTTGGTTCTTAAGTTCTTCTCACACAATGTCCAATTGGTCACTCCCATCTGCTCACTCCAGCATTCCCTAGTGAAGCAGTCGTTGCTCTTTCTTATTTTTTCTTCCTTTGAAGCAGCTTCCAGAATGTGGCTACCTGCCTAGGCCAACATCCCGCATGGCTGGCTCACTATATGGCCATTCTCTTTTAAATGCATTTCTACAATTTCCCCTTTTTCTTCTTGAGCCAGCCATACGTTCTTCATGGCATCTTTAATCCTGCTTGTTGCCTTTTTGAAAACACAAAGTACAATCATTAATACAATAGTGACCAATAACAGGTGGAATTCAATAATAGGTGGAATTAACAAAGAAACAAAGTCACCCACAGAAGAGATGGAGACAACCAAGTTAATAGACTGATCATGTAGAAGTAGTCCCATATTGTTTTCCCATGAAGCCCCATTTGCAAATGTCAAACGTGACCAGGGCCCAGTTGCAGGGAGAGTCAGGAGGTCCTTCCCCAACAGGAAAACTCTGTAAAGTGCGTCCACCTCACAGACAGACACTCCACTCTTTCCACAAATGGACTCAGGCCCTGTCCCCAAAGCAGGACACCTGGCAGTCATTTATCCAATGTGGGGCACCTGGGGCTTGTTTACCCAAGGGCTCCCCCCACAAGGCCGATCGCACCTTGGAGGAAAGCCAAAAGGCAAAGTCATCCCCTCCTTTTAAAGGACCATGGGAACTATCCATATGTCGTTCAATACATATATAGCCTTATTTAATCTTATTTAATCTGCAGGTGGCAATCCTATTCTTTCTCCTTTTGGACATTCACTAGCACGGTACCCATAGCTCTGACAGCAATTACAGACACCATAGACACCATCAAAGCCTTCTCCTGTGTTTGTTTTTGTTTTTTTTTTTTTTGTTTTTTTTTTTTTGTTTGTTTGTTTTTTTTGTTTTTTTTTGGGTTTTTTTTGTTTTTTTTTTTTTTTGGAGCTTTACATTGTACCTTAATGTGACCAGATTTTCCACATCTGCAACATTTTGTGCCTCGATTACCGTTACCTTGTTGTACCAAGGGTCGGATAGCCGCAGCAAAAGCTGAGGCCATGAAACCAGCATGCTCTTCAGGTGTTCCTACCCCGGAACAAGCATCCATCATTTCAGCAATACTGGAGTTTTTAGGCAGACTCTGTAAAATACGCTTGCAGGTTGGGTTAGAATTTTCAACACCTAAAGACATGAGTAATGCTTCTCACAGCTCATGCACAACTATTTTTCCTTTTTTTTTTTTTCTTTTTTTTTCCAAATTATTTTGAGATATTTTACCTACAGTCCAGTCCCAATCTGAGTCAGACCAAACCACAGCCACACTCCCTCTCCACCCCGGCCCCCTTTCCATTTCTTGTCCCAGCCTGCCCACCCCCCAACCACGCTCCTTTTGAAATCTCGCACTCAGGTGAGGTGGGTCAGATGTTAACGTTTGGTTCAGGCGGTGGTGGAATGGGCCATTGTTCGTCTGTGTCCATTGTCTCTTCTTCTGTCCCAGACACTTCTCTCTCGCCGCTGGAATAGGCATTCTGTCCAACACTCTGATTCCGGCAGGAAACGCTCCCAGTGGCGAGGGCCTTGAAGCTGCGAACGCTTCGGCTGCTGCCACAGCGCGCGCGGGGGAGAGGGGCGGGGGAGAGGGGGGGGTTGGAATGCCGATCGTGCCGCTCCGCTGCGCCAGGCACAGCCGCTGCTCCAGCCGCTGCCGCGGCGTGCGCGGGGGGGGGGGAATGGGGAATTGTTTACCTCCCGCGCGGTTTTTGCAATTTTTTCGCCGTTTATCACCCTTAATAACATTGTCCCGCAGAGAGTTCCCACACTTTCTCCACTCCGTTACATCAAACAACGTATTAGGGTCTTTAAAGTGTCCTTTGGCATACCCCCAAGCATATAGGGAGCCCAAAGTCTTTTTACCATACGCTTCTTGTCCTGCATTCTCTGCGTGTATGTCCCGTATTTCCACAGCGGTAGCAAATTATAGTGGCGTTACGGTCGTTGGAAGACGGAGAGGACGACAGGGGGGCAAGCGCTGCCATAGCCTGCACTGTATTTTCCTGCCCCTGCCGCACAGCTTCACTTAACTGATTACTAAGTTGACTATAAATGCTATCTACTTCTCCATGTAACCCGCTCTCTGCTACTGTTGCTCTTAACTGTGTCAATAATTCCCAATCTAAGGGGGATAAGGTGACTTGAATATTATCATTATCCAAGGGTGTAAAAACAACAGGAAAAACTTCCGAGAGTGCTTCCACAGCTCCACTATCACCCTCTTGCAGTCTATCTGCCGCGAGCTTTTTCCACCCCAGCACACATTCCTGTAGCTGACAGCGTAGTTTTTCTCGGCTACTTTCGGTCTCATTTGGGGCTTTCGAGTCAGAAACCTTCCCCACGGGCGGTGGGACCGGCTCTGAACTCGTTGCCCAATCCTCAGGCGGAGGAGGCAATTCCTCCTCTGGTGGAGCTGAGGGGATAGGTGCTTCTACGGCAGCCGTAGACATGGTGAATGATCTGAAACTAGGTGGATTGCACTCTATGCCCGTATCGTGTAAGTATAATTGATTTTTGGCAGTAGCCTCATGAGCTAATTTAGCCGCACGCAACTCTATGGAATGTTGTAACAGAGCATTATGAACAATTCTCCAATGTTTCCCTAACTTTTTCGCTGTCTTGTCATCATCTAATATGGCATCCCAAATTATATCCCCTAATTTTCGCCATTCTGCAAGTTCATGTATCGTGTTAGGACTAACAAAACAACCCTTGCTTATCCCATAGGTTATTAGCCCTGGCAACTCCTTTTTAAAATCTAGCTCTTTTTCTTTTCTTTTCTTTTTTTTTTTTTTTTTTTTTTTTTTAAAAAAAAAAAACCTCTGCACCATATAAATTCCACTCGACTCTCCCTTAATCTTTTTGCCTCTCTCCTAACTCATGAACGGTGTTAGGGTTCACGAAACATCCTTTAGATATGCCGTAAGTTATTAAAGCCGGCATCTCTTTTTTGAAATCTATCTCCTTCTCCTTAACCCCCCTCTGCTTCAAAAACTGAGTTAGCAGCGTCAATGCCGCCTGTCTTTGCATAGTTAAAGTATGAATCTACACAACCTTGATTACCAGTGGTTAGCGACAGCAATTGCTCACCTTTCGCTCCCACCGTTATCTTCCAGCCACTGTGTAATTTCACCCGTGGGATCCGGCACCGTAGTCGCCTGCGACGAGGTGCTTTGATCGTCCTTATTCGCGAGTCGGGACCTGGGATCTTTACTCCGTATTTTTATTCCTCGGTAGTTTCACGCCGACACGTCGGGGTCACCACTTTGTAGGAATCGACGGAGGGAGACTGCACTCTCATATGAGGTCGGCAGAACTCGATTTATTGCGCAGATACATTTACTTATATATCATTCTTCTGTCAAATCACCACGACTAAGCATATCTTATTATCTTTTTCTTAGGTTTTCATTAGACCACTTCTACATCAATCATTAACTTTTAACCTATGCTTCAGCCTCTAATTATAATATTCTCCGCCTTGCCTGTTAGTTCCCTATCTTATGTAACTTAGTTTCTTGTACTACTCTGCAAGGACAGTACGTCCTTGAGGCCTAATCTTGGCTGCTAGCGCCTGCACAGTAGCCTGTTCGTGCACCTGCTCTAACACTCCATGTCCGTTATTCACAAGCCAAACTCCCACAGGAATACATGTCCTCTTCCAATTCTTTATTGACCTTTCAGAGAATAGACACTTTCACCAGTGGTTCTATATTCAGTGTTCAATTTAAAATGTATATTCCACACCAACAGTTATAGAATATATGGTGGAGAATATCAGTGAATGCTATGAACTGTAGCAAACCAAAATACACTTGTCTTTATATTAGGAAGAGCTAAGTTTTAAATGTATTATGTTCATAAACTGAGGGAAAAGAACCTCATGTCATGTTGATGACATAAGTATGGAAAACTGTCCCATGATATTTTAAGGTTCATCGAACAGAACTAAAGAAACATTCACTCAGCGCTATAGGAAGGACGTAATTTCTCTAAACCATGAGTAGATGAGACTGTGTTTTCACTAAAATTTGCTTTCTGAAGACACTGTCCATATCAGACAAATAATATACTTACTTGATGAAATCTTAAAGAAAATTATAAATGTTACTGGTAATTTTGCTTTTAGCCTATTTCACTGGATTGGGAGTATGAGAGAGAGTAGTGAGGCTGTATTTAAGAACTGTTCCCTCATGAATATTCTGCTGTGATGCCATATGGCCATTGTTCCCTGGTCAAAGTTGCTGGTTTGTACATGACTGGTAGGTGTGTATCTTGGCTTCTACACCTTCCTTGTATTCCCTTTTCTGCTGGAATAATTTCATTAACTACTGCACCCTTCAAGTGTCCTTTTAGCAATTACTGCAGTAGATGCAGTAAAATACACATAGCTTGCCTGGTTTTCAGTATGCATACATTAGAAAATAGGGCCAAACAAGCTGAATTTAGAATGAATTTCTAAAAGAACAAAGGCGATTTAACCATTTGTATAAATTGCAAAGTAAAACTATGGATTTTTCATTATTCACCTTCAAATTAAGACACTTCAGTTCTTCTGGCAAATATTTTTAAGGATTCCAAGCTATTGGATTCAATACAAAGATTAGCAGATGAAATCTACCATCTTGCAGTATGTAGGGTCAGGCCAGATTATCTAGTAGTTGATTAAAGACTTGATATTAATGGTTACTGGTGACAATTTAATGCAACTGTGTGCATTAAGAAATGATTCTTCTCCAGAGGTCAGAAGACTTGCTGAAAAAAATTTACCAAATCACAAAAGACTCCAGTAACTTGTGTTGAGAAATCTGAGGAACATTAGTGGAGCACTTTGACTTGTGGACAGTTGGAATTACTACTGAAAAATGAGAAACTTTGAAAGAGGAATAGAGAGTGGGGCAACAGAAAAAATACCAACAGAGCTTTAATGAAAAAATACACTTGATGAATGTTTTGCAGTCTCACTGTACTACGCTGTTGCTCATCTGGGTCAACCTGCATGATAGTCTGAATTCCTGCAAGGAAGGAGATAACCCAGAATGCACAGAAGAAACCAAGACCCACATCTTACAGCCATATAGACAATAGTAACTGACCTGTTTCATTTTGTGGCACTGACTTAAACAGGGACTCTGTTCTCCTTGGCCCACCTTTTCATGATGCGAACTATGTATTCTACTTGAGGACTACCAGTGTCGCTGCTGCTGAGGCGACAATCCCTGTGCGCCGTGGTCTGGGATCCCATCCCAGGAGAACAACCACAAGCACAAACGTCGTGGATAGCTGTTCCGATTTAATGCTGCGCCACAAAGGCTTTTATACCCCTACACCCGAACGCCACCCGAATTGCCCGCACATGACTAACCCCCCCTTCCCCAAATGTGTGAGCTACCCCCCGGCGCGTGATCCGCCCCCCTACTCGCGGCCGTGCTCTATCTATTCCCCTTCGTCTCTGCAGGGACGACTCCCACACATTCTTGTAACTTGCTGCTTCCAACTTTGCAGCATGCTGCCTCCAACTTGTTTGATTCAGATACCTACAACCAGTGCTCTTCAGAAGATGCAGTACTTCCCATAGAGTTTCTCTACAAAGGTGAAAAGCAAAGATTTAAATGGGGGTGAGTCCCAACTGATACAATACACAACTACCTACATCCAAACTATTTTGTAAAACATAGTTCCTAGACAGAGAGGTCCATTTATCTGCAGAGCAGGAATAGGTAAAAATGCACAGTAGATTAGATCCCAGGGGACAAAAAAAAAAAAAAAAAAAGTAAAAAAAAAAAAAGTCTTGTATACAATTGCAATACGGAGAGAAATGAAAAGTAAAAAAAATAATCAAAACTTAATTAGCTTGGAGTTTAATGTGCACACGTGTTTGTATTTATATATAAATCCTTACTCCTGCAAAATAGTTCCCCAGAACAAAACATGCTTATTTTTTTTTTCTTTAATGCTACTTGCTGGTCTTCAGTATGGCAACATCTAGCTTAATGCTGCCAAAGCACCTTACACATAAATACGAATAACATGGAAATGAACATTACCCATAGGATAAACCAGTATGAATCTGCAGTTTGCCAGCTACTTTACAGCAAGAACTTGTATGCATACTGAAAACCAGGCAAGCTATGTGTATTTTACTGCATCTACTGCAGTAATTGCTAAAAGGACACTTGAAGGGTGCAGTAGTTAATGAAATTATTCCAGCAGAAAAGGGAATACAAGGAAGGTGTAGAAGCCAAGATACACACCTACCAGTCATGTACAAACCAGCAACTTTGACCAGGGAACAATGGCCATATGGCATCACAGCAGAATATTCATGAGGGAACAGTTCTTAAATACAGCCTCACTACTCTCTCTCATACTCCCAATCCAGTGAAATAGGCTAAAAGCAAAATTACCAGTAACATTTATAATTTTCTTTAAGATTTCATCAAGTAAGTATATTATTTGTCTGATATGGACAGTGTCTTCAGAAAGCAAATTTTAGTGAAAACACAGTCTCATCTACTCATGGTTTAGAGAAATTACGTCCTTCCTATAGCGCTGAGTGAATGTTTCTTTAGTTCTGTTCGATGAACCTTAAAATATCATGGGACAGTTTTCCATACTTATGTCATCAACATGACATGAGGTTCTTTTCCCTCAGTTTATGAACATAATACATTTAAAACTTAGCTCTTCCTAATATAAAGACAAGTGTATTTTGGTTTGCTACAGTTCATAGCATTCACTGATATTCTCCACCATATATTCTATAACTGTTGGTGTGGAATATACATTTTAAATTGAACACTGAATATAGAACCACTGGTGAAAGTGTCTATTCTCTGAAAGGTCAATAAAGAATTGGAAGAGGACATGTATTCCTGTGGGAGTTTGGCTTGTGAATAACGGACATGGAGTGTTAGAGCAGGTGCACGAACAGGCTACTGTGCAGGCGCTAGCAGCCAAGATTAGGCCTCAAGGACGTACTGTCCTTGCAGAGTAGTACAAGAAACTAAGTTACATAAGATAGGGAACTAACAGGCAAGGAGGAGAATATGATAATTAGAGGCTGAAGCATAGGTTAAAAGTTAATGATTGATGTAGAAGTGGTCTAATGAAAACCTAAGAAAAAGATAATAAGATATGCTTAGTCGTGGTGATTTGACAGAAGAATGATATATAAGTAAATGTATCTGCGCAATAAATCGAGTTCTGCCGACCTCATATGAGAGTGCAGTCTCCCTCCGTCGATTCCTACAAAGTGGTGACCCCGACGTGTCGGCGTGAAACTACCGAGGAATAAAAATACGGAGTAAAGATCCCAGGTCCCGACTCGCGAATAAGGACGATCAAAGCACCTCGTCGCAGGCGACTACGGTGCCGGATCCCACGGGTGAAATTACACAGTGGCTGGAAGATAACGGTGGGAGCGAAAGGTGAGCAATTGCTGTCGCTAACCACTGGTAATCAAGGTTGTGTAGATTCATACTTTAACTATGCAAAGACAGGCGGCATTGACGCTGCTAACTCAGTTTTTGAAGCAGAGGGGGGTTAAGGAGAAGGAGATAGATTTCAAAAAAGAGATGCCGGCTTTAATAACTTACGGCATATCTAAAGGATGTTTCGTGAACCCTAACACCGTTCATGAGTTAGGAGAGAGGCAAAAAGATTAAGGGAGAGTCGAGTGGAATTTATATGGTGCAGAGGTTTTTTTTTTTTAAAAAAAAAAAAAAAAAAAAAAAAAAGAAAAGAAAAGAAAAAGAGCTAGATTTTAAAAAGGAGTTGCCAGGGCTAATAACCTATGGGATAAGCAAGGGTTGTTTTGTTAGTCCTAACACGATACATGAACTTGCAGAATGGCGAAAATTAGGGGATATAATTTGGGATGCCATATTAGATGATGACAAGACAGCGAAAAAGTTAGGGAAACATTGGAGAATTGTTCATAATGCTCTGTTACAACATTCCATAGAGTTGCGTGCGGCTAAATTAGCTCATGAGGCTACTGCCAAAAATCAATTATACTTACACGATACGGGCATAGAGTGCAATCCACCTAGTTTCAGATCATTCACCATGTCTACGGCTGCCGTAGAAGCACCTATCCCCTCAGCTCCACCAGAGGAGGAATTGCCTCCTCCGCCTGAGGATTGGGCAACGAGTTCAGAGCCGGTCCCACCGCCCGTGGGGAAGGTTTCTGACTCGAAAGCCCCAAATGAGACCGAAAGTAGCCGAGAAAAACTACGCTGTCAGCTACAGGAATGTGTGCTGGGGTGGAAAAAGCTCGCGGCAGATAGACTGCAAGAGGGTGATAGTGGAGCTGTGGAAGCACTCTCGGAAGTTTTTCCTGTTGTTTTTACACCCTTGGATAATGATAATATTCAAGTCACCTTATCCCCCTTAGATTGGGAATTATTGACACAGTTAAGAGCAACAGTAGCAGAGAGCGGGTTACATGGAGAAGTAGATAGCATTTATAGTCAACTTAGTAATCAGTTAAGTGAAGCTGTGCGGCAGGGGCAGGAAAATACAGTGCAGGCTATGGCAGCGCTTGCCCCCCTGTCGTCCTCTCCGTCTTCCAACGACCGTAACGCCACTATAATTTGCT
Source organism: Podargus strigoides (assembly GCA_028020825.1). Lineage (NCBI taxonomy): Eukaryota > Metazoa > Chordata > Aves > Caprimulgiformes > Podargidae > Podargus > Podargus strigoides. The sequence continues at coordinate 25,600,597 of CM051662.1, read as the reverse complement.
ACCGCTGTGGAAATACGGGACATACACGCAGAGAATGCAGGACAAGAAGCGTATGGTAAAAAGACTTTGGGCTCCCTATATGCTTGGGGGTATGCCAAAGGACACTTTAAAGACCCTAATACGTTGTTTGATGTAACGGAGTGGAGAAAGTGTGGGAACTCTCTGCGGGACAATGTTATTAAGGGTGATAAACGGCGAAAAAATTGCAAAAACCGCGCGGGAGGTAAACAATTCCCCATTCCCCCCCCCCCGCGCACGCCGCGGCAGCGGCTGGAGCAGCGGCTGTGCCTGGCGCAGCGGAGCGGCACGATCGGCATTCCAACCCCCCCCTCTCCCCCGCCCCTCTCCCCCGCGCGCGCTGTGGCAGCAGCCGAAGCGTTCGCAGCTTCAAGGCCCTCGCCACCGGGAGCGTTTCCTGCCGGAATCAGAGTGTTGGACAGAATGCCTATTCCAGCGGCGAGAGAGAAGTGTCTGGGACAGAAGAAGAGACAATGGACACAGACGAACAATGGCCCATTCCACCACCGCCTGAACCAAACGTTAACATCTGACCCACCTCACCTGAGTGCGAGATTTCAAAAGGAGCGTGGTTGGGGGGTGGGCAGGCTGGGACAAGAAATGGAAAGGGGGCCGGGGTGGAGAGGGAGTGTGGCTGTGGTTTGGTCTGACTCAGATTGGGACTGGACTGTAGGTAAAATATCTCAAAATAATTTGGAAAAAAAAAGAAAAAAAAAAAAAGGAAAAATAGTTGTGCATGAGCTGTGAGAAGCATTACTCATGTCTTTAGGTGTTGAAAATTCTAACCCAACCTGCAAGCGTATTTTACAGAGTCTGCCTAAAAACTCCAGTATTGCTGAAATGATGGATGCTTGTTCCGGGGTAGGAACACCTGAAGAGCATGCTGGTTTCATGGCCTCAGCTTTTGCTGCGGCTATCCGACCCTTGGTACAACAAGGTAACGGTAATCGAGGCACAAAATGTTGCAGATGTGGAAAATCTGGTCACATTAAGGTACAATGTAAAGCTCCAAAAAAAAAAAAAAACAAAAAAAAAACAAAAAAAAACAAAAAACAAAAACAAAAAAAAAAAAAAAACAAAAAAAAAAAAAACAAAAACAAACACAGGAGAAGGCTTTGATGGTGTCTATGGTGTCTGTAATTGCTGTCAGAGCTATGGGTACCGTGCTAGTGAATGTCCAAAAGGAGAAAGAATAGGATTGCCACCTGCAGATTAAATAAGATTAAATAAGGCTATATATGTATTGAACGACATATGGATAGTTCCCATGGTCCTTTAAAAGGAGGGGATGACTTTGCCTTTTGGCTTTCCTCCAAGGTGCGATCGGCCTTGTGGGGGGAGCCCTTGGGTAAACAAGCCCCAGGTGCCCCACATTGGATAAATGACTGCCAGGTGTCCTGCTTTGGGGACAGGGCCTGAGTCCATTTGTGGAAAGAGTGGAGTGTCTGTCTGTGAGGTGGACGCACTTTACAGAGTTTTCCTGTTGGGGAAGGACCTCCTGACTCTCCCTGCAACTGGGCCCTGGTCACGTTTGACATTTGCAAATGGGGCTTCATGGGAAAACAATATGGGACTACTTCTACATGATCAGTCTATTAACTTGGTTGTCTCCATCTCTTCTGTGGGTGACTTTGTTTCTTTGTTAATTCCACCTATTATTGAATTCCACCTGTTATTGGTCACTATTGTATTAATGATTGTACTTTGTGTTTTCAAAAAGGCAACAAGCAGGATTAAAGATGCCATGAAGAACGTATGGCTGGCTCAAGAAGAAAAAGGGGAAATTGTAGAAATGCATTTAAAAGAGAATGGCCATATAGTGAGCCAGCCATGCGGGATGTTGGCCTAGGCAGGTAGCCACATTCTGGAAGCTGCTTCAAAGGAAGAAAAAATAAGAAAGAGCAACGACTGCTTCACTAGGGAATGCTGGAGTGAGCAGATGGGAGTGACCAATTGGACATTGTGTGAGAAGAACTTAAGAACCAACGGGAACTGAACTGAGCTGCATGTTTGCCTTGTACTAGAGACTTTTAACCAATTAAATAATGCGTGACCGCGTGTAGGGAAAGAAAAATTTGTAAAAAGGGACAGACAGAATTAATAGAAGATTTAGATAGCGTTGGGCATGCTGTGTTGCAAAATAGAGCTGCTGTTGATTTTTTGCTTTTAGCACAAGGCCATGGATGTGAAGATTTTGAAGGGATGTGCTGCTTCAATCTAAGCAATCGTGGGGAATCAATTCACCAACAACTGCAGTGGCTTAAAGAACACACTTAAAGATTCAAAAGGAGACAAGCTGGTTTGATTCATGGTTACAAAAAATATTTGGCAATCTGTCCCCATGGCTACTTGGTTCGATCAAAGAAGGTATTCGCTGGGTAATCATAATTGTCTTGTTGTTAATTGGGCTAGGAATAGTATGGAAGCTAATAACAAAACTAGTCACTAGTCTAATGCATAAAGTTCTGTTCGTGCAAAAGAAAAAAGGGGGAATTGTGGGAGTTTGGCTTGTGAATAACGGACATGGAGTGTTAGAGCAGGTGCACGAACAGGCTACTGTGCAGGCGCTAGCAGCCAAGATTAGGCCTCAAGGACGTACTGTCCTTGCAGAGTAGTACAAGAAACTAAGTTACATAAGATAGGGAACTAACAGGCAAGGGCGGAGAATATTATAATTAGAGGCTGAAGCATAGGTTAAAAGTTAATGATTGATGTAGAAGTGGTCTAATGAAAACCTAAGAAAAAGATAATAAGATATGCTTAGTCGTGGTGATTTGACAGAAGAATGATATATAAGTAAATGTATCTGCGCAATAAATCGAGTTCTGCCGACCTCATATGAGAGTGCAGTCTCCCTCCGTCGATTCCTACATATTCCTAAAGCTAAGATGATGATTCTGGCTTACAGCTAACTGGAAATAGGAAAAGAGCAAAATAAGTTCAGATATAACACAAAATACTCACTTTGCTTCTCGGCGAGCTAAGATCATTTGAAAGACACCCACACAAGCACCTATCTTGCCGTTCCAGTATTCAGAATTACTGTCCAGTCTCTCCAGAGCATCAAACGCTTTGGCTGAATAGTAAAACTGACGCATCTGCACAGAAAGTGAGACATTTTTCCTGATTAAATGACTACATTTCAGAAGGGGATTAAAAATTTTGAGCTCAGTTTTCTGAAATCAGCAATAAGTCATAGAAGCAATGTGCATTTTTGTGTTTTACTGCAGGCAGCAAGTGAGACAGAACAGGCACATTTCAGTTCTAGATAGGGAAACAGATGGTATTATAACATCACTGGTCTATGTCTTTGAACATATTACAGACAAACTGCACCATGGAATTTATTGGTTGGTGTCACAATGATGTCATCGATGTACTGCAGGTGTTCTGGAGCCCCACCTTTCTCCAGTGCAGTATGGACCAGTCCATGGCAAATGGTGGAGCTGTGGTTCCACCCCTGGGGCAATCGATTCCAGGTATACTGGATGCCCCTCCAAGTGAATGCAAACTGTGGCCTGCACTCTGGTGCTATCGGAATGGAGAAAAAACACATTGGCAAAGTCAGTCGTGGTGTACCACGTGGCTGCCTTTGACTCCAGTTCATATTGGAGCTCTAGCATGTCCGGCACTGCAGCACTCATCGCTGGCGTAACTTCATTCAGGCCACGGTAGTTCACGGTTAGTCTCCCTTCACCATTGGACTTCTCACTGGCCATATAGGGCTGTTGAAGGGTGAATGAGTTTCGCTAATCACCTTCTGGCTCTCTAGTTGACGGATCATCTGATGGATGGGGACCAGGGAGTCTCGGTTGGTGCGGTACTGCCGCCGGTGCACCGTCTTGGTAGCAGTTGGCACTCGCTGCTCTTCAGCCTTCAGCAACCCCACCACTGAAGGGTCCTCTGAGAGGCTGGGTAAGGTGGACAAATGTTCAATTTCCTCCAGGGCAGCTATACCAAAGGCCCACCGGTACCCTTTTGGGTCTTTAAAGTACCCTCTCCTGAGATAATCTATGCCCAGGATGCACGGGGCGTCTGGACCAGTCACAATGGGGTGTTTATGCCAGTTCTTCCCAGTTAGGCTCACTTCAGCTTCCAATAGGGTCAGCTGTTCTGTTGTCCTTATCTCAACCCTCTCGTGCCCCACATTGGGCGCCGAAAAGGCTATGGTGGTTTAGACCCTGCCGGGACCCGAGACCACGTTGCCGCTGCCCCTCCCCCACCCTCAGACGGGGACGGGACAGGGAGTGAAATACAAACCCCGGGGTGGAGATAAGGAAGATTTAATACAACAGTGGAACAACAACAACAGCGATAACAATGTACAGAACAAGAGCTGTACCGCCCGGACACAGCACGAGGGCCAGACCCGGCCAAAAGCCGTTCCCGCACTGCCCACGCCTGGGCACCCGGACATGACGTCAGCACGGGATGGAATAGCCCGGCTGTAGCTCCCTCCCAACTGCTGGGGAAAATTAACCCCATCCTAGCTGAACCAGGACACTGCACTACAACCAAGATAAAGTACTGAATTCAGATACTTGCAAAACTCATTTTCTTGTGTAGTACTGTCACCAAACAGGACAAAGAACTTATCTACACCAATGTGATGTAGATAAGCAGACACTTCTTTATTGACGCGCGGAGGATATGGGGATAACTCCACCTAGCGTATCCTAGGTTACACCACCTTTAGCAGGGTTTTTATACATTTGAGTTCCATTGTATAAGATGTTTAACATAAAACTGCATGTACTGCTCGCTTTCAATTGCTCATTAAGATTAACCTTTACCTTGATTGGCCCCTAATGATTGGTTGGATTACTTCACTTCATGTATATTCATTTCTAATAACAATCATTGGTCACCTATAGTCACGCCATGGTCGCGCTATTGATTGTACCCTCTAATATTCAGATTAGGATGGGGAGGGGGATAAGGGGATCTTCAAGCAGCATAAACTGGTCACTGTGACTTTAGCCACTATATGATTAATGACTGTATTGTTTCCACGGTGGTTGCTTAAACATAATATTTTACTTTCTTGACTACATGGTTTCTAGTTACAGACAATGCTGGGCCTCAGCTGCTTGTACCCCCTGTTCACTTCATGTACTTTAGCTGCTGGTACCACCTGTTTGTTCTGTGTGCTTTCTGTGGTTACTAAAACAAAACACAGTCACTCCCTCTTATGATTCGATTAGGCCTAACTTGATTTTAGCTAAACTAAAATCATAAAATCATCAGAATCTGATCAGTTTGGTAACAGTACCTGTTCATTACTTCTGAATACATATCTTAGGGGACTGAAAGACAGAACTGAGTTTTAGGTTGGATACTTAAAATGCACAGCTTATCTTCACCCCTTTCCAAGGATATGTCCAAGTACTACCTGTGAACATAAATTGTTGTATTCCTATTATTATTTCAATGGCTAGTCTCCCATCTGGTAATTGAAAACAAGCATTCCTCAGTGCTACAGAAGAGCCCATTATTTCCACATAAGACTTGTGTTTGCTGAGCAATAAATTGCTCTTTTGCTGAGGAAAGGCCTCTTTCTATCATCACAAGATTTAATGACATAGACTAGATGCTAACTTTGATGAGAACTAGATTCTCCCTAGCAGGATCTGCAGGTGTGGAGCTTAGCAATACTTTCTTAGTTTGAATCCAGAAATACATTGCCTATTATGTGCATCATCGGTTAGCTCAACAAGAGAAAAAGCGGAATTTCCAAATAATTTTATTATTACACTGAACATAGAAACATATTTGAGGAATACCTCTACTGAGCTTACTAGTCATACTAGAACATGCAAGGTTTTAAGATAAAACAAGTCCCTTTGACTACAAAGCTCATCAAACATCTGCTGGAAGACTTACACAGCCAGCCATTCACAGTCTAGAAGGTTCCTCCAGTGCATTGATGATAACTACTTAATGCAAATGGTGGATAAGCCGACTAGGAGCGGAGCACTGCTGGATCTTGGACTCACCAACAAGGAGGGTCTTGTTGAAGCAGTGATGGTCGATGGCAGCCTTGGCTGCAGTGATCATGAGATGGTGGAGTTTAGGATCCTGTGTGGGAGGAATAGAGTACCGAGCAAGACCAGAACCCTGGACTTCCGCAGGGCCAACTTTAGCCTCCTCAATCAATTGTTAAGGGAACTCCCCATGGGACAGGGTGCTAGATGGTAAAGGGGCTCAAGATAGTTGGTCAACATCTAAGGACCACTTCTTGCAAGCTCAGGATCAGAGTGTCCCAATGGGTATGAAATCAAGTAAGGGAGCTAGGAGACCAGCATGGTTAAACAAGGAACTGCTGGGCAAACTCAGGTGGAAAAAAAGAATCTATGGATCATGGAAAGAGGGACTAGTCACTTGGGAGGAATATAGAACAGTTGTCAGAGGATGTAGAGAGGCAATTAGGAAAGCTAAGGCCTCCTTGGAACTTAACCTTGCAAGCCAGGTCAAGGACAATAGAAAGGGCTTTTTCAAATACATAGCTAATAAAACAAACACTAGAGGCAATATAGGCCCACTGATGAATGAGGTGGGTGCCCTAGAGACAGAGGATATAAAGAAGGCAGAGGTGCTGAATGCCTTCTTTGCCTCTGTCTTTACTCCTGCAGGCTTTCCCCAGGAGCCCCTGATCCCTGTAGCCCCAGAAGAAGTCAGGATAAAGGAGGAGCTTGCCTCGGTAGATGAGGATTGGGTTAGGGATCAGTTGAGCAATCGGGATATCCATAAATCGATGGGACCAGATGGAATGCACCCAAGGGTGCTGAGGGAGCTGGCAGAGGTCATTGCTAGGCCACTCTCCATCATCTTCGGTAAGTCATGGGCAACAGGAGAGGTGCCTGAGGACTGGAGGATAGCAAATGTCACTCCAATCTATAAGAAGGGCAAGAAGGAGGACCCAGGTAACTATAGACCGGTCAGCCTCACCTCCATCCCTGGAAAGGTGATGGAACAGCTTGTTCTTGGCACTATCTCTAGGCATATCAAGGATGAGGGGGTCATTAAGAGCAGTCAACATGGTTTTACCAAGGGTAAGTCATGTTTGACCAACCTTATTGCCTTCTATGAGGAAATAACTAGGTGGATAGATGATGGTAGAGCGGTAGATGTGGTTTATCTTGATTTCAGTAAAGCATTTGACACTGTCTCCCACAGCATCCTTGTAGATAAGCTGATAAAGTATGGGTTTAGTGATCAGGTAGTGAGGTGGATTGTGAACTGGCTGAAGGAAAGAAGCCAGAGAGTTGTGGTCAATGGGACGGAGTCTAGTTGGAGGCCTCTGACTAGTGGAGTCCCTCAGGGGTCGGTACTGGGACCGGTGTTATTCAATATCTTCATCAACGACCTGGATGAGGGTACAGAATGTATCCTCAGCAAGTTTGCTGATGACACCAAACTAGGAGGAGTGGCTGACACACCAGAGGGTTGTGCTGCCATTCAACGAGACCTTGATAGGCTGGAGAGTTGGGCGGGGAGAAACTTAATGAAATTCAACAAGGGCAAGTGTAGAGTTTTGCATCTGGAGAAGAACAACCCTGTTGCAGAATGGCGGAGAAGGCGAGGGAAGCAAGACGCAACTCAGTATGAGTTATAAGCAAGCTTCTACTTTATTTGAGTTCTGCTATGCCTTTTATACACTGGAGGTTAATTATGCCTACTTATGTTAAATTATGCCTACATATCTATGTCTAATTGGCTAAGCACAAATTATGCCTACTCGTCTCTATTTGATTAGTTAAGCATAGAGCTACATTTGCATATTCCAGCCTCTTGCGGTTATCTACTTCCGGATTCTTCCCGCAGGTTCTACCTTGCAACTTTCCACCAGCTTCGGACTTGTCCGGACTTGCCTCGGGGTTTTCCGCAAGCTTCCAGGTCAGAGTGACCCTGGGAAGCTACAGCTATCAGCAGTACTGCTCCCGTTATCAGTACTGCTCGCTCACAGCTGCTACATTCAGCCCTGTGCTCACAGTTGTTACATTCGGCCCTGTTCAGCAAGCCATTCCTCCACACAACCCCATGTACCAGTACAGGTTGGGGGCTGACCTGCTGGAGAGCAGTGTAGGGGAAAGGGACCTGGGGGTCCTGGTGGACAGCAGGATGACCATGAGCCAGCAATGTGCCCTTGTGGCCAAGAAGGCCAATGGCATCCTGGGGTGTATTAGAAAGGGGGTGGTTAGTAGGTCGAGAGAGGTTCTCCTTCCCCTCTATTCTGCCTTGGTGAGGCCACATCTGGAGTATTGTGTCCAGTTCTGGGCCCCCCAGTTCAAGAAGGACAGGGAACTGCTTGAGAGAGTCCAGCGCAGAGCCACAAAGATGATGAAGGGAGTGGAACATCTCCCTTATGAGGAAAGGCTGAGGGAGCTGGGTCTCTTTAGCTTGGAGGAGACTGAGGGGTGACCTCATTAATGTTTATAAATATGTAAAGGGTGAGTGTCATGAGGATGGAGCCAGGCTCTTCTCAGTAACATCCAATGATAGGACAAGGGGCAACGGATGCAAGCTGGAACATAGGAGGTTCCACATAAATGTGAGGAAGAACTTCTTCACAGTGAGGGTAACAGAACACTGGAACAGGCTGCCCAGAGAGGTTGTGGAGTCTCCTTCTCTGGAGACATTCAAAACCCGCCTGGACATGTTCCTGTGTGACCTGACCTAGGTGTTCCTGCTCTGGCAGGGGGATTGGACTGGATGATCTTTTGAGGTCCCTTCCAATCCCTAACATTCTGTGATTCTGTGAAAGCCTTTCAAGCTTCAAAAGGAGAAAGCCTTCATTTCTCAGATCAGGTCAGTCACTTCACTGACTTCCTGCTGCAAGTAGTATTCCGGAATGTCCTCCATTCTCTTTTAGTGAAATCACAGCTTTCATTAACACCATTGTAGCGTCGCGGATCTTCTCTGGAGTCTGGATGAAAGTAAGTAGTCAAGTCAAAGGACTTCATATGTAATGAGAAGGAAACATCAAGCCCTGTGATGAATGCAGTTTGGAAAGTGGAGTAATGTGCTGCACAGAATGGTCTGCTTTAATTATCCAAAATAATATACACATGTAAATTATGTTTACCTTGCATATCACGAGTACATTTTTAGAAACACAACAAACGCCCTCCTACCTAGTGTTTCTGAGGCTAAAAAAAAAAAAAAAGAGGAAAAAGTAGTAACACCTTTCTCTCTAGTCCAATGAAGCTGGAGAATACAATGCACATGAAGACGTTCATAGCTTCCCGAAACTTAGCAGCACCTGGGTGGCACACCTCCATCTGGAAATACCAGCCATTGGTCTGTCACAGTAGGTGGTAGCAGACTGAAACTCTTGCACTGCTTGCAGGCAGCTGGGGTTGATGTCTGTTATTCGTGATCTATCTGACTTGTTTGTACCCCCAGTAATCCTCTATATACTGACCCCTTTACGTGAAATAGAACCTACGTACTGGATTGTTGGTCTGCTGCTGGCTGTGTCCTTTTTACTGGGCCTACTAATTGGCAAAACATAGTGATAACTCTAGCTTACAAAACTTTTTTATAAAGCGCCCTATTCAGTGTCGTACCAACTATACTGAAGTCCTTGATAGAATATTGACTTCAAGCTAGTCAAAATATTTGTAAACAGAACCACTTTTCCTCATCTGGAGATGGTCTTAGAGATATGTCTTTTGGGTTTAACTTAGAGCTGAAGTCTTTTCTTCACTGTTACAGTACATTACAGTGACTCTATAATCAATATTTTTTTCTGAGCATAGGAAAATCCATTGTGTACCCTATGTTTTCTGATTTAGGTTCTCTATTTGTAAATGGGAACAACAAGCAAGTTGGTTGGCAACAGTCAGTGTGAAACGAGTGACCACAGTAACTGTGGCTTTTGAAGTCAGCATAACTCATGTGGACCTTATCTCTGACTGTGAGTGTTCTTCACTTGAGCCAGCCTGAATAGCAATGTTGTTTGTGGCTGGCATCTTCCCATGAGAAAGCACAGCACCATCAGCACCGTCCTTTGGTGGCTGGAAGCCTGCGTCTGCTGAGAAAAAAGGACAAGCTGTGGGAGTTATGCTCGGATACTTTAGTCAGAGAAACACAGGTACTGCAGAATGGGTAGTAATTCCCTTTTCTTCACATACATGAAGATTTTAACCACAGGTGACTGGCAGGCACTTAACTTGCGATGGGAACAAAGAGAGTGAGTATAAACAGTATCAGATGTGTCAGCTAAAAAGAAAAAAATGAATACTGATCTCTCCATACTTGGCATCTGATCTAGTTCCATTAAGCAGATACCAGTTTAATGTCCTCCTTCTAGCTGACATATAAGCAGGAATTGCTTCACCCCAAGTCATGTGCAGCTCCCTATGTGGATAAGATGGGCTATTGCATGAGAAGCAGTAAGAAATTCGCCAGAAGTCCTGCATCCCAGCTTCCTCACTGAACAACTTCTATCAGCATAGCAATGGGGCATCCAGCTGCACCTAGTCTCAGGACACTGTTGCTCCATCCGTGTTCATTCAGCATGCTGTTGAGTGAAGCCTAGCATGACTGCCTTCTTAAGTTACAGCTATGGTGCTGTCTGTGGACCTCCAATATAGTGTAATGTTTCAGAAACAACTGGAAAATGCTACATAAGCTCAAACAATATTGGCCTTGCCATTTAGTGGAAGAGGTAGAAACAGCTGGTACTAGAGAAAGACAAGTTACAACAGTACAGTAATAATTTTTGAAATTAAATTCCTTGGCCTTTGGAGCAGTCGTTTATGGCCACATGTAGACAAATAATTAGGCTGGAAAATTTAGTCCTATAAGTGCAGCTGTTAAGAGCTATAGATAAATCCAAAGTGTGGAGCTGCTTCTCCTCTAGAGTACAATAAGATTTTGAAGAATTTAGACAAAGTAATCAACTGTGAGACATTTAAGTGAGACTTAAAATGGTCTAGAGAGATATTTTACATTGTCAACTTGCTCTCACAAATTGCAGCTAGGGGAAACACCAGAGGCACAGCCACTTGCTTGAGCAACAGGACTTTTAGGGTGACATGGTAGGTTGAAAGATGTGCAAAGTTTCAGAAGAATCCTTTTGAGATCACAAGGAAGACTTTCTGACTTTCAGTTATGTTTGTTTGGATTTTGACAACATGTTAATTTGTTGGATGAAGGAAAACAGCAAAAAGTAATGTTACAGACAGTATGTGGATATAGCTTCTCTCTGGAGAGCTTGGCTGAACTGAGAATCATTGGGAGGTTTTCCAATAGGACTCAGTTTACTATCTTTCCTCTATGATGGCGAGTTTGGTCACTGTATCTCTAATAAGCCTATGCTAATAGCTGCTAGCTCTTGTGTATTCATCTGTATTAGGCTCCACTGAACCAGCTCCATGAGCTTTACACCTATTATCTGTATTCTGCTGCTCTTCTCACATCTGCCTTCTTAAAACGGTGAACTACTATATTTGCACAATCACAACATTACAATCTGTCTTTATATTCTGTATTTAATTTAATCTAAAACAGTTGCTTCCCAAATAACTTCAGTCCACCTTCTGGCTCTGGCCAATACCTTCTGAAAAGTGGATGGCCTGTGTCTCACCATTATACTTTTCCAAAGAACATCCTTTTCTCTTGTCACTGAGCTGCTACTCCTCTAGGTCCCAACACAGTGCAGTCTTCCTTGTAGATAGCAGAGAGGATGTCATATACAGTCTCCTATTATTGGCTACTGAAATCTTGCACAGCAGTACTCCACACAGGACAACCGATTTTTCCTTCTTCTACAGTGCCATTTACAATCCTTTCAAACAAGTTTTTGTTATATACCTCTACATCCATCCTGTGGATGAAACGCTCACGTTTTCTTTCCATGCTTTGCAGAACAGCAAAAAAACTTGAATCAGAGCTAAGTCTCACTTTGTATAGACACCATCTGAAGAATTAGATGTTAGGAATTTAGATAGAATTCTAATCAGATTCCCAAGATCTCTTCACTATTAACATAGCATTGTATAAACTAGAATTTGGAGGTGTCCTAGAAGTGTATTAGCATGGAGCATCAGAACTAGTAAACACAATCTAGAAGCTTAGTACAAGTAAGGTAGCATATATTTTAACTTGTTCTAAAATGCCCAGAGCATGCCTACTGAAGTGGACATTGTCTTATCTAGCTTGACTTTTAAAAATGTTAGACAGCTTAGTCTAACCTCATCTCTTTAAAAGTCCCCTCTAGAAAAGGTTCAAAAGATGAACTATTATGTGTTAGCACAGGTGCCACTGTAGGCAGTTAAGCTCATCATTTTTTCTGAGTAGTTTTATCCCTAATGACTACGCACACACCATATCTCTTTGCCCTACTTGGGCAGATAAAATAGTAGTTGTGGGAATTCTCTTTCCATTAGGAAGTTCTGCCTCAACATGAGGAGAAACTACTTTACTGTGAGGGTGACAGAGCACTAGAACAGGCTGCCCAGAGAGGTTGTGGAGTCTCCTTCTCTGGAGATTTTCAAAACCCACCTGGACATGTTCCTGTGTGGCCTACTCTAGATGATCCTGCCTTGGCAGGGGGGTTGGACTAGATGATCTCTAGAGGTCCCTTCCAACCCCTAACATTCTATGATTCTATGATTTCCTTATGATTAACAAAGGAGTACCTCACATTGCCATTACAAAGTTTAAGGAAAAAAATAACAGTCCCAGAAAATATTGCAGCTTGAGGATGCTTGCTGAATTTATGCTAGAATTTTTTTTTTCTGAAAAGTTTCTTGACATTTCTACCAACAATGAATCCCTAGTAGGAGAAGAAACTGTTACCATTATTGATAGCTCAAGCATGCAGTAATTTACCAATGTTTTAATCAGTAGGTTGTCTACCAAGAAGGCCTGTAAGTTAAAATACTCACAAATCCTTGCCAACTCATCTACATTATTAGGCATCCCGCTGTTTAGTAATGACAATGATGGAAAATATCCCAAAAATGGCTGTTGGTACAATCACTGAATTAACATGCCATACACCAAGTTGTAAAGAGAAGACTCACTTTGTAGCAATCATTTGCAATGAGCTGCAAAAGGCTAAAGGACTCCCCTGAGGGCTCCATCTTCACATAGAGCTTCCAGGCTGACTGTGGTTTCTTATTTATAATATCTGCAACAAAAAGCTGGGATTGTGAAAAGTATATGCCACACACAATACTCAATAGCAGGTGGAATAAATGTTCCTAAAATTCTTCACTTAATGTAAATGCATGCCTCAGCCTGTGTGCATGAGGCTAGGAAGGGAAATTTGTCCTTCTGCCTTACTAGCGATAACAGCAGTTCATCAGAGAATACCAACGTCAAGAGGAATAATCATGGCGTTTACATCTACATTTGTATTTCACATATATAGCAATAAGCACAACTCTCATGATTTCAGATGTGATTAAGAAATAGAATGGAAAGCATTAGAGAAGTTATTTTATGCAGGACAATGAACTGTGGCAATCCATTTAGATGGTGAGATTTAGGATTATGTGTTCTTACACACAGAAAAAATTTAATGGGCACGGAACTGAGGTCTTTAATACTTGGTGCTCACCTCAATCTAAACATTCAAGTCAATGAATCACAGAAAACCTAAGAGGGGTGAAGTCTCTACAAGCATAACAAAACTTGTCATCTTGCATCCACTAGAAAAAATATTTTAAAATTCCTGAGATTTGGTTTTGGTTTTAAATTTGCCTGTGACTAGAATTTTTCACCGGCCTTTAACTTTAAACATCACTGCTATAAACAATTAGAAATAAGAGAATGTGAATCTTCCATCTCAGCTAGTGGAAATTTTACTAGGGTGCTTGAACACAAAGAATTCTAAAATTTGATTTTCTGGAGATAAGAACCCTTTCTGTTGAATCTGAGGTCAATATTGCTAATTCCACACTCATTCTGGTACTGGGAGAAAAGAAATTATGTGTTCTGTTCTTTTTCAAGTCTTACCGGCTACTCACAGAGTAACTGGCTGTTCACGCATGGACCACTCTTGTGCTCATTCAAAATAGGGACTGATTAGTTTATTGTATCTGTTCCCACCATGCCAATATATATCTTGCAAGTAGAATGGGTGACACTATCAACAGTAAACATGTAACACCAAATCACAGAATTTATAGACACTTCTCATTTAGGAGGCAGCACGACATCTTCACAGATTTTTCTTTCATCAGCTCAAGACACCATACACAGTGGCAAACAGCCACATCTTAATTTCCAAACACCAATCCATCTATCTAGAGAAATGGAGTACCGCGCTAATTCAATGGGGTTTTTACCTTCTCTTCAAGAATAATTTGGTATAAATAGTACAATAATATTAAACAAAAAAACCCTGTCTAGCATCCAAAAAGATGCATGTCTGGTACTTTTTGCCCCTTGGAAATATTTCAGCACTGAATTGTTTATGACTCAATACTTAATCATGCTCTGACATGAATGTATTATAATGCTTTGTAATTTCTACAGCAGTTTTTATCCAGAAGGATCTAATAGTAATTTACATACCTGACACAAAAAGATAACTCTACTCATCACTGAACAGTTGTTTCTGCAAAGAATTCTAGCAGCTGTTTGTGAATGAAAAATCAAAATTTTAATACAGACAGAAGAATACAGCAGCTCTACTGAAACTTCAGCAGGAATTCAGAAGTGCAAAAGGTACACGCAAGAATAAATAGCAACTCTTATGAAAGAGCTAGAACATTTTTAATTGATAATGTGGTGTAGATTCTACTTCTTGTATAATAACCTAGATGATTCTGTGATTCAGAGTTCTGTATCCCCAGATGTATGTCAAAGAACTGCTACAGCACAGAATCAAAAGGATGAACACTGTCTAACAACCAACCATGATTTCCCTTTGCAAAGGGTATTCTCCAATCAAAAAAATTCAGATAAAACATTAATGTATAAAACACTCGAACACAACCAGGTACTGCAGCTTAATGGAAAAGGAAATAAACTAGCATGTCCTAAAAAAAGAGTCATAGATAGGCATCCATAGGTGTGATACGCCTGTCTAGAAAGATCACCCAAATGTATTTACATTCCAAGTACAACTACTGAAAATTTTATGATAAGAGAACACTTTTGTATTGGGGCACTGCAAGGAAAACAGTGAACCTAGGGAGTCTCAGACGTGAATCATCAGAAAAGCCCACCTCTATACTATTTTGCATGTGGTGCTGCAGCTGTATCTGTACTGAGGTGTACTCTGCAATGTTTTAAAAACTGACTCAGAAATACTAAATAAAATTTGCTATAGGTCAATTAAACATAGCAAAAATGTTCTGGTTTCAAAGGAGAAATGGAAAAGTTTATGAAAGAAAAAACATGATGGAGATTATAAAGGACATCCTTAAGACACAGGAATTTAGACAACATGAAGAGTAATGTGGTAGGAAGACAAAATACCATGTATGCTTGCCTGATTCTTCTCTTCCCTAGACATCTGACATTGGCTGCTCTTGGAATTAGACAGACCCTTGGGCCAGACCCAGTATGGATGCTTCTATTTTATGTTTTACACTTGAAGTCCTGGGGTCTGAACCCCAAGCCCTGAATTAAGATTGACAAATGGGTGGTTCCCACAGTCCTTCAAAAGGAGGGGATGAGTTTGCCTTTTGGCTTTCCTCCAAGGTGCAGCCAACCTTGCAGGGAAAGCCCTTGGGTAAACAAGCCCCAGGTGCCCCCATTGGGTAAATGAGTGCCAGGTGTCCTGCTTTGGGCATAAAAGCTGGGACCACTTGCAGGAAGGGTGGAGTGTCTGTCTGTGAAGTGGATGCACTTTGCAGAGTTTCCCTGTTGGGGAAGGACCTCCTGACTCCCCCTGCAACTGGGCCCCACTCAGGTTTGGTGTTTGCAAATGCGGGCTTTGTGGGGAGACAATATGTGGCTACTTTTATCCTATATGATCAGCTTATTGACTTGTTTGTCTCCCATTTTTTCTATAGGAGCCTTTGTGTCTTTGTTTATTCCACCTATTATTGGTTGTGCTGTGTCGTTGCTGGGGTTGATACCTATTATGTGTGATCTGTTTGACTTGTTTGTGCCCCCAGCAATCCCCCATATACTGACTTTTCTATGTACAATAGAATCTGGTTACTGGATTGTTTTTATGCTGGCTGCATCCTTTGTGCTAGGCCTAGTGAGTGGCAAAACAACACTGAACACTTTAGAGTTCTAACTCACTCTTAAAAGACAGAAAATCTTCACTCAAGCAACTGAGTAGACAATTGAAAGAAAAAGAGGTTCACTAGTTATGACAAAGCTGCATTGATGGAACTGTAACAGCGCTGCACTGAAGCAGTAATTGCTTACTAGTGTCAGATGTGTGAAAGGTGCAACAAGCATCCATGCTATAACTACTGCAATCAGCTTTTCACTTTCACAGTTCTGAATCCACCTACAACATTAAATTCAATTAAGAAAGTGGATTTCCAAGACTGATGCAATAGAGGAGGATCTGTATTCTTCAATATTGCAGGTAAAGCGACTCACAAGAGTGAGCTAGCCAGCTAAGGTAAACAAAATCATTCTTTATCTTCTCACTCTGGATCAAAAGGAACACCTGCAGGAAGAAGGAAAATAAAAGATTACACATGCATGTACTTTTAAACAAACAGAAGGCAGACTTGCCTTGTTTCAACATGCAGCTAAGGCTTAAGCCACACAAACTACTGCTTCAGGAGTGAGTTAGGGAATGCAAGTGCAGTGCTGGGGCATCCCTCTGTGTGGGGTAGGTGGAGGATTTAAGCAGTGCCATGCTTATCAAGGGACTTATGCAGCTGCAGAGCGACAAGCTGTGTGGAGGGTGCGGCCTGCTCTGAACAAGTGCCAATGGGTGGCCAGGCAACACAGCACAAAGGAACACTGGGCCTGTGGGAAAAGCTATTTGGAATGTGTTTGTTTAGAAAGCAATGCAAGCAATTACATTAGTATCTTCTTGAAATACCAGAAGTTTCACATATACATGAGCCTTTCCTCCCTATATAAGTCAGAGATCATTCCAGGTCAGCAATAAGTTGTTTCTAACCATCATGGTTTCAGTAAGGTTCCAGGGCAAAACATTTGTCTCTTGTAACTTACTGTACAAATACAGGTTTATTACATTCTACATCTAAAGGGATGCATGGAGGGAAGTTATACATTTTAAAATGTACTCTGGCTTTACTCACAGAAAAAAACTCCAACAAACCACCTGCCTCTCTGCAGGTATATTTGTAACTATACTAGGACGCTACTGGCAAAACTTAAAATACCTTTATAGGAGCGGATGTATGTGCCAGAACAGTGAGTTCCACAAATTACTGACATTTTTTATTGGCTAAACATTGCTGACCCCTTAATTTTGGGGGTGGGGAAGAAATAATAAAAAAAACCCACACAGCATCATCAGTGTAAGTATCACTTTATCATAGGTTTTATTTCATTATGTTCAGGGAGGTAAGCTTTTTAATAAGCTAATAAGTGCTATATGTGGAGATATTTTACAAGTTTATGAGACACTGGGGAAGGTTGATCTTTATATGAAAGTATCATCACAGGCAAAAATCAGACATTAGGATAGACTAATCAATTTAATTACATAATCCTGTTATTTAAATGCATCGGCTACATAACACAAATTTATATAGACTCATATGTAAGAACATAAGAGGAAAAATGTGAATTAACAACACTTCATACCTTTGTGTTTCTTTGTTGCCTAGATGTAGCTAAAGCTTGCTTACAGCTTTATCACTTTTATCAGCATAGCCTGCTAGCATAGTTTCAAGATACCTGCATTTTCATTAAGGTGGGTGAATCAAAATATATATCAATTTTGCCTGTCAATATCCAAAATATCCTTTTGGATATCTTTCTTAAAGAGAGATGCAATTTCAGGTCACAGAAATTAAGGGGGTGGGTGGGTGGGTGGGTGGGTGTGTGTGTGTGTGTGTGTGTGTGCGCGCGTGTGTGTGCGAAGAAAAAAAACCAAAACAGGGAGCTCTGTTGTCAAGAAAGCTGAAGAGTTAAAAGAAAGACTGGAAAAACAACAACAAGAAAAATTCAAATCAACTAAACCTACATGATTCACTTTAGACTACATGGTTGGTTTGTGGGTTTTTTCCTGGCTTGTCTTTCTGGTCTTGTGGAAAATGTTGCTTCCATCTTCATAATAGCTATTTGCTTTTGCATATTTTAGTTGTAATTATGTTTCTACTGCACATAGACACAAAAAATGCTGTGTGTAGAAGTTAATCTCTTCCAGCTGTATCTGGATGCTGCTGAATAAGATAGTAAACACTTCCTCTTTTCCTCCCACATCTCCCAGAGGAAGAAATTATTTTTTTTAAAATACAAATTTCTAGGTCCATCTAGAAGCTCTTAACTATTCAGTGTCTTTTATTCAGCATGCCCTGGTCAGTCTGAACAATAAGATTGCCCCGGATCCCAGACAAAGTGTAGGAAATCTGATTAAGAGGGCATTCTTTGATCAATTAGAGATAGCTGTGAGCACTCTTGTGATGCACCTGTCCTGGGTTGCAATGTATTCTATTACCATGAGCCCTTGAGGCCTGGCGCCGGTGTTCCTTGCCTCACCCCTCGGGACTATTCTTCTGTTAATGCGCCCATCAGTGCCTTGCCCCAGGACTCACCATCTCTTTGTGAGATGCCCCGGCCAGGGGGGGAGGGGTGGAGCCAAGCATTCCCGCCGGAGATAACTTTGGGGTTTGGAGCAGGGCTCGGGGCTTTACCCGCTGGGATCCCAGACGACAAGGACTGCACCGCGGCCGGATTTTCGGAGGAGGACCAGTTTTCTTTTCTACAAGATCACCGCTTCAACGGGATCATTTAAAAGAGAACTGCAGCTGCCACCGAAATCGGATTGCTCAGACTTTTCTTTTTCTTTTCCTACGGACCGCCGCTTTAACAGGACCATTTCGGAGAGAGCTGCAGCTGCCACTGGATCGGACTGGTACCAGCACCCTGCCCGGCAGGGGGCCAGGTTGTATCCCTGACTCTATCGGGCCTGTAACCAGTTTCTCTGTATTATAGTTTTGTTGTATACATTAGTAAAAACTGTTATTCCCATTTTCCTCATATCTTTGCCTGAAAGCCCCTTAATTTCAATTCTATAACAATTCGGAGGGAAGGGGGTTGTATCTCTCTGTTCCAAGGGGGGCTCCTGCCTTCCTTAGCAGACACCTGTCTTTCAAACCGGGACAGCACCACAAGCAGCATGACTCCCCATATACCTCACATTACAAGATAATCTTTTCTGAATAGTGTTCACTGAGAGTTTCAGTACCTCTAAGAAGGGGAAGATGATGTTCCACCCAACCTGCTTATTTTCAACCAACATGAAGATCTGGAGGGAGGAAAGGGGGGAGTATGTGAGAAATGCTTCCATTGTTGTTTTTGTTGTGTTGTTTTTGTTTTGTTTTGTTTTTTTTTTTAAAGAAAGTAAATACATACCTCTTCAGCCTCACCAAAATTGCTCATGGCAGCTTTGGCTTGGGCACAGTTGAAGTTAAAAGTGTCATCATTGGAGAAGTAACTCTGGAAAATAAGCCACACAGACAAAGCCCAAATAAATAAAGCAAAAAAACCCTCCTCCCAAAGTATAATAACATTAAAAATCCCCCCTCTCCCCATCTGAGTCAGACTATATCAAGACAATGGGAAGAAAAAAGAAAAACCCACATTATGAACATACGGCATTTATAAACAGTGAGCAGAAAATTATGGACTGGCTTTCCATCCTACATTTGTGACTACAAACACAGCTGGAACATTCCACAGTATTAACCATGAGAGGACTGGAGAATGCTCCAAGCTCAAAATTGCAGTGGCAGCTTTTATGAGTGTAATTTTCACTTTGGGCCTGTGAAAACATGCTGTGCTGCCATGGTCTCTTTCACCTCCCAAGCATTTATTTCACCACTAGGGTGGTAAATAGGCAGTCGACTCCCTAATGTCTGAAGGAGATGAATGGTTTGTTTTTCCAAGACTTCTCAAGGTTCAACAAGAGATCCTGTGGATCTGGTTCTGTGGCTGATGCTGTTCTTACACACTGGATCACATGATGGAGGTGGAGCTGCAGTACCAGGCTGTAACTAGGCAGCACACCATGTCATAGGACTTCCTTAAGCTCAAGCCTTGTTTACAAGCAACCCTCTCTATCTGAAGTGCAACAGTAAGTTTTTCTCTCCCATAATATTAGACAGGACACACTTGCTTAATGACAGATCAGGTTGATCTAGCCATATCTTTTCTGAAACGCTACATGGACCAAAGCAGGAAATATAACTCTAGGTACAGATTAGCCTGACCCAAATAGCATAGATTTTATCATGTTCAGATGTCCAGATTGAAGCATAACTCAGACTGCCAAAAGTCTGATGAGTGTGTTCTACATTCAGCACTGCCCCACACTGCTGCACCAGCAGAGGTAAGGTGGAACACAATACTACAGATAAAAGTGTGAATGGGATTGAGGATCCTCACTGAGCAGAGGTGCAGTGCTTGTGAGAGCATGGGAAAGCAGGGTGGTGTATCCACTATAGTTACTGCAAGAAAACTTTCCTCTATGCATACCAACAAGGTGTGCAGAAATGTTTTTCCTTATAAAACATGTATAAAGAAAGAACTTGTGCAGGAAGACCAAACTTTTATTTTGTTCCCTCATTAAAGAGTGAGGAGGAGGTAAAATGCACAAATGGGACTGTTCAAAAGATATGGGAAACATGGGACAAAACCCTTTTTAAGTGCTCTCTGCCTTCTTTCATTATGTAGGGACACTTGAGGAACCTCTTCCCTTCCCTGTCAGAGGTAGTCAACAAAGGGAAGTGACCCAGTATACCCACATACATCAAGCCAATACCTGGAGAGGAGAGGTCAGAGGAGGCCACCATTTGCCAGATGTCTAGATTTTACCCAAATAGTCTATGTTAAGGTTCAAAAGAGCTGGCAAATATAGCAAAGTATGTGAAAGCATGAGGGTGAATCAATCAGATGAATCTCAAGCTCAGTTTATGAAAACATTTCAGTACCCTTAGGGTGAACTAACTGGTTTCACCATATGAGAATTACAACACTTTACTGTATTCTTCCTCAATGATAGTTTCGTGTGAATCAGCACAAGTCCCAGGTTAAGCAAAGCTGGTGAGCAAGATGCTAGTTTTACTGCATGAATAGTTCCTTCTGTTCAAATAGCCCCCATTGTATTTTTTTTAATTAAAACAGGAAAGAAACCAAACTCAAAAACTGTGTCATTCTGTCCTGGCTGTATTGGCGCTAGAGACCAGATCTGCTGCAAAAACAAAACCAGTAAAAATGAACTAGTGCTGCGACACATTCACAGCAGCTAGATGATTTGTTTCTATTTTTGTTTTTAAACTACATTATATGTACTGGACTTCACTCTTGTGCAGTTTTTTTAGTGGTCTTCAATCTTTTCATAAAACTAACTGTGCTCTGAGTGATCTCCAATGAGATGTTTCAATAAGATGCTCAGATACCCAGTTGAACAATGAAGCATTTGTTGTGGCCGGAACTCATCTGAGCCTGAATTAGCTTGTCTTCTCAGTTGATCCTCAGTGTTAGAACATCACCCTCAGGGCAGCTGGCAATACATTTATAATAAGGTGTCCTTTGAGACATTCTCATGCCTAAAGCAGTTTTAATCAGTCGTGGATGAAGGTGGTGTTTCCTCAGAGGACATCATGCAAACAATCTTCACAGAGTGCACAGCTCCACTTAAAAAGCTGCAGAGATTCTACTGAAAGTTGATTCTTGTTAATGAAACACAAAGGTGACTGTAAAGCCACCTAAATCTTGCCTGTAAAATGGTACAGGAAGAATTATTTGCATCCTTGTGACCTGAAGAGGAGCAGAATGACCTAAGTAAATCTGAGCAGTGGCTAGTCTCAGCTAGAAAATGATGAGTACCAACTACTTCAAGAGGACCATGCAAAGAAAGTGGTAGCAGGCAGAAAACTTTGTCCCTTGCTATTTATCAGCTGCATTAAGTCTCAAAGTACCAGTATTTTTGATTTCCTTCAAGAATTTAACAAATACATGTTTTACTTAAGCTTGATCATTTTGCAACTCGCTAGATACAATTTATAAAACCTTCCAAACTTGCAACCTCAACCCTACCTTGAACCATGACAATGAGTTCCATAAACTGACTGTGTTTTGAGAGGGACAAAATGCATTTTATTAGAAAAGACATGGTGAATTTGCTGCAATTCCAGCAAGATATATCTTGTTTTCAGCCTCTCATAATAGAAATGGAGGTTTCAAATCTACCTTTTAAATTCTAATCCTCATTTTGTATCATTTTCTTTTCTTAACTTAGCTCTATAGTAAATAGTATCTATCTTCTGAATCTCTTAAGACAATATTTCAATTTCTAATTATTCTCTGAATGACCTTTCTTTCCGCAGTTGAGGCGGGGAGTGCTCAGTATTTCAAATGAGTACATCACTGTGCAATGAAATGCACCAATCTTTTTTACATTAAATTTTGTTTACTTAGCATATATTGTTTCATCCTTATAAATGCAGTCACATTATGACTCTGAAAACTGAGGAAATATTTTTTTTAAAAAAATTATCTTTGCCTAAAGATGGGTCAAATCAAAACAGATATATGGTTACTGATGCCAAAGGCATGTATACGTGAAGAAGTCCAGCTTCCAAGCTGAAATCCACATATATATGTTATAATGTGCAACAGTAGCTTTACATACTTTCAGCAAAACAGCTGAGATTTTAAACCAAAATAAAACATCCAAAAAAGCAGTCAAATAATCCTTCCCCCTCCCCTATGCATACATAATAAAATATTTTCTCCCAAATCTGACAAGGTAAGAACACCGCTTCTTCTAGTTGATAAATATAGCAGGATTGAAGGCTTGCATATCTGTACCTGTCATTATTTCAGCCTCCCTCCTGGCAGTTCTTAAACATTAGATCTATTCCTCACCTATATTTCCCTCTGCATGGGCTCTTACATCCTACAAAGTAACACTGAATATTTTTTGCTCTTCCTTTTCTCTTCATATTTTCTTCCCAACCCTTCCTACAACACTTTCCTTTACACCCTCACAGATGCAGAATTGTCTCACTTCATCCCCTCCCTGTAGCATTTCTCTTGCCTCATGACTCTATCTCCTCTGATCACCCTATTGCCCACTTTCACACTCTTAATTTCTGTTTAGTGTCTTGTTCACTTTTGCCTCTTTCCTTTACAAACACTACCCATGCCTTACCTTCCAATATTAATGATGATTCCATTTGCCTCGCCAGATGCTCCCCTTTTCTCTCTCTCTCTCTCTCACTTCTATGCTTTCCCATATACCTTGGAGATGGTGAATAATCACATTTAACCTTTTCAGGCTAGAACTAGTTGTTTAAGAACTTTTTAAAGTAAATTGAAAGAGCTGGGTATTTCTATGAAGTGACTCATTCCATTCTAAGTGTAAGAAATACACAGGATGAATTCCGCTCCAGAAATTAGCATCTGTCCCACTGGCTGTAGACTGAGACCAGATGATAAGTTATAAGCAGGAGTCTGACTTTTTGGTGGCTCAAGTTAGGCAAAACAAATTTCATTGTTAGTTTCCAGCTCTCCTTTTCTCCAATTACACGCACACTCCAATTTAGGGTGGTGATGGTGGTGTTCCACTAGACTGGAGCCATTCCAGTGCCTCCATCCACTTGGGATTTCTTCAATGACCTCTTTCCAGACAAAGTTTAAAAACACTACACCTTCATCATTCTTCACTTATCAGCTGCTTTTGGCACCATAACAGCCACATATTTTTCTTTAGGTCTCACTCTCCTTAAAACATTGTAATTATCTTTATCTCATGCATCTCCCTAACCATTTCTTTTTAGATTCTTGTTCCTTTTCCTACCAAATATAGAGTTCTTAAAAGTCTAGTTTCAAAACAGTAGAACAAGACTGCAAACACTTAACCCTATAATCACACTCCAGCCTCTCTCTTTTTCCCTACATCTGATTTATAACTGAATATCTGTAAATTATATCCATTTTATCCGTTGAATATTGGTGATCTGATAATGCTGCATTATGATGCCTGCAATCTCCTTCTCTTACTTTGGAAAATGCAACATTGTCTGCAGGGTACCACACAGATTACTTCTGCAAAAATAACATTCTTAGCTTACTGCTTTGGTAATACTGCCCTATCTTAGCCCTTCAGTAACTGCTTTCCCTATAAAATAGAAGCTTTATTACTTTCAGAGTCCTTCATGTCCTATCTTCCTTACACACTCTTGTTCATTAAAATGTTGTCCCCCAATTATTAACCAGTAACAATAATCTCCGTCACTCATTTGATAAGTCTTAAAAAGAAAAACCCAACATGTATTTTTTTCTCCATGCTGCCCACTCTATAAATATCTATAAGTTTTTTACTTGTCTTCCTTTAATTATCTTCCTTGTCTTCTGTGATGTCACTAGAAAGCTTGATAATGGTTAAATTGCAAGTGTGATAAGACCACCATGCTGCAAAATGCTATCTAAACTGCTTGCTTATATTTTGATCCATTTGCGGTATTGATCACTTATGTCCCACTATTGTTCATGTGTTTTGTTGCTGCTGTTGTGTTCCTGTATCTTTTTATGTTTACACACAGTACAGTGTAATGCCATACATAGTGATTCCACATGCTAGAGTACTACCAATATTAAATAGTAATACTAACCTTGACTGAGTTGAGGTAAATCAGGACATTACTAAACTGCCTAAGAAGAAAGAAGCAGGAGGACATGCACTGTCTCCCCGGAATGGTATCTAAAATTCAAAAGAGAAATGCAGATTTTGTAGAATTTAAAAATCACATGGTAATGGAAATCACTGTTAAGACTATTGGCAACTATGAAAGCAGCTAATTTCTAAAAATAGTGTAACTTGCCTTTTCAAGGCAAAGGACCATATTAGAGGTTAGAAAAACTATTAGATCGTCTTGTCAACCTTTTCTACAGCATACAGTAACTATTGCAAGACTGTATTCAACAGCAAATTCTACAGAGACAAATTGTAGCAGGCCTTTTCTATGACACAATTTATGTAGCATAATTTTACTGTGAATTATTCTTGCTTTTAGGAAATGACATGATACAAAGCCCGAGTTTGTTATTCTAACCTCATTAGCTTTTTTTCTTTAAAATTATGCTTTTCAGTTATCCTGGACAAAGAAGCTCTACATAATTTAATTTTAGTTTCAGTAAAAGCATAAACTTGTGACACTGAAAGTATTGTTATATTAAAAAAAAATATAAATACATGCACAGGAAAAATAGTGATGAAATACAATATAAAAATTAATTTTCATGCACTTGGGATTATCACATTGCTCACAAGTGGTAAAGCCATAAATAAGTTAGGCATATCAGATGAGCATCAGTAAACCATCTATGGTGTCATAAACTGCTGCCATCATACTATGCTGTCATCTGGTCTGAAATTGCAAGCTGTGTTACTGAAAAACCATTTCAAAGTTTTTTCATATATTCTGAAGTAAGCTTACTAGGACTAATTTCTGTTAGACCCAACCAGAAGAGATTGGTCAGAAATGGATGAACCCAAGTAGCAGCTGGGAAGGCATAAATGCAAGTGATGTCAAATCACTACTATTTCACTATCTCAAATGCTCATTAGGAAGCATGCTGCTCTGTGCAGTTTGGTAACGTGACAAGAGATAAGATCCTAAGGCTCCCAGCAGCCCTGAAGTAACCTGCTCTTGTAGGTTAGTTACCATCCATCCATCCACACTAGAAAATTAAAATATCTTTTCTGTATATAGAAATTTCATGTATCTGAAGACCAGTATTTTGACTCCATACCACAGCACAAAATGTATCATTCCACTGGAAAACTGTACATTCTCCTTTAAATAAGGTAGGGTAGTAATTAGTCCTGGAAAGCACTATATGAGATCTCAAAATATATTTCAAAGGAAAGCAGAATGTTCTCATTTTTATCTTTTAGCACTAGGACATACTGAGCTTGGATGTCTTGTCATTTCCATATAGAGACAATCCATCCTTATCTATGTCTGAACCACATCATTCAGTTCTCCAACTTAAGAAAACTATTTGGTTATTTATGAAGTGTCACTTGGGAGCAGAAACTGGACTGTATATTTATCTATCCTTTTTTACATGCAGGCATACTTATCATGACATATATATGCCTTGACAGAACAATAACAAAAACAGTTTTCCACTCTTTTTTTTTTTTTTTGTTGCAATAAGAACGCAGGTACCTCAAAAAATCTCATACAACTCAGCAATGAATACTACTAGTGACAGGAAAAATAGAGTTTTATAGTTCTAATTCATCCCATGTGACACATGAATGAAGAGGAAAACGTTCTCATTTTGAAAAAATACTTAGGGTGACCTAAGAATACCTCAAAGAAAAGAGTGCACAAAGTCCAGAAGAAATGTTTCATTCCTTCCACCCAACACTAGATATGCCTGACTTGGTCCTAAAAGAGGACCGCTGAAAATGAAGGGGGTGCTTTTCTCCATTATGCTTGCAGTGTTTTTAGGGTAGTTTGTAAGACTTATATTAAGCATCAGAAACACTGCATTTAATGGAAATGTTAATGTTCATTTACTTTCACTAATGTTCCTCTTGCCCCATTTCCTCCTTAACTTATCTCAGAAATCTGATTTCTTTAATTTTCCACCCAGTTGAGACCCTGGGAGAAGAGCATGAGAATTAACTGTAAAAATCTAGTTATATCCTCCTTTATAATGCCAGTTCCATTTCATGTCATTGGGATTAAGAATTTTTATTAAGCTTAAAAAAAAAAAAAAAAAAAAAAAAAAGAAAAAAAGAGTAAACCAAGTTGCTGTTCTGGGAGTTATTTATTGCAGCTAGAGAGTGAATATTGACTCCTACATTGTAAAAACTTCCTGGTTGGATTTTTTTTTTTTGTTTTGATTTGGGTTTTGATTTGTTTTGGGTGTCCCTACTCCTGTTAAAGCACATAACTTTCAACGTGAGATGAAATGTGTGCATGTATTGGAAAGGACTTTCACATTAACTCTGTTTCCATGTTCCTTGAACCTCCAAGTCAGAGATTTAATGAAAAACAGCAAAGGGCTTAATTGATGACTCCAAATTACTTGACAAATACATGACATTGTATTCTTCCTAAACTGTCTGTTGCTGCTTTTTTCTTAATGCAGGGATGCAATTTCTACAGTTAAGAAGAGCAAGTAAGAAAGATAGGACCTTGTTGTGAAAAAGTACTCCACATCATCCATTAATTTTTCATAATCCGCATCAAAATCGGGAGCTTTGTAGGCTCAGTTGTGAGCAAAGACATAGCATAGGATTTCTTCACTCTAGCGAGCACAACTTACTTTTATATTATAAATCTGTAAAACAGTTATGTAACTCAATAAAGATCTTAGACAATCTAGTGGTACACTAGCTCCTTGCAAGGATTGGCACAGTGGGAAATGCTGAAGTGTGACTTACATGCTTGAATAGCATGGCTGGCTACTTAGCAAAAGCCCAACTATACAAACAGCAAGAATTCTGTTCTCCATTCTAAATCCAGCAAAACAAAGGCAGCAGATCAAAAATGACCACAAATATACAACATAGTGTCCAATATGCTAAGTTACATAAGAATATAAAAATGATTATATTGGATCCAAAGTCTATCTGGTTCTGAAGTTTGCTGTGTAAGAATATACAGCTATAGAAAGAATATATTCTGATTTCACATATAATACATACTGTGGTATGTGTAATGCCACTTCCTTTGAAGTTTCTACCAGCTTTCAACAATCTGCAGAGTTCTTCCTAATCATCACTGAAAAATTTGTGTTAAAGAGCTTATGGACTTTTCTTCTATGAATTTCTTTATACTTTCTGGTCCTTGCAAGATTCTATATCAAATAAGTTGTGTTATGTGAAAAAGTAATTTGTTCTGTTTGTATTAATTGTCTTGCGTGATGATTTATTTCAATGCTCCTTGTTTTTTGCATGGTACAGTAACTAATTCTTCTCTGTTCCTCTTCTCCTTGTCATTTATGATGTTCTGTATCACAACCAACCAAACTCAGTCATCATTTTCCAGGCCACTTGTCCTCCTTTGTTTAATCTCTCCTTGTTCAAGAAGCTATACCCTTTCTCTGATCATCCTTGCTGTCTTTACTGTACCTTTTCTTGTTCTACCATATTTCGTTTAAGAACCAGAATTGCAGACAGTATTCAAGAAAGGGAACCACATCTGTATAAAATACACAGTAATTATTTCTGTTTTGTTTTCTCTTTCCTCATCAATTCCTAAGATTATCTTCAACTTTTCTGATAATTTTGCAAACATAGTTTAAGGGTTTTTTTCCCCTTATGTACTACTTGTATTTATTGAAGTTTAATTTAATTTGTGTATTATTATCCAGCCTCATATATTCTTCCACAGCTTTCATCATTGGAGAAGCTTTCATTTTTCCTGCTATGGGTAATTTTGTACTGTTGGCAAACCTAGTCATGTCATTATTTGTCTCCTATAGTTCATTAATTATGAATATGAGCCTTTTCTTTAAAGAAACAAAAGGTTCTTTTGAGTGTTCAAATCAGGTGCATTTTATCCTTTTCACTGCTACTTCACTGAAAATTTTCTGTTAGAAATGAGAAAGGTTATTATGCAGCTTACCTTCTTGAAATTAGTACTGTGGAAATTTTTTGAGGTACTTGCTAAGACATGGATTTTGAATTTGATTATACTCAGATCACTGTAACAGAATTGGATTTTCATCATAAAATTTCAAATCAGGTTCTATGTAATCTCTGTATTGGTCTAGAGTCACCTGTTCACTTGTGTGTTCTCCAAGAAAGATGAAAACTTTGCTTTTAAAAAATCATTCTCTATATCATGCTATGTCATTGCATTTACTAGGTCAATATGGGCAGAATAGAAGTCTCCAACTACTATTTAATTATCTATCTATCTAAAATCCTTAACCACTTTAATATGCCAGTCACTGTTCCCATCCAGGCTGGCTGGTGAATAATTTCGCCTCAATACGATGAGTCTCCTATCTGAGCATGTAATTTAAAACAATTTTATGTTACTCACTGATAAAGAAAAGACATTTACTTTATTTTGAGAGAAGGTTTCTGTAATGTTTAGAACCATTCCTCTACTGGCATCATTTATTTAGTAATACCCCATTGTAAATTAAATAGGAACAATATCCTACATATTACCTTACTCCTATCACTTTTTAAAATTTATTTTAGGCTTATAGCTTCCACTTCTAAAACCAGGTGTTCCACTTTATTTGTCGTCTTGTAAAACATCTAACATTTGTATAAAAACACTTACATATTTGGTCTTCATGTATTTGCTTTTTGTTATGTCCTATCTAAACTGAACTCTGTTTGCCTCTTCTATTTCCTATCTACAGTTTATCTCCACCTGTCCTTCATTTGAGGGACACATTCCTCACACTATTTTGCCTTTAAAGGAGGAGTTACCTTGAACAGTGTGCTCTTCTATATGTCAGCTTTCTCCTACAAGTTTTTAAGAAGATGACAAAGCAGTTTTTACATGGAAGTACCAAGAGCGTAAGATGCTTGCAGTACTAATGTTTCCATTTACCTTTAGTTGGAATCAATGCTTCCCATAGGCTCATTTTTTTCAATTTATCCACCTTCTTAATCAGACTACATTTCTGTTCCCCCCTCCCCTTTTTTTTTTTCCCCTCAAGCATACCTTAAGTCTCAGCCTCTCTATCTTGTTTTGCATATGGGTTTAAAAGTATTTCACAGTAAAATTAAGACTTTTTTATTTCCTAACAATATCAGTTTTGGAATGTGTTAGGGAGGGCTGATCAACTGAACCACTTCCAGCCTTCCAATATGAAGCGCTCTGCTTCATGATCTTAACAGAACAAGGGCTGCAAGGGGAACAGAATGGCTCAACAGTATTTCTGGAAGTTTCATCAATGCTGCTGCTTTGTCTCTTGAGCTCCTTTTCTTTAGTCACCATGGACACAGGAGACAGCATTCTGTCTCTGAGGACCATGATCTGCTGCACTATAAACATGCATAGGTTACCCACCTAAAGAAATAGCCTTACTGACAATGCCTACAAAGAAAACTGGGAAGCTCTATTTCAGCTGAATTTCTGTGTTCCAACTACTAGCTTTTTTGGTTTGGGATTTTGGGGTTAACTTTAGCAAGGGGAAGGGAAAACAAGGTCTTGTTTTGGTCTATTATTGAATAAGTAAGAATAAATATTGAAAATTAGTGATTTTTTTGGTTGGGTTTTATAACGGGTTTTTTTTGACTCAACCAAGGAGTTAGTCCCAGAGCCTCCACTTATCTCTGTAGCCAAATTCCTCTTTACGTTTTTATCATTCTCAGTTCCAGGGCACACTCTATGCTAGGACTCTACATACTTGATATGATAGGCTTTCATTAGCAGTCTGAGATTTGTACCTGTGAATGTCTGTACCTGTGAGGTTTCAGTCATACACTCCCTCTAATTAGGCTGTTGTCTTCTTTTTCTATAATGGGGATTATTAGTCAAAGGCAAGCTGCCACAGTGTCTATCAGTGAAGACTAGCAGTTTGCAGTATAGCCTCTTTTCCAGCCAAATTCACCTAGTAAAGTTTTGAATTAATTGAGTCTTCTAATTTAAATCTGCAAATTTGGTTTAGACTATAAATTAGACCTTCTGTTACTCATACTATAGCAACAAAATGCCTAGAAATAGTCATGCTAACAGTCAGCAGTTAGACAAAGATATGATTATATATGATTATATATATTATATATATATGATTATATATATTTGGATACTGTAAGAAGGATAGAAATAGAGAAAGAACATTTCAAACATACCACATTCGCTGGCTGATTCACCCACCAACTGGAAGAACTGCTGAGCAATTTTCAGATGATCACTCTGGGAGAGGGAGAAAAAAAAAAAAATCCAACACGAGTTCCAGAGTTGATGCTACAATACACAGTGAAAATACACTCTCGGGAACAGATGGGGAGCAACTAACAGACAAACCAGGGCTGAAGTAAAAACAGAAAAGGTAAATGTGCCACTGTATGTGCCTAGATACACAAGGACACTGTAGAAAGCAAACAGTTTTTTTTTGGAAGCAGGACAGAGAAGCCAAATTCAGCTTGATTTATTGTCAGGACTAGCAACAGAGATTTGCATTTCATACATTCTGGACAGAAGAAGATTAAGAGACTCAGAGATCCTGCAATCTAAATGAGAAATGACTGCCGCTCTCACTCCATTCCAGTCCCTACAGATCTGTTCACATCCTGTTGGAGAAGCTGTAGAACCTCATGAGCTTCACTCACCGAGCCTATTTCTTGTCCAAGTGCTGCATTTACCACTCCTTTGAGGATGTACTCCTGAAAAAAAAGTAAAAAGGATCAGAGGAGACAAGGTAAAGATTTCAGGAGACATGTAAAAGCCTACTTGCACATTATTTTCCTCCTAAATTCAATTCTATCCCAACTCAGTTTAATAGGTAGCTGGTTACTATGATACAGAATCACAGAATCATAGAATGTTAGGGATTGGAAGGGACCTCAAAAGATCATCTAGTCCAATCCCCCTGCCAGAGCAGGAACACCTAGGTCAGGTCACACAGGAACATGTCCAGGCGGGTTTTGAATGTCTCCAGAGAAGGAGACTCCACAACCTCTCTGGGCAGCCTGTTCCAGTGTTCTGTTACCCTCACTGTGAAGAAATTCTTCCTCACATTTATGTGGAACCTCCTATGTTCCAGCTTGTACCCGTTGCCCCTTGTCCTATCATTGGATGTCACTGAGAAGAGCCTGGCTCCATCCTCATGACACTCACCCTTTACATATTTATAGACGTTAATAAGGTCACCCCTCAGTCTCCTCCAAGCTAAAGAGACCCAGCTCCCTCAGCCTTTCCTCATAAGGGAGATGTTCCACTCCCTTCATCATCTTTGTGGCTCGGTATTATAGTGCTTCAGCACAGTAGTACAGTTACCCCCTCAAATCCATTCTACTTGTTAGCTAGTCACTTCTGCTAAATGTGGGATGCAAAGGTGTAGTGTGTTTTCTGATAAGTCTTATGCTCAAAGACAATGCACCAGTAGGAATACCATAACATAGTATCATGCCCTCTTCACCATCATATGACCAATAATCAAGTGCAATATTATTATATTAATGCAGAGCTCCCACTTCAAGTATGCACATTGGTTAAACATAACTACTACCATCCTTGCTCCAACATGCACAGCATTTCTCATCATGGCAAGAACGTCAAGAGATTTGTGCTCTGTGGTCATGTTACTCTATAGAAATTAGGAATAGGAGTAGAGTACTCTGTAATCTCTACTATGAGATACAACTATAGTTTAGTTTTCTGAGCAAGATTTTCTCAGCATGTAACAGACTCATTTGTCTTATTCAAATCTTACAATTAGGAGTTATAGCTATAAATCTGTTGAAGTAGGTACTCCTGATAAACCTGGACAGCCCTGTCACAGATGTAGAGAGACATGTACGCAGAGCAACAATAGAGTGCATCTGAGAGTACTAGCCAGTATGCTAAGTAATCATTTTAGCAAACCAACCGTCTCACAAATGCCAAATTATTATGCTATAGATGCCATGACAAGGATGAAATTTGAGAAGAACTGAAGGAGGATATACAAGTAGTTTTGCAAGTTTTAGTGGTGAGTTCTTTTCAAGTGCAAGTGAGAAAATGGAAAAAAGCACAAAGACAGCAATTTCAAAATGTGACCAAGAATGATACTGTTATTTATATTAGGCACGTATATGGGGAAAAAGGAGGCTAAAGGACCAGTAGCTGCAGAAAACTGTTCAAGTAAGTCTTGCTATACTGAAAAAATGTAAGGAGTGAAAAGCAACAGCAGAAGACACTCCTCAGCACAGAATCATCAGATCTGTGTTCTTGAGGTTTTCCTTTTCCCTCCCTGCATCTAATCCTCACACAGACTCTTGAAAAGTCTCTTTCATGCCCAGCTATGTGACCTTTGGAAAATAAGCTGCAAAGAGGAATAAATCAGAGACTAAAGATGTTGGAACAGCCACAAAAGAAAATTACAGTAGCAGCCAAGGGACACTGCAGTTTTCACTCATCACAGCCAAAGTGAGATGGAGTTAGAAAAGATCTATTATTTAAACTGTTTAATTTAATCTAGCCCATTTTTGTTGAAATGGCTTCAGGACAAACCACATGAGCATCTGAGCTAGTAGATCTGAGGGATGGTAACCATCACCAGGGCAGATGTGACAAGTAGCTGTGGTTGGAAGAAGGCTTTTATCTATCCACTACTGGTCAGCTCACTAGAATCAAGTCTGCACACAGCAGAGCTGTATTCCTATTGAATCCAGGTGGTACGGTAATAAACATGCTATGTACTCATATATGCTCATATATAATACTTTATGCATGTACATTAAGCCTATTGTTGATTAAAAGATGGAAAACAAAAGAGTTTTAAAAGTGGGAATGGGGCAAGTTGCTCTCAGGATGCTACTTTTGTATGTGGCAGATTTCATACCAATTTATAACCTCTGTCTTTATGTACCATGACATCAGTTTCCAATTACTTGTGGAGCTGTAGGTTCCAGGTCCTTAATCAGGTTATAAGCCTCCTGCACATCATCTGAAATACCAGACGTTAGAATGCATGACAACCCGTAGCACACTGTGTTAGAACAAATCACTCATCCTCTACAACATTCCCCAATAGTCACAGACTAAGAAATAAAGCATTTAGACAGGAGGAGAAGGGTAACTATAAATCATTGTGAATTTATATCACAGTGGTGATGGTTTTCTAGAACTCAAATAACAAACATGGAGTGAGTAATAGCTTCTTTATTACTACAATTTTCCTAGTAGAGATTACTTGGCTCCCTTGTTCATAATCCAGTGGCTGCCTTCTCAACAGTACAAGGTCAAGATAATAAATCCATCATCATCTTCCTGTCTTTTCTCTTCTCATATTTATTTACCCCTAAAGGAGGATAGGGGAACATGATTCTGAAGGGAAACTTCATCTTTTCCTTATCAATATTTCAAAATCTGTCCAGCAGCTCTTACCTGATCCTAATTCTAACAAGCAAAAAGCATTACTAGTATAAAAGTTTAAATGTAAAGTTTGAATTCAACAAACAACTTCCTTCCCACCCAAGAAATAAGTAAGCTGAAAAGATCCTAAACTTTACCTAAATCAAAAGAGATGTTGGCACTATGGTCTGTTTAGTAACCAAGCCCAGTGAAGACGCCCTTTTTACTGGCAAAATTTTGTTAATCCACTGTTGAATAAAGGAACACAAAGGAAGAATAGGAACGGCTCTGAAACTAAACTCAGATAATATTCAAAGGAATCAATTAAGGAGAGAAGCAAGTAAAAAATCCTTTCGAACTGATTCTGGCTACCTACCTGCAATCTTTAAGAGTTGAAAAGAAGATTTGGAATGAAATGTCTTGTTCACAAACTGTAGCCTTGTTCACAGTCACTTTGGATCATATTGTTTGTGCTGTATTTACAGAAATAGTCGTCCTTGCCTTCACGGGGCATATGCCATTCTCACATATTCAGGCAGAAGAGGTCCTTTCACATATAAACATCAACATCCCCAAAGCCATCCCCGCAATCCAAGGAACCTCCAATAACTGCTGAAGTAGATTTATTTCACTGTATAAAATTGAAGCCCTTCTCTGCAAGCCATGGGAACTCTTAAATCACTATTCTCCCAAGGAAGAGAAAATGAAATAAATTACATTTTACAGCAAAGGAAAAAAAAAAAAAAAAAAAGAGCATTTCATGGAATAGTCAGTTAAGATCAGCTGAATGAATGGCATCCCTGGAGCTATGAAAGAGCCAGAGGAAGGCGTATTTACCTTGCTGGAGATAGTAAATCACAAGATTCAGTCTTGCCTCAGGAATAAGACCTGCAAAGCCCCTTCTCCTCGGAACACCACCTGCAGAGAAAAACAGCATATGGATAACTATGTATCAAAAGCATGTCTATGATCTCTTAATTCAGGGAAATTAATCCTTAAATTCCTATATTAACAGTAGGAAAAGGTCAGTGGTACTGGCATTAGCATAATCCCTGCTTTAATATAACTATAGAATTATGCTGTGTGACAATCTTTATTCTGAAGAATATACATTATCAGTTAATATTAACTTATTTCAGCTTTTAGCAGCTCAAAGTGTCACCAAACAGGGCAAAGAACTTATCAACACCTATGTGATGTAGATAAGCAGACACTTCTTTATTGACGCGCGGAGGATACGGGGGATAACTCCACCTAGCGTATCCTGGGTTACATCACCTTTAGCAGGGTTTTTATATATTTGAGTTCCATTGTATAAGCTATTTAACATAAAACTGCATATACTGTTCACTTTCAATTGCTCATTAAAATTAACCTTTACCTTGATTGGCCCCTAATGATCTGTCGGATTACATCACTTCATGTATATTCATTTCTAATAACAATCATTGGTCACCTATAGTCACGCCATAGTCGCGCTATTGATGGTACCCTCTAATATTCAGATTAGGATGGGGAGGGGGATAAGGGGATCTTTAAGCAGCATAAACTGGTCACTGTGACTTTAGCCACTATATGATTAATTTCTGTATTGTTTCCACGGTGGTTGCTTAAACATAATATTTTACTTTCTTGACTACATGGTTTCTAGTTACAGACAATGCTGGGCCTCAGCTGCTTGTACCCCCTGTTCACTTCATGTACTTTAGCTGCTGGTACCCCCTGTTTGTTCTGTGTGCTTTCTGTGGTTACTAAAACAAAACACAGTTACTCCCTCATATGATTCGATTAGGCCTAACTTGATTTTAGCTAAACTAAAATCATAAAATCATCAAAATCATCAAAATCTGATCAGATTGGTAACAGTATGAAAACTACAGGATTAAAGGGATTTAGCTAAAGTATGTGTCGCGCACTAGCAATTATAGCTGCAAACATGTAGAAATAAGGATTTTAGTAAGAGATAAGCCACGTGCGTTGATGTTTCAAACATCAAAGAGAGGTAATCATAGCAAGTACATCATGTGACCAAGTTGCTATCGATACTAAACAAGAAAGAAGAAACAATGACAGTTCTTAACTATCTAAAAAACAGTGATTTGGATATCAGTTTTCAGGCCTCTATATTCAGAAAAAAATAAATTCTGCATGCAAAATAGTGTATACTCATGCTTATATCACTCTGAAGACAATAAAGTCATAAATTTTACTTAAAATTCTGCAAGTTCCTCAGGTTATGAATTGGAAAGATAAATAATAGTTATTTCCATGAATTCTTGGCCGCCTTTGAGCTACATTTATAAAATTAGTAGGAAAAAGGCCCCACAGGGCATTTGCCACCACCCATGAGTCAGTGTAGAGAGAGAGCTTCGGCCACTTTTCTCGCTCAGCAATATCCAAAGCCAGCTGGGTGGCTTTCACCTCTGTGAACTGGCTCGATTCACCTTGCCCCTCAGCAGCTTCAGCGACTCGTCGTGTGGGACTCCACACAGCAGCCTTCCATTGTCGATGTTTTCCCACGATGCGACAAGACCCATCAGTGAACAGGGCATACCGCTTCTCCTCGTCTGGCAGCTCATCATATGGTGGGGCCTGCTCAGCATGTGTCACCTCCTGCTCTGGTGACATCCCAGAATCTTTGCTCTCTGGCCAGTTGGTGATCACCTCCAATATTCCTGGGCGGCTGGGGTTCCCTATTTGAGCCCGTTGTGTTATCAACGCAACCCATTTACTCCACGTGGCATCTGTTGCATGATGTGTAGAGGAAGCCCTTCCTTTGAACATCCAGCCCAGCACCGGCAGGCGGGGTGCCAGAAGGAGCTGTGTTTCCGTGCCGACCACTTCTGAGGCAGCTCAAACTCCTTCGTATGCTGCCAGTATCTCCTTTTCAGTTGGTCTATAGTTAGCTTAGGAGCCTTTGTATCCCCGGCTCCAAAAGCCTAGAGGTCGGCCTCGGGTTTCCCCGGGTGCTCTCTGCCAGAGGCTCCAGGTAGGACCATTCTCCCCGGCTGTGGTGTAGAGCATGGTTTTAACCTCTTGTCCTGCCCGGACTGGCCCGAGGGCTACTGCCTGAGCAATCTCCCGTTTAATTTGTTCAAAAGCTTGCTGTTGCTCAGGGCCCCATTCAAAATCATTCTACTTACAGGTCACGTGGTAGAGAGGGTTCACAATCAGGCTGTAGTTTGGGATGTGCATCCTTCAGAACCCCACAGCACCCAGGAAAGACTGAGTCTCCTTCTTACTAGTTGGTGGGGCCATGGCTGCTATCTTGTTTATCACCTCCATTGGGATGTGGCAACGCCCATCTTGCTATTTTATTCCTAGGAACTGAATCTCCTTTGCAGGCCCCTTAACTTTCCTTAGTTTGATGATGAAACTGGCCTTCAGGAAGATTTCCATTATCTTCTTTCCTTCTTCAGCTGTGTCCCCCCATACAATGACATCGTCAATGTACTGCAGGTGTTCTGGAGCCCCACCTTTCTGCAGTGCAGTATGGACCAGTCCATGGCAAATGGTGGAGCTGTGGTTCCACCCCTGGGGCAATCGATTCCAGGTATACTGGATGCCCCTCCAAGTGAATGCAAACTGTGGCCTGCACTCTGCTGCTCTCGGAATGGAGAAAAACGCATTAGCAATGTCAATCGTGGCGTACCCCTTGGCTGCCTTCGACTCCAGTTCATATTGGAGCTCTAGCATGTCCGGCACTGCAGCACTCTGTTTTGCCAATTACTAGGCCTAGCAAAAAGGACACAGCCAGCAGCAGAACAAACCAGTAATTAGTTTCTGTTGTATACAATAAAATCAGTATATGGGTGATCGCTGGGGGTACAAATAAGTCAAACAGATCACACATCATAGACATCAACCCCAGGAATGACACAGCACGACCAATAATGGGTGGAATAAACAAAGAAACAAAGTCTTCCATAGAAGAGATGGGAGACAACCAAGTCAATAGGCTGATCATATAAGATACAAGTAGCCACATATTGTTTCCCCACGAAGCCTGCGTTTGCAAATGCCAAACATGACTGGGGCCCAGTTGCAGGGAGAGTCAGGAGGTCCTTCCCCAACAGAGAAACTCTGCAAAGTGCATCCACCTCACAGACAGACACTCCACCCTTCCTGCAAGTGGTCCCAGCTTTTATGCCCAAAGCAGGACACCTGGCACTCATTTACCCAATGCGGGGCACCTGGGGCTTCTTTACCCAAGGGCTTTCCCTACAAGGTTGGCTGCATGTAGGAATGTATTTAAAAGAGAATGACCATATAGTGAACCAGCCATACGGGATGTTGGCATAGGCACGTAGCCGCATTCTAGAAACTACTTCAAAGGAAGAAAAAATAAGAAAGAGCAATGACCGCTTGACTAAGGAATGCAGGAGTGAACAGATGAGAGTGACCAATTGGACACTGTGTGAGAAGAACTTAAGAACCAACGGGAACTGAACTAAGCTGCATGTTTACCTTGTGCTAGAGACTTTTAACCAATTAGATAATGCATGACCGGGTCTAGGGAAAGAAAGACTGTATAAAAGGGACAGACAAAGTAAATAGAACGGCTTCTGTTTGATTCACATTGAATCGTGTGGAGTCCAGTTTTTTCTCCTCAGCTTTCCTTGGAGGAAAGCCAAAAGGCAAACTCATCCCCTCCTTTTGAAGGACTGTGGGAACCACCCATATATCAACCTTAATTCAGGGCTCGGGGTTCAAACCCCAGCACTTCACACTCATTGCTGGCGTAACTTCATTCAGGCCACGGTAGTCCATGGTTAGTCTCCATTCGCCATTGGACTTTCTCACCGGCCATATAGGGCTGGTGAAGGGTGAATGAGTTTTGCTAATCACCTTCTAGCTCTCTAGTTGATGGATCAGCTGATGGATGGGGACCAGGGAGTCTCAGTTGGTGCGGTACTGCCGCCGGTGCACCGTCTTGGTAGCAGTTGGCACTCGCTGCTCTTCAACCTTCAGCAACCCCACCACTGAAGGGTCCTCTGAGAGGCTGGGTAAGGTGGACAATTGTTCAATTTCCTCCAGGGCAGCTATACCAAAGGCCCACCGGTACCCTTTTGGGTCTTTAAAGTACCCTCTCCTGAGATAATCTATGCCCAGGATGCATGGGGCGTCTGGACCAGTCACAATGGGGTGTTTATGCCAGTTCTTCCCAGTTAGGCTCACTTCAGCTTCCAATAGGGTCAGCTGTTGGGATCCCCCTGTCACTCCAGAGATACAGATGGGCTCAACCCCACTATAGTTTGATGGCATCAGGGTGCACTGTGCACCAGTATCCACCAAGGACTTATATTCTTGTGGGTCTGATGTGCCAGGCCATCGGATCCACACCGTCCAGTAAATCCAATTATCCCTTTCCTCCACCTGGCTGGAGGCAGGGCCCCTCTAATCCTGCTCAGCATCACTCACTTGTTCTATGAATGACTCTTGTTGTAGGAATGGCTCAGAGGTCCCCTCAAGAGGGACAGGCATAAGACCGGACATTCTATTCTGTCTGGGGGATTTCCGACTGGAAACTGGAGTGATGTTTTTCTTGGATGATTCCCCTTTCAGCTGCTATACTCATGCAGCTAGGGTGGAAGTGGGTTTTCCATTCCACCTCCTTATGTGCCAAAATTGAAAAAAAAAATTAAACAGTGCATAGAAACACTTGCATGAGAAAATTAAATAAGGGTCAATAATAGAAGAGTAATGATAAATATCAGTATATGGAAGAGTCTATTTGACTAAAAACAACTTTTGATTTTAGGCAATGAGAAAACCCAGCATTCTTAAGAATGAAGCTCAGACTGATGTTTCAGGTCACAAAGTGGAAACTGCCTCCTTTACTCCAAACTGGTGCGAGCATAGCTTAAACTCTGCAGTCATTGGGAGTCATTTTGTGCAAAGAAAGATACACAGTTTGATCTTTTGAAATGTTTTGGAGTAACAATAGTGCCCATAGATTGAAGCCATTAATATGGAGAAACATCGTAAGAGCTTGATAAAACCCCTGACCTAAAAAGGCATCTATGGAGAGCCCAGTGGAGGAGCCTCTCATGTCACACTATTTACATTCAAGGATGCAGTAAACAGGTATTTCCAGTAGGGACAACAAGTGGGCTAAGCTGTCCACAGGAAAAGCCAAGGTTTGAGAATACTTAAAAGTAGACTGAGTGAAACATTCAGATACGCAGTACAGCTAAAGTGTATAATTAATCATTTCCTTCTCTCATTTCTTGGGAGCTGTAAGGCACCTTCCAAAATGTAAGACTTGAAGGACAGCTTATAAAAACCATGTCTGAGGATGGAGAGAGAGTTTATCAACAGCCAGGTCAGAGGTGGATCTGGGTCTTACCAGAGACATGCCTCTGAGTTTTCATTCCTCTTGTAAACGTAGGCAGATTCCTAGGTGGTGGTTTTGATTGGCAGATGAGAATCTTTCCAAAAATAATAGAAGAAATCATTCACTTTCCTGGCTGGGGTCAGAAGGCGGGTTAAATTTGCTTTGTAGTCACAGGACAGTCCAAAACTCCCTACAGAGATCAGAGGCAGGCTCAGTATTGTGTCAACTCTGAAGTGAGAGACAAGAGGACAAGTCTCAGCAGATTGTTGTCGCACCGAGGCAGCTACCATGTGATTTCCATCCTCAGCTACCTCTCCTCTTGTGCCCTGCATTAGTTTAACAGCAATTTGAACCTGAAACAGAAGGGTCCTCAAGAACACAAGCAGATTTCAACTCAGTATTTGC
Organism: Podargus strigoides; assembly: GCA_028020825.1. NCBI lineage: Eukaryota > Metazoa > Chordata > Aves > Caprimulgiformes > Podargidae > Podargus > Podargus strigoides. The sequence goes on along the minus strand of CM051662.1, from coordinate 25,559,707 downwards.
ACTGAATAGCCCTGTTGAACTGGTCCAGGCAGCTTCTCTCACTGCTCCCAATTCCCTGTGCCCTTTGGGTACCATGTACCATTTCAGCCCAAGGGCTGTGACAGGAGTCCAAAGGCTCAAGGATCCATCCAATTCTGCTTCCCGGCTGCCATTAACATGGGATGGATTTGATCTCTTTATTGAGGCAGTGCTGGAGGGTGACAGCTTTTTACCATCCAAGCTTTACTCCTACAACTCAAAGTCTTTTAGTTTCACTATGGCATATTTTAGGAGCTGTACAACAGCAAGTCAGGGAGAAAAACTAAGGCAACCTTCTGCCAGCAGCGAATTTGTAAAACAAAGATATTTTTTATCCACAGAGAGAGACCTCTGGGCACAGGTCCATAAGCATTTCCTTGGTATCAGTGCCAGCCTAATGATCTCTCTGCCCGCATTTTCCCATCCTCGCAAACTCTCTCCTTTGTGCATTTGTGTAAACCAATGGTGAACCAGATCAGGGTGTGATCCAGTTGGAAATGGACCTTTTTTGCTCTGCTTGGGCTGTTTGAGTGTTTGGGTTTGGGTTTTTTTGCTTGGTTGGTTGGTTGGTTTTTTTCAGTGGATTGCTTTGGCTCTGTGGCCACTCAAAGAGCTGTGCAGATATAAAAAAGAGGACAACTTAAACGTAGGAAAAGGAGCCTGAAGTGGAAGGCTGCTTTAGCTGGCACTGCCACAAAATGTCTAAAGCCTTCAGGAAGCATTCATAGAATCTCTCTCTAGTATCTACCTGCTTATCTTCACAAAACCTACAGGAACATCTTATCTTTGAAAACTTCACTTCCCTGTCAAATTTGTTTGGAACTGAACAACAAGATCAAAAGTTAATAAGGAAACACAGAGAGAAACATGCACACACACACGGAAAGAAAAAATCTTGTCTTCTTAGGAAATCAACTTAAAGGAGCCTGCTACTCACATAAATTTCCTTGATGAGTTCCACACCTTCACAGGTGCTGGTACGACAGCCTTGTGAGACATAGAGTGATGAGGTAAAGCTGTGGAAGGTGGCATTGACTGTAACATTTTCTCCTGTAATGCAAACATAAAAGTAAGCAGCACCATAAGTTGCAGATAACCACTAATACACTGTATGTCTCTTCTTCTGACACAAGTCTGAGCAGTCTAGCATTCTAGGATGTCTTCTACCAAAAAGCTGCTAGAAAGTCCACCTAACCCCCACTACTAAGAATGAGACTGTAAAATTGCAGCACAGTAGTGTGGACTGCTGACTTCTGATGAGTGTTAGTACTTTCGGTACAAAGTACTTTTAGTGTTGGTCATTCTTAGACATTTTTTAAGGCTCTGTAGGAAGCAATTGAGAGACCACTTTCCAGTAAAATTCAACAAGATCTCTTCAACTAGAGGGCAGAAAGGGAATAGGTATAATTTCTTCAGTGACTCTAAACGAGGGGAAAACATATGGACTGCAGATTCTTCACACTTTAAATCATGTGATCAACAGATGAGGTCAAGAGGAAAATTATTTTCAGAAAGTAGAAGCTAATCCAGCCGGGAGAGGAAGCAAGAACATCCCTGTTACTGTACTAGATGGATCACTGGTCTTGTCTGATCCAGTTTAGCAATTTGCATGTTCCCAATCCCAACTGAACATCTCAAGAAAAGCATGCAGGAAGAGTCTGCCCGAACACCATGAAAGCAAATATGGTTCTGGCCATCTGTCAAGCACTTCTGTTTTTACAGAGGGAGGCCATTATTTCCACAAGATCTACATAAGGTGAACGGACAGGCAAGGAGCCTGTCTGAGGAGCAGTTTGCTGAGGGTCAGATGAGTAGAAAGCTGTGACAAAGTTGGACAAGAAACCATAGCAGGAGAGGAATAACCAACACCCGTTGCCTTACCTGGCTTCTGGAATTCATTTTGTACCCTTTCCAAGGCTTGCTTCACAGCTAATTTTACATTATCAGTAGTTGATGGGAAGTCCAAGTAGTTCATGAGCATCACATTGATCACATAACTGTTGTTGCTACACTCATTTGAACCAACTTGCTGCAGTAGCTGGAGTGAGAAAAACAAAGGCCAAAGGGCCAGACCCAACATCCATTGCTTCATTATTGCTCAGTTCAGACCCATTGTGTGTGTGCTCTCTCTTTTCTTTTTTCTCTTCCAACCCTCTTTCTTTCAGATACTCTACATGGTTTTATTCCTGGATAGGACGAAAGAGACCTCCACGCCATGCATTCAAAGACAGGCTGTACAATCCTTCTCTCAGGCACTTCCCTCTCCCTCTCCCTGCCTTCACCTCTGCCCTCCCCCCCAGTGTACTAGGTGGCACTTCTGTTTGTGAAAAACTGGCAACAGCAAAACTCAGAAAAGGAGAGAGGCTAAAGGTTGCTGTGAATATTTGCTCACGGAAAGGCTGAGGCTATAAAACTGAAGCATTACCTGAAACCTTGCCTGATAAGGGCACTAACTCTTCATCACAGGGATGAGTTGAGAGAAGGAAGGGGAGGGGACTAATTGACTGTAAAGATGACTCTTTAAAATGGAAATAAAATACAAAGTCCATTAAAGCCTAGAGGAAAACAGATGGTTGCTTCATGTTTGCATTGCCCTACATCTCTGGTTACATTGCCACTCCATCTCCACTGGCTGGGCTCATAAATCAAGGGTGTATTTTCTTCTGTGATAAGTTACCAGTTTCATTCCTTTAGCTTTTACCATCAAAGCACTTTTTGTGTTGGCAAGAATGTCTGACTTGCAGTCCTCTAGACTAAAGTCTTTGTTTCTACTTACAGAGTAGAGTCAGCACAAAGCTTGTCCACTTGCACTCACCAAGCACAGAGCACCAAAGTGCCTCAGGTCTGCCCCAGACACATTGTTCCCAGGCAGTATAGGTCTCATTGTCCATTCCCACCTTGACAGATGACTTCTCAAATGGGAGCCCAACATATTCATGCTTTATGTGATGCAACCTCTTGCATCACGTAAGGATTAGCAAAGCTGAAGGCCACATCTCAGACCTGTGGGAGCAAAGCTAAATTATAAATGGCATTGCTAAAAGGCACATACTTAAGGACACTGCGGTACTGTTCCCAGCTAGGGTTCTTGGACTTTCCTGAGTATTTTTCCTGAGAATGGTCTCAGGGAAGGTAGGTGGAATGAAGGGAAGACAAAAAAACCCACAAGCCTTATAGATAAGTCTGGGCAGAAAAGGCAAATTTAAATAAAGTACTGAGTGTGATTGATCTGAATTTGGGGTGTTTGTGCACACCTCCAGCAGCTTCTGTTTTTCTGAAAGTTGGACTGAGGCTGTCAGATAATAAATCAGTTTACTTTTATTACCTTCCTGAAATAATTTTAAGACAAACAAGGAAAATAATCAGCAACAGTGTAAATAACAGTACCTTTGGTATACAACAGAACTGTAATTCCAAGGTTTCTTTCAAAGCCTGTATGTAAAATGAATACAATTGTCTTATTTTGCAGAATAAAATATTTTGACAGTGTCCTTTAAAATGGAAAATTTTTCTACACGGTTGCTACAATTATTTATTTTCTCAATGTCACTGAAATATCATTGTTATGATCAACTTACGAGTTTCACAGCCATACATTATTTTTTATTTTCTCCAAAGCTGGGAACTTTAATAGTACACAAGAATCTGGGGTTCCATTAAAATAAAAAGAGATGCTGCAAGGCTCCAGAATTGCAGAAGTGGGAAATGTGAAGAAAAGACATAAAAAAAAAAAATATCTGAAGATATGTAAATAAAAAGAACAGCAGATGCATTTATGTATTTAATTCTCACTTACTTAAAAAACAGATTTCCTTGGTTTCAGTGGCCATGCCTATGTTTTTGAATAAATAAATTGCTTCCATAAAATACAGAATTTTTAATATGAAATTTGCATGAGACATTATATGTTGTAGTAGCTGATCATATTTAGCCAACATGATAAACGTAGAAAAACTTCAAACAATGTTGTTTTCAAGTTTTATCCACTATTAATTACTAAGCCTGATTCCAAATTATTTTGATTTTCTGGGACTTTAACAGCTTTTATCCTATCTTCAAAAAGATTTAGAAAATCATGTTGAAAAAAAATAAAATAGAAATGTTTCAGTTTCTTTTTTTTCCCCCACTTTTATTAGAGATTGGAATCACAAATGTGATTACAGATAGAAAAGAAAACATTACAATACTGTAATGTCTGTGTTTATTTAATGCCAGGTCTGGTCTGTATAGTACAAACATGTCTTCTTTAACCTTCAATATTACAGAGAAGACCTAGGACATGAAATCATTTTTTCTGTCTTTTAAATGATTTTTCCAATATTTCTGCTATCCAGATTTAGAAGATAGTAATTTAAAGGCTGACAAACATAGCTGTATAGTATGCACATATAGCAGCTGTATATATGTATGTAGTATACATGTATAGCAGCTATATAGCAGCTATGTTGGCTTTTCAGAACTGATCTTTATTTTTCTCATTTACTACACAAGAACATAAAGAAAGACTTTATAAATATTTTTCTTTAGGACTGAAACCATCTACTGATAAACAACAAGCCTGTAAAACAGCATGCAAATATGTGGGTCATGTGTTGCACAATCCTGATAGTACAGCATGATCCTGACCCAGTACAGATCCTGATAAAGCAGAAGTCCTCATGATATTGCTGTTCCCATGGGTTATTGAGAGTTTAGATCTGTTCTTAGAGTTCATAGCTGCTGGTACAAAACAGAGTGGAATTAGACTGCAAAGCTGTGTATTGACTGACTATTTGTGGGAGTTTGGCTTGTGAGTAATGGACATGGAGCGTTAGAGCAGGTGCACGAACAGGCTACTGTGCAGGCGCTAGTGGCCAAGATTAGGCCTCAAGGACGTACTGTCCTTGCAGAGTAGTACAAGAAACTAAGTTATATAAGATAGGGAACTAACACTTAGGCAAGGCGGAGAATATGATAATTAGAAGCTGAAGCATAGGTTAAAAGTTAATGATTGATGTAGAAGTGGTCTAATGAAAACCTAAGAAAAAGATAATAAGATATGCTTAGTCGTGATGATTTGACAAAAGAATGATATATAAGTAAATGTATCTGCGCAATAAAACGAGCTTTCTGGATAACTCACATTGAGTCGTTCCTGATTTCTCCAAGTCCCGTCTCCGCAACTATTCTTATCAGAAGTTCTCATCGAGTAAGAGGAAATCTACAAACAAGGATAAGAAATGTTGTAATTGGAATTGCATCATACTACCAGCAGCTTGAGTGGTGGCTCCCTCTTTGGGTGATATACTAACTGCTATGGTTTAGCCCTGAGTACTGGCTAACCGTAGACCACATTATACACATCTATCCTATGTGATGAGATGAAGTTATGGGATCTTAAAGTTTGTGCACACTTGATCCTGTAAATCCATATGGCAGTGGAATACTGCGCAGATATACCAGCACATCCACTGCATTCTCTGGGACATAACAGTTGCAGTAATGTGGCTTTCTGGCTTGGCTAAGTTTGTGTGGATCTAGCTAATCATGCATTGCATTTTCAGTTCTGACACTGACTTGTGCTGGATCAGAGGATTGTCTCACCTCCCCTCCCTTGGTTCTACATGCTTAAACTTCCAAAAACTTACCTAAATGTGATGCTGAAATCCAACACAAGGACAGCTTTTAAGTTACTTTTGTTAACTTGACTGAATCTTGATGACAGGTTGGATGCTGGAAATATCAGGAAAATTCTGAGGATGCAGTTCCCACAGATCTGTACAGAGACATAACACCAGTGAAAAATAAAGAGGTTCCCTCACCAAAATAAAGATAAATTAATGAATTTTCATTTCACTGCTTGGAGGTCTTTAATTGACATGACTGTTGTTCGCTTTCTTGAGCTGGGCAATAGACACCAGATGAGTATTAAATGTGCACATGATCTGTCACCTCTGCAAGCTGGTCTTTGCTGTCAACTTATATATTTCACCTTCTTTCATCGTGGGTGGTCTATCCAGGGCAGATTAAGGCTCAAATGTTGCTGACTCTACAAAAAAAAAAAATATCCACTATTCTTCAAGTTCTTTGCTTTTAAATGAAACATTTCCCGTTTACTCATCTCAGGGGATTGCCTCTGTAGCTTTAGCAGGGAAGCATTTCATTGCTCTCACTTTTGCATATCATTTATCTTGAGATGCATTGTCAGATGCATTTTCAAAGATACAAGAGGCAGAACATGGTGAAGCATCATTACTGAAAAAAACATGATCTTACCCAGACATTACAGAAACTGAAGCATGTGATTGTTACTGATGCAAAGGTCACTTCCTAACTTCTTGCATTGGTTATATGATGGGTTTTTTTCAACTTCTTTCCTCCTTCTCCTTCCTCTTCTTTTCTTAGATCTCACTTTCCACTCTCTGATTTTTTATTTAAACACTCATTATGCTCTCTGTTGCTTATCTTGGTGTTTAGTCACAGGTGCATGACTTCCCTTTTGCTGCTATCACTGTAAGTCAATTCCCTCTCTCCCAGCAATTCTCTGTGGGAATAAACATGATCATTAATCACTTTACAGTTCACAGCCTCCAAGATAATGGCACTAGCTAATAGAATGGTGGTGGTAAGTTTTCCAGCATTATTAATAGAGTAGCTGAGGTTCTTGACTTGTCTTTAATTTATGAAGTATCATCTTGACATTTCATACGAGGAGAAGATTATAACATCTCTACCTACTTTGGTCTGCATCTTAATAATAATTTCTGCACCAGACATGCTAAAAAAATTTTTGGTCAATTTGATGCTGGTGAGATTACAGTATTAAATTACATGTGTCCTCCTACACAATTAACTCTAGTGAACACTAGATATGAATGGAGATTCCTACTGCTCTGAATAGGTTTTAGACCACTCTTGTACAAAGAGAGTCCACACCAATTGCCGTAATGCCAAATTCTAGCATTTTGCCCCCTACTTATACTGCTTACACTCTCTACAAGTCAGGAGATAGCTTTATTGTTACTCTGTGTTCAATCCAGGGTCCACCTGTTGAGTTGTGCAATTTATAATTAGCAACTTTCGGATGGCAAGGATCCCAGCTGCCTGGCCTCTTTCCCCTCTAATTCCAAAACACCAGCTCCACTATCCCAGCATCGGAGCAGCCAGTTGATAATCTTCTCCCCTGGAAGGTGGCTGAAAACCTTCCCATATCTCGCAACTCACTCAGGGATAGAGATCGGGTGATCACCTCTGGCTCTTCCTCCTGTTCTTGTGGTGGGCCTGGCTCATCTCCATCCCTCACTGTGCGAGCTGATTTTTTGGTATATTTCGTTTTCTGTATAGGGGCGACTGATACTGGCACTGGCTGTCCCTCTGGCCCAGCTGCCATACTAGTTGGTTCGTTTTCAGGTCCTGAGACCCTTTCCTCCCCTTGAGGGCACTGAGTAGTGTTAAGGAGGACACGGTAGGCATGGGCAAGTCCCCAACACACTGCAGTGAGTTGTGTCTTCCCGGGTTTGTCAGATTGGCAACACACCTTTTCTAAATGCTCCACCAGTTTATCAGGACTCTGCACTTGTTCGGGGGTGAAATTCCAAAGCACTGGGGGTGACCACTGACCTAGGCACTTGCCCCTTTTTTTCCCACACACCTTGCCACTCATAACTATCTGGCCTCAGGGCAGGTCTCCGGATGATACTATTATTGGAGAAGGACCGTATAACCCAAAACAGGATTTGGCAGATGTTCAGAAAATACAGCACCGTGAGCATGCTGGCCTGGATGCACCAAGAATAGCCAAAACTCTCAACAACTGGGCAGGTCTCTTCCCCTGGCTCACCCATAGATGGAGGGAGACCACTAACAAATGCCCAGGCCGCATACAGGTACCGGCTCACCCCCACAAGCAGTGATGCACCATATCATAAGTAGTCAGTATCCAGTACAGCAAAGCAAGACTCCCACCACACTTCCCACCAACAACAAACACCAGCACTGGGAACACACAATGGATATAAGGGTTAATACAGCCCCACCACGCAAGCAAATCGGCCAGCATTGTAAACATACCTTATTCAAACAATACAAATATATAAACAGAAAATTGCGCCTAACCGATTGTTTTCACACACTCAGGTCAGGTTTTTTGTCCTTATCTCAACTCTCTCGGGCCCCACGTTGGGCGCCAAAAAGGCTGTGGTGGTTTAGACCCTGCCGGGACCCGAGACCACGCTGCCGCTGCCCCTCCCCCAGCCTCGGACGGGGACGGGACAGGGAGTAAAATACAAACCCCGGGGTGGAGATAAAGAAGATTTAATACAACAGGGTAACAACAACAATCCAAACAACAACAATAACAACAGTTACAGTGATAACAATGTACAGAACAAGAGCTGTACCGCCCGGACACAGCACGAGGGCCAGACCTGGGCAAAAGCTGCTCCTGCACTCCTGTGCCTGGGCATCTGGACATGACATCAGCATGGGATGGAATAACCCGGCTGTAGCTCCCTCCCAACTGCTGGGGAAAATTAGCTCCATTCTAGCTGAACCAGGACACCTGGATAACTTGGACTGTAAGAAGATTGTAACATGGAGTTCAGACCCTCTTGTGCAGGATGCATTTCGAAATAACGATCAGAGTACCAAACTCAGCTGCTTGTACCACCTGTTCACTTCATGTACTTTAGCTGCTGGTACCACCTGTTTGTTCTGTGTGCTTTCTGTGACTACTGAAGTAAAACACAGTCACTCCCTCACAGAATCACAGAATCACAGAATGTTAGGGACTGGAAGGGACCTCAAAAGATCATCTAGTCCAATCCCCCTGCCAGAGCAGGAACACCTAGGTCAGGTCACACAGGAACATGTCCAGGCGGGTTTTGAATGTCTCCAGAGAAGGAGACTCCACAACCTCTCTGGGCAGCCTGTTCCAGTGTTCTGTTACCCTCACTGTGAAGAAATTCTTCCTCACATTTATGCGGAACTGCCTATGTTCCAGCTTACACCCATTGCCCCTTGTCCTATCATTGGATGTCACTGAGAAGAGCCTGGCTCCGTCCTCATGACACTCACCCTTTACATATTTATAAACATTAATGAGGTCACCCCTCAGTCTCCTCTTCTCCAAGCTAAAGAGACCCAGCTCCCTCAGCCTTTCCTCATAAGGGAGATGTTCCACTCCCTTAATCATCCTTGTGGCTCTGCGCTGGACTCTCTCAAGTAGTTCCCTGTCCTTCTTGAACTGGGGGGCCCAGAACTGGACACAATACTCCAGATGTGGCCTCACCAAGGCAGAATAGAGGGGAAGGAGAACCTCTCTTGACCTACTAACCACCCCCTTTCTAATACACCCCAGCATGCCATTGGCCTTCTTGGCCACAAGGGCACATTGCTGGCTCATGGTCATCCTCCTGTCCACCAGGACCCCCAGGTCCCTTTCCCCTACACTGCTCTCCAGCAGGTCAGCCCCCAACCTGTACTGGTACATGGGGTTGTTCTTCCCCAGATGCAAAACTCTACACTTGCCCTTGTTGAAATTCATTAAGTTTTTCCCCGCCCAACTCTCCAGCCTATCAAGGTCTCATTGTATGGCAGCACAACCCTCTGGTGTGTCAGCCATTCCTCCTAGTTTGGTGTCATCAGCAAACTTGCTGAGGATACATTCAGTACCCTCATCCAGGTCGTTGATGAAGATATTGAACAACACCGGTCCCAGTACCGACCCCTGAGGGACTCCACTAGTCACAGGCCTCCAACTAGACTCCGTCCCATTAACCACAGCTCTCTGGCTTCTTTCCTTCAGCCAGTTCACAATCCACCTCACTACCTGATCACCAAGCCCATACTTTATCAGCTTATCTACAAGGATGCTGTGGGAGACAGTGTCAAATGCTTTACTGAAATCAAGATAAACCACATCTACTGCTCTACCATCATCTATCCACCTAGTTATTTCCTCATAGAAGGCAATGAGGTTGGTCAAACATGACTTACCCTTGGTAAAACCATGTTGACTGCTCTTAATGACCCCCTCATCCTTGATGTGCCTAGAGATAGTGCCAAGAACAAGCTGTTCCATCACCTTTCCAGGGATGGAGGTGAGGCTGACAGGTCTATAGTTACCTGGGTCCTCCTTCTTGCCCTTCTTATAGATTGGAGTGACATTTGCTATCCTCCAGTCCTCAGGCACCTCTCCTGTTGCCCATGACTTACCAAAGATGATGGAGAGTGGCCTAGCAATGACCTCTGCCAGCTCCCTCAGCACCCTTGGGTGCATTCCATCTGGTCCCATTGATTTATGGATATCCAGATTGCTCAACTGATCCCTAACCCAATCCTCATCTACCAAGGCAAACTCCTCCTTTATCCTGACTTCTTCTGGGGCTACAGGGATCAGGGGCTCCTGGGGAAAGCCTGCAGGAGGAAAGACAGAGGCAAAGAAGGCATTCAGCACCTCTGCCTTCTTTATATCCTCTGTCTCTAGGGCACCCACCTCATTCATCAGTGGGCCTATATTGCCTCTAGTGTTTGTTTTATTAGCTATGTATTTGAAAAAGCCTTTCTATTATCCTTGACCTGGCTTGCAAGGTTAAGTTCTAAGGAGGCCTTAGCTTTCCTAATTGCCTCTCTACATCCTCTGACAACTGTCCTATATTCCTCCCAAGTGACTAGCCACTCTTTCCATGATCCATAAATTCTTTTTTTCCACCTGAGTTTGCCCAGCAGTTCCTTGTTTATCCATGCTGGTCTCCTAGCTCCCTTACTTGATTTCATACCCATTGGGACGCTCTGATCCTGAGCTTGCAAGAAGTGGTCCTTGAATGTTGACCAACTATCTTGAGCCCCTTTACCATCTAGCACCCTGTCCCATGGGACTTCCCTTAACAATTAGACAATATCCAATTAAACCAGAAGCAAAGCAAGGAATTAAAAAGCTGATTGATAATTTTTTGAAATATAACATTTTAGAAGAGTGTGAGTCAGAGTATAATACCCCTATCCTACCAATACGGAAGCCCTCAGGTGATTTTAGATTGGTGCAGGATCTGCGACCTGTAAATCAGATCGTAAAAGATATCCATCCAGTAGTGGCAAATCCGTATACATTATTAACTGCCCTCAGAGAGACATATCAGTGGTTTACAGTGCTTGATTTGAAAGATGCTTTCTTTTGCATACCCCTGGACCAGGAAAGCTGTAACTTATTTGCTTTTGAGTGGGAAGACCCACAGACAGGGCGCAAAACACAATTAACATGGACATGGCTACCCCAAGGATTTAAAAACAGCCCAACGATCTTCGGTAACCAGCTGGCAAAAGAATTGGAAATTTGGACAAAGGAAAAGACAACGACGCCACGACCAGATCACCTTCTCCTACAGTATGTGGATGATATTCTAATAGCTACCGAAGAGAAGCCTGCTTGTATCCAGGTAACCATTGAACTTTTAAATCTCCTGGGACTTAATGGGTATAAGGTGTCTAAAAAGAAAGCCCAAATAGCAAGTCAAACAGTAATATAGTTGGGCTTTGAGATTTCAAAGGGGCAGAGAAAGCTGGGAACTGACCGAAAGGAAGCAATTTGTGCTATTCCTGAACCTCGGAGTATGCATGAATTAAGAGCGTTTCTGGGAATGACCGGGTGGTGTCGTTTTTGGATTATGAACCATGGGCTGATAGCCAAACCACTCTACGAGGCCCAGAAATCTATCCCTCTTGTGTGGGGTTACCAGCAACAACAGGCCTTTCAAGACCTTAAGCAAGCTTTAATGTCAGCACCAGCTCTAGGACTGCCTGACCTAACCAAAAACTTTCAGTTGTTTGTCCATGAGAGGCAACACCTTGCTCTGGGAGTCCTGACCCAAAGGATGGGAAGCTGGAAAAGGCCGGTGGGATACTTTTCCAAACAACTGGACACAGTGAGTAAGGGATGGCCTGCCTGCTTGAGAGCAGTAGCAGCAACAGTAATACTGATACAAGAAGCTCGCAAGCTCACTCTGGGGAGAGTCATGACAGTTTATGTCCCACACGTGGTTATTACAGTGCAGGAGCAAAAAGGAGGGCATTGGCTCTCCCCTAGCAGAATGATGAAATACCAAGTAATCCTTACCCAACAGGATGATGTGGTCTTAAAACCAACTAACCTTGTGAATCCTGCAGTTTTCTTAAGTGCTTCACAGGAAGAAGAGAGACCAGAGCACGACTACTTAATGACTATTGAGCACACATACTCCAGCCGAGAAGACCTGAAGGATGTCCCATTCAAAGACCCCGAGTGGGAGCTGTTCACAGATGGCAGTAGCTTTGTGCAGAATGGAACTCGATATGCTGGATATGCGGTAACAACTGAAAATTCTGTGATAGAAGCAAATGCATTACCCAACACGACATCAGCTCAGAAAGCAGAACTGATTGCCTTAATAAGGGCTCTGGAATTAAGTAAAGGAAAAAAAAAGTAAACATATGGACAGACTCAAAATATGCTTTTGGAGTAGTCCATGCCCATGGAGCCCTGTGGAAAGAAAGAGGACTATTGTCCTCCCAGGGGGCAAATATTAAGCATCAAAAAGAAGTCTTACAATTATTGTTGGCAGTCCAAGAACCGGCCCAAGTAACAATCATGCACTGTAAAGCACATCAAACTGGAAATACAAAAATAGCTGAAGGAAACAGATTGGCTGATCAAGCTGCTAAGAAGGCAGCCCAAAAACGAGTACTAGAAATGGCATTAATTCCCACTAGGACTGTAACACTCCCTAAAGAACTTCCAAAGTATTCAAAAGAAGATGAGAAATTGGCTCAACTGGTAAATGCAAAGAAAAATCCAGAAGGATGGTGGACAACTTTTGAAGGTCAAGTTGTAGTACCCCCATTAATTATGAAAGAAATTCTACAGATAAAACATCAGGAATGCCACTGGGGCGTGGAAGCCTTGGTGACATTCCTGAAAAGGCATGTAATATCAGTAAAGATGTTAGAAATGGCTAAATCACTTACTGTTAAGTGTGAAGTATGCCTAAAGAATAATCCAGTCATACAGAGGAAGGTTCAAATGGGTAAGTTAAAAACTGGGATGGAACCTGGTGATTACTGGCAGATTGATTTTACTGAATTACCCAGATGCAGAGGGTATCGGTATATTCAGGTCGGGGTTGATACCTTTTCTGGATGGCCGGAGGCCTTTCCCTGTCGTACAAATCAAGCTAAAGAAACAGTCAAGTGGCTTTTACAAGAAATAATTCCAAGGTTTGGGGTGCCCCTCGGGATATCATCAGATAGGTGCCCACATTTTGTAGCAACTGTAATACAGGACATAAGTAAAACTCTGGGAATAACCTGGGATTTACATGCCTCTTGGAGGCCTCAGTCTAGTGGAAAAGTAGAAAGAATGAATCAAACGTTAAAAAGACAAATTAGCAAAATTTGTCAGGAGGCTAATTTGAAATGGCCTCAAGCACTCCCATTGGCATTATTGCGTATTCGAATACAGCCAAGAAGTGGGATGTCAGTCAGCCCCTATGAACTAATGTATGGAAAACCATATGAAATGCCTGAACCCAATCCAAGTATGCATATAAAAGGAAAACAGGATGTGTATAATTATTTGCTTTCTCTTGGAAAAACTCTAGCTAAACTCTGGAGCACAGTGGTGTGGAATCGACCCTTGACTTTGGAGAATCCTGTCCATAACTTCCAGCCTGGAGACTATGTCTACATAAAGACCTGGACATCAGAGCCTCTACAAGAGAACTGGAAGGGACCTTATCAAGTGCTGCTAACTACGTTCACTGCAATCAAGACTGCTGAATCTGACGCTTGGATCCATTATACCAGAGTGAAGAAAGCACCATCCTCAAACTGGAGAGTGATTGGAGATCCAGAGACGTTAAAACTGACATTGAAACATGATTAATTATAAATAAGTGAAAGTATTGAGTATGATTATCAATACTTTCAAAGGGGGGAAATGTTACCAATCTGATCAGATTCTGATAATTTTGATGATTTTATGATTTTAGTTTAGCTAAAATCAAGTTAGGCCTAATCGAATCATATGAGGGAGTAACTGTGTTTTGTTTTAGTAACCACAGAAAGCACACAGAACAAACAGGGGGTACCAGCAGCTAAAGTACATGAAGTGAACAGGGGGTACAAGCAGCTGAGGCCCAGCATTGTCTGTAACTAGAAACCATGTAGTCAAGAAAGTAAAATATTATGTTTAAGCAACCACCGTGGAAACAATACAGTAATTAATCATATAGTGGCTAAAGTCACAGTGACCAGTTATGCTGCTTAAAGATCCCCTTATCCCCCTCCCCATCCTAATCTGAATATTAGAGGGTACAATCAATAGCGCGACTATGGTGTGACTATAGGTGACCAATGATTGTTATTAGAAATGAATATACATGAAGTGATGTAATCCGACAGATCCTTAGGGGCCAATCAAGGTAAAGGTTAATTTTAATGAGCAATTGAAAGTGAGCAGTATATGCAGTTTTATGTTAAATAGCTTATACAATGGAACTCAAATATATAAAAACCCTGCTAAAGGTGATGTAACCCACGATATGCTGGGTGGAGTTATCCCCCGTATCCTCTGCGCGTCAATAAAGAAGTGTCTGCTTATCTACATCACATAGGTGTTGATAAGTTCTTTGTCCTGTTTGGTGACAATACCTTTCAGGGAAGTCAATGCATATAAATTATTTCCCAAGTATTTCTTACTTTGTCTTTGTTAATACTTCTGTTTAGAAACTTCTTTATGACTTCAGAATTGTTCAAGCTCCTTCTCCTTATTATTGAATTAACAAAAAAATGTAAAGTTAACTTTGTATCTCTGCCCATTTTTCATCCCAATATAGTTGTAAAAATGCATCTCATTCTGCTTTAATAGAAACTGTCAGCTTGAAGGTTTTTGGACTGCCTAATTTAAAAAATCCATTTTTGCTAAAGCACACGTTATACTGCATGGGATAACTGTTTTCCCCATATATGTATAAAAAGAAGTGAATACCCAAAGTGACAGCAAAATCAGGTTATGTCTCAACTATGCATATGTTCCTGTAAATTAATGGTTAATAATTTGGTTCCTGAAAAAAAATTGGGAAGCTAGATAAATTTAGTAGTTTATAGAACTGGGATCTCAGTGTTGCTAGATCACAAGTTAAGCAGTTTGAAAAAAAAAGAGATTTCTTTGGGTTTTCCCTCTGCATTAACTTTATTTCAGACAGAATGTCTCTTCTCAGACACAACATGGTGAGGCAAGAATAGGATTTAGGAGTTGTATGGTTTTGCTTAATCTTTTAGCTAGCTTTTACTCAATTGTGATGGTTTTTTTCCTGTCCTCATTTTTCCGCTTCAAGTTTTAACTGACTCAGTATAGGGTTTTTTTTGATGCTGCTTTCCTTCCTTCTCTCACAGGCAGGGTACACGTATGTTTTTATCTCAGTTCCTTCTGCAGCTCCCATTTACTCCTTTGAATTTTCACATGTCTTC
Organism: Podargus strigoides; assembly: GCA_028020825.1. Taxonomy (NCBI): domain Eukaryota; kingdom Metazoa; phylum Chordata; class Aves; order Caprimulgiformes; family Podargidae; genus Podargus; species Podargus strigoides. The sequence continues at coordinate 25,544,209 of CM051662.1, read as the reverse complement.
TAAGATTACCACTGATGTCTTAAAACAGCAGAGCTTCCTGACTCTGACTCTCAGTCTCACTTACTGTAATTTCCCCATATCCCTGATTTCTTTTCTTAATTATTAATGTCTTAGTACATCATTGTATTCTCCAAATCCATCCTTTGTACCACCAGGCTCAAATACCTCTGAGTGACTTTATAAACACTTCTAAGTCTTTCATGCCCTGGACTGATTTTCTGTCTTCTATTGCTGCAGAAAAAAATTGTTCCATCACAAAATCACAGAATGTTAGGGATTGGAAGGGACCTCAAAAGATCATCCAGTCCAATCCTCCTGCCAGAGCAGGAACACCTAGGTCAGGTCACACAGGAACATGTCCAGGCGGGTTTTGAATGTCTCCAGAGAAGGAGACCCCACAACCTCTCTGGGCAGCCTGTTCCAGTGTTCTGTTACACTCACTGTGAAGAAGTTCTTCCTCACATTTATGTGGAACCTCCTATGTTCCAGCTTGCATCCGTTGCCCCTTGACCTATCATTGGATGTCACTGAGAAGAGCCTGGCTCCATCCTCATGACACTCACCCTTTACATATTTATAAACATTAATGAGGTCACCCCTCAGTCTCCTCTTCTCCAAGCTAAAGAGACCCAGCTCCCTCAGCCTTTCCTCATAAGGGAGATGTTCCACTCCCTTCATCATCTTTGTGGCTCTGCGCTGGACTCTCTCAAGCAGTTCCCTGTCCTTCTTGAACTGGGGGGCCCAGAACTGGACACAATACTCCAGATGTGGCCTCACCAAGGCAGAATAGAGGGGAAGGAGAACCTCTCCTGACCTACTAACCACCCCCTTTCTAATACACCCCAGGATGCCATTGGCCTTCTTGGCCACAAGGGCACATTGCTGGCTCATGGTCATCCTCCTGTCCACCAGGACCCCCAGGTCCCTTTCCCCTACACTGCTCTCCAGCAGGTCAGCCCCCAACCTGTACTGGTACATGGGGTTGTTCTTCCCCAGATGCAAAACTCTACACTTGCCCTTGTTGAATTTCATTAAGTTTCTCCCCGCCCAACTCTCCAGCCTATCAAGGTCTCATTGTATGGCAGCACAACCCTCTGGTGTGTCAGCCATTCCTCCTAGTTTGGTGTCATCAGCAAACTTGCTGAGGATACATTCTGTACCCTCATCCAAGTCAATGATGAAGATATTAAACAACACCGGTCCCAGTACCGACCCCTGAGGGACTCCACTAGTCACAGGCCTCCAACTAGACTCTGTCCCATTAACCACAGCTCTCTGGCTTCTTCCCTTCAGCCAGTTCATAATCCACCTCACTACCTGATCACTAAACCCATACTTTATCAGCTTATCTACAAGGATGCTGTGGGAGACAGTGTCAAATGCTTTACTGAAATCAAGATAAACCACATCTACCGCTCTACCATCATCTATCCACCTAGTTATTTCCTCATAGAAGGCTATAAGGTTGGTCAAACATGACTTACCCTTGGTAAAACCACGTTGACTGCTCTTAATGACCCCCTCATCCTTGATGTGCCTAGAGATAGTGCCAAGAACAAGCTGTTCCATCACCTTTCCAGGGATGGAGGTGAGGCTGACAGGTCTATAGTTACCTGGGTCCTCCTTCTTGCCCTTCTTATAGATTGGAGTGACATTTGCTATCCTCCAGTCCTCAGGCACCTCTCCTGTTGCCCATGACTTACCAAAGATGATGGAGAATGGCCTAGCAATGACCTGCCAGCTCCCTCAGCACCCTTGGGTGCATTCCATCTGGTCCCATTGATTTATGGATATCCAGATTGCTCAACTGATCCCTAACCCAATCCTCATCTACCAAGGCAAACTCCTCCTTTATCCTGACTTCTTCTGGGGCTACAGGGATCAGGGGCTCCTGGGGAAAGCCTGCAGGAGGAAAGACAGAGGCAAAGAAGGCATTCTAAGTTCTAAGGAGGCCTTAGCTTTCCTAATTGCCTTTCTACATCCTCTGACAACTGTCCTATATTCCTCCCAAGTGACTAGCCCCTCTTTCCATGATCCATAAATTCTTTTTTTCCACCTAAGTTTGCCCAGCAGTTCCTTGTTTAACCATGCTGGTCTCCTAGCTCCCTTACTTGATTTCATACCCATTGGGACGCTCTGATCCTGAGCTTGCAAGAAGAGGTCCTTGAATGTTGACCAACTATCTTGAGCCCCTTTACCATCTAGCACCCTGTCCCATGGGGAGTTCCCTTAACAATTGATTAAGGAGGCTAAAGTTGGCCCTGCGGAAGTCCAGGGTTCTGGTCTTGCTAGGTACTCTATTCCTCCCACACAGGATCCTAAACTCCACCATCTCGTGATCACTGCAGCCAAGGCTGCCATCGACCATCACTGCTTAAACAAGACCCTCCTTGTTGGTGAGTCCAAGATCCAGCAGCGCTCCTCTCCTAGTCGGCTTATCCACCATTTGCATTAAGTAGTTATCATCAATGCACTGGAGGAACCTCCTAGACTGTGAATGGCTGGCTGTGTAAGTCTTCCAGCAGATATCGGGGTAGTTAAAATCCCCCATGAGGACCAAGGCCTGTAGTTGTGAGGCTGCTTTCAGCTGCCTGTAGAAAGCCTCATCAACTCCCTCGTCCTGATCAGGAGGTCTGTAATAGACCCCCACAACTGTATCGCCCCTGCCTGCCTGCCCCTTAATTCTTACCCACAGACTTTCAACTTGCCCCTCATCAGCCCCTGGAGAAAACTCAATACATTCAAGTTGCTCCCTCACATAAAGAGCAACTCCACCACCTCGCTTCACTGACCGATCTTTCCTAAAAATGACATAGCCATCCATGACCACATTCCAGTCATGTGAGCTGTCCCACCATGTCTCTGTAATTGCCACCAGGTCATAGCCTTTAGACCGCACACAGACCTCTAACTCCCCCTGTTTATTCCCCATACTGCATGCATTGGTGTACAGGCATTTCAGAAAGCAAGCAGAGCGCACTGGTGGGACCCCTGGGAGGCAGGAGGCCTTGTGGTCAGGGCCTAAACCTCTATCCCTTCTCTTCAATGATCGAAAATCCTCCTTAGACCACCTTCCTTCAGGCCCTAGCATATTGCTCTTGGGCTTGTCCCTAACAGACTCAGTTCTCTCCCCTTCCCCCTTCACATCTAGTTTAAAGCCCTCTCAATGAGCCCTGCTAACTCCTGCCCCAAAAGCCTTCTCCCCCTCTGGGACAAATGCATTCCACCTGTCACCAGGCCAGGTGTCTCATATAGCAGCCCATGATCAAAGAACCCAAAGCCCTGCCTTTGACACCAGTTATGTAGCCATTCATTAATCTGTGAACTCTTCCTGCTTATCTCTCACCCATTCTTGCAGGAGGTATGGAGGCAAGCACTACTTGCACTCCAGACCCCTTAACCAGCTGTCCCAGGGCCCTGAAGTCACTCTTCATTGCCCTTACACTTCTTGTAATCATTTCATCCCTGCTAACCTGAAAAACCAGCAGTGGGTAGTAATCGGAGGGCTTTACAAGATCAGGGAGTTTCCTTTTAATGTCTCTAATCCGAACCCCAGGGAGGCAGCAGACTTCCCTGTGGGATGGGTCCGGTCAACAGATGGGCCCTTCTGTTCCCCTCAGAAGGGAGTCGCCCACCACAATTACCCTCCTTTTCTTCTTAATTGAAGAAGTCCTAAGGCATCGGGGTGACTGACAAGCCCTAGGTGATTCAGGGGACTGATCTACCCCTCCAACTTCATTTACCTCTCCCTGAAGTTCCAAGGCGTGGTACCTGTTGCTCAAGGGCAACTGGGAGGGTGAAGGGGGTTGGGAGGGTTTTTGCTTGCCTCTCCGCGGACGGACCACCCTCCATTCCTCCCTGTCTCCTGAACCCTCTGCTTCTGTCTGATGACAGGAGGGGAGGGAATCCATCACTTGCCCACCCTTTTCTGACTGCCCTTGCCTCAGGGTGAAGCTCCACCAATCTATTTCTCTTTCACAGTCTCTAATAGTTCTAAGTCTTTCTACCTCCTCCATCAGTTCAACCACCTGCCTGAGCAGACCATTTATCTGCTCGCACCGCACACACGCGGTGTCACTGGCTCCCTCCGGTACCAGTGCCCGGCTCAGGCATTCGCTGCAGCCACAAACCTGCACAGCTGCATGTCTGCTCGGAGGATCCCTCTGAGTCCCCATATTCTTTTTCCCAAGGGTTTTTGGGCGCGTTGCAACCATGTTCAATGCGGTCTAAGGTCTATCTAGCTAGTCCTCTCCTCACACCGCTCTCCGCGCGCTGTTCTCCTCACGCTTGCCTCTTCAGAGACAGCCGCCGCTCTCTGCTCCGCGTGCCGCTTGCTCTGAGGGAGCTGCCGAAATGGCCGCTTTTAAAGTTTGCCGCGGCTCTCAGTCACGCCCCCTGCCACGTCAGCCTTTCGGTATCTCTCGATTTTTTCTCAGGATTCCCTCTCAGACTCGGGTTTCCTTGCTCTGCCCCGGCTTCACCGTCTCCGGCAAGCCCGGCTCCTTCTCAAAGCCTCAGCAAAAGCCAACAGCAAAAGCGAACAGCACTCGCCGCAGCCGCCCCACCGCTCCCACAGCCGCCGCTCTCTGCTCCGCGTGCCGCTTGCTCTCCATACTGCCTTACAAACACTCTTGTGTGCTTTAAACAGCCCATCTGCATTTTGCCTGATTTAGGAGAATGTGAGAAGTTAGCAATTTTGTGACAATATCTGTGTTCCCATGTGTCAGGTACGTGAATGCACTAGAAGCTGGAATTACACACTTCTCCGAAAAACTGAAGTTCAAGGAGATTTTAAGAACTCCGGACCAACTTAAAAAAACTGTGAAAGATCCAAACCGGAAAAGCCATGGTAAGGGGGAGTGTGAGGGTGTCCTGTCCCCTGCAAGCATGTTGCTTTTTCCAGGAAATCAGACCTACCCCTTAGTTACATTTTAGGGATAGTCTTTCCAGAGAAATAGTGGAGAAATGCAGATATACCATCTCACATGGATGCAAACATAAAATGGCACAAAGCTCCTAGATTCCTTTCTCCATCCCCATAAAATATGAGGGAACATCCTGGTTCCAGAGAGCTTTTGGGGTGAGTTATCCCATCCAGGCACAAGCTCTGTTTTGTGAAAGATTCAGAAAACCAGGAATCACAACTCCTCCTAAGAAGGGCCTTAGATACTACAAGAATGCTTAGCTCTCTACCATTCCTGTGTTTGCAGCCCTGGTACACATATAGGCCTCATTTTGTGCCATCAAGGGGCACTTCTGCTGGAAGTGATCCATCTATATTAGAAAAATGGATGAGTAAATACCTCATCTTCTCTTAAGACTAAGCACCAGGCATCAGCAGGCCAAGTGAGTGCGAGAGGAATAAGTAAGCCAATGAAACCATTAATGAATGCCATTTAACTTAGAAATGTTCATATTCAGTAGCCCATATTGTATCAGAACTGCTAATGCTTATTTGAGTGAGATAATGGTAGTGCTCTGGTGCAATCAGACAGAAAATGGTGCAGGTGTTGAGGCACTTTTTACCTCGAATATCCCGGTCTTACTGTGGAGAGACTGTAGCTCTGTGACTGGGTCCCAGCACAGCACAAGTAATGTGCCTTAGTGTGACATTGCTCTAATGCCTGCTACTCATGCATGGGGGAGCAGGCAAATGTCCCCTTCTTGTCTGTACTTTTCACCAATCTGTCTCCATTTTTGCCCAATCTGCAGTGATCATCATGTGTGGCTCTCCAGCTGATGTCGGCACAGTCCTAGGGGCGGAGGAAGTGAATAAGGACATTGTTATCCTCCTGATAGATCTCTTCAAGTAAAGTATCACCTTTGCTTTTCCTCTCTTCTTTGCAGTTTGGTGAAGGATGGAGATAACGGAAATAGTCTGAGTGGAACCGTTTTGTTGAAGATATGCACTCTCACAAAATGTTTTCCATCACTATCTTGTCTCATGTCTTGCCATTTATCTAAGCTGCTTAGTGTTTAATTTGTGGCACATCCTCTACAACATCTCCTTCAGTTCACATAATATTTTTCTAAGGCAGTCACAGAGCAGGTAGAGTTAACACCATCCTATGGACTCCTCAGTGTGGGAAGCCACAAGAGAACCAGAGTCCAAAGTCAGAATGGTCATGAGCTACTCATATGAGATATCGTATAGTTTTCATACACTCTGCCCACCCAAACAATTATGTAAATGTGGCTTACAGTATATTTTTCTAGCTCCATTTATTCAATTTTTAAATTGAGTGGTACAAATGTCTCTTCTACTTTATGACTTCCATTTTATAACCATCTCTTCAACATCTTTATAACACATAAATCTAACTTTTCAGAGGCATTTCTTAATATACAACCTAAGTTTTCTGTTGTTCAATTTCATCTTTATATTGCTAATTATAAAAACTTTATAGATGAGGACTGATATAAACTGGCCTTATCAATGGAAGCCTCAAAAACTTTGTCTGTAAAGGAGGACTGAGAGCTGATTTCTGGCCCTAAGACTGTGACACGGCACAGCTCACATATGTATGGCTAAGTGTAGATGCCCAAACTGCTTTTTGGGTATGGCTGCAGTCACCGTAGCAAGTCACAGTCTGGGAGAATGCTAGTCGGCCTAGGCCAAAGCCATGCTTGGGACTCTGCTGGCAGCTTAATGGTATGGATGATCACAAGGCAAATGCATGTGCCCATGTCTCAATCTTACTTATTTCACTGTTGATGTAGCAAAAGAATCCATGAACTTCCCAGGCTTGTGGGACTTCCCAGCCCTAGTGTCCAAAGCTGACTTTGACAGGGCAGGGCTGAGGCACTTTGGATTAATGACTTGAGTCATTTAACTTTTGGGTCCAACCTGGAGCCTGTGGTTCAAGGTCTAACAGAATCTTCTCTCTTCCGTACACTTTCAAGTTCACCATATACATTTTTCAGAAGTGCCTCTAAGGGCTTTAAACTTTTCACCACTTTATCCAGGCACTAGGAATTCTCATATGCTTTTCCTGAGGCAACTGGCCACAATCCCTGTTTCTTTGCAAAGGCACGATGGGTACTACCTACATGACTGTTTTTACTTACTGGCATTGCATGTATAATTGTTGACTCACAACAGGTGAGGACGATTAGGGGCTTATCTGCTGTGGTATGCATCCTTCCAATATACTCAGTTGCCTCAGCCCATTTTATATGCTGCCCTCCTTGAATTTGCTATGTACTCCTGATTTTGTTGAATACCTCAAATCATGTTGTTCTTCTTAAAACAGAAAGAAAACACAGACGTGTTAGATCCAAACTCAAACTGTAGAAGAAGTAAGTAGGCAAGGGACAGAAGGTCCCATGCTTCTCCAGGAGTCAAGTCCCTCAGACAAAGTGATGGATTTAAATTTTCTTCAGCTCTGAGCCCTCTGGCAGCCAGGACACAAACACAGTGTCTAAGCCTCCCTCAGATGGGGTGCTGTAGGATTATCCAGTCTGGTGGTGTCTAATGAAGTTTCCTTTTCATCTGGTTAGTTCAGTCCAAGCCTGAATAAAAAGCACTTGGAGATTCTTCAGGGTAAAAAGTGCAATGTAAAAGTCAGAAGGCTCAGAGAAAAGCAGGGACAGGGCTCTGGTGTCAGGATCCCATGTGATGGCTGTGGAGTAGAGCCTGTGGTCTCCAAAAATTCTTAATATAGTACTAACTGAAAAAGTAAAAGTATGATCAAACATGAATAATGAGAGAAGGCTCATGCAGTTATTTTTTTTTAATCAATCAAGCCATAGCAATGACAGATGCTGCCACTTGACACTAATATCTATTGCTAAATTCCTCTCTAACATGTGAATCCAGTGGTTGGCAGTCTGTGAAGCACTTCCAGATGGCCTGTCAGGGTGATGAAACCAAAGATAGTTGAAAGCTACAACCTTTTCTACTTATTTTAGTATAGTTTTCAAGTTCACGTAGTTTCCTCTGATTTTCCTAGCCCACTGAATTAAATAAATCAATAAGCTGCTCTCTGCACCTCTCCGATTGTTTCATGCTCTCCCTCTAAATGCTTTTAGTGCAAATCCTGCTGTGATCAATTCTAGCAGGAACATGCAAAAGAGTGTAGAAGAGGTCAGAAACATGCACAATAACACAAAGAAACTACAGATTGCAGTATTGTGGATTCCAAGAAGAGAATCAGTTTTAATAAATATGAAGTCCTGCTTGAAATGAGAGGAAATGAACAGAACAGAAACCAGTTGCAATAATAACAATAATTCACTGCAACCTGAGTTTCAGATTTGCAGATCTCTTTGATCTCACCTTTTAATGGAGCTAAGCACAGAAACTGGCATCAGGGAATGAACACCATAAAGAGTTTTGTCCATGATAAAATTTTATTTTTAGAACTACTGTTTTAACCTGTTAAATAACAGTGCCACTGAAGAGAGGAGAGTGATTCTGTCATGGTTACCGCTGCCCCTGTTGCCGATTGTTCATGGGGTTCTTGTCCTTTGCTTTGCAGTAACTCGTACTTCAGGAAGAACAGCTCAGCCCGTTACATGCAGAATGTACTTGTCCTGACTCTGCCACCAGCTAATTACAGCTTCAATACCATACAGACTGAGGATGCCTCCCTGGTAACCACACTATATCTGATTATTGCATTCAGTTCATTCATGTACATGCACTAGGAAATGAAAACTAAAAATGCAGATGTAATCATCCTCCATCATGCTTCTATGCTGATATTTTCTTACATTATCGCAGGATGGCATTTTGTCCTGCTGTAATGATGTAAAAATATAATATCATAAGGCAAACATGAAGGCTCTCATATTCCTGCTTTGTGAAGTTCAGCTCAAGCTTTTAATTTGGACTGCAAGTGTCATGTTCACGGGGTGTGAGGGAGACTTAAAGGTACGTAGCCTTCTGACTCCACTTCTGAGTGACTGACAAACTCATGTAGCTGCAAGGCATCACTGAAGGAAGATATATAGGTGTAATCAAGATGTGAGTGTGGAAGATTCAAAACTAGTAATTGCTGATTGATTTTTGTGTGCAGAAACATGTAAGTGGTGGCAACCATTTCTGTTTCTGTTCAGGGACTTTCCAGTTAAACTTTAAAAACAGGAACTCTTTTTTTTTCTGTAGGACATATGCATTTTTTTAATTTCCTGAAAAGCAGAAACTATGCAAACCCTGTATGTGCTTTGTGAAACTGATACTCCTGCTGTCTCCCCAGGAACCAGACTCTACATGCAGAGTTCCTCCCAGGACTTGTAGATTTGAGCTTCAGCTCTCCAGCAGGCAGCCCGAAGCTTCTGGCTGGTTTTACTGGGCTTCCAGATCTCCCCCAGCCTGGGCTCAGTGCTTTTCTATGGCAGGCTGCTGGGAATTCTGGCACAGCTCCTTGCCCTTGAGCTGTGGCCATCTGGAAGCCCAGACTTGCTGGCATCACACCGGATTATCTGCACAGAAAATCTAATCCAAAACCAGGGGCTTTGGGTCCCACTGAGCAGACCTGCCCAGAACCTACAACGTAGGATTTCTTGAATCCTTTGTTCCAGGTTCAGCATGCCAGAACTTTACATTGGCTTCATAAGTTTTCACCACCTCCCTGTCTTCATACACCAAAAATATATTTTGCTTACCTTCATCTTTTCATAAGGTAGCATTGCCCATCTACTCAGTGTTCAGCAGATTCTGGTCTTCCATGATGAAGTTTTTGCCAAATGGAGACCACTAGAGATATTGTAGCTTTAAGGTAGAAACATGGACTCTCAAATTGCCATTTTTCTTTTTCTCCTGTTCTAGATGGAAGATGACTTTGTCGTTGGCTATTTTAATGCAGTCTTGCTGTTTGGACATATTCTGAAGAAATTTATCTTCTTCCAGAGGCCAGTGTCACCTCTCAGTTTCATCAATGAATTCCAAAATACCACTTTTGAAGGTAAAAAAAGTAAAGTCCTGTGCAGGGTTCACTAAATAGATGAGAGGAAAGAAATTTGGTTTTAAGCACTCTTAGGATAAGTCACTTCTACACTAATCAAGTCCAAGCCCTTCAATGAGTTTTATTCCCACTCTTTTTTCTTTTTCTATAATTTTTTCCAAGGATATTATCTTCAATAGTAGCAGAAGCACTATGTAGCAGTCATGCAGAATCACCTTAGTGCATGCAACACAGGAGAGGTAGAAAGTCAAAATGATGATCATTTAAAACACTGCAATTAACAACAGACTGTTTGTTTGAGGACCAGACTCCTTTCTGGGCTGTTGCATCTTTCCTGCTGCTTTGAAGTACAAAGCACATTTAAGGAATATTGCTGCCTAAGGAGGGGTGGGGGAAGGAGGAGAGACAGAGCTTCCCAGGTCACGGACAAGGACCTTAAGATGGCGTCATTGTTTTGACAAAGATCTGAACTCTCTGTAGGGAGACTATTTGGAGAATGAGAAAGGAGCTGGAAGAGTGAAGCATATAGGTGGGTTTCAGGGCCCATACTTCCTCCAGGTGCAACCAGGCATTCAGGTTGTTATTTTGCGACAGTGACATTTCTAAGCTTTCCCCAAAAGGTCCTCTACTTGAGGCCAGTATGTATGAAATATGGTTGATGTTCAAAATGACTCTGAAGTTCACTTAGCTAAGCTTTAATGAAGTAGTTTCAATCTTTTTTCAGTTTACAAAGCCATTGTAGGCCTGAAAAAAGAAGGTAAAAAATGAAGGTGGGACTTTTAGGAGTGGTGGTTATTGGCTAAGCTTGTGCTCTTGTTGAAATGACTGACTTCATGAGAGCAAAGTCAAGTCACGCTCAGGGACTTAGAAAGTTCCACCTTAAAAACCGTGGAATGTGCTACATCATAGGTGATTTCTCAATCTGCACATTTGCTGACATACAGAGGCAGGAGTTTAAAGGGAAATAGAAACTGATTAAAATAATATTATTAGAGCCAAGCAGGTAGCTCTCAAAAGAGTAAGAGGAATGCAAATATCCCTATATTTCCTTTCTTGCTTATTGATTCAAATTGCAGGTGGAAACAGGCAATTTCCCCTCTCACTTCTAAAATGGTCCCTTCAAGGAAGGTTACTCTGATGTTCTTGGTATGCTGAAAAAATCTGACAAAAATATATTTATCTATAGCTAGAGAGAGACTTTCCTCTTCAGTGCAGTCAGTTCAACACCTTTTATTGGATTTTGTAGAGAAAATGTAGCATCCTATTAAGGGAGAAGTAGTGCCACAATAAGCTGGTATGTATTCCAGCATGTACATGAAGAAGAAAAAATATGCCTAGCATCAGAAATCCTTTTATTTATCCCTTCCTTCCTGCCACATATTTGTGTTTCTGAGAATGCAAGCCCTCTGACTAATTCCTTGTGTCCACAGGGGTACTGGGTCCTGTGACTCTAGATTAATTTGGAGACATTGATACCAATTTGACCCTGCTGTACACGTCACAGACTGAAAATCATGTACGTATGTCCAGGGAGTAACTGTTCAACCTTGTATATGAAAAGATAAACAAAATGCCCTGTACTATTGCATAAGAATGATGAAAATACCTACAGCTGAAGTGGTGGCATGCCGAGGCATGCTGTCCATGCTGGGAGGGGGTCATGAGAGGTGTGCTGGACTGACAGGACTGATGTCATCTAGTGATGCAGTAAGTGAAGTGCAGCTGGTATTTTGTGGGACTGATACATTTCTTTTCAGAGAGAGGGGAGGAATGAGGAAGAACATGGCAGCCAAACACATGGCTAAGCTGAGGAACACACCACTGTACCAGAAAGTGCAGGAATTATTTTGAGTTTGGGCAATATATTTATTAAGGGTAGTTTAAAGCAAGGGATAAAAGAGGGAAAGCAGAGCTCCTAACTGCATTTCTTCCTTCCTACACCCATAGTTCAGAACTCTTCTATATTTCAACACTCAGAAGAACGAGACATGCATGATGACTACCAGTCCAGATTTTGTCTGGAAGAACCACAAGCTTCCCAGTGATATTCCAGGCACTGGTGAGACACTCATTAAACCTACCTATTCTTTGAGGATGAGTCACACAGTCCTAAGATCCACCTGCTGTGCAATCCAGCATGCTGCCCCCAGCCAGTGACTGACACTAGGAGCTGAGGGCAGAACAGCGTCTTTCCTTCCCCTGCCCCAGCCCCCTGTGTTCTCTGCATCCAGCCCAATGCTAAACCTGCATTTCTGTTTAGGTGCTACTAAGCCTCTTGTAGACTCCATACTGTACCAGTTATTGTGAGGGATACAATGGTGTGTTTTGGAAGAGATCACACCTGAACATATAACTTTCACTGGAAGATGGTGGTGGTGTGAATTGTTTGAAAGACTGTTAAGGAAAGGCAACAGAGTTAAAGTTATGATGAGTTACCTGACTGCATTTCTGTATCGCTGATGTGCTATGGCAGCTTCTGCTTGCCCCTTTATCCTTGTTGTAGGGAGCTGGGGAGAGGACACAGCACTGTGCAGATTCAGGGTGCTTCTCCGGACAGATCTCTTAGAAGAGCTGGCTCTTTGGAGAAAGACAATAGACATCTGGGTTATTGCTCTATCTACACTCAAACTTTAAATCAGAAATCACCACCTCCTTTTCTTTTGAGTTTTTGGTGACTCCTGGATAGAACGGATGAACTCCTTTGTTATTCAGTATAGTAGAATACAGCCTTGTCAATCTGATCAGATTGAGATTGTTTCCCCATTTAGACTGCTGCCACATGGTGATGGGCAATGGAAAGGCATATGCTTCAGGGTATGATATGCAGGATAAAAATTATTGCAGTAGCAGTGGTTGCAATGGTTAGTGCACAGTGCGTTAGCATTCACCTGAGTCATTCCCATCAGTGAGTGTCCAAAGGTGCCGCTGTAAAGGTCTCTGCTAAAGGCCTCCATTAGTTTGCTGTACTGCTTACCTCCATCAGGGAACAGGCAAAGCAATAACTGGAGAAACAAGCACCTTCTACTAACTAAGACTCCATTCACAGTAAAGTGGTACACGGATTCAAACATTTTTATTCCTCAGTAAAGTAAATCAGATGGCTTCAAATTAGAGCTTACCCCTCCTAGGAGAAGCAGGAGTAGTGGTTCGTTGCCAGGGACCCAGGGGAGCTGCCAGGAGCAGGCAGCAGCACTGAAGAGACTCCAGCTAGGCAGCTCTGGGAAGAGCAGAGGGAGTTCATCAGAGTTTTCATTTTTCAGTTCTGTTCAAATCTCTGGTCTCCCTTGGTATGACCATGAGTCCTGCTTGTGCAGAGACAGCAATGCTGCACGTCAGCCACAGGGTCTACCTGAGCTGTATGCTTCCTGGCCCATTCTCATCCATCCACTGGGCCACACAACATGCTGTGTTGGCAGTGGATCTTTACCTTTAAAACTTTCACTTGAGTATGTTCTTGTTTGAAGCTGCTGCACAAGGGCAAAAGAAAAATGGGAATTGCAAAAAAACAGTGTCTACAAACCAGTAGCTTAACATTCAGTGCTTAACGAAGGCCTGGCTTCATGGTCAAGCTATACTAAATCAAAGTAAAACTGCCTTCCACAGGCACTTGATCATTTTGTTTTCATATTTTAAGAAATAAACCTTCCTTTAGTGTGATTTGGGTAACTAGTGATAGGATGAGGGGTAATGGCCTCAAGTTGTGCCAGGGGAGGTTTAGATTAGATATTTTTTCACTGAAAGTGTTTCACAATTTTTTCACTGAAAGGGTTGTTAAGCATTGGAACAGGTTTCCCAGGGCAGTGGTGGAGTCCCCATCCCTGGAGGTATTCAAGAAATGTATAGACGAGGTGCTGAGGGACGTGGTTTAGTGGGGAATTGGCAGTGTTAGGCTAATGGTTGGGCTTGATGATCTTAGAGGTCTCTTCCGACCAAGGCTATTCTGTGATTCTAAATAAATATATTCCCTCAAAATGCAACTTTTTATGGCCAAAGTTTAAGTAATCACCATGCCTTGCCAAAGCCAGTCAAAACTTTCCAACCAGAATCATGTTTCTTCCTCCAAGGAGGTGAACAGACACAGCAACCAGAGCCCTGATCTTCCCTAAGCTGTAACTGAGAACAGCTCACCCAGTTCTGCTACCCTCCTTCCTCCTGGCATCCCCTAAAAAAAAGGGGCTTCTTCCATGTTTTCCCATTATTCAGAAAGTTTTAACCCTCACTCTAAACATGGGTAAGGTCAGCAGCCTTCAATACACAAATGTTTCTGGTTCTAAAGGACCTGAAAACAGTTTGTGATGCGCTCTTCCTTTGCATGTTGTAATACTAAGAGCAAGGAGGTGGTAGCAGAGCCTCGGGAACGGGCAATTGTGGTCCCACAGCATTTTATACTGGTGAGTTAATGTCCTTTCTTGGAGGAGGGAAACAGCACTACCGATAGTTTTCGATGGAGAGCATCAGACTAATATTAAGTTGCTAGGAGGCCCTGAGACTGATGCTGGGATGAACACACAGAAAGGTGGGGAGATGCGATACACAGAACAAGAAAAATCAAAGCCAGAAAGCTGGGTACAAAATCCAGAGGAATTCCTAAATTTTATTCTATGTATGTCAGATACAGACACTTACATTGGTATGTTGAAAATCCTTGCTCAGTTGTTGCCTGATTCTGAAGGCAGCTAGTGTGTGTCATGTTACTTTTTATCTATTTATTAGTTTTTACACTTTATAGTTTTTCTGTGTGCCTGTCTTTCTGGGCACAGGCAGAAGTGCATCAGCCTCAGTAAGGCTGAGTAGCTTGGCTCTTTTACTATCCATAACCAACATGGCAATCTGCAAAACTAGACTCTCCCCTGCCTTCTCTGCCCGAGAGGCTTGGTCAGTAGAGTAGGTACACTTAAGACTTGTGGCCACCAAATGAAGCTCTGCACTAATGGCCTGTCATTCTTCAAAGAAAGTTGGTGACTGCAACTTTCCTTCCTAGTACCCCTGAGTTTCAAGAACTGACCCAAGACAGGCTTTGGTTTGCTTTTCCATATTAAGACAATCACAATTGTGGCTTTAAATAGTCAGTTCCTGGCCTTGTTCATCCTGCCTGCCTGCTCAGGATTAGGACCCTCGTGTGCTCTGTGGTTTTGGGTCTAAGTCCTTAGATGCCTGAACAGCCTGATTTTCAAATAGTTTGGCACCTGGCAGCTTTCAAGGACTGGTGGTGCTGCCACCAGACTACTTTCCCCCTATAGCATCTGAATTTCCTATTGAAGAGTACAGTCCACTCAGTAGCACTTGTCATCCCAACACAATGTCTACAGAAGTGTTCAGAAACGAGTCCACAGTCTCCAAAGCTCTGTCTTCAACAACTACAGAATGATTTCAAACAACTGGGCCAATAATGGGAGAACCCAGGTGTGAATTGCTGAAAAGTCTGCATATGTTAAAAGCTGTACCATGATTTTCATCCTGACCTCTTCTTGCTAGAAATACCTTTCAAATTCACAAGTGGCTATACTCTGTATCAGCTGAAATTCTGGGTGGAAGCTTCAGGTGTATCCCAGCCTGAAGTAAATTATATCAGTAAAGACGCTGGGTGACAAAGGTATGGGTAGTCAGGGAAAATTCACTGTCAAAGAGGCATATGTATTTCTCACTGAGTGGCTACCTAGCAGGACTGGAAAAGACAAGACAAACATTATAAAGCCTGAATCAGAAAGTCATCACTGAGTATTGCATTTAATGATAAAAACAGTAGGGATCAATCCCTTGTTCCCCATTTCATAGAAAGCCTTATCCAAAGGAGTCAATGAAGAGCCCATTTTGCATTAAGCCCTGGGTATGCTGTGGGAAAATAGTGTTTCTTGCCTGCCAGTGACTGATTTCAAATGGCCAACTGCTTACCCCATCTGCATCCCCATCCCACAGAGAACTGTACCTAAGGTTTTCCTCTACCATCCACTCTTATGAAGTTTTTACAAGAAGTTTGGTTGCTTCATTTTTCAAAATGTGGTTACTATGAAAAGTCATCTTTATTTCTGGATTATCCTAGTTTGTTTTAAAAGAAAACCCCTGGAAACCGCTGCTGAGCTGATGTGAGATTTAGTGCTGTTAAATTCACCTCCAACCTGGGTGTTCCTACAGAGGGCCCATGCCTCAGGTGGGGATGTAATCCTGCACTGCTCTGGGTTGTGCTTCATCCCACAGTGAAAGAGGCAGGCATGTGTCATCTCTAGGCAGTGCTGGACTTTACCAAAGCCTCTCAATTTGGATGTGACCAAAGAATATCCCTGATCAGCTTCTGTGACTTGCACATGTTGGGGTGAGAGTAATTTCTTAAATATAATATTGTTTTTCAGTATCCTCTGTCAAGTTGTTTATTTTTCAAATTTAATTTTCTGCAGGCCCACACGTCTTGACTGTTGCTGTCTTTACACTCACAGGAATTGTGATTCTGGTTCTGATCATCTCTTTGCTGATTCTAAGGTACCAATCCCTTCGGCCTTCTGTTTGTCCTCGAACAGTTCTCCTCCTAGGGCAATGCCTTTGATCTCTCCTTGAAGAACCATTCATTAGCTTACCTTACATACCCAGGTGTTTGCCCTCAGTGTGAACTCTAGTGTATGCCAAATAGTGTTTGCATCCATAGTGGTGTTATGTCAGATTAATAATCAAGGGAGAAGATGCAGTAAGGCTCAGAGTTTTTGTATCTGCTAAAAAGCTCTGATTCCTATACGTACACAGAAACATATGTCTCGGACAAATCTTCAAACTTTTTCCACTTCACTGCCCATCTTTAGCTTACTTGGGGTTCACTTATGTTTCTTTAACCTGTTGGTGACATAAAAGTTCAGTCTAGAAGGAGGTATTTGTTTTGAGTCACTGCAGGAGTCAAAACACCATGAGGTTTTTTTGTGTTTTCATTGCATGGATCCATCCTGTCTTTCAGTTTCCTCCAACTCAGTCCAACTCCTTGCATACTGACTTTTCTAACAGCTAGAATTTCATGAATATAACACAGTTCAGCTTTATCATGATAGAAAAAGCAGAAAAAGAAATCAATGATGTCTCCTTTTGCTGGAAGAAATGCCACCACATTTCCAAAGTGTATGGTTTCATGTTTTAAAAAATTGTCTTACCTGTGCATCTGTTTTCAGTAGCTCAGCATCCCTCTTTGCTATATATCAGAGAATTTCAGAAAAAGTAAGAAAATCAGGTCTTAGGAAAACTTGATTAGAAACAGATACTATTCAGGCTCTCTTATTTTGAGTGGACCAATCTGTCTTGCTAACTAAAGCTTGTCATGAGGAAAAAAAGACGAAGGTATACAATTCTTATACATTCAGTTACTTGTACTCATTTCTTGTACTCATTGCAACATCAAAGCACTAACATATAAACAGACAGGTAAAATTTGTAATGGCTATGAAAATTGATTAAAATTTGTCTGGAGACAGTATGGACTTCTTGTAAAAGGTTCTCTACTCTTCCATATTTGCAGATGCATAAAATCTGAAGATTCTGTTTAGATGATTAGATTATTATTGCATACATATCACTGCAATATTCCCAAGCAAATATATAAGAGATTCCTGAGGATTTTTTAGAATAAAGCTTGCCCTTTTAGTGTTGAAACAATAACAAATTTCTCAACTATAATTGCTACCGAAGATTGTCCCCTGACAAGCAAAGGAGAAGAGACACTCAGCTATGGAAATGAACAAAATGCCTCATTATTCCTTCTTTATCTCCCAAGTTTCTAGGACACTTGAACTATCCACAACTCCCTGTGTAGTTCTAACTGCTAAGTAAAAAGGCAAAGTCCTGAGAAACACATATTAGACCTAGTAGATTTTAATTCAACTTGATATGTACTTTATCACCAGCTGATACCAGTTTGAATTGCAGTGCATCCTGGTGATACAACACATCTTACAAGACTGAACTGAGAAAAATAGTTCTTAGCACAGTTATTGGTCTTTCTTTTCTTATACATATGTACATTAAAATATATTTGAAAAGGGAACATTTAAGTTATTAGTGAAGTGCATGGGTTCTTCTGTTTGGAGCATTTACCAGCAGTCATCAGTGTGTTAGGATTCTCCTGCAGCCTCTCCAGTCAGTCCTGTGGGTTTTTTTTTTAATAGAGGAAGGATTTGCACAAGTAAGAGGGTAATTTGATGAGTACTAGTCATCTTGCAGCTTTTCTCTAAGAGAAGACAGTGTCTGCTCTGAAGTTCTGCAAGGGAGACAGCAGTTTTGTTCTTCCCATTCCAAGGGCTCTTCCCTCATTTTTACAGAATACAAGGGACGCCCACAAAAAGGTATCTTATCTCAACACTGTTGTTACCTCCTGTCCTGGCATAGTGTTCACACCAGTTCTTACCATCCAGTGTTGATAGCAGGACTTCCTTTAACTTGCATTTGTTTGTGGGACCTCCCTTCAGAGTACATTCAATAATATGGAGGAAAAAACTGCATAAAATCCAGATGGCCCTTTGTGCTTTAAATTGTTCCCACTTCCCTTGAGACTCTGGCAATTGCCTAGCAGTTGTTCTGCTAAATCTGTTCTGTTCTTCTGCTAAGTCTATGGAATTGAATGAGCATTTAGGCTTTCCCAAAGCTAGGGGAATTAGAGCAGTCTCAAACTGGAAAACTGTACAAGAGCCACAGGGCTTGTGCTCAAGCCTTGCCAGCCTGACACCCCATCCTTGTGTCATCATGACACTAGAAGATTCCCAGTCCTAATCTCCTGTTGTAGGTTTCAGTTCACTGGGAGGATATTCTGAATGAGTTCACTCGTTTTGCAGGAAGTACAGGAGAGATAATAAGCGTCAGTGGAAGAAATGGTCCCATATACCGCCTGAGGAAATCTTGCCTCTGGAGATCAGTGAGACAAGTCAAGTTAGTTTGAAGGTAGGAGAAGCATGATACCAAAAGCTGGGTCTTGGATTGTGTCTTCTGAAGACCATTGATGCTGGGGTGCTGCCATGCTCTGACTACAATGCAGGCTATGGCTCTGGTAGAACTAGGATCTGTTAAAATTATTTTTAAATTTTTTTTTAGCCCTCACTTGCTGTATAGAAGAAAAAAGAGATTATTTCCCATCTATTGCTCCCTAATAGAATCTAGCTTTTCCCCAGCAGTAAAGCTCATTTTGTGATGGGGGAATGGGCTGGGTATTGATTTCCAGTCTCTTCCTGTTACAAATTATTTCCTTGTGCTTTGTTCTGCCTCTGTAAAGCCCAAGAGCATGAAAGCAGCATGTGGAGGCTCTGGCAGCCGCAGGAGTGGCATGGATGTCCCACACTGTGTGTGCCATACAGTGGCCCTCTCTAGAGAGAGAGGCTTATGCTTCTCTGCATGGCACACACTGACATTACTTGTCTCTCTGGACCTGCCAAATGGGGAGCAGGTGATAATTGCAAGTTAATTATTATTCTTTGTTTTCAGATCGATGAAGATAAGAGACATGACACCACCCAGAGGCTGCGCCAAGGCAAATATGACAAGAAGGTAACCTGACTGCAGTGTCTACACGCCCTTCATCTGCCTAGGAGGGCTCTTTCTGGGAGGAGGTCGTTCCTCTCCAGAGACAATTCCACCTCTGCCAACCCTGCAAAATGTCTTGATCTTATGGAAGGAATAAGGCATTTATTCCCTATCAGGTGCTTTGCATTTTGCTTACTGATGAGAGGCTCCATAAACCCCTAGCCTAGTCCAGAAGCGCAAAAGCAGAAACAGAGGGACCAGAAATCTGATACATTTTGGTACCAAGAATATTAATGGATTAATGGAGGACTGGTGATATACATGGCAATTCTTGTACATTCAGTAGAGCTATCTGCCTGACTGAGATATATTCATGTGGAGTTAACATTTTCATCATTGACATTCCTGTCTACCTGGTAAATCTTTTGAAGGAAATATAACTCTTACTTATTAACTGAAACTCCAACAGCAAAGCAAGTAGGCAAGTGTTTCTGAAGTATTTCTTTGTATGGACATTTCTTGGAAAAGAAGGATGAATTGCCGTTGTACTAAACCTATGAATTTTTTTCCCCACTGTTATTTTTTCTTCAGGTGGTGATCCTAAAGGATCTCAAAAACAGTGATGGTAATTTCTCAGAGAAGCAAAAAATAGAACTGAACAAGGTAACTGTTGCACATAGCAACTGGACACCGCAGGGTGGGATGGAGCCTATGAGTGAAGTCATTGCTTTCCACTGTCAACTCCAACAGCCACATGCTTGTTCATGTTTGTGAGGTGGACAGATAATGAGTTCCTCAAAGGATATTGCTTGATGAACTTTCTCTTTGTGTATGTGATCTCATCATCAGTTCAGAGTCTGAATTGTATGCCAGTGAAGCTGAGGATGAATGAAGTAATTCATGCTCCGTCATATGGCCTTGCTAAATACATTTTTATAGTTGATATAAAATAGATATATTTTATAGTTGATATAAAATTGATATAAAAGTTGATATAAAGTTGACAAATTCCATAATATCATGCAGCATCATTAATTTTTTATTACTTGCTCATTTACTGACTGATTCACAACATTCTGTCACTCATAATGGCTATTCTGGTCAACTGGGAGGTTTGAGCAGAGAGGCAATAATGGAGATTATAGTGGTCTCTGGAATTAATTTGCAGTATCCAACAGCAGCCACTCTTATCTCCCTAATCCAGAAGGTTCTGGAATGACAAATGCCTTCAAGTATTTCACTCAGTGCCTTAGTTACACACTGGTTAAAGGAAACTTATACATCTTATTGGGGCCTGTGATAAAAAGCCACGTCACACAAGTATCCTTGACCTGTGTTTCTGTACTAACAATTATTGCTTTTAAAAATAGAGGCAATGTTTCTGCTCTAGCTCCAACAGACTGATTATTACAACCTGACCAAGTTCTATGGCACTGTGAAGATAGACACCATGATCTTTGGGGTGATTGAGTACTGCGAAAGAAGTTCTCTGTGGGTAAAGAATTTTGCAGGTCTCCTTTCACCCTCAAATTTTCAAAGTAAGAAAAAAAACCCCTAGCTTGATGTCTCTGGCCCTCATGCAGCAGCCATGCACTAAGCAAGTGGTGGCAGGTTTCTCGCACTGAGTTTCCTCTCCCTTTCTTGATTTTCTCCCTTTCCCAGGTGCTGCTGTGGCTGCCATCAGTTTGATGGTTCTCAGCAGCCAGAGGATAAGGTGAGGTGCAAGCAAGGAAAACTACAGGCAGAGCTCTGCCCAGGCAAGAGCAACAGCCAGTATTTGTATTGTGTCCCCTATTGGGAGCATATAGGTTATAACTTTTTCTTTAATTTCCAAGCTGTAGTTGTTGTCTCTGCTGATGCCCTTGTTGGACCCACAGTGCCTGCAGAGTGTGAAAGGACAGAGAAAAGAATATATTCCATATTAATAAGGGACAAACAGTTTGAGGCTAGAATATGCTGTGCTGTAAGGGTCAACAGCCTTTCATTTCTGTTTATGAAAAATAATAGTAAATTGATGCCTGGCAAGAGTTATGGCAAGACTTACGGTTTATTACTACCTATATTATTTCAGTGCTAATCATGAAGTAATGGTGGCATCAGCTCTTTTGCAGGCACACATTGTCTCTGCTTCTGAGTTCATGCATAGACTCTGATCAGTAGCAGTGGCCTCTGGAACAAACTCACAGCAAGGCAGCAAAACAACAGCTCTATCTCTAGTTCTTTTCTTGTGAACTGGCATACTCATGGAGGTTTACTTTTAGCAGCGGAAATCATAGCGACTGGATGAATTGTAAATGATTGGCACTTTAAGATAAAGGAACAGTCTACTTTGAACTTATAAGGCCATGAGGAAATTGGTAGGAAATGGACTGTAAGCACAAAGCACAGAAATTCCTTTCCCTTCCTCTTGCACAGCTTGCCCATTTCTGTCTCAGCTATTTAGCTTTATTAAAGACTCAGCTTTGAAAGCAAATTCACTATTTACCTTTAATTACACAAAAACCACTTTTCTGGAGTCCTCAGTTCTAGTTCTGTGTACACCTAAAATATATTTCATAGTCCCTGTTTTCAGAGTAAACTCCTGCTCCAGTGCACGCACTCCCTATAAAAAATGAAGGGCTACTTCTTTCAGTCACTGGTTGAAAGGCTGTGTATGATTCAGAAACTCATATCCTATCTTCTCCTTTTTTCCCTGATGCAGTTTAGAACCACTCTTTTCTTCTCTTCACAGGATGTTTTAAATGATAAAATCTCTTACCCTGACGGCACATTCATGGACTGGGAATTTGAAATCTCTGTCATGTACGATATTGCCAAGGTAAGCAGGCTGCTGACAGTGCAATGTTAATCAACATGTCCTGTCTTGCAAAATGGGTCCTCTGCAGAAAGGAAGCTCTCGGGCTCTTCTCCTTTCCTTGCTAGAGGATATATGCCTTTCCACTCTTTCCTCCTCTGGGGATAGGTGCACGAGGGAGGCAGGAGGAGCCAGCAGCTCCCAAAATGAAGGGGGAAGTGGCTTTGGATTATTTATAAATAAACAAATAAATTACACTCCAAAGAAATGTGACCCAAAGATCAGAGGGTTACAATCTGTTGTAACCAGTGGCTCTGATTAGTAGGGCCTATGGAGTCACAAGACCTGCAAACACACCATTCTCTGGCCTCAGGTAAGGCATAGAAAGGAAAACAGTGTTTTTTCAAAATGATGGAATTATTCCAATTTGTATCCAGAAACAGGATAAACTTTTTCTAAATAACCTCTTTATTTTGGATCCTGATTTTCTCACTCACTAAAGTGAGAAACTAGAAACGAGAGCTATCCATTTCAGGCAGTTAGGGAAGAAATTTGTCCTGTACAGAAACCAAGACTGGTTTTCAGTAGCTTTTAACAGATCTTTACATTTTAGGTCCTTATGGTAGGAGGACTCAATATGAACGGTAAAGGAAATTCTGTTCTACATTAGAGACTTGTATCTGTTTAGCTGGTAGTTAAGAAACCTTTATAATTCACAGGTATAATAATCGATCATACCTCTGCAGGTAATGTAGAGAATTACCTCTGCATTTTTGCTAGTGCTCCACTGCTCTCCTCTTTCTATTGCTGGTTTGCAGTTGGACAGTCCTCCCATTTTCCTATGTGCATCAGTTCAGATTTGGTCTCCACGATGAGCGATTCCACTGTGTCTGTTCTAAAGAGATATTGAAAATCTTGCTCTTTATTAAAGCCTCCTTAATCCAAATTGTCACAGTTTGTTGGCCTCGTTAATGACTTTCAAGTTTAGTTAACGTTCAGCATTAAGTTTAATTTTAAATAGCAGCAGTGGAGTTTCTCTTCCTCCTTACAGTGTATCAAAAAACACGGTATTTTTTAAACCCTTTGCAGTTTCCCTTCAGATGTTTCCTAAGAAAACAGGGATTAGTACTGGCTCTGTTTACAAGAAGAAAAGAGAAATCTCAGTCCCTCTGAAGGGAGCAACCAAATGCCCAGTGACGGCACTGGGACCAGAACTTCACAACCAGTTATTCACTGCACCATTGGTAATGGGGAGGGGACATGGAGTCTGAAGATGGGTGGCACACTGCGTCTGTTCTGTGGAATGACTCCTGAGCATTATCAGCCATGTTAGTAGAGATGGTACACGGAATCTTCCTGAAAACTTGTATGTAGCTAGGAATATCAAGACACTGTCACTTGGATGATCTACCAGCCTCTCCTATTCCTTAACCTGGTGCTGTGGTGGAGCCTCTGTGACCCAGACATTTCCATGAACTTCTTGCTTTATATAAGTTGTTGTAGTCCCCGAGCCACCAGCTGAGGTGGCTGGGAAACCAGGGGGCTCAGCATCTCGGTGGTGGGTGAATTCAGAGATCTAACACCCCCCACAAGTCAGCTGGCCAGGATCACCCTCACCTGGTCTTGTGACCTGTGTGAGGAGGGTCCCCCTGGTTGGTCAGCAGCCAGACAGTCACTCTAACCTTAGGTCACACCACATTGGCCTTCAGCTGTTGCCCCTCCCCTGTCTGTGTCCCTTGATAAAGAAGTCGGCGGGCGGGGCCCGTCCTCTTGCTACCTGGCCAGCCTGCGCGCCGGTCAGAATAAACACCGGATCCCTCGCAAGAGCCATCTCTGGACTCTTGACTTCTGATACCGCTAGAGCTAGCAAGCTCTGTGTGGGCTTGGCCGCGTGCCTCCATCGCACGGGTGAGAGAGAAGCTGTATGCGAGGTGCCCGGACACCGCCAGGAGTTCCTGAGCCAGGAATTCTTAGGGAAAAGCAACAGTTTTCTCCACCAGCCAGGCCACACAGCGGCAAGTGGCGCCCAACGTGGGGCAGTCTGTACACCCCATTGAAACGTCCTCGGTCTCTCTGCGAGACCGGGTGCCGTATCTGGGACAGCTGCACCCCTGATAACAGCCATCTAGGTTTTTTTCAGGGTAGCCGATACTCTTTTGCTGTTTTGGACGCAAGGAACCGGCTAAAATATCAGAAGACTGGCCTGAAAGGTTTTTTTGACCTTCGAAGATCCCAGGAGTGTGAGTGGAACTTCGCTTGTGTCTCCTTTTGGGTTTTTTTTTCTCTCTTTTCCTTTCAGTGCTGGGTGAGTTCTTTGGGTTAGGATGGGTGGTAGATTATCCTATCCCAAATCAGAGGTGTATTCTCTAGTTAAAAGCAATCTTAAACTAGGGAAATTATGTTTTTCTAAAAGGAATTTAAAATGTTTTGTGCATTGGTTGTTCAAATATTTCCCAGATATTTCCACAGCCTCGGTCCGGTCCCTTGAATTTTGGGACAAGGTTGGGGAAAAGCTAACTTTAATCAGGCAATCAGGAGATAATTCTGTCCAGAAATTTTTCCCTCTGTTGATAGTTATATATAAATCTGTTCAAATTTCGGCAACTGGGTCGGGAGGTTTGGGAGGTTCGGGGCCGCACGTGTCTGTCACCCCCGTGTCCTCCCCTCCTCCCTACACCCCCCCCTTTCCTGTCCCCCGGGAGATTTCGGAAGAAACCCCACGACAGGGCACCAGCCCCGCGGTCTCTTCCGAGCTCTCCCGGTCCCCGGGGCGCGTGGAGCCTGATCACCTCCGCGCAGAAGCCCCCCAAACCTTCCCCCCCACCCTGCAATACCCCTCTGTATCGGGCCCGGCTGCCAGCCAAGATGGCGCAGACCGCGTGGCCGGCAGCTTGGCACAGATGTCGCAAGCTACTTTGTATGTACCCGCGCCCACGGGGTCCCCCGGCCACTCCGTAGCCCCGCCCCCTGCGCCGCTCTCCGCCCCTGAACCTCCCCCCGCAGCCGTGGTCGTGACGCCGTCGGCCCCTCCCCTCTCCACCGGGACATCCCCTGCGGCCGCGGGCCCTACCCCTACCCCCGCCCCCTTCCCCGCGGGTGCCTCCCCGATGGCCCCCCCCACCTCGGCTTCCACTGCAGCCGCTTTGAACCCTGCCGGCAGCGGCTGGGCCGGGACCTGCCCTCCCCCGTGTTGGACCCCCGGATCCGCCAGCACGGGGCCGGGGCCGGCCCTGCCTCATCTCGGCGCGCCTCGCCCCGCGGGTAGCGGCGGGGAACTGCAGCCCCTTGTGCTTCCCGGCGCTGGCGTGCCCGCACACCCCCCTTCCCCCCCCCACCTGCCCCAGGTAACCCGGCGGAACCGTGCCAGAGCCCCCTCTCTGCTTTCGGGGGAGGGAGGAAGTGATTTCTCAGATTCGGAAGACCCTTGGGCCGATATTCGCCGCCAGGTCGCAGAGGGAGGGGATTGGGATTTGGCAACTAGGATAAATGTTATTGTAGCCCCTATCTCTTACGACAGAACGGGGGGGGGGAAACCTAGGTGGGAACCAATTTCTTTCCAACAATTGAAAGAACTATGCAAAGCAGGGAAAGATTTTGGACGGGATTCACCCTACTTTAAAAGCTTAATTCAGGCTACCTTCACCGCCAATACCTTGGTCCCGCATGACATTAAGAATATTATGGAATGCCTCCTCTCCCCTGCAGAATACATGCTTTGGGAAAGGATGTGGAAAAAGCAACTGCGGGAACTTGTCTTATGTTATCAAAGAGACCCTAACAGAAAGAATCTAACACTGGAAAATCTTTTGGGTGAAGGTAACCTGATAAAACCCCAGGACCAAGCACAGCGCCTTCCTGAACTGGTCCTGGGGGACATTAAAAGAGCAGCTGAAAAAGCATTGCTGCTAACTCCCAGTGACTCCGCCCCCACACATAACTTTTCTACCATAAAACAAGCAATAGATGAGACTTTTATAAATTTCATAAATCGCCTCAAATCTGCAGTAGAAAAACAAACTGACCGATTGGACATTCAAAACACATTGTTAACTGCATTGGCCATGGCAAATGCAAATGAGGCCTGTAAAAAGGTCCTCCGAGCTTTGCCTTTAGATCCGACTCCTACAATAGACCAAATGATAGAAGCTTGTACCAAATTGACTTCTCCTGAAGCCACTATTGCCCAGGCTGTTTCAAAAGGGGTGGTGGAGGCACTGGCAGTGTCAAACAATGCGCAAAGAGACAAACAAACGTGCTATAATTGTGGGAGTTTTAAGCACCTAATTAGAAACTGCCCAGAAAAAAGAGATGTTAACAAAAATGCCAAGACTGTTCCCCCAGGCTGTCCCTCCTGCAGACATCACCACAAAAAACATACGGGAAACGGACATTAGAGCGCAGCTCAGTGCCTCTGCGCGACGACACCAAACAACAGGCCGTGTCCTCTCAACATGATCTCCAGAACTGTAAGCAAACTCACCACCTCCTGGTGAGTGACCTTTCTTTTCATTTTGAGGACGATGCACCTTACACAATAACTGTGGGACAGCTTGAATTCCTAGACGAGTCCACGGACATTCTAATAAGGGGAGACACTGTGCTCACACCACCTGAACTTTCCATCCTCCCTGAGGTCCAGACTGTTGATGCAAACGGGACAATTTCTGTTACTGTGTACTGTACCAACCCCCCATGGTTTCTAAACAAAGGGACGGCCATTGCACAGGCCAACATACTCCCCCAGGATTTCCCACGGTGCCACAGAACTCCATCCATATGGTGGGCAGAAGTCGTGGGCAAGGACAAACCAATGATGCACTGTAAGCTGCGCAACGGGAAATCCACTGCACACTTGACAGGGATGGTAGATACCGGGGCAGATGTGACCATAATCTCTAGAGCTGAGTGGCCTCGGCTGTGGAAGGTAAAACCAGCACATGGGAGGATCATGGGGATTGGGGGAACAGCGACTTCCATGACAAGTGCTAATAATATCATAGTGGAAAGCCCTGATGGCCACATAGCTGCTATCAGACCTTTTATTATTGACTCGGGCTTTACACTTTGGGGCAGGGACCTTCTATCCCAATGGGGAACAAGGCTGGAAATCCCTTCGCCGCAGGATTTTCAATAGGGGCCATTGTGGGGCGCGAAACTCCAGCGCTCACTTGGAAAACTAATAGAGCAATCTGGACTGAACAATGGCCTATGTCAGCAGAAAAATTACGCGCGTTAGAAATCCTGGTGGACGAACAGCTAGCTAAAGGCCACCTTGTCCCCTCCAACAGTCCCTGGAACTCCCCTGTCTTTGTTATTAAAAAGCCAGGCAAAGACAAGTGGAGACTCCTACAAGACCTCAGGAAAATTAATGAGGTAATTGAAGATATGGGTCCCCTGCAGCCAGGTCTGCCATCACCCTCTTTACTCCCCCGAAAATGGAAGCTCGCTGTCCTAGACATCAAAGATTGTTTTTTCAATATCCCCCTACACCCTCGGGATGCCCCCAGGTTCGCCTTCTCTGTCCCATCCCTAAACCATCAAAAACCTCACCGTAGATTTCATTGGGTCGTGCTCCCTCAAGGTTTAAAGAACTCCCCTACAATTTGCCAGTGGTATGTCTCTCGTGTCCTGTCCCCCATTCGCAAAGAGTTCCCAAAATGCATTATCCTCCACTACATGGATGACATATTAATCTGTGCACCAACCAATGAATGTCTGGACTTAACCCTAGAAAAAACTGTTAAGGCCATTGAGAAGGCAGGGTTTGAGATTCAGCAGGAAAAGATCCAGCGTACCTGCCCGTTGACCTATCTGGGAATCCGCGTCGGCGAACGGACCATCGTGCCCCAGCAGCTTACCATCAATGATGACCCAAAAACCCTCCGGGACTTGCACCAACTGTGTGGTACCATAAACTGGGTTCGTCCTCTGCTGGGAATCACCACGGAAGACCTCGCACCACTGTTCAACCTTCTGAAGGGTTGTGAGGCCTTGGACTCGCCCAGAATCATCACTGAGGAAGCCCAGGAGTCCATTCGAAAGGTACAGCGTGCCCTGTCCTCTCGCCAGGCCCACCGGACCAGTCCTGAGTTGCCCTTTAGCTTTATAATCCTGGGTAGGTCCCCCAAGTTACATGGGTTGATCTTCCAGTGGGACACAGCACAAAAAGACCCTCTTCTTATAATAGAATGGGTCTTCTTGTCACATCAGCCACACAAAACCATAACTACACCACAGGAACTCATGGCTCAACTGATAATGAAAGCCAGAGCTCGCCTCCGCACCCTCGCGGGTTGTGAATTCTCCTGCATGCATTTGCCCTTGAAATCTGGTGTCCTGGAGTACCTCCTCCAGACAAATGAACACCTCCAGTTCGCTCTGGACAGTTACACTGGCACGATTTCGATTCATAATCCTAAACACAAATTGTTCAATTCGGCCTTTCATTTGGCTCCAAAAGAACTTCAAAGTCAGACCCCTCTCAAGGCTCTAACAGTCTTTACTGATGGCTCCGGAGGGTCCCACAAGTCGGTCATGACTTGGAAGGATCCCAGGACGCAGACATGGGAGTCTGATGTCCAAGTAGTGGAAGGTTCCCCTCAAATTGCGGAGCTCGCAGCAGTGGTTAGAGCTTTCGAGAGGTTTGAAGAACCTATAAACCTGGTAACCGATTCAGCCTACACAGCTGGTGTAGTGGCCAGAGCAGAGCATGCTCTGCTAAAGGAAGTATCCAACCCCCAGTTGTATGGTTTGCTTTCAAAGCTAGTTTTTCTCCTCTCACATCGAAAACATCCATTCCATGTAATGCATGTGAGATCACACACTGATCTCCCGGGAGCAGTTGCCGAAGGGAATCGGAAGGCAGACGCTCTTGCAATGCCAGTACGAACTGCTTCTCTGCCAGACATATTTGCACAGGCGAAACTGAGCCATCAATTTTACCATCAAAACGTTCCGGCCCTGATGAGAATGTTTAAACTGACTAGAAGTCAGGCAAGGGCAATCGTGGCAACATGTCCCAACTGCCAAAGCTACCAAATGCCATCACTAGGCACTGGGGTTAATCCCCGTGGCCTTGGTAGCTGTGAAATCTGGCAGACTGACATAACACATGTCCCTCAATTTGGCAGATTAAAATATGTACACGTCTCAGTAGATACATTCTCTGGGGCTGTCTTCGCATCCGCACACGCAGGGGAAAAAGCAGAACATGTTATGAAGCATCTTCTCTTCG
Organism: Podargus strigoides; assembly: GCA_028020825.1. NCBI lineage: Eukaryota > Metazoa > Chordata > Aves > Caprimulgiformes > Podargidae > Podargus > Podargus strigoides. The sequence continues at coordinate 25,514,793 of CM051662.1, read as the reverse complement.
CTTTTTCCACCCTGGGTATCCCAGGTGAAATCAAAACTGATAATGGTCCAGCCTACATCTCAAAAAAACTCAAGGAGTTCCTCCATTCATGGGGTGTCCATCACACTACAGGCATCCCCCACTCCCCCACAGGCCAATCCATAGTAGAAAGAACACATCAAACTATCAAAAAAGTCCTAGATCAGCAGCGGGGAGGCTCAGAAGTCAATTCTCCCATTGTGAGACTCTGTAAGGCCCTATTTACAATTAACTTCTTGAACAGTTCGTTCTCAGAGCCTACCCCCCCCGTATTCCGGCATTTCTCTAATTCCACCCAAGCCAAATTGAAAGAACAGCCGCCAGTATTAATCAAAGATCCAGAAAGCCATCAAATCCGAGGCCCATTTCCACTAATTTTGTGGGGGAGAGGGTATGCTTGTGTTTCCACACCTTCAGGACCCAAGTGGGTACCCGGAAAGTATGTAAAGCCCTACCTTGGACCATCGGCAACAGCTCCTGAGGACACAAAGGACGACACCCCGGACGGTGACAAAGCAACGCCAGAAAAAGAAACAAGTGCTGCATGGAGGAGACGGCGACGCAAGACGCTGTCCACGTGAACACCTAACTATACTACCTCCTGCAGATCCCACAAGCTGAAACCCTAATGAACCCCTTTATATCTTACCCTCATGTGTTTCTCTACCCCATAACCCTCTCACCTGTGTATTTCCCTCCTCAAAAAAAAAAAAAAAAAAAAAAAAAAAAGGTGGGGGGGGAGAGAGGGGAAAAAAGAACCTTCCTATAATAATTATGCTTGAAATCCCACAGAAAGGACTACCCATTCCCTATTTACCACCATGTCCGTGATGATCTACCTCCGCTGTCTCCTGGTTTCCTGGATCGTGCTACCATCAGAGACCACAGCGTGGATCGTCCCACAGTCAAAAGCAAATGTGTGGGTCACACTGGCAAAGGCACTCCAGCAAGAACATATGTGCCTATCCATGGGCAGTGTAGATGACCCACTTTCCTCGTGTTCTCCTCATGGGAGAACACGGTGTTCTCCTCATGGGGTGTCTAAGATGGTGCATAAAGATTTGTTTAAAGTAAGAGTGGCTTTAAAGTCCAGATGGGTACAATACTAATCTGACTCTTCCAGTCAGCCTGGCCCCATCTACTTTCAGACTGCTTTGGCGAGTGCAGGCTGCCCAGACAAACAGGGGTTATGAGTGGCTTATGTTACCATACTTCTGCTTCCAGGAGTTAGTAGGCTGGAGTCTGCAGGATCTTGTGAGCAAAACTAGCCCAGGGTCTGCTAATAGTTCCATTCAATTGTTCTGCTTTCTACACAGGCCCCAAATTGTCTTAATCCTTCTGGATGAAGTCCTCATCTAAACATTGTATGCAATTTTCTACCTACTATCTTTAGCTTCCTCTCAGGATTTGAGCTTGTCGGTTACCTTTTACAAATGAATGTTCATGGATTACCCAAGGTAACCTGGAGTTGACAATATCAGCAGGGCTATGCCATTTAAGGGTGGTTTAAGAATTAACAGCTCCAAGTGAGAAGCATGGATCACAGACTTTCAATTAATGTACATAAACCCTCCAAGCAAGGAAAAGAATGATGCACTTGAGGCACTTTGCACTCTAACTACATGGAAGTCAAACACCGGAGAAATTTTCCATTGCTCCTTTTTTGCCCCTTTTTTTGCCTGTTTTTGCCTCTCAACAATGTACTTCCACTAACCTTTCTTGTTGCCTCCTGTGTATTTCTGGTATTTGCAGTAACTACCACAGCCAGACCAATGAAAGCTATATGGATACCCTGATTAGGCGTCTGCATCTGTATTCCCGGAATCTGGAGCACCTCGTGGAGGAAAGGACAGAGCTGTACAAAGCAGAGTGAGACAGAGCAGACAGGCTTAATTTCATGTTACTTCCAAGGTGACTGGCCAGGAGGATTTTCACCAGCATTTTATTTACATATATCACCTGATTCTTGGAGAGTGAGGGATGGGATTAATATTAATCTTATATTTCCTTCCCCTCTAATCTGATCCTGCTAGAGAGGAAAGAAGAAGAAGCTGTCCCAGAGGTCTCCACTCTATGGTGGAGTTTCATGTCAAGATGGTACTGGGATCTGTTATCTTCCTTAACGTCTCTTCATGCATAGGATCCCCCTTTCCAGCACAAACCTCTTTTTCACTGCGTTCCTGGGAACACGTAGATCTACAGTGATCCCACATCACAGAGCTCTGTTCTGCTTCAGCACCTTGCTAGGCAGGAGTGTCTCCACTTGGAGAGCAGAAGTGCAGTCCACCTTCAGGCTGGGGTTTAACAAAGTAGCAGAGGGGCTGGGGTGGCCTGGGCCAGACTAGGTTAGATGGATGCTTCAGAGTATGGTATAGGACAAGTATTATTGATATTATAATATTGGTAATATCAGTAATTTTGGTATTGCATACATTTGGAATAGTAGAACTCTCCCAGTATGTCATTATTTAGATTCAAGGGTTTTTAAGTAGCCAGGGTATTGATTTTATGACTCATCTTAAAAAAAAAAAAAAAGTGTCTGTTCAATACAGTTTTGGTAAAAATCTGAAATGATATCTGGCTGTGTAGACCATATGACAAGGAGTCCATGTTTCCTTCCACTCTTTGTTGTTCCTACCACTCTATTATTGTCTCATTGTAGATGGAACACAGCATTGTGCAGCACCTATAATTTTCTGAGTCTTTTTCAGTTATTATTTTCTAATATCTCCACTAGAAACAGGTATTTTAATGGATTTAGGAATGCAAGAAAATGAAGATCCCTCTGAATAGATGCTGACTGTCATGGTATTGCATTTTTATTCCATAAAATTATCAGACTATGATATCTCATCTGAAATCAGGATGAGATGATGTAATTATCAGGACGAAATTACTTCTGTGCTAGGGAAACAGAAAAATATGTCTGTTCTCACTTTTTGTGTGGGTAGAATGTAGGTCTACGTGACAGAAGTTTCAGAATTTCAGTTTTAAATTTGACTCAGTATCCCTATTTCTGACCTTAGTTAAGAAGCTCAGTTTCCTCTGCCTCAGTTTCCTCACGGCTATTAACACACTTGGATTTTGTAAGGCTGTAGTGAATTAATTAACATTAGTATGTGCTTTGAGGTCCCTGGCTGAAAGGCATTAAGGACATCTGAAATGTGATTACAGTGGCAGTTTTCAGCAAACTATTTGATGTTTCCTACACAGAAAGCAATGATGTGGTTGGGTTGCGTGAAAAAATACCTTTAATATTAAACACAGACTACTCATCTGTCTTCCTGCCTTCTCTATTTCCACAGGCCAGTAGTAAAGTCTTTGAAGGAGACTGGTCTGGTAGAGCCAGAGCTATTTGAAGAAGTCACTATCTACTTCAGTGACATTGTTGGCTTCACCACACTCTGCAAATACAGCACCCCTATGGAGGTGGTAGATATGCTGAATGATATCTACAAGAACTTTGACCACATTCTTGACCATCATGATGTTTACAAGGTGATTAGCTCTGCACTTTTGCTCAGTTAACAACCAGGGGACACACACATCGAATTGGATAATGTGGTAGTTTTGGGAATCTGCCTTCTAAGCTAACACAAAACAGAGAAAAACAGGTCAAGATTACCACATTTCAATATGCTTTCAAGTGTGCCTGCTTATACCAAATTTTCTATACTAGGTGGTCACAGATTCATTAACTGGATTGCTGGGTACACTTATAAACAGTCATATACCAAAAAGGTGTCAGCTACCTTAAACTAATCAATCCTGCTGTCCAGGGAAGAAATGTTTAATCATGAACGAGAGGATCTGATAAAACCTTTCTGCTTTTAACTAAATATGTATTTTGCTATGTCTGCAGGTAGTGAGTTCTACTTTTGTTTCCACAGGTGGAGACCATTGGTGATGCTTACATGGTTGTGAGTGGTTTACCAAAGAGGAATGGTAACCGGCATGCAGTAGACATCTCCATGATGGCTCTGGACATCCTCAGCTTCATGGGATCTTTTGAACTGAGACATCTGCTGGGTCTGCCTGTTTGGATTCGCATTGGAATTCACTCTGGTACACAGTAGTGCTACATCAACAATGACAATGTTGTTGCCTTGTTTTTGAACAGAATAGACATCCATAGAAGATCTGATAGTCCATCATACACAACTGCACTCCTCATGAAGAAACAGGTTGAAAACAATGTACCTGGAGGAAGAGCAACAGAAGTAAATAAGCCACTGGTTTGCTCCCCCATAGTGAAATAGCCCATACCCACTCACTCATAGCTTAAGTCAGTAGCTAGGAAGAGTAACTGTCATTGTTCCTGGTATGATTAAGCCAGTTGTATCAAATAAGCCTTTGCAGATTGCTCCTTTTTGACCAAAGTGGAGATCAGCTATCGCCAGATATGCCACAAAATGCAGGCCTGTATTTTATGCTTTTGGAGTCAAAAGTTCTGACAAGCCTATGTGGGAATTCATGTTTTAATTAATCCATAAAAATAATTTTTCTCAAAGAGGAACTGCAGATAGCTCAAGCAGATAGCTCCTAAGTACTCTGGGAAATGTTATCTTTTCATTTTTGTTAGTTTCAAGAACCACTAGAACAGCAGCTGCCAGGGGAGGAACATATCAGTGAAAGCAACTGAGGCACTGCGAAACCCTTTGAGGCACCACTATGCGCCCCTCCATAATGAAGCTTAGTTTCTTTTCCTCTTGCTTCCAAAACTGACAGTTAGTAACTGCATTTTTTTCTGCACAACAATCGTGTTTAAATACAATTAACACTGTGCAGCCATGTCCTTTTTATGTTTTTATTGGATTATGCAAGAACAGAGCTAGGCTTGGTTTGGAGTGGAAGGGGAGACCACCAGATACTTTGGGAAGTGAGTGTTGTGGTTTAACCCCAACTGGCAGCTAAGCACCACACAGCCACTTGCTCACTCCCCTGCCCCTCAGGTGGGATGGGGAGGAGAATTGGAAAAAAAAAAAAAGTAAAGATTGTGTGTTGTGATAAAGATAGTTTAACAGGACAGCAAAGGAAGAGATAATAATAATAATAGAATATTTGAAACGAGTGATGCACAGTACGATTACTCAGCACTTGTTGACTGATGCCCATCCCATCCCTGACCAGCTATCGCCAGCCCCCTGGCCAAGTGCCCCCAGTTTATATGCTGAGCATGATGATATATGGTATGGAATATCCCTTTGGCCAGTTGGGGTCAGCTGTCCTGGCTGTGCCTGCTCCCAGCTTTTTGTGCACCCCCAATATACTTGCTGGCAAGGCATGAGAAGCTGAAAAGCCCTTGACTTGGTGCTTAGCAACAACTAAAACATCAGTGTGTTATCAACATTATTCTCATACTAAATTCAAAACACGGTACTATACCAGATACTAGGAAGAAAATTAACTCTATCCCAGCAAAAACCAGGACAGTGAGGTAGAGTATTGTCATCGGTGAGGAACACAGAGGTCCAGCAGGTACTGCACTGCTCTGCAACAGTGAGACACCTTCTGAACAAATAGTGTCTTGATCCATCTTTTCATTCTCTGGATCCCACTTCTAGGTCCTTGTGCGGCTGGTGTGGTTGGAATAAAAATGCCTCGCTACTGTTTGTTTGGAGATACAGTGAACATGGCTTCACGGATGGAATCCACAGGCTTGCGTAAGGATTTAATTTGGTCCTGTCAGTGTAACAGGGCCAAAGGCTACTGGTTAGTTTGTGACTGAAGTGTTTGTTTTCAGCTGAGAACAACTTATTATCAGCTCGCAGAAGTTTTAAAGATTAAGAAGCCCTATTTTTTTTTATTACCAATTGTTTCATTGTCCTTGTTCATGCTTCAGTGCTGGTAATGGGGTGTATGTAGACTGGTTCACTGGCTGAGTTCCTCTGGAAGACATGATACTTATGTGTCTGAGATTTAATTTACTCTACAAATGGTAGATTTTAGTTCGACCTAGAATTGAATTACAGCTCTGTTGTGTAAATATGATGACTATATTTTAAGTCAAAGCAATTATGCCTTCAACTTCACCATTAGGGAACTGTGCCAATAGCCAGTTTGTCTTCCTTCTGCCCATTGTCTTCACATGACTATTCTCTATATAGGACACTCTCATTTATTCTTTTCCCTTTTGGCATCTAAATACTACAGATATCATGGTCGCCTGTATTCCACTTCAATGACTGTACCAGCTATTCCTCCCTAGATGCAATGCTAGGTAGTGGAGTCAGACTTTTTGTACAGCAGTGTAATTGATTCTCATTTAGTTTGACTCTCAGAATTTATGTTGATAATAATTGGAGGAGCTTCTGTTATAGCACCGCTTTTCACATATACTCAATATGATTATGTGGTACATTTCCAGATTGAGATTTTGTTGTGTCTTTATTTTTTTAGCTTTAAGGATTCATGTAAGTGGTTCCACTATTGACATCCTGAAAAGAACAGACTGCCGATTCCAGTATGAAGTGAGAGGAGAAACGTACCTGAAGGTAAACTTTACCATGTGCATGCACGAACACATTGAAGAGGGACAGTATAAAAGTATTTATAGCTGAGAGTACCCCGCAACATAATTAACAGCTGAGGAAGAAGGGTTACAGATCTATTGGTATCAGAGTCTCTAGTAGTTGAAGACACTTCTACAAAGACAATGCAGGCAATGAAGATCTCCCCAAGTCATAAATTAAAGCAACATAAAGATGTAGAGAATAAATGAAATGTACCATTTGTAACAGAAAATTGTGGAATGAATTAATCTAATGGAAGGGAAGATGAATCCATTGTTAATTTGCGCATGCTCCGATATCTGTCTATCTACTGATCCATTTATTTCAGTCTGTTACACTTGGCAGATGTCTGTACTTTGAGCTGATGGCAGGCAGCACGGCTCACCTCTCCCATGGCATGTTTCAGGTCATGGAACAAGGGAATGGGTGTGCAGCTGCATCTCCCCCACAGAATCACAGAATGTTAGGGATTGGAAGGGACCTCAAAAGATCATCTAGTCCAATCCCCCTGCCAGAGCAGGAACACCTAGGTCAGGTCACACAGGAACATGTCCAGGCGGGTTTTGAATGTCTCCAGAGAAGGAGACTCCACAACCTCTCTGGGCAGCCTGTTCCAGTGTTCTGTTACCCTCACTGTGAAGAAGTTCTTCCTCACATTTATGTGGAAACTCCTATGTTCCAACTTGCATCCGTTGCCCCTTGTCCTATCATTGGATGTCACTGAGAAGAGCCTGGCTCCATCCTCATGACACTCACCCTTTACATATTTATAAACCTTAATGAGGTCACCCCTCAGTCTCCTCTTCTCCAAGCTAAAGAGACCCAGCTCCCTCAGCCTTTCCTCATAAGGGAGATGTTCCACTCCCTTCATCATCTTTGTGGCTCTGCGCTGGACTCTCTCAAGTAGTTCCCTGTCCTTCTTGAACTGGGGGGCCCAGAACTGGACACAATACTCCAGATGTGCCCTCACCAAGGCAGAATAGAGGGGAAGGAGAACCTCTCTTGACCTACTAACCACCCCCTTTCTAATACACCCCAGGATGCCATTGGCCTTCTTGGCCACAAGGGCACATTGCTGGCTCATGGTCATCCTGCTGTCCCCCAGGACCCCCAGGTCCCTTTCCCCTATACTGCTCTCCAGCAGGTCAGCCCCCAACCTGTACTGGTACATGGGGTTGTTCTTCCCCAGATGCAAAACTCTACACTTGCCCTTGTTGAATTTCATTAAATTTCTCCCCGCCCAACTCTCCAGCCTATCTCCCCCGTCCTTCTTCTCACATCTGATTCTTAATCCTTTGCTGTGAACATCAGTTACTGAAAACAAGCAAAGGCAAAGAAGGCAATGTGCAATACAGTATTATTTAAGTAAATTAACTACAGGAAATTGCATTCTAGTCCCTAAATCGTGCTTTCTCTTCTTTGTCATACATTTTTAGGGCAGAGGAACAGAGATTACCTACTGGTTGACTGGTGCTGAGGACAAGAAATACTATCTCCCAACACCTCCTTCTGTGTAAGATGGTCTTTATATGTGAAAAGCAAAGAGAAATTCCCAGTCTTTGCACTTTAGCCTTTACTGTTCCTCCCTGGCACTTGTTGTGGCTTTTTTATATCACTCAACTTGCCTTCAGTGGTTAGAGGCTGAAGAGTGTATGTGCATACAAACATGTGTAGATATTCATGACATGGGACTATGTGTGTGCTGAAGGTTATTTGTATATATAAGCACTTAATAGGTTCATTTCCTTGGAAGAGAAATAAGACTTACAGGATAAGTTGTTGATGTGCTAAGTGCAAGAGATGGACAGAAAAATGAAAAACATTAATATTCCCCAAACTTTAGTCCTAATTGCACCTGTGTGCGACAGTACAGTGAGAGGATAACTGCAACTGAATGTGCAGCTCTCTGTAATACCATGTTATGCCTGTGAGCTCTTGTGGGGTAATTTGTAGGAGCACTGAAACGTAATGATTTTGAGCAGTATTCTGCCAGAAGAGGTGGACAAAGTTACTGTAGTATTGCAGAGGCGTAAAGTCTTTCAAAATTGAACAAAAGCTTACTTTCTAATATAAAAGTTATCAAGAAAAAATATGAGATTGTTGTCCTGGAACTGAGCTATCATTTTGCAGTAATACTGGATAAAATATAGTAATAGGAGAAGTGTTGTTTTTGAGAAACTATGAAAAATTGAAGTAATGATAACTGGTTACTTTTATTTCATGTGTATTTTGCATATGAGTACTGCATTATTTTCTGCAAACTCACTAAATGTGGATGTTCCTCACTTTCTGTTCTAAAATCCTGTGTACAGTTGCTCTTTACTAAGTGGGAATTTGCTGCCATCTGCTTTGAAATGACAGTGTTTCAGTACAACTTGAAGCTATCAGATGAAGTTTGTCTCTGGACTGAGCAGGAAATTACTCTTTTGGAAACTCAGAACTCCTTTTTTGAATTAATATGATTAGTTGAGACTATCAGAATTATCAAATTGGCAGTTCTTCTGGAATTCCACTATTGAAAGTATCTCTTGAGCTGGATTACTGGGGACAGTGATGGTTTTGGTTTTGCTTCCTCGTATAGGCTGTGACTGATAAAATTGACCCTTAAAATTGTCATATGTGGGGTACTCCAGCAAAAGTCAGACACACTGCAGAAACTGATGAAAAGGTGACAACTTTGTTACTGAAGGCCACCTGAAGTTGAATGATGCTGGCAGCAGTAATGATGTTGAGAGCTAGAATCTATTTTGATTTGGAGGTCTCTTCCAACCAAGGCTGTTCTGTGATTCTGTGTAATTCATGTCTTCCTTTTCATGCAAATGATGCTGAATTTTTTTTTAAGGTCGATAATGACACAGCTACAGACCTCCTGTGCAGAGACAGTGAGACAAATTATCTGGAAAAATCACATGTAAATCCTGAATTCTCTTCCCAAATCCAGAACCTGAATTTGGTTCTGCCCACACTTTCTCTCAGTTGGGTGTGAATGTTGTGAAGATAAACATAGGATAGAAATGTTCAAAAACCACTGGGGATCTGGGGATAACTAAAAACATGTGAAGCACTGAATTTTTTTTCCATCCTGTTGCTTTCAGGGAGAATCACCAGCGGTTACAAGATGACTTAGCAGAGATGATAACAAATATTCTTCAGAAAACAGAAAATGAAGGGTTCAAGACATGTGAGCTTTCACAGGTTGCTAGCTACCGATCAGGTACCCTGGAATACCTGCAACTGGCCAGCATAGAGAATTCTGCCACATATCTTTAAAACTGGATGTCTAGCATGACTCAAAAAGCTGCAGCAACTCTCTGAAGTCCTTCATGTGAAAGCTGGAGGCTTATACTCTCAGCTAGAGGAGAAAAAAACCACACTTTTAAAGCATCGTTTCTACCATCTGACCTATCAGTAAATCAAACCTCTCTTCACTGTAACATCAAAATTGTTGAGTGACTTCAGTAGGACACATGCAGCCTGACTTGAGGTAAATGAAAATATCTGCACTTGAGTCTGGAAAATAGGTGGGTTTTTTTGTTTTAGTTAGTTTTTTTAAAAGTGATAGCCCGTTCAATAATCCACTTCTGAAAATATTCACAGCAAAGCCTTAATTTGCCATGATTTTTAAATGCTGTATTTAATTTGTAATTTTTATTTGAAGAAAGATTTGCTGTAATATATTTGAATATAACATTAAAAGTATCATTTGTAAATCCTGGATATGTTGCCATTTTGCTGCTTCTGTTGTTTTCCCCTGTCTCACATGTTTTGTTTAATCCAGTTGACTTTGTTCAAGAGACAACACTTCTGTTATTTAAGTTGAGAGATTACTCTAAAACTTGTATGTTTTTTAAAGCTTATCTGAATCTCTTGGGCCTGCAAAATGAAACTGGAAATCTTGCAAAAATGGGCACTTTCATATCTTTTCTCCACTTCTGCTTCTGTCCCCAAAAAGGAAGTGCAACAGAAACGAAGGAAACAAATCTATCTGAATTTCTTAAACCTCAGAAACTTTCAAATCAACTTTTGGATGAAGTTTCACAACCAGGCAGAACTCATATTTTACTGAAATGACTTGCTTGTAACCGACATCATAACATTTATAAACAACTTTAAAAAGCAATCAAAGCACAGGTGACATGTAAAAGAAAATCAGCATTCACATGAAAAAATAACAACTAGTGAGTGAAATTTTTGCAAAGGCTTCTTGTGCATTGGTGGCATTCAAAGCAGAGCTACTTCTGTCACCATTGTCAAATATCAGTCAGTACTCAAACCATAAAACTTGGTGTAAAATAGTTCTTTTATGGCTTTGAACCACGTTTTTATCCAATTAAACAATGTAAAAATGTTAAAAAAAGAGCAAACCGGTTGCCTGTGTTTTTAATTTATCAACCTAAATTGACTTTGTAAGAACACACAAAAAAGAACAACCTAGGAGTAAATAGACAGATCCAAAGTGCAAAGATTCCTGCAAAAATTAAATCAGAAGGTGCTGTAGAGCTTATGCTCTTGCCTAATGAATGCAAATTCCTACACCCAGGAACACAATATAGACAGAAACAGCAGATAGCATGTAACCCACAGTCATAGCTTTCAGATTATATGCAACCAATCTTAAACTTGGACTGGCACTAATACCATACCATTACTTCTTTGGTCTGTGTCCTCATGGAAGTGTTCATTGGGATAAGGATAGAAAAAAAATGTCTGGTATTCTAAAACTGGTATGTATTAAAAAGACTACCAGTACAGTAAAAAAGTATAAAGTCTGCTATTTCCCACCCCGGGGTGCCAATCAACAATCTTTGTGTCTATATCTGCATTCTTGGGTGCGACTGCTGTGTTTCTTGGCACTACTGGACTATTGTGGTTGCTGTATCTGACACACTCGGCAAGCATAGCTTAATGCAGTGATAAGCACTGGACTCCTCAAGCCAGAAGCAGCCCACTACTAATACTGTCTTACACAGAGTTCTGATCTTTGAAGTGACTTAAGTCTATTTTTGAAGAGGAGTTTTATGGGTTCCATCCTTGACACCTCTGAGATACAAATTATTTTAGAGCAAGTATCTGCTGACACTGAAACAATTAATATACACAGTGTTTATTTTTGAGTAGCCCTTCTCTTTTCTGCATTCTTCAGATCATAAATTTTGTATAATTCTTTGAAGATAAATAGTTACCTTAGCAATGAGTTGATGGACTCATCTTCTGGTAGGTTTGTTTTCTACGTGGTTCTGTCCCTGCACATAACTGTCACCCACACATCACAATAAAATCAATTTTGACTACCCTTCCTAAAAATTTACTCCTGTCTTAGACTCAATGTCTTACCATTGCATCTTGTTATCAAATGTTAGATCAAAGAGCCCTCTACCATCAGAAATCTGTCACTGAAGGTCCAGTCATTCACCTCTCCAGCTTTTTTAAAGCAGGGAAAAGTTATATTAAAAACCTAGTATGAGATATAATTTTGTTCTTTAGGTGGAAAGGATTTTGGCTGCACAATCACTATTCATTTGAACTTAACTCACGCCAAAAAAAATATCTCTGAATCCTTGGGCTGGGAGCATGTGGAAGTGAATCTTTCCAAATATACATCAAGAGCTTTGTAGCTTTGGTCATATTCAGACTCACCCCTTGTCTCCATCTCATTTTTGTCATGCATCCATACTCCTCTCCTGTTTCAGCACTGTGTATTTGTGCTCTCTGAGTTTCCATGTGCCTCCAAGTCCTGGCTGTGCTCATCACTTGTATACAGAGAATCTTGTTTTAAATACTTTTTTTTTCCCACCTGTAGTAATCCTATACGGGGAATTCTATCGAAAATATAATTTTGTATTTTTGTTCACCAACACAGTCAAACTGAGAGCAACATGTGACAGAGGTGATTTTCTCATTTGGAAAAACCTTTGGAAAATATTCCTCCAAACACAGCACCCATTAATGATTAGACATTTAAGAGTTATTTTTCACTGAGGAGGCCAAAAAAAAGAAAAATAAAAAGCAACAGAACTGTGTTTTATCCTTATTTCTCAGTGAAAAGTGGCACTGAAAATAACAGTGATGGGTATGGAAGGATCCCTGCAGCCAGCAGTGGTGTTATAGTGCTCTTACTCTGGGCTTGAGGCCAAGCCTTGCTGTTTGGCCTGAACTGGTTGGCATGTGACCTTGTTCTATGAGGCTATTACAGGCACTGGTATCAGATTTAAACTATCTTAAACAACTACTGAAACACCAAGTCCTAATAATGGCTGTTTTAGGACAGTGGTAGAATATCCAACACTGGGGGAGAAGAAAAGGCAGCATCTCAAAATGATCTGAAACAGGAGGACAGGGAAGACCCCACAGGACCTTGTCCCTATCTGTAAACCCTAAGAAAAGGGACATACCTCAGCAGCTTTTTTTTTGCTGGGACGCATGCAATGGTTGTTCTTCTCAACAGGGCCAAAAGCTGCTCTCCCTCTGACATAAAACGCATGGTTTGACAAGACACCACCCAACTTCTGTTGCTTTACAGGGGCTTTTCCTGACAAACCTTCGCTGCTTTCTGATCAATTGCCAGTTAATTCCAGTTAATTGCAAGCCCAGTGGCCCGGCAGGTGCCAGCCCGGGGTCCATCCTCACTGCCTCCTGCCACACGAGGCTGGCTAGCATGGTGACCAGGCCCGACCTCAGCCTGGAGCAAACCCCACACCCTGGCCAGGCCTTGGGGGCTCCAAAGGAACGCTGGGGTCACAACGATGCCGGGGCCCTGGGCTTGCCGCCCAGCTTGACTTAACGCCTTCTGCCACCACCGTCAGCATGCCGGGCTGCGAGGCGGGTGGGTGCGGGGGGCAGTGCGCAGGCCGGGCCTTGGGGCCTCTGCGACGCTTTGGGAGGGAAGCGCAGTGTGAAAGAGCGGCCCACTGCCGGCCTCTCCCAGGGCACATCCCGGAGGCGGAGGGGAGAGGCCGGCTGGCACGGAGTAGGGGGCAGCCCTCGCCACAGCAAGGCCACCCCCAGCACGGGGCGCATGAGCCGCACGGGCCGGGGCGGGTGGGGACAGTGGCGAGACCTGCCCTGAGCGAGGGAACTTATTAAAGTCCCGCCGCCTCCAGGGAGGGCCCTGGCTGCCTTACGGGCTTGCTTCGAGAGCACCCGGTGGCCCGCCGGCTGGGGCAGGCTCGGCCGCGTGGCGCCTCGTGGGTGTTAAGTGCTGGCACTTCATTCCTGTGTGCTTTCAAAATGTCTTTCCCGTTCCCGGAATGGGTGAGGGGAACCGAAGTTAAGAGCGGGAGCCATTTAGGATGGATGCTTCGTTTTGGTGCGGTGGCCTACAGCATGCTGTGACTTGCGTCTTCAGCAGAGTGTTCGTGCTAGCTTGTGGGCATAGTCATCATCTGAATTCGTACCTACGTGTGATCTGGTGTTTTCTGAGTGGATAAACTTGTGTTGCCATTAGAGTAAGTAATTTACCAATATCTGATTAACTTAAAAATTGAAGTTATTTTCTATGGTACACACACCACTTCATGCTAATTTTGTGCTCACATTTGGTTTTCATCGTGTATTTGTATAACATACTTTTTCAGTCAAAGTTGTAAGGCTCCACTTAGGGTAATTCATTAACTGAGACTTTTGTAACACTTCTGATCTTCCTCTGTTGACTACTGTAGCTTTTCTGTCTCTTGATTTTAGAGCTTTATTCTTGTTGCAACTTTAGACTCAGATTTGGATGCAAGCAGAATTCGGCAAATGCCATAATGGCACTTTTGGCACTTTTTGTTAAGCTTCACAGTTTTCCTTAGAATCTCAGCTTTCTGCTTAAAAATGAAGATTCTACTTGGTATGTCTGAGAAACATTGCACCTGTGGACACACACTGGTAGCTAACTATGTGCTAGAAAAGACATGCCAGTCAAGTATGAACACAGGATTATTATTTTGGTTTTTTTTCATTTCAAAGTTTAAAATGGGCTTACCAGCAACTGGAAGGACAGGGAAAAGAGTCACTAAAGGAGGGTATGTAAGAGATGCTGAGCCAGTATGTGAAAGTAAAGCTGCCTCTGGAGAATCAGTAAAAGCAGCTATTTAGAGCAGAAAGCCCATTAGAGAATACTGGATGCCATTTGTACTGTTGATAGTAGCAGGGTTGTTGGGGAGCAAATCTCAGCAGGAGAGTATCTCCTTCTGCTGCTGCTTTCAATGAATTCTGAAGATTTTAAGGGCTGGATTCAGTGCTTATCTTCTAGGAAATTCCTAATTGATTTATTAATTGCCTCAAAACAAGAAGAAATTAAGGTAACAGTTGTTTTAATGTCCAGAATGTTACAAGCATCTCATTTTGCTGACAGTCCTACCTCATCTTGGAGACCTACTTTTCAAACTTTACCTGAACTGGAAAAAAAATTAGTACTATGCTAGCAGGACTGAAGGAAGGATCAACTGAGAATCATGCAGAGGGAGTGAAAGGAAGTTTAGGGTATAAAGTAGTTTCAGCTAATACCTGACTGATTCCACACATCATAATTCTAATACTGGAAGAAAACTAAGTAGCAAATAGAAATGCCTTTAGGCTACTTAATGGAGTAAACTTGGCTTTCGGCACTGTGAATTGTCTAGATTTATTTTTTTTTTAATTGGTTCTTTAGCATTTTGAATGCCTTGAAGATTCTTCATCATACTGTTAGGAAACTGTTACTGTTTGGAAACTGTTTCTACAGAATGTTCTCTGGTAAAAATGAGTTAAATTTAGGGACTATGAAATTAGTGAAGCTACTTGTGAAATTATTATTTTTGTTTCCTTGGATGACCTTTACTGGTGACCTATAGTTGTTTTGGCAAGTTTTCTGCAGCAGCTAAGCTTTACTAGTAAGTATCCTTGTGAACACGAAAACCATAAAAGACTCAAATTCTTAATTTATAGTTCACATTTGAATATTGCTTCTTTCTCATGTAAGCACAAATCAGGGGATTAGGCTTCAAATAATGCCAGGCTTGTTAGAGGCAAATTGAAAAATTACTTAGACCTGAAATGTATGAGGAAATAGGATGAATTAAGGCCAGCAGAATAGAAAACACAAATAGCTTATATTCAAGCAGAATGAGAAAGCATTTTCTCCTTTAATTGAAAATTACAGGGATTTGCGTTAAATTCTAATCTAGCTAATCTCTAAAGAAGTCCTGAATTACTTCACATTTGTTTTGTAATGGATTCCAATCATAACTGTACTTCAATATCTCAGTTGTACTTTAGAGGTATACAACCTTTTTAAACAGTTAAAAGGATGGTTCTAAAATTTTTAATGGGAAAATAGGACAAGCTCTATTGAATTACAAAATTGAACAGAAACATCAGATGCTCCTTACTGTGGTTGACCTGAAATATTTAAATGCTGTACAGTGCTAATATCTTTACTACTGAACATTAGCTGTAGAAGAGGGTATACTGAAAACAGGAGATGGGTAACTTTGTGCTAGGTTTTTTGTGTTTCTAAGTTATGCAAAGCTAGTTTTCAGTGAAACAGTAGAGTGATAGCTTCCTTATTTAGTGGCAAGTGTGTAGGTGGAATCTACGAAGCACATCTGAACACCTCTACAAAAAATCTACTTTATATACTTAGATAAAGCCATAGATAAAAATAAGCATGTAAAATATAGATGAAAATTAGTAGTTAAGGAAGGTTTTCCTATCATTAGGAGATGCTCATAGTTGTTAATTTAGGTTGTTACATGCAACCTAACCAGTGCTTTGTTGCTTATGAGTTAGCTTGTTCTTCAAACTAAGATAAAATATGAATGTGAATTCTCATCCCCGAACCTTGTAGCTCTTTCATCTGCAAGGAAAAGGGAGTTCTGTTGATTTCTCTAATTGCAAAGTCCAATAGCCTATCTAGATATATGTATGTTTTAAAAGCAACTTATAAATGGGAAAGCATCAGGAAAAGCAGCTTTTGCATATTGTCTAAGAAATTTTACTGGCATTCTTAAGGCATGTCAGGTGTTATTTTTCTAGGTGTAATTTATTTAATACATATTAGTGGCAGTTATCAAATAGTGTGTTTGTTAGATTGTATTGGGCCATCTTGCTGTACTGCTGTTAGTTTTTCTTCTTCATCTTCTCTGTCTATTCTGTTCTTTCATTACAAGTTAAAGCTACTCTTTCATGTCCTCTTCAGCATCTGATGTCTTTTTTCTCATCTTGCCTCAATCCTCTCACTTAGTATTTCCTTTAATTGCTTTCTCTATATTCTCATGAACATGTATGTATTTCCACTCTCCTGCTGCCACCAAATAAAAGACAAGTTCCACTTTTAACATAACCTTGGTAATGCCTGTATTGAGCCAAAAAGGCAGAGAACAGATTTGGCATTTCAGCCTAAAAACCAAGGGGACTACCACCACCTCCTAGCCACGGCTGAAATATCTTGTTTTCCATTATTTAAGGTATAGCCTTGGCAAAAAGCAGACACTTGTCACTTGTTGAAGTAATTCCAGCACTCTCCCAACTATAGTCCCTATTTCTGGATCTTTATTTGGCAGAAGCATTGATGTATCTTCAAAAACAGGCAATTTGAGGAAAGGTTACTCCTAGTCCCTACTGACTGCAGGAAGAAGGAACACTTGTTTATTTCCAGGCTTGTTTTGTCATTGCACTTATCTACTTCCGTCTCCCACCATACATTGTGCTGGTGGTTGTGGTGGAACTGCACATCACTTGATACCTGGGGGTGTTGGTTGACAGCTGACTGAACACAAGCCAGCAGTGTGCCCAGGTGGCCAAGAAGGCCAATGGCATCCTGGCCTGTATCAGAAACGGTGTGACCAGCAGGAAGTGATCGTGCCCCTGTACTCGGCACTCGTGAGACCGCACCTTGAGTACTGTGTCCAGTTCTGGGCACCACAGTATAAGAAGGACACTGAGGTGCTGGAGCAAGTCCAGAGAAGGGCAACGAGGCTGGTGAGAGGTCTGGAAAACAGGCCTTATGAAGACCGGCTGAGGGAACTGGGGTTGTTTAGTCTGGAGGAGACTGAGAGGAGACCTCATTGCCCTCTACAACTACCTAAAAGGAGGTTGTAGTGAGGCTGGTGTTGGTCTCTTCTCCCAAATTACTAATGATAGGATGAGAGGAAATGGCCTCAAGTTACGTCAGGGGAAGTTTAGATTGGATATTAGGAAGAAGTTCTTTACTGAGAGGGTGGTTAGGCACTGGAACAGGCTGCCCAGGGAGGTGGTGGAGTCACCGTCCCTTGGGGGTGTTCAAAAAATGAGTGGATGAAGCACTTGAGGCCATGGTCTAATGGTCTAGTGGTTAGGGAGGTGATGGGATAAAGGTTGGACTTGATGATCTTGGAGGTCCCTTCCAACCATGATGATTCTATGATTCTGCTGCCTGGTTGCATGGAGGGGAAGAGTGACTTCACTGCCCTACCCTATCCCCAGGGATCTTGAGTCATTCATCACACTAAATAGTGTCTGCTTTGGCTTGTTATTTAGGTTTTTCTAAGCAAGAATGTTATGGAATAGCCACGCGTTATCATATTTTCTGTTCTTCAGAGTCCTGAGAGCAGGCAATAGGCTGAAATACTTATTAGTGTTCTCAGCTACACACTGGGAAGTCTAACTTTGATGATAAAAGGATGATTTGTGGATTCATGGATACATTGCATTTGATTCATATGTAAAAAGTTACCAATACAACTGCTGGCATAAGAGATGCTAGGGCCCCTGCTTTGTCCTCCAAAATAAATATACAAATGCCAGCATTATTCAAGGGGAAGGTTCCTGTTGTTGCAGGACACATAGGGGATTGTTTGGAAATGTGCAGTTGCTTATTTTACATCTATATTCCATATTATACTTCAGTTCTGGATGGTTTTCTTGGCAAAGGTAGTGCTGCTAGTTCATATGAACACAAATTAAAACTGTAACAGACTGGGTGATAGCAAATGCTTCAATTATGTTGTAGTGTAAGTGTTTTAAGTGTATACAGATTTAGAAGCTTGTAGTTTTAACTCCATCTGTAACAAGATAAATACTTATCTTCTAAATTATAATAATTACTGTATGATTATATATATGTTCCTTGAAATAAATGTAGCAATTTCATATGTAGGTATTTTGACACTTTAGACCAAGGCAATTAGATTTGCTGAAACTGACATAAAAATTAATGAGGTGAAATGGAATGATGAGTGAATGAGTTAGGAAAAAAACCCAAACAACCAAAACCCCAATAAAACAGTAATGGGAAATGGTCTTCTACAGCATTACTGTTAAGCCACATCTATGACAGCTACCTTGATGTTTTTCCTCTAAGGCCTCTCCAGGTTCGTTGTAAATCATCCTGTCACTTAATGTTTTCCCTTCTCTCCCATCCTCTTGTAGATTTCTTCAGTTTAAATTTGTTATATAGTGAAGTTGGGGCAGGGCAAACTCCAAGGGTAATTTTAAAGTTTGTTCTGACTTTTGAAAATAGGTCTGCATGGTCATGCTCTGGCAGAGCATAAAACAAAGAAACGCAGCCTGCCATGTTAGAAAACCTGTGTCAGATCAGTCTGTCTGGCACCACCATCAGTCTTCTCTTTAAATTAAAGCAATGGCTATTTTGCTTTAGGCAAAAGAAAGATTCTTTGACATACCTATTTAGTCTGTGGGCACTAATCGCAATACCCAGTTGCCCTAGTTCCTCTTGACTACTTGCCACCTTACCACAGCCTGCTGAAGAGATGGGAAGAAGATCATCTTTTGCCCTGCTTTGTTCTTGCTCTTTTTACCCATTTCTCAGCTGTCTTTGTTCACTGGGCACATGGCCTGTCTCTCCTCTGTCATGCAGTGGGCTGCTTGGTTAGAAACAGCCTTCCCCTTTACTAGGGCTAGTTGTGTTCTGCGCTGACCCCTTGCACCACTTCTTCACAGGACCTCCCTTTCCCTGACCTCTTTGCTTATGTGAGCTTTAGCTTTGTAAGGTGGCCTTTGGCTCTCTTCAGTGATGACCCTTATCGGCCTGCTCTTCTTTTTACAGGTTTTCAATCTGAGTGATTCCAATGTTTACCCTTAACCTAAAATAGTAATTAACTGCATGCATTACTAGACAATAGCTAAGGAGACAACAAAAAACGAAGATTATAGCTGCTTGAAGAGTTATCCAAAGTCTGTCATGTCTCAGTCCTTTAAATAGCCTCTGTACCTGGCAGATGAAAAACATGTTTTTAAACACTGTGTTCCAAGTCCCTGAAATTACTTCATCTCTAAATAGATTCATGTAAAAACTTCTGTTCATAGAATGGGGAAAAAACCCCCGCACTTCCTTCACTACTAAAATTTTGCTCTTGTTAATGTTTTTCCTGTTCACATGAGAAATGTCTCTAGTACGTTATGAAGACTGACATAGTGTGTAGTGGTACAAAGTCTAGCTGGAGGCCAGTAACTTGTGGTGTATGCCAGTGGTTGATACTGTTCAGCATCTTCCTTAATGATCTGGGTAATGGGGCAGAGTGTACTCTCAGCAAGTTTGCTGATGATACAAAACTGAGAGAAGTGGCTGATACAGCACTGTGCTGCCATTCAGAGGGACCTCAACAGGCTGGAGAAATGGGCTGACAGGAACCTCATGCAGTTCAACAAAGGGAAATGCCAAGTCCTGCACCCAGGGAGGAATAGCCTCATGTACCAATATATGTTGGGGATTGACCATTTGGAAAACAGCTTTGCAGAAAAGGGCCTGGGGGTCCTGGTGGACACCAAGGTGAACATGAACCATTAATGTGCCATTACAGAAAAAAAGGGTAACTGTCTCCTGAGCTGCATCAGTAGTAATGTTGCCAGAAGGTTGAGGGAGGTGATTCTTCCCTCTTCTCAGCACTGGTAAGGCCATGCCTGGAGTGCTGGGTCCAGTTCTGGGCCCCCCAGTAGAAGAGAGATCTAGAGCCACTGGAGAGAGTGTGGCAAAGGGCTAAGAAGGTGATTAAGGGACTGGAGCACCTCTCACATGAATACCTGGGAGAGCTGGGACTGCTCCACCTAGAGAAGATACAAGGGGGATCTCATCAATGTGTACAAATACTTGAAGGGAGAGTGTAAAGAAGATGGAGCCAGGCTCTTTTCAGTGGTGCCCAGTGACAGGACCAGAGGCAATAGGCACAAACTGAAACACAGGAGGTTCCCTGTGAACATCAGGAGATGCTTTTTTACTATGAGGGTGAGCAAGCACTGGCATAGGTTGCTAGGGAGGTTGTAAAATATCCATGGACCACTCAGTGGATAAGGAACTTGCTAGATGGTCGCACTCAGAGTTGTGGTCAATGGCTCGATGTCCAAGTGGAGATCAGTGACAAGTGGCATTCCTCAGCGGTTGGTATCAGGACCGGTGCTGTTTAACATCTTTGTTGGCAACATGGACAGTGGGATTGAGTGCACCCTCAGCAAGTTTGCTGACAATGCCAAGCTGTGTGATGCGGTCAACATGCTGGAGGGAAGGGATGCCATCCAGAGGGACCTTGACAGGCTTGAGAGGTGGGCCTGTGCAAACTGCATGAGGTTCAACAAGGCCAAGTGCAAGATTCTGCATGTGGGTCAGGGCAATCCCAAGCACAAATACAGTCTGGGCTGAGAATGGATTTAGAGCAGCCCTGAGGAGAAGGACTTGGGGGCATTGGTTGATGAGGAGCTCAACATGAACCGTCAATGTGCACTTGCTGCCCAGAAAGCCAACCGTATCCTGGGCTGAATCAAAAGAAGCGTGGCCAGCAGGATGAGGGAGGCGGTTCTCTCCCTCTGCTCTGCTCTTGTGAGACCCCACCTGGAGTACTGTGTTCAGCTCTGGGGCCCCCAACATAAGAAGGACATGGACCTGTTGGAGCGAGTCCAGAGGAAGGCCATGAAGATGATCAGAGGGCTGGAGCACCTCTGCTATGAAGACAGGCTGAGAGAGTTGGGGTTGTTCAGCCTGGAGAAGAGAAGGCTCTGGGGACACCTTATAGCACCTTCCAGTACCTGAAGGGGCCTACAAGAAAGCTGGAGAGGGACTTTATACAAGGGTATGTAGTGATAGGAGGGGTAATGGTTTTAAACTGAAGGAGGGTAGATTTAGATTAGACATTAGGAAGAAATTATTGACTGTGAGGGTGGTGAGACACTGGAACAGGTTGCCCAGAGAAACTGTGGGTGTCCCCTCCCTGCAAGTGTTCAAGGCCAGGTTAGACGGAGCTTTGAGCAACCTGGTCTAGTGGGAGGTGTCCCTGTCCATGGCAAGGGGGTTAGAACTAGATCATCTTTAAGGTCCTTTCCAACCCAAACCATTCCATGATTCTGTGATCCTTGGAAATACTCAAAAGCTGTCTGGATATGAATCCTGGGCAACTTGCTTTAGGTAACCCTGCTTGAGCAGGGGGGGTGGACAAGATGACCTCCAGAGGTTCTCTCCAACCTCAGACATTCTGTGATTCTTGTAAGAAACAGTTTTAACTATTCTTGCTGGAACACTGGGAGAGAATAGCTTTCTGGCTATTGAATGGCACACATTATTCAACAACCTGGTAAAATGGATGAAAACTGGCTTAAAGCAACTGAGTAACTGCTATGTCAAAAAGTGATTAGTTCAAAAGAGTTTAGTTTTTGGAAAATGTTTTGGCCTTTTTATTCAAATACATCATGGCTCTTCATAAAAATAGCTTCTTTATGTTATGTTTTAGAGTACTGAATAAAGTGGGTGCACTTAATTTGAAATCAAGCTAGCTGCTTAATCACAAACGCAGCTTTTTGAAGAGCATTAGGTATTGTGCTGGCATTATATTGCTTTTTTATGGTGCCATTATCATAGCATACATACTAAGTATTTTGTGTAAGGTCATCCAGAATTAGATCTAGCACTCCATTTTGCAGCCGTTACACAAAATGGCACGATACACAAAATGAGTTGTTGTAAGGAGTAGTAACCAAATTGTAATTTCTTGCTATAAACTGGCAGGACTAGTTGCCACACACTGGAGAAGGGTCAGGGGAATAAAGACATTGCAGGTTTCTCAGTAGTTGAGTTTGAGTTTATCCTTTAAAACTTTTCAAATAATTCTGGGAACTCTGACTCATGCTTTTTTAACTCTTTTCACTTGCAATGCTGTAGTAGTGATTTGATCAGTTGTGAATAGAGATCTGATGTAATCAGGTCCCATTTTAAGGAAGACTGAATTAGAGTTTGTCCTGGTTTCGCTGGGATGGAATTAAAATCAATTTTCTGTTCAGGAAAGCTTCAGTTTTGAGAATACTGCAGCACCCAATTTTGTGAGAACAAAGTTGATAAGACACTTTGTTTCAGTTTGTGGCCAGCCATGGTATGAGGGCTTCTATAGTGATAAAGGACTTCAGCAATTTTGAGCTAGCCAGATGCTAAGGTGGGAGGAGCAAAAGCCAGGGCAGCTGACCCAAGCTGACCAACAGCAGTATTCCATATCATAAACATCACTCCCACTATAAATTAGAAACTTTGCTGGGGATGTGGTCTCTTTCTCAATGGCTGCTGTCCCTGGAGGGTCTCGCCCATCGTTCTGCTCACGAGGTCAACTCTCCCGTTAGCTGTGACCGTCCCGCTCTCGCTGGAGCTGTGGTGCTTGCAGTATGTGACATCAGCATTCACTGCTGGGAGTGCACAGCTCGCCACCACTATATGGGCTGAATATAACCATATTAGTATTGGAATTACTATTAGTTCTTTCTTATTTTATTAAATCTGTTTCCATTTCAACCCACAGGTCTCCCTTCCTCTTCCTGATTCCCCTTCTCTGGTGGGGAGGGGTCATCAGCTGATAAAACAACTCTCTAAACCAAGACACAGTTATAGGGTTGTTGTGGGGATTTTGGGGTTTTTTTGGAAAGCAGTTCACTTTGCTCTTTTTTCTTCAGCTCAGCAGGATTAAAACCCAACTCATGAAGAATGTTTCTTAAACAGCAGTCCAAGCAGAACTCTTAGCAGTCCAGTGCTTGCCCTTCCTGTTCGTGTCACACTTAGGATTGATTCTATTTGGCTGGATGATAGGGATTGTGTGTTTTATAAAGGATTGCATACCTGTGGTGCTTTTGTCTTTAAGCCTGTGATCCACTGGGTTCTAATGTTCCTGTTGGGTAATGCTACCTCCAGGATTAGTTGCCCAGAAAGACAGTTCAGAAAACTTTTGCAGCCTTTTGAACCTTTAGGTGGAAAATCAAGTCTACAATACCTTATAATCCTTTCAGTTGCTAAGGCATGCTGTCTTCTAAAGTTACTTTCAGTAAGATTTGTATAGATTCTCTTCTGGGCCAAGTAAGGAAATACTTTTCTGAATTTTATGTCAAGACTCAGCTGCGTTTGAGCTCTACATGAGTTGTAGATAATTTCCAGAAGAGTGACATGAGAATATTTAGCTGTAAGCTTTTGTCTTGGTAAAAATCCAGTTAGTTCTCATCCCACTTTTTAGTATGTTATTAGTGTTGCTTTTCATAGTAGAGCTAAAGCTGATGGAAAACTGTCAAATTAACTTCTTTAAATTGCCAAAATATTGTGTTGACATTTCAGTATTGGATAGGAAATACTTACTCATGTTTGTTGGTTTCCCTTGTCCCCTTTCTTCTCCACCATAGAAATCTGCTATGCAACTGTGTACTGGAATAGAGCTGAAAAAACACTTCAGGTCAAGAATATACTGGACAGGACTGGAGATGCTATGGTTTCTACAACAACACTATATAGACAACAGGTTGGGGAGTTCTGGAGATCAGAGCAGGCTATGGCAGTCAGACCTTAAGAAATGAAGATATCATGTATGTTGCTGGCTTCTTGGAAGGCCATCTCACAGCTCCGTAAGTACTTCAGGAAGCAACTCAACTTATGACACTTCCAGTGGATTTCTATACTTGTTTCTTGTTTTGGTTTTTTTTTTCTTTCCCTTAATTCCCATTCATTTAAACTAACCATACATTTTGCAGTGTGTGCTGTTCTTCTTTTAATTAGTAGCAGGTATGAAGTATAGCTTCTTCATTATGGGATCAATATGTGCCCTCTCCTTCTCATTCTGTAGGCTCTCTGTGGAAGTGAAGTTGAGGTTTGTATCAATGTGGAAAAGTAGGGTTTGAGTCTTTGGCCTTTAAGCAAAGTGGGAAATTAAACTGTTTTAAAGGTGTTTAAATGTGAGAGTGGGTTGAGATGTTAAAACAGAAGTAGCCAAAGTCTGTCTTTTCTGAGGAAGCTTTTTGAGGAAATCACTGAGAAAACCTCTGACAGTGCAAAACCTAAAAATGCTTACCATCACTAAACTGACTATCAAATATACATACCATTTGAATTTGGTTTTTGGCTATGTCTTTGCCCCATTGTACATCTGTAACTGCAATGGAAGCATATTTCTCACTGGGGGTTGTGAATATAAGTGAAGGTGGAAACACATGCCCTGTTCTAGGGCATGATTCATCTTTCTAGTGTTGGCACCTGATTCAGATAGTAGCTATTTTGAAAACACATAGTTAGGGGTTGGATAAATCTAATTCTAGTGTCTGTAGTGTCTGGAAATCCAGATACTTGTTTTTATCCCCAGTCTTGCCTCTCTGTAAGGTCCAGTTCTATCATCCAGCCAAAGGTGTTTGCTTCGGTTTTCTTGGGTATGAATTCTCTTCCCCCATTACAAACACAGAAGTGTTAATGGGGCCTTATTTTACTTGGGCAAGGGCAGAGCATATCCAAATCTGTGACATTAAGCACATACTTTTAATCAGTTCCAATTGGGGCATGCCAGGTGCCTAAGAGCAGTATTTAAATTTGAAGAACCATAAATGTGCTTTTCTCTAATATAACCTCAGCTGACCTGAGTCCTGTCAACTTCCTCTCTAATTTGAAGAAGCAGGGCTTTGCTTTGCTGTTTTTAGACTTTGAATTCTTGTCCCAGCTCTGTAATTGCTTTGCATTTGGCCTTAAATACAGTTGCAAAACCTTACCTTACTATAATGATCCAATTTACTTCAGAGGATAATACCCTTACAAAATATGCAAGCCATGTGCATGCAAGCTTTGTTAAAGCAAAAAAAAATTAAACAGAGCAACTAGGGGAAAAATTCTCAGTAACTTTGAGCATTTAAAAGAGAAAATCAATTCCAGGAATTGTCTGTCTTCTGTTAGCATATACAAGAGGGAAGACCATTAAAGAAGTTGTTTAATACCCTGATTCTGAGCTAGCCCAGTCTCTACATCAGTCATCACAGCTTAAAGATACTGCTAGTGTAAAATCTGCCTTGTGTTGTATAACCTTCGAGTGCAAAATGAGAATAGAACTGAGGGTTGAGCCTGGAAGCCTGATCATCTGTCCTGGCCTAGGCAGTGATTAGAGTAGTATCCTGGCTGTTTTTATCTTCCTCATCTAAAAGACCATCTGACAGATGGACTGTCTCGTGCTCTTTGCTCCTTCTCTAGTGCCGCAAGAGCTCTGACTTTGTAGTATGGAGTATGTTACGCTGTAATTTCCTTCCTAAAATTACTTGGAATTTTGATTTGCCAAATTCTCCTTTTGAGAATATTGATCTGTCTCTTCAGCTTTCTTGTAGGTTATGATTATGGCATGTAGTCTTGTGTTATATGGGAGACAGGAAACTCTAGAACTACAACTGGCACTGTAGCTGCAGTTTTATGAAAGGTGTAATGGTGCAAAGCTGCTGAATGCTCCCCTCTCTTGCCCCAGCACCTCCTTCCACAGATCCAATCCCCCCAAGTTGTCTGCCTTGGCACTGATCAGGCCCTTTCATGCATCATTTCATCTACTAACACAGTAGGGAGCTGTCTTCTTGCAGCAGCTCTGTTACTTATCTGTCTACATGACACCCTAATTCAAACAACAAAATGCCAGGAAAATAATTCACCTTTTTTTTTTTTTTGTTTGCTGGGTTAGTGTTTTGCCTGAATGTATGCGAACAATTAGATTTGGTAGTCAGAATGGTGCCAGAGTTGAGATAAAAAGCAGCATGGTCATGCAATCAAGTATTTAAACAGCTGGTAATGGGGCAAGGGACAGAAAGAGAGGGGAGAAGGTCAATGGATGATTCTCTAATCATCAGCAAACCATTCAATCATTTCTGGCTGTATTCTCTAATTATGCCCTGAGGGAAACCAGGAAGAGCTCCTGTCTGCATCCCTCCCAATGGAAGCTGCCCTTATGAGTTTTAATACAGGGAATTCTGTCCTGCTGGCATGTGCTTTCCTTGAGGCTGGTACCTTTCTTAGTTTTGTTTTCTTTCTCTCAGCACTTAGGAGGAGCTAATTTTACTGATGACTGATGTAGTTCTATTAACTCCAGACCTCAGCAAAATAATTTTCTGGTGATTTCCATCTAGAACTAAATATTCTTCTCCCCCTTTTTTTTAGTGGCTGGAAAAAAATGTTGCTTAAGTTTAACCCAAATTAAGAAATGTTAAACTTCTGTTTGGCTTGAATTGGATGATTACATTTCACCTCAAATGGAAGGGTGATTTTAACTTCTGAGCTCCTGAGCAATTTTTGGCAGTTGATTTTATCTTGAAATGTAAAGGGAGTTCACTTCAACAAAACAAACAAAAAAAGCCCCAATCAACAAAAAAAGAACCCATGCAACTTTTGATTCTATTACTTAATGGAGATGAAGAAGCTAACCGAATTCAACAACAACCAAATTGCAATACTTTTGGTCTCTATAAAGCTGAATCTGTTTAGGGCTGGCATGAGTGGGAGTTTCTGTGAGAACATCTAGGATCAACTTATACACAATTTAAAATAGAGATACTTAGTTTAATAGTAAAGGAGGGAACATGGTTAATGCTAAGTAAAACCTGCTAGATACCAGGCTGAAATTCTCTCACAACTGAATCGGCAAATTATATTCTTACCTCTGTGGGCTTTTTTAGTTTCCAAATAGAATAGCTATCCAGTAACTATTTCTGTTGTGCTTTAAATTAATGTGCTAATGCTTTCAAGATGTTTCTGGCCTACAAATATTCCCAGAATGTGACGTTTTGCTATGAAGTAGTTCAATCTCGTTCTTGCTAATCTTTCCATTTTACAGCAGTTTGAGCAGGTAACAGCAACATCATTTATTTTAAGTTAAATTTCAGCAATCCATTTGTGTTACATTTGCTGTTTGTCATGCACTGAAGTAATTTTTGTGATTAGGAAAATCTTAATTTGTGAACTGTGTTGCTTGTCGATCAACGGGCTGGTGGGCAAAAGGAAGGGAAGACACAAAAGAATAACTTCTACTACTTTTGTTCTTTCAGGCACATGTATGACCATGCTGCAAATATGTATCCACAGCTAATTAAGAATCCCACTGTTCGAAGCGGAGTTCAGAATTTTATGGAGTATGTATTTATTTCACACAGAATCACAGAATCACAGAATGTTAGGGATTGGAAGGGACCTCAAAAGATCATCTAGTCCAATCCCCCTGCCAGAGCAGGAACACCTAGGTCAGGTCACACAGGAACATGTCCAGGCGGGTTTTGAATGTCTCCAGAGAAGGAGACTCCACAACCTCTCTGGGCAGCCTGTTGCAGTGTTCTGTCACCCTCACTGTGAAGAAATTCTTCCTCACATTTATGTGGAACCTCCTATGTTCCAGCTTGCACCCATTGCCCCTTGTCCTATCATTGGATGTCACTGAGAAGAGCCTGGCTCCATCCTCATGACATTCACCCTTTACATATTTATAAACCTTAATGAGGTCACCCCTCAGTCTCCTCTTCTCCAAGCTAAAGAGACCCAGCTCCCTCAGCCTTTCCTCATAAGGGAGATGTTCCACTCCCTTCATCATCTTTGTGGCTCTGCGCTGGACTCTCTCAAGCAGTTCCCTGTCCTTCTTGAACTGGGGGGCCCAGAACTGGACACAATACTCCAGATGTGGCCTCACCAAGGCAGAATAGAGGGGAAGGAGAACCTCTCTTGACCTACTAACCACCCCCTTTCTAATACACCCCAGGATGCCATTGGCCTTCTTGGCCACAAGGGCACATTGCTGGCTCATGGTCATCCTGCTGTCCACCAGGACCCCCAGGTCCCTTTCCCCTACACTGCTCTCCAGCAGGTCAGCTCCCAACCTGTACTGGTACATGGGGTTGTTCTTCCCCAGATGCAAAACTCTACACTTGCCCTTGTTGAATTTAATTAAGTTTCTCCCCGCCCAACTCTCCAGCCTATTGAGGTCTCGTTGAATGGCAGCACAACCCTCTGGTGTGTCAGCCATTCCTCCTAGTTTGGTGTCATCAGCAAACTTGCTGAGGATACATTCTGTACCCTCATCCAAGTCAATGATGAAGATATTAAACAACACCGGTCCCAGTACCGACCCCTGAGGGACTCCACTAGTCACAGGCCTCCAACTAGACTCTGTCCCATTAACCACAACTCTCTGGCTTCTTCCCTTCAGCCAGTTCACAATCCACCTCACTACCTGATCACCAAACCCATACTTTATCAGCTTATCTACGAGGATGCTGTGGGAGACAGTGTCAAATGCTTTACTGAAATCAAGATAAACCACATCTACCGCTCTACCATCATCTATCCACCTAGTTATTTCCTCATAGAAGGCAATAAGGTTGGTCAAACATGATTTACCCTTGGTAAAACGACGTTGACTGCTCTTAATGACCCCCTCATCCTTGATATGCCTAGAGATAGTGCCAAGAACAAGCTGTTCCATCACCTTTCCAGGGATGGAGGTGAGGCTGACCGGTCTATAATTACCCGGGTCCTCCTTCTTGCCCTTCTTATAGATTGGAGTGACATTTGCTATCCTCCAGTCCTCAGGCACCTCTCCTGTTGCCCATGACTTACCAAAGATGAGGGAGAGTGGCCTAGCAATGACCTCTGCCAGCTCCCTCAGCACCCTTGGGTGCATTCCATCTGGTCCCATTGATTTATGGATGTCCAGATTGCTCAACTGATCCCTAACCCAATCCTCATCTACCAAGGCAAACTCCTCCTTTATCCTGACTTCTTCTGGGGCTACAGGGATCAGGGGCTCCTGGGGAAAGCCTGCAGGAGGAAAGACAGAGGCAAAGAAGGCATTCAGCACCTCTGCCTTCTTTATATCCTCTGTCTCTAGGGCACCCACCTCATTCATCAGTGGGCCTATATTGCCTCTAGTGTTTGTTTTATTAGCTATGTATTTGAAAAAGCCCTTTCTATTATCCTTGACCTGGCTTGCAAGGTTAAGTTCTAAGGAGGCCTTAGCTTTCCTAATTGCCTTTCTACATCCTCTGACAACTGTCCTATATTCCTCCCAAGTGACTAGCCCCTCTTTCCATGATCCATAAATTCTTTTTTTCCACCTAAGTTTGCCCAGCAGTTCCTTGTTTAACCATGCTGGTCTCCTAGCTCCCTTACTTGATTTCATACCCATTGGGACGCTCTGATCCTGAGCTTGCAAGAAGAGGTCCTTGAATGTTGACCAACTATCTTGAGCCCCTTTACCATCTAGCACCCTGTCCCATGGGACTTCCCTTAACAATTGATTAAGGAGGCTAAAGTTGGCCCTGCGGAAGTCCAGGGTTCTGGTCTTGCTAGGTACTCTATTCCTCCCACACAGGATCCTAAACTCCACCATCTCGTGATCACTGCAGCCAAGGCTGCCATCGACCATCACTGCTTAAACAAGACCCTCCTTGTTGGTAAGAACAAGATCCAGCAGCGCTCCTCTCCTAGTCGGCTTATCCACCAATTGCATTAAGTAGTTATCATCAATGCACTGGAGGAACCTCCTAGACTGTGAATGGCTGGCTGTGTATGTCTTCCAGCAGATATCGGGGTAGTTAAAATCCCCCATGAGGACCAAGGCCTGTAGTTGTGAGGCTGCTTTCAGCTGCCTGTAGAAAGCCTCATCAACTCCCTCGTCCTGATCAGGAGGTCTGTAATAGACCCCCACAACTGTATCGCCCCTGCCTGCCTGCCCCTTAATTCTTACCCACAGACTTTCAACTTGCCCCTCATCAGCCCCTGGAGAAAACTCAATACATTCAAGTTGCTCCCTCACATAAAGAGCAACTCCACCACCTCGCTTCACCGACTGATCTTTCCTAAAAATGACATAGCCATCCATGACCACATTCCAGTCATGTGAGCTGTCCCACCATGTCTCTGTAATTGCCACCAGGTCATAGCCTTTAGACCGCACACAGACCTCTAACTCCCCCTGTTTATTCCCCATACTGCGTGCATTGGTGTACAGGAATTTCAGATAGCAAGCAGAGCGCACTGGTGGGACCCCTGGGAGGCAGGAGGCCTTGTGGTCAGGGCCTAAACCTCTATCCCTTCTCTTCAATGATCGAAAATCCTCCCTAGACCACCTTCCTTCAGGCCCTAGTATATTGCTCTTGGGCTCGTCCCTAACAGACCCAGTTCTCTCCCCTTCCCCCTTCACATCTAGTTTAGAGCCCTCTCAATGAGCCCTGCTAACTCCTGCCCCAAAAGCCTTCTCCCCCTCTGGGACAAATGCATTCCACATGTCACCAGGCCAGGTGTCTCATATAGCAGCCCATGATCAAAGAACCCAAAGCCCTGCCTTTGACACCAGTTACCTAGCTATTCATTAATCTGTGAACTCTTCCTGCTTATCTCTTCACCCATCCTTGCAGGAGGTATGGAGGCAAACACTACCTGCACTCCAGACCCCTTAACCAGCCATCCCAGGGCCCTGAAGTCACTCTTCATAGCCCTTACACTTCTTGTAATAATTTCATCCCTGCCAACCTGAAAAACCAGCAGTGGGTAGTAATCGGAGGGAGATCAGGGAGTTTCCTTTTAATGTCTCTAATCCGAACCCCAGGGAGGCAGCAGACTTCCCTGTGGGATGGGTCCGGTCGACAGATGGGCCCTTCTGTTCCCCTCAGAAGGGAGTCGCCCACCACAGTTACCCTCCTTTTCTTCTTAATTGAAGAAGTCCTAAGGCATCGGGGTGACTGGCAAGCCTTAGGTGATTCAGGAGACTGATCTACCCCTCCAACTTCATTTACCTCTCCCTGAAGTTCCAAGGCGTGGCACCTGTTACTCAAGGGCAACTGGGAGGGTGAAGGGGGTTGGGAGGGTTTTTGCTTGCCTCTCCGCAGATGGACCACCCTCCATTCCTCCCTGTCTCCTGAACCCTCTGCTTCTGTCTGATGACAGGAGGGGAGGGAATCCATCACTTGCCCACCCTTTTCCGACTGCCCTTGCTTCAGGGTGAAGCTCCACCAATCTATTTCTCTTTCACAGTCTCTAATAGTTCTTTCTACCTCCTCCATCAGTTCAACCACCTGCCCGAGCAGATCATTTATCTGCTCGCACCTCACACACGCGGTGTCACTGGCTCCCTCCGGTACCAGTGCCCGGCTCAGGCATTCGCTGCAGCCAGAAACCTGCACGGCTGCATGTCTGCTCGGAGGATCTGTCTGATCAGTCTCCATCTGTCTGATCCAGTCACCCATCCCACAGGGAAGTCTGCTGCCTCCCTGGGGTTCAGATTAGAGAAATTAAAAGGAAACTCCCTAATCTTGTAAAACCCTCCGATTACTACCCTCTGCTGGTTTTTCAGGTTGGCAGGGACGAAATTACTACAAGAAGTGTAAGGGCTATGAAGAGTGACTTCAGGGCCCTGGGACGGCTGGTTAAGGGGTCTGGAGTGCAAGTAGTGTTTGCCTCCATACCTCCTGCAAGAATGGGTGAAGAGATAAGCAGGAAGAGTTCACAGATAAATGAATGGCTACGTAACTGGTGTCAAAGGCAGGGCTTTGGGTTCTTTGATCATGGGCTGCTATATGAGACACCTGGCCTGGTGACATGTGGAATGCATTTGTCCCAGAGGGGGAGAAGGCTTTTGGGGCAGGAGTTAGCAGGGCTCATTGAGAGGGCTTTAAACTAGATGTGAAGGGGAGACAACTGAGTCTGTTAGGGACAAGCCCAAGAGCAATATGCTAGGGCCTGAAGGAAGGTGGTCTAGGGAGGATTTTCGATCATTGAAGAGAAGGGATAGAGGTTTAGGCCCTGACCACAAGGCCTCCTGCCTCCCAGGGGTCCCACCAGTGCGCTCTGCTTGCTTTCTGAAATGCCTGTACACCAATGCACGCAGTATGGGGAATAAACAGGGAGAGTTAGAGGTCTGTGTGCGGTCTAAAGGCTATGACCTGGTGGCAATTACAGAGACATGGTGGGACAGCTCACATGACTAGAATGTGGTCATGGATGGCTATGTCATTTTTAGGAAAGATCAGTCAGTGAAGCGAGGTGGTGGAGTTGCTCTTTATGTGAGGGAGCAACTTGAATGTATTGAGTTTTCTCCAGGGGCTGATGAGGGGCAAGTTGAAAGTCTGTGGGTAAGAATTAAGGGGCAGGCAGGCAGGGGCGATACAGTTGTGGGGGTCTATTACAGACCTCCTGATCAGGACGAGGGAGTTGATGAGGCTTTCTACAGGCAGCTGAAAGCAGCCTCACAACTACAGGCCTTGGTCCTCATGGGGGATTTTAACTACCCCGATATCTGCTGGAAGACTTACACAGCCAGCCATTCACAGTCTAGGAGGTTCCTCCAGTGCATTGATGATAACTACTTAATGCAAATGGTGGATAAGCCGACTAGGAGAGGAGCGCTGCTGGATCTTGTACTCACCAACAAGGAGGGTCTTGTTGAAGCAGTGATGGTCGATGGCAGCCTTGGCTGCAGTGATCATGAGATGGTGGAGTTTAGGATCCTGTGTGGGAGGAATAGAGTACCTAGCAAGACCAGAACCCTGGACTTCCGCAGGGCCAACTTTAGCCTCCTTAATCAATTGTTAAGGGAAGTCCCATGGGACAGGGTGCTAGATGGTAAAGGGGCTCAAGATAGTTGGTCAACATTCAAGGACCACTTCTTGCAAGCTCAGGATCAGAGCGTCCCAATGGGTATGAAATCAAGTAAGGGAGCTAGGAGACCAGCATGGTTAAACAAGGAACTGCTGGGCAAACTTAGGTGGAAAAAAAGAATTTATGGATCATGGAAAGAGAGGCTAGTCACTTGGGAGGAATATAGGACAGTTGTCAGAGGATGTAGAAAGGCAATTAGGAAAGCTAAGGCCTCCTTAGAACTTAACCTTGCAAGCCAGGTCAAGGACAATAGAAAGGGCTTTTTCAACTACATAGCTAATAAAGCAAACACTAGAGGCAATATAGGCCCACTGATGAATGCGGGGGGTGCCCTAGAGACAGAGCATATAAAGAAGGCAGAGGTGCTGAATGCCTTCTTTGCCTCTTTCTTTCCTCCTGCAGGCTTTCCCCAGGAGCCCCTGATCCCTGTAGCCCCAGAAGAAGTCAGGATAAAGGAGGAGTTAGCCTTGGTAGATGAGGATTGGGTTAGGGATCAGTTGAGCAATCTGGATATCCATAAATCGATGGGACCAGATGGAATGCATCCAAGGGTGCTGAGGGAGCTGGCAGAACTCATTGCTAGGCCACTCTCCATCATCTTCGGTAAGTCATGGGCAACAGGAGAGGTGCCTGAGGACTGGAGGATAGCAAATGTCACTCCAATCTATAAGAAGGGCAAGAAGGAGGACCCGGGTAACTATAGACCGGTCAGCCTCACCTCCATCCCTGGAAAGGTGATGGAACAGCTTCTTCTTGGCACTATCTCTAGGCACATCAAGGATGAGGGGGTCATTAAGAGCAGTCAACATGGTTTTACCAAGGGTAAGTCATGTTTGACCAACCTTATTGCCTTCTATGAGGAAATAACTAGGTGGATAGATGATGGTAGAGCGGTAGATGTGGTTTATCTTGATTTCAGTAAAGCATTTGACACTGTCTCCCACAGCATCCTTGTAGATAAGCTGATAAAGCATGGGCTTGGTGATCAGGTAGTGAGGTGGATTGTGAACTGGCTGAAGGAAAGAAGCCAGAGAGTTGTGGTCGATGGGACAGTGTCTAGCTGGAGGCCTGTGACTAGTGGAGTCCCTCAGGGGTCGGTACTGGGACCGGTGTTGTTTAATATCTTCATCATTGACTTGGATGAGGGTACAGAATGTATCCTCAGCAAGTTTGCTGATGACACCAAACTAGGAGGAGTGGCTGACACACCAGAGGGTTGTGCTGCCATTCAATGAGACCTTGATAGGCTGGAGAGTTGGGCGGGGAGAAACTTAATTAAATTCAACAAGGGCAAGTGTAGAGTTTTGCATCTGGGGAAGAACAACCCCATGTACCAGTACAGGTTGGGAGCTGACCTGCTGGAGAGCAGTGTAGGGGAAAGGGACCTGGGGGTCCTGGTGGACCGCAGGATGACCATGAGCCAGCAATGTGCCCTTGTGGCCAAGAAGGCCAATGGCATCCTGGGGTGTATTAGAAAGGGAGTGGTTAGTAGGTCAAGAGAGGTTCTCCTTCCCCTCTATTCTGCCTTGGTGAGGCCACATCTGGAGTATTGTGTCCAGTTCTGGGCCCCCCAGTTCAAGAAGGACAGGGAACTGCTTGAGAGAGTCCAGCGCAGAGCCACAAAGATGATGAAGGGAGTGGAACATCTCCCTTATGAGGAAAGGCTGAGGGAGCTGGGTCTCTTTAGCTTGGAGAAGAGGAGACTGAGGGGTGACCTCATTAATGTTTATAAATATGTAAAGGGTGAATGTCATGAGGATGGAGCCAGGCTCTTCTCAGTGACATCCAATGATAGGACAAGGGGCAATGGGTGCAAGCTGGAACATAGGAGGTTCCACATAAATGTGAGGAAGAACTTCTTCACAGTGAGGGTAACAGAACACTGGAACAGGCTGCCCAGAGAGGTTGTGGAGTCTCCTTCTCTGGAGACATTCAAAACCCGCCTGGACATGTTCCTGTGTGACCTGACCTAGGTGTTCCTGCTCTGGCAGGGGGATTGGACTAGATGATCTTTTGAGGTCCCTTCCAATCCCTAACATTCTGTGATTCTGTGATTCTGTGATTCTGTGATTCAAAACTGGGGATCAGGACTGGCCATGCAGAGCATTTCTTATTTTATTTTTAGTTGGGTGTCTATGCTGATGTATCTGGGTTGTTCCTTCTGTGGATTATTTGTATAAAGTGAAATACAAGTCTTATGTTTGATGAGACTGATAAAGCTCTCTGTATAGGAGGATACCTGAAAATCAGCTACTGCTATGCTGAAGTGGTCAGAGTCTGTTCACTAGTGTATAAAATCTCAGTGTGCTTCCCGGAGACTGTTGAGGTCTGCAGAGATGGCTTATTTTAAAGTTTGCTTGTGCCAGGTAGACTCTGGCACAGTGATGTGGTAAGGTGTACTTCTACCAAGGAAATTCGGTGAGAACCGTTGCAAAACATAGTTCCCATGGCTACAATGAAATTTGAGAGATCTGTGGTATGCAAAGTGTACTCACTGGCTCCCTAATTACAGGGTGCTATCACAAGCACTAGACAAGCATGATCCATTGACTACAGCATATTGCATTAGCTGTGGGTGTAGTTCACAAACTTGCAGTTTTCCAGGGGATGAGCAAGCTCTAAAGCACTGGCCTGGTAATGATCCTGCAGGAAGAAGGGATCTGCCAAATTCTTCTGCTCCATGTTGTGATGAGATAAAGCCCTATATTTTCAGGGCACCTGGCCACAGAATCTGCAGGTCCTGGCTATGGCTCAACTTCATTAACTTCAACCTGCATGCAAGTTCCCACTCTTATTCTCTGCCCCGATAGACACTAAGAACCAGTAAGGAAGACCAAGCGAGCAACCTCCCCTGAACAGTAACATGATCCTAATGTACATAGAAGTATTGACTTCTGGAGGAAACAAAGAGCATTTAAAGATAGGTGTCCTTCCAGGCCTTCAGTGACACCTAACTGAGTACTTGAAAGATTTCTGTCATCCAGTAGGTTGCATATGAAGTAAAACTCTTCTGCTGTCCAAAAGCTGTGTCAGAAAAGCTTCAAGAAGTTGTTTGCTTTCTCAGAAGGGATGTGCCAACTTCCTGATTTCTCCTGGGGTTACAGAGTAAAATTGTTGAGATTGTGTATTTACTGAATTTCAAAAGACAGGCTAGTACACTGCGAAAATTAGAATTTGTTGTGATGCAAAGGATCTAAGACTAATCACTAACCATGATGCATATCAGTGTGTGCATTACCATACAGCTAGAGGGCCTTACACTTCCTTGCTTCTGCTGTGACTGAGCAGGCAGGAATTGCAGTCTATCTCTGTTTTCCCAGCAGTTCCCCACATTCCTGCCAGCATGCTCGAACAGCACTGTTGCAGCATGTTCTCTCTTTGCTGCTTTGTCCCTTTCAGAGCAATAGTAGTGCGGCAGAGGCACAGTGGAGTGAAAACAAACAGTAGTAGTAATCTCTGCTTTTCCAGAATGATTTGGCCACTTGCTGCTTGTTTCCACACTAATCCCAATCCTCACTTGAACTCTGCTCAGAGTTTTAGCTTTCTCATCTGTTGAAAGTAGAAAGAACTTAAATTGTACGGACATGTCACAGTTGCTCACAAATGTTGAGTGAAGCTATGCTCATTTTGGGGGTAAGAAATGCGAAGACAGAGACTAGGTAGGTGCTGTGTTTTGCAGGACATATCTAGTTAAAGATCAGAGAGAAACCTCCTGCCCAAGGTGCCATGCAGCCAGTGCTTTACATTGCCCCATTGAGACATTCAAAGAAATGAGCCCAATTAACTGATTAAATTTGCAATTTTCCTTGGACAATAGGGAGGTTGCAGTTCTTGAGATTTCTGTCCATTTGGATGGACCTCTTTGTGAATAGGTAGTTTTGAACCCCATTTAAGAAAAGGGAATCTACTATTTGGACCTAAGCACTCTAGTTTGGGTAGTGACCTACTTTCTCTGGGCTGAGCCATGGTCTTGTTAGGTAGGTTACTCTGATTTTAGCTGTTTAAGCAAAACAGATGAGAAGAACTTTACTGTCACCTTTGCTCCTCTGGTCTATTTTCAGGATCTTGCTTGGTTGAGAAAGGTTGTGACATGGGAACAAGATAGCACAAGTTGTCTTGATGGATGGCTATATGTGTGCTGCTGAGGCAGGAGAGAAGTAACGTGTCCCTTGCTTTGAAGTAATCTGGTGTCAGTGCAGGATTAGAAAGTTCAGTATTATCCTTCCCCACAGCCTGAGCAAGAGTTAGGAGGAACAAAACATGGAAAGGGATGTAGCCTTTGTATTCAAGGGACCAGCTTGCACCAGAGGTATTGCCAGACCATTTCTTGCTTCCCTGTTACTTTCAACATGTCTAAAACCTGGACGGAAGCAGAGGAAATTATCTGATGCACTTTGGAGATGGGAGTCCAGAGCTATAGTGTGGGATGTGCTATTTCTTACTGCTTAGGAGAGATCTGCAAGTGGAAGGCAGGCAGCTGGCAGGAGTTCAGTCTTGGCATGAAAAGCAGCTGCTGTTGGGATTAAGAAAGCTAATCCAGAGAAGACATCTCCTTTCTCATTGTCAAGTATGTTTTATGGCCCAGAGGACTGAGCATCCCCGCCAGGAGCTACTCTCATCCCTGTGAGGTGATGGCTAGACCTCATGTCTGTGACTTCCAGCCTGAATACTGACCCTTTCTGTACTTGAATGAGCACAATGACCTTTTAAAACACTGAAAAAGCTGATGCCATCTGGGGGTCAGAGGTGCCTATGCCTTAAGTCAAAATGGTATATGTTGTCTTGGAATAATTAGGCTAGTAATGGTTTATCAAGGAGGGCACACTATATTATAAAACATTGCAGGATAAAACTTGGTAAATACTAAGGCCCAGAAGGAAATCCTCTTGTTTTCAGCTTAGCTGAACTTTGCAATTTATTTGAATTACAGAGTTCAAACTTCATTTAATTCAGTGTCATTCCTTGTGTTGACACTTGCATTGAGTTGAGTGTTTCTGTTTCATCTCAGCTGTTGATTGAAAAAGAAAACTATTTGGTTTATTTTTAAGTAGGGCACTTGGCATTGGCTCCCATGTGGGAATTGGTGTTTAGTTCAAATCACAGTTGTTTAAAAATTTCATTTCTTGTCTCTGTTTGGGCAAGCACTCGACTCACTCCAGTGATAAGTTGTTGTGTAATATCCCATGTCTTTGTATAAAATAGACTGGCAGAGCTGGGTTTAAAGTGTTGTCCTTACTTATTTGAGAGAGAAATCTACTGTTGATGTATGTACTTAGTGACACTCTTTTTCTGTCTCCAAGAATAAAATAGTAGGAACCACAAGCTGTCAGGGTGATCCGCCTGTTCTATACTGACATTTTTAGAGAACAGGTGACCAAGTCTGTTTTCCTGGATCTGTTCTGATTTGAGTGAGAACTTGAGACTTTAATGTTGCTGAAACGGAGCCCTTAAACCTCCTTTTGCTTGAAGGAGGTCTGCCTCTTGATGAAAGCCCAGGAATAGGAGACAGAACTGAGTTGTCTTTCTGGCTGTCATAGGTTGCTGACCTTAGTTTGTTTGCAGTGCTTTAATAAAGCTTTCTTTAGAAGATTTCACAGTGGAACTCAACTATTGTGGTGTTGTGCAGCATTTCAGCATTTTGTACACTTTTAAGAGTGATACCATTAAAAACTCATTAGCAAGAGACCAGGTTCTGGAGGACTTCCCCATCAGGAGCTCAGTTAACAACCTTTATTCCCCAACCTGGCAGTTCTGTATCTGTTGGGGAATCTCAAAGTCAAGTTATTTCTGCTTTGTAAGCAGTTGCCATGCTATCTGGGGTATTATAGCTGACTTTTGCAGCTCTGTGTATCGCCTCCTGGCATGGGATCTGCAATTGGACTTAGTACTTGTGCTGGCATGTAATTTGGAAGGGAATCCTGCCTAGAGATCCATTGCTGTGTTGAGTTTTCAGGGCTGATAAGCATAAAAATCTCAATGACATGTTAGAAAGAGCAGTAGGTAGAACTTTCTCTCATATGCAAGACATGGTTTATGATTTAAGAGGTGCTTATTCTTAAAAGCAATCTCTAAGAAACAGTTAGATTGGAAAAGATTAAACTAGAAGGAAGATATTTCTGCTAGGCTTGATTTAGTCCAGAAGGGATTAATTTAAAGGAATAACTGTTGTCCTTGCAGAATAAAAATCTAAAACTGAAACTGGTTGATGAAAATCTTTGTGGAGTTTGTACTTTTGTTTTCACTGTTGTATTTTTAAAAGAAACTTCCTTGTTAGAAACAAACACTCGCTATTCTTATTCTCAGCATAAAAGGTAGTGTCCTGGGTTACAATGTATTCTATTACCATGAGCTGTTGAAACCAGGTATGCCGATGTTCCTTGCCTCCCCCCTCGGGACTAGCTTCTGTTAATAGGCCCAACAATGCCTTGCCGCATGACCCATAGATAACCTGCACATGGACTATTCTTCTGTTAATGCGCCCATCAGTGCCTTGCCCCATGACTCACCATCCCTTTGTGAGATGCTCCGGCCAGGGGGAGGGAGCCAAGCATTCCCACCGGGATAAAAATCTGGGGTTTGGAACAGCACGAGCAGCCTTACCCACTGGGATCCCAGAGGACAAGGACTACACCACCACCGGATTTTCGGAGGAGGAGGACCAGACTTCTTTTCTACAAGATCACCGCTTCAACAGGACCATTTCAAAGAGAACTGCAGCTACCACCGAATCGGACTGCTACCAGCACCCTGCCCGGCAGGGTGCCAGGTTGTATCCCTGACTCTGTCAGGCTTTAAACCAGTTTCTCTGTATTATTGTTTTGTTGTATACATTAGTAAAATCTGTTATCCCCATTTCCTCATATCTTTGCTTGAAAGCCCCTTAATTTCAATTTTATAATAATTCGGAGGGAAGGGGGTTGTATTTTCCGTTCCAAGGGGGGCTCCTGCCTTCCTTAGCAGACACCTGTCTTTCAAACCAAGACAGATTTTGGCACCCAACGTGGGGCTTGAAGGCATTGAGGAAAAAGGGTGAAAAAGGAATAACAGTTCCTGGGTAACCTGACTTTTTGTGTGCTGAACATGTCACCAAACAGGACAAAGAACTTATCAACACCAATGTGATGTAGATAAGCAGACACTTCTTTATTGACGCGCGGAGGATACGGGGGATAACTCTGCCCAGCGTATCCCGGGTTACATCACCTTTAGCAGGGTTTTTATATATTTGAGTTCCATTGTATAAGCTATTTAACATAAAACTGCATATACTGCTCGCCTTCAATTGCTCATTAAAATTAACCTTTACCTTGATTGGCCCCTAAGGATCTGTCGGATTACATCACTTCATGTATATTCATTTCTAATAACAATCATTGGTCACCTATAGTTACGCCATAGTCGCGCTATTGATTGTACCCTCTAATATTCAGATTAGGATGGGGAGGGGGATAAGGGGATCTTTAAACAGCATAAACTGGTCACTGTGACTTTAGCCACTATATGATTAATGACTGTATTGTTTCCACGGTGGTTGCTTAAACATAATATTTTACTTTCTTGACTACATGGTTTCTAGTTACAGACAATGCTGGGCCTTAGCTGCTTGTACCCCCTGTTCACTTCATGTACTTTAGCTGCTGGTACCACCTGTTTGTTCTGTGTGCTTTCTGTGGTTACTAAAACAAAACACAGTCACTCCCTCATATGATTCGATTAGGCCTAACTTGATTTTAGCTAAACTAAAATCATAAAATCATCAAAATCATCAGAATCTGATCAGATTGGTAACAAACATGGGAACTTTGTTAGGCAGCACCATGTGGTCTAGTTTACCTTGCTTCGGGTGGCACGTGGTTGTGGCTATATTTTTCCCCTTTGCAGCCCCTTATCTAAACATGGGTCCTCTGACTAAGGCTACTGTGGCTGCTATCCAGCTTGCACTATGGGTTGATAAGGTGAGGAATTCATGGGTTTTTAACCTCCTGTGGAATGTGGGCATGTGGATAAAGGGCTATCACACGCTCAGCGTATGTTTTTGGGATTACATTAAAAATGGTACCTTCTGTGAGGAAATAACACCAGGGGAAGTTTTCTTCCAACCATTCAACCAGTTCTTTGGGTCTACTCCACCAGCTTTCAAAGGGTTTGGATTTTCCCTAGATACTATCCAGGTGTTGCTAATAGGCCTACTCTACTTAGCCATCAGAGATAAGGTGAGATTACAGAATCACAGAATCACAGAATGTTAGGGATTGGAAGGGACCTCAAAAGATCATCTAGTCCAATCCCCCTGCCAGAGCAGGAACACCTAAATCAGGTCACACAGGAACATGTCCAGGCGGGTTTTGAATGTCTCCAGAGAAGGAGACTCCACAACCTCTCTGGGCAGCCTGTTCCAGTGTTCTGTTACCCTCACTGTGAAGAAATTCTTCCTCACATTTATGTGGAACCTCCTATGTTCCAGCTTACACCCATTGCCCCTTGTCCTATCATTGGATGTCACTGAGAAGAGCCTGGCTCCATCCTCATGACACTCACCCTTGACATATTTATAAACATTAATGAGGTCACCCCTCAGTCTTCTCTTCTCCAAGCTAAAGAGACCCAGCTCCCTCAGCCTTTCCTCATAAGGGAGATGTTCCACTCCCTTAATCATCTTTGTGGCTCTACGCTGGACTCTCTCAAGCAGTTCCCTGTCCTTATTGAACTGGGGGGCCCAGAACTGGACACAATACTCCAGATGCGGCCTCACCAAGGCAGAATAGAGGGGAAGGAGAACCTCTCTTGACCTACTAACCACTCCCTTTCTAATACACCCCAGGATGCCATTGGCCTTCTTGGCCACAAGGGCACATTGCTGGCTCATGGTCATCCTGCTGTCCACCAGGACCCCCAGGTCCCTTTCCCCTACACTGCTCTCCAGCAGGTCAGCCCCCAACCTGTACTGGTACATGGGGTTGTTCTTCCCCAGATGCAAAACTCTAC
The DNA here is from genome assembly GCA_028020825.1 of Podargus strigoides. NCBI lineage: Eukaryota > Metazoa > Chordata > Aves > Caprimulgiformes > Podargidae > Podargus > Podargus strigoides. The sequence continues at coordinate 25,472,442 of CM051662.1, read as the reverse complement.
ACTTGCCCTTATTGAATTTCATTAAGTTTTTTCCCGCCCAACTCTCCAGCCTATCAAGGTCTCGTTGAATGGCAGCACAACCCTCTGGTGTGTCAGCCATTCCTCCTAGTTTGGTGTCATCAGCAAACTTGCTGAGGATACATTCTGTACCCTCATCCAAGTCATTGATGAAGATATTAAACAACACCGGTCCCAGTACCGACCCCTGAGGGACTCCACTAGTCACAGGCCTCCAACTAGACTCTGTCCCATTAACCACAACTCTCTGGCTTCTTCCCTTCAGCCAGTTCATAATCCACCTCACTACCTGATCACCAAACCCATACTTTATCAGCTTATCTACGAGGATGCTGTGGGAGACAGTGTCAAATGCTTTACTGAAGTCAAGATAAACCACATCTACCGCTCTACCATCATCTATCCACCTAGTTATTTCCTCATAGAAGGCAATAAGGTCGGTCAAACATGACTTACCCTTAGTAAAACCATGTTGACTACTCTTAATGACCCCCTCATCCTTGATGTGCCTAGAGATAGTGCCAAGAACAAGGTGTTCCATCACCTTTCCAGGGATGGAGGTGAGGCTGACCGGTCTATAGTTACCCGGGTCCTCCTTCTTGCCCTTCTTATAGATTGGAGTGACATTTGCTATCCTCCAGTCCTCAGGCACCTCTCCTGTTCTCCATGACTTACCAAAGATGATGGAGAGTGGCCTAGCAATGACCTCTGCCAGCTCCCTCAGCACCCTTGGGTGCATTCCATCTGGTCCCATTGATTTATGGATATCCAGATTGCTCAACTGATCCCTAACCCAATCCTCATCTACCAAGGCAAACTCCTCCTTCATCCTGACTTCTTCTGGGGCTACAGGGATCAGGGGCTCCTGGGGAAAGCCTGCAGGAGTAAAGACAGAGGCAAAGAAGGCATTCAGCACCTCTGCCTTCTTTATATCCTCTGTCTCTAGAGCACCCCCCTCATTCATCAGTGGGCCTATATTGCCTCTAGCGTTTGTTTTATTAGCTATGTATTTGAAAAAGCCCTTTCTATTGTCCTTGACCTGGCTTGCAAGGTTAAGTTCTAAGGAGGCCTTAGCTTTCCTAATTGCCTTTCTACATCCTCTGACAACTGTCCTATATTCCTCCCAAGTGACCAGCCCCTCTTTCCATGATCCATAAATTCTTTTTTTCCACCTAAGTTTGCCCAGCAGTTCCTTGTTTAACCATGCTGGTCTCCTAGCTCCCTTACTTGATTTCATACCCATTGGGACGCTCTGATCCTGAGCTTGCAAGAAGTGGTCCTTGAATGTTGACCAACTATCTTGAGCCCCTTTACCATCTAGCTCCCTGTCCCATGGGACTTCCCTTAACAATTGATTAAGGAGGCTAAAGTTGGCCCTGCGGAAGTCCAGGGTTCTGGTCTTGCTTGGTACTCTATTCCTCCCACACAGGATCCTGAACTCCACCATCTCATGATCACTGCAGCCAAGGCTGCCATCGACCATCACTGCTTCAACAAGACCCTCCTTGTTGGTAAGTACAAGATCCAGCAGCGCTCCTCTCCTAGTCGGCTTATCCACCATTTGCATTAAGTAATTATCATCAATGCACTGGAGGAACCTCCTAGACTGTGAATGGCTGGCTGTGAAAGTCTCCCAGCAGATATCGGGGTAGTTAAAATCCCCCATGAGGACCAAGGCCTGTAGTTGTGAGGCTGCTTTCAGCTGCCTGTAGAAAGCCTCATCAACTCCCTCGTCCTGATCAGGAGGTCTGTAATAGACCCCCACAACTGTATCGCCCATACCTGCCTGCCCCTTAATTCTTACCCACAGACTTTCAACTTGCCCCTCATCAGCCCCTGGAGAAAACTCAATACATTCAAGTTGCTCCCTCACATAAAGAGCAACTCCACCACCTCGCTTCACTGACCGATCTTTCCTAAAAATGACATAGCCATCCATGACCACATTCCAGTCGTGTGAGCTGTCCCACCATGTCTCTGTAATTGCCACCAGGTCATAACCTTTAGACCGCACACAGACCTCTAACTCCTCCTGTTTATTCCCCATACTGCGTGCATTGGTGTACAGGCATTTCAGAGAGCAAGCAGAGCGCACTGGTGGGACCCCTGGGAGGCAGGAGGCCTTGTGGTCAGGGCCTAAACATCTATCCCTTCTCTTCAAGGGTCGAAAATCCTTCCTAGACCACCTTCCTTCAGGCCCTAGCATATTGCTCTTGGGCTCGTCCCTAACAGACCCAGTTGTCTCCCCTTCCCCCTTCACATCTAGTTTAAAGCCCTCTCAATGAGCCCTGCTAACTCCTGCCCCAAAAGCCTTCTCCCCCTCTGGGACAAATGCATTCCACCTGTCACCAGGCCAGGTGTCTCATATAGCAGCCCATGATCAAAGAACCCAAAGCCCTGCCTTTGACACCAGTTACGTAGCCATTCATTTATCTGTGAACCCTTCCTGCTTATCTCTTCACCCATTCTTGCAGGAGGTATGGAGGCAAACACTACTTGCACTCCAGACCCCTTAACCAGCCGTCCCAGGGCCCTGAAGTCACTCTTCATAGCCCTTACACTTCTTGTAGTAATTTCGTCCCTGCCAACCTGAAAAACCAGCAGTGGGTAGTAATCGGAGGGTTTTACAAGATTAGGGAGTTTCCTTTTAATGTCTCTAATCCGAACCCCAGGGAGGCAGCAGACTTCCCTGTGGGATGGGTCCGGTCGACAGACGAGCCCTTCTGTTCCCCTCAGAAGGGAGTCGCCCACCACAATTACCCTCCTTTTCTTCTTAATTGAAGAAGTCCTGAGGCGTCGGGGTGATTGACAAGCCTTAGGTGATTCGGGAGACTGATCTACCCCTTCAACTTCATTTACTTCTCCCTGAAGTTCCAAGGCGTGGTATCTGTTGCTCAAGGGCAACTGGGAGGGTGAAGGGGGTTGGGAGGGTTTTTGCTTGCCTCTCCGCGGACGGACCACCCTCCATTCCTCCCTATCTCCTGAACCCTCTGCTTCTGTCTGATGACAGGAGGGGAGGGGATCCATCACTTGCCCACCCTTTTCTGACTGCCCTTGCCTCAGGGTGAAGCTCCGCGCATCTATTTCTCTTTCACAATCTCTAAGTCTTTCTACCTCCTCCATCAGTTCAACCACCTGCCCGAGCAGATCATTTATCTGCTCGCACCTCACACACGCGGTGTCACTGGCTCCCTCCGGTACCAGTGCCAGGCTGAGGCATTCGCTGCAGCCAGAAACCTGCACGGCCGCATGTCTGGTCAGGGGATCTGTTTGAGTCCCCATATTCTTTTTCCCAAGGGTTTTGGGGCGCGTTGCAACCATGTCCTATGCGGTCTAAGGTCTATCTAGGTAGTCCTGTCCTCGCGCCGCTCTCCGCGCGCCGCTCTCCTCGCGCTTGCCTTTCAGCAGGCTAGCCGCCGCTCTCTGCTCCGCGTGCCGCTTGCTCTGAGGGGAGCTGCCGAGATGGCCGCTTTTAAAGTTTGCCGCGGCTCTCAGTCACGCCCCCTGCCACGTCAGCCTTTCGGTATCTCTTGAATTTTTCTTAGGATTCCCGCTCAGACTCGGGTTTCCTCGCTCTATCCCGGCTTCACCGTCTCCGGGAAGCCCGGCTCCTTCTCAAAGCCTCGGCAAAAGCCAACAGCAAAAGCGAAGAGCACTCGCCGCAGCCGCCCCACCGCTCCCACAGCCGCCGCTCTCTGCTCCGCGTGCCGCTTGACTTGGATTGCCCAACAGCCCACCTCAGAAATGGACCAGCCTAATTGGGTGGGGGTACTGGTAAAGGAAATACGCGAGATGGGCCAGAAGCTGACGGAATACACCTCCCAAACTAGTGGGAAACCTCATCCTGAAGAGGAAGAGTCTGATGGTGCAGCAGTGGAACCCACAGATGTTACAACCGTGCAGGTTCCAGCTGAACCACAAGGACAGCCACAGCCAGCGGCAGTCGCCCCTGTGCAGAGGAGGAAGTGCAAGGCCAAATCAGTACGCCCAGTTTATGATGGTGATGAACCAGAGCCCTCACAACCAGCAGGGGAGTCAGAGCCTGAAATTATCATCGAATCCCTGTCGTTCGACAGTCTCCGTAATATGCGAAAAGACATCGCGCGACGGGGGCGTGAGCCTTATACAACCTGGTTACTTTGGGTTTGGGACCTCATGGGTAAAGGCGTACAACTGGATAGTGGCGAAGCCAGGTATTTGGGATCCTTGGCCCAAGACCCAAGGGTGGACCAGGTATTCGTGAGGGAGCCGGGGCCCCTTTCTCTCTGGGAGCGGCTTTTAATGAGTGTGAGGGAAAGGTCTGTCCACAGAGAGAGAATGCAGGAGTACCATCATAGAATGCAATGGAAGACCCTTGAGGAAGCGATCCAACAGCTGAGGGAAGTGGCAGTGTTAGAGGTACTTTTTGGGAGGGATGGACAGCATGATAATGACCCCGACGAGGTCAAATGTACAGGGCAGATGCTGTGGAACCTGGCAAAGCTGGGGCCACAGCAATACGCCACCTTCATTGCAACAATTAATGCTGATGACAACCAAGAGACAGTGGGTTCTGTTGCCAACAGGTTCAGATATTATGAGAGTTTAGTCAATGGCCCAATGAAAGCTCATGTCGCTGCTGTGGCTAGGGACCTCAAAGAGATTAGGGAGGAGGTGATGGAGGAGGTAAGGAAGAGCAGCTCTCATGTGGCACCAGTGCAGGTCATAAACCCCAGAGTCAGAGCCCGACGTCTCCCATCTGGAGAGAGAGGGTACACCCCACGATCTGAGCTGTGGTTCTTCCTGTGTGACTGTGGGGAAGACATGAGAAGGTGGGATGGGAAACCCACTTCTGTCCTGGCAGCACGGGTTCATGAGCTCAAAAGGGAAAACACTAACCGAGGGGGTTCCACTAAAGCGAAAGTAGCCTCAGCCTCCCGTGACCGAGCTGCCAGGTATTACAGAAGGGAGGATGATATGTCGGATCCCCTTGAAGAAACATCTAGCATGTATGCCCAGGGAAGGAATGATAACCAGGCCTAGAGGGGCCCTGCCTCTAGCCAGGAAGAGGCACGGGAGAATCGGGTCTTTTGGACAGAGTGGATCCGATGGCCTGGCACATCAGAGCCACAGAAATATGAAGCGTTGGTTGATACTGGAGCACAGTGTACCCTAATACCATCGGGACATGTGGGGGCAGAATCTGTGTCTATCGCTGGGGTGACAGGGGGGTCGCAGCAGTTGACCCTGTTGGAAGCCGAGGTGAGCCTGACTGGGAAGGAGTGGCAGAAACATCCGATTGTGACTGGCCTGGAGGCCCCATGTATCCTGGGCATAGACTTTCTCCGAAATGGCTATTACAAAGACCCGAAAGGATTTAAGTGGGCTTTTGGGATAGCTGCTGTGGAAGTAGAAGGCATTAGGCAATTGAACACCTTGCCTGGACTATCAGAAAATCCTTCTGCAGTTGGGCTCCTGAAGGTGGAAGAGCAACGGGTGCCAATTGCCATTTCGACGGTGCACCGCCGGCAGTATCGGACGAATCGAGATGCCGTGATCCCCATCCACAAGATGATCCGTGAGCTGGAGGGCCAAGGGGTGGTCAGCAAGACCCACTCACCCTTCAACAGCCCCATCTGGCCTGTGTGCAAGTCTGACGGAGAATGGAGATTGACTGTGGACTATCGTGCTTTGAATGAGGTGACTCCACCATTGAGTGCTGCAGTGCCGGACATGCTGGAGCTCCAGTACGAGCTGGAGTCCAAAGCAGCAAAGTGGTACGCCATTATTGACATTGCTAATGCATTTTTCTCCATTCCTCTGTCACCAGAGTGCAGGCCTCAGTTTGCCTTCACCTGGAGGGGCGTGCAGTACACCTGGAACCGACTGCCCCAGGGGTGGAAGCACAGTTCCACCATCTGCCATGGGCTGATCCAGACTGCGCTGGAAAATCGCACAGAGGCACAACTCCTCCTGGCACCCCGACTACCGGTGCTGGGGTGGATGTTCAAGGGAAAGGCTCCCTCCACGCATCATGCCACCGACGCTACTTGGAGCAAATGGATTGCCCTCATCACACAGCGCACCCGCATTGGAAACCAAAATCGCCCTGGGATCTTGGAAATAAGTACGAACTAGCCAGAAGGTGAGGCTTTTGGATTATCTTCTGAAGAAGAGGAAGAGCAGGTGACATGCTGAGGAAGCCCCTCCATATAACGAGCTACCAGAGAGTGACAGACGATATGCCCTCTTCACCGACGGTTCCTGCCGAATTGTAGGTGCTAGCCGGAAATGGAAAGCTGTTGTATGGAGCCCCACACGACAAGTTGCACAAGCTACCGAGGGAGAGGGGGGATCGAGCCAATTTGCTGAACTCAAAGCAGTCCAATTAGCCCTGGACATTGCTGAAAGAGAGAAGTGGCCAAAGCTCTACCTCTACATTGATTCATGGGTGGTAGACAATGCCCTGTGGGGTTGGCTGGAAAGGTAGAAAAAGGCCAACTGGCAGCGTAGGGGAAAACCAATCTGGGCTGCTGATGAGTGGAAGGACATTGCCACTCGGGTAAAGGAGCTACCTGTGAAAGTCTGTCATGTAGATACTCATGTCCCCAAGAGTCGGGCTAATGAAGAATATCGCAACAACGAAAGGGCAGATCAGGCTGCAAAAATAGAGGTGTCCCAGATAGATTTGGATTGGCAGCATAAAGGAGAGTTGTTCTTAGCTTGGTGGGCCCATGATGCCTCAGGCCATCAAGGCAGAGATGCCACCTATAAGTGGGAATAAGACCGAGGGGTGGATCTAACCATGGACAGTATCTCCCAGGTTACCCATGACCGTGAGACGTGTGGTGCGATCAAACAGGCCAAGCGGGTGAAGCCCCTGTGGTATGGTGGGCGGTGGTCCAAATACAAGTATGGGAAGGCCTGGCAAACTGACTACATCACACTGCCTCAAACCCGCCAAGGCAAGCGCTACATGCTCACAATGGTGGAAGCCACCACTGGATGGCTGGAGACCTACCCTGTGCCTCACGCTACTGCCCAGAACACCATCCTGGGCCTTGAAAAGCAAGTCCTTTGGAGGCATGGCACCCCTGAGAGAATTGAGTCCGACAACGGGACTCATTTCAAGAACAGCCTTATCAACACCTGGGCTAGGGAACATGGCATTGAGTGGGTGTACCACATCCCTTACCATGCACCAGCAGCTGGGAAAGTTGAGCGGTGCAACGGACTGCTTAAAACCACCTTGAAGGCACTGGGTGGAGGAACTTTCAAAAACTGGGAGATGCATTTAGCAAAAGCCACCTGGTTAGTTAACACCCGAGGCTCCACGAACCGAGCAGGCCCTGCTCAATCTGAATCCTTACGAACAACAGATGGGGATAAGGTTCCAGTGGTGCACATGAGAGGTATGCTTGGGAAAACTGTTTGGGTTAATTCTGCCTCGAGCAAAGACAAACCCATCCGTGGGGTTGTCTTTGCTCAGGGACCAGGTTGTACTTGGTGGGTAATGCAGAAAGATGGGGAAACCCGGTGTGTACCACAAGGGGACCTTATTTTAAGTGAGAACTGAGTGTAGAGTTTCATTGTATATGTACGTATAGGTATATATATGTGTGTGTGCAGAGTTTAAGAAAGGTATTGATTTGGGATGATGCAAATGGTAATAGAATAAGGGGGTGGATAATGTCCTGGGTTACAATGTATTCTATATTACCATGAGCTGTTGAAATCAGGTATGCTGATGTTCCTTGCCTCCTCCCTCGGGACTAGCTTCTGTTAATAGGCCCAACAATGCCTTGCCGCATGACCCATAGATAACCTGCACATGGACTATTCTTCTGTTAATGCGCCCATCAGTGCCTTGCCCCATGACTCACCATCCCTTTGTGAGATGCTCCGGCCAGGGGGAGGGAGCCAAGCATTCCCACCGGGATAAAAATCTGGGGTTTGGAACAGCACGAGCAGCCTTACCCGCTGGGATCCCAGAGGACAAGGACTACACCACCACCGGATTTTCGGAGGAGGAGGACCAGACTTCTTTTCTACAAGATCACCGCTTCAACAGGACCATTTCAAAGAGAACTGCAGCTACCACTACATCGGACTGCTACCAGCACCCTGCCTGGCAGGGTGCCAGGTTGTATCCCTGACTCTGTCAGGCTTTAAACCAGTTTCTCTGTATTATTGTTCTGTTGTGTATATTAGTAAAAACTGTTATCCCCATTTCCTCATATCTTTGCCTGAAAGCCCCTTAATTTCAATTTTATAATAATTCGGAGGGAAGGGGGTTGTATTTTCCGTTCCAAGGGGAGCTCCTGCCTTCCTTAGCAGACGCCTGTCTCAAACCAAGACAGGTAGCTTGACATATGGAAGGGAAACTTCCAAGCTTGGGATGCAAACATGAAGCAAATATTGTAGACAAAGAATTAGGTCACGTGTTGAAAGCATGACAAATGAGAAGCTGTGCTGACAAGTGGGCTTAAAGCATTTGCAGAAGTCACCACCTCATTGTTAATGTTCGTACAGTTTGATTTCACACCCATACATTGACTCGTTCATATCCTCTTGGCTTGTCTCTGTTTTGTTCTGTGAGTATATCAAAGGTGCATAAATTTTGTATTATTGCTGTTTAAGGCTTTTTTGGTGTCCCTGGATGACTTTACCAAGCCGCTGCCTAGTATGTAAATGTTGCAGACTACCAACAGTGTGTTCAACCAAACCCTCATTAAGCAAGTGGTGCCAGAATCCCTGTTAGCAATGCAGACCCTCTGCCAAGCTAACATGATGGCAGATGGTGGCAAAACTTGGGCAGAAATCTTCTCAAAGTGCAACTCTGGTAAGTACACTTCTATATGAATCTTGGAAAAAAAACAAACCTGTGTTCCCTCTCCCCCTTGTACCCTTTTCCTATCCCAGGCCAGACATGTAACTCTCTCTTTGCTCTCATACCTAGGGACCTACAACAATCAGTACATGGTGCTGCACCTGAAGAAGGTCAAGCTGCAGAAGAGCCTTGATTGATGGTGCATTGTACATCATTGAGCAGATCCCAGCCCTTGTGGAGTATTCTGATCAAACAAACGTTCTCTGGAAAGGTAATAGCTCTGATTGATAGTAGTTACTGGCTTAGGAAAGCCATCTCTTTGTGCCAGCTGATGGAGAATTGTGTTTTCTACTAGCTGTGGGCTACTTGAAATGTTTGGTGAGTGGGTCACCTACAAGATCAACTTTTAAACATGAGAGAACAACTCTGGTAGGAGAGGAGTGACTTCAGGCCTCTAGCTGGGAAGTTTGGTGGAGGTAAATGATCTTACAATCCTCTGAGGTTGAGCAGGGAAACCTGTGCAGGAAGGCTGTGGCTGCTCTCCATGTTCACCTCGGACTCTTGCAAGTCTGAGCTCAGCTGCTTTGCAGGATGAGTCCTCAGGGTGGAAGTCTGGGGGTGTGTTGTCTGGGTACAGTCTCTAGTGGTGTTATACCAGGAGTCTACCCTGGCCATGCCAGTGACTATTGCCTTATATTCTTGTGTTCAAACCAGTTTGTGTTACTCCTTGACATGCTGTTAAGGCAAAGCAGCATGGAAAATGGTTTTTTGGTGGTGTTTTTTTTATAAGCTTTTCTAAGTGGTTAACAAATTGGGTTTTGTCTCTGGCAGGTTACTGGCCTTCATACAATATCCCTTTCCATGAAAAGATTTACAATCTCAGTGGGTATGCGGCATATGTTGAGAAGTATGGCATGGATTTCTCTTACGAGCTTGCTCCAAGAGCAAAAATCTTTCATCGAGACCAGGGCAAGGTGACCAGCTTGGAAAGCATGAAGTACATCACGAGATACAACAGTAAGATATATGTTTTTGTACTGTGGAGCTGATCTTAATAAAGCCGTATTAGTTTTATTTCTTGGATTATAGTAGGAAGCTGCAGCCTCACATAAGGATCAGAGGTACATTACCCTAGGTGCAGAGTTACACACAAAGCAAAAAGATAACAAAAGCTTACTGTTCAGGTAGGAAACCAGGCTAAAATTACTCAAAAAGAAACAAGACTGAGTTCCTTCTAGAACAAGGGCCCTTGGCCTTGCTGCTTGACCTTTCCAGAGAGCTTCTGATATTCCAGGAGACTCTCTGGACTGCTGTTACCCAGTACATCTACAGCCTGTCAATCTTGAAAGCCTTAAATCTTAAGCAACAGTTAGGTCAGATCAGACCAGAGAATTTAGTGTAAAACTTCACATCTTTTTTTACCCTGTTCAGAGAGATGATCTTTGGTAGATAATGCTCTTCTCTGCTTTTCCCTTACAGGGTTCTCCTTAACTGGATTAAAACCAGTTTAATTAACTTCTGGCTAAGCCTCTCTAAGTACAGATAGCTTTAGATATTATATTTTTATTCCCAGTTACAGGGAATAACATGCTGATATTCCCTGTAATACAGGCTGATTACTGGGCTTAGGGTTTGGGAGGCCTCTCCCAGGGTGGGGTATCACCACTGTTTGGGCTGTAAGTAGCAGCATGCTCATAGATGTTGAGGCTTGTCCACCTTCCCCTCCTAGCTTGCAGCTACTACAATGGGTATTCAAAGGCTTTGTTCCTTACCATTTATTTTAGTCCAGAACAGGAAAACAAAGGCTTTTGCTGCTGTGCTTCTTTCCCACTTTCCTTTCCTGACAAAGTTCCTGCAGGCTTTTGTCGTATGGAGTTGCAGATGTTTGTGGTTAGAGGTTGGCAGCAGTGCCCCTGGGATGCAAAAATAGTTGTATAGACTTGGATTAGGAACTTTTCTACTTAATGTCCTCTCTCAAGCACTGACTTCTAGCTGGTACCTGGGGAGGAACATGTGAGCAATATTTGAGACCTGTGTTTCTGCCAGTGCACTTACGCAGCTTTCAGAGGCTTGGGCACTTTACATTGGCTTTTGTGAGGGGACTAACTTGTTTTCTTCCTTCCCTCCATACCACATTTCTCCCCAGACTACCAGCATGATCCTTATGCTGAACACAATCCTTGCAACACCATTTGCTGCCAGGAAGACCTGAATCCTTCTTTTCCAGTGCCTGCAGGCTGCTATGACTCTAAGGTAAATTACCTCAATTTCAGTATGTGCTGAATGTTTGCTGCAGCCTGTTTGTGCTCCTGTCAGACCTGTGGCATGTTTCCCTGCATGGGGCAGGCATGGCCAGGCCTGTCTGTTCCCTCTCTTTGTGCTGTCCAAGCACTTGGGCAGATCCTGAGATGGTAATTCTATGCAGAGTCCTATCTCCTGTCCCTGATACCACTCCTGGCACAGTGGCAGAGGATACAGGGAGAAGTGAAAGCATTATGTCCATGGGTACTTGTGGTGTTTAGGGGGTATTTAACTAAGGCTCCAAAGCTTTGTGGCAGGAGGAGCCTAAGAAGGCTGAAATGAGTCTTCAGGTCACTCAGGGAAGGTGACTGTTGTACAGCTTCAGCCTCCTGTTCATGGGGACTGTGTGAGTGCCTCCCCAGAGCTCCCAGGAATGTGTTTTCAGCCTCATTTTAGCTTTACCTTTCCAAAAGCCTGGATCTCTAGTGAATTGCCCTGCTCTAGGGCTCCACCTCTCTGTGAAACTGCTTTGAGCAAAGTTTGGTAAAGATTACTTTGCTTTGCGGGGGGGGGAATGCAGGAAAACCCTTAGCCTCATTGTCCTAGAGGAAGCAGCAGTTTTTCTAAGCAGCTTGTATCTTAGTTTCACTGTAAGGAGCAACACCTGAGTAAGCAGCTGTCTGGCCCTGGTGTGCTGGGAAGTCATACAGTGTTTTTTATCCTGTGGGGTCCAGCCTGCTGCATTTATGGATTGTGTGGTTGCTAGGATGGCCCTGGGGATGCTGTTTGGGTATTGCCAGTGCTGTGTCCAGTCAGCTTGCAGAAGCCCAGGCCAGCTGCCTGCTGTAGTGGCCAGTAGGAGCTCCCAGAGCTGGTTGTTACGAGATGAATGCAGAAAACTGCTGTATAGAGGTGCCTGGTAAGGGAGTAGGTCAGTGCACACCAGTTGTGGTGCCTTTGCCGGTGCATAGGAATGGGCTGGGGGAAGACAGGGGACCTAAGAGGGGCATTGAGAGAAACAGCTCAGAGCAGAGGCAAACCCCAGCAGTTATAAACACTAAAGGCAATTTTAGTGTCTCGGAGTTTGGGAAGATGGAGCAGGCTGGGGGCCCTCTTGGGAGATAATGAACAGGGCAGTCTGGGCAGCAATATATTAATCCTGTGTGGCCTTTGCCCTTTCCTGAATTACCCTGTTGTCCTGAACTCCTGTTCTTTATTCCAGATGTCAGATTTCCACCTGGCTTTAGCATTCACAGCTACTGCAATCAATGGCCCCCCAGTACAGGGTGGTCTCCCTGTCTTCACCTGGAGACGGTTTAACTACATGCGACACCAGGGCCTGCCAGAATCATACAACTTTCATTTTGTCACCATGAGGCCTATTCTGTAAAATTAGCAACACTATTCCCAAATGGATTTTTTTTTTTTTTTTTTAAATGGAAATTTACATTCCTGTGTGTAATAAAGCAACCTGGATGTCCACATCCCTGTGCCTTACCTGCTTTCCCCTGTCCTGCCTCCTAGGCACTTTCACTGCTGTTGACCGTCTGGGTGCAGCCCAATGCATGTTCTGCTCTTCTGAGCTATTTGGATGGCCCTTCCTCCGACTAGGATTGATGGGAAGCAGGTGTGGCATGGCTTTCTGGTGATCATCATCACAGCTGTATCCAGAGCAGGAGTGAAGCAAAATGCTATAAATGAGAGAAATCTCTCTCTAATAGCAACATGGGACCTGCCACCAGGGCTGGGTGGCTGCTTTGGGCAGTGGTGGCGTTACCTCAGCTGCTGGCTTGAAGTCTGCCTTTTGCCTTAGCAGGGCCTGTGAGTTGTGCTGCAAATTGCTTCTCACCCAGGGATGTCACTGGTGGAGAGAGTCAAGGCTGCGTTCTCCATGGCAGATCAGTGTTGTTCTTGTCTACAGAGCATGGCTTTCATTGGCGCTTGCAAGATTTCCTTTGTCTCACCAAAGTGGTGTGCGACAGTCAGGCTGCAAAAGGTAGTGAAGGGATGTGCCTGGTGATTTCTGAAAGCCTGGTGCTTTTGGAAACACACACCCCACACACTTTCCCCCACCCCAGGCTGCAGTGTAGCAGCAGGGAAAGAAGGGTCTGCATGTCTGTGCAGTGGATCTCTTCCTGATGGGCCCATGTTCAGTGACCTCTTTGCCTGCTCCCTCAGCTGTGGAAGTGGAACTGGGGCTGTATGTATTAGTTACCTGTGTTTACACTGAGGAGGCACTGGGCTGTTTTGTGCTTGATGTTATATATGTAATTAAGTAAAACAAAATAAACAGCTCTTTCCTCATGGCCTTGATGGTCCAAGCTAAACAGTGTGCAGCACTGCCCTGTATTATGGAGGTGAAGAATGAGCAGTGTGAGGGTTTGATCAAGCCCCTGGAGTTCAGTGTGATGGGGGAGAGAGTTACTGCAGCATGGGTGAGGTTCTACCCTAAATATTTGGCTGTCACAGTAGGGCTGATTTCTGCCAAGGGAAGAGGGAGACCAGAAGTTACAGCAAAGCTTTTGCTGAGAATGAGAAGTCCATGCAGGGACTGAAGTGATTTGTTTGCCAGAGCAGGAGGTAAGTGTGAGAGGCTGGAGAGAGAATCTGCGCCATGTGCAGGGGTAGGAGGAGGGGGTGGGATACAGGGGCAGGAGAGCACTGTATAAAATGACTAACTGCTGAAGTACTCACTGCAGAGATGTTTTTTGCTCTGCAATACAGAGCTTTGTTGGGTAAAATTCACTGAGCAGAATTGCTCAGGCGTGGTACTTGACAGACACAGCCACACCACAAGTGTATGCACTGGTGCATGTGCCGGTTGGTCTTGCTGGTATGCAAATATGACTATAAACCAATCATTCTGTAATGTACAGCCCAGGGCACCTTGGGCTCTCCTGAAATGACAGTGGGCTGCATGCCAGGATCTCCCCTGGAGTAGGGATGTCTCAAGGTTATTCCTCAAGGTTGAGAGAATCTTTATTCCACTAGATACTTGGTAAGTGAATTGGGAATAAGTGTTGAAACTTTGAAATCTTAGCTAAGTGACATAAAAGATTGATTGTGCATATATAATCCTTTAGACATGGAGCATTGACCAAGTCTGGGACTAGGACTGGATACAGCCACACCTGAACTCCTCTCTGGGAAGGAGTTTAGAAAGCAAGGGAGTCCTTCCTGAACCTCATGACTCAATGGGAGGGTCTCCCTGCCAGTGATGTCTGACCCTGTCCTCTATGCAGTAAATAATCAAGTGTACCTTGCCACTGAATTGTGTTAAACTACTGTTGCCTTTACTGTTTAACTTTGTTAACTCACTGTTTTATATCAAAGTATATTGTTGCTTCTCTCTTACAGAGTATGTATGTGCTCTGGACATTCACTTTGTGTTGTACCAGCACAAACTGCAATTACAACAGTGCTTGAGCAGAGTGGTTACACTGTATTTTATGATGAACTGTGTGCAGTATGTGTACTCTTATTCCAAACAGGCAGTTTCAGAAACTAGGGACTTTCAAGTGTGACTGTGTTCAGGCATCACATCACAAGAGTCCATCTTTTGGTCGGTGACTTGAAGTAAGTTTTACTAAGTGCCAGGAGACTAATTGTTACCATCACCAATTAATTATGTGCCCTTGAAGTATGGGCTCAGCACTATAACTCAGGGTAAGCATGTCAGTAACTCTGGGTTTTAAGTACTTTAAGTACTCAGCAGCAGAGCTGGGTCTAAAGAGGCAGCTTTTTGCCATACTTCCTCCCCAGTAGGGCATTGGTTTTGCTAAGTTGCAGAACATTTAGTGCTGCTATACCTGGCTTCTACCCTTGAAAAGCAGGGGGCATGGGGGGAAGACTTTCTTGATCCCTGCACTAATGCACCCTTTTTACTACCCCTGATGTCATTACCCTTAACTGATACAATTAGTTCTGTGCCCAACAGTTTGCCCCCTGGCTTGAGAAGCAATGCCAGTTGGGCATGCCAAGACCACTGTTGCAGGCTCAAGGCTCTAATGCTTAAGAGTGCTGTGAAAAACCAAAGTCATCTCCTGTACTTTGCACTATGCAGTTGACATTCTGGGAATGACCAAACCATTGCTGCTCAATGTTACTCAAGCAAGGTGGCAACACTTCCAAAGAGAAAGAGCACACACCAGGGCTCTTTTTGTCTGAGATGTCTGGAACTAAGCACAGATGACTCCAAATGTTAAAAACCCAATAGTTTATTTCAAAGTATAAATTTCAGGCTTGTCAGACAAAACCCCACTACGGTTAACACAGACACACACTAATCTACAGTACATATAAAAAAGGGGGAGAGCTTGTAACTGCCCAGTTTAAATTGGACATAAAATCAGTCCTGGCTGCCCAGGGAGGTGGAGGAGTCGCCGTCCCTGGGGGTGTTCAAAAAACGGGTTGATGAGGCACTTGAGGCCATGGTCTAGTGGTCTAATGGTTAGGAATATGATGGGATAAAGGTTGGACTTGGTGACCCTGGAGGTCCCTTCCAACCATTATGATTCTGTGATTCTATGACTCCCTAAACATCTACTACCCAGTTATCTTATTTACAGCTCTACCAAGTTAAATTGAGACAGCACTTCAAATATTTTTTTAAAATAATTTAAAAATATATTTTTGTATTTATTATTTTTATTATTAAATTTTTTCGTGTCGTGCCTGCCTGCCTGGCCGGCCTTTCGTTTCTCGTGCCCTGCCTGCCTGTCTGGCCTTTCGTTTTTTGTGTCGTGCCTGTCTGGCCTTTCGTTTTTTATTTTTTTTTTTTTTATTTTTAGTATTTATTTTTTTTTTAAATTTTTTTTTTTTTACTTTTTTATATATATGAGAAAAAAAGAATGCTCAGCCTGCATAATGACAATGAGAAATGAAGATGCATGTTAATGCGTACATGGAAGGGATGAAAATGAAAATTTCTTCATTTGCTTTCTCTTAGCTATCCTTATTTTTTTTCTCTCCCCTCAGGAGGTGTTTGGAAGGGAATACAAATTTTGGTGGCAGGGCTGGCTCGGTTTCATTTGAACGCCTCTCCCTCCAGTGTTTTTGTACAATGCCCTCCAACAAATTAAAAAAAAATAGCTATTTAATATATCAAGCTTTTATTTAAAAAATGTGGATAGATTATTTTTGACTAAATGAAAATACTTGAGAGTTTTTAAGAAGGCAGAATCATAGCTTGATTTTGTACAGTGCATGCAATACTCTAATACTGGGGAATAGCTGTTTGGGGAACAGGAACACATTTGACCTGTCCCTACATATAATACAGATTCTAATTTATTGGACATTTAAGACAAACAGCATAAAGGAAGGGCTCAAGTGACTATTTTTGTTATCATACAAAATGGTGCTCAGATCCTACTATTGGGCCCAGTCCTGCTCCCACTGAAGACACGAGGGGTTTTGCCAGTGTTTTCAAAGGAAGCAGGGTAAGACTCCTAACTTCTACAGGGAAGACACCATGGTCATCTCCAGCCTTATGCTGAAAACCTTGGGATGGGTGAGTGTCTCAGTGCTTGTGCTCAGTGATCTAATGTGGCCAACAGTAGCACAAATAATTCAAAGGAGCAAATTCTAAGACCAACTGCTACTCCTAGGGAAGCTGCTCAAAGCATGGGAATAAATCCAGGCTGAGGGGAACCTGCCTCTGCACCCTCACGTTTTCTGAAACTGCTGCTGCAGTGCAGATGCTATACCTACAGCCTGCCCCCTTCCTAGGGTTTAGTTATTTTAATCCAATACAGCTTTTTTAGGCATATACTGAAATAAAGGAGGTCAGTGAAGCTGTAACTAGGAGGAGTGCAGTAGAAAGGAATAGCATTTTGCCATCAGCACTTCACAGCAGGGCTCCTCGCCAACCAGAAACTTAACTAACTCAAATTACTTTCAACCTGGACATACAGATCACACAGAAAACACACCAAACCTAGAACAAACCCAGAAAGTAAATGAGGATGGAAAACACAGCTGTAGAATCAGTGCTGTTTGCTAAAACACAGGGAACCAAATCCAAGGTCGTACTGCTGAAATGTCATGCATCCAGTGGCAACAGCAAAATACTAAGTCAGAAACAACTTTACACCAGGCTACTGAAAATCAGAGGGAAAAACTTGCATGAAGTGCAGAGAAGGAACTAAACCAAACCCTTCTACTTAAAAGGCATATAGAGATTTTTAGCAAATCTAAAAGCAGATTATTGGAAGCTTCCAACAACTAACACTTCTATGAGGAGGCCAGTCTAGAAGCATGGTGTTAACCAACCTGTACTGAATGTTCCTGGATATTTTGGCAATACTTTCAAATGAAGTCTATTAAATGAAATCAATTTTTTCTGAATGTTTTGTTGCTAGCAAAAATTCAGATTCTCAATAGTTTTATTATTTCTGGGAGGTAATGGATAATAAAATAACCAGCCATCCCACAATACAGGGAGAAATGCCACGAGTTAAGGAATTAAGTTTGTTGGCATAAGGGATGAATACTCACTTTAATGATCCGTGAAAATTATTTTGCAGAGATGGCATAGTTCTGTCTTTGTGTGTCAGTGATTTAAGGACCAGCTACCTTTGAGGTCTCCAAACCCAGCTAGGCATTTCAAAGTCAGTCCGTGCTTTATCAGGTACTTTGCCACCACTACTTGCTTACAATGGTGAAATCGGACCTCTAATAGCTCTGCTGGGATGAAACAAAAGACAAGTCAGCTTTTACCCCACAGCTGTGATGCCTTCAGTCAACAAACAGGAGCTAACTTATTTAATCTATACACAAAAAAAAATCAAAAAAAAAAAATCAACTGCACTCAGCCATACATAGCAGAAATGGATCCATTAAGCCAGAAGCCACTTTTACAATCAGTACAGTTGAGAACTACATTTTTCTTTAATAAGTAAAGATGAGTCTTCTTTCTCTAAAGACACAGCCCACAAAACCTCCAAACACAACACCAGACCATCCTTAATAATACCTTCATTGGAGGAAATAAAAAAATTTCTAACACAGGACACTCACCCCCTGCCTGTCCCAAGCAAGACAAAACTAAGAACAACTATGATCTGAACGCAAGCATGAACTATAGAAAAGCTCACGTATAGTTTGGGCTGGAATCACAATTAATAAGCAGCATAAAATAAACATAAGAATACAACCTAGAACTTAACTTTCAAACTATAAAACCTCATTGTACTGATATGGCCAATGGCCCTTTGGTACCACCTCAAAGACATTAAAAAAATTGCCCAAGGAGGACTTGACAGTCATCAACTGGAATGAACTGCTCTAATCTCTACTACAGAACTGGCTTTGTAAGGACCCGACTTTCCATAAGTAGACTAAATGCATTATTAAGTAATTATTCCTTGAAATAGGCAGACAAAACATTTAATTAAACATAGACAAATTCAAGGCATTATTGGCACCAGTAATACAGGGACAACTTATTCAAAGGAAAGGTTACACATTGTTCATACATGAGATTCAGTGTGAACCTTCTCTCATGATACTTGGATTTAGACAGAATTTTTGCTCGCCCAAATCAATAAAACTGCTATACTTTAAATAGAAGTTTCTATACAGAGAACATTTGTTACTCACCTGACAGAAGTGACAATCCCTGCTACATGAAGGAGTGCAGTAAAACACTATAGACAGTCTACAATGGAGTTTCTTTCACTGTATAAGTTCTTGAAGGGAACACAACTACAAAACCCATAATCTCATAGTATATTTCACCAGCTATGTCTTGGGATTTAATTTTTCCTGCCCTTTTACAACCTTGCTTTACATTTTAAAATGCTAGTTTTAAGAAAGAGAGCATTGAAATTACAAAATGTTATCTTCTACAGCTTTGCTACATGGCAAAGTGAATTAAAAAAAAAAAAATACTCTTTTCCTTCTAAATCCACTGTTTGGTTCTGCTGGGCAGGAATGAGACAGAAGAGTGCCAAAAACCCCCCTTACATATACTTCAGGTATGTTACAATTTGATTATGCAAAAAACAAATTTAACATGTCAACAACAGTGGGGCAGATGCACCAGTTTGTTAGGTCAGAAGCATCATGAAAGCATCTGTTAACATTTGCAATTGCTCACAAGTTTTAGGCCAGCAAACTGCTTTGGGTGTGTTAGCTTTCTGCAGAGGCAGGCAGGTGATGAGATAGAGGACTGGGAAGCCAACTCCTTATCTTTTTGTACTAACTGAACATCCAAACTGAGTGCAAACAGCTGGAAGCTTTCATGGTGCCACACCACAGATGTTTCTTTGGCTGAACTACAGCATACAGCTTTCCCAAAATAACAGGGAAAGGCTCTGGTGGAAAATACTGTCTGTATAATATTCTTGACAGGACAATATCAGCTACTCAAGAATTATAGTGAGGAAAGGGTTGAATGATACCACAGACAAAAACAAATCCAGCATCTGCAGATGTTACACTTCCTGGTCTTTACAGAAATAATAATTACTGCAGGCCAGGAAAACAAGAAGCAGTAATGACAGGCTAGAAGGGTAAAGGGAAAAATAACTCAAAGCAAATAAAAACACCACAAGGTATCTGGCTACATTTATTTCTGAAATTATTAAGGCACAAAATAAATCTAAAAAATAGGGCTGGATGTATGAGGGGAGGGGCAGAGAAATTATGTGAGCTAGAGAGGTGTAAATGCAGTCTCCACAATCCAGTTTCAGATATGACCTGGGAATGCTCCCAGTGTGAGTGGAGGAAGATGGTGAAAGTAGAGGAGCATTGTTGCTTAGGAGAGGTAGGAGGTAGTGGGGCAATTTTTTTGTTTTTTTTCCACCACCTCCAAATTTACACACATATTGGTTCCCTGGCCAGACTCAAGTTCCCCTCCCTCTCCTTAGAGAGCTCATTACAGTTTGTAAAGTAAGACCAGACCACTCAATCTTCCAGTACAAAAGTGAGACTTTGAATCACCCTTCATATCACAGCCTGCTCACAGAGTGGTGGGGGGCAAGAGGCAAATCTGTTCTTGCCCTCATGTTAGTGCCTTGATAGATATTACAGATGTGTATGTTTTGCTTCAGACAAACGGTAATTTATTATTTTGTTCCAACTCTGAAGCAGAATCCCAGGCATCCAGGGTGCCCTTGGATGAAGGGTAGGTAGGTATCTAGGTGGAACAGCTGTCATGGAAAGAAAATGAAATTTCCAAACGGCCCATGACTTGAGCTATCCAGAAAAAACAGGCTATCTTGCTACAGGTGAGACACTATTTTTCTTTTGGTTCTGAATGCATGTAGTGTATCACACAACTGTCTAAAATAATCCTGCAGAGAGTGGATTTAAAAGTGAATTTCATGCATGGGATCAACCCCCCGAAAACTGGGGTAATTCTTGGTAGTACGACAGGCTTAAAGGTTCCAAAGATCCCTAGTTTAACTGCTCTGGGAAGAGATCACATCTGTGGACTGGGGGTCACAGAAGGGTCCAAAACGTCCATAGATGTCCTTAGCCCGGACCGCAAAGTAGTATTTGCTGCCAGACACAAACTGTGTAAGAGTGCATGCCATAGGTAGCGGGAGGGCCTTCACTTCCCCGATCTTCTTCCACTGGGAGGGCATAGTGGCACTTGGGTCCTCGTGGTAAGCATAGAGATGGTAACTGTCCACAGTGGCACAGCTTCGGTCCACCTCCATGACACTCCATGACAGCACAATACCATTCTGGCTCTGTACCCGTGCCAGCTTCAGCTGTGGCTTTTGAGGTGGAGAAGTGTTGGCAGCTTCAGGGGGCAGACGTGGTGGCTGTGGTGCCTCTGGGAGTGGGGCAGGATGTATAGGGCGTGGTGGCTCCTAAGCAACATAAGAGCAATATGGGAAAGGTCAGTGTCTACCACAGTAGGAGGTGGCTTTAATTCATCATTCCCCAGGCAAGTGAAAGCAAATGAGACTGCACTCACCCAACCATCACAACTCTAAATCCTGTGTGCAGAGGCAAGAGAGCACCAGCAAAGGTTGAGAAAGAGTAGGACTGAGGATGCCATAAGTTCTTGTCATTCACATATAAATCCCTACCTGTACAGATGATCATTACCACAGTTATTTTCCTATACGTATTTGGCTCAGTCTCAACAACGAAACCATACGAAGTGAGTCAGAGTAAGTTCTCAAATACTTACAAAAAGGGGTTTGGGGTGATGCAGAAGTAATCACCCCCAATAGTGATTAAAAAAATTTGGGAGTCTGCAACCTTGAGGATCTTGTCTGTACCTTATTCTTCGTCAGTTTTGTGAACAGTTGTACTGAGAAACTGGTCATTCAATTCATAGCCAAGCCATGATGTAACTTTTTAGTGGCAGTTCTTCTGTATCCTTGACTCTACGAGTCACCTTCACGCACCATTTTTCAATATGTGCTACTGGTGATCTGGAGAATTCTGGGGTAAGCTAACATTGCATAGCTTTTACCATTCTTGGCAGAAGTTGCTGTAGGTGATAGGGTGGTGCTATGCACCTGAACTGGTTGTAAAGTCTACAAGGCACTTAGCTATTCCACAGTTCATACTAAGAAGCAATCTGAAAGACATTAATGAGAAGACAAGCCTGTAAATTGCATTAAGTAATTTCAAAATGACTACTCACAGCATGCACTTGTGGTGGTCGATGATGCACTGTAAGCTGAGGTGCTCCAGATCCAAGAGTTAGTCCGTTGTTCACAACATATGCAGTTGTTTGAGGCATTCGTACTGTCATACCTGTAAGAAGCACAGTGAATATTTTGAGTATTCAGTACCTAAAATCAGCTAAACAGAACACTACTGGAAGACAAACTCCTTGGTTTAGCTGGATGACACTAAATTTCAAACTGACACACCCTCCTCAGACTGTGAACAGACCGATGATGTACTGCACAACAACAAAACCACCTCCCACCTCCTGAAACTGTAAAAGTGAAAGAGAGCAAGTGCTTATGTCTGCAGAGAATGACAGAATGATGTTTTAGTAATTTGTAGCATGAAAGAAATGGGTGGAAAAGTGAAGTGTGGGAGATACAGGGAGCTTAATTACGAAAAGAAAAATTACATCACTTTGGGATTCAAAAAGGAAAAGATAAATGCTGCTGCAGCAGAATGATATCCACTCAGTATTCAAATGCCAGAAGACTGTGCTGTGGATGGCACTGAAAACAAAAAAGATAAGTCATTGTCCAAGAAGCTTGCCCTCCCTCACAGAACGGACACCACAACGGATGTTACTCTCGGGCGTTACCATTTCATTCACTGCCACAGCAAACTGACCTGACTGCCATGAACTAGGTAATTTTACAGTCTTGTAGGTAATATCCAGAACTCTTGCAAACTATCAAGTTTTCATTCATTTTATACTACATCTCACTCTCTTAAGTACCATTTTGTCTGTTTACTGTTGGAACATGTACGTTCTGTGAGCTCAAAGCTTTTGCTCATTATTATGGATTGCCTAGGGTTGCTCTATTTCTGTCTAGAAATACAAGATTTGGGTCAATCTCCACAACCCCCTAGTTCCACAGTTGTACGAGATGAAAGCATTCTAAGATTCCAGAAGAGAAGCTCGCAGAGCAACACATACCAGGAAACCACAGCTATTGTATGGTAATTTCTTCTCTATATAAACAGTCATCAACCTATGATCATAGGTGATGAGTGTCAGAAGTCTATGTAATCTGTGAGTCTGAGGCAGGCAGCTCAGAGTGCTATATCTTAATGCTTTTATTATAAAGGGCTGAAATCCAGGTAGCTGTTTTACATCTCTTTCCTTTTGGGACATCAAAGAAGCTAATGAAGTTGTACAAACTCCTGTAGGATAAACAGTCACCTGAACTGGCTATTTCTCATCTATGAGAATCCAATCAGGTATACTGTTTTAGCATGACTGTGATTCTATCTCAGGAAATTACAATAATCTGAAAAAAGACGGACAGAAATGCCGTAGTAAGATATAAGGCACAAACTTAGCATTATTTCTAGGTAGGCATACTACTTGGTTGAGGTAGTAGTACAAAACTTCAATTTGCAAAACACTTCGCAGAGTTAATCTTTCAAAGGTAAAGTGCAGACATATTATGCCTGAAGCATCTGCTACTGACACTAAAGACTGTTTCAATGATAATATAAACCAATACACATCAGTAGCAGCATTTCTGAAAGCTGTTTAACAAAGATAGTGAAAAATGCAGAATGGACTAAAAGATGAAAATTCATGATAGTTAAAAGGGATCAAGAAACATGATTGCTTTTTTTGTTAACAATACATGAAATCTCTCTGCCTGGTATACAAATATGAAGCCTTGAAATAATCTGTACATAGACATACTTTTCAAGCCAGAGCAACACAACTGCCTCTAAAAGAATCACAGAAGAGTCCAGGTTTGAAGTGACCTCTGAAGGCAATCTGACCCAACCTTCTGTTGAAAGAATGCTCTTAGATTGAGTTATTCAGGGTCTAGTCAAGTCAGATCTTAATTATTCTGGTGGAAACCTGCCTTGATTTCTGAGAATTTGGTAAGTAGACAACTGAAGGATAAGCATTCATTGTATCACTGGACCATCAGGTCAGAAGCACATTACACAGAGATCTATTGTTGGATGACCTTGCCCGAAACACATGAATTCCCTACCTCATTGAGTTCTCCTAGAAAAAGCCTTAAAATAGCATACTACATGTTCTTCAACATGTTAATTATCTTGTATGTTTAACACTAAAATGTATTCTGTAGATATTAATACTAGTAATGTGTATTTAGTCATAATAACTGCTCTAAGAAGTGGTAGATTCTGACAAAAACATGTATTTGATATTTTGGTACAAAAGAAGAAAATACTAGTAAAAATAATTAAGTAATGCATGGTTAAGTATTCAAAACAACAGGTAGATCACACATGTCTAACTCACAGCTAAGGGTAATCATGAAGAAAACTAAGCGTGGGCTGAGGTTACTTTGTCTTTTATGGCCTTTTGCTAACAGGAATGTAAAATGCAGACATGTCCCTCAAAATATATGG
The DNA here is from genome assembly GCA_028020825.1 of Podargus strigoides. Classification (NCBI taxonomy): domain Eukaryota; kingdom Metazoa; phylum Chordata; class Aves; order Caprimulgiformes; family Podargidae; genus Podargus; species Podargus strigoides. The sequence continues at coordinate 25,448,363 of CM051662.1, read as the reverse complement.
CTGGTCAGAAGAACCTGAACTGAAATGCACATGGCATAAAGAGTATAAGAAGCTTAATAAAGCTGAACAAGTACCCTGAAAAGAACAGCAACTTCCTCACACCCTGACATTTCATAGAGATAGCTGAAGAACTGTCTGATCAACTTCTGTTTAGCTACCACGTCTGATTTTTCACAGCCTATGGGCAATGCAGCTGAGTCCAGTCATAAGAGACACTTAGAATCAAATTGCTGCAAACATACGTGGATATTCTCCTTTCCAAAACCTTTTGTTTCAGAACAATGAATCAATTAGTTCTGCACAAACCTACATAGGTACAGTCTCACATGGCTCAAGCATGCAGTGTTTCAAGTCTGGCTTATACAGATAGTGTCTAAAAAAATCAGTACCTGGATGTCACAAAAGTAGACTTGTATGCAGTGCACTGGAACAGGGAAAATTACATTTAACGTAACAGTGTTAAAATAACCATAGTGTAGAAATTGCGGGGAGCTAAAAAAAGGCAATCAAGATCCACCACTTAGTAACAAAATATAAACTATCATTTAACTTTAAGGTTATTTTTGACATCTACTACTCATTTCGAAAACTGAGTTTACTGCCGTGGGAAGATACTAGTTATGTTTGCAAAGTCAAGATGAACTTAGAATCATAGAATAGCCTTGGTTGGAAAAGACCTCTAAGTTCATCAAGTCCAACTTGTTGACATCTCTAGTCAAGGAAACTCAAGCATGCATCAATTTCACAGAATCACAGAATGTTAGGGATTGGAAGGGACCTCAAAAGATCATCTAGTCTAATCCCCCTGCCAGAGCAGGAACACCTAGGTCAGGTCACACAGGAACATGTCCAGGCGGGTTTTGAATGTCTCCAGAGAAAGGAGACTCCACAACCTCTCTGGGCAGCCTGTTCCAGTGTTCTGTTACCCTCACGGTGAAGAAGTTCTTGCTCACATTTATGCGGAACCTCCTATGTTCCAGCTTGCACCCATTGCCCCTTGTCCTATCATTGCATGTCACTGAGAAGAGCCTGGCTCCATCCTCATGACATTCACCCTTTACATATTTATAAACATTAATGAGGTCACCCCTCAGTCTCCTCTTCTCCAAGCTAAAGAGACCCAGCTCCCTCAGCCTTTCCTCATAAGGGAGATGTTCCACTCCCTTCATCATCTTTGTGGCTCTGCGCTGGACTCTCTCAAGTAGTTCCCTGTCCTTCTTGAACTGGGGGGCCCAGAACTGGACACAATACTCCAGATGTGGCCTCACCAAGGCAGAATAGAGGGGAAGGAGAACCTCTCTTGACCTACTAACCACCCCCTTTCTAATACACCCCAGGATGCCATTGGCCTTCTTGGCCACAAGGGCACACTGCTGGCTCATGGTCATCCTGCTGTCCACCAGGACCCCCAGGTCCCTTTCCCCTACACTGCTCTCCAGCAGGTCAGCCCCCAACCTGTACTGGTACATGGGGTTGTTCTTCCCCAGATGCAAAACTCTACACTTGCCCTTGTTGAATTTCATTAAGTTTCTCCCCGCCCAACTCTCCAGCCTATCAAGGTCTCATTGAATGGCAGCACAACCCTCTGGTGTGTCAGCCATTCCTCCTAGTTTGGTGTCATCAGCAAACTTGCTGAGGATACATTCTGTACCCTCATCCAAGTCAATGATGAAGATATTGAACAACACCGGTCCCAGTACCAACCCCTGAGGGACTCCACTAGTCACAGGCCTCCAACTAGACTCCGTCCCATTGACCACAACTCTCTGGCTTCTTTTCTTCAGCCAGTTCACAATCCACCTCACTACCTGATCACCAAACCCATACTTTATCAGCTTATCTACAAGGATGCTGTGGGAGACAGTGTCAAATGCTTTACTGAAATCAAGATAAACCACATCTACCGCTCTACCATCATCTATCCACCTAGTTATTTCCTCATAGAAGGCAATAAGGTTGGTCAAACATGACTTACCCTTGGTAAAACCATGTTGACTGCTCTTAATGACCCCCTCTTCCTTGATATGCCTAGAGATAGTGCCAAGAACAAGCTGTTCCATCACCTTTCCAGGGATGGAGGTGAGGCTGACCGGTCTATAGTTACCCGGGTCCTCCTTCTTGCCCTTCTTATAGATTGGAGTGACATTTGCTATCCTCCAGTCCTCAGGCACCTCTCCTGTTGCCCATGACTTACCAAAGATGATGGAGAGTGGCCTAGCAATGACCTCTGCCAGCTCCCTCAGCACCCTTGGGTGCATTCCATCTGGTCCCATCGATTTATGGATATCCAGATTGCTCAACTGATCCCTAACCCAATCCTCATCTACCGAGTCAAACTCCTCCTTTATCCTGACTTCTGGGGCTACAGGGATCAGGGGCTAATCAAATCAAACATGATTTACCACCTACTTACATGTTTTAATCTTGCTCCATAATAACAAAATGGTCTCTATCTTTCTACAAGACAGTAGTGCTCATCTCATTACTTTCTGCTACCTTGGTAAAGTATAGGGCATGTCATCCAGAAACGCTTAATTGGCAGAATTAGTGCATGAGATGACTTAAATCTAGTTTTTCCTCATTCAGATAGCTGCAGGGGGAATGATTTCTTAATCGAGTGAGATTTTCTCAAGTCTATAAGCTGGAAAGAAACCCTAGCCTCTACAATTAGGACTAATATTGTAAAAAAACCAAGCAACAAACCCAAACCAAAAAAAACCCCCAAACACTATGTCCATCAGGTAGAACATAACAAGCTGTGTCATGCAAAACTGTACATGGAAGTAAGCATCCCCTACCTCCAGTCTGTGGGTTGACTGGCCTTAAACCTGCGCTTGGCATGACAGCTCCTCTTACAGGGTTCTGGGCTGGTGGTGCAGAAAGAGTGGTATAGACCACCTGATGGTTAGTAGGGGTTCTTGGTATAGGAAGTTTTGCAGGAGTTTGAGTCACTGGCCGATGAGTTACATTCACTGTTGTCGGAACTGCAAAAAGACAGAGAGATCACAATCTAGAATGGAATTCCACAACATCAAGCTGATAGGTCTATTCCAGAGTACACACCTCCTTTGGAAAACTGACTCATCTGAGCCATGCAAAATAAAAACTGCCTCTGTGAAAATCTATCTGCTTTTGATAACACAAGGAAAGAGAAAACAGCCTAAACGAACAGTAATTTTCACCTGAAATAATAATGTCAATATATATACAAATTCAAAACATAGACGATAAATGTAATCCCCCCGTCCCAAGGAAATAAAAAGGTTCTGAATGTAAGCACAGTTGTGGAAAACACAAAACCCACCGCCAACCACCAAAGAGACTGCAGAACAGATCAGTCATAAGACAACTCCAATGCTAACTAATCTTCAACAATCATCTACAGAAGAAGAGAGTAAAATAAAAAAGAAAAAGAGGATCTATGTTTCTTTATGTTAGGAAGAAAAGAAAAAGAAAAAAAAAAAATCACAATGCAGATAAAATTACATATAACTAGGGGTGGAACTTCAATGTCAGCCTTGCCATTCACTCTGCCAAAAGGATTAATTGCCAAATGCAGGTGGACAGAGCTACGAGTGATGTTGTTAATGTTTTTTCCCCCCACTACTTAAATAACTCAACTGCTACAGGTTTCTTCTCCTTCACTTTTACAAACAACAGTATATTTAATAATTTCCATAACTATCCTTAGCAGTATTTCTTCCTCTCCATGGAATTAATTTGATCCTGAATTCTTTCCAAACGACTGGACTACATTTCCCTTTCACTTCATCAGTTTTAAAAAAATAAAAAAATATTATGGGAAACTGACTAGAATCGAAGTCTAAAAAGTGACTCAAACATTCTGAATATTCACCTGAAAAGATTAGCACAATGTAGAACACACAAGAGTCTAGTTTAAGAAAAAGAGCAGTCACTGCACTCACATAATGATGTAAGATGAAGTTACCTGTAGGTAATACATGTATGGTGGTCTGGGAAGGTCCACTTGTTGGCACACCTGTCTGCTGCACTGGGTTTGGCTGCAAAGGCTGCAAGGGTCGAGCCAAGGGCTGAGTGGGTACGCTCAGTCTGGTGACAGGTGTAACAGGTGTCTGATTCTGCTTCTTGCTCTCTGCTTTAAAACAAAATAAAGTTATAGACAATAGCAATCAGAAATTAGAATATCACAGAGTTTTATAATATGTTTCCCCTCTTGTCATTCACGGATTAGCAAAGAGTATTTCCTAGCATGATTATTTCTTTGACCTTTTCATTCTACAAACAAAACTGTAGAAAATTCATTCAGTTGCCCTCACTTTCATTATCTCAATCTTTTTTTCCCCCCATACTCCATTAATGTTTCATTCCATGATCATGAAGTCTGCATATTTAAGCATAATTTGGAAACCTGAATTTAATGGAACACTATGCCAAAGTCTTTAAAAGTTTCTATTAAAAAAAGAATAGCCTAAAACCTTAAAAAGGCCTAAACACTGCGGTACTCAATTTGTTTCAAAAAAGCCATAGAGCTCCCTATCTTGTCTACCTTTGATGCTTACATCCTTTTGTTATTTGCTGACTCTTTTATTCAGTCTGTTACCCTATTTGTTGCAGTTTTGAATTTTAATGTTATTTTCTCAAAAAAGGGAAATTGCTTTATTACTTATAGAAAACTTTAAAAAGAGAATTTAAGTTGTTTTCTCACATTAACACCCTCCTCAACATGACTTACTGAATTGTGAGAAGTGACAAATCGTGTCTGTATCTCTACTTTACTACAGCAATATTTTTTCCTGCTTTAGTTTATTTGTGACTATATGAAATATTAATTTGAGTGCAAGTCTGTATGTAATCAAGCCTGCACACAAGTTGAATAAAGAAGAATTGAGAAGCTTTTGCCTGGATATTTCAGATAGATTACAGTAGCAGTGGGCAGAGAAGGCACCACCGAAACCTAAAAACCACATGATAAAAGAGATTTTAAGGGCACTCATTAAAAAACATTTGCCCTAATAAAACTGCACGTGCAGCAGCCACTAATGAGCTGTCTTTAACATCAGCTACTAATAGCTTGAAGAAGCAGTACCCTTCACAAACTGCTATATGATAAATTAAATACAAGACCTCAAAAAATAAAATACCATATAAATTGCAGATGATATTGTCTTTCTGTAGACTGAATAGCCAAACTACTTCACTGAAGCCATCTGATGAAAATAAATTTGTCTTTCTTTTTTCAAAGTCAATAAAAAGGAGCAGATAAGGGATGCTCATTTTGAAAACAAAAGATGAGATGTTTCCTGCTCTTTCATCAAATAACAGGTCTTGTGATTAGTTCAAGCTTCTTTTATTTTCCATGAGTATGAGAGATTTCCTAGTGTTCAATGCATTATTTGACTCTGAGTAGCTTCCTGCAGAGATTCATTACACCTGTTGACTTTGAATATTTACAGACTGACACACAGTTCAACTACCATTGGATAATTTAAGTGATGTGAATGCATCCTGAGTCATGACCTAGAGAAGATGTGCTCATGAACCAACTGGTCCCAGACCCACTACTGCTGTAAAAATGTAGGTCAAAATGATAGTCTGGACAACGTGAGGGCTTTTTTTTGTTTTTGTTTTTAATCTCACACAGAAGCAATTTCATTTGTCCCTGATAAATCAAGAGCCCTGCAGAGATTCCACTTGCTGGGAACTAGGTCAGGATTGCACCAGCCACAGAAAATGATGAAAAATAATCAACTAGACTTCACTAATTAAATGGAAACAAATAGCAAAGGCTAAGTTAGCTACATAAGTAAAAAATCAGCAAGAAAAACAGGAAAACTGGGTGCATAGTAAGCACAGGTCTAAGGTTGGAAGTCATACAGGAACAGTTCCAAAGCTAAATTAATACAGCATCATATTCATTAAAAGTATGGAACTGAAGGAGACAGGACAATCTGATTTATAGAAATTAGCATAAAAAGGAAATCATTACTACTGGAGGTATAAGCAAAGCTCCATATCTAATACACAAAACAAAAGAGGGGCTAATTTACTTGCCAGAAAGCAGGCCTATAACACTGCAGTTATAGCAGCAAGGAGTTTTAATCAGCATACTAATCCATGGGATTACAAAACAGCAAACATACCATACTCATGTTCAAGAGCAAGACAAAAAATAATCCAGAAAACATCTGTTAATCAGATAAAACATCTATTTAAATAACTTTTATAAGTAACATACTGTATTTAGTATGTAAGTGACAGTGCTTTAAACAAAATAGGAGCTGAGTGTTCCCAAGAACACTCTAAGTGTTGCTCTTCTATCTGAATTGGCACTGAACTGATCTTCCAGCATACTGCAGTAAACACCATAATTCTGGAGATGCTTTCTATCCTGAGGTCGTGTACCAATAAATCTAGAACAAAATAAAACTTGCTCCACATTTGCTGTAAACAAAGTACAATGGAAAAAATATTTGGCCAAAGGTACATACACACATATGATTGTGCAAAAGCTGTCAGAAGTGCACTCTTGCTCTTTCTAACCTGAATGTTACTATCAGAACATGTGAATTATTTCGCAAGAAACTTGCTCAAAATCCTAGAGATGTGTTTTCACAGCATGGTGAAACTCAAGCTTTTATTATTATTTTATTATGATTTTCTTTGTATTATGATTTTCTACATTTGTGTAATACAAATACAGAGCAAGTCAAAATATTACACACGTACATGTAGAACTTAAAAGCACTAGCCAGGGAGACAGCAACTGAAGTTGTCTAGAGGAATCAAACTTCCTGGTGGTTGGACTTCAGAATACAGCACAGGGGTGTGCATTTAGAGACCACGCAGAATTAAAATTTTATCTCTAATATTACAAATTTCATTTCTTCAATTAAGATGACAGTGCAATACATAGTCTTAAGTACAGACTCTTATTACTTCTTTGAAAAACTATAATTTTTCACTAATCCAATGCTAATTATAATGAGATCTGCCCACAGTTACTCAAGACTTAGAAAAAAATGTATTCTTTTAAAAGATGAAGTGCACCCACACTGCCAAAGGATATAAGAGCACAACTATATTTACTCTAATCTTGGCATACAGTCCAAAGCAAAGAATAGATCTGCATTTTGTATCTAAACTCTTGCACACAAAGTTTTTAGTTAAACAAAAGATTAGAAGCTGTAGTAATCTAATGCTTGAATACCAACTGTTGAATTAAAAGGTCTTTTATCAATCAGTAAACAGAAAAATGAAATACACCTAGAAGAACTTTCCAAAATATAATAGGAATTCAAACATCTCAAATTACTCCACAAGCCTAACAGATTTAAGCATAGACAGCAACAATGCTACAATTAAGGGAAAGGTAAAAATCTTAAATACTGTTTTACAGTAAGTAGATTCCTTTTATTTAATGCCTATCAAAATTCTTTAATAAGTCTTGTTTAACTGAAACAGCAAGGAATAAAACACACTAAACAGAAGTTTATTCCTTTATATGATTCAAGGGATGAAATAATACTTGTAGCTCAGTTATCTCTCCAGCTAGCAAAATCTTTTTCACCTACCTTGAGAAGAGCCATCATACTCTTCATCCAGTGTAAGATCAATGACATCTCCTGAATCACTTCCTGTGACCTTCCCGCTCTGAAAGACAAAACTCCTTCATTTTGCAAAAGCAAATCCAGGGAACACAGGTGGAAAAGGGATATGAACTGAACATTGAAAAGGAGAGATCTCAGAATTGATGCACTTATTAGAAAGGAACTGATGAAATGAGCAGGAGGAGGAAATCTCAGACAAATTTTCCAGGACTTGAAAACAGGCAAGAACAAAAAAAATTTTGATGACCAGTAGCATAGTGTTATTTTACAGGTAAAAAAATAACAACTTGGTGTTATAGAGTATCTTTCAATTATGACTCTTAATATTTTAATCTGGTTGTTATCTGTGCTTTCCTCTACAGTAGTACAACCTTTCGACAGAACAGTTATCAGGACAATATATTACTTATCTTGGGACAGCTCAGCCTATGTGCCTATAAAGAAATTAACTTCAGAACAAGAAAAAAGAAAAGCTACACTGGAACCTGTAATGCTTATTAAACATGTCATCAAAAGCCATCAGAAAACTACAATTGTATCCAAATTATTCAAGTAATTTCATTATTGTAATTTTATCCACTATCACGAAATTTACCATACTATTATTCTCCATATGAAGTAATTTGTAACCATCTATTTAGAGAGGATAAAAGGCTCTTTTAAGCTATTGTGAAGGCTAAATGTTATAAAAAAAAAACCCCCAACAAACCTTATACGATCATCAAACAAGATTTATCTTCTGGATCAATTGCTGTCCCTTGGCTTTTCAGACTGGAGGGACCACCAACATTTTTCTTTTGGCAATGGAAAAAATACTGGAGGAGGTTTTATATATTTCTGCGTTTTTAAATATACATTGAAGATTTTTTTCCTAGAAAGATGTCAATTTCTAGTTCCTTAAAGTTACTGCAAAAATTAGGGGTTTTTTTTTGGTTTGTTTTTGTTTTTGTTTTGTTTTTGTTTTTTTTTTTTTGTGGAAGAGATGATCATTCATTGTTGGGCTGAACTGCTAGTGATTTATGGATTAGAGTAAACCAGGTTCCTTGGGACAGACAAAGGGTTAGGAAAGCATCATAATTATAAAAGTCTTTGAACTTAAATGTAACAAATCCTAAACTGAAATATCACAATTTTAAAGTTAAACATGAATTTTTTTTTTTATGAAGAAAGCAAGAAAAATACAAGACTTCATCTCTTCCTGACTTCCTAATTTTAATGTAGTCACATCTTTATTCATCATCTGGTTGGTGAACTTCCATTTGCAATTAAGATGTTTTGCATAAAAACAATGCGTCCTGTAATACAACATTTTATACTTCAGTCTAATGTAGACCCATCCCAAGAAGATGCACGCAACTTTGAGTTGAAAAGCAAAACACTAGGTGAAGTGGAGGAAAAGGACTGCAAGGTATGATTAAGAACAGAAACAAAGGTGAAAAAAGGAAGCAGGAGGAAAAAAAATGGCAGCACGGGAAAAGAGAATTCCAAGCCAAGCAGCATCTGAGCACGCACCATCCCTAATATGGAAGGATGGTGCAAGCATATTGTAATGCTACTTCACTATTCCCATTCAGTGTTGTACGTTTTTCCTGAAACAGACAGCCAAAAAGAAGGCCCTTCACATTTACAATCTTGATCTGTTTTGAAAAGTGTTTTCTTTCAAGAAAATCTTATCAAATTACAGGCCCTCTGCCCCAGCTTCTTCAGTTTGCAAAGTCATTGTCCTGGTTTGGCTAGGATGGGGTTCATTTTCCCCAGCAGTTGGGAGGGAGCTACAGCCGGGCTATTCCATCCCATGCTGACGTCATGTCCGGGTGCCCAGGCGCGGGCAGTGCGGGAACGGCTTTTGGCCGGGTCTGGCCCTCGTGCTGTGTCCGGGCGGTACAGCTCTTGTTCTGTACATTGTTATCGCTGTTGTTGTTGTTCCACTGTTGTATTAAATCTTCCTTATCTCCACCCCGGGGTTTGTATTTCACTCCCTGTCCCGTCCCCGTCCGAGGGTGGGGGAGGGGCAGCGGCAACGTGGTCTCGGGTCCCGGCAGGGTCTAAACCACCACATTCATGTCCACATCTACCACATTTACCAATATTTAACTACCCATGGGCTCTGTTTCCATGCCAAATGCCCCAGGCAAGCATGTAACTTGGTGAGCGTGAAGGAAAAGTATTTTAATGCCAAGCAGATAACTTGTGAAAGCAGCAACTGAAAGACCCTCGAAGAGGGGCAAAACCAAGAGTAAATCCTCATCCCTTTCAAGTATCTGAATGAAAGCTGGTAAGTCCTGAAACAGGCTAAGTCATAACCTTCTCTAATAAACACTTAATTAGTTAAGTGTAAACAGCTTTATAGTGCCTATGGAAAATAAAATAATGAAGCATATATATAAAATGAATGCAACTATTCAGATTTATGCATTTTTCTCCCTTAAACTGTTAGAAATTGGTATTTCTAAGTGTTCTACTAGCTGCCAAACTTTTGCTGAAAAGTGATCTATAGTACTGATTCTTCTGAGTAACATTTTCAGATTTTTTGTTTACAATTAAAACAGTATTTTCTAGTGGTTTTCATGTATTACATAAAATGTCTATTCATATTACATTGATTACACTTCAGTTCAGCATATTCTACAAAACATTGGCCGAAGTGACCTAAACTCAATTTCCACATATGCATTTTCCACTGCATATACTATGACAGCATAACATCCGCTTTCTTCCAATCCCAAACACAAAAGTCTTTTTAACAACTAAAGAAAGTACTAAGAAATATATGTACTGACAAAAAAAGATACTTATGGGGAGAAGTGCTAGGAAAAAGCAGCAATAATACAGTTTTCCTTGAGGAAGCAAAGAACTATACAGTGACTTTCTTGAACCAGTGCCATATGTATATTACAGAAACTTTAAAAAGAAGTATAATAGAAAAAATTCCTTAGAGGTAAAAAAAAATAAAATTCTGGAACTTGTTAAAAATGCATAAATACAATGAACAGGGTCACCTGAATCTGAAGTCACAATTAAGATTTGCAATAAAAGTCATGTAAATGCTTTATTGGAAGGCTGTCATTATATCCCATATGTCATTGACTGCAGTATCTAATAATTAACCTACACACTAGTCAACAGTAAATTAATAAATGGAAATCAAAAAGGAATCAACCTCGCAATAAAATGAAGGGCTATGTCTGGTGTTGAAGTGATTCTGAAGCAGTTTCCTCATCTGCCTCTGGAAAAGTTAGGGACACTGAGACAGGCTACTATCTTATGTGCTACGCTCCATTTTTCCATATGCTGAGACCATTTCACACTGTTGTAAAACACTGTAGTGGAAGAAAGAATATAACCTCAGTTTTGCTATCCAGTAACTTTTTCAGGTCAGCACTGCTGCAAATTAGGTTGATTCATCATTTGTAATTTTGAAAAACAAAACAAAAAAAAGGGCGGGGAAGAAAACAGCTATTCCAATTCCATGAGGAAAATAAAGAGAAGGAAAGAGATTGAATTTAAAGCCCAAAGCACATATGATAGACATGATGTTGAGAAAAGAATCTTCCACCATAACTACAACTGTAAAATTTAACACGGAAAGAAGTGGTTAGAACATCACAGCATATATATGTCAATGGCAAACTACTCAAGAAAACTGGGAAAGTAGTATCTAAAACATTGGTTACCTGGTTCTATCATTTTATATAACTGCGCACACACATACGCCAACACGCACATGTATTGTACCACATGAAAAAAAAAAATAGGTAAATGTTGGTGTTTTGAAGAAATTTCTGAATATGCACTTAATTCATATATGAGATATATGATTAAAAAAATGTTTTGGTATTATATAACATCACGGTTCAGTTCATCACATAGCAATAACAAAGCTATTCATTGTAATGCCACCTGCTTTTCATAAAGGAACATTTCAGTATGTAAAAGTGAAAAATGAAGAGGGAAAAAAAAAGGGCAACAACAAAAAAATGCAGTGCAAAATAAAAATTAATTCCAGCGTAGTAAAGATCAAAATGCTGAAGATGACATGTGGCACACTGACACAGCGCAGACAATTTCATTAGTAACAGTTCCTACAGTAACCAGAAGACCAGAAAAAAATTCTGGGGGTTGCAAAGCATCACACCACCACAGTCATACATGACACACCAAGGTGTTATATAATAGCAAAATTACTCTTAAATTATGAGGAGCAATGTTAAAAATACGTTCTAGGAATGGGGTGTATGTGGGGAGAGTGGTGATTCTGTGTTTGCATGCATAATTATAAGGCCCATATTACTTTTTTAGTCATCCATATACAAAACTACATATTTCAAGCACAGTCTAAGCAGCTGTGTAAATTATTTTTTTCATACATTTTGGAGCATACATTAATCACTGCTTCAATGCCAGACTTATGACTCCATAACAGTTATTTTTTCCAATGCAGTAACTCCAACAAAATTGAAGTAATTATTCCAGCCTTGCAAAGCTATCATGAAAATTTATTTGACCAGGTACCAAATATATTTGTCATCTCTTACTAAGATAAAAATGAAAATGATAATGCAATAAAGCCAGAAGTTTACCAAGATCAGTTTGCACAAACAAAATTTCACAGGCCTGCAATACATGTTTTGATAGTGTGTGGTTCCATACTTGTGTAATACTCAAACACTATTAACAGACATTTTACGCACTGCATTTACAAAATTGCTGTGTTCCCCTTACCCTCAATCAGTACTGTGCAACACTTCCTACAGAACAAGAAAAATGCAAGCATGAAAAAAAATAACCACTCTTCGTAACCCCTATGTATTATACACCCTCTCATTTCTTTGGTGCAAAGAGCAGATGTTGGCTCTGCTACTCCTATTAATAAGAACCATAAATCAGGAAGGGTATCCGAGAGACTGGTTGCCAGAAATTTTTAGGTACTAGCAATCATAAATCCAACTAAAAGCCATAAAGGAATACTTGACAATGCTTAAAGTATTTCTCTACTGTTGTGATTTTATTTTTCCTTAATCAAACAGTTTAAAGGGTATATAATAAACACATACTTGTGTGCATACGCACACACGTCTCTTCACTGATGCTTACTCTTTTAAGGTGAAATATCTACCTTGTTTCCCAACAGTGTTATGTGGGATGACCATCTTGGACAATGGAAGATCATCTTATTAATCAGTAAATATATTTTATTTATAGTACTTTTCAGATTATTTTAGTGCAGCTTTTAAAAGCCATTATCCATGTCTAGTGTAATGACATCATCAGTTAGATTGTTTTAATATTCCTCTCAATTTTTCGGCCCAAAATGACAAATTGGAGCCTACAAAACACAAGTATATTTACTTATCGAAAGCTGCTCTCAGTAACTGGGGGTGGTTTAGGTAACACAGATATGGTCTCAGCAAAAGACAAATCACTTCAAAAAAATGAATTAAAAAAATATGATCTGAAAAATTCCCAACAGGATGTCATGTAGCTGAATTGGGTGGCTGTTATAAGGAACAAAATTCAAGTGAATCCATTCTTGTATGACTTTTAAACTGCCCTCCTGCTAACATCTTTATAATTCAGGTATCTAATTAGTCTCAGGTAAACGTTCCACCTCACAGATGAGAGCTAGTTGCATTTTAAACAGCACAAACATAACCTCAGGGTCAGAGACAAAAATCAAGCATCCCATTTTACATATGTAAATATGCATGTTTATTTTCAGTGACAAAACCATGAAATGCAAGGAAACATATTCATCAATAATGCTTCAACAATATAGAATTAATAGCTGCTTATAAATTGTAAGCTGACATATCCACTTTGTTCACATTGTTTCCCAACAGACATTCACAAAGTTTGTTACACATGGCAAAGTAAAGGGATAGGAGTTGTAAATATACTTTTATTATCATTTTACCAGATGAATTTCCAATAGTCAGCAAAAGAACTTAATTTAAACTGTAGTTCAACCAAACAAATCAAGGCATGTCAGAAACAATGGGTAATGGATAAGACACTGGTGGATTTTAACTAGTGTTAGCCGAAAAGGTGAAACGCAGAGATAAAATTTAGACTGAAAAAAGATTTACTCCATAACAGGATAAGGTGGATCTGGAGTGGGGAACAGAGAAGACAAGACTATTCATCTGAACTGCGGTTTTAACAAATATAACGTAATCATTCTTGAATAGATTGGATGTGTTAAAAATGGCTGGCATAAAGTCAACCCCATTTAAATTTGTTCATTGTTATTTGATGTCACAATGTAATAAAAGCTGCTTTCATAGATTCCCTCGTAACTATATTTATTCTATATAATATATAAAAATTCTGTATCTATAACTAGGATTCATATTAAAATACTTAAAAACCATTCTAAATATTTGTTCTATAATTAAAAATGCCTTTGCCTCTGTAACAATAATATTTACTCCAATAGATTAGAAGTGCTTGTCATGTCTTCAGAAATGCAATTCTAGGAGCTGAGGCACTGGAACGGCCATTGGTAAAATGACTGGGACTGAGTAACAACCCTTAAATTTCTGTGTATACAGGAAAAAGTTGAAGTTGAGAGACTAACACATAGTAAGATGCCCCCTCCCACATCCCTGTGACCACCCTTTTGGAGCAAGAAGCAGAGGAAAGCTGAAAAAGGAGAAGTCATACAGCAAAATCGTATGTTCAAGCTGCTTACTGAAAACTTTGACTATATAGACCTAAACAGTATGCAACTGTTGAGAAGCTATATAGTTCAGGATAACCAAAGAGAGATGTGCCAGACTAAAAACACAACAAAGCCAAAACATGTTCAGTTTCAAAGCATCCTTCCAATGCCTTCTGGTATTTGACACTGTGCATAATGGAGCTCTTCAGGGGGCACAGAGAAGGTGCATATAGTGAAGAACATTTACCTTCTACATCTCCCACACTGTATGTCACAGTAGCTTACAGTGGGGATGAATTACTTAAATAGCAATAAAAGTATAAAAAAAAATAACATACTGCAAGATACTGTGCCATCTTCATAAAAATGATAAGTAATTAGAGTACTCCTTGAAGGAACAGCAGAGATTCCCAAACTTATCAGGAAAAAGCACAGAAAACACAAGTTCTAGATTCACAGCACCAGTACCAAAGCTTCATTATGAAAAAGAGATGCAAAACTAAATATATGGATGTATTATATAAGGTTCCAGTCATTCACCACTGTTTTCAGAATCATCTCCATCAAGGGGAATGGAATTTAATCAATAACATGGCAACCATTATAAAAAATAAATAGTTTAGTTGACTTGGTTAAGACTAAGTGCTGTTTTTTTAAACTGAAATTAAATATTTATATTTTAGGAAAAGATCTAGTTAGAAAATTCAAGAGTGATAGATGATAAATTTCTTTCCAAGTATATTTGTTATATTCATAATTTTAAAGCGAATTTTAAACGATGGTTAACAATTTTGTATTAAGTTTACAGCCAAATGCTTCACCTATAGTGGAAATATAACGGAAAGGAAAAAAAAACCCTCAGTTATCCTGTTGTTTGAGGTTCTCTGCCGATACTGCCACTGAGGAGTCCAATTCATGTCCATTTTGACAGAATTCATGGTGTTCAGCATAACCTATACTGCAATGAACAAGACTGACTGGAAATTTTATCTCTCAGTTTAAAAAACAAAAAAAAAAAAAGGGAAAGACCCTTTGCTCTCCATATTACTGTACACACAGTCAAAGCTGACTTGACAGAAGCAGGAAAACACCCATTCTGTTTGCCTACTTCAGCTTTTCTAGAAAGGAAATACATGTAGGAAAGATTCATTTAACACTTTGGGTGAGAGGAGGAACAGGAGAAAGCTTTTGCAGTTCTGGAAGGTTAGAAATATATGCTATTAGTTAGAATTAATTCAAATATTAATGGAAAGCTTGGTAAACACTGACTCCAGCTCTTGTGAAGCAGTAACACTTCCAGCCCAAACCAGGAATGCTTTTTCTCATTTTCAAAAAACACGAAGAAATAAAAATCTAGTAATACTGCAATCAGTAGCTTTGTAGTATCAGGTTCAAACTGAAGGTAGTAAGAAGACATTGTAGAGTTGGTGACAACAGAATTAGAATTTAATAAACCAGAAGCCAAAAATATCCAGTTGCGAGCCAACAGAATGCAAGTCAAGTTAGAAGACAAATGACAATTAAAAAGAATCAGAGACATGCCCAGATTGGCCAAGAGTCCCTTTTTCAAATTAAATCACCAACTAAATTTGTGTTAAGAAATGAAACAATTGGCAATATGCTGTTACAGTAAGTTACCTAGATGCATTTAGGATTAGAGCAGGGCATGTGGTCAGTATGACCACAGCATGAGGCAAGAGGGGTCAAAAAAGAATCATTTCCTGGCAACATACTTTTCTTGTTTCTACAGGATAAATGTTCAACACCAACATGCTGGAACAAGCAACTACTTGAGACAAAGACTTATATTATTTTTTTTTTTTTTTGGGGGGGGGAAGAATAATATATACCCATCTTGGTGAAAGTTCAGAGTAAATCTTTCCAAGCATGAAATTATATTTGCCAGTCTGGCTGAATTATTAATTCTATGAATCCCTAAAATACTCTAAAGTACCCTAGAATAAGTTACTGTTCTCCTATATTTTGAGGACTGTTTGCCTTTTGTTTTTTCAATTTTTCTTCTTTCTAGCCATTAGCAAGGATTACCTTCTTAACAGTTTCCATTTAAGTCTAGTCATGTCAAAACTATAATCCTGGATCCATGATTTCCTTCCTCTAGTCACTGATGTTGTAAGTTAATGCTGCAACTAAGGAAGTGTATGATTGTGCAGAAGTAATTTTTATATTAACAATTATATCTCATCAACTAGCTCAGTTATTATAACAACAGCAAATAAAAGTGACTGTCAACACAATATGTAAGATGAATATAGCACTTTCAAAATTTTTTAATCTTTAATATGACCCATCAGAAAATGGAACACACTATGCTGGTCTTACACTATGGAAAATTGATGCAGTAAGTATGAATAGCCTACCCAAGGCCACAAAGATAAACGTTATCAGCCAAGATAAAAACTCCAAAGTTCAGGCATCAAGTCCTCTGTTCAGACTATAACAGTGATAAATCTCATTTAATATTTGAGAGCCTTTCCCAGCAAGGAAATTCTCCACAGAATTAAGAGTTTATCAAGGTCAATTTGTCATTTCAGGTGGGATTTTTCTCTATTTTGTCCACTGCTGAGCAACATAAACACTTCCAGTTAAGTCCTTAGTGTGATAAACCGTGTGTGTGTACACACACATGCACATGCATTTCAAAAGGATGAAGCCATTATTATTTCATTCAGTTAATATAATGGAAAACAGTTTTAAATCCTACACTGTTTCTTCTTCCAAAGTGGACCTACCATAATTTGTGATTTGATGACCAGTTTTCCATTTTTAATTACAGGAAGATCTCTTGATTTGTCAGTATCTCTGATGAAAATCATGGCAGAGAATAGCAGAGACAAACCATGAGTTAGATATTGAAGTGTGATTCATTAAAAATGAACTATGACTAGCCTTCCTAATTTGTAATTTTTCTTCATTAAAGAGCATTTTAAACTAAAGCTTCATTGCTCTGACAAAATTCACATCCACTATCCTGAGAATTTCTAACCTGTAAAAATCTCCTATGGAAAATGTAATGATAGGATCCATTTACTACAGTGAACTAATCTAAAGAAGTTAAAACCAAAAATAATATTTGGATAGGGTTTGGTGGGGAAAAACAGGATGTACTTCTTGTGAATTATACTATACTGACAAAGATTATACTGACTATACTGCAAAGACAATGCAAAATATAATGGAAGGGGTAGGTGAGAGGAAATACAGAAAAAACCTCTCACAAGATAAGCACATACAGACAATGCTTCAACTCTATTTACTTGCCATTTAAGCAACAAACCTATTCTCTACTCTTTTGAGAACGTTTTCCCCATTTCATGCACAACTGAAGAGATCCCAATTTTAGTATCATTTGTATCAAATAGTGCCTTTGGAGAACAGAATGACTGAAATCTTAGCTAGAAATATTAAATAGGAAAAGGAAAGACCTGCAATACAAATCCATAGCTCACAGAGAAAATCAATTTAGAAGAATGTTGAAAAAAGGCACAATCCTCTGGTAGGTCTGATAATTTGAACAGAGGGTGACAGTGATCAAGCAATTCCAGGTGTTTTCATGCATACGCATATATTCATAGTGTATCTCTGTTTATTTCATTCAGCTACTACTTTCTCTGTGCTCTTCAGTAATCAAGTATTTGATTTGTAAGATGCTACATTAGTGCCAGCAGGCACAAAATGGTATAATAAATACACTTTTCACAAAATGTAAAAGCCAAGCACTTAGTGAAGAAAGCATAGCTCTTCAACTAAGTGGAAATCAGTATCTCCCTTTCATTTTTTAAATAGCTCTGCTCAGCCACTTAAGAGTCCCAGCTGCCACAGAAAGTCATACAAACTCCAAGCCCTGTTTAAGTTTCTGTTCCATAGCTCACTTCAGGAGTGCAAACAGGATACTTCTTGCTGAACTATGCCATAAGAAATTTCCTTAGACCAAGTGAAAAAACAAATCTGATAATTTTTTTCCATTTTAGCAATTCATTTGAAATCAGTTCCATTTCAGAAGCTTTAAGTCATTGGCTCTTGTTTTATCACATGCTTTATAAAGACAGATTCATTACAACAGCCTTGAAGAGTACTGGCAGTTAGGTTCCCACTGGCCATGTTCTTGGGGAGAAACACCTTGGGAGAAATGTGGTTCAACAGGACAGGGCTTTTGGAATTCAGAGCTGGGTGTCCCTCAGAGACTAAAGTCACAGAATTAGTGCCAGGTGGCACCACAGATTTCTTAGGGAATAAAATTTTGCTTTGTTCTAGAACAACATGGTTAATAGAAGAGCTGGAGGCACTGGATAGCGATTCTTTTATCACTTCATTTGGGATCTTGCTATATAGGCAATTGGGAGCGTTATTCTCCATTATATCTGACCAAGCCCTGTAGCCAACTTCCGCAGCTCCCCAGTAGTGTCTAATAGCAGACTCAATAGCAGTGACAGGCCATCACTCTATTTCTCTAGGCCCCAGTCCTGCTTCACACAGTAGCTGGATGGTGGTAGTTCAGAGAGAATGATTGGTATATCGTTGAGAGAGCCTGGCTGCCACACTTATCCTGGGCATCATGGTACCTAAATAGTTCACACCCATTGGTTCTCTTTTGTACCAGACAGGCTGCTCTTGCATTTGCTCTGACGTTAGCTTTAAAGGATGCAGGTAAAAGGCAGGGGGCTCCGGAGGCAACTTAGACAAATAAAGCTCCAAGGAAAAAACAGGACAGTTTGGGTCCCCTGGCATATCATACATTTTACCCATTTTATGAGGATCTTCTCCATTTTTTCCTTTGTCAGGATACCTAAACATAGCATACCGACACCCGTTCTTGTCCTCCTCCACAACAAAAGCATCTGGAGCCAGATCTCTTAAAATTTCCCTCCCTTGTTTGGCAAAATGCAACTGCAAATTGGTGGTGCAAACCACACCTTGTTGACGAGTGCCAGTGGACTGTGCAATCCCAGTACACCAGATTGTTTAATCTTACACAAGTCCTCAGCAGCTATAGGAGGATAGTGGCGAGTCTCATCCCTTCCCTACACGTGCAGCATCTTCAGCACACTCAAATACTATGTTTGCACTAGCAAACTCTTTGTCCTTCATTAAGCAAATCTGACGATTGTATGGTGGCGTTTTGAGATGCCGGTTTAAACCGGCACACATTGACTTGTAGCTTGCCATACTGTAGGTATTTCCATCAGGATTCCTTATTGTGTAATAAAACTCTCTCAAGATATCATTGAGTTCACTTACTGGGACCAATTCAAAGCTAGGATCCTTGCCATTTTTGGCCAGCCATTGTTTTAATAGGTTAGCTGCCCAGCCAGTCTGCTTGTGGGTGTTTTTGATGCTCTTAGCATCCTCTTCCTCTTCCTCCAAGCCAAAGAGGACATCCTTGGGGAAGTTAAAATTGATCTGTGCTGCTTCTACCACTTCTTTATTTTCTGATGAAGTTTCTTCCTGTTTCAACTGCTTTTTGAAACAATTGATCAAAGTTGTACCATCAAATATGCCACAGGTATACGACACACAGTGAACTACTTTTTGTTCTGAGAGCTGTGAAGCACGAAGTAATACATATTTTGGATTTTGCATAAAAAAAAGCAGGTGGCATTAACTGGATTTTGCAAGTGACATGGCATGTCAATTCCATACCTTACTAGCCAATTAAAATGCATCAGGTCCTTCTTTATTAACCATGGCATTACACATGCTTTAACTGATTTGACTGAAAGCAAACCTAGAAACATACACTATAACAGAAGACTGAAAACCGGAAAGCATCATGTCTTTTATTCCCCTCCTTGCTCACCTTCCATTGCTAAATACCACTATCACACAATTTGTTTTTCCAAAATCTTTTCCGGGTTTCAGGCTCTACCAAAGGAGAAAAATTCCAAAATATGCATCTTATATGGAACATTAAATCTTAAAACCATACAACCGTCATCCATTCTGGTACTGAATTTCCTATCTATCAAGTACTGTCAAAATGTTTTAACAGCTATAATCCACAGGTATCTTAGAAAAATGAATCTCCAAACAACCATTTTTTATGAAATGCCTTAATAAAAAGGTAGAGTGAGGCACAGTTTATAATACTGGTTATCTTTGCCAGACTGTTTCTGCAAAAGGTAAAAACCAGAATCTTGCCCAGTATATTTTCTTCTTGCTTTGCAATACAATTCAGATTTAACTGTACCTTGAAACACTATTAAATGTGGAAATTTTGGCTGTAAGAAATTAATTTTATTCCCCTTAATAAAATGACTTCCAGTTAACAGCAATGTAAGTATGAGGTGCTTTCTGAAACATCTGTATGCAGAAATAAAGTTAACTACGCATAATTTTTAGCTTAATGTCAACATTTAAATTTCAAAGCAAGTTCAACAAATCTTAGATGAGGAATCCAGAACTGCAAATTCTCCTTTATCATGAAGTAGTTATTCCTGAAGAAAGTTTCTTTTCCTTTTTTTTTGTGGTTTTTTGGGTTTTTTTTTTTTGGTTTTTTTTTTTGGTTTTTTTTTTTTTTTTTTTCCTATGACATAGCAATGAAGTATTAGAATCCCAATTCTTACTAACTTTTGGATTAGTGTGGAAATGAGAGCAATGCAATAATTTACAAAATATTTGTAGCTTTAAGTTCAAGCCCTTCAGACAATAACTGGGCAGGGTTTTCTTTTGTACGTTTGGTCTCTATCAGACACGTTTTTAGTGTGCTCCTAAATTACTAACTCATCTACTTATATAAACCCCATCAGAAAACTTCTGAAAAGATTATCAGAAGCTCATGCTCCAAGTAATACTCTGGATCAGAAGAAGAAAAATACAAATGGAGAGAAACTAGAAAGGATAGCATGAAAAAGAAACTAAAATTGTTTCATTATGAGCAAAAAAGGTAAAGAACTTTTCTCCTGTGGATTTTAACTTTAGAATTTTATATAGAAACATAATCAGCAACCTACCTGTGTTGTTCCCTCAGCAGTTCGTTTGTTTGCCGAAGTATCTGTTGGTGGCTTGCTTGTCTGGTTTTCTGAGGGGTCAAGAAATTGCTCATTTGCAGTATCTAATCAGTACTAAACTGATATCCACTACACAGATTTGGAGGCAATATTCAAAATTGTGGCACATTTAGCATTTTTCAGCCCTAGTTGTCAATTACAAGTATTCAAGCTTGATTACTACCATATTTCAGAGGGAACAGTAAATACAGAAAAGCAAAATGGCACTTTCCAGCCTAGATGCAGTACATGTTTCCTTCCTTGAAAGTCTGATCAGATGCCTATCTGAGGACAAAGCACAACTCTAACTTCTCCTCCCTCTGTATGTAAACTGACAAGATAAGATAGTAAACTGAAAAAAATAACAATTATTCAACATTTTTGTACAACTGAACAATTGATGGTTGAACAGACTGCAAAACACTTAACTGAGATGATTTGTGCGAGGAGACTCAGTATCTTTATTAGCTCAGCCAACCATATACCTACACGAGTAACTTAAGCAGAAGTTGCTCGAATATTTGATGTAAACATTTAAATCCAAATTCTCCCTTCTCATTCCTTTTCATTCTAACCAGATCTTCTCAGCAACAGTGCTGGCCCAAAGCAGTGTTTCAATTCTGGTGATAAAACTACTAGGTTATATACTAAGGCTGTGTGAACTGCAGAACAGCCACATTTTCGGACACATAGGCCCTTCTTTTGGTCACTGGGCCTGATCCATCACAACTTTTTTTAATGTTGTGTTAAATCATTGTATTAGCTTTTGAGC
This sequence comes from Podargus strigoides, assembly GCA_028020825.1. NCBI lineage: Eukaryota > Metazoa > Chordata > Aves > Caprimulgiformes > Podargidae > Podargus > Podargus strigoides. The sequence goes on along the minus strand of CM051662.1, from coordinate 25,426,337 downwards.
TAAAAATCAATATAAAGCATATAACTATCCAACTCTATGAAAGATGTATTTTAACACAGGTAACTTAGAGATGGGGAAAATGAAATAAAACTAGTTCTGATGTCAAGCTCTGAGTTCATTTTAACATTATATTGTACCAATGAGAAACTCACTATAATTCCAACTCCCTTAGAAATCATAAGGACCTCTTACAAAAACATTTTCAAGCTATGTAAAATCAGAAGTGCAGAGAATCATCATGGCATAGCCAAAGGCGGAGAGAACATATTTTAAAAGAGTTAATCTAGATACAATATTTGAACATTCATTGTGTTCAGAGACTTTATTTTAAATACAATAAATGTACTTCTTTGGAATTAGGTTAGTATTCAGTTGTGTTTTTTTCCACCATTTTCTTTAAAGTGTTGTGAAAATTAAGTTAATGATTACACTTTCCTTTTAGTATGCCTTTGCTTAGAAAGGCAGTCAGATTATTTTGAGAGGCTGTATTAAGAATAAATACCAAGTTGTTAATAGTAGTATAGGAGTTTCTAACTTCATGCTAGGAACGACATAAATCAAGTTCTAAATAAAACAAAGCTTACAGAGCCACACTGCTGACTCCTCCTAAGGAGAGATGATTTTCAACAGTGGCTGAAACAACTATGACAGAGATGATTTTGATCTTGACAATTTTAACAGAAAGGCAACCCAGAAGAAATATCTCAGTAAAATGTACTAATAAACAAATTTGCACAGGAGTGGAATTTTCTGTTTGACAGCTATTTTCCTTTCCCAGTGTCAACAATCAAGCATAACTTACCAGCTCTGGGCGCTGTAACGGTGGGTCGTTCAATAGGAGCTGTAGTACTAAATGCAGAGAGGGGAATCTTCATCTGTAGGGGGGCTCGACTGCTGGTAGCATTATAAAGTCCTGAAGTACCCACTGTGGGCAAAGAAGTCCTTGTGGCCTGGGCAACAGGATGTGGAGTAGAAACAGCCTGTACTGTCAATGTTGTGCCTACTGACCCAGCACTGGCTGAAGAGTTCTTCTGGATACCAGGACTGGGCACAGATGGGCTGTTATTTGGTTTAGTTGGGTTAGTTGATGCCAAAGACACTGTAGTTTTGGTAAGGCTACCAACTGTAGATGAGCTTTGTACGGATATAAATTCAACATTGCCTGACTGTTGGTTAGTGACCAAAGTCCCTGTGTGGCCTTGCAGGAGCTGAGGCTGGGATGACACTGCAACAGGTACATGCAAGATTACGGGCAATGGCTGCAATGAGACAGACATCGACTGAGTACTGCCACTGGGCACTTGGTTAGTGCCTACAACTGTAGCTGTGTTAGCTGTGGGAAGAACTGTTGCTGTCAAAGAGCTGGTGGAGGTCACTGGGGTCTGGGGCTTAGGATGTCCACTGACAACTGTCGGAAGAGCAGCAAGACTGGAAGCTGGCACTACATCGAAAAAAAAAAAAACAAACAACCTACGATGAGGGTACTGAGACACTGGAACAGATTGTCTGGAGAAGTTATGAATGATGTATCATTGTAAGCATTCAAAGTCAGGCTGGATGGGGCTTTGAGCAACCTGATCTAGTGAAAGATATCCTGGCCCATGGCAGGGGGTAGGACTAGATGTTCTTTAAAGGTCCCTTCCAACCCAAACCATTCTATGATTCTATGAAAAATGGGGTATATGATTAACTTTTTGCAAAGAAAGGCTGTAGATACTCCTGTTGTACACTCTGATATTCAATGGCCTAGTTAAAGTCAATACTGTATTTCTGTCTGAAAGAACTACATACAAATGACAAAATTTTAGGATATTATGACTAACTTGCTTTGTATAGGTAGGACTTCGTATCCAGAAGGTTCTACTGAAACCAAAGATTAACATGTCAGAGAAGATAATTGCTTTTATGCAACAAAATTTCAGGATTAAATCTGAAGATCAGGAGCATAATACACTACAGAAAGCCAGTATATGCCTACTAAAAGATGATTCGGTGGAAAAGATTCAGCATTCACTATTAGGTAAACTATTTTTAAAACCAAGGATGGTATGCCTACAATGAATGTAATTAATGGTGGTTTTGATTCTACATTCTCCATTGAATTCTAATCTAGGAATTCAACTTTTCAACTTGATTTCCTTAAGAAATAGGGCTTATGATTTCCTTTAGTTCCCCACTCAACTTCTGTAGCCATTAGTTAGAGGGGAATATATTGGCATGGTAAGGCCTGTGAGCCACATGTTTCACTTCCTGGCAGCTGAGAGACTGCAAGTTTTGCTGCCCAAGCAGTCTGCTGAAGCAGACCCACATGTTCTGGTTGGCCAAATCAACACATTTTTTTTTCCCTTATCTGATAAGCACACTACGCAAATATAAACTGGGAATGTGGTAGGGAGATAAAAATAATAAAAAGTCATAAAATCCAGTTTTGTTCTGTTCAGTTAGTTACTTAGAATCATAGAATAGCCTTGGTTGGAAAAGATGTCTAAGATCATCAAGTCCAACCATTAACCTAGCACAGTCAAGTCTTATTTAATAGAAAGCAATAACTTTTAAGGAGTGTGTTTATAGTCCATAGGCACTTTCTTACCTGCATTCATGGGGGCTTGAAAAGTTGCTGGTGTGTTCTCGCCTATATTCCTCTTTGACTCCAGCATCTGCCTCACTGTCCCAGCATTTCTATGGAACGAAGTTTCAGTTAGCACTTCTCAATGAGTCACACCAGGTATAATGCACAGTACAATGATGAAAAAACCCTTATTTTACAGCTATTTTTTTCATTGATATTTTCTAAACACATTTATCTTCTGCTGCCCATGCAAATTAACTTTGGATATTCCCCTACTAAAAAAAAAAAATAAAAATGCAGAATTGTTTGTAAATTTTCAAGTGCTTGCACCAAATTTGCCTTTCACCATGAGAATTTTCCCTTCCTTGAAATTAAACTTCCATTTTTATCCATTAATTTTTTAACTGCTGAAACAAGACTCATCTCAGTTTACCCAAGAATGGATTCAATAACACAATTTGACTTTTGTGAAAGAACACTGAATTTTAAAATTGAAGAGGAAAAGGAAAAGCACTTTAATTAAAAAAAGAAAATACAGGGATTATCTATTATATTAGGTATCTCAAGTGTCCTGTTGTAAAATTTTAACATGGTCACAGTGATGTGGTTTGCTTACTGATATGTTGAATTGCTTGTGTTTGCAGTGTCACTGGCTGTTTTCCCTGAAGACTAAAAAAATAAAAAAAAAAATAAAAAAAAAAAAAAAGAGAGAAAAGCCATAACAAAACAACCATAAGTCAGCTTGCAAACTTATGCTTTCATTAAATTTCATATTCATTCATTTCTGTGCGAGATACACATTTTCTGGAGCCAACACTGCAGGAGAACTTGACATATTTTACAACCCCCCAAAACCTCCTTGGTCCTACCTGCCTCCCTCTCCTACATCCTCCCTTTTTATAAGCCTCTTGCTTTCAGGTTTTTATAGCATGAGAATCTAAAATTTCTTCTTGAATGTTAATGGACTTTTAGCTTCCATTTCTTCACAGTAATTGACCCAAAATATTCATTCTAGACACAATGAAATACTATTGTTTGTATCCATTCCTCTCCTCTCCCCCCTCCACCCCCAAAATCAAGGTACTGGGACTCACTCTTATTTACTGTGTACTCTTCATATTGAAATAAATCAGACTTCTTTACATACAGCTTAAGGTGCCTTTACACTAATAATGCCTAAAGAGCATTCTGTACAAATCAGAATTATGTAACAGATGTTAAATGACTATTCTTTCATATCACTGCCTTTAACCAAACAAAACAAACCTACTTTGTGAACACTACTTGAACAACCATGTTACATCTTTCTGCATATAACGTCTTTATTTTTTAATACAAGGTTTAGGCTGAGAAAAACAAATATAACAAATCTAGTTCTTACTTCCTGTCTTTTCTTCAAGTCCTCCTTGACTGCTCCAAACCGCTTTGTCAATCTAGCAATTTTAGCCTAAATAGGAAAAAGATAAAAACGATCAAGTGAACAAAAACATAAATATCATCCCCAAGAACCATCAAAGAAATTATATAAACTAAAAGAAATATAATTAAGTCATCAATTGAAAGGCTATTTTCATATCAGGGAAATTATTCTTCCTTGAAATATAGTACAAATATATTACTTCAGGGCAGCAGAAAGACACACGTGTATCACAATCAAGATATCTTAGAGAGAACTTGAATTATTTTTCTTCCTATTCACAGTTGCACAAACAGAATCCATCTTGCAGAAGTTCACGCAATATTCTGCATGAATGAAAGCAAATGAAAGCATTTGACTGTTTTAATGTCTTATGTACCAACCATATTGAAAAATACACCCCTTTTTGCCTTTCATATTATCTACTCTTCCCCCATTTATCCTATTTCTCCCTCTCACTGATACACTGCCTTATCGCACACAACTTACTGTCAGCTTTGTTCTGCTGTATTTAATGTTCAGTTGTCAGGTTCATTATCTTCTTAAGCACTGTTCTTATACCTTTTCTTTTACTTCTTGTGCTTCCCTCAATATACTATTTGGTGACCATTCCTTCTGTAATTAACTCAGCACTACAAGATCCTAATTTATCCTGTCTAGGTTGCAGTTCTGGTGGCTGACTTATTCTGGAGGCAGTAGCTGTGCCACTTGTTCTAAGCAGGTACTTTTTATTTTCTTCCTCTTCCCCCCCTCCAAAAAAAGAAGAGTTAATTTTATGAACTCCTGAAAATACTAGGTTAGCACTAGAAGAATGGAAGTTTTTAAAAAAAAACCAGCGAGTTTCACATATGATGATTTCAGAACTTCTTACCTAAAAGGAGCTGGTCCACTTAGAAACCTCACCTCTTTCACATTCTTACAAAGCAACATGACCAGCTACAATTATAGTCTGCCTTTAATTACATTTAGATTTCAATTTCTGTTATCTTTTACAACGTAGAAGTCTTTTGGAGCACCTTGCATAATAAAATCATGTAGGCTTAGACTGCAAGTATATTAACATCAACACATTCACAGCCTTATATGATGTTATTAGTTTGACACTGCAGTTGATGGCTAAAGACACTGATAAACAAGTATACTGAAGGTGTCTTAGATCACAGTTAACAAAAAGTCAACATAAAACATCTAGGGCAGTAAGGGGAAGAGTTATGCAGTACAAACTAGTCTAACAAACTCTACTTATTTTAATGTTAAAAGTAAAATGACCTTATTTTTTAAATTTGTTATGACATAAGCTTTTAATCACCTTGGCACTTCAAAATCCTTTGATTTTTGTGATATTCCTCATCTCACCGCTATGTATGCCATTTCTATAAAGAATGCAAGAAAGCATACTGCATTCAATACTATCTATTTGTTTCCTTGCTGGAACATAGTTAGTTAGTTTCTGTGAAAATAACATGAATGAGTATCATGTGATATTTCTTTGTTTGAACATTCTACAAAGTCCAGTGCTATTGTCCTCTCCTTTCTGCACTTTTAAGAAATTTCTGGCTTCATAGAGGCATTAGATATAATGGAACAGAAGAGTGGAAAACTGGTTTACTAAAGGCTAATAATGAATCAGTTTGCCAGAAGAACTATTTGCTTCAGGGTTTCTGGATGAGTAATTGATCACTTTCTTCTTTCTGAGTAGGGAAACAGAATGTTACAACCCTAAAGCAACAGCAGTATTTGCTGCTTTCCCCCTTCCCTTTGTGGAGTCAAAATGGCTTTCCTAATGACAACTAAAGGAGACTTACTACTAAATGTTGAGGAACTTATTTTTAAATTTGACTCTAGGATGCAATTCAAAACACAAATACTCACCTGTAGTTCAGTAATCACAGTTTTATGCCTCTTGTTACATTCTACTTTCTCTATTCGGGTTTTCAAGTCCACCAGAGTCTTGTCAAATACAGCACACTGTAAAGCAGTAAGTTTTTCTTCTAACAGTCTCTGGATAACCTGCAAAATTGTTATTACAAAAAAGAAATATAACAATGCAATCCCAGAATTTGGGAGACCATCTGTAAAATATTCTCAACTCTTAACAAGTACCCTGCTACAAAAAGAACAATGACAATGGTTGTGCCCTGTCAAATCAAATAAATCTATAGTCACCAATAGGCATGTGGTTGCACAGCTACGAAAAGTTTCTACGTCTATTTTGGCAAATACAAATGGTCCCTCTTTGGCATTAATTCAATAAATGAATTTCACTGCAGTATGATAAGCATATAAAACCTTATTTATATATATATATTTATATAAAGAACCTTAAGAACAGAAGATATTTTCATGAAGTGCTATGTTTACACAAATTTTTTTTCCCCCTCTTAGTTTTCTGTTCTTGAGAGGGACACAGGCATTCAAAGAACAGAAACTAAAGACATTCAACAAAACTTTATTTCTGAGATGCATTTTCCCCAAGCAGATAAGCCATGTTGCTTTTCTTGCAGAAGCTAAAAATGGAAAGAGCAGAGACTGATTTCCACAGAGTTTACTTGTTACACTTATTATTTACATATTTGCTCCCTCCTACACGTAACTGCAGCACAAAAATTTTCTTTAGGAAACAAAAATTAAAAAGCAGCAAACGTGGTTCAATGTTCTGCATCCTACATTAACGAAGTTATGACATGCACTAGCTAACTAACTAACGGAAGGGGCACAAATTTTTTTTCTTCAACACTATAGTTTTCTTTACATGCCAATGGTTCAATCAGGCAATTAACAGCTCTATAAAAACCTGCAAAATGCTACATTGATTGCACCCTTATTTGGAGACAGACTTTCTTTAAAGCTAAGCAAACAAAGTGTACCACATACAAAGGTTTACCACACTGAAATACCTCCTTTGCTAAGGTTCTCCATCTATAGTCACATAAGACTTATATATTTAAACTCTTAACACATTTCAAATATAAATCTTGCAGCATAGTTTTCAAATGATATTTGGTCTCTTCTTTAAAGTAGGGCTATATAGGACTTCATATGAATTAAACCACCTTTGTTACTTGAATTACATCCAATTTTCAACCACAAAAAAAGAAAGCATGTGAGGGGGCAGGGAGTGTGTGGGAAAGGATAGATAATTCAAAGATGGTAAGACAAGTGATAGGTGTGTGTTTGCCATCTTTGCTCTGCACCTCCATTCTACCTTTTGTAATTTTTGGTCAGCATTGCTTCTGGCTGTAATTTTTACTTGGACTTCTGCTTCATAATCTTCTCCCATGTACCGACGACGTTTAGATTGAACACTGTCCACGTCCTCAGATTTGGAACGCTTTCTCCTTGACACTTCACCTGGAACAATTAGATACAAATGCTCATGAAGAACCTTTGAAAAAACAGGTATCTGCAGAATGCCGTGATTATTATGAAGTTTTGTTTGTCCCCAGTTTAAGCTTTTTCATCCTAAACCAGTATGAACGCCTTTGGAAAAACAAGCTGTTTGAAGACATCACAGCAGAACAACAGTCCCTTTGGTCTCTGCCCTGGGTCTCTGCCCTGCTAGTGAGTTCTGCTTTGTGATTCACCAAAACACTGCCCCATATGCAAAATGACTCTAGTTCCCCCATTCCCTTCTCCAGAACTTGCCTCCAGCTCTTCCTGCTCCTATCAGCACCACCTATAACGAAACATGGCTTCTGAGAAGCAAAAAAAAAAACAAACCCTCTTCTGAAAAAAAGAATCCTCTCCTCAGGATTCCAGCCAAATAAAACTACATCTCATCCTGCCTGTGTCAGCAATTAACTTTTTTTCTACCTGCCATGAAGTTTTAACCTGTACCTCCAATCCCTAACTGAAAAAAAAAACATTTAAACCTTTTTCTTACTTCTTGGGTAAGAAGGAAAGTAAAAATTTAACAAAAGAACAGGCTCAGAACAGAACTGTATTATGAAAGTCATTTTCATCACAGCAATAAAGCACAAAAGAACCAAAAGACCTCATTTACTCCTCCAGCTCCTGGCGCTGTATCCTCTAGAGATCCACATATAAAACAACAAGCCTAGGTCAATTATCAGGAAGGGAAGCTACAAGAGCACACTGTGGGTACCCAGCAACCATCAAAACACCAAAGACCATAGCCCCCAACCCCTCCACCCCAAACCTAAGGATGATACAGAAAGACAGAATTAGTAGTACATCAATGAAGATTCACTGGAGACTGAAACAACATAACAAGAAGTTACTTTCCTCTGCCATTTTTTCTTGTATTACATAGTCTCTGTGAGTTGTATTTCTCACTTCACAAATTTCTTTTTTTTTTTTTGATGGTTAGATTTCTAATGGTTTCAGTCTCATCTGATGGTTTATGATTTTTTTTTTGAGAGTTGCACTAAAAATGCACTAAGGTACAAAAAGCTATTAAAAGGTTTAAAACCTGCATGACAACCTAGATTACTTTTAAATGTGAAAGTGTAGGCCCTCAAATTTTATTCAGGTTTTATAGAGCCACAGGACTCTCTATAAACATTTGCAAAATGCTGAATATTTACAAGCAATATAAATGTCTAAGGTGTTGTTTTTTTTCCCCCAGAATAACAGTAAACGGGGGGGGGGGGGGGGGGGGGGGGGGGGAGGGCGTGCGACAGGAAGGAAGATACATCTCCTGAAAGTGGAAAAACTTGTAGATATACAATTAAAAAAAATCTGAATAGTTGGAACACTATTCCCAGACTAGTGAAGACAAGTCTATTAGCATCTTTGATACAACTCCTTCCTACTTCCACTCTTTTTAGTAAAAGCCTAACCACTGAACAGTATGACACAGCCTGTAACATGCAAGAGCTACTTATATATTTAACAGGACATGTTTAGTGTTAAGGTAATTTGTTCTGAAGCAGATGCTACATCTAATTTTACTGCAGTTAGATTCTCTTTGAAGAGCTACAGGGTGCTTGATACTAGTGGAAAGGATGTCTAAAGGAGGCTGTGACTTCTAGGAAACTCTAGCAGCTTCTAATAACCAGCATCAGCTGTTCTTGATCGAAGGGTGCTTTGTGCTTATGTTCCATCTGATTCCTCAGGGAGATGGTCCCTGCACTCAGTAATGGTGATGTACCACAAGGTGTGGTCTTCAGCAGCCACTGGAACAACTCTCCAAGTAACGTCAGAGCCTCCACCCAGACTCAGCTATTTTGGGGGAAAATATGGCTTTGTAAGTTTCAGGCTGCAGAGATTATCTAGGGCCTCCCATTCTGACTGAGGCTATGGCAGGAGATGCATCTTCTATAGCCAAAAAGCTCAAACTAGCAGGAGGGCTATGTTTCCAAGTGTAAGAGACTGACAGTTTGGAAAAAAGATGGAAAAGGATGTCTCAACATTGTCAGGATGTCTCAACACCCAGCGCTGTGCTATTACAAGTATAGAGACCGACAGTTACGTCTCAACATTGTTTGTGCTTTGCTTTACCCACCCAGCGCTGTGCTATTATGGGAAACCGCAAAGCTCAGCATCCCCCTTCTTGCAGCTAGAGAGAAACAGGCAGGGCAATCCACACGAATATCGCAAGCTATGGACTAAACCACAAACAGGATGCATCTGTTCTGATCAGTGCACATGCTCCAGCAACAAGGAGGTCTTCAAGAGGAAGACATCTGAGGGATGAAGATCGCTCCTGACAACCCCGGAATGACACCTGACACATGCACTGGTAGGCAGGATTTATGCAAAGCACCTTACAGCAGAAATGCTCACCCAGAGTAAGTGGGTGGAGAAAGAGCCTATATCTAGCAACAACAGCTCATGACTAATTTGGACATCTTCCCCACCAATCAATGACTGGACCTGCAAGACATTGCTGGATCCGTGGTGGTAACCCCCCCCCCCACCCCGCTCTCTCTCTCATAATACTGCTTATTCTTATATCTACTTCTTACCTATTGCTCTTTGATTTTCAAGTACACACAACTTCGTAATAAACAATAGAAAGTGTATGACATTTGACCTTGTTTGTATCTTAATTTCACCTCTGGGATCCAAACAAATCTCCCTTGATCCTGATTGGGTCAAGACACCAAGTTAAAGGAACTATGGGATAGTAATAGTCTTAACATTACGTACTTCTCTCTGCATGTTTCTCTTCTTTGTGGTCCTCCTCTTCTTTAGTCTCCTCACTTTCCTTTCTTCTGTCCTCCTCCACCTCTTCTACAAACAGAAGAAAAAACCCTGTGTGTTACTCATGATGACCTACAGAAGTCTCTTATACAAGAGTCCTATTTTGACTAGCAATCGTAGAATACTTACAAAAAAACCCAACATCCATTAATCAGTCCTCCAAATTCTGTGGGACAGAAGTGTGCCTGGTATCTGGTTTGCAAAATCCAGTGGATCAAAAATGCAGCAGTTGTGTCTTTGTATGCTACATTAAAGAAACCTCTTTCCACCATATGTTCAGCTCCTGTTTGCAGATATTACAGACCTCCTTACTCTTCTATTGGATGAACAAAAAAAACTTATGTTCTTTTAAGCTTTCCAGTATAAAGTTTGTTTTCCAAATGCTGAAAACAGTCTCTGAAAGCCTTCCATTATCTCTTTTTCAAGTAAAAACCAGAACTAGATATATTATTGCAGAAAAGTGGTTTCATCAGTGCCATTTAACTGTAACTTACTTTCCTATTTATGAACTCAAGATTTTTGACAGTTGTTCTATCACAACACTGGAACAAAAGTTCAAATTCAGTTGTTTATCTGCCATTCACATGCTCTTAAGTTCTCTTCAAACACTACTTTCTAAAAGACAAGCTGTATTCTTTTAAATGTTAGTTGCACTCTTCATTCTTAAAATGTACTTGTATGTGCTGCTTGACTTCAGACTCCCTTAACAAATATCAGCCAGAAGTTACTTTCTCTTTCAAACTATTCCTCCAGGGCATGAAATGCCATTGCTGTAGAGAAGCCTAGGATCAAGGTGTCTAAAACACACTCAAAGTGCTAGCAATTGTGAGAAAGACAGACTTCAGATATGCTTTGGCAGACATCCTCATCTGATCAAACTTGAGGGTGTACAGATTATGTAAAAGAAAGAACACAGCAACAGCTGCGCCAGGTAAAACCAACAGTTCACCTAATCCAGGATCTTATCTCCAACACTTTCATGTCAATAGCAGATGATCAAGTAGGGAAGAATATAAGGAGGAAAGAACTTTGTTACACAGTCCCAGAAAACTTCAGCTTTCTGAAAAATTGCTGGTGAAAGACTTCGAGTGCCTTAGGGTTTCTGTGCTTGACAGCCCTCAAAAAAATTCCTCTTCCACAGAAGATGAATGTAGGTAAACTTTTAGCAGTCACAGTGTTGCTAGCAAGAAGCTCCATAGCTCTCCACATGGAGAACCATTTTTTTCTTTCATGCCTTGATCACTTTTTTCCTTTCCTCCATTTGATACATGAGGTTCTTCTGAAGGAAAAGACAGCAAATATCCGTTCTCCATACCACTTACCATTTACAGATCTTTGTCACATCTCTCCTCCATCTCTTTTTTCAGGCTGAAAGATGCTACTCTAAAATACAGTCCATCCTTGTCTAGAAGTTCTCTCTGATCTGAGTCAGAAAGTAAAAAAGCTGTAGGAGATGAGCTGACTGTGCAGAATGGATAAAGAGGGGACAAAATACAATCCTGCATAGACAAAAAACCAAGCCTCACAGTGCAAGGAAACAGGGACAGCTAAAGGCTATATTCAAAATAGTAACAAATGGAGATTTTAAAAATGGAGGAGGTAAGAAGCCTGTAACTTCCAGCAACAGAATGAAGACTCCCTCTCTACCTGCAAATCCATAGTTACTGAACAGGTACAGCACTGATGGAACACATTAAGAGAAAAATCTTCTATTAACAGAGGCATCAGAGCCAGCTGAGTCTGAACCAGCCACCTGCATAAAGGAGAGACTGGTCAGTCACCAGGAACTCCCTCCTACAGTGGGTACCCCACCTAGCAACCTGGCCTCATGCCTCAAGACATTAGCTGCTTGCTGAGGGCCTGAATCCCCTATGTTACAAAGAGGCTATCAAGGCACATCTGGTCCTCAGCCTAGTACCTCTTACTGCTTATTCATGTGGGCACCAACAATACTACTGGAAGCAATTCTAAGTATACAAAGAGTGATAAATGGAACTCTGCAGAAAAGGGTGAGGGGCACAAGAGCACAAGGTGGTGTTATCATCAATCCTCTCAAACTGGTACAAAAAAAAAAGCTCTAGTAAAGAGTGCATGCATCCAAAAGATAAATACCTGGCTAAATGACTGATGTTGCAGGCAAGGTTTTCATACCTTTGACTACTATAATCTCTGATGACCAAGAATTACTGAGCAGGGACTGAATCTGACTGAATCTTCTAGAATTGAAGCCAGTGAGAGATGTGAAGGGCAAGAAGGGCTTCTGTAACTACAATGGCAGCAAAAGGAAGGCTAAGGAATATTGTGGGGCCACTGCTCATTGGGGCAGGCAACCTAATGACTGAGGATAAGGAAAATGGTGAGGTACTCAACTTGTCTGTCTCCCATTTTTTACTAGCAAGTTGCCCTCCTAAGTTCCTGAGAGCAGAGGGAGAGACCTTGGCAGAGTGTACAGGAGTGAAATGCTATCCACAGTCAAGGAGATTGAGCTTAGGGCACATTTAAGCCAGGTGGACATAAAGAAGTCCACAGGAACAGATGAGATGTAACCAAGAGTGCTGAGGGAGGTAGGTAGACCCTTTCATTTTAAGGCCCCTCTCTACCATCTTCATGGCAACCAAGGGAAGCTCCTGATGACTGGGAAAAAGGAAACATCACAGCCATCTTTAAGACAGCTAAGGAGGGCGATTCAGGGAAACTACAGGCTGGTTGGCCTTACCCGACATCTTGGGGCAGTTATGGAAAAAAATCCTCATAGGAAGCCATAGCCAGACAGAGTAGAGGAAGGTGACTGGGAGTAGCCAGCTTGGATTTAGTAAGGGCAAATTGTGCCTGACAGACCTGGTAGCTTTTTATGATAAGCTCAAAGAACTGGCATCAGTGGTATACAGTCCAGCTGGTGACAGAGCACTACAGGCAACCCTCAGCAACAGGACAGGAGGCAATGGATAGAAGCTGGAACACTGAAGATTTCAATTAAGCAGAAAATTTTTCACTGTTGAGGTTGGTTAAATATTAGAGAAGCCAAGAAGAAGTTGTTGTACATCCATCCCTGGAGACACACAAAAATAAAGTGCCAAGGCCCGTAAGCCATCCGATATAACTTCAAGTAGGGGGTTGGAATAAAGACCATCAGAGGGTTAAATTAAAATTACTCTGCAATTCCATAATCTCCCCTACTGTTCTTTCATGTATCTTTTCCAGTTCTGTGACATTCTTTGGTATAAGGGAGGGGGAAGGAAACAATTACACAAAACATTTAAAAGCTTGGTGTCCCATAATGAAGTTTTCATCAATTTTTAAATTTATTCCCACCATTCTTTATTTGCTTTCTTTAACTGCTATTGTATCAATGTTTTCGCAAAACTACCTACTATAATCCTGGAAAATGATTCTTCAGTGGTAAGTCAGTTTTATCTTCCTATCAAGTTACGAAAATTTTCATACTCATCTGTACCACACTTTGTAGTTAACCACAATGAGTTTCATCTTCCATTTTTATACCCCAGTCATTCAGGACTGTGAGATTATTCTACAGCTCTTCATAGTATCATCAGCAAACTCTCACCTCTCTAGTCACCCTTCATTTTAGGTAAATTATTAATTCTGTTGCACAGCACAGCCTATGGAACAGGTCACTGTAGATTTACGTTCTGTTCTTCAAGAGATTATTTCCTCTGTGAAGGCAGTTCAGTTTCCAAAAGTTTTTGATGAGAAATCATTTGTGTTTGGACATCCAAAAGAATTCATTACATCAATCAAATTTTTCTTGTCATATGCTTGTTTACTTACCCAAAGAGCTGCAAGGTTTCCCAATATATGATCTTCCTCTACAAAAACTTAAGTGCCAACATAGCTATTATATTTACTAATTCTACTTGAGAAAAAGATTCTATTAATCTGTCCATCTGAAGAAAGTCTTCCAGTACCATTCTTTACATTGTTGTTTAGCCATGCTGGTTTTCTTATGGGCTTTTTGAAAAACCTACTTTTTCAATTGAGCAGCTTGCACCTGTGCCTCCAATACAGCATCTTCATAGAATAGAATCATAGAATAATTATGGTTGGAAGGGACCTCCAGAGTCATCAAGTCCAACCTTTATCCCATCATCTCCCTAAGCACAAGAAAATTAGACCATGGCCTCAAGTGCCTCATCAACCTGTTTTTTGAACTCCCCCAGGGACAGTGACTCCACCACCTCCCTGGGCAGCCTGTTCCAGTGCCTAACCACCCTCTCAGTAAAGAACATCTTCCTAATATCCAACCTAAACTTCCCCTGATGCAACTTGAGGCCATTTCCTCTCGTCCTATCATTAGTCATTTAGGAGAAGAGACCAACATCAGGCTTACTACAACCTCCTTTTAGGTAGTTGTAGAGGGCAATTAGGTCTCCTCTTCTCCAGGCTAAACAACCCCAGTTCCCTCAGCCAGTCTCCATAAGGCCTGTTTTCCAGACCTCTCACCAGCCTCATTGCCCTTCTCTGGACTCGCTCCAGCACCTCAATGTCCTTCTTATACTGTGGTGCCCAGAACTAAACACAGTACTCAAGGTGCGGTCTCACGAGTGCCGAGTACAGGGGCACGATCACCTCCCTACTCCTGCTGGTCACACCGTTTCTGATACAGGCCAGGATGCTGTTGGACTTCTTGGCCACCTGGGCACACTGCTGGCTCGTGTTCAGTTGGTTGTCAACCAACACCCCCAGGTCCTTTTCCGCCAGGCAGCTTTCCAGCCACTCTGCCCCAAGCCTGTAGCATTGCATGGGGTTGTTGTGGCCAAAGTGCATGACCCGGCACTTACCCTTGTTAAACCTCATACAATTGGCCTCAGCTCATCGCTCCAGCCTGTCCAAATCCCACTGCAGAGTCTCCCTATCCTCAGGCAGATCGACACTACCTGTCCAGACCATGAGCCACCAGCTTCTGCAACAGAATGCTGTGGGACACAGTGTCAAATGCCTTACTGAAGTCCACATAGACAACATCCACCGCTTTTCCCTCACCCACTAGGTGGGTCACCTAATCATAGAAGGAGATCAGGTTGGTTAAACAGGACTTGCCCTTCGTGAACCCATGCTGGGTAGACCTGCTCCCCCCCCGTCGTCCTGCACTTGCCGTGTGATCTCCCCCTAGATGAACCTTTCCATAATCTTCCCTGGCACCGAGGTCAGGCTGACAGGCCTGTAGTTCCCCGGATCCTCCTTCCTGCCCTTCTTGTAGATGGGCGTCACATTGGCAAGTTTCCAGTCATCCGGGACCTCCCCCAATAACCAGGACTGCTGAGAGATGATGAAGAGCGGCTCGACAAGTTCCTCTACCAGCTCCCTGACTCCATACCAGCTCCATACTGTCTCCACAGATTTGATCCTCACAGATTCTTTCTGAAAGTTAACCTTTATCTTCTAAGACAACCCTACCTGTTTTCTCATGCAATTGTTTCCTGCCCATGCAACATCTCTGCAATTTTCTTTGTTATTAAAAGACTAAAATTGGTGAAAGGACTGCAAAATTTTTGTATTAATACTATGTTAAATTTAGTACAAAATGGGTTCCCAAATGATTTGCTTGAAAATTTCTCTGCAACTTGATGGGCAAGCTTTAATTTTTGTGTTCTAAGCTTCATAACAGGTGACTGCTGGTTAAGGACAGAACATACTCCACTGTGGCCAGCTGTCATTTCATGAACAGTCTCAGTTACAGCCATGCAACTGTAAAAATCTAACTGTTAGAATCAATAAATAAAACAACCAGTCAAGAGAATTTGACCTGTCACCAAAACTGAATATCTGAAAAAAAGTATTGCTGGATACAATCATTTTAGACTTTTGCAAACACAGTTCAATATTGAATTTTCACTTCGGTCTTTTTGCTCCAGAGTAAAAACTCCTCTGTGACCACTGCGTGGTTTCTCATTGGGTAAGATGAAATAGGCAACATTGATATCCCAATTTAATTCATCTCCAATGAAAGAACCCCTAAATTACAGTAAGAACAAGTTCACCAATTTATTTGTAATGTATGTTTTATAAAAGGGACTCACTACAGTTCTTTCATGGGAACACTACCATGTTCTTTCTCCCTGCCACTCCCTACCTCCAAATAGTTTCTAGAAGACTTTAATTGAACAACAATGGTATCACTTTTGCAATCTCAGTACAACACCTAAAACCCAAGTAAGATCCTTAGAAGAAGCTATGGAACCTACATTTTCTCTCTTTAACTGGCATTAATGTAAAGGTAAATACCAGAAAAGAAGGAAGAGTCTGAAACATGGCTGAAGAGGCATATTCTTGTGTCCCTTTCTCCAGTTGTTTAGAGACTGAAGACTCAGAATGTTATCACACATTAGTGAAAGACACAGTTTCACCATTAGTGAAACAAGAGTTGAGATATTATGGTTACTAACTTCCCAGAGACTGAAAGACACCTGAATCTATGGAACTCCTACCCAGTTCAAGCATGTTTAAACACATTTGGGTTAGCATGGTCATCATTTCATAAAAAACTATACAATGGGGAGGGGGGGGAGAGGTGGGGGGAAGAGGGAAAAAAAACCACCCAAGGTATTAAGAAAGCTATTGTTTCAAATTTACAGGTAAAAGAGCAGTATCAACTTATCTGTAAATTATTCATCTGTTTTATTTTCAGAAGTTCAATAGTATGACAATGACTGCTCTATGTCAGAAAAATAAATATGCTTACAAAACTGTATGACAATAATAGACTACAGAGGACATCCATTCAGTTTAACATAAACAAAATAATCTTCTGCTAACTACATGAAGAGACTAAAGTTCCAGCTTCCTACACTTAATGCTTTCAAATACTAATCAGTTGGCATAGTCATCAGATAAGAGTTAAGATAAAAACCACTATGAATGAAATGAATAAATGCTTTTCATGCCATATAGCATACGTGCCTTACATTTTTCATGAAACCTTTCCAATACTGTCTTTTGACACAAATTGGACTTGTGGCATGCCTGGATTACCAGCATGTTTTCATTCTTACTATTTATTTGCATGTTAAAGAAATTTGAAATCCTTTCTTCCCCTCAAGAACAGTAAAGGAACACATTTCTCTTCACACGTATCTTTCTTTCTATATCTGGCAATTACTCATCTTTCCTCCCACCACTGCACTCTAGTTTGCAAAGCGTATGAGGAAAAAAAACCAGAACAAACCAGATATCGAAGATGACATTTTTGGTGTTACTTTCACTGTTTTCTGGGCCTCAATTCCATCCTTGAAAATTGTAAGACTATGTAACACCAAATCAGTGGGTAAGACTGCCTTTCTGATTCAGAAACGTCTCACAAGCATGCCATTCTAAGAAGTTAACAAAAATCTCAGACTTGAATCAAAACTACCGATTTAGAAAATTCTTACCTGGAAGACTTGACTTGTTTGGTAGTATCACTTCAACATGTTCCTCCTTCTCATCACAGGGATCCTCTTCATCAGACAGTACTAAGAAAGCCTCTTTTGGCAGACTTTCATTGTTTTCCTGCTTGGATGGTGAACCCAAACAGCTGTCTATTTTCTCTTCTAAATCTGGGACTGTGTCATCCACTGGAAGCAGAGAACTTTTAGAAAAACAGCTCAGTTCATCTTCAGCAGGGGCTAGTTTCTCCAAAATTGGAATAATTTCATCTGTTTTCATAGAGTCAGTATTGTCCAAGATACTTTCTCTCGGCTCATCTATTGTCTTCAGAACGGTGGTTTCTGAAAGACCTGCAGCACTGTCTCGTTTGTCCTTTGGTTCCTGGTCAGCTTCTATACCGGTACAGATAGCTTCTACAACAGCATCTTCAACAGTTACTTCTTCAGTACTCTTTTCCTCACCAGATGAACTGGAATTAATAGTTAAGTCATTTGTTTCTCCCTTCTTTTCAAAAGATTCACTAATATCACAGATTGATTTACCTTCACCTTCCAATGGGATGTCACACTCTCTTTGTTTCAAATGATCTTTTGTATTATTTTCTTCATGGAAGTTACCTTTACTGCTACCAAGCACACCATTTTCAGCCTCACAAGCTAAAGCAGTATCAGTATCTTTGTCTTGCTCAGGAGTAACGTTCTCTGGAGACACTATTAGAGGTTTGGGTTCTGTGTTACTGACTACATTCCCTGCCCTACGTTCAGGGCTTTTGGCTTCACTAATTTCATCAGAACCTGTTCTTTCTTCAGAGTTAACACACAAGTCCACTAGGCCATTAACTTCCCTCTTGTCCTCTATACAGTCTGTATTGCTTAAAGAAGAATTTAAATCAGAATTGCCATTCTCATGCTTTCCATTTAACAGTTTAACTTCAGCTGTCTTCAACAGCTCCTCTTTAACCTTATAGACAGCTTCGAGTTGCTGTCGATCACTTGCTCTCATTGTTTTTCGTGCTTTAAAGACTTTTTTCTGAGGTTCATCTGTGCTATCCATCTTGACCCTTAACAAAAAAAGTTCAGAAGGAATTGGGAAGGTAACAATTTCTTATCATATTACAGTGTTCCTAAGAAATAGCACATTTTAAAGCAAACCAGTGTAAATGTATCTACAAAAACAAACACCTGACAACACACAAACTTTGTCCTTAGAAAAAGCAAATACAAGTTTCTACATATGCTGCACAAACACAGGTATGTGAAGATCACTGAGAGCACACTAACATTATGTAGTAATGTTCCGACTAGACATTTTAGACTAGTTGTCTCTTAGTATTATTATACCAAAGCCACATAATGGAGTTTTCTAGCTAGAAACAGATACTGTGCTAATGTAAGAGGCAACAGCCTCTCTTCTTGTAAAACAGTAAGAAATATTCTTGGTCCATCAGTTTACATTTATTTTATCTTTCTAAAACTATGTGATTTCAGCAGTTTCAAACAAAATTAACAACTGGAGTAAATGATGAGATTTTAATATTAAATAACTTTTAAGAAAACTTCAATATATTGAAAGAATTTCTGAACGTGTCATTAAGATACTTTTTTCATCCATATAGATAAATATGGAGGATGAAGGTCTATTTTATAAAACAGCTAAGACCATTTGTGCTCATAAAAACTAGAAACTAGTTTTTGCAGCTCCTTTTAGAAACATTTCCTTTTTCAAGGAAAACTGATTTTTTTGCTCTCCATATCTTCCTATTGATTCCATCCACCCATGCAAATATTAAAAAAAAAAAAGAATATATAAAAGAATTAAGAAGAATAATGTTTGAAAAACTACTTTATCAAACCAATAAACTGAGTTAAATCCAGCACTACCTAGAAAATTAAAATAATTTTGAAATGCAACAGAATCTTATTTCATTTGCTTCCATTAAACAAAACAAAAAAATCCACAGGGATTTTAAACTATATTTTTCACCCCATGTGCTCTTGTTTTAGGACCCAGTTTTAAAGGATTAGATATTATATCATTCAGAAGCAGAAAGCAATTAAGGAATTTGTTATATTCTAAATAATACTTAGCAACTAAGATCTTGAATCAGCTGATGCTAACTAAATTAGCCCTACTGAAGCTACTATACCATCATAAGTTACTTCTGGCTAGGATATGGCTTTTCTTAAGTTTCTCAAAACATGTGAAAATTCACTTGCGTAATCGTAGTTAAAAGATATTACAGCAAATAGAAAGAAAATAATCAGGCAGTTATCTCTATATGAATTTTATTTTTTTTCCACAAGCACCAGATAAGCAAATGTTTATACCTTTGATACAGCAGAATTATTACTCAAAAGAATGCATTTTAAATATTTAGTAAGTTCATTCTGCATCTTCCTCTAATCCACTATCATTTACAGAGCTGAGAAATTAATTAATAAACTGTATTTTGTCTTTTCAAGTGGGGTATAAATTATTTATTTTTAATTTAAAAAAAAAAAAAAAAGAGCAAGACTCTTGCCAACACTAGCTCAGATAAGCAATGGTTTTGTACAAGCAAGTTGTAAAACTTACAACACAGAGATTCCACAGCCTCTGAGTAACAGTTTGGCTCCACCCTATTTGTAACCAACCTTGCCTACAAGTTTTATTCAGGCACCTGTAAGATTGCCCTTTAGCCTTCTCTTCAGCAGACTGAAGTTGTCAAGCTTCCTCCGTGTCTCACTATAGATCACATGTTTATGCTCCTATCATTTTGGTAGTCCTCTGCTGGATCCTTCCTAGTTCACATGGAACAGTTTGATTATGTAGGAAATGATTTAACATTTATGCATTTCCCAACTAGAATATTATGCGGTAAGATATGAATATATATTCTAAAGTACAATATAAATTCAACTATCAAGACTAACTCTAAACCTGGCAATCATGGCATATCGTACTTTACAATTATAAGGCTTCTTTTACTCTTAGTTAACATGACCTGACAAAAATATGGGCAAAATAGAAAGCAGTACGACAAAAAAAAAAAAAAAAAAAAAAAAAAAAAATTCCCATTTTGCATTTCCTATTAACATAACACTGAGATTTCATTCCACTTTATTTCAGTTCTTTTCTGCATGACAAACTAGAATCCTCATATTTGACTAACCAATAGTGCTTAAACAACACTTCAATTCACACCTCAGGAACAGATGAACAAATCTTCACAAAAGGTTGTATCAGCTGTATTTACAGACTCTCAATAATACCATTAAGACATGAATTTTTGCCAGCCTGAACTAAATTTTTCTGAACAGGATTGTCTATTACTGTATTGCCACTAGTGGGAGCAAAATACAACACCTATAGAAACACCGATCTGAAACATCAGTTTACTTGTTTAGAGAATCTTCTCATCACATAACCATTTCCAGTCAGATGAAATATGAACTCCAGGTGAGCTGTTAATGTCCTGCCAGAGCTGTCTACATGATAAATACAGTATCTTCATATTCCTATGGAAGAAAATACATTTAACACAGTAATTCTAGTCCTGTGAAGTTAGAAGCATATAAAAACCTCTAGTGTTTTAGAAGTGTGCGTTACGTTTTTGAAAGCACATCCCTTTCTTCTTCCCAAGAGCTTAGAATGTAAATCACGTTTTTTCACGTCACTATAAAAGCATGTATCAGACTGTTATGTAATAGACCACTTATATTTATGTTCTATGCATATAATCCCCTATAACCAACATGCATACTCTTACAGATGTGTATCTTGTAGAGTCAGTTTAGAAAATTTTGAACAATTCCAAGAGCTCCTAATAAGCAATCAGCTAATAAGAGCCTTCTGTTAATGTAGTAAAAGGATACAGGGCCTTTATATCAAAATTAAGTCGGACAAGTAAGTAGTTCAATCTCCTGAACTACAATGCTTTCTTTTATAAGCAGTATACCCAGAATTTAAACTTCTTATATTACAAAATTCACAATCCTACTTTTCCTATAACCAAAATATATACTAACAGATTAATAAAACGCTCACAAAATCAAATTCATAAGTGCATCATATGAGTAATCATAAAATATAACATAAAACAATGTTTTCTGCTCTAGTTTCCTGAATTATATAAGCAGTCTTTCGCTCATATTTTTAAGATAAAATAAAATATAGTAAATACAGAGTAAAATGAAGGGCAATTCCTTTTTAAATTTGCCAAGAATAGCAGTCTTAAAAAAAAAAAATAAAAAAATCAAACATCAGAATAACTTTAAATTGATGCATCCTTACTTTTTCTTAAAAAAATACTGAATGAATAAGCTTGAATTTCTAATATCTTTCAAAATTATGTTTACTTTGTATCTTAAGATATTATCCAAAATCTAGTTTAAAAATAAATCTAATACAATTCTACAGTGAACCTGTACAAAAAAACAAAAAAAAAAAAAAAGGCTTCTCATAAAATTCCAGACGGTTGAGTAACTCATGCATATTTTCAGATCAATCCCACAGTCTTCTGCAACCAGGAATATCCAATAAAAGCTACCAGAAGTGATAAAATTATAAGCATAGATGAGATGAACACTTAAACAGTGGTTAACAGCTAAATATGTCTCACTGCAGCCCAGCCTTAAAGTGTTTTCAGCCATACCCACAAGGGAACACACTGCAGCCAAGTAACAGATGTCATGTGAGAGCTGAATAAAAGAAGAAAAATCAGTAACCGGTCCAGACAGGTTTGGTCATACTGGTGCAAACCAATCAGCATTCAGCTGATAAATACTGCCTTCCAGTCTTTCCAAGGGGTAAGGCGGTTGCTCTTCAGAAAGCAACTCCAGAGCAGGTTACATGAATTCAGTCTTGCACAAATAGAACACGAGGAGTGTTCTAAATTAATGTACATTGGTAGTCTCCCTTTATACTTAACAATTAACACAAGGTTTAGCTACGTTTGCTATGAACTTCCCTCATCTGATGCTTGGGTATTTTCAGTTTTTACCCATCGTGTGACCAAGTCACAAGAAGGAAACGAGTGTCTGGGACACCAAGCCAACTGAAGGGCATCTCTCATTTCAAAGACAGGTATTTGTACAGAATGGCATAAAATGACTCCTGCATGTAGAGCTAGCTAAGTGTGTAAGGGTTAAATACTCTAAATAAGGTGGTAGGTTTAGGGTTGCTTTCTTTGTTTTGACTTTTTTAAACACAATAATCAAACACGAACATACACATTGTGTATATCTGTTTAGATACAGATTATAAAAATTCCCTTTTTCATTTTAAGCTTGAAAGTCATACATACTTCATCACGAGACACTCAAACACACCATTAGGCACCTCCCTCCAATAATAGCTGGAGATTTCTTTCTTGTGACCAAATGCATGCTACACAGCAAAACCAAAATGTGCCAGTGCAGCTAGGAATACGCAAAGGATTCTTCTCTCATCCAATTAAAAAAGTTTTCCCTCTATTTCCTTATTTTTTTATTATCATTACTCTGTAGAGAAATCGCAGCTCTAAAGCAACAAAGAAAGGTATTAGCTTAGCTGCGATGGATTAGCCTATAATCATGTGCTCGTATGAGCAGCCCAAGAGCTGCTTGAAACGCTAGCCAATCAGCAAGCAGCTGCCTGAATCCTGCCTGGTAACAGGCAGCAGACAAAGAAGGTCATGGAAACTTGGAAGGAGAGGAAGCTGGAATCTAAACAGTAGTGCACAATGGGGTTAACATAATATCAGCAGTTTAGAACAGTACTGGCACAGGGTTCCAGGAGTGCATGTAGTGCTAGCCAAAAGCACCAATACCGTAAAACATTTGCCAAAGCACGTAAACTACATGGAGGAAGTCATAAGCCTTTGATCATGAAAATCAGTGCTCAGATATGCAAGTCTACTTAAAATGCAGCCTAGCCAAATCAAGGAAAGCAAGGCAGCAAATGGTCAGGAGTATTTTGTTCTAGATGGAGAGTCCCACAGAACAAAAGCGGTGAATAGAACCTACCTTTAAGTAGTGGTTCATAAAAAGAAGTTTTCAGTTAAATCCTCTATAGCAATGTTGATATAAATTGTCAAAAATTTAAAAACTATTTGCAAAGAAGAAAAACATAACCATTTGTGATGTATTCTTATAGACCACATGCTGAAATCATGTGCCAATAATTTGCTTTTCTACCACTAACACAAGTCTACTTATCTGACTGAATTCAAGATGCACACCATCAGCCTACTGAGATCCAGAGACAACTATGCTTTTTATTTTAAAACGCAATAAACAAAACAGAGGACATATGGTAAGTGCAAATAATATTTCTTCTAAGATACCACAGATGATTTGAATTTTCCTCCCTTTTAGGATGAAATTATGTTAGCGTTGGCAGAACAAAGTGAAAGAAGAACGCGCCATTTTCTAAGAAAAAATTACGTCACCATCATGCCCTATTTCACCTAGAGCACATACACCACAACAAGGTTCACTGCAATTTAAAACATTTTTGGCTTATTTCCTCGCCCCACGCCCCGCCCCATGTTTAATATCCAGTATCGAGATTCGCGGTTAAGGGGCATTTTCCTGCAGCAGAGCCCTGTAATTTCGCAAGCACACCCCAGGGTGAGCCCGCTGCGCCCCCCGGCACTCTCCCCCCGCGGGACGCATAAACCCCGCAGCCCGAGCCCCGCCACTGCGGGGGAACAGGCTCCAGCCCCCTATCCGATTGGCTGCACGGCAGCCAATCAGACAGTATCTCCTTAAATTCTACCCAGCAACAAACCCCCACGAGGCCATCGGCGAGAAGTGTCAGCCAAGGCGGGAACGCAAACAAGGGGGCCCACAACACAAGCGAGCGGGTTTGCGTTAAACTGACAAGATTTCTAAGGAGCAAAGAAAAGTTCAGGGTTTTCAGTTTGAGACCTGAAACTGCAGAAAAGCGCAACCCCACAAGTGCAGTGTACAGGGGGTGCACAGCCACAATAAAGATGCGCCTGCATGTCAAACACCACATTTTTAGGCTCTTCTAAGACTACTGAATTTCTGTGATGTTAAATATTGAATCAAAAAAACTGTCAAGATCCAACCCATGTTCAAGTATGGCATCTGGTAACCTTTCTTCAAATACCGGGCAGTGCCTGTGCTCTTCTAGTCTCCCAACAGAATCAGAAAAAAAAAAAAAAAAGTGTTTTTTCACAAATGCAATATTACTTCTGCCTCACAAGTAGAGGCCATTCTCCCCCACCCTTGCAAACTGCTTTTCTGAAGGACCAGTTCAGTAAAACATTAAGCCCAGACATGTATCTACACCTAAGAAAAACACCTAAATGTATGGTTACAGGCTTGGTAAGGCAGAGGAAATTCACAGCTTCAAACAGTTCACACAGTCGGGTGTACTGTACTTGATCAACAACTTCAAGTTTGTACATGAACTACACTCTTGTCACTTTGGCGTCACAGTGAATTAAGCAGTTGCCCTGTGTCTTCCCTACCTCCAGAGGATAATACCCCCCTTGATTTTGGCTCATGAACACATTTCTCATAGTAAATAAGTAATTTTAGAGTTCTTTTCCCATAAGGCTACCATGCCTCATGGGAAAAATGGATTCCTCGTGGGAAAAAAGGACTGTCAAGTCCACGTACACAACTAAGATCTTTCATCTACTGGTACTCTTGCAGAATTTCCCTTACATGGTTCATCAGTTCATGCCTTGATAACTACTTCACATGAAATGCATACTTTTCAAAATGGAAGAATGGAAAATAAGTGAGAATCTTTCCTAGAAAACTTCTAACTATAATACATACTCCAGTTACCCTTATACAAGAATTAGAAACATCCACTCTTTAGCACATGAAGCTCTTAAGCTCATTTTCCAAGAAAAGCTTTGTCTTTCTGTAAACTAAATTTTAACAGCCAGTTAGGTCATTAAACCAGTAAAACTGAGAGGAACTTAGCCAGAGCAGCAGTGGTAGCTACTGTGTTTTCTTACTTCCCACAAGTGTTAGAGATTTCAACTTCTATCAACAACTCAAAACATAAGCTTTCAATTCAGCTGTGCTACCTCCAAACACTAAACAAATACCTGTTTGAAATAGCAGCAAAATTTAGTTTTCTTACAGATTGATTTTTTTTAGCACAAGCTAAAGCATGTTTCTTTTTATAAAAAATGATTTTACTGAAGTTTTATATAAAGCTGAATTTGTGCATTTTAAGATATATTTGTGGAGTATTTTTATTATACACAGTTTGAATGTTATACTGCAGTTCCACCTTTGGCACAGGATTAACAGTTACCATTATCCTTAAGTATGAGGAGCTAATAATTCCATAGAAGTGGATGCTAACTGCAAGAACACATCTACAATTAAAAGCTTATCCAACTTCTAATACTTCAAACTTAAAACAACCTGAATTAACTGTTCATGTACATGCAGACCAAAAAATGAGAAACTCTGTGGAAAAAATCATTTAAAAAAAAAAAAAAAAAAAAAAAGATATTCCATTCATGTTTAGGCTTTTCTATGCATTATAAAAATACAGTATTTTTTCCTTTCATAGGTGAAATTTCAAGTGAAAATTCAACAGGCTGCAGCTGTAAGAAAGTATCACTAATTTATGGAGAACTGCATCCTATTATGGCAGATCTCTGCACAAGTCTTTTGAGAAATAAATGCAGACTTCAGAGGTGAGCTGTCTGATGCTAACAGTGGTCCCCTGGGGTCGCTTCTAAAATGCTAAAAGAAACAGAGCGAAAACAAAACTTGCAACAAAAAAGGTGACGCTGCATTAAAATGTTAAGTGTTTGTCATGCATACAAACACCTTTTAGAAGTTTTTCTGCAAAGATCACATTTTCTCAGTAACAAAAAAGCAACAGTTTCAAATGGAACTAAACCAGCAGTTGATTAGTTGGCTGTGGGAACCTGTTATCAAGTATTATCAGTATTTCCTCTAGGGAAGATACCCTTTCTCCGGAGGGGCAGTGCACCCGCTGCTGTTTTTGCTTGTTCCTTGCTCAGACCAGCCCTTCCGCACACAGCTGAACCCCCACCCAGCACATCACCTTAGACTGGAGGAGGCAGGTCTTCAGTATGTGACAGAAACAGCTGTTTCATTATTTCATCTAATTGAAGCCTGGTAGGGACTTTCACAATCTTTATACTTCGGGAGCAGAAACGCTATTTGCGTATTTTCTACAGGAAATAGTTAATTTTCTCTCTGTGAGCGTGGGAGGGAGGCCGGGAGGGAGCGCCAGCAGACATCTTGTCCTCTCTACCCACTCCCGGGCCCGCAGAGTCCCAATCCCTGCTTGACGGCTGGCCACTGAGGCAAATTTGCATACCCGCTCGGGATTAGCTGCGGGAGTTGCTTTGCATTAACCAATCCACAGCCGCGAGGCGGAGCTGCCCTAAGAGGCCGGTGCAAATCAGCCCGGCAACCGGCTAACATAGAACAGTCGCCGTAACGCGTCAACACCACGGTCCCGTGACGCACGTATAAGAGCACGCAGACGGATCCTCCCCCTCCCGAAACGTGCACCCGCGACGCGGCCACGGCCGAGGAGGCACGGAGACACGGCCACTCGGCAAGCACGAGAAACGAATGGGCACTCAAGCTTCAGGTGTTGTGCAAAAGCAGAGGCATTACGTGGGGGTATGGCACACTTCACACTCTTGGGGTTTTGGGTCTTTTGATGTGTTTTTTTTTTAAAAATAATTAAAAAATGTCTGAAAAAGTAGTTCAGTAGTAGTAGGTATAATCTGTACATCATCTTTCTTGCCTTCATTTCTAAACAAGCAGGAACAGAAACCCTCTTTTAATAACCCATGTCAGTTTGGTGACATGAAAATTGAGTTATCTGCAACAAACGTTAGATGTGGCCTCTTGTACCTGAACTTACTTCTTGGCTCCCAAGTTATCCCATGGTAAGTCACACCCCACTAGAGACACACCTGTACAATTTGTGCACTCAAAGACTGTGGGATTTGAAAAGGTAAGCAAGCTGAACCAAGGAAAGAAACTCCATAAATAGGTAAGGCAACTTGAGAATAAAAACTAAATACAAAACAGGGTAAGGAAAACACACAATTTTAAAATGATTATGTGAATACATGTTCCATTATGAATAACTTCAGCAATGATCTACGTGTACAGCATTTTACCATTTTCAACCTAGAAAACGGGTATCATTACACAAGTTTGATTTTCAGTACTACTGAATCAGCAGCAATAACTCTTCTAGAAGACGGCAGCAGAAGCAGGTAAAGAGGTTTCTGCAGTTTACTCTATCTACCACATCTGCCCCAAGGTTTCTGTTTCATGGAACTGGTTAAAGGCAGGTGGAAGCCATCATGGCGAGATGGATGAGAACAGCACCCAATGCTCACAGAACACATATGGCTGCCTAATCCAGGTCTTCAGCAGCCTGAAAATCACCATCTGATATGCAAGGTATACAGAAGTACCTCTCTATTTTCTACAAGGCTGTTGCAGTTAAATAAGGAGAGAAGGAAGAAAAATAGTCAGAGATGGTCACAGTGACCACTGACAATGCTTTATAGTTTTTCAATGATTCAACAAAACAAAATCACAAAAATTAACCAGAAATCCCAATAGGAATGTTTAAGTGAAGGAAGACAAAAATATGAACACAAGAAATCTTCAAAACAACACTGGAAAAAAAACCAACCAACCACAAAAAAATTTCTTGTAAAAGCTACAATTTACCAAAAATTCATTACTTGTACCTACTGTTAGAACTATTTGTCACAAGCATCCTTCTTTAAGGAAAGGAAGCTTTCTCCATAGATGTTAGTTAGCTACTGCAGATATATTTTACTAGCAGCTGTGCCTCCCTGCCCACAAGACAATTATTTGTTATTCAGACACTAAATGTTTTCCAAAAGTAACTAATGTTGGGGAATGATGGGAACTGAAAAACAAACTTATCAACCTAATATTCTGTTCATTACTAGATAGAAGAGAAAAATGAAAAAGGGTGTTTTCAGTGCTGGTAACCCACTATATTAATATGGTAAGAGCTCTAGATAATTCATGTTTTTACAACGATAAGCTCTCTAATAAATTTCTATGGCAGTCAATTTCTTATTATACTAAGAATACAATAGAATAAGATTTATTTACCCTAGTAAAAGTGTACAGCAGCATATTAAATTCTCTTGGGTCAATGGACAGACAATTATTTTTCTGTGTGTGTGGCTAGGCAAAGATTTGTCACATCTCAAACTTGTAAAGACTTGTAAGAAAAATTACTTGAGGTATTACCCAAACTGCACTTTAAGTGTTTCATAATCAAACATGTAAACAACCATAGACGATTCTTCAACTTAAACATGCTTAGAACAAGCTCTGCTGTCACAGATTGCCAGACTTAAGTAATTCTTTGCTAAACTGACCAAGGAACAGGAAGCAGAAAGTGGACAAACACAAGATGGTTTATGTAGTTCCAATCATGGAAACAAACATTAAGAACAATAGAACTAGTTTTGAAAGGGGTTTTGATGACAAAAAGTAACTTGAAATGGTATTGATTCTTGCTGTATTCTTCCTTTCTAGAACTTCCAACATACCTCCCTTTTCCCACTATACTTGCTGCACAGTCAGTAGACTTATGATCTCGCTGTATTCCATTTGCCTGAGTTCTGAGAGCAAATGCAACATCTTACATCTTAGATTTAATTATTACTCTCTTTTCTCATTAGTATCTTCTTGCCACACTTCTAAAATCCAATGCAAGTAGGTATACATTTTGAAATAATGTGACACTAGTTTTAAGTGGCACGATTGTATTTATCTGCATCAGCAGCATCTGAAACAAGCAGCAAAGCACAATACGCCCCATTGATTTCTGAGGTGCTGACTTTCACCTAATGCTAATACATGCATATCAACTCAGTTACATACTATGAGAAACAACAAAGTCACAGGAACACCAGGGCTGCTGCATTTGAACATGCAACAGAACAGCCCTGGGTTTTCTGGGGGAGAATTATGAGTCAAGGACTTGCTGTAATGGACAGGCAGACCTTCCAGAGGTTGACAAAGCACTACAGGTGTCCCAGAGAGTCAACATCATCTGGTCATTCAGCCTTTATAGGAACAGGGCAAGGAAGCTGTTTCCACAAGGAAACTTATTTGATATCTTCAAGTATATGTCTTCTTAATTATTTTTAAGTGCTCATAACTACTTCTCTGACATAAAAGCAATAGGTACAATAATATTAATTGCATATATAATATGTAGTTATTTCATGACAGCTTCAGAAATAAAGTACTGTAAACAAGCAGATTAAAGATGTAAAGATGTAATTTAACTTCTGTTTTTTGGACTGCAATAGATTGTGGTGGAAGGACCCTGAAACACACACTGATTTTGGACAGAGTATTAAAAAGAAAGGGAGACAAAATTTGCCTCGGCTGTATGGACAATACCAAGCTCCTAGTGTGAAACTTAATTTAAATATTTACAGACTTACGTACTCAATTACGGATAACAAATGTTGATTAGACTCAGTATTATCAATTCAATGCCATGAGTATTAGTACAGAAAATATAGAATCGCCTTGGTTGGAAAAGACCTCTAAGATCATCAAGTCCAGCCATTAACCCAGCACTGCCAATTCACACTAAATCACATCCCTCAGCTCCTCATCTACACATCTCAAATACCTCCAAGGATGAGGAGTCCACCACTGCCCTGGGCAGCCTGTTCCAATGCTTGATAACCCTTTTTAGTGAAGAAATTTCTCCTAATATCCAATCTAAACCTCCTCTGGCACAACTTAAAGCCATTATCCCTCATCCTATTACTAGTTACCTGGGAAGAACCTCATGCAGCATGTGGTTTTCTGTCACGTGATAATGGAGAAAAAACTGACACCTGCCTTGCTACAAACTCCTTTCAGGTAGTTGTAGCGAGCAATGAGGTCTCCCCACAGCCTCCTCTTCTCCACACTAAACCACCCCAGTTCCCTCAGCTGCTCCTCATAAGACTTGTGCTCCAGACCCTTCACCAGCTTCATTGATCTTCTTTGGACATGCTCCAGCAGCTCAATGTCCTTCTTGTAGTGAGGGGCCCAAAACTGAACACAGTATTCAAGGTGTGGCCTCACCATAGCTGACTACAGGGGGACAATCACCTCCCTACTCCTGCTGGTCACACCATTTCTGATATAAGCCAGGATGCTGTTGGCCTTCTTGGCCACCTGAGCACATTGCTGGCTCTTATTCAGCCAGATGTCAACCAGCACCCCCAAGTCATTTTCCACCAGGCAAGCTTTCCAGCCACTCTTCCCCAAGCCTGCAGCGTTGCATGGGGTTGTTGTGACCGAAGTGCAAGATCCAGCACTTGGCCTTATTGAACCTCATACAATTGGCCTTGGCCCATCAATACAGCCTGTCCAGATCCCTCTGCAGAACCTTCCTACCCTCAGGCAGATCAACACTCCCACCCAACCTGGTGTCATCTGCAAACTTACTGAGGGTGCACTCGATCCCCTCATCCAAATCATTGATAAGGCATTAAACAAGACTGGCCCCAGCACTGAGCCCTGGGGAACACCACTTGTGACCAGCTGCCAACTGGATTTAACTCCATTCACCACAACTCTCTGGGCCCGGCCAGCTAGCCAGTTTTTAACCTAGTGAAGAATACACCTGTCTAAAGCCATGAGCCACCAGCTTCTCTAGGAGAATGGTGTAGGAAACCATGTTGAAGGCTTTACTATAGTCCAGGTAAACAACATCCACAGCCTTCCCCTCATCCAGTAAATGTGTCACCTTGTCATAGAAGGAGATCAGGTTGGTCAAGCAGAACCTGCCCTTCATAAACCCATGCTGGCTGGGTCTGATCCCCCAGTTATCCTGCACATCCTGTGTGATCACACTCCATAATCTTCCCTGGTAATGAGGTCAGGCTGACAGGCCTGTAGTTCCCCAGATCCTCCTTCCAGCCCTTCTTGTAGACAGGTGTCACACTGGCAAGCCTCCAGTCATCTGGGACCTCCCTCATTGACCAGGACTGCTGGTAAATGATGGAGAGTGGCTTGGCAAGCTCTTCTGCCAGCTCCCTCAGTACTCTTGGGTGGATCCCATCTGGCCCCAAAGACTTGTGAGGGTCTAGTTGGCATAGGTGGTCTGTAATTGCTTCCTCCTGGATTGTGGGGGGGTTTACTCTGCTCCCCACCCTTGTCTTCCAGCTCAGGAGGCTAAGTACCCTGAGGATAACTTGTCTGACTATGAAAGACTGAGGCAAAGAAGCCATTTAGTACCTCAGCCTTATCCTTATCCTTCATGGCAATGTTTCCTTCTGCATCCAGTAAAGGATGGAGATTCACCTTGGCCCTCCTTTTAGTGTTAATGTATTTGTAAAAACAATTTTTGTTATCTTTTATGACAGTGGCCAGATGGAGTTCTAGCTGAGCTTTTGCCTTTCTAATTTTCTTTCTATGTGACTTAACAACATCCTTGTACTCTTCTGAAGTTGCCTGTCCCTTCTTCCAAAGGCCATAAACTCTCCTTTTTTCCCCTTGAGTTCCAGCAAAAGTTCCCTGTTCAGCCAGGCTGGTCATCTTCCCTGTTGGCTTGTCTTAAAAACAAACCTATATTTACTGTATATGTCCTACAAACAAACCTATTTCCTACATGGAAATACATACTATTCCATCCCTTTAAGGAAATTGCAGTGAACATCCTGCAGTATGTGCAAACGTTTTATTCTCTATTTAAAAAAAGAAAAAAAATATTTGTGGTGGCTTATATAAATAAATACACATACTAAGCTTTTTGTCAACTGCCCTGACAGTAATCAAGTATGCTATTACTGAACATAACTTTGTTGCTTTAAATTGGATGACAAATTTTATAACATTCTGAAGTTTTCCTGGTCACATGAAGCCAGAGTTGGATGCATTTTTCAGCTGCAGAAATTTTCTGTGGAAATTCTCTACTCACTTATCTATTTGGATTATCTATTAATTTAGTGACTTGGTATCAATTTTAAACATACCAGGGAAATGAATTAAGCAAGAGTATATTTATAACCCACAACTGGTTTGGATGGCTCTACTTAATATTCAGTTATCCCAAAAAACCACAAGTGTCATCATCACAAAGTTGACTACTGCATCAACTAAAACTGCTGAGAAAAATCCATGTCTAGTGTGCCAGAGTATCCTAAGGGAATATAACTATTGAAGCTTGAAATGGCTTGGCCTAAAACTAATTACATCTTACATAAACATGATTTGCAAATTTCATATGTCTGCATTTGATAATCAAAAAGAATAGTCATTTGTGACAAGGACCAACAGGGAGAACTAACTCCTTAAATAGTCACAGATTATCTCAAAACTCAAAAGAAAAATTCTAATCTTTAGCAGAGGTTGACAGCATTAAAGCATGTGTGTGTCCCCAATCATTTTTGTTACAAAGAGAGAAAACTGATTCCCATGGTCTTAGTCTTTCCTGAAAAAACACTTGAGAAAGCATATTAGGAAAAAAATAAACAGAATACACCCCACCCCAAACACTAGTTCAGCTTGGCATATACTAAACGATTGGAGTTTTTGCTCATCTAAACCTCTTCACTTAGTATTAGACAGCTTAGAAGTAGCCATTTGTGGGTTTTAATTACATAGTACAGTATGACTTCAAAGTAAATACAAACTACAAATATCATCATTTAGTATCTGGGGATTAAAATAACTTCTAGAGTTTATAACTTCCAAGATAATTTGAAAATACACAGAACAAAGAAGCTAACCTAAGCAAACCATAATGTAGCTGTACTAAGTTGCCAGAAGTCACCTATAAATACAGTAATAAAAATTTTATGCAACTTTCCCGTCTCATGAGAACTAGCGTTTGATGACCAATCTGACCATTTGGGGATACATGCTTCAAACAATAACACATAAAAGTAGAGAAGTTTGGAGCACAGCATTCCATACACACCTACTGGCAAACTGGTTTGGATTAGATGACTCTCTCCTTTTGCTGGTTACCTGCAGTCACACCCGTCTTCAACCCAGATATCAAATACTGATCTTGAACAAGGCATGCAAAATTTTTGTAATATATATCAATAATTTATATCTATAATACTGAAGTAATTTTCAATAAATATTCAAGATATGATCATTCTGATACAAACTGATTGCATTCACTTCTTGAATCCTTAAGGAAGAATTTCAAATGCTGAAGTACCAAATCCAAAAACAGGTACAGACAATAAATTATGCGTGAATTCAACGGCTATTCAAAAATGCTGTTACACTGATGAAAATAAATTCTAATGTATATAAAAAGATGATAAAATTGCCCTCCAACAACAATTGGTCAGTGGTCACCCCCAGTGCTTTGGAATTTCACTCCCGAACAAGCGCAGAGTCCGGATAAAATACCGGAGCATTTAGAAAAGGTGTGTTGCCAATCTGACAAACCCCAGGAGACACAACTCACTGCAGTGTGTTGGGGACTTGCCCATGCCTACCGTGTCCTCCTTAACACTACTCAGTGCCCTCAAGGGGAAGAAAGGGTCTCAGGACCTGAAAACGAACCAACTAGTATGGCAGCTGGGCCAGAGGGACAGCCAGTGCCAGTATCAGTCGCCCCTATACAGAAAACGAAATATACCAAAAAATCAGCTCGCACAGTGAGGGACAGAGATGAGCCAGGCCCACCACGAGAACAGGAGGAAGAGCCAGAGGTGATCACCCCATCTCTGTCCCTGAGTGAGTTGCAAGATATGCAGAAGGATTTCAGCTGCCTTCCAGGGGAGCAGTTCATCACCGGGCTGCTCCGATGCTGGGATAGTGGAGCTGGTGTTTTGGAATTAGAGGGGAAAGAGGCCAGGCAGCTGGGATCCTTGTCCAGGGAAGCTGGCATTGACAAGGTAATAGGGAGACAGGTCCAACCCCTCAGCCTTTGGAGGCGACTCCTGTTCAGTGTAAGGGAAAGGTACCCCTACAAGGATGATATCCTATGCCAGTTAAACAAGTGGACCAACACGGAGAGAGGTATTCAGTATCTCAGGGAATTAGCTGTGTTTGATGTGACTTACGGTGATCTGAATGATGAGCGATCACCCATGGATCCAGATCAGGCCCACTGCACACCCTCCATGTGGCGGAAGTTCCTGCAAAGCGCACCACAATCACATGCCAATGCGTTGGCAGTGATGTCTCGGAGACACGGCCAGGTTCAAACAGTGGATGAAGTGACTGGCCAGCTCCGGCAATATGAAGGATATCTCCCTTCCTCTCCACAGGCCTTGGTTTCAGCTGTGAGGGAACTGTCTCAGAAGGTCCACAGAACAGAAGAGAACGTGTCCTACACTCCACCTGCACGGGCTGACGTCTCGACCATTAGAAGCAGACACTTCCCCACCCAAGAGAAAGACAGTGGAAGGTACCCACCACGGGGTACCCTGTGGTTCTACCTCCGTGACCATGGAGAAGACATGAGGAGGTGGGATGGAAAACCCACTTCCACCCTAGCTGCATGAGTATAGCAGCTGAAAGGGGAATCATCCAAGAAAAACATCGCTTCAGTTTCCAGTCGAAAATCCCCCAGACAGAATACAATGTCTGGTCTTATGCCTGTCCCTCTTGAGGGGACCTCTGAGCCATTCCTACAACAAGAGTCATTCGCAGAACAAGTGAGTGATGCTGAGCAGGATTAGAGGGGCCCTGCCTCCAGCCAGGTGGAGGAAAGGGATAATCGGATTTACTGGACGGTGTGGATCCGATGGCCTGGCACATCAGACCCACAAGAATATAAGGCCTTAGTGGATACTGGCGCACAGTGCACCCTGATGCCATCGAGCTATAGTGGGGCTGAGCCCATCTGTATCTCTGGAGTGACAGGGGGATCCCAACAGCTGACCCTATTGGAAGCTGAAGTGAGCCTAACTGGGAAGAACTGGCATAAACACCCCATTGTGACTGGTCCAGACACCCTGTGCATAGATTATCTCAACAGCGGGTACTTGAAAAATCCAAAAGGGTACCGGGGGGCCTTTGGTATAGCTGCCCTGGAGGAAACTGAACAACTGTCCACCTTACCCAGCCTCTCAGAGGACCCTTCAGTGGTGGGGTTGCTGAAGGTTGAAGAGCAGCGAGTGCCAACTGCTACCAAGACGGTGCACCGGCGGCAGTACCGCACCAACCGAGACTCCCTGGTCCCCATCCATCAGATGATCCATCAACTAGAGAGCCAGAAGGTGATTAGCAAAACTCATTCACCCTTCAACAGCCCTATATGGCCGGTGAAAAAGTCCGATGGCGAATGGAGACTAACCATGGACTACCGTGGCCTGAATGAAGTTACTCCAGCAGTGAGTGCTGCAGTGCCGGACATGCTAGAGCTCCAATATGAACTGGAGTCAAAGGCAGCCACGTGGTACACCACGACTGACTTTGCCAATGTGTTTTTTCTCCATTCCGATAGCACCAGAGTGCAGGCCACAGTTTGCATTCACTTGGAGGGGCATCCAGTATACCTGGAATCGATTGCCCCAGGGGTGGAACCACAGCTCCACCATTTGCCATGGACTGGTCCATACTGCACTGGAGAAAGGTGGGGCTCCAGAACACCTGCAGTACATTGACGATGTCATTGTATGGGGGGATACAGCTGAAGAAGTCTTTGAAAAAGGAAAGAAGATAATGGAAATCCTCCTGAAGGCCAGTTTCACCATCAAACTAAGGAAAGTTAAGGGGCCTGCAAAGGAGATTCAGTACCTAGGAATAAAATAGCAAGATGGGCGTTGCCACATCCCAATGGAGGTGATAAACAAGATAGCAGCCATGGCCCCACCAACTAGTAAGAAGGAGACTCAGTCTTTCCTGGGTGCTGTAGGGTTCTGAAGGATGCACATCCCAAACTACAGCCTGATTGTGAACCCTCTCTACCACGTGACCTGTAAGTAGAATGATTTTGAATGGGGCCCTGAGCAACAGCAAGCTTTTGAACAAATTAAACGGGAGATTGCTCAGGCAGTAGCCCTTGGGCCAGTCCGGGCAGGACAAGAGGTTAAAAACATGCTCTACACCGCAGCCGGGGAGAATGGTCCTACCTGGAGCCTCTGGCAGAGAGCACCCAGGGAAACCCAAGGCCGACCTCTAGGCTTTGGGAGCCAGGGATACAAAGGCTCCTAAGCTAACTATAGACCAACTGAAAAGGAGATACTGGCAGCATACGAAGGAGTTTAAGCTGCCTCAGAAGTGGTCGGCACAGAAACACAGCTCCTTCTGGCACCCCGACTGCCGGTGCTGGGCTGGATGTTCAAAGGAAGGGCTTCCTCTACACATCATGCAACAGATGCCACGTGGAGTAAATGGGTTGCGTTGATAACACAACGGGCTCAAACAGGGAACCCCAGCCGCCCAGGAATATTGGAAGTGATCACCAACTGGCCAGAGAGCAAAGATTCTGGGATGTCACCAGAGCAGGAGGTGACACATGCTGAGCAGGCCCCACCATATAATGAGCTGCCAGACGAGGAGAAGCGGTATGCCCTGTTCACTGATGGGTCTTGTTGCATCGTGGGAAAACATCGACAATGGAAGGCTGCTGTGTGGAGTCCCACACGACAAGTCGCTGAAGCTGCTGAGGGGCAAGGTGAATCGAGCCAGTTCGCAGAGGTGAAAGCCACCCAGCTGGCTTTGGATATTGCTGAGCGAGAAAAGTGGCCGAAGCTCTCTCTCTACACTGACTCATGGGTGGTGGCAAATGCCCTGTGGGGGTGGTTGCAGCAGTGGAAACAGAGCAACTGGCAACGCAGAGGTAAACCCATCTGGGCCGCTGAAGTACGGCAGGATACTGCAGCTCGGGTGGAGAACCTTGTCGTGAAACTGCACCATGTGGATGCCCATGTGCCCAAAAGTCGGGCCACTGATGAACATCAAAACAACCCGCAGGCGGACCAGGCTGCTAAGATCAGAGTGGCTCAGGTGGATTTGGACTGGCAGCGTAAAGGTGAGTTGTTCATAGCCCGCTGGGCCCATGAGACCTCGGGCCACCAAGATAGAGATGCAACATACAGGTGGGCTTGAGATCGAGGGGAGGATCTCACCATTGGCACCATCGCAGAGGTCATCCACAAATGTGAAATGTGTGCTGCAATCAATCAAGCCAAGTGGGTAAAGCCCCAGCAGAATGGAGAACCATGGCTGAAATATAAATACGGAGAGGCCTGGCAGACCGACTACATCACACTGCCACAGACCCACCAAGGCAAGTGCCACGTGCTCACAATGGTGGAAGCAACCACTGGATGGCTGGAAATGTATCCAGTGCCCCTCGCCACCGCCCGGAACACCATCCTGGGCCTTGAGAAGCAAGTCCTGTAGTGACACGGCACCCCAGAGAGAACTGAGTCGGACAACGGGACTCACTTCTGAAACAACCTCATAGACACCTGGGCAGAGGAACATGGCATCGAGTGGGTCTACCACATCCCCTACCACACACCAGCCTCTGGAAAGATTGAACGCTCTAATGGACTGCTAAAAACTACACTGAAAGCAATGGGAGGTGGGACCTTCAAACCCTGGGACACACATCTGGCAAAGGCCACCTGGTTAGTCAACACAAGAGGATCTGCCAATCGAGCTGGCCCGGCTCAGTCAAAACTTCCATGTACAGTAGACGGGGATAGAGTCCCTGTAGTGTGCATGAGGGATGTATTGGGAAAAATGGTCTGGGTTAGTCCTGCACCAGGCAAAGGCAAACCCACCCACGGGATTGCTTTTGCTCAGGGACCTGGGTGCACCTGGTGGGTGATGTGGGAGGATGGAGAGGTCTGATGTGTACCACAAGGGGACTTGA
This sequence comes from Podargus strigoides, assembly GCA_028020825.1. NCBI lineage: Eukaryota > Metazoa > Chordata > Aves > Caprimulgiformes > Podargidae > Podargus > Podargus strigoides. The sequence continues at coordinate 25,387,977 of CM051662.1, read as the reverse complement.
TCTTGGGTGAAAATATACCGTGAATTATATTGTATTTTTTGGTAATTGTTTTTTGTTGATTGTTAAATGGCTGCTGGGCATGACGTAGATGGTATAAAATAAGGGGTGGATTATGTCCTGGTTCAGCTAGGATGGGGTTAATTTTCCCCAGCAGCTGGGAGGGAGCTACAGCCTGGGTTATTCCATCCCATGCTGACGTCATGTCCGGGTGCCCAGGCGCGGGCAGTGCGGGAACGGCTTTTGTCCGGGTCTGTCCCTCGTGCTGTGTCCGGGCGGTACAGCTCTTGTTCTGTACATTGTTATCACTGTTATTTTTGTTCATTTTGTTGTTGTTCCACTGTTGTATTAAATCTTCCTTATCTCCACCCCGGGGTTTGTATTTTACTCCCTGTCCCACCCCAGTCCGAGGGTGTGGGAGGGGCAGCAACAAAGTGGTCTCAGGTCCCTGCAGAGTCTAAACCACCACATACAATTACCACACAAATTTACAGCATTGTTGACACTGAAGTAAAGGATCAATATGCATTTTTGCTGTGACAAATTCTACACCCATACTCCTCAGCCCCTCATGTCCACCCTATGCTCTTTCTACTATGTTGGCAGAACAGTTTATAAAACACAGCACAGGGAGCCATTGAGCCAGCTTTCCCTCCAGGAGCCTTTCATATCAGTTTTCTGATCCAGCTCTGTGCTGTGCCAACATAATGAACAGGATGGCAAAGGCTAGGAACAAATAGCTAGTGTAAGGAAGGTACAAGGGCTGCTTAAGCAATGTTGATGCAAAATGTTGAAATCGCACCTTAGATTATTTCCAGTTCATTTTCAATCTACTCAAGCTAGAACTATCAGAGGCTTATGTCCTTTACCACCAGATGATGTGGTGTGTGTGGTATGTGTGTTTACCTATATGTGAAGTTCCTTAAGATACACTGTCTAGATATGTTTTCCATCATGTATGCCTACATACTCAGAACTCTTAACTCACCTTCTTCCTCCTTGTACACACAGCTGTACCCCTCTCTTTCCCCCATGCTCAATAGCAAGCGAGTTTAAAAACAACTACACTTTTGGCTCATCAGGGCAATTTTACTGCCACAAAGATGTCTGAGCTGTTCAACATTATGAGGTACTTAATAATAAACCAAAACTAGCAAAATATTTGTCTTTAAGTGTCACTGTAAACCAGAAAAAAAAAAAATCAGAAAGCTGTCAAGCAAGTAGAAATTTGTGCAGCTGAACAACAGTGAATACACCAGCAGTCCCCAACTAAGCCATCCCAGCTCTATCAGTGATCTCTGTCTTCCTTTAAGACTGCTGTGAAGTCAAAAAAACAAAGCCAGAGATGGTGAGATTCTGCATCTCAAGGTATTTCAACTACTCATAAAACTTTTCTAAATGGTTGAAAATTTGTTTGAAGAAGCCCACAATCACCTCACTGCACCAGTGGACCACTTTGACAATGTAATGTGGGAAGGTTCTGAAAAGTATCATCTGTTCTACTCATCACAGTATTTTCCTTGGACATTTGACCTAATTCCAAAGGGCTGCCCTGAAAAAAACATTTAATGACAGACATGCTCCAGAGAATGGTTTCAGCTTTCATTGAACAGAGAAGCTCTGACCACCTTTAACTGAATCACCTGTGCAAGCTTTGGCACAATCCAATATGCAGCTAAACAGTTCTTGGACAGATGCAATGTTTGTGGTTTTCTGTAATGAAAACCAACAGTTGAGAAAACCTCCATAAAGTTTTAGTTCAGTACAGATAAAAAAAATCAGGACTCTTCTCATATCAAATATATGTACAGATGCCTCAGCACTTGAAACTAATGCTCAAAGAAATTTAATATAAACCTTCCAAATAAGATTAAGTACTGTGACCAAGAAGAAAACTTAGACTAATTCCTTAAGAGATCTCGCTCAGTGAAAACACAATATTAACTACATAAACACCTGCCATAAGTCCCCCTCTCCTCAAACTAACAGCCACACACAAAAAAGACTTCATCTAAAGATTTGGACTCAAGCTGCTACGCTATTAGGGCAGAGACTACGTTTACATTTCACTCAGCTGTCACAACTAGAGCAGAGGAAATAGATTGGTTAAATACACAAAAGCAATTCAACATCACCTAGAGAAGAACTGATCTTCCAAAGGCAGACAAATAACACAGCAGTTACATGTTTTTTAAAACAATGTGGGTAACAACTTGCTTTGGCTTACTAAGTAATTTGAGAAAAATAGAAATTGTGAGGAATAAGATCTATCACAACAGCATGCCAAAAATTTCATCCTGTAATGTCCTATGTTATTTTTCTTGTCCATTCTATTGCTAAAAGCTTCCCAATATCTCAGCTAAGAGAACAAGGTGGAAATACCATCAAGCTGATCTACCTCTGAAAAGGAAGCATAGTGCTTGTGCTACTCCTGTGATAAAGCAATGAACCCAAACCACCTGTCTGCCATTAAAAAAAAAATAAATAATCTGCTCTCCTGCATTGTCTGGGGGATAGCAGGAACAGGCCTTGCCTCAGGCATTGTTCAGAAAATGTGTGCACCTGCACTGTTACCGAGAAGAACTCCATATACGCATCAGAATTACCTAGAGGTAAGGAAATCTCTTTGAAGGCTTGAAATAGATAGGTGCATGTTTTGGTAACACATGGTTGACTCAGATTCTGGTTGAGGAAGGTGCCACTAACAGTTATGAAACAGGACAGACAGGCTGAAGCAGATTCTCTCTCATGTAGGAAAGAAAGGCAGTTTCTTTTTGTCTGAAGCAGTACCTCATTATCTCCTCCACACCATTTGCTTGGGAGTCATGCATGTCCTTAGTCTGACCATCCTAGAAGATATCATTGTATGTAACCCTAAAGAACATCTGAAACACGTCTTATGATAGGTATCAAGAGACTATATACACGTGTGATACATTTCTCTGCCTCGAAGTCATATGGATAGTGGAATAGTCAGAATGCTGCATAGAAGCACCTAAGGTAGTAATGCCAAGAACCAAATCCTAAAAAAATAACAGAGCATTTGGCACCAAAGGGTATTCTGGAAAAGGAACTACTTTGTTTATCAGGCTTCCTTCACTTCTAAAAGTCTCAATTTCCAGAAAGATAATCAATAACAAGGCTAGACATAGGGGCAGCCTCACCAAAAATTAAGTCAAAACACTCAGATTCTTGCATGATCACATTATTCTGGAAATTGTTCTCTGCTTCTGAAGGTATAGCTTTTTCAGCTTCTCTGTTCAAGACTTGTTCAAATCTGAGGTTCCGAAAGGAGGGCTTTAATTTCTCAAAGATCCAAAATACTGCAAAGTTCATAATCTTTCAGTTTATCCAGGCAGTGAAAGCAAAATGAAGCAGACAGCATACATACTGAATTCAGCTCTGAGTACGGTCAGACACATTCAGCATCTGTCATTCTGAGGGGATGTGTGAAGATTTACACTAGATCCAGGTACAGTGAAGGCTAAAGGCCTCAAGATTCCAAACTCTCCATATGCCAAGAGCAGAACTTATAACATCAGCCTGTCTTTTATCTGGTTTGTATTCATTAAAGTGCTTTCATTATTCTGTAGACTTTTGTTCCAACATCCTTGTTAGATGAATGCTTGTTCTTTGTTAGAAACAATCACTTCTCTTCAGAAGATGGAAGCCCCCCTAGAGGAAGCTCACCTCCCATATGAAATTAGAAATAATCATGGCATGTACAAATCAGCTGACAGCCTGCACCATCTACTTTAAGTGGCTCTGCAGTTAAGTTTTAGCATTTTAAATTTGATAGTTCCTATGATACCTGGATTTTCTGTGCCAAAAGAACAGTCTTAGACTTGGTTTTCCAATGCCTCTCCTCCATTATTGAGTTGACTGATAATTTCCTAGCCCGGAGAATGCAAGTTATTTACAAAATTTGCCTTATACTGTCAACAATGCTTCCTGGAACACAGATGCAGTTCTTGTGCTGACATGCATGATACTCAATTTATCCTAGTCAATAAAAGAAAGCAGATGCAATTCTACAGCTTTCTGACTTTGAGAACTAGCTAACTAGCTCATGAGTACTTAGTTTCATTCTCCTCACTGCTGTCAAACATGTAATAGATGCCATTAGGACAGTCAGCACAAAATCCTGGGCTATAGTATGTTCAGAATTCTCTGTCCATCACATCTTGTGATAGCAAATGCAGGTGTGACAGAGCTTCATAATTTCCCCCTCCTGGCCCTATAATGAAACCAACTGAAATGCACTGGAAGTTGCTGATGCTCTACCTCATTCAAAGCTGGAAAACTTAATGAGTATAACTATTTTCAGTAAAGGCAATATATGTATTGTTTGCAGCATAGATTAGCTGATCTTTCCTAAACAGAGTTCAGATCTGTTCAGAACAAGGCTTCACCCTTCCCTCTATGAGGTTGCTGATGGAGAACACAAGGGAACTCTTCTTTTCCCACCCCAACACACACATACAGAATGCATGCCTATACTGCAACTGATAGCTATTGCTTGTGCCTGATCATTATGTCATTTAAGCTCTAAAACAAGGCAGTATAAAAGTTGCACTGTTCACAGCTTTAAATATTGTTCTCTTTGATTAAAAAAACAACAAACATAGCAAATTAAATGCAAAAGGAAAACATCACATAAGGTGAAATTTTAGGGCAACTCTGACCACAAATTAAGAAAAACGCCCACAACAAAAGAGAAATAAAATTGTAAATAAAAAGATGAGGTCACTGAGACCACACGCCACTAGGATGACTGAATGTTATTAGGTATTTTACTTATCTTGACCATAAGGGTTTTCACTCAACAGTCACAATTTTTGCTGCATGGAGATTAAGCCTTTTCCCACTGTCCTTTCAGAAGGAGGAAGGTGCAAGGGAACAACTAAAGTATTCAGAATCACTGCAACATGTCTGGTGAAAACCACCAAACCGCTAGAATTCAGGAAGACATTGTAAAGCATAACAACAGAAGCAACCATTTCTAGTTTAATCATACCATTAGATGCCCTTAGTCATCCATTTGCTGAAACCAGAAAGGCACTAGGCTAATGAAAAGCTGGCTAATGTTCTTGATCTCATAATCTAAACACCTTATCTGGCTAAGAGGCACAAGATGAGACAGTCCAGAAATTATACTTAGGCAGAAGATCTAGACAACTTTTGTGGGGTCTCACCACATCATTACAAGGCTGAGCATGGTTTAGCTAAACCAGCTCCAAATCAAACTAGTGATAAAGGTTATAAGTCTCTGCTAGGAAACTGTATCCAACAACCAGAAATTTAGATTACAGGAAAGACTTCACACCAGCATTATCCCATGTAACCCAGATGCAGAGTTGCCATAGTGGGCAAGTCATATTATATCGGCTGTTCCAAATCCATATGCCATCCAAGTCAAGTGCCATAGGTTGGCCATTCTTTTAAGTCTGTCTTCAAATCAAAATTAGATGCCTTTCTGGAAGACAAAACACAAAGAAAGAAAATTCACCAATTCCTTTACTCACTTCACAGCATTATTTATAACAAAAAAACCCAAACAAACAAACGAAAAAAAAGGCACCATTTTTAAATATTAACTGGTCTGCCTCCAGCTTCCCATTACACACACACCCCCCCTGCATTGGGTACCCTGTTTTGGTTGTCATTTTTGCTTTCTGAAGTAACATATTCAATGCAATTACTGCTTTACACTAATTCTTCCTTTTAAAACTCAAGACTAGGCTGCATAAGCAAAAACATAGCCTGCAGATCAAAGGAAATGATTACTCCATTCTGCTTGGCACTTGTGAAGCTACATCTGAAGTATGGTACATCCACTTTTGGGTTCCTGAATGCAAAAGAGATATTGATAAGTAGGTCCAGTGGAAGACCACCAAGATAACTGAGGGCTGGAGAACATGATAGATGAGGTGAGACTAGTAAGCTAGATTTATCTATCTATTCTTCATGCTACATAAGTAAGAACTAATTGCTGTCTTCAACAACCTAATGGGCATTAATAGAGAAGTCAAAGCCAGACTGTTTTCAGATATGCACAGCACACTAACAAGAAGAAATAGATACAGCTTGCAGCAAGAGAAATTCCAGGTAGACACAGAAAACAGTTCTTCATGACAAGGGTGGTCAAACACTGAAACAGCTTGTCCAGAGCAGTTGTGGAATCTCTACCCTTGCCAATTTTCAAACCTCACCTTGACAAATCCTGGAGCAACCTGGTCTAATTTTCAAATTACCCTCCTTTGAAGATGATGTCAGACTAGATGACCTCCAGAGGTCTCTTCCAACCTAAATCATCAGTTTAACTTTTAAATCATTTTACAACTTTGTGTTCTTGGACCATAGTGATTATTGTTCCCTTTCTTAGGACCTTCCTAATTTTTCAACATTGCAAAAAAAAAACCAAAAAACAAAAACCACAAAAACAAACCAAACAACTCTATGGACAACAGGACTTCAACTTGTATTGATGTCTGCATCAATTCACTTCATCTGTATAACCAAGGGAGATTAATAAAGTGTATGACTTCCTTACTCTTTCTCTACATTCAACAGAATTTCAGCCTCTTTACACTAATTCTCTATTTGGGACTTTAGCTCACTTCTCTGTCTCTATGATCTCTACTTAATTCCAAGGTAGGGTTTCCTGTTAAGCAGGTATGTTCTATAAGGAATAGTTTCTAAATGTGCAACTTCAGACTTTGCTGTGCAATAGTAGACTGAGTGGGTCCCACTAAGCAAATGATCCAGATGACTCAAAGAGTAGATCTTTCTATCCTCTGCAAGTTAACAAAAGCAACTGCTTTAAAATACCAACAATAAAGAAAAATTACTTGGACCATGCTTCCTACCCATCTCCCCTTCAAAAGCTTTAAAAAGCTTTTTAATCAATTTAATGTTTTATTAATACAGAGTTTGGGGAGAGAGGGGGAGTTAATTGTTATTTAAGAAAAAGACTGTATCAAGGAATAATTGTATTATACATATCAGGTATTTACACCAAGAAACCTTGTTCTAAAACAAATTAATTGGAAGTGTTTGTTTTTTTTTTAATACAGTTTTATTTCCACTAAACCACCTCAGCATTAATTATAATACTCTTTTGCATTTACTGGATCCCTCAGTTGTCCCTTAATTATTTTTCCCCAGGATTGATGTGAGGCTAAATAGTTATTTAGGTCATCCTGCTTGACCTTTTTAAACAAGAAGTCTTCAAGGACTTTGGGAATTTCCATTGTATTTTAAGTTATCAGGAGGGACACCTCAGAAAAGAAATATTCTCAGCCAATTCTTTTAGAACTCCTCGGTGCAGATTTCTTAAGAAAGGCTATAAGCAGGTCTTTGTAATGTCTATCATGGACTCTTTAATATCTTCCTTGTAACTTCTAGATTTTAAGTACTTAAGTCACCTGCAAGTTATTACAATGTAATCTCACTTCTACCTAAAAAAACCCAAAATATTTACTGTAATCTTCTGCCTTTTCTCTTTTACTATGAATCATGTTATCATTGTCACCCAGATTACTGTTAGAATTATTTCTCAATTTTTAACAATCTCACCTTTGTTATCCTTTGCTTTACTAGTCAAGGTTTTCTCTTAGGAACATTGTTTCTGTTAAACAGTTTTCTACATATTTCATGCCCCATTTAAAGCCATTTCTCCTCTACCATCCTCACACATACACTTTACAGAAAAGGAGGGAGAGGCCCTGAATTGCTTCCTTCACATTGCAATTAAAACAAGACTGATTTTATCAGAATTTGCCCTTTATGGACAATTTTTATAGTTGATAACTGCAATTTCTAATTTATTTGGGGAAATCTACCATATACCTATTTTCATACTTTCTCACATGCACACACACTCCCACACACCATTTTTGTACTTTTTTTTAGTCTGGACATGCATATAACCAGACTTCTGAGTGACAAGCAAAATTGTGTCCCACATCAAATCTTAAGTTATCGCTAAAATGTTATCAAAGGTTTCAAAGTAAATGAGATACGTACAAAAAAAACCCCAAAAACCAAAAACACTCATTTGGCCCAAGTTGTTGGCATGCAGCATTTTACTCTGCCATATCAATTATATCTTTCTCTATCATCATTAAATTCCCCCTCCTCAATACCAACCAGTTATAGATCTCTTTCCTAGCATATTTACATCTTCTCTATTGGCCTTAATTCACACCCCATTTCAGAATGTACTTTTGGTCCCTACCACTGCCATTTTAAGCTCAAATAAACTGCCTACTTTACCCTCCTGTTATTTTAGTTTTATTCTCTTCAATTAATCTCATTTTTCCTTCAAGTGGACCAGGCCCATCTACTGTCAGTTCCACATCCTTATCTTGAGCTTCTGTCTACCTTTAAGTAACCATGTTTTCCTCAGCCTGTTCATGCATCTCCAATTATCTCTTTTCTCTATCTCAAAGACTTCCCAGGACTAGTAAATTTTTTTTCAGTCTCCCACCCTGTCACAACTTTTTAGACTTGTAAAATAGAAACAACGCAAATACATTTGTGTAGAACTAGCATATCTGCCCCATGCAAATATTTCACGCACTACATGCATAACCACAAAACAGTATATTATGTAATTAGCAATACTGTCATTTTGTTAAAATATGCTGCTCTAAGGCAAGCTCATTGTCTTCTGAGGAGGAAGATCAGATAAGTATCGTTTTCTGATCTGTTCCCCTATTTACAAATACATCTTTTTAAAATTCACATAAATGCACTTGAGAATGTACATTTATACTAAAAGATACATGGACAACAGCTCAGTGTCTGATACTTTGCCATCTCAAAAAGAAGATAATTCAAACTACAATCAGAATAATGAAGTTTCTTCATAGTACTGTGCACGGTTCTGTGCTCCCCAGTTCAAGAGGGACATGGAACTACTGGAAAGAGTCCAGCACAGGGCCACTAAAATGATTAAGGGATTGGAGCACCTCCCATATGAGGAGAGGCTGAGGGAAATGGGTCTATTGAGTTTGGAGAAGAGGAGGCTGAGGGGGGGATCTCATTAATGCTTATAAATATCTTAAGGGCGGGTGTCAGGAAGACGGGGCCAGACTCTTCTTGGTGGTGTCCAGTGACAGGACAAGGGGCAATGGGCACAAACTGGAACACAGGAGGTTCAATCTTAACATAAGAAAACACTTTACTGTGAGGGTGACTGAGTGCTGGAACATGCTGCCCAGAGAGGTGGTGGAGTCTCCATCTCTGGAGACATTTAAAACCCACCTGGATGTGTTCCTGTGTGATCTACTCTAGGATCCTGCTCTAGCAGGAGGGTTGGACTAGATGATCTTCAGAGGTCCCCTTCCAACCCCTACCATTCTGTGAATCTGTGATACCATGAAGCCAAAAAACTACCACTGGTGGATTCAAGCTTCTTAATTCTGCACCCTTCTCAGAAGTAAGCTTACAGTATTGCTAAGCCTCCATATGCATCAAGTGGTGTCACTATAGAGACAAAAATAACACTGTAACAAAACCATACAGGTTTGACCAAACAAAACCAGTAACATTAGCAGCAAAAACTACGGACTTAAATTTCTAACATTTTTTTCAGTTTTACTTAAATAAACATTTTAAAATAATTGCTATTTAACATTCCCCATAACAACAGTGACCCAAAAATAATTACTGCAAGAACAAATGACTTCTAGACTTCCCAGAAAATGCCTCTCATTTAAATTTAATTCCTGGCATTATGCCAAAGTGAGGCATGGGCACCTAAGTGGAAAAATAACTTCAAAGGCCTCTAAAACATTAATGCAGAAAATGAGTTGTTTCTCTTACCTAGTGAGAAGGTGGCACGTGCAAAATGAGCTTCCTCCTCTGAGTAAGCCACTGACATGTAGCTCATTTGCATAAGTATCACCAGCTACAAGTAGACTTCCAGGTCAGCCATCTTGATACTAAGATCTTGTTTTGTTTACGTAGCAGCATGAGTACTATTTTTTAGCCAGCCTCAGCTATGCTGTTGTACTCCTCAGCTAGTAGCTTACATCTGCTTGTTAAAGCCTGCTGGAACTCCCACTTCTCCACACAAGTGGCTGAACACCTCAGGAGTGCAGCTCACTGAGCATGCCACAGCCTCTAAGGGAACGTTGCAACAGCGAGTGCCTCCAGTCAGACTATTTGTACTGCCTTCTGTGCTGCCAGCTATTAGCACTGCAGCAACGATGTGCAGTGAAGTACCTCCCACATACCACACAGTAGTACCAATGAGCATAAATTTATTACAGCACAGCATAAGACAGCACACTAAAAAAAGAAGAGAGCTGAAATTACCTCAGTATTTTCACTTACTAGCATTCTAATTACACCTAGGTTCCTTTGTACATCTTTTCACATTCATCAGTGTGGCTCTTTCAGTCCAGAAACCAGAGAGTTCCTGCAATCCATGCACATAAGTCCATGACACATGTTAGCTGCTGCCGAAGAGGAGCCAGACTACAGTTACAGCTAGCTGGCACCAGTAAAAATTTACATAAAAGGAGCCTCATTTCAAGACTAAATTGCAGCAGGATATTGCTGAGCAAACCCCCCTCCCCCACCCCCAAGAGACTACTACGGATTCTAGAATATATCGTCTAGTTATTTGCCTACTAATAATCCAGATCCATGTCAAAAGTCAAGTGCTGCTCTTACTGTTTATATAAACAAAAACTGACAATAGTCTCTGCAAAAGAAAGTCCACGTTGAAGCCTGTTCCTAGTAGAATGCTACACACTGCACCGTTCACAGCAATTTTGGTGAGCACTCTGTAGTAACTGAGATAACACCAAAAAAACCTGGGTATGCTCAATGCTCAGCAACCAGCTTTTCTGAAACTGGTATTTCCAGCATTTTGCAGTCTACCACCAAGTGTCAGCTTCAAGTAGGACAGATCTATTTTTAACCTAATGCTGACAGGTAACATGCATGGCCATTTGATTTGTTGTTTCCACTTCACATTGAATTTTTCTTCATTATGCAGATGAAGGAAAAAAAAAAGTCCACAGCTCTGGATAGGGGATTATCTTTTTCAAGTACCTAAAAGGTACAGTGACAGGTAGAGGCAGAAGCTTAGATTTCAGCCTCGCTCTGACTTGAAATGCTTAATTTCTTAATTCTTACCTTTTTTCCTTCCAGTCAAAGTACAATTACATTAATAAATAAATTACATTTTACTTATTCTAAAAGTCACTGTACTTTTTTTGGGAAAAAAAATAATCCAGGCTTTGCTTACTAAGCGTGCCCATGTAAAGGATGAATCATTTGCCAATACCTTTTCCCCCTCACCCTCATTTTTCTGCCTTATAAGAAACTCTTAGTGCATTAAAACTCAGTGCAAACAAACATACTATTTATTATATTAACTAGAAACATGGATTTGTGAAACCCTAAATGAAATGAAGTTAAACCCACAGTAATGTTTGGCTAGCTGCACATCTAGCAACGCTGCTATAGCTGCAGCCTGGCACCATTTAGTGGAAAAGGAAAGTGATGCAGACAGTGGTGCTTGTCGACTGCAGCAAAGGCAGAGCCCCCTCAGGACCAGAAGAGCCTGCTTTTTGCCTCAGGCCTCTTCTAGTTCCCTGCAGTGTTCCTCTTTAGGATGCTAACAGTGTCAAGGCTATATGTAGTCAAGTTACTTCCTATGTCTACTTTTCTACTGTAAGCATAACTCGCTGTATTGGCTGGTGATCTGGTATTGCTCTGCTCTGCTTTTACATCACACGTATCTTTTGACTTATCTTACTTTCAGGCAGATTTGTGTATGTTAGCACATTTAAGCGCTGTGCAGAACACATCTTCCAGTGACGCTGTTGTCATGTGCAGAATGTATCATCAGATGGACAGCCTCTGAGCTTAAAAATAAAGGGCACTGATACTGCTTTAAAAAAAGCAAACCAAAAAAACCCCTTGCGTTTCCTACATACAGCTGCTCCCCCTCCTCCCCACCCCCAGCTTTACAGCCTTGTGCACAAATACCAGAATAATAGTATGAGTCTCAACACAGTAAAACAGATAACTGAAGAATAAGTGCCTTTTCTATTCTCAGCTCCAGTCCTCTCAGGTAGTCCAGGATGGGACAGGGGCCACGACACACACGACGGGACAGGGGCCACGACACCCTGCTTCCAGAACGTTCAGGCAGTCACCCACACTCCTCGGCAGTACCTTCCTCTCTCCGCCTCCTTGCCTCCCACAGCACTAGCTACGACAAACCTCGTTTTCAAATGCAGAATGTTTTTACGGAGAGGAGGAGCAATGGGTTTAGCAGTTAGAAATGCACCGAGGCAGTTATAGAGGGTGCAGCTGCAGCAATGCCTGTCTGTCACCTGCAGAGCCAAACAGCCCACCCCCAGAACTAGCACAGGGACCACTGCCACCGCTCCCAAAAACAGGATAATTTTTTTTTTTTTTTTTTTTGGTGTGCGGTTTAGTGGGTGGGTGGTGTTGGGTTTTTTTTTTTGTTTGTTTTTTTTTGTTTTTGGGGTTGGTTTTTTTTTTTAATGCAAGAGTCTAACCTGGTAGAATAAACAATAGCATACTCAATTATATTCCCCAGTGATTTCCACCATGGAGAAAGCCAAAGTGTCTACCTGCCTTTCCCACGTTTAGCACACAGTCCACGCAAACGCCCGAGAGCTTTTATGCCTCTGCCTTCCCAACACCAGTTAATGGGACCATTCCTCCAACATGCGCAGTCTCACCAGAAGTGACCTTGAAGAGCAGATATTACAGTCAAAAGTAATATGGCCAGTTGTGTTTGAAGTAATTACTATTACTGTATGGTTTCATTTGGTATGTATCAAAGACAACATCCTCAAATTTTAAATGTCAGTTGATTCACCTCAGAATAAAAGGTACAGAAAAGTCTGCCACAGACAGTTTTAGATATGAAAGCACTTCATTGACAAAGTTCGTGCAAAGTAAAAGGAAAAAAAACCACAACATGATGAAATCTGTCACTAGTAGCTTGATTAAAAGAAAAAAAGAAAAAACACCTACCACAGAGCAAACAAAAGTTAAAGGCCCTGGGCCCTGCTGTAGGCAACACAGTCCAAAACACCCCTTCCCCTCCAACTTCTGTTCTCCAAAGCATGAAATGGAACAAATCAGTCATGCAGTCATGTAAGAGCCAGCCAGAAGTTTGATTGTTCCCAAGTTTCTCTCACATTGGTCTTTGAAAGGCACAGAACATCATGTTCGTTTCTGAAGTAGAGAACTGTCTATCAACCCATCCAGTGTGGTTTATTTCAAGATATTTTACAGCAGAAGCCTGTATCAACAGAAGGAGCAGGGAAGGCAGGAAAGGGGGGGAGGGAAGGCTGACACTAGTTGTATCTACTTTTGTACTGTAAAAAAGGGGTGAGAAAGCATCTAAAATATTAACTTCCCAGCAGTACCAGAGTCTAATGTTGTACTCCCTTTCATTTAGAAAGGGAAAATATTCAGTTCAACTCCCTATCAACTTTAGAAAAAACACATTTTGCTCACTTAAATTTCCACGACTAATTTTGTCATTTACTAAACAAATACTGACAAGTTGACAAATCGTAACCTGCAAGTCAAGATGATGCAGAAAGAAAGAAAAAAAAAAAAAAAACCACAAAAAACCACAAACCACATTTGCCTTACTCATAATTTCTTCAAAGACACTACACTGAAAAAACACAGTAAAGTTTACAGCTAAAAATGAAGGTCCAATTTAACATAATATGATTAAGTAGTTAAGATTCAAAACAGTTCTAAGTGCTTGGTAACCATTTATTTCTAGTACTTAAAGAACCAAACAAGTCAACTCTTAGAAAGTGATTTGCATGCATTAAACAGTATTGCATTAATTCAGCAGTCCATTCCCGTTTGTTTCAAATCCTGCCTGAAATTTGTTTGCTCCCAAAATATCTACCAAAATGGAAGATACAGCTGTGCAAATAAAGATAATTCTGAGTTCTAAGAGGAACATAAAAAATAATCAAGCTATGTTAGAATGGTTCCAAGCAAGTATGATTTAGTAATGAAAAACCATCCAAATAGTTGGAGCACAAATGAAAGTAAAATAGAACAGTTATTTTACAATCAAGTACACCATTTGCAAAAAAATCAACTGAAAAAAACATGAATCTATACACTCTTTCAGAGTAAGCTACTGTTAGCTATTTCTCTTTGAAAGACGTGTATTTGAGACTGCTATTAGCAGTCTACTTACTTCTGAAAGCCTATCCTTCAAGTTTACCTATCAGCAGTACAAAGCTAATTGTTCTCGAATGCAGCAGAGTAAAATCGTGGAGAAAAATGCAGACACAACACTGAGCAAAGTCTGACAATGCATCTCACATTAAAACTGAATTGTTCGCTATACATTTTAAGTTGTTAATTCATTATACAAAACTATTTCTAATTCAAATCATGAACATTAATTTATGTATTTAATAAAAGCTTTTTTTTTTTTAATTTTTTTTTTTTTTTTTTAAAGCCTCTACTGAAGTGCCTTGTTCCCATGCAGGTAAATCTGTGTTTTTCATTTTCTTTTTGAGTACTACAGAACAAACTATAACAGCATGGGAGGGAACAGAGAAGTGATCATGCCGTCAGCTACCACTACTATTGTACAGCAAGCATTACAGTGTACTTGGACTTCTGGAAACAGGGATGTCTTCCATATGCAACACAGGTTTCAAAACCACTTACCATACTTTAAGTATTCCAACAGCCACTTAAGGAAAGAAAAAAGAAAACCAACCCCCACCCCCTTCAAAAACCCCCAACGAACCAAACTACACCACCCACCCAGCTCACTAAAACAAAACGCTACAGTTCCTTGCTGGGCCAGCCATTTTGTAAATCATTTCCGAGAACGACACTTAAAAGCAGCCTGTTAAAGAGCAGAGTAAACCAAAACCAAAGGAAAAGGAAGACACTGAGACAAGACCCTTCCTCTGAACTCTGGCAATCTCTCCAAGCCTTTTTTGTAAAATGGGAGTAAACTTAGGTCACAAAAAGCAGCCAAGGGCAACAAAAAAAATGCACAAAAAGGACTGTATGAAGGACATGGTGTGAACATACAATATTTTACTCAAATGTAATACATGTGAAAAACCACTCCTTACAGGTAATGTCAAAAAATAAGCTACTTCTCCTTTTCATGTTCCCATTAAAGAGGGAGTTAACAAAAAACCCAAAACCAACAGGACCATAACAATTTTTATATGCCTACTGTTCTATAACATTTTCATATGCTCCTTTAAAAATGAACAAAAAAACCCCCAAGAAAACCCAACCCAAAAAAACCAAACAAAACCACCACAGGATGTGTATGGTAAAATACATTTTAGACATAAAATTTAATCCCCTTCAGTGATTATAAAGTAGGAGTTTGGTGATCTCATTATAGAGAACAAATTGTTTCTGCTTGCTTTGAACAATACAGGTTATTAATATCTGGAATTAATCAACAGTAACTGACTAAAAACTACACAAACCTCAATAATCATCTGTAAGACTGGGGTCAGGATGACTTAACTCAGAGTATCTTGCAGAAAAACAGAGATTATTGTTTGGGAAATGGGAAGAAGGAAATCTCACTACACTATTAATCTGCATTCATTAGACAAGGTGAACGTATAGCAAAACTTCACGTTTTACCAAGATAAAGGCATTTAAGTAGAATTTGTTGTCCAAGTTTTCAGACATTTTAAAGTGCCCATATGTTCTCAGGTTCTTAACTATCTTACCCAATCAAGAAAAGCCACAATGAACTAAAATCTGCCTTAAATCAAATCCACTAAACAAAATTCCACTAGGAATAAAATAAGCAATAAAACTACCTACCTACTTGCATTTCATCATCACCTGTGACCACATATTCACATTATGTATAATTGCTGTCACTGATATATTCTCCTAAAGCAGGAGAATCCTATGACCAATTACTTAGAAATTTACAGTTAACTGAAGTCAGCAATCAACTTGGGCTTAAAATTCTGTATTTTACATATTTTTTTTATTTCTTAATAACAAACGCACACGGTGAACATGGAGAAACCACATCTCCTGGAAACCTGATGTGCACTATCAGCCCAGAACACTTTCTCTATAAACCAGTGTGTTGTCATTAACTATAGAAGATATTTTATGGAAACAGATATTTAAAAACTAATTTAACCACCAACTGCTTTGGTACAGAGTATGCTAAAAGCACCGAATTACTGGGCAAAAATATTGAGGAAGGACTAAACTTTTAGGCGTTTCGTACTGACTTGCACAACCTTATCACCAAGTACCATTACAGGCAGGAAAATACTATGAGCTACATTCCTGATAAGTTAACCAGCTCTTCTGCTGCTCCTGATACATTTCTGGAGAACTTCAGGTAACTCCCTATTCACTCTCAAATTAACTCATATGCAGCTGAAGATTTCATGAAGACCATAACTAGGTATTTGAGACAGACACAGAACAAAAAACATGAGTTGTGAGGAAAAATGTCTTCTTTCTCCTTTTCACAGAATCCCAGAATGTTACGGAATGGAAGGGACCTCAAAAGATAATCTAGTCCAATCCCCCTGCCAGAGCAGGAACACCTAGGTCAGGTCACACAGGAACATGTCCAGGCGGGTTTTGAATGTCTCCAGAGAAGGAGACTCCACAACCTCTCTGGGCAGCCTGTTCCAGTGTTCTGTTACCCTCACTGTGAAGAAATTCTTCCTCACATTTATGTGGAACCTCCTATGTTCCAGCTTGCATCCGTTGCCCCTTGTCCTATCATTGGATGTCACTGAGAAGAGCCTGGCTCCATCCTCATGACACTCACCCTTTACATATTTATAAACATTAATAAGGTCACCCCTCAGTCTCCTCCAAGCTAAAGAGACCCAGCTCCCTCAGCCTTTCCTCATAAGGGAGATGTTCCACTCCCTTCATCATCTTTGTGGCTCTGCGCTGGACTCTCTCAAGTAGTTCCCTGTCCTTCTTGAACTGGGGGGCCCAGAACTGGACACAATACTCCAGATGTGGCCTCACCAAGGCAGAATAGAGGGGAAAGAGAACCTCTCTTGACCTACTAACCAGCCCCTTTCTAATACACCCCAGGATGCCATTGGCCTTCTTGGCCACAAAGGCACATTGCTGGCTCATGGTCATCCTGCTGTCCACCAGGACCCCCAGGTCCCTTTCCCCTACACTGCTCTCCAGCAGGTCAGCCCCCAACCTGTACTGGTACATGGGGTTGTTCTTCCCCAGATGCAAAACTCTACACTTGCCCTTGTTGAATTTCATTATGTTTCTCCCCGCCCAACTCTCCAGCCTATCAAGGTCTCATTGAATGGCAGCACAACCCTCTGGTGTGTCAGCCACTCCTCCCAGTTTGGTGTCATCAGCAAACTTGCTGAGGATACATTCTGTACCCTCATCCAGGTCATTGATGAAGATATTAAACAACACCGGTCCCAGTACCGACCTCTGAGGGACTCCACTAGTCACAGGCCTCCAACTAGACTCCGTCCCATAGACAACAACTCTCTGGCTTCTTTCCTTCAGCCAGTTCACAATCCACCTCACTACCTGACCACCAAGCCCATTCTTTACCAGCTTATCTACAAGGATGCTGTGGGAGACAGTGTCAAATGCTTTACTGAAATCAAGATAAACCACATCTACCTCTCTACCATCATCTATCCACCTAGTTATTTCCTCATAGAAGGCAACGAGGTTGGTCAAACATGACTTACCCTTGGTAAAACCATGTTGACTGCTCTTAATGACCCCCTCTTCCTTGATATGCCTAGAGATAGCGCCAAGAACAAGCTGTTCCATTGCCTTTCCAGGGATAGAGGTGAGGCTGACCGGTCTGTAGTTACCCGGGTCCTCCTTCTTGCCCTTCTTATAGATTGGAGTGACATTTGCTATCCTCCAGTCCTCAGGCACCTCTCCTGTTCTCCATGACTTACCAAAGATGAGGGAGAGTGGCCTAGCAATGACCTCTGCCAGCTCCCTCAGCACCCTTGGGTGCATTCCATCTGGTCCCATTGATTTATGGATATCCAGATTGCTCAACTGATCCCTAACCCAATCCTCATCTACCAAGGCAAACTCCTCCTTTATCCTGACTTCTTCTGGGGCTACAGGGATCAGGGGCTCCTGGGGAAAGCCTGCAGGAGGAAAGACAGAGGCAAAGAAGGCATTCAGCACCTCTGCCTTCTTTATATCCTCTGTCTCTAGGGCACCCACCTCATTCATCAGTGGGCCTATATTGCCTCTAGTGTTTGTTTTATTAGCTATGTATTTGAAAAAGCCCTTTCTATTATCCTTGACCTGGCTTGCAAGGTTAAGTTCTAAGGAGGCCTTAGCTTTCCTAATTGCCTTTCTACATCCTCTGACAACTGTCCTATATTCCTCCCAAGTGACCAGCCCCTCTTTCCATGATCCATAAATTCTTTTTTTCCACCTGAGTTTGCCCAGCAGTTCCTTGTTTATCCATGCTGGTCTCCTAGCTCCCTTACTTGATTTCATACCCATTGGGACGCTCTGATCCTGAGCTTGCAAGAAGTGGTCCTTGAATGTTGACCAACTATCTTGAGCCCCTTTACCATCTAGCACCCTGTCCCATGGGGAGTTCCCTTAACAATTGATTAAGGAGGATAAAGTTGGCCCTGCGGAAGTCCAGGGTTCTGGTCTTGCTAGGTACTCTATTCCTCCCACACAGGATCCTCAACTCCACCATCTCATGATCACTGCAGCCAAGGCTGCCATCGACCATCACTGCTTCAACAAGACCCTCCTTGTTGGTGAGTAGAAGAGTACAAGATCCAGCAGCAATCTGTTTCTCTTCTCCCCCTTCCCAATGGAAAAAAGCTGAGCACTGCTTTTCTCCCACCTTCATGTTGCTGGTCACTGACACCTATCAACTAGCTTTTAATGAGTGTTGAGCATGACGGATAGCTAGGCCACCAGCTAGTAACACACACAGGAAAGGATTTAGGCCATGTGAAAAAACTAGCACTTGGAAACTCAGATCTCAATTAAGTTGCACAAAAGAAATAAAAGAATCATTTCCCTTGAAACTTTCAGACTATCATAATTTACAGTATTATTTCTAAGGAGCAAATAACCGCTACCTGCAAAACAGTTAATATTTACATAATCATTGTTATTCCCATGTATTTATGCATGTGTGGTGGTTTAGACCCTGCTGGGACCTGAGACCACATTGCCGCTGCCCCTCCCCCATCCTCGGACGGGACAGTGAGTGAAATACAAACCCCGGGGTGGGGATATGGAAGATTTAATACAACAGTGGAACAACAACAACAGCGATAACAATGTACAGAACAAGGGCTGTACTGCCCGGACACAGCACGAGGGACAGACCCAGCCAAAAGCCGTTCCCGCACTGCCCGCGCCTGGGCACCCGGACATGACGTCAGCATGGGATGGAATAGCCCGGCTGTAGCTCCCTCCCAACTGCTGGGGAAAATTAACCCCATCCTAGCTGAGCCAAGACAGCATGTTTGCTTTGTAGTTCTACCGCTGGAAAAAGCTACATGTTGAAAATATGATAATTAAATGTAAATCTAACCACGTGGTTACAAAAGTTTAATGAAGTTTATAAAGAGTTTATTTTATGTTTTAGTTAAAGTATGAGGCAAGCTTTTGCAAAAAGGCAGCATAATATGAGAGCTCTTTGGGCCTGGTCAAGAAGTAAGCCAAAATGAAATAATTTGATTAACCATACATATGGGTATGACCTTTGACCTCTCCTGAACTACCTGATCTACCTTGTAACTGAGAAAGGAGAGGTGTCTAGGAATTAATTCAATGAGAGGAGGGAGGGAAGCAAAAACACACACAAAAAAAAACAAACCAAAAAAAAAACCCAACCCAGACCAAAAAACACCCTCCTGTTGACAAAAAAAAGGACAATATTTTTAAAGTTATTTTTTACAGCTTAGAATTAGCTAATTTTGCCTAATCAAAGTTTGAAATTGTTTCTCAGCAAAACAGAGCTGATGCTTACCTCTTAACATCTGGAGCATGTGATGCCAACAGCTCTGCTCATTTGCATACAGTCAAGCTAAACTGCTGCAATGAAGAGCGCTTCATCAGCAGTTTTGAAACTACACTGTCTCAGCTGCACTGAAAATGTGATTAAGATGGCTGCAACGTGCACTCAAGACCAGCCATTCGGTGACAACTCCTCAGCAGTGGACAAAACATTTATACAGCAGAGCACCTCTCTCTGACACACTGCAACAAACTGCACAGGCAGAGGGGAGCAGGGGGATGGTTTCCCTGACAGGCAGGAAATGGTGAATGCATGGCTGCAACATTGCAGCTACTCGGAGTACTACTGGTAAATTAAAAACTAAAATAAACTAAAAGTCACCAAGAAGCATCCCTGCTAGGTCAGTGATCCAGGATTTGTCCTGTACACTTCAAATCCCTCCTGACTCCACGCAGTTCAAAATCCACGTCGCATATTCACAGCCACAGATACAGAGCCAGATCATGCATAGAACTGACAAACATTAGACAATACTTTTCAAGAGCAGCCTTAAAAAAAAAAGCTTAAGAAATTAATCCATACCTTTTTACAGCACCACCTATTTTCTTGGGCAACTCATATTATACAATATTTCAAAACAGTTTTACTTGGGGGGGGGGGGGGGGGGGGGGAGTTCACTTTATAAGTAAGTAAGATAGCAAAAACCCCAAGAACACTCCAGAACTTCAGGACCTGCAAAAATCAAGTATCTAATTCTTTATAAATGATGCAGTATGTTGTGTAAGTTTTTTCAAAAAGAGACATATCTGGATTCCCTTCAGCAATTTTGCTGGAATCTAGCGTAACAATACTAAGTAGTTTGTTTCTAAAGAACTGGATGGGGAACCTATGGGGGGACAGAGGGGTTGTCAAACAAATACACAATTTATCACAAGCAGAACTAAATACAATACAGTACAGGTTCCTCTCTAATATCTGTTCATTAACACCAATCACTCATTCTTGTCCTGGCAACAGTGGATCAGTTCTAGAGGAAGCTCCTCTATGTGTGTCTCACTTCATCATGTACACCTTTTATACAAAAGCCAGCTGTTGCAGAATGTTGGAGAAGGCGAGGGAAGCAGGACGCAACTCAGTATGAGTTATAAGCAAGCTTCAACTTTATTCGAGTTCTGCTATGCCTTTTATACACTGGAGGTTAATTATGCCTACTTATGTTAAATTATGCCTACATATCTATATTTGATTGGCTAAGCATAAAGCTACATTTGCATATTCCAGCCTCTTGCAGTTATCTTCTTCTGGATTCTTCCCGCAGGTTCTACCTTGGAACTTTCCACCAGATTCGGGCTTATTTTGACCTGGAGCTTTCCACAAGCTTCCAGGTCAGAGTGACCCTGGGAAGCTACAGCTATCAGCAGTACAGCTCCCATTATCAGTACTGCTTGCTTACAGCTGTTACATTCAGCCCTGTTCAGCAAGCCATTCCTCCACAGCCAGCTAGTTATTTTAAAACAAAACTGAAAGAGGACATGGGGCAATCCTGAAGGAAATGAACATTGATTATTCTTAACCTTCTACCAAAAAATAGTCTTTGTGATCCAAGATTAGCCCAACACAGTAAGCCCAGTCCAGCCCTGCCCACCCCACACCCCCCCGCTTTTGTTGAAATGTCTAAACTTATGTAAGTGTGAATGTCTGTTGCCAGCTGTAGCTGGTTATTTCAGGACTGATTCATCATGCCAGCAGTAGTTGTCTGATGCATTCATCAGCACCACGGTTAGTATTTCAAATTTTAAAAAATGTTGAAATAAACCATCTGGCTAATACAAGGACCAAAGGAAAAGCATGATTTGCAACACAACAAAAAGCACGTGCCACACATGTAAACAGCTACATTGATTATTATCATCTTTGATAATACTGTACAGATTGAGAGGACTAAATTAAAATATGCTTGAAGTTCAAATGCCCAAAAGACAAGTCTCTTAAAAACATGTTTGTGAAGACTGAAGAACAACTTCATTACAATTAATTTAAAATTACCCACTACACTGAAGCTTTTCTTCACCAAGACCTATTACTAATCCAAAAATCAAGTTTACATGAAATTCAAAAGAAACATTTTCTGTTAGCCAGTTATAAGCCCATGTTGCCTACTCTGAAGTTCGTACAAAGAAGACCTTCAGCTTACAGGGATTTACAGTAGCTTTTAACATTTGAAAATTCAAAGTTAGTATTTAATTTATATGACAAATACATCTACACACTTTAATTTCAACAGCAGCAGTCTTTTAAATAGAAAAGAATTCTACATTTAGCTCACCTACAAAATTTCTGCATCAAAAGGTGAATTCTGACCTCCAGTCCTAGAAGTTCAACAAAATCGTAGGGAGTTTCCAGTCTGAAACCCAAGAGCTGCACTTGTACAACACCGCATTCTCTAACATTAAGTCTTGGAGCTCAATACATGGAAACTCAATGACTTAAATAGGTTTGAATATACATAACTACTTGGCAAAAAAAAATCAGAGAACACTTTCACTGAGCCAGAGAAAACAGAATCCATGTTGCACTCCAGTTGCTGCAATCAATCGTCTTAACTTGTCAGAAAGCTTCATGAACACGCAGAAGTACTGGTATGTTAGCAAAAATTTAGCTGAACAGTAAGAAACCATATGCTCAAGAAAGAAACCATTTACTCGAGTTCAATATCTTCACTTAACATACACAGGTGTGTTAATATGTGAAAAAATATTAACCAAACTAATTTTAAAATAAAACCTGATCTTTAATTAAACACAAAATTAGGAGTGAAATAACTCATCTGAGAATGCCTT
The DNA here is from genome assembly GCA_028020825.1 of Podargus strigoides. Lineage (NCBI taxonomy): Eukaryota > Metazoa > Chordata > Aves > Caprimulgiformes > Podargidae > Podargus > Podargus strigoides. Next base: position 25,365,111 of record CM051662.1, on the reverse strand, counting down.
GGTCCAGGAAATATTAAAGTGAACCTACATTAATGTGGAATTCCTGTATTAGTGCGGGACTACAATTTCTTATTGCTACTTTGGGTGGTATCTTATACAGGTTCTCTAAAAATAAAAAATAAGAAAATTGGGCATTTTAAAGAGATGCAGAATGGAATTTAAACTTAACCTATTACGTTTAGATTTCTCTTAAATACATAATAAAAACTTCAAACAACCTTAACTCTGTCCTCTTATGATGACATGCCAACACACTGCAGTATCATCTCAGCAAGTTCAATTATTCTAGTCGTAAGTTAAATTTTAAAACAGAGCTTCCATTTTCCAACCTTCTCATGAACATCAAACAAGAAACTCAAGAGGATGGTACCCTGTCATTTCTCTAATTGTTGCTCTATATAAGTAATATCATCCCACACACCTTTAAAAATATCATTACATAGAGTCAGACTTTATACTAGGGCTCCTACCATGAAGGATCAAGGGGAGGCCGAAAATTCTGGGGTTTCAGACAGTTTTATTTCGTTACACATTACAAGGCCAGTAAAAAAACCAGCCAAACCAAATAATTTCTTTTGCTCAAATTATACCCTTAGAAGCTGGTCTTCTACGTATCATCCACATTTCCTTGTGTTCAAACTACAACTCATCCACTTGTCTCATTTACCTTATTCTTTTATTATTCTTTTTTGTTTCATTGGGTTTTTTGTATGTTAGTTAACATAAGTGGAAAAAACAGTTCTTACACTGATGAAATTCAGGAGAGACTACCTCTGTTTGTATACATATGAACTGAAGTCTCAATAGATCTACTGAAACACTCTTTTGTTCCTATATTTACACAGGTCAGTAGGCTGACTTCAAGAAACATATCAACTCTCACCTAGGACTGCAAGAACTTTGCAGATAAAAACTACTTAAACTATTGGGGAAAAGAAAGAGTCTGTGATGATCATGAGACAAGGATCACTAGAGTCCAAAAAGTCAAAGCCTGCACAATATTTGAGGTCTTCCCATAATTCCAAGCCACTTGATGGTAGGACTAATGAAGAAAAATTTCAATGCATTGACTGAAGTCAGCAAGCACATATGTTTATGTGCTAGTTTGCTACTAAACACATTTTGAAAGACTTAAAAAAAGTAATTAGAATGCAACACCTTTTAAAAATGACCTTCTGGAAACTACAGTAAGTTGGAGGCAAAGGTAGAAAGAACTTTCTTTCATGCCAGGTTTTTGTTACCACATTTCTTTATACTATTGTGAAATGGAGGATAATGCTTAGGACGGCACAAAATGACAGAGCAAATATACAGGTTATTTTAACAGCTAGCTGACATATCCAGAGTCATCATTCATAAAACCTGTGCTATGAGCACATGCATTTACTTAAGAGCATTTTCAGAAATTGGATCTAGAAGAGAAAAACATTTCTCCTGTATTAAGAATATCCAAGTTGCACACAGCAAACAAGCTCTATTAATTTACCTTTATACCTTAGAAAATAAATGATCCCAAAAAACTACTTTGCATACAGCCATCTAATTTACTAAGATGTCGCATTATTTTATGTTTGTTCCTGGAAGAAGAGCAAGCTAGTTACTCATGAGCATGGTTTTTAGTAATTTATAACACACACAGCTCAAAATAAAACATCTTAAAGGACACTACTGGGTTTTTTTGTTGTTGTTGGGTTTTGGTTTGTTTATTTAACTCATAAATCCCAAAGGAACACGAAGGGCATTTACAAAATATACATATGTATACATAGCGTTCTGAATTCCTCCACAGTGATATGATGGAAGCTGACAAACTGAGGATCAGGCATTTATTTAATACCACATAGTTACTACTATGCCTTCAGCTACATCACCAAGGAATTATTACTCAAAAAAAAGGGCGGGGGGGGGGGGGGGGGGGGGGGGGGGGGAACAGGTGGGGGCAGACTTGCTGTTAAATACACTGGCAATTTTAAAAAGTATACATCACTGGTACGAAACAAGATAATGAGCGAGCAGTGGAACTGATGAAACCACATTTCCTGCAGATTTATAAATATTGTCTTGCTACTTTTTATCAGAGTAACCTCAGGTTATCATTGGTGCCTTACCACACCAGGCAAGCGAGTGCATGTATACGTCTAGTCTGAAGCTGCATGTTGATGTGACAGCCTCCATACTGCTTTGACAGACAATACCTATGTCCCGACTGACAGCAAATTATCCTCCAAAACCAACGTGTAACTACCTAAGTCCCTCGCTGAGGACAATGGTAGCCTCTCCTCATCCCAGCTGCATCTTTTCCACAAAATATGCAGGATTAATTATCTTTCATACTTACTACTTTATCAAATTTACTGAAAACCAACAAGTGTCTCAAGAATTGCTATGGATAGAACAATTGACAAACAATCATCACATAAAACTGGACTGCTATAGTAGAACTGAGCAGATTTCTGTTAAAACTTGTAAGGCTGTGGCACAATTAAACCTTTTTCTCACATACCTTTTTGTGATTTTTCTGCTTGACCAAAAAAAGACCAAACTTATATTTGTTAAACACATTTGTCTTATTAGTGGAATTCCTAAGTGCCATTTAATAACCTTATTCATGCATTTTTAAAATTTCATGCAGGCATTTATTTTTCACTAACAGCATTCTGGTTTTTGATTACTACTGTCTAATATAACCTCAAACGAAACCATAAAACACAAAGCCACATAAAACTCAAATGTAGCTGAAATTCTACTCTCAACTTTGGGATTTTTTTGTATATGTGCACACAAATAGTCAAGACAGAACAGAGATAAGAACTAGAACATAAACTAAAACCAGAATATGCAGCTAAAGTAAGACAAAAAAGAAAATCACAACAAAACAAAACAGACTCCCATTTCTGAACCACAATTCAATTGTTTATATCCTGAAAAGCTAAGGAATATATTGATTTAATTTAGTCTTCATCATTCTTAAAAAAAAAATTAAAATAAATAAAATACTACCGCATTCTGCAGATCCAGTTTCTGGATAACTAATATCATTACTTTATATCTCTAAAATTGATCACACTTGCTTTTATATCTGTAGGCCAATAATGAAGTTGAATGATCAGATGCTTCCAGAGACTTAAACATTCTACATATTAACTCAAGGATTTTCTCACCCCCATTGCTACAGAATTAGGGAGGGAAAAAAAGTAACAAAATCCCACACACAAACAAGAAAGGTATGTCACCTAAACACACTGACTGATACACAAAATTTCTTCAGATGAATGAAAATTAAAGATCCCACGACATCATGCAAACTTTCGCTTTTGAAAGGATAACCAGAACTCAAAGGCTGACAAAATCTATGCTCCAGACTGTCCTGACTGAAAAACTCAAAGCTAGAAGACTTTACAGTTACATTCTTTGAGATCAGCCACCAGGCTTTAATATCCAAAACAAGACAGAGCTACAGGAACTTTAAATATGAAAATATGTCTTGTGCAGCACAACAGCTACAATGTAGTTGCCATCATGGAAATGTGGTGGGATGACTCTCATGAGTGGAGCGCTACAGTAGATGGTTATAAGCTCTACAAGCAGAATAGGCAAAGTAGAAAGGGCGGTGGGGTGGCGCTCTATATTAGGGAGTGTTTTGACTGCATGGAGGTCAAGAAGTGTGATGGACCAGTTGAATGTTTATGGGGAAAGCTGAGGAAGGCCAACGAGGTGGATATCCTGTTGGGAGTCTATTACAGACCACCCAACCAGTATGAAGAAGGTTGATGAACTGTTCTATACACAACTGGCAGGAGCTGCAAAGTCACAAGCCCTTGCTCTTGTGGGGGACTTCAACTTACCAGACATCTGCTGGAGATATAACACAGCAGAGAGGAAACAATCCAAGAAGTTCCTAGAGTGCGTGGAAGGTAACTTTCTGACTCAGCTGGTAAGTGAGCCCACTAGAGAAGGTGCCTTATTAGACCTGTTATTCACAAACAGGGAAGGACTGGTAGGGGATGTGGTTGTTGGAGGCTGTCTTGGGCTGAGCGATCATGAAATGATACAGTTCTCAATCCTTAGCCCAGTTAGGAGGGGGGGCAGCAAAACTCTCACCATGGACTTCCGAAGGGCAGACTTCAACCTGTTTAAAACACTGGTTGAGAAAGTCCCTTGGGGAACAGTCCTAGAGGGCAAAGGGATTCAGGAAGGATGGACTCTTTTCAAGAAGAAACTGTTAGAGATGCAGGAGCAGGCTGTCCCCATGTGTCGTAAGACAAACTGGTGGGGAAAATGACCAGCCTGGCTGAACAGGGAGCTTCTGCTGGGACTTAGGAGAAAGGAGAGAGTCTACCACCTTTGGAAGAAGGGGCAGGCTACTCAGGAAGAGTACAGGGATTTAGTTAGGTCACGTAGGAAGAACATTAGGGAGGCAAAAGCCCAGCTTGAACTCAGCCTGGCCACTGCTGCAAGAGATAATAAGAAGATACACGGTGTGACCAGCAGGATTAGAGAGGTGATCGTGCCCCTGTACTCGGCACTTGTGAGACCGCACCTTGAGTACTGTGTCCAGTTCTGGGCACCACAGTATGGGAAGGACATTGAGGTGCTGGAGAGAGTCCAGAGAAGGGCAATGAGGCTGGTGAGAGGTCTGGAAAACAGGCCTTATGGAGACTGGCTGAGGGAACTGGGGTTGTTTAGGCTGGAGAATAGGAGACCTCATTGCCCTCTACAACTACCTAAAAGGAGGGTGTAGTGAGGCTGGTGTTGGTCTCTTCTCCCAAATTACTAATGATAGGATGAGAGGAAATGGCCTCAAGTTGCGTCAGGGGAAGTTTAGGTTGGATATTAGGAAGAAGTTCTTTAGTGAGAGGGTGGTTAGACATTGGAACAGGCTGCCCAGGGAGGTGGTGGAGTCACCGTTCCTGAAGGTGTTCAAAAAACGAGTGGATAAAGCACTTGAGGCCATGGTCTAGTGGTTAGGGAGATGATGGAATAAAGGTTGGACTTGATGATCCTAGAGGTCCTTTCCAGCCATAGTGATTCTATGAAGTATCACCCAATTCACAAAAGAAAAAAGCCTATTCAACAACCTTATCTTACTCTCCATCCTGTATCTGGATAAATCACTGCTACTCGATGAATGTTGTTTCTTACAGTACAGTGAAAACAGGAGAGTTTTTTCATACAGTACAGCATATAGTTCAATGAGTATAACCAAAATACCAGAGTTACAAATATACATCAAGAAAGCATCATTTGTGTTGGCCAGTTTATGAGTTCCAAATTGCTTTGTGTGTGTACATAAATGTCTCAAAGTAATGTCATATGCTAAAGAGTCCAGCCACAGATTTAACTGAAAAACAGTAACAATCTTAGATTTCACTGCATTTAAAAGAAATATCATATAAAAATATATTGGGAAGGAAAAAAAATGAAACAAACGAAAACCCCGCATTCATGTATCTTAACAGTTTTATAACTTGCAACTTATTTTCCACATCTAATATCCCTTACGAAAACTGTGATGCACATTTGTGTCACTACAGTAATTTCCAAAATAAAATCATAACACAAACATATAGCTAGCATACAATATAGAAAAACACTGAGTGGAGAGCAAATGGAAAAAATGCGTACAACTTGCAAACTATTTAATTAAGAGCAACGTACTTGTAAAGTATCTTTTGGCATTACTATCTACATTTCATGAATAATCCTGAGTTTTTTGGCATAAATATAATTACTGACACTAAACCTAGATAAGCCTAATTAATAATTATGCAATTTTTAAAAGCTAGATAGGGAGAAATTAGACTTTTTTTCTTTTTATTTTTTTGGAAGGAAAATAGAATATCTGGTTTAGCCAGTTACTTTTCACTGTGGAAATATCGTCTGTTTGTTTAAGAAAAAGAAGTCTTTTCCCAAAAATCACAACCAAACACGAAGAAAATGAGAATTTACTCACTAATTAGGAATCAGTTACTAAAATAGGATTTTAAAAATTGTTTAACATATAAACTGTTTCTGTTTGCAACAGATTCTTTAAGATCAGTACTTAAAATTAAACTATTTTTATCCACATGTTGCTCAATTTCTTGGCTAGCCAGATCACCTCCCATGCTGGAGGGAAAGCATATGCCTATATTAGACCACGTTTCCTGTCTTTATGCCTCAAATTCTGGAAGTGTTACTAAAGGAGCCTCTACAGGAAAACTAAAATACTACAGTTAATGTTGCCCTTCTGAATACGTGAAATGGGCACAACAATACAAGCTAAAGCAGGAGATATAAGCAAACATGGCAGAGTACAGCATGCATGCGTATTCATTCAGATTAGTGTCTTATTGAAACCAGACTTCATAACGAATAGGAAATGAGAAGAGGTCCCTCAATAAGAATAGCAAAATGACTTTTTCAATTGACGTATATAATTATTGTATCCTTCTGTGAATCAATCCTGTTAAGTGTGATCAGTTTCAAGCCTACACAACATTCAAGACAGTCTTGTTAAATTAATTCATACAGCAAAATACAACACTTCACATTATCAGAAGTGTCAGCTCAGCACTGCTACACTTTGGTAGCAGGGCTGGAGCTGATAAAAGCCTTTTACTCCAAGCAACAGAGTCAGTCTACGAAAGCACAAAAAAGAACACATAATGGGCAGTTAATTACAAGCAGTGACAAAACAAGTTTTTCTGTATTTTAATTATTATCATCTGGGCTATTGACAAAACGTATTAATTAACATACTCTTACTTCAGCCAATTAGACAGCATATTACATAAGGTGTCTATATATACAAGTGTTATTTTTCCGTGACTGCATGAAGGCTGCAGTTTTAAGCTCATTGACTCTTGTCTGGAACAGTTGAGCTGTTCACCTCTTTATTTTAATGGAATATTTTTCCATCAACAATTCCATCCTGTTTTTCTATCCAACAAGTCTATCGGTGTTAAGTGTCACATTGACATTAAAATACAGATTTATTTCAAGATTACTATTATGCAACAAAATATTCTAATGTAGGCATTTCCACTGGATATCTGGCAAAGATTAGGAAGTCAAATAAGAAGGATAAATACCTGTTAAAAGAAAAAACGGCTTGAAAACAATGCTACATCTCTAAGAGGCCCCAATGTCATACCAGAATTAAAATATGAAACGCCTAACCATGAATACAGTTTCGCTCTTTTAAATGCTTAAGTTCAAAGAAAATAACACACTACTTCAACTGCTAACTTTTGCCATTTTGTGTGGTGCAGGCCTCCAAATCAACCTGGAGTGGCCACTCTGGCCTTTTTTACTGATAACATCACCTAAATAACACAAAACTAGGCCTCTTTTCCCTGCTGAAATATCCTCATTTCTAGTAAAAAAGGATACCCATACACTTCAGAAACTTCAATCTGAAGTTCATCACCGCGCTATTGACCACAATAACAAGAAAATCAGTTTTCTTCTCATTGGTTACACAGTCCATTGACTGTGACACTCCACAACCACTGCATTTGCAAGGATATCTGCTGGCGGCACACAGCACCACCCAGGCCATGCCATCCCCAGATCGGACAGAGCGTAGGGAAATGCTTTTGAGGCACCAGGCAGCCGGATGCGCCACTGTCCCACCCAAACACCCGCCTGGTGCGGTGTAGGAGGTGCCTCCACCATTCCATCAGACAGAATGCAGTGAGACAACCACCTGGTGTTGCCCAGCTCTCTACACCTTCAGGACACAGTAAAACACCCCAGCTGTACAATACCCCACGCCAGACCTACCTGTGACCCGCAGCGGCCGCCGCAGTGACCCCTCCACAAGTGAGGGGCGGAGGAAGGCGCCTCCCCGCACCCCGCTGCCCACCTGCTACCACCTCTGCGCGAAAAAAAAGTAACGCCACCTGCAATGGAGCCGAGTCACGTGCTCCCATGCAGCGCGCGCCGAGCTGCGCCGCGCTTGTGAAAGAGCGAGTGTGGGTGCGCACTGTGACGCGTATGCAAAGCTGCAGCCACGGAGCATGCGCAGTGCCGCTGCCACCGCCGCGCGGGGCAGCGTTCCGCAGAGAATGCTAACGCTACCCGGCCCTTCGCGCCCCGGACGGAACACTACGGTACCTGTGCCCCTGTGTTCCGCAGCGGCTCCTACCTCAGCGCTGAGCGGCCGCCGCCGCTCCCGCCGTAGATTCAAAATCGGAACAAACTCCAAGCACCAACACCACCTCCTCTCACCGCACGCGCCAGGCCGTTACGCAAATAAGCTCCGTGTCCCCTCCCCTCTTTCGGATGACCCCGCCCCCTCCGTGGGCGCGGGGGCCGGCAGTGGGGGCTGCCTCGGAGCCGGCCAATCCCAGGGCCGGCCATCTTGACAGCATGCAAATGATCCGAAGGGTTATTTAAATGAGCAGATGGCTCCGCCCCTCGGCGGGCGGTAGCGGACAGTTACTGGTGATAAGGCGCTGGGGTCCAGGGGTGTGTTGCAACCGTCGCTGCCAGGGAACGCTGTGGAGACGCCGCGGGCCAGACTCACAGGCAGGGGCGGAGCAGTCAGCCCTTCCTCTTTCTTCCTCCCTCCCTCCCTCCCTCTTTCTTCCTCCCCTCCCTCTCTCTTCCCTCCCTCCCTCTCCCTCCCCCCTCGCCTATCTGTATCTATTATATTCTCTCACATGAAATAGTTTTCAGGTGTGATACTTCCGTCTCAAACAGATATACCATTACAGAAATTTGAGTTCAGAGATGTCTGAAAACATTGATTAGAACATTTTGTTTAGAAAGTAATAAATGACAACAGCTATAAATGCTATGAAAAATACTGAGTGTCACAGAGATTTCGCATTGACTTTCCATTTGTCCTTTAAAAAAACATGTCAAGGGCATGTTGTGAAAACTGAATGACACGCACTGTGGATGTACTAAATCACAGCAGTTGGGAAGCCTGACAAGGTTGTAGTCTCCGTATTAGAGCTGCCTGGTGCAGCCCATGCTCCATCTGATGTGAAAGAAATTGCTCCAGTATTACACCTTCCTATCACCACTGCAGCTTCACTCAGATCTGAACTATTAAATGTATGCAATTTCTACATAATATAATAGAAACCAGGTCTACAAGTTAATAATATTATAGTATTATAATAGTAATAGAATTATTTATACAATTGTATAATATTTATATAAAATACAATAATATTATAATAATAAAAATGTGTCTACTTTTGATCTTCTTGAGTTTAGTTCTACTTGAAGCATTAAACTTGCATCTAGGATCCTGCTCTAGCAGGGGAGTTGGGCTAGGTGATTTTCAGAGGTCCCTTCCAAGCCCTATCACTCTGTGACTGTGACTATGACTGTGATGTCTATTTCATCCACAAGAGAAGCCAATTCTGAGTTTTTTCCATTACTCTCAAACTGTGCAATAGAAAAGAATTTTCTACTTGTTTTGTTAAAATCCCTACATGGCAATCTGAATTCCTGGCACTAGACTTATTCTACAGGTCTTCTGTTTAGCATTTTGGAATTGTCATTTTAGTATAAACTTTCCTACTAACTGAAGTGAGTATGTTATGGAGCAGCTGATGAGGAGCCATGTTAGAAGAAAGTATCTAGGCAGACTCACTGCCATGGTGCTAAAAGCAAATATGTGAAGTCCCAGATTTAGTGCCCCCTCACCCCCCAGTTCATTTGCTGAAAAAAAACAGAAACTATCCCAAATTCTTCAGACATCCCAGTTTTACTGTAAAGTACAAATCACTATGGCTATAAGTTCTTTTTATGACTCATAAGCACACTTTATAGTATTTCTAAAGTGTAGAATTTTATTTGTGGTTTCTAGTTGATGTGATAAACTTCCCTGGCCTTCTGTCTTCTTGTTTATCACTACCACCAACACCAGTTGGTCAAATAATTATCTGCTGCATTAGAAAAGAATGTATGCTATTCTTTATAAGATATATGGAAGAGAATAATTCCATCTATAAAGAGATCCAAGTTTTACACTCACCTTGAGTTTAAACTGAAAACACATTTAATATGAAGCACAGAACAGTAACATTTTTATAGTCAACTGTGCTATTGAAAGCACCATATTTTATTTCATATATCCAACTTTTGCATGTGCCCTCTTTTACTATTTAACAGTGCTAAACAGTTACATATAAAGGTGTGGATTTCCTCTGCCCCACACTTTACCTTCTGTATTGATATGCTGATTTATTAATATATAATTCTGATTTTGTAAATGATGTCATAAACTTCAGGGTAGTGAGAAAGCAGGCCTGTTATCTGACATTTGCACTAACAATAAAACATTTTAGGAACAAACAGGCTACGGGTCCTTGATTCAGGACTCTTCAGGCTTACTCAACAGCTTCTTGTCTCATTTTACATCACCTGTAGCAGTGCTGCTGCCTCCTCTCACTCTGTCACCCAAGATCATGCCTGTCAGCTCTACGTGGTATGTGGTGAATAAGGAGTGGGAGACAGCCTGTAATGACAGGCTGTGTCCATGGCACGTCTCCCAGAGCGCTGTTCTTCCCAAAAGCACATTTTTCAGCAGCAGCCTGTGGTGTGACTATTGAGGGTAACTTGGCATGGGACAAAATGTGTCATGACCTCCTTTGAACCATGGGGTTTATTGCAGCAGGTCTGTAGCAGCTGAGAAGCCTTTGTTTGAAGGAAACAGTCACCTATTGGGGGTTTCAACTGTAGCTGCCATGCTGTGCACTAAGACAATTACTGATGATGCTCCAGTTCCTGAGCATCCTAGGCTGGGTTACTATAGGAATTAAAAGCTATTTTTGCTATTTGGCTGCAAAATTAACGGGTCATTTCTTAGGGATGTATAACCAAAGTAACTGACTGACTTTCAAATGAAAAGCAACAGTCCTCCCTGTTTATGCTAATTAATGATTTTATTGTAATTTTTTGAAAGTGCAAAGGTGTTGGGCACAGTTTTGTGGCCAAACATCAGTGTAGAGATCTTCCTTATTTTCTCTTTCAGTTTCAGTTTCAAAATGGAATATGACTTGTATGCATCTTCAGCAAAGTGACTGATGGAAATAATAAATACTAGAATTATACTGATTAAAAGTAAGATCCAAAGGGAAAAACATCCTATTATAATGTCTTAGAAAGATGTGTTACAAGTGTTGGATTTACAGTAAATCTCTTCAGAAAAAATAGAGAGGTAGGATTTAATAATTCTCAACTCTGCAATTGAAGGAAAAGGCTAATTTTCCATCACTTTTTTCCTGCCAAGCATATTTCATATGTATAAGTTTTTTAGTTGCCCACAGGTTCTTCTTTTTAATTATTAAAAAAACAAGAAAGGCACTAGTGTGGGAGAGAAAGAGGAAACTTTCAGAAAGTGAAATAAGTTTCGAGCTTTCTTATGCAATGGTTGCATTTAAATGTTTGTAGGAATCGACGGAGGGAGACTGCACTCTCATATGAGGTCGGCAGAACTCGATTTATTGCGCAGATACATTTACTTATATATCATTCTTCTGTCAAATCACCACGATTAAGCATATCTTATTATCTTTTTCTTAGGTTTTCATTAGACCACTTCTACATCAATCATTAACTTTTAACCTATGCTTCAGCCTCTAATTATAATATTCTCCGCCTTGCCTGTTAGTTCCCTATCTTATGTAACTTAGTTTCTTGTACTACTCTGCAAGGACAGTACGTCCTTGAGGCCTAATCTTGGCTGCTAGCGCCTGCACAGTAGCCTGTTCGTGCACCTGCTCTAACACTACATGTCCGTTATTCACAAGCCAAACTCCCACAATTCCCCCTTTTTTCTTTTGCACGAACAGAACTTTATGCATTAGGCTAGTGACTAGTTTTGTTATTACCTTCCATACTATTCCTAGCCCAATTAACAACAAGACAATTATGATTACCCAGCGAATACCTTCTTTGATCAAACCAAGTAACCATGGGGACAGATTGCCAAATATTTTTTGTAACCATGAATCAAACCAGCTTGTCTCCTTTTGAATCTTTTAAGTGTGTTCTTTAAGCCACTGCAGTTGTTGGTGAATTGATTCCCCACGATTGCTTAGATTGAAGCAGCACATCCCTTCAAAATCTTCACATCCATGGCCTTGTGCTAAAAGCAAAGAATCAACAGCAGCTCTATTTTGCAACACAGCATGCCTAACGCTATCTAAATCTTCTATTAATTCTGTCTGTCCCTTTTTACAAATTTTTCTTTCCCTACACGCGGTCACGCATTATTTAATTGGTTAAAAGTCTCTAGTACAAGGCAAACATGCAGCTCAGTTCAGTTCCCGTTGGTTCTTAAGTTCTTCTCACACAATGTCCAATTGGTCACTCCCATCTGTTCACTCCTGCATTCCCTAGTGAAGCAGTCATTGCTCTTTCTTATTTTTTCTTCCTTTGAAGCACTTTCCAGAATGCAGCTGCGTACCTAGGCAAACATCCCGTATGGCTGGTTCACTATATGGTCATTTTCTTTTAAATACATTCCTACAATTCCCCCTTTTTCTTCTTGAGCCAGCCATACGTTCTTCATGGCATCTTTAATCATGCTTGTTGCCTTTTTGAAAACACAAAGTACAATCATTAATACAATAGTGACCAATAACAGGTGAAATTCAATAATAGGTGGAATTAACAAAGAAACAAAGTCACCCACAGAAGAGATGAAGACAACCAAGTTAATAGACTGATCATGTAGAAGTAGTCCCATATTGTTTTCCCATGAAGCCCCATTTGCAAATGTCAAACGTGACCAGGGCCCAGTTGCAGGGAGAGTCAGGAGGTCCTTCCCCAACAGGAAAACTCTGTAAGGTGCGTCCACCTCACAGACAGACACTCCACTCTTTCTACAAATGGACCCAGCCCCTGTCCCCAAAGCAGGACACCTGGCAGTCATTTATCCAATGTGGGGCACCTGGGGTTTGTTTACCCAAGGGCTCCCCCCACAAGGCCGATCGCACCTTGGAGGAAAGCCAAAAGGCAAACTCATCCCCTCCTTTTAAAGGACCATGGGAACTATCCATATGTCGTTCAATACATATATAGCCTTATTTAATCTATCTGCAGGTGGCAATCCTATTCTTTCTCCTTTTGGAGCGACAATCACTAGCACGGTACCCATAGCTCTGACAGCAATTACAGACACCATAGACACCATCAAAGCCTTCTCCTGTGTTTTTGGGGTTTGTTTTTTTTTTTGGAGCTTTACATTGTACCTTAATGTGACCAGATTTTCCACAGCTGCAACATTTTGTGCCTCGATTACCGTTACCTTGTTGTACCAAGGGTCGGATAGCCGCAGCAAAAGCTGAGGCCATGAAACCAGCATGCTCTTCAGGTGTTCCTACCCCGGAACAAGCATCCATCATTTCAGCAATACTGGAGTTTTTAGGCAGACTCTGTAAAATACGCTTGCAAGTTGGGTTAGAATTTTCAACACCTAAAGACATGAGTAATGCTTCTCGCAGCTCATGCACAACTATCACCTAAAGACATGAGTAATGCTTCTCACAGCTCATGCACAACTATTTTTCCTTTTTTCCTTTTTTTTTTTTTTTTTTTTCCAAATTATTTTGAGATATTTTACCTACAGTCCAGTCCCAATCTGAGTCAGACCAAACCACAGCCACACTCCCTCTCCACCCCGGCCCCCTTTCCATTTCTTGTCCCAGCCTGCCCACCCCCCAACCACGCTCCTTTTGAAATCTCGCACTCAGGTGAGGTGGGTCAGATGTTAACGTTTGGTTCAGGCGGTGGGGGGGGAGGGCGGCGGTGGAACGGGCCATCGTTCGTCTGTGTCCATTGCCTCTTCTTCTGTCCCAGACACTTCTCTCTCGCCGCTGGAATAGGCATTCTGTCCAACACTCTGATTCCGGCAGGAAACGCTCCCGGTGGCGAGGGCCTTGAAGCTGCGAACGCTTCGGCTGCTGCCACAGCGCGCGCGGGGGAGAGGGGGGGGTTGGAATGCCGATCGTGCCGCTCCGCTGCGCCAGGCACGGCCGCCGCTCCAGCCGCTGCCGCGGCGTGCGCGGCGGGGGGAATGGGGAATTATTTACCTCCCGCGCGGTTTTTGCAATTTTTTCGCCGTTTATCACCCTTAATAACATTGTCCCGCAGAGAGTTCCCACACTTTCTCCACTCCGTTACATCAAACAACGTATTAGGGTCTTTAAAGTGTCCTTTGGCATACCCCCAAGCATATAGGGAGCCCAAAGTCTTTTTACTTATGCATTACACCATATCTTCTTGTCCTGCATTCTCTGCGTGTATGTCCCGTATTTCCACAGCGGTAGCAAATTATAGTGGCGTTACGGTCGTTGGAAGACGGAGAGGACGACAGGGGGGCAAGCGCTGCCATAGCCTGCACTGTATTTTCTTGACACTGCCGCACAGCTTCACTTAACTGATTACTAAATTGACTCTCTGCTACTATTGCTCTTAACTGGAAATTATTGACACAATCTAAGGGGGATAAGGTGACTTGAATGTTATCATTATCCAAGGGTGTAAAAACAACAGGAAAAACTTCCGAGAGTGCTTCCACAGCTCCACTATCACCCTCTTGCAGTCTATCTGCCACGAGCTTTTTCCACCCCAGCACACATTCCTGTAGCTGACAGCATAGTTTTTCTCGGCTACTTTCGGTCTCATCTGGGGCTTTCGAGTCAGAAACCTTCCCCACGGGCGGTGGGACCGGCTCTGAACTCGTTGCCCAATCCTCAGGCGGAGGAGGCAATTCCTCCTCTGGTGGAGCTGAGGGGATAGGTGCTTCTACGGCAGCCGTAGACATGGTGAATGATCTGAAACTAGGTGGATTGCACTCTATGTCCGTATCGTGTAAGTATAATTGATTTTTGGCAGTAGCCTCATGAGCTGATTTAGCCGCACGCAACTCTACGGAATGTTGTAACAGAGCATTATGAACAATTCTCCAATGTTTCCCTAACTTTTTCGCTGTCTTGTCATCATCTAATACAGCATCCCAAATTATATCCCCTAATTTTCGCCATTCTGCAAGTTCATGTATCGTGTTAGGACTAACAAAACAACCCTTGCTTATCCCATAGGTTATTAGCCCTGGCAACTCCTTTTTAAAATCTAGCTCTCTCTTTTTTTTTTTTTTTTTTTTTTTTTAAAGAAAGCCTCTGCAACCATATAAATTCCACTCGCCTCTCCCTTAATCCTCCTCTGCTTCAAAAACTGAGTTAGCAGCGTCAATGCCGCCTGTCTTTGCATAGTTAAAGTATGAATCTACACAACCTTGATTACCAGTGGTTAGCGACAGCAATTGCTCACCTTTCGCTCCCACCGTTATCTTCCAGCCACTGTGTAATTTCACCCGTGGGATCCGGCACCGTAGTCGCCTGCGACGAGGTGCTTTGATCGTCCTTATTCGCGAGTCGGGACCTGGGATCTTTACTCCGTATTTTTATTCCTCAGTAGTTTCACGCCGACACGTCGGGGTCACCACTTTGTAGGAATCGACGGAGGGAGACTGCACTCTCATATGAGGTCGGCAGAACTCGATTTATTGCGCAGATACATTTACTTATATATCATTCTTCTGTCAAATCACCACGACTAAGCATATCTTATTATCTTTTTCTTAGGTTTTCATTAGACCACTTCTACATCAATCATTAACTTTTAACCTATGCTTCAGCCTCTAATTATAATATTCTCCGCCTTGCCTGTTAGTTCCCTATCTTATGTAACTTAGTTTCTTGTACTACTCTGCAAGGACAGTACGTCCTTGAGGCCTAATCTTGGCCGCTAGCGCCTGCACAGTAGCCTGTTCGTGCACCTGCTCTAACACTACATGTCCGTTATTCACAAGCCAAACTCCCACAAATGTTCTGTTTTGAAAGAGTACAGGCTTGATATTTGGTTAAAATTCATAATACAATGACTAATTACATTGAAATTATAGCATAGTTACACCAGTAATTTTTTATCCTACAATTACCACTAATTCATGTAACCACAAAGAGCATGGCTGGGAATAATTATAGTGGGAACACAATGGTTCATGTGAATACAATGGACATCTGAAATACATGTAGATACGTATATACATACATATATATAGATGTGATTGTGTATATAGTTACTTCATATTTGTATTGGCATCAATTAATCATTAAAAAGCATGACCTTACTGTAACTAGGTATCAACTGGACTGAAACTACACTGTAATTAATCACTGCGTGATTATGTTGATATCCCATATGCTTAAAACACAAAATATTTTAAATCACTTGCACATCATTTAAGAAGTTGACATAGCGACTTCATTCTAATCCTCATTACTTGCAATTGTTTATAAATGGCCATGTGTTGAAATGCCACATTTTTTTTAAAACAAATCATTGAATTATTTGAGTATGATGAAATAATTCCAAACTTGGTTTTGATGCTTTTATAACTCAAAAAGATGTAAAATTTTAGATTTGTAATATTAGTTTTCTATAAGAAATACTGAGAAGTCACTACAGTTTGAAGCTATTAGAAAGACTTATAATATTAAACGTTCCACGTTATTATTGGCATGTTTCACATTAGTTTTCAAAAGAAATTGTTGAAAATATTTAAGTTTTTACAGTACACTAACACTTTCACTATAGAGCATAAAGAATGCTTATAATCTAAAGAGTAAGACAGATGTGAAGGAGAAAAAAGACAAAGGTAAAGCAAAAGAGTAGTGGTGTTCTTTTTGGTTCCATGATTTCTGTCTTGTTTCTTCTGTTTCGGAGTGTGGCTTTGTCTCTCTGCTTTATATGGCAGAAAAACAGAAGGGATGGGTTGTAGGAAACACAAAGAGAACAAGAGGCTGTGAAGGACCATTTGAGGCAGGAAGTGCAGTGTTGATGAAACAAGGAAGTGAGAGCCATACAGGAAGCAGTCAGTCAGACAGGGTCAGGAAAGTTTAGAACAAAGAGAATTGTGCAATGACATAATCAGTGAGCACACTGAAATTACTGCTGTGACTATGTCTGCCAACACCAAACTGGTGGAATTCTTACAGGAAGATGTTTATCCTTCCCCTTAGCTCATATAAACACTGAGTGGTGGTAAGGTGGAAGATGACTGCATAGAAACTATGTCACTGAATGATGAGGTGTGAAATAATGATTTTTGTCCTAAAGGAAGGCTAAACTACAGCTGAAAAAAAGAATGCAGATGAAAACTGCGGGAAGTCATGGCAAGCAATCACATAAGACCAATAAATCTTGTGAAAGGCACTTGAATGGCGTTACAACCCGGTTTATATAGACAGAGCACCAGATCACAAGACTCTTCTAACTACCGATTGGCTAATAACACTAGCGCAGTATAAATTGATTTGCGACCTTAAAGCATGCGTTTACACCGTCACTCCTTTTCCACCTCCCCGACCTGCTTCAGCATCCGGGTCAGGCTCGAAAGTTGGATTGCTCACATGTCCATTGCTTGCTAAACCCCCCCCAACAGAAAACTGCTTATTTGCCAATTTCCCTGCAATTCTACTTCTGCATGTTTGATAATTAATGCAGAAATGTGTGGCGAAGTAAGTCGAGACACTGTTTTGCCAATTACTAGGCCCAGTACAAAGGATACAGCCAGCAGAAAAACGATCCAGTAAGCAGATTCTATTGCACGTAGAGGAGTCAGTATATAGGGGATCGCTGGGGGTACAAACAAGTCAGATAGATCACAAATAATAGACATAAACTCCAGTGACCCCAAGAATGACATAGCACGACCAATAATAGATGGAATAAACAAAGACACAAAGTATCCCAGAGAAAAAATGGGAGACAAACAAGTCAATAGGGTGATCACATACGATAGAAGTAACCCCATGTCGCCTCCCCACAAAACCCGCGTTTGTAGGTGCCAGACCTGACTGGGGCCCAGTTGCAGGGAGAGTCAGGAGGTCCTTCCCCAACAGGAAAACTCTGCAAAGTGCATCTACTTCACAGACAGACACTCCATCCTTCCTGCAAGTGGGCCCAGCTTTTATGCCCAAAGCAGGACACCTGGCACTCATTTACCCAAGGGCTTTCCTTACAAGGTCAGCTGCACCTTGGAGGAAAGCCAAAAGGCAAACTCATCCCCTCCTCTTAAAGGACCATGGGAACCACCCATATGTCAACCTTAATTCAGGGCTTGGGGTTCAGACCCCAGCACTTCATTCGGCCCTTTGACATATGGGTGGACCACAGCCTCTATACCATCCCTAGGTGTACAGGCATCTTTCTTTATCTTGAATTAACCTCAGTCCATTAAATACAGATGCTGCTGCAGTCATCTTGGTCGTTGCTTCACTGTCATAGTCTTTCTCATTGGAAGATCAGGTTCAATCATATTTCCAGTGTGTCACAATAGGCCGAGTTGACTGTAGTCTGGAGCTGAGTTCATCTACTTGGCACAGTTCAGCATTAAGTCACGTTGCAATTCATGAGATCAGATTCAGTATACATTTTCTTCTCATGGATGTTCTCACACCCCTGGCGGCGCCGCGCAAGATCTACAGTACAAAACTCTATACCATTTAGTTATTCCTGCAAATAACATTTATTTGCGGGGACATGTTCCCATTTTTCCTGCCCGGGTCTCATGATTAGGATGGTGTTATCTTTTCCTACAGCCATCACTTCAGCTGGCTCAGGGGGCCCACTCGGCCCTTGGACCCATACCTTTGCCCCATTACTAAAGTTGGTGGATCCAAATCCTTTGTCTCCATGAACAGTAGTAACATGAGGTGGGTCCCCCCTCCTTACTGTTGTTTACAAAATTGGTAATATTAATAGTTGTGCTACTCTATCCTTGGGTCGAATAACCAAATCTTCTTCACCATTGTTTAACAGGATTACTTTAATCTCTCCTTGATAGTCGGCATCAATCACTCCTCCCATGACGTGAACACCTTTCAGGGCTAAGTTTGAGCGAGCAGTTATCAGACCAAAGTGTCCTGGGGGAATTTGGACTCCTATCCCAGTGTTAATAACCCTTGTCTGGCTTCGGTTTATCTTTACCAGTTCTAATGCATAGAGATCTAGCCCAGCAGCCTCTGGAGTGGCCCCGTAGGGGGCCATCGCACCCAGGACAATTTCCCAATAGATCAACATTTCAGTTACTGTTAAAGGCTGTATCTGGAGATTGGGCATAGTCATACGCATCAAGGGCGTCTCCATCTCCCCAATGGGCCTATTGTTGAGGGTATGGAGCGCATCCGTGAGGTTAGTTCTCCATCGGGATAGCTTTCCATTTCCCAGCTTTTTTAACAGCTCCTTCAATAGCCCATTCATCTGTTCAATTAATCCTGCAGCCTGGGGATAGTATGGTATATGGAAGACCCACTGAATATTATGCTGCTCCGCATATTGTTGCACAAATTTGTTTCGAAAATGGGACCCCTTATCAGTTTGGATTTGTAAGGGGATCCCATAGTACAGAATCATTATATCTATGGTAGAGGCAGTACTATGGTGTGTGGCTTTCTTGCAGGGATAAGCAATCAAATATCCCGAGTGTGTGTCTACTGCGGTGCAGATGTATTTGCACCCTCGGTCCTGGGGTAAAGGTCCGATATAGTCCATTTGCCAGATTTGTCCTGGCAATTTCCCTCTTCCCAGTTCTCCTTTTACGATATTTGGTACCGGGCGTTTATGAGTGTGTTGGCACACAGGGCATTGGGCAATTGTCTTTTTGATCATATCCAGTGACATAACTATGCCACGCTCTTGGGCCCACTTGTAAGTGGCCTTCTCCCCAAGATGCCCACATTTTTGGTGTGCCTATTTCACCAAGCCTTCATGGTCCCCCTCCTGAGGGAACTCCAGTCCTGCTTGGGAAATCTTTGCCCGGTTATCGGTGACAGAATTGTAAAGTCACTCAAGTGAATTTATGTTGCTATGAGCGTCGACATGAAACACTGTCACCTTTGCTCTTTGAACCAATTCCCAAATATCCTTCCATATTTCCTTTCCCCAGACCATTTTAGAATAAATTTTCCAGTCCTTGGCTACCCATGTTGACAGCCAAGTAGCCAACCCATTAGCCACTGACCAAGAATTGGTATACAGGTGACACTCCCCTAAAGCCTCTTGTTTTAAAGCCATATATGCTGCATATAACTCAGCATATTGGCTACTTTCCCCTTCTCCTGTGGTGTCCAAAAGTTTTCCCGTGTGAGGGTGATAAGCCACTGCCTTCCAAAACCTTTTCCCTCCTATATATTTATCTGCCCCATCCATAAACCATGCGTGTTCCCTTTCAAGAGGGAGCAATTGATCCAGGGTCTTTCCCCATTGCACTGGGGATTTCCGTTCAACTATAGGATCAGGCTTTACCTCTTGATCCTGCATGGGGGCAGCCACTATTTGTTCATGAAGGGCAGCAACACCACCAGGTCCCACCTTTGCTCTGTCCTGGATGTACCATTTCCATTTGATAATACTGGATTCCTGAGCATGCCCTATTTGGTGGGTCTTTGGGGAGCTTTTAACCCACTGCATAATAGGGATCTCAGGGCACAGAGCCACTTTGTGGCCTATCATAAGCTGTTCAGTTTCTACCAAGGCCCAATAGCAGGCTAACAGTTGCTTTTCAAAGGGCATGTAGTTGTTCCCTGCCTCTGGCAACTTTCTTCCCCAAAATCCCAAGGGGACTTTTCTCTTCCCTCTTTTTTGCCAGAGGCTGCAATTAGCATATGACCCATTTACAGATACATTCAGTTCTACTTTGCCTTCCTGCATGGGCCATAAGTCTAAAGCCCTCTGAATAGCCTCTTTAGCCAACTCAAAGGCAGCCTGCTGCTCATTTCCCCATTCAAATTCATATTTCTTTCTGGTCACCCTGTATAACGGGGCCAAAATCTGTCCCAAATGGGGAATGTGTTGTCTTCAGAAACCGAACAGCCCTATAAATCTCTGCACCTCTTTCTTATTCTGTGGTGTTGCAAAGTCAAGGATCTTTTGTCGAGCTTTAGGTAGTATTTCTCAATGACCACAGTGCCAATGGATTCCCAAAAATTTAACTGAGACGGCCCTTGGATTTTAGTTGGATTAATCTCCCAGCCTTTCTGCCTCATATGCACTAGGACCACTTTGAGCATTTGTTGTAATTCGGCCTCATTGCTCCCCTGAATTAGAATGTCATCAATAAAGTGGACAATCTGCATATGAGGGGGAAGCTGTACCTCATCCAGGTGCTCAGCCACTATTCTATGACAAATAGTTGGACTATGCACCCATCCTTGAGGCAACCTGGTAAAGGTGTACTGCCGCCCTTGCCATGTAAATGCAAATTGATCCCAATGCTCTTCTGCAATTGGGATCGTAAAATATGCATTGGCTAAATCAATGACAGCATACCACGTGCCAGGATGCCTCTGAACTCTTTCTATCAAAGTGACCATATCAGGTACAGCTGCCGCAAGAGGCGGGGTGCTCTTGTTCAGTTCCCTATAATCCACAGTCATTCTCCAGGGTCCATCGGCCTTCTTAACTGGCCAGACTGGACTATTCCACATGGTGGTAGTCAGTTTTAAAACTCCTGCAGCCAGTAAATCTTTGATTGTTTGGGAAATTTCTTCATGACCGCCTGGAATCCTGTACTGTTTCATGGTTACGACCTTGGTCGCAGCTGGAATTTGAACAGGAGGCATCTTTATATTTCCTACTAGAATTGCCTGATTAGTGATATAATTCCTTACTCCAAATTGATACCGACCATCAGGGAGATTCAAAGTAAGTCCCTTTAGAATATCTATTCCAATTTTATACTCTGGAATCGGAACCATCATGACTGTATATTGTCGTTTTGGAAGGTTTCCAATTTTCATTTCAATTTGGGTTTGTACTGCCCCAATTTGCTTTCTGCCCAACCCTGTAATAATCACGGATTGCTCTTTGAATTTCTCAGGGTTCCCATAGATTAAGGAGGCCTCCGCTCCGGTATCCACTAAAGCTTTTACTATCTGAGAGGACCGGTTTTTCCAGAATATCTGTAGCTCCACATGAGGTCACCGGTCCTCCCGCGCCCAATGTACCGGAGCTTGGCCAACATTTCAGAGGGAGTTATAATGCCCGGTTTCTTGTGAGGGATATAGGTCAGAGTACCGCTGCCACTCGTGGTTCTTCTCTGGAGCAACAGAGGGCCCGCCGCGAGCAGAGGCGGGGTCCCGCTGAGGTTCCAGAGGGGGTGCTGTAGGCTGAACGGCTCCCGAATTTTGTGTCCGATAATTTTGCACCTTCCTACGGGGTTTCTGTAACCCTCTCTGTTTATACATCCTCCATAGTTCATTGGTATCAAGACCATCAATCCTAGTGAGAGGTACACCATCTTTTAGCAAACCTTTAAACATTTGTCCTCGAGACATCCTATATTCGGGATTTTTAAGGCGTCGGGTGTCGCGATTCCCTGTACTCTCCCAGGGGCCCCGTTGACGTCGGAATTCTCGATACCCCTGACGCTCCCGGGGGCCCCATTCTCCAAGGTCACCCAACTGCTGCATCTTCTCAATTACATCTCTAATGGGATTCCCTGTTTCACTAAGTAAGAGAGTCACAAGAACATTCTTATATGCCGGTGGAGCGGTTTTAATGATCGCATTTCTCATGGGCACAGACAATCTAAGCTGCATTAATACCTCAACATGTCCCACATGAATGGCCAGTTTCATTCCTTCTTCCTTTACCCACTGTATACCATCCCGCAGAGTATACCACGGTCGGTCAGACCCTGGCCAGGTGTTCTCTAGGGGGTATTTCGCCTTGCACCCTGCAGCAGCTACAGCCAATAGATTGGTACTCTGATCATTATTTCGAAATGCATCCTGCACAAGAGGGTCGAAACTCAATGTTACAAACTTTTTACAATCCAAGTTATCCAGGCTAACCCCTGATGCTCCCTAATCATACAAACGTACCATCCAAGCAAGCAGGGGCTCTCCTGGTCTCTGACTAAACCGTGCAAGAATATCATTTACTTCTTGCTTTGTAAAATCCTCCATCGTGGGTCTGTTCACTGGTGGCTGGTGTTCGGAAAATTCTATCTTTCTCCTGATGACTGGTCTCACATCTGCAGTCATCTGAGGCACCAGCCCCATTAGACTCCGCAGGGTACCAAATATCATCATCCGAGTCATCAGGATTACAGTGTACATCCACCTCTGCAACTTCTGAGTGGACCTTCTTATGATTAGATTGCCCCCTTCTCTTCCCACGTTTACACTGGGCAACTTGTACTGTAGCCTTCTCAGGCACAGCTTGGCAAGTGTCCAGCTTGTCAGTAAGGAGCTTGTTTAAAGATTCTAAAGTCACAATCTGATCCCACACGTGGGAACATTCTACCAGTAATTCTTCTTTCTGCTGGTGCTGTTTCTTATATGCTGTCAACAAAATCCATCCCCGTCTCCCGAAGGTTACAGCATCCCGTGCCTTATTGGAGAACTTTTGAATAGTTTCCAATACATCCTGCAGCTCAGCCTCTGCCAACCGCTTCTCCCACTGTTCGCATGGCCCCCCAAATTTAACCCATTCAAGAGCCAGCGAACTGTATACGGGATCTTCCCAACCGGGAACATCAGATGGGGCCATCCTCATCGCCAGTTTTGTTTTGCCAATTACTAGGCCTAGTACAAAGGACACAGCCAGCAGAAAAACAATCCACTAAGTAGATTCTATTGCACGTAGAGGAGTCAGTATATGGGGGATCGCTGGGGGTACAAACAAGTCAGATCACAAATAATAGACATCAACCCCAGCGACCCCAAGAATGACACAGCACGACCCATAATAGATGGAATAAACAAAGATACACGAAGTACCCCAGAGAAAAAATGGGAGACAAACAAGTCAATAGGGTGATCACGTACGATAGAAGTAACCCCATGTTGCCTCCCCACAAAGCCCGCGTTTGCAAATGCCAGACCTGACCGGGGCCCAGTTGCATGAAGAGTCAGAAGGTCCTTCCCCAACAGGAAACTCTGCAAAGTGCATCCACTTCACAGACAGACACTCCGCCCTTCCTGTAAGTGGTCCCAGCTTTTATGCCCAAAGCAGGACACCTGGCACTCATTTACCCAATGTGGGGCACCTGGGGCTTGTTTACCCAAGGGCTTTCCCTACAAGGCTGGTTGCACCCTGGAGGAAAGCCAAAAGGTAAACTCATCCCCTCCTCTTAAAGGGCTGTGGGAACCACCCATATGTCAACCTTAATTCAGGGCTTGGGGTTCAGACCCCAGCACTTCAGACACACATTTACCATTCAGGATGCCTTTGCAACATCATTTTTGTTGTGAAATCCCACTGGTCGAAACAGTCCAGTTTGAACATGTTCCTCTAACTTCCTCTCTTTAGAGTTAAGAAAACTAATGTAACCTTGCACATTACATACTCTCCTGCACGATATTACGTCATCTGTAAGTGGAGGGTTATATATTCAAATCTCTTCCACAGCTGCATGCCTGTACAGCAGTATGGCAAGGTAGTATTAAATACTTGAAATGAGGCTCTTAGTCACAATTTACTGCCTCAAGAAGACTCACTTTGTAAGCTACCAAGCTTAGTCAGTCAGTTAACTTCTAAGCCTATGTACTGTTGTGCTCACCTGACTTGCACACAATAAGGTCAGGCTAATATACCTATGAAAACATGCATCTTTGAAGTACCTGAACAGGAACAGAACCATGGGCTAGCCATGGCAGGCAGGCCATGAGTATCCCTGAGTCAGCTGAGAGTTCCAGTCAGGGCAGCTGCCCCAAGCTGACTCATACATGTATCCCACACCACTTACATCAAGCTCACAATAAGAGGAGGGAGTTTACTGAGGGTGGGGAGTTCCTCTTCCTGTGACTCCTCTCTGCTCATGCTGCTGCTTCTCCTGATCCTAAGGACCAGGCTGAGTATAACCTTGTATACCTTATGTTGGTGATTGTATTAGTTTTGTTACTTCATTAAATCTATTTCTATTTCAACCCATGGAGCTTCTCTCTTTTTTAGCCAATTCCCCTTCTCAGCTGGGGAGGGGTCATTGGGTGGTAGAGCAACTGCTGACCTGAGTATAGGCTAAATGTAGACAGTTGTCTAGGATCTAACATCAATGGACTCCTCTTAAATTAACATGGCTAAGAAAGGAAAGGCTTGGAAGACATTTAAAAACAGACCAGTGAGCCAAAATGAAAGTACAATAGCTTCAAGAGTGTTATTCTTCACCTTAGAACCTCCTTTCTTTATAAAGAAAATAAAAGTAAAACTAATGAGTCAATATGACTCACAAAGTTTCAGGAAATGGCTGTATCCTCATTTCCAGATTATATTGAGAGGAGAAGGAATGACCTCATTACATCTGAAGAGTAACACAGAAAACACCTGTCTAACCTTCCCGCTGGTTTCTTGCTTCCCAAAGCAGCACTGACAAATATATCCAAGAAGCTGGCACTGAGTCATCTCACCTGTTTCAGTGCTGCACATATGAGAGCCCTGCAGGAAACCGGGTCACATTGAATCCATATATGTTTCAGACAAGCCATTCTGCTGGCTGTTCCTCTTCATCCGGCATTCCTCTGCGCCTGGATCAGCTTCTCCATTTGTTTGTGTACAGCTTTTTCCTGTCCTCAGATCATCTTAACCTGATGCTGTTACCAAACTGATCAGATTCTGATGATTTTATGATTTTAGTTTAGCTAAAATCAAGTTAGGCCTAATCGAATCATAAGAGGGAGTAACTGTGTTTTGTTCTAGTAATCACAGAAAGCACACAGAACAAACAGGTGGTACCAGCAGCTAAAGTACATGAAGCGAACAGGTGGTACAAGCAGCTGAGGCCCAGCATTGTCTGTAACTAGAAACCATGTAGTCAAGAAAGTAAAATATTATGTTTAAGCAACCACCGTGGAAACAATACAGTCATTAATCATATAGTGGCTAAAGTCACAGTGACCAGTTTATGCTGCTTAAAGATCCCCTTATCCCCCTCCCCATCCTCATCTGAATATTAGAGGGTACAATCAATAGCGCGACCGTGGTGTAACTATAGGTGACCAATGATTGTTATTAGAAATGAATATGCATGAAGTGAAGTAATCCAACCAATCATTAGGGGCCAATCAAGGTAAAGGTTAATCTTAATGAGCAATTGAAAGCGAGTAGTACATGCAGTTTTATGTTAAACATCTTATACAATGGAACTCAAATGTATAAAAACCTTGCTAAAGGTGATGTAACCTAGGATACGCTAGGTGGAGATATCCCCCGTATCCTCTGCGCGTCAATAAAGAAGTGTCTGCTTATCTACATCACATTGGTGTTGATAAGTTCTTTGTCCTGTTTGGTGACAATGCCACCTTCATGGTCTAAATGCAAGCACACCATGCAGTACAAGTGTTTACAGTTACAACTTGTTTACAAGTATATGCAGAAAAGGGTACAGACCTCCTTAGAGTGTCCATACTTTTTTCTATTTCTGTGCTTCAACATAGCCCTATCAGGATCCCCTGGATAGATCCCTGTTCTCTTGAGAGAGGATCACATCCAATCCTAGCTGAGCAGCTTCTGAAACACCCAGACCTGCAAGCAGTTGTCAGTGCCAACAATGGAGGAAGGGTATTTGTGGGACATGGACTGGGGCCACTACAAAGTTAAGGGTCACTGTCAAGACTGAAATAAGGGAAGGGCAACACCAGCACTTCTGTTAATGCTATGGACACGATCACCCATACTACGTGGAACAAACCCAGTGTTTACAAGCAAAGGTTATCAGCAAACCCCAGCAGAGGATAAAGTTTGAAGTTGGCTTCACAAAGTATCCAAACAAATTCAGCCCATAATGAGGTGGTTGCTGTCACTGTGTGGCCCAAGAGTAGAGATCCAGATGCTACAGATACTCTTGGAAACTCTGTGAAGACCCAGCCTGCAACTGGTACACAGAGCTCATCTAACATTACCTCTTGTGTTATCATATGACTTTACAGAGAGAGCTAATCTGCTTCATTCCTTGTAGTGTTTGAGTGTTGTCACACTATAGAATCATGGAATCAGGGAATAATTATGGTTGGAAGGGACCTCCAGGGTCATCAAGTCCAACCTTTATCCCATCATATTCCTAACCATTAAACCACTAGACCATGGCCTCAAGTGCCTCATCAACCCGTTTTTTGAACACCCCCAGGGACAGTGACTCCACCACCTCCCTGGGCAGCCTGTTCCAATGTCTAACCACCCTCTCAGTAAAGAACATCTTCCTAATATCCAACCTAAACTTCCCCTGACGTAACTTGAGGCCATTTCCTCTCGTCCTGTCATTAGTCATTTGGGAGAAGAGACCAACACCAGCCTCACTACAACCTCCTTTTAGGTAGTTGTAGAGGGCAATGAGGTCTCCTCTCAGTCTCTTCTTCTCCAGGCTAAACAACCCCAGTTCCCTCAGCCGGTCTCCATAAGGCCTGTTTTCCAGACCTCTCACCAGCCTCTCTGCCCTTCTCTGGACTCGCTCCAGCACCTCAATGTCCTTCTTACACTATGAACAGTTAGCCTCTCTCTGCATTCTCAAGTTCTGTCTGCACATCTTAGTGCATGAAAAGGTGTGTGCACCAAAGAATTACATCTTCAACATACTCATTTCCCAGAGATATATCCTGCAGCCTTTGACTGTGTGGAAACAGGAAAAATACAGGGGAAAAAAAACAACAGACAAACCAGGAAAAATAAATTTGCTTACAGTCCTTTTATTTACCTTTCACATTTTAGAATGCAAACTGACAAAAATAGATCTCCTTGAATGCATTATTATTAATTATTCATGCAATTATTTATATTTTTCTTATAACTATGTATATCTTTGCTCTGTGTGTGTATGTGTTAAACTTTGGCAAATGCTTCACAAGACAAATGCTACCTTTTCTAGGTTGCCCAGTGTGTTCTTGCTAATTCAGCCTAGAGACTTTGACCTTGGAAACAGCATAATGTGTATTTCCAAGAAGACCAGCGACTTTTGAATGAAGACATTCTGCCATCTGAAACGCATCTCAAATAACACCTTCCACCCAGACAGCCTGCAGGTCTGAGTATGCAATTACAATCATGGCTGCAGATTCCTCAGATACTCTCTAAGTGAACATCAACTCTGTACAGACTTGAAGGTCCCATAGAAATGAGCTGAAAGTGAAAAAAATGTGCTTTTCAAGTGCACTTCAAACTGGGAATAGGAATCATCAAAAAGTGATAATGAAAAGCAGATTTCATCCTTGCTGGCACTTAGCCTAGTATTTGGACAATAAAGATTTGTGCGTTTTTTTCTTCTTCTTTTTTTTTTTTTTCTATCTGCATACTGCACTTCTAATAGGTAGAGGCTGTCATTTGCTGAGTACTTGATAAAGCTCTGAGGAAGAGAGAGTGATGAAGGACAAACTTACTGAGCTCATATCAGCATCTCAGCAAAATGGCCAGAAAGCTGACAAGTGAAGAAGACTGATATTTCACAGCCTTCCAATTGCAGTTCATTCAGTACATACCTATCCTAATATTTAGAAAAATTTTTCTAAAACTCTTAAACATTCTTAATATGAAACTACCTTCTTCTCTTTCTGCTTTGTTACTTCTCATTCTATTCCAGTGGAAATAAATAAAATAATTATTCTGCTCCTTTTTGCAGCAGCTTTTTCAATATTTCAATTGTAACCACATTTCCCCTCATTCTTCACTAGACTAAACACATCTAATTATTCCAACCCTGGGTTAAGTTTTCTAGATTTCTTATCATTTTTATTGCTCATCTTTGGATTTTCTCCAGGTGACATGTACATTTGCTTGGAGTGTAGTGCCCATATCTGGACATACTCTTTTATAGCTACATTTTTAGCAAGCTTTTCACTTGTAAAGTGAAAAGAAATTCTGTCATTGATCCCTATTCACTTTAAATTATCATTATTATGTTGAATAAATAATATTTTTATTATGTCAAATTCTTCTTATGAATTTTATTGGGAGTTCACTGACATTAGATCTATTTATGCAGTATTTTAAAATCGCTTCAGTTTCCTTGGTATAAGTACATTTTCCTACTGCTCAAGCTTCATCTCTGATCAAAACTAGTAACTGTGTAGCTGAGCAGGCAGAAATTATGCATATCCGTCCTCATAGGTGCAGTTGGTTAACATTGGCTGAATGCCGAGGGCCCACCAAAACCACTCTGTCACTCCCCTTCCTCAACTGGACAGCAAGGAGAAAATATGATGAAAGGCTCGAGAGTGAAGATAAGGAGAGGGAGATCGCTCACCAATTACCATCATGGGCAAAACAGACTCAACTTGGGGAAATTAATTTAATTTTTTGCCAGTCAAAAGTCAGAGTGGGATAATGAGAAATAAAGGCAAATCTTAAAACACCTTCTCCCCACTCTTCCCTTCTTCCTGGGCTTAACTTCACTCCTGGTTTCTCTACCTCCTCCCCCTGAGCTGTGCAGGGGGATGGGGAATAGGGGTTGTGGTCAGTTCATCACATGTTGTCTCTGCTGCTCCTTCTTCCTCACATTCTTCCCTGGCTCCAGCGTGGGAAACAGTCTTCCATTAAGTTCTCCAACATGAGTCCTTCCCACAGGCTGCAGTTCTTCATGAACTGCTCCAAGTGGGTCCTTTCCACACAGTGCAGTCCTTCAGGAACAAACTGTTCCAGTGTAGGTCCCCCATGGGGTCATAAGTCCTGCTAGCAAACCTGCTCCAGTGTGGGCCCCTCTCTCCTCAGGGCCACAGGTCCTGTCAGGAGCCTGCTTCTCACAGAAGCCACCTCTGTAGTCTCCCCACTACCAAAACTTGCCATGCAAACCCAATACAGATCTGTCAAAAGCTGACACTTTCATCTATAGGAAGTGGACAGTATGCTGAAATCTAAGTTGCTATATATATTGTTTCTCTGTGTTCAAAACCCACCTGGACATGTTCTTGTGTGACCTGACCTAGGTGTTCCTGCTCTGGCAGGGGGACTGGACTTGATGATCTTTTGAGGTCCCTTCCAATCCCTAACATTCTGTGATTCTGTGATTCTGTGATTCTGTGTTTGTACACTAAAAAAGCCCAACTGTTAGTACTGCAAACTCCCAGTTTCTGAAAACAGGAAAGAGTTTAAGCCTTTTGATTCTTGGTTTCAGTTCAGTCAGCTAAAAACTGGCAACACTAATAACTACTCTAGTAGTTAGTGGGAGGTAGTCATCTAACCATTGGAAACTACAGTCCCTGCTTTGTTTCACACGGGCTAAGAAACAACTTTCTGATAAAAATTACTTCTGGTCACAACTGGCCACAGTTCCAAAGTCACTCAGTGTCCAGCATCCTGAAAACTTGATGACCTGGCCATTTGTTTAGGTACTTTGCATAGCTTTAGTTATTTTGATAATCTGCCTTTGACAACTAAGTGCTATTTAAACTTATTATGGATGTTTAAAAACAGTCTATTTTGTGATCTTAAATATTAAAAAAACCCCACACCACAGGATCTGAAACACCAGATGGCAGATTTACAGATTGAAGAATTTGTTTTATTCATTTTTTCTGATGGAAATGGTGTTATGATGAGCCTCTCCTAAATATGGAGAATTCTGAAGAAAATAAAATTATATCCATTCTTGAACATCCAGGGTTCAAACCTCTTGCCTTTTGTTTCTCTAATTTTTTTTTCTGTGCTGTCAGCAGGCACCTGAAGGGGAGAAATTTGTGTTCCCTGCCAGCTGAATGCCGGGGAACATATTTGTTCCTGCACTGTTAACAGTATCTGAAGACAGTCAAGAGACTAAGCAATGGAGATTATCTATCAGGACAAAGAAGAAATCGTCAAAACCAAAACTTACCATTTCCTAGCATACTCGGGTCCTCAGCTGGCAATGCCAAATCTGAACAGCTCGTGTTCACATGGCATTAGAGCGTGACAAATAAACATCATGTTACAATTTGAAGATGTCCCTGGCTGAGATACCCTGCTAATGGAAATGCAGTGGCTAACTAACAACATGGGAGAAACAGTGCTTAGCAGTTGAAATCTCTTGCAAAGCTATATGGATCTATTTTAAAGCCTGCACTAAAGTAATTACATAGAATTCAGAATTTACAGTGTAAAAAACAGATGGAAGCCCTTTCCATTACACATTGCAGTGAAATCTGTTCCCCATCCAGCACAAGCACAACAGGTAAGGCTGGGGTAAGAGAAAGGAATTCACTGATCTGGTGCCTCTCCTTGACAGGGCTGTTGAACAAGAAGCCATCTAACTGGGTGAAGCTGAAAGAGCCAAGATGGATAATTTTCTCCAAGGACCTCAGCTGAAACCTTTTCTTTGCAGTACAGAGCTCATTTCAGCCTCTGTGTAGTTCATTTGACCTTCTTCAGACCCCTCTCTGTGCAATTTCTCTCCAGTCCAAAGCAAACAGTCCTATCCCCTCAGACGACAGAGAGAAAATCTGCAGCCTAAATAGATGTCTCCTGACCTTCGGATGCGACTTATGTTTCCCAGGGACCTTGTGTGCATTTGATAACTGGCATTTTCTAACAAAGACACATTTTCAATGCTGCTGCGAGGGAAATATACTGAATATGTCAAAAAGAACCTGCGTCATTATTTGCATCTGGACTTTTCTCTTTCCGAGACTGATATATAAAAGAGTGAAGTTAAGTCAGACTTCATCTCAGACTTCATCTCTTCCCAGTGTTTCCAACTTTATCTCCTTTACTCCTGTAGACTGAACCACAACACCTACAGAATTGTTGATTTTTGTGGGAAAAACAAGAAGCTCCATATTTCTGTTCAGTCCTCATACTCTTCATGTGCCACACGTGCATACACACAGACACACACGCAATGTAGGCTCTCCATAGTTACAGGATGGCTTTCCATCTTGTCTCCCTGTGGAAAAATTCCAGGTCCAAAATATAACAAGCAATATTTTGTAGTTTTGTTGGCAAGAAGAAGGGTGGATAAGATTTTGTTTCCTTGCAGTGAAGGATTGTTTAAAAACATATTTTCCTCTGATTAGAAATTATTTCTGACAACCCGTATTCATAGTTCCTGGGTAGCTAAATTCACTGGCGCTGCAGGGCTGAATACATAGTAGAAAGGGTATAATTCTTCCTAAATGGCCCCAGGAGAGTTTAAAGAGCTGGGAGGGAAAAGCATAAGATCACCATAATTAAGTGGTATTATATTTATTCCTAGCTCAACTGAGAGATTACTAGCAGGGAAATTTCTACAGTTTGAACTTGTGAACTTACCATTTTATGCACAGTCAGAATCACAGCTTCCATAATTTATATTTTCCTACTACTGTACTGACGGAAAGACAATTTGAGAAACTGGAAAACGTGATTGTAAAAAGCTGCAATAACTGACATAGTAGAAGTATATGTAGGAGTAGTACTTGAAAAAAATTACTTCAAGATTGGCTGCATAGATGTCAATTTTTCTGTGTGGTTTTAAAGTAGTAACCTGTTGCAGAATGTTGGAGAAGGCGAGGGAAGCAGGACGCAACTCAGTATGAGTTATAAGCAAGCTTCAACTTTATTCAAGTTCTGCTATGCCTTTTATACACTGGAGGTTAATTATGCCTACTTATGCCTAATTATGCCTACTTGTCTATATTTGATTGGCTAAGCATAAAAAGCTACATTTGCATGTTCCAGCCTCTTGCGGTTATCTTCTTCTGGATTCTTCCCGCAGGTTCTACCTTGGAACTTTCCACCAGATTCGAGATCATTCTGACCTGGAGCTTTCCACAAGCTTCCAGGTCAGAGTGACCCTGGGAAGCTACTGCTATCAGCAGTACAGCTCCCGTTATCAGTACTGCTCACTCACAGCTGCTACATTCGGCCCTGTTCAGCAAGCCATTCCTCCACAGTAACCAACTTTACATCAGCCCAGTGTCAGCTGTCTGTAAAGTCCTCAGAAGGCTATTTAAGGTCCCCATACATGGCTTATAGCATGAAGTAGATGTTGGGGCTTTTTGGGGCACATCACATAAACTTCATGGCATTCTCTAGTTTCTGAACCTCTAGACAACTTATCAAACAGTAATCGGAAACAAGATGGCTTATTTATTAAAAAATATGGCTCCAGATCTTTCCTAGCAGATGCCATTCTTTGCACTGTATTTCCCTTTCTTTTTCAGGACACAGTGTTTCACCAGTACTTTTAGCACTGATGAATGCTTGAGAGTACATTGCATTCAAGTTTGTAGGACATTCTGTACATGCTCTGTTGACCTAAATATGCCTTCTGGCTCTTGCACAAGGAAAGAAGGCAGCTCTGTTTCCTGCCATGAGTCATCATTCAAGAATGGTATTTGCACAGGAGAAAAAGGAAGGAAAAAAAACCTGAACAGATTCCAGGGAAAAGCAAGTAGCAGCCTGTGGTTTCTACAGAATCACAGGTTCTTTCATTTTCAGTAACTTTCTTGCTAGGAAATCCCAGGGAAGTCACAGCCTTGTAGTTTTTATTATGCTACAACTAGCCTGAGTGGAAAGACTGTATTAGAGCATAATGTTGACCTTGGCCAGCTGTAGCAAAGTAGATATTATTCATGTGTTTGTCTCCACTAGAGTTGCACAGCGAGAAATTTTATGAATACACACATGCACAACTCCTTTTTATCAATGAAGATACAGTCTTAGGTTAAAGAATAAATGTTTAGAACCTGGATCAGTTGTGTGAGGAGTGTGCACATTAACCTTTACAAATATCAGGTGCCTCAAGTGAAATGGCCATTAGTTAACTTGAGGTAAAGTCACGTGACAATCTCTGTTGGGAGGATGGGAAGTGCTAAAAGACTTTTTCTGGGTGAATTAGTCTGCATCTTGTACCTTCCCCTGAAGCAACTAAAAGTGATTAATATAGGAGTCAGCATGCTAGACTAAACCACTCTAATATACTCAAGTAATGCTTTCCTTGCTGTAGAATGCACAGAGAAACATCCTGCTAGACCCCAACTTTTCTTGATGCTTTCTGTTTTGTTTCTGTCAAAGTGTTTTTCTGTCTTATAGGCAAGATCGTTTCCTCTCTGGGGACTACGAGTTGGCAAATGAAGTTACATACCTTTTTCAATGTTGTCAAAATTTGGGGGTTTTTTACTACAATTTTTGACGGGAACAGAAAAAAAAAACAACAGAGGGAAATCTATGGTAATTAAGATGTAGGGGATGGGATGAAAGAATGTGAAGAACAGCACAGGGAGGAAATGGGACTCAGCTGGCT
The DNA here is from genome assembly GCA_028020825.1 of Podargus strigoides. Lineage (NCBI taxonomy): Eukaryota > Metazoa > Chordata > Aves > Caprimulgiformes > Podargidae > Podargus > Podargus strigoides. The sequence continues at coordinate 25,330,913 of CM051662.1, read as the reverse complement.
AAAAAAAACCAACTACAGCATGGAGGATGAAGAACAAGTGGTAAAAGGAGCAGCAAAGGGACTTTCTAATGCTCTTACTGTGAAATGGCAGGATAAGCACTTCACAGGTGTTAAAAAAATAAGCTAAAAGTATAAATGAAACAGAAACTGTCACCCAGATTTTTTTCAACTGTTCCCAGGCTAGGACTGACTGAATTCATTTGCTTGGTTGCTCCTGGCAGCCCATACGAAATGAGCTGATGGCTGTTTTCTGAGGAAGTGGTATTCATATCCCTCTGCTTTGCAGGGCACTAATCATTCCTTGTGTTGGCAATCTCTGCTAGAAGGCTTATTACAGCGAGAGCACAGAAACTAAACTGATTTTTGCTTTAGTAGTGGTCTCATGGGCTCAGAGAAGAACCACAAGGTGAAGGAAGAAGTAGAGTGGGTGTAAAAGTTCGTATGCTCCTATCCATACCTCACCTTTTCTAAGGACAAAGACTTTCACTGTCAGTCACCTATTCAAGGAGAAGGTTCTCTTTCAAAAACACCTGCAGGAAAAAGTACCTTATTCTAAAATTAATAACACTCAACTGGAGAGGAAGGCACCACCAGCTGTACCATCACAACACAGGCGGGCTTTGGGGCTGAAGTCAGCTTAACAGGGCCACAAAGGTCAGATGCTTGGAACGGAATAGAATGGAAAATTTCAGTTGGAAGGGACCTAAAATGATCATCTAGTCTAACTGCCTGACCAATTCAGGGCTGACCAAAAGCAAAAGTTATACCAAATGAATAAGGGCATTGTCCAAATGGCTCTTAAACACTGACAGGCTTGGGGCATTGACCACCTCCCTAGGAAGCCTGTTCCAGTGTTTGACCACCCTCTCAGTAAATAAATGCTTCCTAATGTCCAGTCTAAACCTCCCGTAGCGCAGCTTTGTCCCATTCCCATGTGTCCTATCACTGGATCCCAGGGAGAAGAGCTCATCACCTCTCTCTCCACTTCCCAGGAAGCTGTAGAGAGCAATGAGGTCACCTTTCAGCCTCCTTTTTTCCAAACTAGACAACCCCAAAGTCCTCAGCCGCTCCTCAGAGGACATGACCTAGATGAGGGGATCGAATGCACCCTCAGTAAATTTGCAGATGACATGAAATTGAGTGGGAGTGTCGATCTACCTGAGGGTAGGGAGGCTCTGCAGTGGGATTTGGACAGGCTGGAGCGATGGGCTGAGGCCAATTGTATGAGGTTTAACAAGGGTAAGTGCTGGGTCATGCACTTCAGCCACAACAACCCCATGCAGCACTACAGGCTTGGGGAAGAGTGGCTGGAAAGCTGCCTGGCAGAAAAGGACCTGGGGGTGTTGGTTGACAGCTGACTGAACATGAGCCAGCAGTGTGCCCAGGTGGCCAAGAAGTCCAACAGCATCCTGGCCTGTATCAGAAACGGTGTGACCAGCAGGAGTAGGGAGGTGATCGTGCCCCTGTACTCGGCACTCGTGAGACCGCACCTTGAGTACTGTGTCCAGTTCTGGGCACCACAGTATGGGGAGGACATTGAGGTGCTGGAGCAAGTCCAGAGAAGGGCAACGAGGCTGGTGAGAGGTCTGGAAAACAGGCCTTATGGAGACCGGCTGAGGGAACTGGGGTTATTTAGCCTGGAGAAGAGGAGACTGAGAGGAGACCTCATTGCCCTCTACAACTACCTAAAAGGAGGTTGTAGTGAGGCTGGTGTTGGTCTCCTCCCAAATTGCTAATGACGGGACGAGAGGAAATGGCCTCAAGTTGCATCAGGGGAAGTTTAGGTTGGATATTAGGAAGAAATTCTTTACTGAGAGGGTGGTTCGGCACTGGAATAGGCTGCCCAGGGAGGTGGTGGAGTCACTGTCCCTGGGGGTGTTCAAAAAACGGGTTGATGAGGCACTTGAGGCCATGGTCTAATGGTTAGGAATATGATGGGATAAAGGTTGGACTTGATGACCCTGGAGGTCCCTTCCAACCATAATGATTCTATGATTCTATTCCTTCCAGCCCTGTCACCAGCTTTCTTGCTCTCCTCTGGATGATTCAAGGACCTTCACATCCTTCTTAAATTGTGGTGCCCAGAACTGCACACAGTGCTCAAAGTGAGGCCGCATCAACACTGAGTACAGCAGGATAATCACCTCTCTCGATGGACTGGTGATGCTGTTTTGATGTACCCCAGGATGCAGTTTGCCCTCTGGACTGCCAAGGCACATGGCTGACTCCTATTGAGGCTGCTCCTGACCAGCACCTCCAGGTTGCTTTCTGCAGGGCTGCTCTCCAGGCACTCCTCTCCCAGTTTCTACATGTACCTGGCTTTACTTTGTCCTAGGTGCAGAATCTGGCATTTGGACTTGTTAAATTTCATCCCATTAATCATCGTCCAATGCTCCATTCTATCTAGATCCATCTGCAAGGCCTCTTGTCCTTCAATAGAGTCAACAACAACTTCCAGTTTGGTATCATTAGCAAACTTGATGATCATCAGCAAACATCATCTTGTTCCTACCTCCAGCTGTCTGCCACCCCTTTCAGTGTGCTGATAAACCCTTTACAGAGATGTACTTTACCCCAGATCACAGAAGTTATCAGTTTGAAATGTAATTCTACAGGGGGAAAATAGGTTGGGGTTTTTTTTCCCCACCTCTTCAATGACCTAATTAACAGTGCAGCTCCACATACCATTGTACTGATTCACTGAGGAGGGAGAAATTGCATTAACTAGGGAGAAGCAGCAGGACAAATAAGGATCTTGAGGGTCTGTATCTGACACTGAGAAAACAGTATTTGGAAGGACTGCTTTGGATCACCTGCTGAAGGGCTGTCTGCTTGTGGGAGCACTGAGAGGAGCTGCATTAGACAAGGTTTCAAGGTCCCAAGGAGCTCTGCACCTTGCCCATGGATCTGGTCACCAGGAGCTCTATTGTTTTCCTAACAACTGTTTCCATAGCACTGTCATGCAGTCATCCTGGCTGGAAAAGGTGGTATCAAAGGTTCATACTCCAGTGCCAGTCACCTCTGGTGGGGCAGGGCAGCATCTGGTCTCAGAAGGCATCTATGCAGGGCTGGTCTGATGAGGGTGGAGCCTCTTTCTTTCTTGAGCTTGTAAGTACAAGGTCCATGTTCAGCTGAACTGTCTGCTGGTACCAGGGAATGAAATTCTATGCATTCAACCCATTCCTTCACTGGTAGCTGTAATAGTAATGTGGTTTCATTTAAAATATAAGTTGGCCAAAGCTTAAGCCACAAGGAGTGGTTAGAGGAATTTCTGTTAATACAGAACCATCCCCCCATCCCTTGTCACTGAAACCTGAAATTTAACGACTTCAACTTCTGCCATGCACTTTTGCAGGGACAGGCCACAAGCAGCACTATACAGAGGCATTCCTGCAGAACAAAGATAGGAGGCTTCCAGAGTAGCTTTGGAGCATAGTAATGTGTGGGAGTTGCTACACTTGTTTAACAGGTTTAGCTGGCCCAGACACAACACCCTTGGAGTTGTCAGCATTTCCAGCACGTTAGCCATCACCTCCAGGCAACTGTGAACTGACAATGTCTTCTTCCCCATCTGGAAAAAAGTGACACAGGAGAGTTAGAAGGCTCCTCTGTATATCTTCCCATACAACAATCTGCACATGGGATTGTCCCTTTGATGTGCGAAAAGAGACTCTATAACTCCGGAAAAGTTATAAAGTAGGTATGTTTATTCAGCGACGGGTGCAAGGGGGATCGCTCCTCCGAACTTGCACACCCAGGGTCAGAAGCATGCTCCTTTTACAGCATAAAGCATTACATATTCATGAGGATTGCATCAGGCATTACATCATTGGGAGGGCTTCAGGGAGGAGATTCATTATAATATTCCACGCCTCACGCTCTGCCCAGCCGCGCCCTCGCAGTGCCTTCCGGTGGTCGTTTCTAGGGGTCTTCAGGAGGAAGGCTCCGAGTATTCCTCTCTCTGAACTTTTCACCTCAATTGGCTGTGCATGCTCTATGGGCCTCTGGCTCTTCTCCAGACTGCGGGGTCAGTTCGAATGCTGAAGAAGCAGGAACAGTCCTTCCTCTTATCAGCGTCCTTCCTTTTATCAGCAGTCTGTAGCCCCCATTTTGTTTAGCAAGCAAGGTTACATATTTTGCAAGCAAGAATTACATACTTCTTTGGTTAAACTTGTTACTGTTAGCTCTTTTGCCCCTGTATCACCTTCCCACCTGCTGAAGAGAGTCCTTTCTAACAAGAAAGAGCAAAAAAGATAAAGGCAATGGGAAAACTGTACATACAAGTCCAAACTTCTGTTCTAAGACTGTTTTGATCTACTGACACTGAATATTCTCAAGTACATCAAGCCAAGCACATTTGTGACTTAATACTTCTGGATCCAGGCCTCTTTGACATGTGTAAACTGTGCTCCAGGATCTCTGGCTACTTGATGCCTACAAGATCACTCCTCCATGGTTAACTGAACCCTCAGACCTCTTTCAGTCACCAACTGGATAGGTCTGGCTTTAAGCTGGGTCCAGAGGCAGGGGAAAAAAGAAAGATGGCTTGCAGACCTCCTCCCAGACACCTTGCCCACCTAACGTTCTGACTGAGCTGAGAGACATTCTGGTTCAGTTTCTTACCCAAAAGCCTTGCTTAGATTCAGCTTTGTAGCTTCTAAGTGGAATGAATAAACAACCATCCTTTGACTGTCAAATTTTGTCACTTAGGCTCTAAGTAATTACTTATATTAAGACTTGTTTACACATGACGCTTTTCCTGATTAAGTCCATCTGTGGATACTTTTGTTCTGAATAAGGAATATCCATGCACAGTTATTTCAGAGCAGCCATTGTACTTTTAAATTCATTGCCTCCCCCAACTCACATTAACTTTGAAGTGCTGCTAAAACAAACATATTTTTGAGAGCTTGTCTACATGACAATATAACATAGAAAATCGAAGACAGAATGAGTGTTCTTCATGTTAGTTAAGAAGGGGTGAGAATAGCTGTTATGTTCTTAGATTCACACCCCAGCTTGTTTCACAATATTTCATTTATAAAGACAGCCCTTGAATTTTTTTTTTCCCTGTGTCACCCTAAAATGCCTAGCTTTGGTAGGGAGAACTCTTTCCATTCCACTTTCCATAATGACATGATATAAAGAATGTTTATTGGACAAATATTAATATTTCAGAGGAAAAAAACATATTTGAATGGTTATTTGAATAAAAATTCTTGTAGAGGAGCCAATGACATTGGGCTTAATTACTTCATCTATTTATGAATGTTTAATGTTTAGTTTGTTGTATTGCCATCATCTCACTATTTCCAGCCACTTTTCTATGTAATTTCACTTACTTTGTCACACCTAATTCCATGGAAAGGTCCTCCTGCAGTTAAAAGTAAAACCTATCTGGGAATCAAAATATATTCCAAGCACAATGTGCACACATTGACACAGATGCTGTAATTATGGTTGATGATTAGTGGTAAGTGAATATTTATTGCCAAAGACGGAGAAGAAAAGCAAAAATATTTTTGGCTTTTATAAAACTTTTCTAAAATTGGAGCATTTTTAATTTAAGATTTCTATAACATTCTTCTTCCTAATTTCTTAAAGTTTGACTGACAAAGCTAAAGAAAATTCAGCCCTCCTAGTTTCCATGACCTATGGAACTACAGAGCCGAAATGTATGGTGCAATGGGCGCTACTGCCAATTTGGTTTTGTTCAGAGGATGGGCAAATTACTGGTGCATGTCCACTTGCAAAGTCTGCTGGTATAAACACATAACTATCTTAATTAAACATTTCTTAGAAGAGGCAAGAGCTGGTGTTAAATGTCCTATACCCCAGGGCAACAGTGTAATATTGACGTCCTTTTATAAACTTTGCTTTTATTGATCCGTACCTTCTTTGCCTACCAGATGTGAGCAGATTGCCTAAATCACATGAGAACAACAATCTGGATTTGGCTCTAGGACTTGATCACATGAGAACACAGGGACAGGTCAGCTGCCATGACCTACTTAACATTCTGGGAGGAGATGCAGCCTCCTGATCATGATAATCCTCTTGTATAGGTGAGCATCTGTGATGGTTTTTATGGGATTTTTCTCTACCTATGAGGAATAGCAAGTTCATCTTTTATGTAGAAATATGTCTAGTCCTGTAGGGAGTGGGGCATGAGGGCCAGTTAACAGCTGCGCCTCTGCTTTTTTTTTTTAAAGCAAATAATGCATTCCTCCTGGCAACTTACAGTCTGCTGGCGACCAGCTCAGCTCTGAAATATGAGCTATGGTAGATAGGGGATGGAAGGTCAGCCTGGAAGGGTGTGAGAGAGGATTTCCATTCTAGACACAGGCCTTTGGTTAGAGCACTATTGTTCAAATGTGAGTTATTTGAATGATCAATGAGAAAAATTTTCTCCCCCCTTTTAGCAATCCTAATGTAAGCATAAAGGAAGATAAACACTTTTTGTTATATTTCACTGGTTTCGTAGTCCTGATTGCATTGAGCATTTCACGGTAAGACTTCAAAGTGCTCCTGATTTTTCATTTTACATATGGATGTACAGTTTGCTTGAAAATACGTGTCCTGCTCAAATTACATTAAGTAAACATTGGAACTATGATATATACCCATCAGCTAGACATAAATTAGAGTTATTTCAAATTCTGCTGCAGCATCTCATCAGCATTTTTTCCTCTCATCCTAGGAAACAGGTTTTTACACACCTCTGCTAGCATTTGGAGAGCTTAGTCTCTATGATGTTGTTTTGCCAATTACTAGGCCTAGTGCAAAGGATGCATCCAGCAGAAAAACAATCCAGTAGCCAGATTCTATTGCACATAAAAAAGTCAGTATATGGGTGATCGCTGGGGGTACAAACAAGTCAGATAGATCACAAATAATAGATATCAACCCCAGTGACCTCAAGAATGACATAGCACGACCAGTAATGGGTGGAATAAACAAAGACACAAAGGCTCCCATAGAAAAAAATGGGAGACAACCAAGTCAATAGGCCCATCATATAAGATACAAGTAGCCCCATGTTGTCTCCCCACAAAGCCCGTGTTTGTAAATGCCAGACCTGAGTGGGGCCCAGTTTCAGGGGGAGTCAGGAGGTCCTTCCCCAACAGGGAAACTCTACAAAGTGCATCCACCTCACAGACAGACACTCTACCCTTCCTGCAAGTGGTCCCAGCTTTTATGCCCAAAGCAGGACACCTGGCACTCATTTACCCAATGCAGGGCACCTGGGGCTTGTTTACCCAAGGGCTTTCCCTACAAGGCTGGCTGCACCTTGGTGGAAAGCCAAAAGGCAAACCCATCCCCTCCTCTTAAAGGACCATGGGGACCACCCATATGTCAACCTTAATTCAGGGCTCGGGGTTCAAACCCCAGCACTTCAGCTGTCAAACAGTGAACACTTTGTGAACCTCAGCGTTAAACTCACAGTGAGAGAAAAAAAAGAAATAACTTGTTTTAACAAATTAATTGCTGTGATAAGAGGCACTTTTAAAAAATACGTATGTGAAATCCATGACATTTAAGCACATATATTCCTTATTTCTAGCCAAGAGATACATGATACAAATATGGGGCAATGTGTGATCCAGAGCTGGTAGGATGTCTTATATAATTACCCAGTTATTGCTCAAACTAGGGGAACTGTGAATTACTTTTAGAAGGTTCTTCAGAAAGACTGTACAGAATAATATTGCCTGAAATCATCAAGAACCTAATAACAGGAGACACTTTCTTAGAAAACCACCAGCAAAATATATTTCTCCCATACAGGTCTGATATTTGCCTGTTTCATATGCCAATACATGTATATGTTTGGTGATGGAGACCATTCTAGCACTATAAAGCAGCACAAACTTTTTTCATCTTAGTTGAAATGAGGTAGTTGTTGCTTAATTGAAGGGAGATACTCTTCCATCCTAATGGAAAATTAATGCTGGAAGTTTCTTAGTCCAGTTCAGGAAAAGAAATATTACAGAGCACATTCATCAAAACACCTGTCACCACTACCCATGGGTAAACTACAAAAACCAGAAAACTGCATTTATAAAAACTGTAATTCAAACAAATGCTATTGTCCAATCAAAGAATGTAATTTAAAAAATTCCTCCAGGAATATCACATTAATAACATAATCCCTGCTCTGAGGCAAAGCCCAATAACTTCTAAAGACTAGATGAGTCACAATTACTTGGTCATCTCATAGCTCAAAGAACTGTAAACTTGGACTTTTATAAGCTATAGTCTGCACTGCTGTACCAATGTATATAATTTTTTGTGCTGCATGTGAACTCTAAGTTACACTACACCAAACAGGACTTTATATAATTTACAAGATAAATTTTGGAGAGAAAAAATAGAGCTTTTACTGAGGTCCATGGAGATATTTTGACCTCCAAAGGATTTCTGGAAGGAAGGATGCAAACCTACTTGATCATTAATTCCCGCTTTTTTGTGTGTTTGATTTACTCTTCATTTGCTCTCCTTCACTTTTTATTCCTCTCCTCTCACAACCTCCCTTCATCCCTTTTTGTCTTTCTTCAATCTACAATGCTTTCCCCTTTCCTCCTACGCCTTGAGTAACTTTTCCAACCCATTCTCGCTTCCCTTTCTCTTCACCATACCTGCTTCTTTTCTGGTGCTTTCTCACGAGACCTGTCCTTGACTCTTCTAATTCGACATTTACACTCTGCAAGAAAAGAGGCTATGATAGTTTCACATTCCTGTTCTCTTCCTCCATCTCTGTTCTCGTCAAGTTCTGAGTCATCAAAATACAGAAGACTGTAAAGAACTTGCATTCATGACCATGCTGCCATTTAAAATTATGGATATGTGTAACACCTTGCTAATGTAAACTCTTCATCAGGAAATCTACAGAGAGGGTGTCCTTGATTCTTCTCTGACCTTCTTCATGCAGTTTTTCAGAGGTGCTCAGGGCTGGATGTGGCCAGGATATGAATGAAGAAGGTGCTTGTGCAGCAGGTCAGGTTCCTCCCTCTCAGGCAGCTAAGAGAGATCACCAGCCAATATCAACTGCAGGTCAGAAGGTTAAAAAAGAGACTACTGATCCCCTAAGTCTCTCCAATAACTCTTATCCTGTTGTCAATAACCACAATTCAGATAACATTAATGGGAGTTTTAGAACATGGGACCTCTGGACAACAAAACCCAAACTCTTACCTTTAAATTTTATTTCTTGTGAGTGTCCATTATTCATTCGTTATGATTACTTGTACTATAGCAGACATTTGCTAGTGCATCATAATTGAGGGTTCAAAATAATTCTAACAACTTTTTATACATGGGACTTCTTGAAGTATTTGTGTGTTTAAGCTTTCCACATTAAGCCTTGAGAATTTTCCATGTTTAATCTCAGTTGGAAAGTATTTTGAAATGCTCTAAGCAAAATTAATTCATCTGAGGTTTTTTTTTGTTTGTTTTTCTGTTTGACTTATCAGGAGGAGACAAGAAAGCATTGTACTCTCTAAATATATTATTTGCCAAGGTTCTCATTGCTGTGGTCAAAAATCCAAAGTGGAGAGCAATCTCTCTTGCTCTCAAAGATCTGGAGAATTTTAGTGCAGCAGTAAACTTGCCCTGAAGCCAGACTACTTCTGGTCTCCCTTATCCTGAAGGACATTACACTCCCTTTTCCAGTGAGAGATAATTAGAATTCCCTAAAGCAAGTGAATAAGTGAAAATATTTCTACTCTAGCTGTTAAAGAAAACTAAATTAGAATCAAAGAATTAATTGCAAAGTTTTAACATAGGTTTTTATCTATATATTGCAACAGAAAATGAAGAAAACTGAGTTAAACAGATAAGTAATTACTCATCCTAGAAATATATCCTATTGTCTCTATTTTAATCCTCAACACTAGCAAGACACAAATCATTTCCTAAATGCTACAGCAACAAATAATTTGGTTTATTTTGTATACATAACAAAAAATTAGAAAACCCTGTTGAATTCTTAAGAAGATGGAAGAAACAAAGAAAATGCCAAACAAGTTGTGGCCAGCCAGGATCAATACATCCCCAAAGAAATGGAAACAACATACTGTTCAGATGTCATAAAGAAAAGAACCATCAAAGAAACCACATTTCTTTGTATCGCCAGTAAGTTAAAAGCTGAGACCAAACACCAAGAGCATGAATCAGGCTTGTTTACAATTAATATCAAAAGCTTTAAGCCAAGGCCCAACTTAATAACAAAGCTAGAGACTTCTCAAAGGTGTAAACTGTTAAAAACCGTGAGCAATACTCCACCACTCAACTTCCATCTCCAGCAAGAAATGCAGAGCTTCTGTGGATGTTCCCGTTATTGTATAATCTTGATTCATTCCTATAACACTGTACATGGCATATGGCAGAGATCTTGTGAATGACCATAATGTTTACTGGTATTATGGGATACACTGGAGTTGTGCAGGTAACCTTCATTCTGGTATTTTTGGAATGAATACTACTTCATTTTGCAGCTTTAACAGTGGTTTAAACAAGGATTTGTATCAGTAATTTTTAACAGGAATGAACAAAAATCGACCTATTTTCTTATTCTACCCTAGCAACTCAATCACCTGACACTTTGGTCCTAGACAAGACTGAATTAGAGACTTTTGTGACTTGTGCTAGCAGAGAAATAACCAAGGTAGCATGTTTTCATCTGCTATGCAGAGTGCCACGCCCCTGTGAGTGGTTTTCACTACTATTTGCTTACATCTGAGGACCAGCGAGATTCAGAAGTCATTTTTATTCCAGACCTGAAATAGAAATCTAGTAGATCAGTCTTAAGCTCCTCTGCTTGTTTCCCTTGAAACTGACTCTTTCTGCTTCAGTCTTTCCACATTGACTCCCAAATCCTTGCGCTCTCTTATCTTTATTTCTAGCTCATACATGCAAATTTCTACCATTTTCCTCCCATAACAGTTCCAGTCTCCTCCAAGATCAAAACCAGATGATTTAATACCCTTTTTACTTTCATAACGTATAATATCCCTCTTCAAGGCCTAGACCAAACAGCTCAACAACCCCTAGACTCCACTTCTTCCTCAGTTCTCCACCCAGTTTTCTTGATCAGCCAGTCTACTACATTTCCATATTAAATCACGGCCTCTGATTCTGTTTTACCTATTTCTTTCTGCTGTACCAGTTGTATTCCTGGGATACCCATGCCTCACATAACTTTCTATCCCCCATATCTAGTTCCTGCCCTTTTTCCATTTAAATCACAGAATCGCCTTCCTTGGAAGAGACCTTTTGTTTTGTTTGACATATCTCTGAGAATGACTTGGGGCCTTAAACAGGTCGGGTTTTGTTTGTCAGTTTTTGCATTTTTGAAGGAAAAAAAACTGACACAAATGTGCATTAAGACTTCTGAAAATAAAATTATTAAAGCCTTAGAGAACCCTCCCCCACAATATTGCGTCAATGTGAAATTATTTGAAGGACATGTCACCATCTTGATAATTTAACTTCTGATTTTTATTTCCCATTTTATGTGTCAAACTGCTTCCCACTGCTTGCCCATGTTCTCTTTCTGGCTTTTAAGTTGCAGGAAAAAGGAGGAGTTTAGGATTAAAGCTCTGGACAAAGGCTGTGTAGACTGAAGTTGCTATCACAGAATCACAGAATAGCCTTGATTGGAAGAGACCTCTAAGATCATCAAGTCCAACCATTAACCTAATACTGCTAATTCCACACTAAACCATGTCCCTTAGCACCTCATCTACATGTTTCTTAAATACCTCCAGGGATGGGGACTCCACCACTGCACTGGGCAACCTGTTCCAATGCCTAACAACCCTTTCAGTGAAATTTTTTTCCTAATATCTAATCTAAACCTCCCCTGGCACAACTTGAGGCCATTACCCCTCATCCTATCACTAGTTACCTGGGTGAAGAGACCAATCCCACCTCACCACAACCTCCTTTCAGGTAGTTGTAGAGAGCAATGAGATCTCCCCTCAGCCCCCTCTTCTCCAGACTAAACAACCCCAGTTCCCTCAGCTGCTCTTCATCAGACTTGTGCTCCAGACCCTTCACCAACTTCATTGGTCTTCTCTGGACATGCTCCAGCAGCTCAATGGCCTTCTTGTAGTGTGGGGCCCAAAACTGAAAACAATATCCAAGGTATAGCCTCACCAGAGCTGTGTACAGGGGAACAATCACTTCCCTAGTCCTGCTGGCCACACCTTTTCTGATGCAAACATTAGGTCCCCTCTTTCCACTCCTTGAGCAATGATGGGGTAGAGAGTAACTAAGACAGGCATTTTGGTTTTAGTCATGTTGTTTGGCCATAGTCCAGCCCACAAACATATCAGAGCTACAACCAAAGACCGTGCTCAGTCTTAGATGTAGTATGCCTGATGTGGATGCAAGAAATATGACAGTGGTTAATATATCGGTGTGCTCAGACAACTATTTATCGCACTGATTGGTAGCAGTTCATTAACTCCCTACTCCTAAACTCCTTTACCTCTCTATATCCATCTGCTGTCCTGCTCTGCTGTCTACATTTAGCCAGTACCCAGTGCTAAACCATAGCAGTTATTCTATGGCCCGATGTTCCCTCCCCAGTTCAGAAGGAAAATTGGGGGGAAAAAAAAGGGAGAAGCCCTGTTAGTTAAAGTAGAAACAGATTTAATGAAATAACAAGACTGATACAACAACCGACATACATAGACTATACAAAGTTCTACTCAGCCTAGCCCTTGATTTCAACAGCAGAAGCAAAAGACCAGAAGGGAGAAGCCCCCGGTAGAGGAACAGCACCCTTAGTGAGCTCCCTCCTTTTATAATGAGCATGATTAAGTGGTATGGGATACACCTGTGAGTCAGCTGCCTTGACTGGATCTCTCAGCTGACTCAGGGCTACTCATGGCCTGCCTGCATGGGTCTATGCCTGGGGAACCAGGACATCTGCATATCCTGATCAGCACATTTCTGGGGCAAGGACTGCCTTGGAGTTGTGTCTATACATGATACCTGAATGTCAGAAAGAACATATAGTCCTTGAAGGACCGGGTGGACTAGTTTTCATCACAAGTTTTGTAAATAATAGCTTAAATGTGTACTGTGACTAATAAATAGCAGGAAGTTCTAAAGGTTTGTACCCAAGATAAGAAACTTGTGAGCTTTAACAGCTGGAAAGATGAGCCAGGACAAGACCATATATGGAAGAAGAGACCCAGATTTAATGGAAAGGACACTCAGAGACATGTCTCCAACAACCACAAGGGACCACCAGAAATCACCAAAAGTCCCCCAAGGACACATGAAAAACTTAAGCTGCACGTGCTAGTGATATGTTAATTATATGAAAGTATTATAATTAGTTCATGAAAATGTAATGCATATGTATGCAACAGGGGGATATAAGCTTGGATTGAAGCCACGGATGGCATGCACGTTAGGTAGAGTGATCCCTTGCGCATCCAGTGCTGCAATAAAGAATGCCTGTCTTCTAAAACTTCAAACAAGTCTTAGAGGGTTTTCTTCTACCGACTTTTATGGTATCATACAGACGGTAGCACAGTGGGATCTTGGTTCAAACTGAGAGCTAGATGGGATTATGATGTTCATGATGATAAAAAAAAATATGATGCCTACTGAAAGCATGAACATCCTATGTTTTTTAAAAGGACTTTAACTTGCCAAATGTGTGCAGATCTTCACAGGAATAGCAAAAAGCACATCCCCAGCATAAAGGCCATTTCTCTCCAAAATGTCAAGTTACTCTGGAGCTTCCTGAAGTAAGGGAGATTAGACTTTCTGCGGGAAGTCATGGCAAGCAATCACATAGAGACTTAATAAATCTCGTGAAAGGCAGTTTAATGGCGTTACAACCCGGTTTATATAGACAGAGCACTAAGTCACAAGACTCTTCACGAGACTCTTCTAGCTACTAATTGGTTAACAGCACTATCGTGGCATAAATTGATTTGTGACTTTAAAGCATGCATTCACACCGTCACACCTTTCCCAGCTTCCCATCCTGCTTCAGCATCCGGGTCAGGCTCGAAGGTTGGATTGCTCACATGACCATTGCTTGCTAAAAACCCCCCAACAAATCCCCCTTCTTAATTTTGAGCAATCCAAACCCAATGATGGGAACAACAAGGAAATTACGATGGTGAGGTTCTTCATAATCTTTCTCAACTGCTACAGTTGCTTATGAATAGAGAAAGAGTGATTAAACAAATTCATACAACTTATTTCATCTAAAATCTTATAACCTTAACCTAGGCTAATAACAGAGAAATTTTTAACAGCAATTCTTATTTTACCACACAGCATGCATAACATTATCTAAATATTCAGTTAATTCTAACTGTCCCTTTTTAAACAGGTTTTCTATTCCTACGCGCGGCCACGCATTATCTAATTTGATAAAAGTCTCTAGCACGAGGCAAACATGCAAGTCAGTTCAGCTCTCGTTGTTTCTTGAGTTCTTCTCACGCAGCGTCCAATTGGTCACTCTTATCTGTCCGCTCCTGCAAGCTGTCACTGTTCTTTCTAATTTTTTCTTCCTCTGAAGTAACTTCTAGAATGCGGCTACGTGCCTAGGCCAACATCCCGTATGGCTGGTTCACTATATGGTTATTCTCTTTTAAAAATACATTCCGACAATTCCCCCTTTTTCTTCTTGAGCCAGCCATACGGTCTTCATGGTGTATGTAATCATGCTTGTTACCTTTTCGAAAACATAAAGTACAATCATTAATATAATAGCGAACCAATAATAGGTGGAATTCAATGATAGGTGGAATTAACAAAGAAACAAAGTCTCTCACAGAAGGAATGGGAGACAACCAAGTCAATAGGCTGATTATATAGAAGTAGTTGCATATGGTTTTCCCATGAAGCCCCCGTTTGCAAATGCCAAACCTGAGCGGGGCCTAGTTGCATGGAGGGTCAGGAGGTCCTTCCCCAACAGGAAATTTCTGCAAGGTGCGTCCACCTCACAGACAGACACTCCACCCTTCCGCAAGTGGCCCCAGCCCCTGTCCCCAAAACAGGACACCTGGCACTCATTTATCCAATGTGGGGCACCTGGGGCTTGTTTACCCAAGGGCTCCCCCCCACAAGGCCGGCCGCACCTTGAAGGAAAGCCAAAAGGCAAACTTGTCCCCTCGTCCTTAAAGGACCATGGGAACCACCCATATGTCGATCTAGGACATCTGCGGATCTGGTTCTGACATCAGTGGTGTTAAAATAGCCTCTTATTATTACTTGACTTCTTATCTGGGGTGGGATCATTACCTAATAACTATCATTCAGTAACAAATTCAATATAAACTTATTTTATCTAAACCTCTTAGCCTATTTTTACAGATTCTAAGACTCTAATTAAACATGTTCAAAAAAGAAAGTCGCCAGACGCGGCCATTGAAAAACAAAAAGATTATTTCCCAATTCGATTTGCCCACGTCACCTACGTGTTCTGTCTGAGATTAATAGTGTGGGGCTTCTAACAATTTATTTTGATGATACAGCCTTTACAGATGAGTCTTGGCACTGCGACTCCTTCCATGGTTTTACCCATCTAGAAGGAATCCAACGGAGACCTTCACCTGTGAGCAAACACATATATCCTCTTCCAGTTAGTTTCACTTCAGCTGGTCCTTCCCAAAGTCCTGTGTTGAGATTTTTATACTGCACCAGAATTTTCTGTTGTTCATCTAACCCGGTTTTTAAAACTGCACTATGAATTACCATAGGTGGATCTTTTCTTTCTCCTGTGAGACACAGGTAATTTAGCACATACACAGCTTTAGCTAATCTTTCTGCTGGGGTACTGGGCTCTCCCCCTTTTTGTTTTTGAAGCAAATCTTTCAGAGTTTGATGGGCTCGTTCAACCATCGCTTGACCTGTGGGGGAGTGAGGAATACCAGTGGTGTGCTGAATACCCCAAGCGAGACAAAATTGTTGAAATCTACGAGAGGTATATGCAGGGCCATTGTCAGTTTTGAGGGATAATGGGACTCCTAAAACTGCAAAACTGGAATATAGATGTTTTTCAACATGCTTAGCAGTCTCTCCAGTTTGAGCTGTCGCCCATACAGCCATAGAAAATGTATCAATTACAACATGGACATATTTCAATCTGCCAAACTCTACAATGTGTGTCACATCCATTTGCCACAATTGCAAGGGCCGTAGTCCTTTAGGGTTGACCCCGAGGCCAACTCCAAACCCTATTTTTTGACAAGCTGGACAGGACTTCATGATCCCTTGTGCATCTGTCAAGGGCAAATGAAATTGTCGTGCTAACATTTTTGCTGATTGGTGGAAAAATGCATGGGAATTTTTTGCTTGCTCAAAAATATTTACAGGTGGACCAGTCCAAGCTGGAGCTACCAATTGATCAGCCTTGTTGTTTCCAATGGCCAATCCTTCAGTCATTAAGTGACTGCGAATATGGGTGATGAAATATGATTGACGTCTGTCATTTAAGGTCAATAATAATTCTCGCAACAGCTCAGCAAGCAGCTTATTCGAGACCTCATGAAGCATAGCCCTTTCGATGCACCACACTACTGCAACCACATAGAGAGAGTCTGATACAATATTCAGTGGTTGATCATTCCAATGTTGAAATGCCCATATTACAGCTCGGAGCTCTAATGTCTACAAGGAGTCTATAATCCCTCCCTGGATGATGTGACTATCCCATTGACCAGGCTCCTTTTCCCAGGTGACTCCTGCCTTTTTAGTTTTCTTTCCTGCATCAGTGAAAACAGTGATACTGTTTACCGGTGTTTCAGACCAATACGGCTGTTCCTCAAAGGTCTGGTTTTGCAGCATAGGGATCATGCGGTGAGCAGGATAAACATTTGTGAGGAGACCCGTGAAATCTGCACAGGCAATTTGCAAAGGAAAAGAATTTCTAATGAGCCATTCTAAATATTCCTGAACCAACGGCACAATAATTGATTGTGGATCCGCTCCTGCTATTTCCTGAATTCTAGATCGTCCTTTCATAATTAATTGCGCAAGTAGTTCAATTCGGGTCACAACGGTTTTTCTCTGCCTCTTTGGAGAAAATATCTACTCTAAAATGCATAAAGGATTTGGCCCTTCCTGCACCCATTGGATGATGAGGGCAAGTGGCCAATCTCTACCTTGTTGTGAATTGACAATCATAAGGACAATAGGATACTGAGGATTAAACCGAGCTGCATGACATTGGGATATTTTTTCACTGATTGTGCTCAATGCACACTGTTGTTCAGGACCAAGCTCACGTTTCTTGTTAGCTTGAGTAGAGGTGCCTAACAACTGAATTAAAGGTTTTAAATCATCATTTGTTATGCCACAGATACCTCTTACCCACTGAATATCGCCAGCCAGCTTCTGGATATCATTGAGAGTTTTGATATCTGATTTGATTTCCAGTTTTTGTGGTCTGACACTAGTTCCTGTGATGATCCAGCCTAAATATTTCCAAGGTGATTGCTGTTGAATTTTTTCAGGGGCAATTTTTAACCCCCTCTTCTCTAATTCTCTGGTCATCGCTATTAAAATGGTTTCTTTTTGCAAATGTTTCCCAGCAATTAATATATCATCCGTATAGTGATAAATTATCAATTGCAGATATTTCTTTCGAATTGGTCCTAAGGCCCAGGCAACAAATGCCTGGCACATGATAGGAGAATTTTTCATGCCTTGAGGCAAGACCAGCCAATGATATCTTTCTGCTGGTTCGGCCTTGTTAACAGAGGGAACCGAAAAGGCAAACTTTTCTACATCATCTTTACACAGTGGAATTGTGAAGAAAAAAAAAAAAAACAATCTTTCAAGTCAATAATCAGGAAATCCCAATCCTCGGGTAGCATAACAGGTGATGGCAAACCCGGCTGCAAGGATCCCATATTTTCCATAACTGCATTAACTGCCCGTAAATCATGCAGCAATCTCCATTTCCCACCTTTTTTTGGGAATAGTAAAAATCGGTGTGTTCCAGGGGCTGTTTGAAGGAACAATATGTCCTGCTTTTAACTGCTCCTCTACTAGTTCTCTGACTTTTAGCAGCCTTTCGTGTGTAAGCGGCCACTGATCTATCCATACTGGTTCTTCTGTTTTCCATTTCAATTTCAGGATTGGCTGCTCAGCAGCGGCCGCCACTAAAAAGGCTGAGTTACAATTTGAGCTCCCATTTGACTTAGTAAGTCTCTGCCAATTAGTGTAATAGGCACATTCATGATGTAGGGTCTGGTAGTAACTTTTACACCATCAGGAAACTGAAATGCAGTCACCTCTTTGCTAATTTGGGTTGACTGTGTTCCGCCAATTCCATAAATACTGTATGGAGGAAGAACTGTAGGCCATGTATCAGGCCACTGTAATGTTGAGATGATTGTCACATCAGCCCCTGTGTCGATGAGCATTTTTGCCTGTTTTTTCTGGCCATTTTTTTTGCTATCATGATTATCACACATTCAGGTTTTGCTTTTGCTATGTCTAAAGACAAGTATACTTGCGGCGATCCTGTTGAGCCGAATCCCCCGTCTCCTCGTTCTGCTATACCCGGTCGAGGAACACAAGATTTAAAAGGAAACAGTTGAGCTATGCGGCTACCTTTTGGAATGAAAACAGGTGGTGTTAATGAGTAAACCATTATTTTTACAGTCCCTACAAAGTCAGCATCAATTACTCAAGGCAAAACAAAAATACCCCGTCTAGAGGTTGAAGATCTTCCTAACAATAAGGCACTAAGACCACGACCTAATGGCCCTTGAATATTGCTATCTATTAGATGCACTCCAGTGTCTTGTAGAGTGACGTCTACAGCTGATTCCACGTCCATTCCGGCACTTCCTGCCGTGGCGGAGGGAATGGTGTCGAGGCATCCTTTTGCTGTTGGGATGCTGCCCAAGCCCCCTGCATTTGTGTCATCGCGTGAGAGGGCGTGGCGCTCCTGTTCCCGTTTCCCTTACCTTTACCGTTGCATTCTGATGTGTTATGGCTATCCTTTTGACAATGAACACACCATTTTGATCATTTTAAAGCTTTACATTGAATTTTCCAGTGACCTAATTTGCCGCAATTAAAACACCTCTTTTCTTTTTTCTCTTTGCCTCCCTTTTTTTGTTTTATCAAGGGGGCAATGACTCCTTTCATAGTAGGAGCGATAGCTCCTTGCAAGGCAGCAGCAACATAGGCCGCATTAGTCATTTGCGTGGTGCGTTCAGCCAATTCAATCATATCAGCTACCTCTGAATTTTTAGGTAGTGTCCCTAAGACTCGTTTGGTTTTTTCATTGGCATTATCAAAGGCCAGCATTTTGAACATTTGCTGTTTCATGGCCTCATTAAGATCAGGGTGACTGTCAATGGCAGAATATAATTTGTCTACAAACTCTGTGTAGCTATCATTTAGCCCTTGCTTGACATGCGTGAACCCATAGGGCTTCCCTGGCTCATGCACTGAAAAAATGGCCTGCAGTGCTAGTTGTTGAGATAACTGCAGAACTTGTGTTGAAAACTGAGATTGCATTTGTACAGAGGCAAAAGGGCCCATACCCAATAGCATTTGGGCCTGAATTCCATATAATGGGTCAGTTTGTTGGCGTGGTTTAGCTTGCTCTGCATCACACAATCTCTGCCAAGTTCTTTGGAACATGAGCTGTTGTGATGGAGTAAGCAAAACATTTGCAACCTGTATACTATCAGCTGGAATCAACAAATCAGAAGTGAAAATATAGCGAATTATTTGTTGAGTGAGTTGTGACTGCAACCCATACTGCGCAATGGCAGACCGAGCTTTCTCTAGGATTTTCCAATCAAAAGACTCCCACTTTTGACCTGTTGGGGATAAAATAACAGGGAAAGCCTGCGGAAGAAAAGACCCCTCAACAATTGCATCTTTGATGATTCCTCTCCAGCGCTCAGTGGATTCCTGAGGATCTTTGGCTCCGTCGAAAAGATGCTCTGGAGGCGGCAGCGGCGGGGCAGACGGTTGCAGAGCTGAGGCTTGTGGAGAAACGCCTTCTGGCGTGAAGGGGTTAAAAGTTTTAGATCTGTCCAGTGAAGCAGCAACCGCTGTTCTTTCAACTAGGGTGTGATGCTGTAATTCCAGCTCGCTGAGGCGTGCCATCACATCTCTCATGCATTCGTCCACTGATGGGGAGGGCCGGTCGGGGCTGTCCTCGGGGCTGGTATCGTCACCCGAGGGCGGGGATGACAGGGCCGGCGAAAAAGGGAGCGGTGGATAAGTACCCGCCCCTGATCTGCATAATGGACCACCCACTGCTGTTTTTCCCTCTGTTGTTACTTCCGCATTCGCCTCAGTCTGTTTCAGGCTCAGAGGCGAGGCGCTGCCTGGCAGAGCTCCGCCAGGTGAAGCAGGGGGCGGCGCAAGCGGCGCAGGCGGCGCCGGCGCAGACGGCGCAGACGGCGCAGACGGCAGCGGCGCAGGCCGGGGGGGGGGCGGCGGCGGGGCAGAGGTGGAACGCCCAACTCGGGAGGTGAAGTCCCGAGGACCTGGAATCGCGAAATTCTGCGCGAAGGGATTAAAAGGAGACGAAACCGCCATGGGTGCAGGGTCGGCCCCGCCTTTTTCTCCTCCCCGGGAGTCAAAGCCGCATGTGCAGCAGCAGCAGCAGCCCGTTCCCCTTTCATTGTACTCAAAGTCTCTCTTATTTGTTTCCACAGCGCTGAACGTTTATAGGCTTCTTTGACACTCTTTCCTCTGTTACTAACTTCATCCCACAGACTCGTGCCTATGGCTTCCCAGGTAGGCAGCTCAAACGCTGTTTTCACCCCGGATATCAGGCTTCTGTCCCGTGCCCACTGCAGCAGACCCTTCAGGGCTTGTGCGTCATAAGAAATTCCTCTCACAGAGAGCATATCTTGGAGGAGCTTAATTACTGCTTCCTTCACTTTGGTAAGCGTAAACCCCATCTCCTCCCCGACCGCTCACTAACCTTTTTTAGTGAGATTCAGAACAGGACCAGTTGTCCTTCGGTGCGCACCGTCTCCGTCCGCTGGGCACTGCGGAACGACTGTCGCCGGGGCAGCAACAACTTTCGGTCGGCTTTTCCACCCTCTCCGTCTGCTTTTCTTCACGCTGACAGCATCAGCTTCTAGCAGCGGTTCTGAGGGTCCCTGTTCGGGCGCCACTTGCGGGAAGTCATGGCAAGCAATCACATAGAGACTTAATAAATCTCGTGAAAGGCAGTTTAATGGCGTTACAACCCAGTTTATATAGACAGAGCACTAAGTCACAAGACTCTTCACGAGACTCTTCTAGCTACTAATGGGTTAACAGCACTATCGTGGCATAAATTGATTTGTGACTTTAAAGCATGCATTCACACCGTCACACCTTTCCCAGCTTCCCATCCTGCTTCAGCATCCGGGTCAGGCTCGAAGGTTGGATTGCTCACATGACCATTGCTTGCTAAAAACCCCCCAACAACTTTCTTAATGGAGGAAAACAGTCTTCTTTTTCCTTGACTTCATTCTCAGACATAGAGGAATGTTTTTGACTGCAATTTTCCAAATAAATTAAATTAAGACGTAATCAAATGAAATACAAACACCAGACATATGGCCAGAAAGTTTTAGCCTGAACAGTTACTATTTTGTGAAAGTTTTTGCAATTGGAAATCGGTATACCATAGGAATTACGGTCAACTTTAATAACAGGTGGTGCTCTTAAGTCCTTCTGTGAGAAACAACTTGTGTTTTTGCAGTGTTGTGAGAATCATATTTTTGTAGAACCAAGAAAAACACCACGGCCTTGTACATCCAGGTGCCAGATAGCATGGAAGGATGTAAGAACTGACTGATGTTTTTCTGTGCAGCACTACAGAGAGAAAAACACCAAGGCCTTGTACAAAAATACCAAACTAGAAAGGAGCCCAGGATAAAGACTGTCTTGTTCAGTACATCCTGGTACCAGATAATGTAGAAGGACAAGAGCTACGCATAACAACTTTTTCTTAGAATGTTGTGTCTTACAGGGATCAGGAGATAGGGTGCACCTGAGAAAATATTGCCATCATTCCACAACTATGCATAAACAGCCGGCTGGGAAAAGAAAAACCTATTATGGAAAGCGGAAAAACCTCTGATGGAAACTTATTGTAATAGAACGTGTCGGATAGGCTGTGAGCCTGGAGTATCCAACCAATGGAGAAACAGGAGAGGATAACCCGCGTCGGGATAAAATACTATAAAAATGCTTCCTTTTCTTTGTAACGGTTGCGCGTTTCTACTCCGGCCATGGGGTGGCGCGCCCGCGATTGCACTCGCGAATAAACGGAGCTGCTTCACCATGATCCTCGCCTGAGCAAACTTTTTCGGCGTAAAACTTCGTTTCTCACACTTCCAATAAGACAGAATCACCCATACAAATAAAAATATTATTTTCTAGAAAAAAAGTAAGATTTTGTTATTCATTGCTTCCTGTATTATAGGTACAGATTCGTTGGCATACACATCCAGTTCTAATCTTCAGGTCTCAGTTTAGTGGATTCCTTAAAAAGATATTTTCAACTTCCATTCTTTCATCTCTGCTATTAGCCCTGAAGACTTTTATTGAGAGTAAGATGATCATAAATCTGCAGCCTTCCACATGCATTCCTGAACTAATCCTCCCCTCTCCCAACACAGTGCAGTATTACACGCAACATCCACATCTAATAGGTGTTTTTGTCTTGGGGAGGTGAAGTGCTGGGGAGGTGGTGGAGTTGCTCTTTATGTGAGGGAGCAACTTGAATGTATTGAGTTTTCTCCAGGGGCTGATGAGGGGCAAGTTGAAAGTCGGTGGGTAAGAATTAAGGGGCAGGCAGGCATGGGCGATACAGTTGTGGGGGTCTATTACAGACCTCCTGATCAGGACGAGGGAGTTGATGAGGCTTTCTACAGGCAGCTGAAAGCAGCCTCACAACTACAGGCCTTGGTCCTCATGGGGGATTTTAACTACCCCGATATCTGCTGGAAGACATACACAGCCAGCCATTCACAGTCTAGGAGGTTCCTCCAGTGCATTGATGATAACTACTTAATGCAAATGGTGGATAAGCCGACTAGGAGAGGAGCGCTGCAGGATCTTGTACTTACCAACAAGGAGGGTCTTGTTGAAGCAGTGATGGTCAATGGCAGCCTTGGCTGCAGTGATCATGAGATGGTGGAGTTGAGGATCCTGTGTGGGAGGAATAGAGTACCGAGCAAGACCAGAACCCTGGACTTCCGCAGGGCCAACTTTAGCCTCCTTAATCAATTGTTAAGGGAAGTCCCATGGGACAGGGTGCTAGATGGTAAAGGGGCTCAAGATAGTTGGTCAACATTCAAGGACCACTTCTTGCAAGCTCAGGATCAGAGCGTCCCAATGGGTATGAAATCAAGTAAGGGAGCTAGGAGACCAGCATGGTTAAACAAGGAACTGCTGGGCAAACTTAGGTGGAAAAAAAGAATTTATGGATCGTGGAAAGAGGGGCTAGTCACTTGGGAGGAATATAGGACAGTTGTCAGAGGATGTAGAAAGGCAATTAGGAAAGCTAAGGCCTCCTTAGAACTTAACCTTGCGAGCCAGGTCAAGGACAATAGAAAGGGCTTTTTCAAATACATAGCTAATAAAACAAACACTAGAGGCAATATAGGCCCACTGATGAATGAGGTGGGTGCCCTAGAGACAGAGGATATAAAGAAGGCAGAGGTGCTGAATGCCTTCTTTGCCTCTGTCTTTACTCCTGCAGGCTTTCCCCAGGAGCCCCTGATCCCTGTAGCCCCAGAAGAAGTCAGGATAAAGGAGGAGCTTGCCTTGGTAGATGAGGATTGGGTTAGGGATCAGTTGAGCAATCTGGATATCCATAAATCAATGGGACCAGATGGAATGCACCCAAGGGTGCTGAGGGAGCCAGCAGAGGTCATTGCTAGGCCATTCTCCATCATCTTTGGTAAGTCATGGACAACAGGAGAGGTGCCTGAGGACTGGAGGATAGCAAATGACACTCCAATCTATAAGAAGGGCAAGAAGGAGGACCCGGGTAACTATAGACCTGTCAGCCTCACCTCCATCCCTGGAAAGGTGATGGAACAGCTTGTTCTTGGCGCTGTCTCTAGGCACATCAAGGATGAGGGGGTCATTAAGAGCAGTCAACATGGTTTTACCAAGGGTAAGTCATGTTTGACCAACCTCATTGCCTTCTATGAGGAAATAACTAGGTGGATAGATGATGGTAGAGCAGTAGATGTGGTTTATCTTGACTTCAGTAAAGCATTTGACACTGTCTCCCACAGCATCCTCGTAGATAAGCTGATAAAGTATGGGTTTGGTGATCAGGTAGTGAGGTGGATTGTGAACTGGCTGAAGGAAAGAAGCCAGAGAGTTGTGGTCAATGGGACGGAGTCTAGTTGGAGGCCTGTGACTAGTGGAGTCCCTCAGGGGTCAGTATTGGGACCGGTGTTGTTTAATATCTTCATCAACGACCTGGATGAGGGTACAGAATGTATCCTCAGCAAGTTCACTGATGACACCAAACTGGGAGGAGTGGCTGACACACCAGAGGGTTGTGCTGCCATTCAACGAGACCTTGATAGGCTGGAGAGTTGGGCAGGAAAAAACTTAATGAAATTCAACAAGGGCAAGTGTAGAGTTTTGCATCTGGGGAAGAACAACCCCATGTACCAGTACAGGTTGGGGGCTGACCTGCTGGAGAGCAGTATAGGGGAAAGGGACCTGGGGGTCCTGGTGGACAGCAGGATGACCATGAGCCAGCAGTGTGCCCTTGTGGCCAAGAAGGCCAATGGCATCCTGGGGTGTATTAGAAAGGGAGTGGTTAGTAGGTCAAGAGAGGTTCTCCTTCCCCTCTATTCTGCCTTGCTGAGGGCACATCTGGAGTATTGTGTCCAGTTCTGGGCCCCCCAGTTCAAGAAGGACAGGGAACTACTTGAGAGAGTCCAGCGTAGAGCCACAAAGATGATTAAGGGAGTGGAACATCTCCCTTATGAGGAAAGGCTGAGGGAGCTGGGTCTCTTTAGCTTGGAGAAGAGGAGACTGAGGGGTGACCTCATTAATGTTTATAAATATGTAAAGGGTGAGTGTCATGAGGATGGAGCCAGGCTCTTCTCAGTGACATCCAATGATAGGACAAGGGGCAATGGGTGTAAGCTGGAACATAGGAGGTTCCGCATAAATGTGAGGAAGAATTTCTTCACAGTGAGGGTAACAGAACACTGGAACAGGCTGCCCAGAGAGGTTGTGGAGTCTCCTTCTCTGGAGACATTCAAAACCCACCTGGACATGTTCCTGTGTGACCTGATCTAGGTAATCCTGCTCTGGCAGGGGGATTGGACTAGATGATCTTTTGAGGTCCCTTCCAATCCCTAACATTCTGTGATTCTGTGATATGGGTGGTTCCCACAGCCCTTCAAAAGGAGGGGATGAGTTTGCCTTTTGGCTTTCCTCCAAGGTGCAGCCAACCTTGCAAGGAAAGCCCTTGGGTAAACAAGCCCCAGGTGCCCTGCATTTTGATAACGAGTGCCAGGTGTCCTGCTTTGGGCATAAAAGCTGGGACCACTTGCAGGAAGGGTTGGAGAGTCTGTCTGTGAAGTGGATGCACTTCGCAGTGTTTCCTGTTGGGGAAGGACCTCCTGGCTCCTCATGCAACTGGATCCCAGTCAGGTCTGGCACCTGCAAACGCAGGCTTTGTGGGGAGGCAACATGGGGTTACCTCTATCATATGTAATCACCTTATTGTCTTGGTTGTCTCTGATTTTCTCCGTGGGTTACCTTGTGTCTCTGTTTGTTCCATCTATTGTGGGTCATGCTGTGTCATTTCTGGGGTCGCTGGGGTTGATGTCTGTTAGTTGCGATCTGTCTGACTTGTTTGTACCCCCGGTGATCCTCTCTATACTGACCCCTTTACGCGAAATAGAATCCACTTACTGGATTGTTTTTCTGCTGCTGGCTGTGTCCTTTGTACTGGGCCTACTAATTGGCAAAACAGGAGGGCACTGGGGGAGGAGCTGTGCGCATATGCGGAGCTGTGCGCATATGCACAGCTGTGTGGAGAATGACAATGAATTAACTTTTAAAGTCAAAATTTGCGTTACCTGAACCCATGGTAAGGTATATATATCTACAACGATTGGAGGCTTTAGTTCTTCATTTCTTCCTTTCAGTATTTGTGTTCAAGTATCCTCATGTGTCAAGTGTAGGTACCAAGCTTCCCTGCCTTAACTCCATTTTACCTTGATTTCATCAAAATCTTATTTCCATCACTTTTATGCAAAGCTGAACTACACACTTTTGTTTCTACCTTGCTGTCCCATATTTTGAGCTTATTTTTCTACCAATAAGGTGCATTTTGAGTCACAAGACCAGAAGATGATTCTACCCTGAAGTACAAGAGAAATACAGCCCCAATAATCAGATGTTTGAGGAATGGAAACTCATGTTGGGTATGTGTTTTGCCAATTACTAGGCCTAGTGCAAAGGGTGCAGCCAGCAGAAAAACAATCCAGTAAGTAGATTCTATTGCACATAGAGGAGTCAGTATATGGGGGATCACTGGGGGTACAAACAAGTCAGATAGATCACAAATAATAGATATCAACCCCAGCGACCCCAAGAATAACATAGCATGACCCATAATAGATGGAATAAACAAAGATACAAGGTATCCCAGAGAAAAAAATCAGAGACAACCAAGTCAACAGGGTGATCACATAGGATAGAAGTAACCCCATGTTGCCTTCCCACAAAGCCCACGTTTGTAAGTGCCAGACCTGACTGGGGCCCAGGTGCATGAGGAGTCAGGAGGTCCTTCCCCAGCAGGAAACTCTGCAAAGTGCATCCACTTCACAAACAGACACCCCACCCTTCCTGCAAGTGGTCCCAGCTTTTATGCCCAAAGCAGGACACCTGGCACTCATTTACCCAATGCAGGGCACCTGGGGCTTGTTTACCCAAGGGCTTTCCCTACAAGGCTGCCCGCACCTTGGAGGAAAGCCAAAAGGCAAACTCATCCCCTCCTCTTAAAGGACCATGGGGACCACCCATATGTCAACCTTAATTCAGGGCTTGGGGTTCAGACCCCAGCACTTCAGTATGTTAGCCTTAGGTGGGTTTGACTGATAATTTGAAAGGGCTTCACACATCTTAACATCTTACTATCAGTGTGTAGCCAAGTATCTCTTCAGTTTTCACACAGTCCATCTTGACAATCAGCAGAGAAGGAAGATGGGAGATTGAGGGAGGCAGACCTTCTGAAAGGATAGACATAGGCACTTTGCTTTTTCCCCTGCCACTATAAAAAGATAATGGGTGTGGGGATAGCCACCTATGCTTATCCTAACCACGTCTGCATGGCTAAAGTTCAGAACAAAGTATTTCTGTAAGTCTGCATACAAGTGGTGTTTAAAACAACACAGCAGCTTAGGGCAGGCAAGAGGAATCTCCAGCTGACCAAACCTAATTACACAAATTGGAGTCTGGTCAAGACATTAGGTTCAGACATCCATTTCAGTGACAAGAAAGAATATGCTCCAAGATCTTCTGGAAAAACACCTTGTTAGTCCTCCAGTTTTACGTTCCATTAAAAACATCAAGCAAATTGAGGACTAAACCAACAAATTCCATTTGTAGTGTTCAGTTATATGAAGCAACTATTTACAGTATGCTTGTATATGTAGTATTTACGCTAAAAAGATTGTCTTTCTCTTTCATTTTTCTTTCAGGACCCGTATACAAAGTTCATTGTTGCCTAGGAAACTGAATAAAAACAACAAAACAAAATATTTCACTGAATATCCTACGTGGCTTCAGATGCCTGTAGTATTCACAATTGTTCCTACATACAGGGAATCCTCAATTCTAGTCTTTGCAGATAGGTGAATGATGAGTGGGAATTCAATTTTATTTTAAAATGTAAGCCTCAGTAATTTGAGAATAGTAGTATAGTCTAGTGATTAGCTGTCAGATGATCGACGTCCTGTGCATGACTCGACTTGACTTGCAGTGACCTTCAGCAACTCCCTTAAGCACATTCTCATGCTTGTGAGAACAAATATTTTCATGCCTACCCTATAAAAGGATCTGTGACATAGGTGATATGATGTTGTTTCTTAAAAGTGCAAGAACATGAACTTCCTGTGCAATGTGTTAACAAAGACATCTGAAATATTCAAATGACTAAAATAATCTGCTCAGTGTTTGATTTACTTGTAGTATCTCACATGAATTCTTACAGTTACACCAGAATATTACAACAAATAAACACACTGGGGGAGACATTTGGAATAAAAGAGGAGAGAAAAATGCTGTTTTATCATTTAGAAACTTATTTTTTTCTTATAAAAAGCAATACACTTCAAGCGTGACAAAATTAACATAGCAGCACATATTTGCCAGTATTTGAGACACATGCAGGAAACTGCTTGCTCATCAAGTCACACTTCTCAAGCAAGCGTGGGTAAAAAAGTCTGGCTGCAACAAGAATTTGCTGCTCCTGCATCAGTGTCATAGATAATCAGGTCTGACTTTCTCAGGTGCAGAAACATTTCAAGACACAATATCCACAGAACTGAGGGAACAGAAACATTGGAATTTTTCTTCTTTTTCTTCCTCTGATGAGACGCAGGTACACATTTTATTGTTACAACAGAAAAAAAAATAATTAGAAGAGCTAGTACTGGGAGAATAAACTATCCCACACATTTCAATATCATTTTAATTCCACAGTACAGGATGAGACCCATCCCCATTGATTATGGAAAATGCTAACTTAAGCAATTGTGTACAGAGTAGCATATTTGCAGTAGAAAATATATACAGCTAGCAGAAGGAGGCTAATATAGTTTAGAGTTGAAAAACTAACCAGCAAGGATAAAAGTTTGGATCTGCTAAACAGAAATGCTTAGTAAGATAAGGGAAGAACTGAGAGACTCGTCCGTGAAAGAGGGAGCAGTCAGGCCTGAGTGATCAAACGGTGTTGGTTAAGGGGCCCCAAGGACAACACTCCCTCAGGAAGGAGGGACTGATAAGGATCACAGTGCTAATTAAGGGGTCTTGGGAACCAGAACAGACCGGTCTGGAGGGATGAAGTAAGCAAAGATAAAAAGGACAGCGCGAGGAAGACTCGGAGCCTTCCTCCTGAAGACCCTGGAGGACGACCACCAGGATGCACCACGCAGCAACTGGGTGGAGCCAGAGGCGTGGAATATTATAATGACTTACTGTAAATCTCCTCCCTGAGCCCCTCCCAATGATGTAATCCCCATTCCTACCTGATGTAAACTTATGAATATGCAACACTTTAGGCTGTAAAAAGAGCACACTCCTGGCCCCAGGTGAGCTCGATAGGAGGAGAGATCCCCCGAGTCCCCGGATCCGCAATAAACAAATACCTGCTGCTAAATATCCTCGTCATCTTTACAGTTATTTTCAAGGCGCAGATTTTGCGCTAATCAGCATCCTTTGACAATACAGCGTATCAGAAGAGTGCAGCACAATTGGCTTACCCAAACCACTACAGCTGACTGCAGTGTAGTAACCAATATAAATAGTAAGTAGCTGTCTTGCTTCATTATCTTTCATGTCAAGGAGAAAGAGTACTTGCTGCTAGCTATATTTACTTGCATATATCTTCTTGGAAGGAAATAAGGATGTGAGGAACTGACACATCTCTTCCCCCCCCCCCCCCCCCCAGTACTAAGCATATTGAGCTGAAACACAAAAACACCTGGTCCAGTGACTCTGTCCGTATTTAATACTTATAAAAACCCAATTTGTCCATACTTCTTTGGGCTTTTGAAGAACAAAATACAGCTCCTATCTCTTCCTACACCTTTAAGTTCCACCTAAACTAGATTATCTCCTGTGACTGCTTTAGAGTTATCAGAGCAGCTCCACTTCTGATAAGACCTGCAAGAATACTGCTGTAGGCAAAATCTGTGTAGCCAAAAGCATTTTTATCAATAGCATCTCTAAATGAATCTACATAGACCCTAAATGGGTCAGAAAACTAAGCAAGGGAGCATCTTGTCTGCACCACCATTCCCACTTCTCCCAAAGCTGTGCCAATGGTAAAAAAGTGGCATATTGTTATGTCTTGAGGGACAAAAAGAAAAAAAAATAAAAACACTGTTGATAATGGGAGGACAGGGAACATCCTCCTTTTATCAGGGTTATCTAGAGAACAATATAACCCAATAAGAGGCAGAGATGAAAGACTGAAACTAGAAGCAGATGAAATGCTTATGAGGAGATTAAAGACACATGGAGAGATCTGATCTAATATAAAAAGCCAGGACAAGGGTGTTCTTTTGCTGTTCAGTATGATGACAAGATGACTGAGTTAGCCCTTAGGCTGAAACTCCACAGGCCAGTTTACATTGCTGTTTGCAGCCCAGCATGACAGAAGGAACAAAAGAACATGAAGATCAGAAATTGCATCTGTTGCAATTGCAGATCTCCACTCAAGTAGTGACTACAGGTGAGAAGTATACCATTTGTTAAAAGTTGATTGACTTACTATGCTGTAGGTGGCCACTGAAAATTGATCTAGAAAGCACAATGTAATAAAACAATAATTTAGGCTGAGGAAGGATAAAAAAGTGCCTTCTACCAGGTAAGGTACTAAAGTGTGAAATCATTTCCCAATGAAAGTCAGGAGCTTTGGCTCTGTGCTCTTGACAGACACTTTAATAATGAGATTGTATCCGCCACGGGAGGAAAAAACAGCAAATGTATTTTAGGGGGGATTGCCACTTCTCCTACATAAAGAGTTCAGATGCCCTCTTATACTTCAAATGCTACCACAGCAGATGAAATGCAGTATTTATATATTGCAAATACAGTGCAAAAGGAAGACAGAAAACAGATGTGATTCCACAGGCATTTCAAGGGAGATTCTAGTTAAGTCCAAAAACCTGGCTGCTGAGAAAAACTAAGCTCCTTTCTCCAGATACGACCAGTAAGCCAAAGGCCTCCCACCCCAGGCCGCCTCAGAGGCACTGCCCCACAGCCCGAGTCTCCGACATCCTGCTGGGTATTCCCAGCCCGTGGTCCAGCTGCATGGCAGGTTTTCCGCCAGTTAAGAGCAGGCGGGAGCCCGCCCCGGGGGGCTGTTCAGCCGTGGGAGGGGCAACGACTGCACGGGTGCCTTCCCTGCGGCGGGCAGCCCCCAGCTCTCAGGCCCGGCCCGTCGTGAGGCACCGCTCTCCTCCCCCACCGGCCGCAAAACCAGCCACTCCGGCTGACACCCGACACCGGAGGCCTCCCTGCCCCTCCGGCAGTCTGGGGCCGCGCCAGGCAGGACTGAAAGGCAGTGGATTCCTGGGAGGAGGCGGCTCCAGCTCCGAGCAGCAGCGGGGCCAGGCCCCGCTCCGATGGCTCTGCGCGATCCAGTCCGGAGAGTACAGCCTGCCCGGATGCAGGCGGCGTCCTCAGCAGCTGCTGTCTCTTGACAGCGCCCAAACCGGCTCGAACCGGCCTAGGCCGGATCTGCTGGTCAGGGAGCAGCGCCTCCCCCGGCTTCCCTCCCAGAAGCACCGTGAGCCTGTGCTCCCCCACCACTGGTCTGTGCTCTGCCTGGGCAGGCAGAGTGGTGCTGCCAAGCCCTGTGCCCTCCCCACAGCTGGGGCACAGCCCGCTGCTACCACCCCATGCCTGTGCACACTGCTGCTGCCCTTGTATCTAATCAGCATGTTGTCTCTCTGCCCTGGCTTCCTACCCGCATTTCCCTCTCCTCCACAATCAGGGAAATACTGCGTGTTTTGCAGAGTGTATTTTTTTCTTCCACTTAGGTAAGAAACGGTCACAACGCAAGGTTTGCCCTTTTTGGTCAAAGCTGCCTCTCTGCAGT
The DNA here is from genome assembly GCA_028020825.1 of Podargus strigoides. Classification (NCBI taxonomy): domain Eukaryota; kingdom Metazoa; phylum Chordata; class Aves; order Caprimulgiformes; family Podargidae; genus Podargus; species Podargus strigoides. Next base: position 25,299,079 of record CM051662.1, on the reverse strand, counting down.
GGGTGTGGCTGTGCCTGGGCCTCTCACGGTCCCCTGTGCCCCTGCAGTTGTGTGCAGCTTAGAGGTACCACTTCCCTGCCTGTCCCGCACTTGGACTTGAGTTCTTGCTTCCCCTGGCACACATATGCTTCCCTGAAGACATGGGACCCCAGCTGCTCTGTCCCCTCTTGTCACAGTCCTGCAAGGAGCATTGAGTTCCGTTGCCTGCCACCATCATGGCAGAGAAAGGCCTCCTGGCACCCATCCATTCCTCCCCCAGTTACAGTCAGGACGGTCACCCCCTGTTGTCACCAAACAGGACAAAGAACTTATCAACACCAATGTGATGTAGATAAGCAGACACTTCTTTATTGACGCGCAGAGGATACGGGGGATAACTCCACCTAGCGTATCCCGGGTTACACCACCTTTAGCAGGGTTTTTATATATTTGAGTTCCATTGTATAAGATGTTTAACATAAAACTGCATACACTGCTCACTTTCAATTGCTCATCAAAATTAACCTTTAACTTGATTGGCCCCTAATGATTGGTTGGATTACTTCACTTCATGTATATTCATTTCTAATAACAAGCATTGGTCACCTATAGTCACGCCATGGTCGCGCTATTGATGGTACCCTCTAATATTCAGATTAGGATGGGGAGGGGGATAAGGGGATCTTTAAGCAGCATAAACTGGTCACTGTGACTTTAGCCACTATATGATTAATGACTGTATTGTTTCCACGGTGGTTGCTTAAACATAATATTTTACTTTCTTGACTACATGGTTTCTAGTTACAGACAATGCTGGGCCTCAGCTGCTTGTACCCCCTGTTCACTTCATGTACTTTAGCTGCTGGTACCCCCTGTTTGTTCTGTGTGCTTTCTGTGGTTACTAAAACAAAACACAGCCACTCCCTCATATGATTCGATTAGGCCTAACTTGATTTTAGCTAAACTAAAATCATAAAATCATCAGAACCATCAAAATCTGATCAGATTGGTAACACTGTCAGTAAAGAGACAAACCTGGGTGTTACCCTCTCCCTTCCACCCCACACAGTCACCAGGAAGGCAAGCACACCCTGGCTTTGTCACCCCATAACCACGAAAGACACCGCATCTTCTTTTTCTTTCCTTTTTTTTTTTTTTAAAAATTTTTTTTAACCCATCCCCCATTCTTACAGATTAAAGGAAAATGGCCTGACTCCATTTTGGAGAGGATATTGCCTGGAGGTTTGACTTTCCTCTGTGGAGCAATTTCTTCCAGCAGCATCTGGAGCAGAGGGGAGACAGCACGCCGTGTCCTGCAGGCACTGTGAGGTGCCTTTCTGCCATTTCTCTGTGGCTGAGTGGTTTTGTCAGGCATAATCTTGTGCCCAACTGGAGCAGTATGTGTTCCTCAGCTTTAGCCAGCTCTGCTGCACTTTTGGTAGTTTTGGTGAAAACTTTGTTTTCAGCCCTCCATGCCTCTGAAGGCATTGAGGTAGTAAACCTACACACCTCTGGGGATGTTTCCCACAACCTCAAAGGGGAGGGATAGGTATATGTTTGCCACTTTCTTCCCTGGCTTTGGTTTGATAATTCATCTGAGTAGACCTAGCAGCTGGCTGCTGCTGAAGGAGTTTCCCCACTTTCACCTGTGCTATCTCTGGCATTTGTCAGACACCTCACTGAGCTAGTTTGGTTCACTAACGTGGTAGATGCTACTCCCATCCTCCAAGAGAAATGTTCTGCCGCATCCATGAGTTCATCTGGCTCACCAAAGAGTCCAGCAAATGCTGCAGCCAACTCTCAAGTAGGTCTGCTACACAAGTGGGGTGTGGCAAAGGAGTAAACAACCCTCTCAGTGGCAGCAAGCTGTTTGTTTACCTCACCGATACTATCAGGCTGTGCCTGAACAGTTCCTCCTAAACAAGGAGAGGCAAACACATGATGATATGTACCTCCACCTGAAGCTCTGTAAGTCAATCATTCCTCATCCTTAAGGGTATAAGCACTATGGGTGTAAAGACTTCTCCCATAGATGCGTGCCATTTGCATTCACATCTGGATGTAAAAATATGTGTGCAACTCCTATTGATTTTTGAGGATGGCACAGACAAATGGCACAAGACATCTGACTGGTATGTTGTAACAAGTGTTGGCAAAATGTAGAGATTCCTCAAGGAAAGTAGGAAGAAAAGTTCGTACACATGCAACTGGTTGGTCATCTTCATGTAGAAGGAGCTGTGGTGGGCTGGCCTCAGCTGGCAGTCAAGCACTCACCCAGCTGCTTGCTCACCCCCCATTCACAGCAGGATGGTGGAGAGAATAGGAAGAACAGGAATGAGGAAGATCCTGGGTCAAGATAAAGTCGGGGAGATCACTTACCAATAACCATTGCAAGCAAAACAGACTCACCTTGGGGAAATTAATTTATTGCCAATTAATATATATATAAAATTACTGGTTTGGGTATTGGGAAACAAAACAACAAACATAAAAAGACATGGGAAAACTCCTTTCCTCCCCCCATTTCCCAGGCTCACTTCACTCCTCTCCAGACACCTGTCCTCCCAGCTTCTTACCACCATAGGTCACACACAGTCCCTTGAGCAAGGAAAAGAGTGGGGCAAAGGAGGGTGTTATAGTCAGTACATAGCAGTTTCTCTCTGATATTCCTTTCATCTCACACTTTTCATGTCCTTTGGCACAGGTCCTCTTGGGTTGCAGGGAGTATCTGCTCTCCCATGGAGCACCTCCTTCTCTGCTGATGTCCAAAGTATAAAGATTTGCAAAACTGGACAACCATGATGATCTAATTAGAAACCATAGCAATGAGAATGGAAAATCCTCAGAACCAGGTGTAATAGGACCATACTTTGTGGCTACCTATTGTCTAAAGTAGGGTAAAGCAGGATCTGACCAGGATACAAAGTTGAGCAAGAATTTGGTGGTAGCTGATAGTGTTACCAATCTGATCAGATTTTGATGATTCTGATGATTCTAGTTTAGCTAAAATCAAGTTAGGCCTAATCAAATCATATGAGGGGGTGACTGTGTTTGGAACTCAAATATATAAAAACCCTGCTAAAGGTGGTGTAACCCAGGATACGCTAGGTGGAGTTATCCCCCGTATCCTCCGCGCGTCAATAAAGAAGTGTCTGCTTCTCTACATCACATTGGTGTTGATAAGTTCTTTGTCCTGTTTGGTGACAATAGGATGAAGAAATGACCTTTAATTACCTTAGTTGATTTTAATACTAAAAACCACACCTCTAGGAGACGATTTTAAATGTAAATGTAGGACCACCTTAGTATAATGAACTAATTATTTGAGCATGCATAGAAAGATTTGTTATATAAGCATTTTTAGCCAATCGTATATCTTGTTACAATTTCTTTCTCTTTTCTGTCTTGTATAAAAGACCCTGCTTGTTCTTTGAAAGGTGTGCTGTCAGTGTTAGATGCCTGGCACCCCTTTCTGTGCAGAACTGTAATAAAACAAATATCTTGACTCAGTGTGTCAATTGGCTTTGCACACTGGGTAAAGAACCCAGATCTGGGACAACAAGAGTTGTGGAATCACAGAATAAATTAAGCTGGAAAGGACCTTTGGAGGTTATCTGGGGCCATCTTCCTCTGCCCCCCTTCCCACCAAAAAGGCCAGTTTTGCAGAGTGATCAGGTTGCTCCCAGCGTTGCCCAGCACTGGCTGCTAGGTGGAAAGTGTCCACAAATGTAGCACACCTTTTAGGGATCTCTAGTGATTATTTATACACAAGTTTCACAAAGCATTGCCAAACAAATGCAATTATTCTTCCTATGTATTGCATGTTCATTACATTATGTAAGACAAATCTAACACATGCATAGTTCTATTTTGCAGCATTTGCAAAACATCTCTAAGCCCATTTTCTTATAAGGATGTTCTCATCTGGCAGTAGTCTACATTCTTAACATACTAGATGCGGAGACGGGACTGGAGAAATCAGGAACGACTCAATGTGATTTATCCGGAAAGCTCGTTTTATTGCGCAGATACATTCACTTATATATCATTCTTCTGTCAAATCACCACGACTAAGCATATCTTATTATCTTTTTCTTAGGCTTTCATTGGACTACTTCTACATCAATCATTAACTTTTAACCTATGCTTCAGCTTCTAATTATCATATTCTCCACCTTGCCTAAGTGTTAATTCCCTATATTATATAACTTAGTTTCTTGTACTATTCTTCAAGGACAGTACGTCCTTGAGGCCTAATCTTGGCCGCTAGCACCTGCACAGTAGCCTGTTCGTGCACCTGCTCTAACACTCCATGTCCATTATTTACAAGCCAAACTCCCACAATTCCCCCTTTTTCCTTTTGCACGAACAGAACTTTATGCATTTGACTAGTGACTAATTTTGTTAATAGCTCCCATACTATTCCTAGCCCAATTAAAAACAAGACAATTATGATTACCCAGCGAATGCCTTCTTTGATCAAACCAAGTAACCATGGGGACAGACTGCCAAATATTTTTTTTTGTAACCATGAATCAAACCAGCTTGTCTCCTTTTGAATCTTTTAAATGTGTTCTTAAAGCCATTGCGATTGTTGGTGAATTGATTCCCCATGATCGCTTAGATTGAAGCAGCACATCCCTTCAAAATCTTCACATCCATGGCCTTATGCTAAAAGCAAAAAATCAACAGCAGCTCTATTTTGCAACACAGCATGCCTAACACTATCTAAATCTTCTATTAATTCTGTCTGTCCCTTTTTTACAATTTTTCTTTCCCTACACGCGGTCACGCATTATTTAATTGGTTAAAAGTCTCTAGTACAAGGTAAACATGCAGCTCAGTTTAGTTCCCGTTGGTTCTTAAGTTCTTCTCACGCAATGTCCAACTGGTCACTCCTATCTGCTCACTCCCGCATTCCCTAGTGAAGCAGTCATTGCTCTTTCTTATTTTTTCTTCCTTTGAAGTAGTTTCTAGAATGCGGCTACCCGCCCAGGCCAACATCCCGTATGGCTGGCTCACTACATGGTCAATCTTCTTTAAATGCATTTCTACAACTCCCCCTTTTTCTTCTTGAGCCAGCCATACATTCTTCATGGCATCTTTAATCATGCTTGTTCCCTTTTTTAAAAACACAAGGTACAATCATTAACACAATAGCGACTAATAATAGGTGGAATTCAATAATAGGTGGAATTAACAAAGAAACAAAGTCTCCCACAGAAGAGATGGAGACAACCAAGTCAATAGGCTCATCATATAGAAGTAGTCCTGTATTGTTTTCCCATGAAGCCCCATTTGCAAATGCCAAACATGACCGGGGCCCAGTTGCGGGAAGAGTCAGGAGGTCCTTCTCCAACAGGAAAACTGCAAAGTGCATCCACCTCACAGACAGACACTCCACTCTTTCCTCGAGCGGCCCCAGACCCTGTCCCCAAAAACAGGACACCTGGCACTCATTTATCCAGTGTGGGGCACCTGGGGCTCGTTTACCTAAGGGCTCCCCCCACAAGGCCGGCCGCACCTTGGAGGAAAGCCAAAAGGCAAACCTCATCCCCTCCTTTCAAAGGACCATGGGACCCACCCATATGTCAACCTAGGACACCTGTGGATCTGGTTCTGACATCTATGGTGTTAAAATAACCTCTTATTATTACTTGGCTTCTTATCTGGGGGTGGGATCACTACCTAATAACTTTCATTCAGTAACAAATTCAATATAAACTTATTTTATATAAGCCTCTTAACCTATTTTTACAAATCCTAACACTCTAACTAAACATGTTTAAAAAGAAAAGAGAGGTCGCCAGACGCGGCCATTGATAAATAAAAGAATTAATGTTTTCTGTCTGATTGACATGCAAACTGTTAATATCAGGTGTCAATATGGCACAGAGTATCACTATTACTAACGTTGTTGGTTGCAATATGGCTTGCCTTGGTCCACCACACAGGAACCCACAGCAACTGTCCTGTCGAGGTAAGCACACACATATAACCCCGACCCATACATTTTACTTCACCGGGACCCTCCCATATTCCTGTTTTAGGGTTACGATACTTTACCCACATTGTTTCTTGTGCCTTCGGTGTTATAGGACAACTATGTTTTTGTACAGGTGGTACATCATCATTGCCGTATACACATAGATAATTAATCGTGAACAACGCATTCCACACTCTTTGTGTGGGATCCACGATTTCTGTGAACTTATTTAAATATCCTTTTAGCACTTGATGAGCTCTTTCTACTATAGCTTGTCCAGTTAGTACATTTTCAATCCCTGTTTTATGAGAAACACCCCATCGCTGCAACCATTTTCGCAACTTCTCGCTCTTATATGCTGGTCCATTATCTGTCTTGATCATTTCCGGTACTCCCATGACTGCAAAACACCCTGTTAAATGTTTTATTACATGCTGTGCTTTTTCTCCTGGTAGAGGTGTGGCCCACATCATCTTACTGAATGTATCAATAGTAACATGGACATATTTCAATCTTCCAAACTCTTTTACATGCGTGACATCCATCTGCCAAATTTCTAATGCTCTTAGCCCCCTGGGATTGACCCCTATGCCTAATCCTGGACCGAAATCACTGCAAGTTGGGCAGGCATGAATGATGCCTTTAGCTTCCTCTAATGTGATTCTAAACTGCCTATACAATCCTTTGGCATTCTGATGAAAATGCTCGTGCGCCTGTCTTGCTAACTGGAAATCATCTAAAGGAACTTTCTGCCCCACAAAAACTAATTTATCTACATGTACATTTCCTTCTCCTAATCCAATTTCGCATTGATGACTCCGAATATGAATTATACAATATTCCTCTGATCTTTGTTGCACTGCTCCTCGCAGTTCGCACAACAACGTGAATAACCTCTTGTTTTGCACCTCCTTAATTTCTGCTGTTTCGATTTGCTCTACAATTCCTGCTACATATAAGGAATCAGTTACAACATTGATTGGAACGGTTATCCAGTTGGTCAACGCCCACACTACTGCCCAAAGCTCCAAAGTTTGCAAAGAATCCTCAGAGGTGCCGTATAGTACCTTCGTCTCCCACTTTTCTTTATCTTTCCATACTACTCCTGCTTTATGGGAGGCTTTTCCTGCATCCGTATACACTGTAACAGCATCCTGAATGGGCTGTTTGCTATGTTTTGGTTGCTGGATCCACATCTGATTACTCATCCATGATAAAAGTGGCGACTTTAAATTACCTACTTTCACCTGTCCTGTAAAACCTAACAATCCTTTCTGCAATGCTTCTGAATTGACCAAATACCACTCCAAATCACCCCGCTTAATTGGCAAAAATATTGTGTTTGGTTCTTTTCCCGAGATCTCTATTAGTCTCTTTCTTCCTTTCTCAATCACTCTCCCTACCATTTCTATCCGCATATCTACTGTCTTCTTAGGCTGTAAGGATATGAATACCCATTCTAAACCCCCAATTTTCCCTTTTTTGTTGTTTTGCTGAGTAAATGCTGCAAAAACAGAATAGGTAATATTAATAATTGTTAGATCAACAGGTGTCTCTGGATCGAGACGTGTTACTGCACGGTTGGCAATGGTTTGACTCAAATAAGAGAGCAGCTGTTTTTGTTGCTCTGTGACGGTTAATGTGGCAGCAGGATCGTTTTTCATTAAGAGTGATCATAGTGGCAACAGTTCATCATTGGTTATTCCTACTATCAGTCGCAACCACTGTAGGTCTCCTAGCAACTTCTGCGCATCTCTTAGTGTTGGGATTTCAATATGGAGCTGTAGTTTTTGTGGTGAAATGTGACTACTGGTAATGACCCATCCTAGGTACTTCCACGGGGCAGTGTGTTGAACTTTTTCTGGTGCTATACAAAGTCCTTTCTTTTCCAGTGTATCCCGAATCCATTTCAGGTCTTGTGCTGTTAAAGCCGTTTCTTGGGCAATTAAAATGTCATCCATATAATGATAGATGAAAGCGTTGTTGTATTTTTGCCTAATTGGTTTCAAAGCAGCAGCTACATATAATTGACATATCGTGGGGCTATTCTTCATTCCCTGAGGGAGAACCACCCATTGGTATCTGCATGCTGGTTCTTCTTTATTAATGGACGGAACAGTGAATGCAAATCTCTTTGAGTCATCTGGGTGCAAGGGGATAGTGAAAAAACAGTCTTTTAAATCAATAACAGTCAATGGCCAATTCTTTGGTAACATTGAGGGAGACGGTAGTCCAGGCTGTAGTGCTCCCATGGCCTGCATTTGATCGTTAATTGCCCGCAAATCATGCAACAACCTGAATTTTTCTGATTTTTTAGGAATAACAAAAATGGGAGAATTCCAGGGACTGGTAGAGGGTACAATATGCCCTGTGTCTAACTGTTCTTTCACTAGTATACGTGCTTGTTGCAGCCTCTCTTGTTTTAGCGGCCACTGATCAATCCACACGGGAGTTTCACTTAGCCATGTCAATTTTAGTGGCTGCTCATCAGTGGCCGCCGCTGAAAAACTGCATCTGGTGACACAAGCATCACTCCCATCTGGTCCAACACATCACGGCCGATTAGAGCTGTCACCCCCTCAGGTAATGGCATGATGGTGGCAAAGGCACTTCCACTTTTTCCGTCAATCGTGAACGTTATTCTTTGACTACTGGTCAATACTTTAGAGGATCCTCCAATTCCCTGTACAATGCCTCTGGCTTCCGATGCAGGCCAGTGTCTAGGCCATTCTTGAATGCTTACAATTGTGACATCAGCTCCTGAGTCTAGAAGCACTTCCAAGGTGATGACTTCGATTCCATTATCTAACATGGCCTTGACAACAGGTCGTTTATTCATTCTCAGGGTTAGAAGCGCTAGCCCTCCTGTAGATCCAAAACCTTGATCTCCTCATTGTTGTCTCCCTATGGCCATGTCCTGCACTAAATTTTCTAAAATCACGAGCTGAGCAATTTTGCTTCCTTTTGGAATTATCATAGGTGGCTGCATAGCATACACTACAACTTGAATGCTTCCGGTATAATCAGCATCAATAAGTCCTGGTATGATAATCAGTCCTCGCATCCCAGCTGAGGAGCGGCCTAATAATAGCACGCCTTTGGCCTGCCCTTTAATAATTATTGGTCCGTTGGAAGTCGTGGGAATGCATTGCGGTTGATTTGACACTAACGTGACGTCTATTGCCGTTGCCAAGTCCAGCCCAAGGCTTCCCCGGGTGGCGGGCTGTAGGTTACTGGTGCAGCTATTTGTGTCGTCACGCGGCTGTCTCTCGCGTTCTGCTTCCAGTTTCCCTGCCTTCCTCGTCTACATATCTGCGTGTTGTGTGTGTTAGAGCAGCATTGGTCACACCACGCGTCGCTCAGTGCATGCTCGTCGATGATGACCCTCTTTTCCACAGCGGAAACAATATCCTGTTGTTCTTCTTCTTTCTTCGGATAATGGTCTAATGGCTGCTGCAAGCGCTTGTGTATGTTTTTCCATTGCTTTTTCAACAGCGCTAGCAACAAAAGCGCTGGTTTGCTCGCCGAGTGCCCTTGCCACCCTTTCTAACATATCTTCTACTGGGGCGTCTCGGGGAAGTATGCTTAAAATACTTTTTGTCTTAGCATTTGCATTTTCAAATGCCAAAGTCTTAAGAAAAGAAAGTTTTATATCTTCACTCAGTTCAGAGGCACTTTCCAATGCGCCAACTAACCGGTCGACAAATTTTGCAAATGGTTCTGTCATTCCTTGTTTAACGGAGGTGTACCCTGGCGCTCTTGGTGTGGTGGGCACTTGCACAAAAGCTGTCCGAGCAGCTTCCATTGACGCTCGATGCCACTCAAAAGGATGTTGGAGCTGAGCAGTTATAGTAGCATAGGGACCCGTGCCCATTAACATTTCTACTTGCACATGTTGCAAAGGGTCCCCTCTTTGTCGAGGCAGCTCAGCGGTCTTCCTACATTCATCGCGCCAGAGTTTCTCCCACACAATTCCTTCCGATGGCTTGAGGATCAATCTGGCAATGCTTTTTAGATCCTCAGGAAGCATGGTGTGCGCTCCCCATAAATAGTTGAGCATTGTCTTAACAGGTTCAGATTGTAATCCATAATCGGTCACGGCGTTGCAAAGTTGCATCAATAATTTCCAATCAAGTGGCACATGCTCTGCTCCCGGTTGTCCCTGCACCTGACGTGCGACAACGGGGAAGGCAAGGTTTCCTCCCAAGTCGGCAGCAGCTTCCCATTCGCCAGACAGCAATGCGTCCTTAACTATTATATTCCACTGGCTCGTGGGGGCAGGTCGTACGGAGAGACTTCCACTTCCTTTTAACTGCACTGTTTCCTCCCGGTCGCTAGGTGTCACTCGAGACCATTTTAGTCGAGGGGCCGCCTCTGGGGGTGCTGAAAACTGCGTCATTTCCTCTTCCTCTTCCTCATTGTTGGAGTCTCCGTCACTCTCCGACTCTATTTCCGGTTCTGGCTGGCGCGGCCGACAAAAGGCATCGCCCCGCCCCACCGAGGGATATGGCGGCGACACCCCCCCTCCATTCTCCTCGGGCGGGGCGCTCGGCTCCACCCGGTCCTCTCTCCCAAACGGATCACGCAAGGACTCAGGTGACATGATCGGCACAACACCGGGCCCCGGGGCGGTCTGGGCTTTTGCGAAAACCGTTGCCCCGCTTTCATATCCCTCACTCACATTAAGTTTCTTAGCGGCGGCGGCGGCTACTACTTGCTCCAGTTGACACTTTTTTAAACAGTTTATCACATCACGCCACGGTTTTTGCAACTTTTTAGCAGTCTTATCATTATCAATAACAGCATCCCATAAAGAGTCCCCACAATTTCTCCACTCAGGCACATCAAAAAGTGTGCCGGGGTCTTTAAAGTGTCCTTTGGCATACCCCAAAGCATAAAGGGAGCCCAAAGTCTTTTTACTTATACGCAATCCCCGCTTTTCTAAAAAGCTAGTTAAAAGTGACAGTGTTACTTCTTTTTCCATTTTTTCTTACCCGGGTTTTCACTCCAGCTTCCCATTAACGGTAGCCTGTCCAGCTTCCCATTACGGTAGCCTGCTGTTGCTGTCGTCCTTCTCTCCGCCGAGCTCCTACTCCTTGCAGAGGCGAGCTTTTCCTAGCTTCCCCGAGCGTGAGTCCTGCTCATTCCTCGGGTCCCTGTTCGGGCGCCAGTTGCGGGACGGGACTGGAGAAATCAGGAACGACTCAATGTGAGTTATCCAGAAAGCTCCTTTTATTGCGCAGATACATTTACTTATATATCATTCTTCTGTCAAATCATCACGACTAAGCATATCTTATTATCTTTTTCTTAGGTTTTCATTGGACTACTTCTACATCAATCATTAACTTTTAACCTATGCTTCAGCTTCTAATTATAATATTCTCCACCTTGCCTAAGTGTTAATTCCCTATATTATATAACTTAGTTTCTTGTACTACTCTGCAAGGACAGTACGTCCTTGAGGCCTAATCTTGGCTGCTAGCGCCTGCACAGTAGCCTGTTCGTGCACCTGCTCTAACACTCCATGTCCATTACTCACAAGCCAAACTCCCACAACTAGATTGGACCTTGAGCTGATTAATGGCTTTGTTTGTCTTTCCTTATCACTATCTATCACATTCTTAACTAGGTCTAAAATAAATGTTCATAATATTCTCAAAGTTTCATGCAATGAACAAGGAATGCAGGACAACATATCAACTTTTTCAATAACATTCAGGCCTTGGCGCTTTGGAACGTCGCTTTAAGGCAATATTACTACCAATAGGTAGTACAAAGCAGAAATTTGATTCCCCCGTGGCCACCTTTTCAGTTTAAAGAAACCCAGCTGTCTTATAGAGGACAGAAACATTAAGGATGGTATTAACGGGGAGTGAATGGGTGTGGTGGCACCAGAAGGAATAGCAGAAAAAATGTCTATAAAATGGCATATGTTGATGGCACGTAGATTAGCGGGTCATTAAGATCTGGATACATCTACAGGCAACTTCTCCAGACACAAAAGCCTGTCATTATATCTTAATGACTTACAGTGATGAGAAGGTGGACAGACTAATTAGCGTCAGCTCCTAAGAGCTACCAAAAAACCTCCACCAACCATACCTAGAACCAAAAAACCATGTCTGCCAGAACATCCTGACACAAAACTATGAACCCAGGAAAGCTGAGGAGCACTTGGTAGCTGGCATCACTTGTCTTAAGTGTAATTGCAAAGAAGCCTGACAAGACCACAGGCACTGAGTATAAGTAAATTAAACCATTTTTTCTCTAAAATGAAATCACCTTCTCATCCTACAGGGTGTTCCAGTGTTGCTACAGTATTGCAGCATGATTTCCTGTGTTTTCTGTCTTGTCTCTTACCTTAACTGATTCAGGCCATCAAAACCATCTTGGTGGCCCTCCACTGGGCTTGCTCTAGCTTGCAAATACCTTTCTAGCACTGGGGAGCCCAAGCCAGGACACAATACTTTGGAGTGGTGCAATTTCAGACATGCTGAATAGACGGAAGTAACAATTCCCTTGAACCTGCTGGCTGCACTTCTGGTTAATGCAGCTCAGTAGTTGGCATTGATTTCTGCAAAAGTGCCCTGCTGAGCCAAGGTTGACTTCTTGCCCACCAGGAGTTGCAGGTCCTTTTTTGAAAAGCTATTTTCTAGTTTATCCCCTAAGCTGTACAGATTTGTGGGGTGGTTCTGTTCCAGGTACAGGATGGCACATTTGTTTTTATTGAACTTTATGAGGTTTCTGTTGACCTATTTTTTCAGTTTGTTGGGACTGCTGTTGAGCAGCAGCCCAGCCATCGAGCATATTGACCTCTCCCCCTCCAGTTTTCTGCATGTGTGCTCCCTTCACCATCTGCAGAATGTTTTACAGAAGGCTGTTCACACACCATCCTCACAGCCTGCTGAAGGCAACACATCTATCTACTCATTGCTTTCCTATCAAATAAGAGCAGCAATGACCTTGGGAGAAATTTATGTACGCGTACAAACACGTGCATACACACATTACTAAATGAAGTCTGAACAAAGTGGTTTTAGTGGAATTCATTACACTGTGGCAGTTTGCAGTTATGCTGCATGTTAGATATCCATTTCAAGGACACCCTGCTCCAGGAGTAGAAGAGTGCTGCTTTTCAACACAGGTAGTTCCTGCCTAGCCTTAAAACAGAGAAGATTTTGAGAATAAGAAGTGTCTCACTCTCAACTCACAGCAGGCTGTCTGTGAACAACTGTCTCTGCTAAAAGGGAGTATCCCCTTTATATAAAGCACAGTTTCCCCTTCCCCCAGCCCATCCATTGCCTCCAGCCCTCATGCCAACAGAAAATACTTGCATTCTCACATTTTTAAGTAGAGTCAAAAGTATCCCCTCATTTTCACATTACATTTATAACTTTAAAATGTTGGCAGACCTGGCTCTGGCTCACCATTCTGACAAACGGAAAGTCTCTGCTCTACCTGCCTGCCTTGCTCCCTTGGCCTGTCTCCCTGATTTCCTTAGAAAAGGCAGGTCAGACCATGTCTGAAATACTCTAGGGAAAGAGTTTGGCTTTTTGTAACTGTAGGAATGAGAGGGGAAAAAAAAAGTAGAAACCTCCAGGAATTTAGGCAATCAGGAAACCATTTTACATTGCAACCAAATAGATTTTATAATGGGCATGTCCCACCTGCCCTCTTTGAAACAGGACTTTGAAAAACTTTATAATACATTATGCCTCATTTATGATGATCACCAACACTCCTGATTTTGGCTGTTCTCATTTGTCTCCCTCTCCTGGTCAATGGCAGTTATTTTTTTTCCAGATTTTGTGGGGTTTTCAGTAGGGAAGTCTTTGTTTGGCTTTTGTCCATACATGAACTCAAAGTGAATAAGTGGCTGAGCAAAATAGAATTTATTCATACATACTTGTTCCAGTGTATTGAGGGGTTAAGTAAATATTTACCTGTTTAAAAATTCACCTCTACAATCCTGAAATGAAAACATAAATCTTGCAGTATCTCTGAAACTGAGCCAGGGTGAATCTACTAAGGGGAGTGCTCACTTTCAGTCAAGTTTGGCACACTGGAAAGATGCCAGGAATAGTGGAACTGAGAGGTGGCTGCAGTTTGAAGAGGTGGTGACAGGGAGAAGAGCTGGAGTCAGTCAGTTTAAGGGAATTTGACAGTTTTGGTGTAGTAAACTGAATTTTTCTGGCTTTTAAAGGCTTTATGTTGACATAGTACACTGCAGGCCACCAATTTTTACCTTTTGTTTTAATGAGTCATATACACAACATGTATGTAAAAAAAAAAAAAAAAAAAGAAATAATTTATTGCTGTGTATAATGAAGAGCCTGGGAACAGACTAAGGGGTACTCAGATAATACATAATCTTCCTGTTCTGGTTCTGACAGTACCTGTTATTCCTTGAAAGCAGTATCTGTTCAAGAGCTACCCAACAATCCCAGTACTGGACACTTGCTCCAGTTGCATTCCTGACCTACCACAGAGTGCCAAGCCTGTTTCTTCTGCATCCTTATAGCTTCCTAAAGTTTCTTTTAGCCCCTGTTTCATTCCCTTCCCTTTCTGACTTTGAAATCCAACTCAGCCACTATCCATGGAAAATGCTATTTAAGTCTAGACTTCTACAAACCTCTCTCTGGACCATGGAGGCTTCATCCTCAGCACCCTGAGAGTCTAGTCAGGGATTTTGCATGGACAGGACAGCTAGTTGTGTCTAGTTATATAGCATTCAAATATAAGATGTGTTTAGACTAAGACAAACAAACTTTCCAATTTTGTTTCATTTATGACCTAAAGAATGTATCATGTAGCCCAAAGGATTCCAAGTAGTTCAATATCCAAGTAATTACATATCCCAGTGCACCACTAAGCTGTATTCACTTGTGCAGCAGCTATGTTGACTTCCTGCCACCCCTCCACCATCTCCTTTTCCCCATTTTTAAAAAATGGAAACTAAATACAGACTTATTTCACAGTAGTCTTCTAGTCTTAAGACAAATATGCCCTGTTTATTTTTTTTAATTTATTTTTTACATTTTAGCAATTAGTATTGATGCCTTCAGAAGCAAAAAGGGCAGAACTGTAGTGATGAGTAAGGAAAGCCAGCACCTGAGTTCTAAAAAAGTAGCCATCTGGATTGTTATTTAGAAAGCAAAGGAAAAGACAGAGTCAACATTAAAAAGCATTGAAAAATCACTTCAGAGAATATAGAATATAGAAGAAATGTAACAGATGTTCAAACAATTCTGTTTCTGCATTAAAGTTTAACATGCAAACTGTATTTTTTTATGAAGAGTATGGCAGGATTTACTCCGAGTACAGGATATATATTCTCAGAAGATTCAAGTGTATTGGTAAATTACGTGAAGTCCTTTAGGAAAGTTACTTTTTCAAATATTTTTTTTTATTATTCTGGATTGTCTTGTCATAGAACCATAGAAACATAGAATAATTATGGTTGGAAGGGACCTCCAGGGTCATCAAGTCCAACCTTTATCCCATCATTTTCCTAACCATTAAACCACTAGACCATGGCCTCAAGTGCCTCATCAACCCGTTTTTTGAACACCCCCAAGGACGGCGACTCCACCACCTCCCTGGGCAGCCTGTTCCAATGTCTAACCACCCTCTCAGTAAAGAACTTCTTCCTGATATCCAACCTAAACTTCCCCTGATGCAACTTGAGGCCATTTCCTCTCGCCCTATCATTAGTCATTTGGGAGAAGAGACCAACACCAGCCCCACTACAACTTCCTTTTAGGTAGTTGTAGAGGGCAATGAGGTCTCCTCTCAGTCTCCTCTTCTCCAGGCTAAACAAGCCCAGCTCCCTCAGCTGGTCTCCATAAGGCCTGTTTTCCAGACCTCTCACCAGCCTCGTTGCCCTTCTCTGGACTTGCTCCAGCACCTCAATGTCCTTCCCCTACTGCGGTGCCCAGAACTGGACACAGTACTCAAGGTGTGGTCTCACGAGTGCCGAGTACAGGGGCACGATCACCTCCCTACTCCTGCTGGTCACACTTTTTCTTATACAGGCCAGGATGCCATTGGCCTCCTTGGCCGCCTGGGCATACTGCTGGCTCGTGTTCAGTTGGCTGTCAACCAACACCCCCAGGTCCTTTTCCTCCAGGCAGCTTTCCAGCCACTCTTCCCCAAGCCTGTAGCGCTGCATGGGGTTGTTGTGACCGAAGTGCATGACCCAGCACTTACCCTTGTTAAACCTCATACAATTGGCCTCAGCCCATCTCTCCAGTCTGTCCAAATCCGGCTGCAGAGCCTCCCTACCCTCAGGCAGATTGACATTCCCACTCAGTTTCGTGTCATCTGCATATTTACTGAGGGTGCATTCGATCCCCTCATCCAGGTCATCAATAAAGACATTAAACAAGACTGGCCCCAAGACCGAGCCCTGAGGGACACCGCTTGTGACCGGTCTCCATCTGGATTTAACTCCATTCACCACAACTCTCTGGGCTCGGCCATCCAGCCAGTTTTTAACCCAGTGAAGAGTCCACCTGTCTAGACCATGAGCCGCCAGCTTCTGCAGCAGAATGCTGTGGGAGACAGTGTCAAATGCCTTACTGAAGTCCAGGTAGACAACATCCACCGCTTTTCCCTCACCCACTAGGCGGGTCACCTGATCATAGAAGGAGATCAGGTTGGTTAGACAGGACTTGCCCTTCGTGAACCCATGCTGGGTGGACCTGATCCCCCGTTGTCCTGCACTTGCCGTGTGATCTCCCCCAACATGAACCGTTCCATAACCTTCCCTGGCACCGAGGTCAGGCTGACAGGCCTGGAGTTCCCCGGATCCTCCTTCCTGCCCTTCCTGTAGATGGGCGTCACATTGGCAAGTTTCCAGTCGTCCGGGACCTCACCCGATAACCAGGACTGCTGATAGATGATGGAGAGCGGCTCGGCAAGTTCCTCCGCCAGCTCCCTCAGCACTCTTGGGCGGATCTCATCCGGCCCCATAGACTTATGGGTGTCTAATTGACTCAGCAGGTCCTTCACTACTGTTTCCTGGATTACAAGTATTCTACTAAGCATTCCTGTTTGGCAACTCCAAGCTATTATATTAGCCTCTTTCTGCTGGCTGGATATATTTCCTATTGCAAACATGCTAAACTGTACACAATTGCTTAAGTTAGTGTTTTTCCATGATCATACTTTAAAATTTTACTAATTAGTGATAAGAAAATGCAATTTTTCATTTGGACTTCTGCTGGTTTTCCTCTCATCCTTACAGTATGAAGTGGTACATTTCCAATAAGGACACCTTTTTCATGAGAACTGCTCTGTGGTTTCCAATACTATGCAGCAGTTATGTGTTACAGAATACTGATCTGAACTGGAGCAGAACTGACAACTCAGAAATGTTTGGACCTATAATGCAATTTTACATCTGTCCCCTTAGAAAACCCCACTGTAATGTCATTCTGTAATTTTGCTACTCTGGCATTTTAGTGGTGGGGAAGACAACTTTTTTTATTTTCACATTCTTTCTTTTTATAACTGTTTTTCTTTGACTCTTTCTGCTTGTGGTGCTCTTAGCTAGGCAATTTATGGACTAATATTAGAGCCCTAGACAACTGTGCTAGTTGCCAGAGGCTTGGCAATCAGATCTGAGAAGTCTTTTCAAGATGTGTTTTGTTTGAAATTGCTTTTCTGTTCTTCCCCAAATGGAATCCTACTGCTACACACATTTATTTTGGAATGGGGGAAGCTGCAGTGCAGGAGAGATGGTGTGTGTTTATAAACACACTTGAAAAACAAAGCTTTTGAGAAGCTGAAGTTTGCTGGGGAAACTTGCATTTGGACAAGAGGTGACATTTTCAAAGACTGGGACAGGAGATACTTCTGTTAGCCATGGCTAACATTTGCATTTGTACAGGCTAAAGTAGTGATAGTCAACAGATGCCTCCCACCCTGATTCTCTGAATGCACATGCTGTAGCACTGGGTGTCCTGTTGTGCTGAGATCTGCTGCAGAGCAGCATCCTGTGTCTTTCTGTGATCCTATGCTGATATCTGGCTGTATGCTGCTGCCCCTGTCTATGTTAGCGCTTCTTACTCAGCAGGTCCTAGTGGCCTTGTGGCTTCTGCATCACCACACTTTGGGAACAAGGTAATGATGGTGTTGATTAAGGGCTCTTTAGAAATGAAATACTTTTTCTTTGGCTGGTTTGTTTGGAAGAGAGCAAGGAGAGTAAACAAAAGGGGAGGGGTGTGTGAAATAGCAAGTAGAGCCAAGGCTGCTTTGGTTTTATGAGATCTTGTGGTTTAATAAAACGGGTGAGCTTTCTAGGGAGCTCGAGAGGGAATCCTGGTAGCTTTTTATTCCTTTTCTGCTTGCTGCTGCTTTCAAACAGCAGCTCCAGGGTGCTGTCCTTTATTTCCTTTTGTTTCAGGATGGCTCTTCACTGAAGCTCCCATCCAGCTCCTCAGCTGATACTTGCAGGTATCTCTGCAGAATTTACCAACCAAACTTGTTTTTCCTTTCTCACTTGGTTGCATTATTGACTTTCAATCTCTCTGCTGCTTTTATACTGAGGAAGTGCATGCAGTCTTTGCAACAAGCTTTGTGAACTGATAGTGACCTCTCTATAGCAGCATTTTATCTGTCTCCTCTTACCCATTAGCTATTCTATAAAGCAACTGTTTCAGCTCTGTGTCTTGTAATTGTCTTCCCTTTTGTAGAAGTGCCAGTTCACCTTTGACCACCAAACCCTGTCCCTCCCTCTGCAGGATTTGATTCAACCACCCTTCTAGTCCCCATGCTTCCTTCCCCTCCACAGGCATTCTATCTCCTCTGCACTGAGATTTTTATCAATTACATGTATCACACAAATCCCATTTTTACTTCTTAAACATCTGTTTCTCTTGCTATTTGTTTTTCTGGGTGCCTCATTCTTTTCCCACTTTGGAAAGTACTTGGTCCTATCTGAAGGCCACAGTGTGATTTCCCCTTCCAGCATTCCAAGCATACCTTTTGCTGACTTTTGATCTGGGCCCCCACCCCTAAATAGATGAGAAATTCTTTCCTCACTTTTGGAGCCCTCCAGAAACTGAGTTTCAGCTTCCCATAAAGGAGGAGTTTCTGTTTCTGGGGGTATGGTTGGGGTAGTAGTTGGTCACTTCTTAAACCATAAGTATCTGCACAGTCATCTTCCTTTTTCTCCTTTTTTGTCTGGAATAAATATGTGTCGTCTTTGTGAGGTCCTTATTTCAGTAATATAGTTTCTTTGTTTTAATCGAAATTTTGATGGTGACTGTGCTACTTACTAGTATTCCTTTTTGCATCCCTGCTTGGAGCCTCCTTAGTTTTGACCAGCATGTTACCACAGCCTTAGCAGAGCAAACTGCCTTTTGTATAGGACACAAATGTAGGTGTGTGAGCCAGCACAGGCAGGACGCAGGAACAACCACAAAACCACAGATGAAATGCAAGTTCATTTTTGTTATCTCACCAACCGGGGATCCCCAAAGCAGCACCTGGGCAGGGACATGCAGATGGGGACACAGGTACTGCAGAGCTTGGTGCATGCTAGAGGATCATAGACCTTGCCGGTTTTGCCTGTATTTCAAGGATTCACACAGGCGTAATCTACCAGTGTGGTTTGATCTTTCCCACAGCAGGGCAGGAATCTCAAGCATGTTCAACAGGATGTCTCTAAGTCTGTCACAGGCCTATGTTATCTAAACACAGATGTTCTACTTGTCCAATGCACAAGGCTAAACAACAATTAGTATGATATATGTGGTTTTTTTATACCTCAGCTGCAAGTCACTTGAGCGTTGTTGCAGAATGTCGGAGAAGGCGAGGGAAGCAGGACGCAACTCAGTATGAGTTATAAGCAAGCTTCAACTTTATTCGAGTTCTGCTATGCCTTTTATACACTGGAGGTTAATTATGCCTACTTATGTTAAATTATGCCTACTTGTCTATATTTGATTGGCTAAGCACAAAAGCTACATTTGCATGTTCCAGCCTCTTGCGGTTATCTTCTTCTGGATTCTTCCCGCAGGTTCTACCTTGCAACTTTCCACCAGATTCGAGGTCAGAATGACCCTGGGAAGCTATAGCTATCAGCAGTACAGCTCCCGTTATCAGTACTGCTCGCTCACAGCTGTTACATTCAGCCCTGTGCTCACCGTTGTTACATTCGGCCCTGTTCAGCAAGCCATTCCTCCACAGAGCGTGTTTACAATTCATCCCAATCTTCCATTATTTTCCCACAGTAGGCTTTGGGCTTTAAAAAAAAAGGAATGCTTGATAAAGCCAGTATTATTAGGATTGAATAAGTCCTTGAATTAAATAAAGCCAATATGTAATATTAACAAAAAAAAAGGGTATATAGTCTAAACATCCCCAGGCTAAGTTGGAATTTCTACACAAGAGCATTGAGTGATGTTATGTCTGGGCTGTAAAGTCCTGCTGACATAGCTATATTATGTCAGATTATGCAAAATTCCCCTCATTTACATATGGGAAACCTTCATGAAAGACAAAGATGAGGCTACATAAAGGGGAAGGAACTGCCATCAATGCAGGGAGTGTTCACTGCTTGTACATAGGATGCCTAATACAACCGGAGCCACGATGAGCTCCAAACTAGATAGGACCTTGTTTAGGGAACTAGAAAGTTAAGCAGGATATGGGCAGCATCATGGCTCTGGCAAGCTGAAGATAAATGCACTGGAAGTTAAGAAAATTAGGTAGATTCTTCAGATTTAAGACCCTATTGACAGATGAAAGAATCTACTGGGAAGATAAAGTGTAATTTTGTCTTTAAAATGTCATTGACTCAGCTTCCTACAACCCTGAAGTCATGTGAGGCAGGAAAGGGGATGGCCCTAGTAGCAGATGACTTAGGGGAACAGTGATGCTTTAATACCAAGCATGTTCAGAGCAAACTGCAGACAAGTTAGCTCTCAAACTGTACTGAGAGCTGCAGTAGCAAGCAAAGAGTGAAGCAAAGACCTCTTTCCTTGAGGAATCACAGGGTATGCCTACATGGTGTATTATGGGCCAGCATGAGCTTGTGACTACCAGAAATATGTTGCATAAACTTACCCATAAGCTGGTCCCTGAACATGTAAGTGTTTAATATGGCAGAATGTTTGCTTATTGAAAACAATGCTGCCAACCCAAACATACAGAAATCATGTGCCAAGCCTCCCCTCCAAAATGAGATTGCCTTTAAAATTACAAGATTAAAACAACAACAACCTTAAGTAATAAGTTTTGGACTCTTTTTATTTGCCATCTGGTGTTGGAACATTCATTGTCTGCTTGTGAGTTTGCCACATTGTCATGAAAGCTAGAAATGTGCTTAAAAAAAAAAATCTCAGACTCTAGGGTAGTTACTTGATTATAGCCTCTGCAATGCTCACAAAGCCATCAGGTATCACAAGAGTTGTGCTGGGTGTGACTACTCAGAACTGTGTAATGGAAGATTCACACCTGTGTGCCATGAGGCATTCCATGAGGAATTTGAATACCAGGGTGGGGTATATGCATATTCATGTATGTTGAGTAGAAGATAATTCTTGAGTGAGTTTAGAAGATGCACAAGATGTTTAAGGATGTGGACAAGCTTTCTTTTCTGGGTCTAGGTAAGGTAGTTTAAGATGTTCCTATCCCCAATTGTTCAGCTTCCCCCAGTGCTGGAGGCTGCTGCCTCCCAAGCCGGGCTGGTGTGATGGGAAGGGTGCTACACTACAATGTCAGATCACCTTCCCCAGCAGTTTCAGCGCAGATAATGGGCTCTGAATGACAGTGGATGAGGAACACTTGTTCCTTCTGTCCTCCTGGCAGTGGGAGTGAGGATCCTACTGATAGGAACAAGGAGATTGGGGGTGGCATGCATCTAAGGAATGCTAATGTCTTAAATCTCTTCCAGTTCTCTGTAGAATAAACATGTGTCTAACCCAAGGCAAGGCTGGAAAGGTGCTGGTAACGTGGCTTGATATTATGGACACTGAAAGTTCCTGCCTCTGAGGGGCTTTCTGCTTTCTCAAGAGAGACTGCAGTAACCTGTAGTGCAGGAAGGAGTGTGCGTGAGAAGCAGAGGATCAGGTGTCACCTCAATGGAACTTATTTGCCCTTCAGACTGAGGATGAGCCACTGAAACAGTTTTGGGTTTTATCTCAGCATTGGGAGGGAGGCTGATTTCCAACTGGGTATGTCATCTTCTGCTCCATCACTGCTCTGTGTCTATCCACAATTAGATACAGATGGAGCTGTGGCATACAGGGCTCCCTGTCTGGATACTGCTGCTGCTTTGATTTTGATGTCCTGTGTTTGGTATCAGACCCTAATCCACATCAAAAAGCAAACAAACCCCAAGAGTTGGAGTGTAGCTGATGTGTTAAGGTAGGCTGTCTGGGTGTTTGCTTCATTTCTGACATTTATGCAAGGCTCTATCTTGTCCTGGTGATATTATTACCCAACAAAAGTATATAATGCAAGTGATGTTAGATCAACCGTTTTATGTTCCTTAAAATTTTAAATAATGCTTGCTTGACCTCGTGCTGGGAATGATCACAGCTGAGTGTGTGCATGTGTGGGGTTATGCACTCTTCCATTCTGGCTGTCCTGTTCCTGCCTTTCTGTCAGTGAACTGGCAAAATGGCTGTCGTGTTGGTCTCTCTGCCAGTCTCCAGTGGTTTTCAAACTAAGTCCCTGGCTGAGATGGGAAGAAGGAAAAAGTGCTCTTCTCTGATCCTGTATGGTAAAACTCAGGGGGCTACAGTAGAAGTAATGAGAAGTCTAAAAGCTGGTGAAAACAGCTGGGTAGAAACAAAACACTGTGGCAAGGAAAATGTCACTTTCAACATGACTAAGTTTCATAAACTGAAATTCTCTGTACATATCTATTACCACGTGACAGAAAACCACATGCTGCGTGAGGTTCCTCCCAGGTAACTAGTGATAGGACAAGGGGTAATGGCCTCAAGTTGTGCCAGTGGAGATTTAGATTGGATATTAGGAAAAATTTCTTCACTGAAAGGGCTATCAAGTATTGGAACAGGCTGCCCAGGGCAGTGGTGGAAGTCCCCGACCCTGGAGGTATTTAAGAAACCTGTAGATAAGGTGCTGAGGGAAATGGCTTAGTGGTGAATTGGCAGTGCTGGGTTAATCATTGGACTTGATTATCTTAGAGGTTGTTTCCAACCAAGGCTATTCTATGATTAAGATGGTCATGTGAGATGAAGACTGCTCAAATCTTTTATTCTTGCAAGGAAACATGAAAAGTGTTCCCAGGCCATGTTTCTGCCAGTCCTACCCAACTTTTCCTTGTCATCTCCACTGTTGGGAAGGTGTGTCCTGGAAAACGTAATAGTCTGAAATTAACATTATTCCCTTTGACTTGTTATTTGAAGTCAGATAAAGATTTTGTTTAAGTGTTACTGTTCAGCATTCGGGCATGTCCTGAGGAGGAATTAGTAATATTTTTGTGATGCCTCAGATGTGACTGTGAGCATTCCCTAATCTGCAGCAGTACAAAATTGCCTGTATGTGATGGGCAGGAGGGCTGATTTTTCAGGGTGGCGGATAGGGAGTGCTCTTCTGTTCCATCCCACCAGCACCACTCTGATGAGCCCATCAGAGCACTGAAGACGCATACAATGAATGCTAAGCACATCATGCAAATAAGCACAATAATAATAACGAAGATGGGAAATGAATAATTTCTCTAAATGAAGCTTGGGCAGGAATTCAGATAGAAAGTATGTAATTAAACCAAGCTGGAACTCGATCAAAATACTGAAATGCTACTAGGAAAAAACCAAAAAGTTAGTTAATGACTATTAGCAGGAAGAACCTTGGCTTTTTATTTAATCCAGAAAGAAGACAACTGCCAGCCCTCCTTCTCTCACATGATTTTCCCATGGTGAATTGCTATCTTGGGCTGCTGGGATAATATCCATTAGTTCTGGAAATGGAGCAGAGATCTGTGTGGGACAGAGATTTCTGGGCTTGAGCCTGGTCAGACAGTGGGAGGGCTGGTGGCTGAGCTGAGCACAGCCAGTGCTGGTCCTGGCTGCAGATGTGGGGAGTGGAGATGCCTGGAGGCAAGTTTTAACACCTGGTCCTGCTCAAGTGGATGAAATGACTGCTTACACAGTCCTGCTCCCATCCAAACTCTGACCAGATCAGACCTTTGCTTAACTTGGACTCTCCAGTACAAACATTACTCACAGTCCTATGACAATCTGAGCAGCAAGGATCTTCACCCCATCACAAACAGCAAGGGCACATTTGCTACTATGTGATAAAGACTCAAAACTGCTGCTGGCTTTACTAGCCAGTGATTGCCCCCTCTTCTGCTCCTGTGGCTAGATGACATAATAAATTATCCAAAGAGCACCTCTCTTACGCTGGGCAAGGGCTGAACTTTGGTTAGGTATTTGTGGACCTCAGTGCACAGTTAACCTGGCACAATTCGCTGTGGCATAGTTAACTGTAAATCCTTACACAATAAATGGATTGTAATCACTACATTTCAGTGACTACTGAAAGGCAATTTGAAGACTAAATAAAGCAGGATGTTGAGATTTCAGATTGTAGGCCTTTTGAAAGGATTTGAGGCAAAAGGAGGATACCTGCAGTGCTCTGCAATACATGTGATGTGTGTGCTGACAGGGGGTGGTCAAGCAGTACATGGCTGCATGGGCTCATGGGGAGATGGGAAGATCAAGCCTTCATTCCTTCACTGGAGGCAAAGGGGGTGGGAATGCATTACCAATCACATCATGAACCTGTGTTCAGTAGAGGGGAGTGATAACTTCACACCATTTTTTTCTTCAATTCCCATAAAAGGGATACATTGCTTAAAGCATGGTTTTATTCCACAGCGTGAGCCCCATCTTGCTGCTCATTTGTCCCTGCTAAAGCCAGAATGTGACTCAGCTGTGCTCGTGGCTGTGAGGAACAGTTTTACAGCCACAGGCATGTTGGTATCTATGTGAGACTCAGCATGTGAGGAAGAGTTTGCAGAGAAAGGCATCATTGAATGCCATAAAGCCAGATCCTCAGAGGTGTTAAGGTCAGTAATCTTACAGGAGCTTCTAGCAGCTGACACTCTGCCCCTGGTTCCTAGGTGATGATATGGTGTGGTCCAAGGCTGTGTGACTGCCTACACCTGCTGCTGTTCTAAGTCTGAGAGAAATTAAACCAGTGGGAGCAGAGCTGCTTAGCCTGGGACAGCCGAGGAAATGGTGGCTCAATACATGCCAGTTACCTGGGGATCCTAGGATGGGAGCAGAGGGAGTTTACTGTGGTGGCTTTCATGAGCTAATATATGATTTAGGCCCAGTGAATGCATGAGCATTGGGCTGTAACCTTCCCCTGAGTTACTGAGAGGAAGTCTATAATGTGAGCTGCGCTCAGCTCCCCACTGTCTTGGTGATGTGGGCTGCACTGGGGACTCTCCATGCTTAAGGTCCTATGAATCGTATCCAAACATGATTTAAGGTAATTTTCTTCTAAATCACAGTCGGACAATGGAATAGATCTATCATCTGGGAATCAAAAGTATTAATAACTCCCATAGATGCAGTTTGTAAGCAAATGAATACACCATTTTTTGGTAAATTTTGAGTGTGTTATTTCACTCTATGGAGATGAACTCCATTAGCAAAACACATAAATTAAAACAAAAGCAGCTTACTTGCATTGTGATTAACCATTCCTGAGATGAGAAAGCTCATCTAGTCGTGAATATATAGCAACAAAGATTATAAACGGTGCGATGGGGCTTAATCTTTGGTTTTTGTTTCTACAAAATGGCTTTCATACAGAAACATTTTCTTCTTACCTACAGCTGAAATTTGTCACCATGGTAACCTTCTGGATTTGGAGGAGTGGGGTGTTCTAGGCAAATATGTGACCACAACCTCAGAAATTGTTATCCAAATTGAATTTAATTTCTTCTCTCTTTCTTTAACATCTATGAGGTTCTTACACACTGGGCACCTGCTCACATAACCAGATCAGAGAAAGACCATATGGATTTAAACTCTTGTTTTCTTTCTTTGAAAGGAGCAATGCTTGGGGCCATTTCCTCCCTTATTTAACTGGCTCCATCCTTCCCTGGCTGCAGCTCCAAGCCAACTTGGCTCTCCGGGAGCTGCTGGACCGTTCTCTATTCCAGTGCCTGCAGCGTCACCTGATGTTGCTGGGGAAACACAGAAATTGTGAACTGGGGTCCCAGCAGCTCAGCATGGGAGAGTATGCTGTTCATTTACTGGCTTCAATATATACATAGGTCTATTTTGTTTTGTTTGACATATATCTCTGAGAATGACTTGGGGCCTTAAACAGGTCGGGTTTT
This sequence comes from Podargus strigoides, assembly GCA_028020825.1. Classification (NCBI taxonomy): domain Eukaryota; kingdom Metazoa; phylum Chordata; class Aves; order Caprimulgiformes; family Podargidae; genus Podargus; species Podargus strigoides. The sequence goes on along the minus strand of CM051662.1, from coordinate 25,272,770 downwards.
GTTTGTCAGTTTTTGTATTTTTAAAGAGAAAAAAACTGACACAAATGTGCATTAAGACTTCTGAAAATAAAATTATTAAAGCCTTAGAGAACCTTCCCCCACAATATCGTGTCAATGTGAAATTATTTGAAGGACATGTCACCATCTTGATAAAATGGGAAATAAAAATCAGAAGTTAAATTATGTGTCAAACTGCTTCCCACTGCTTGCCCGTGTTCTCTTTCTGGCTTTTAAGTTGCAGGGAAAAGGAGGAGTTTAGAATTAAAGCTCTGGACAAAGGCTGTGTAGACTGAAGTTGCTATCACAGAATCACAGAATAGCCTTGATTGGAAGAGACCTCTAAGATCATCAAGTCCACCCATTATCCTAACACTGCCAATTCCCCACTAAACCATGTCCCTCAGCACCTCATCTACATGTTTCTTAAATACCTCCAGGGATGGGGACTCCACCACTGCCCTGGGTATTAGTGAACTACTGGTTCTGCCACTAACTCCTGAGGTAACCACGGTGGAGTCATTGCATATCCTTCTGCCTGAGGTCCTAGTCTGTAGACAACACAGGGACTTTCTTGTCCTTTTGGGTTTTGTGTGTGCATATAGTGTGGTAAGTGCTGGAGTCAGGGGTGTTCTTAATCTGTGCAGTAGTGCCTTGATTTTATCTGAAGCTTTTTGGTGTAGCTAATAAATAAATAGTAAATGAAAATTATTCTAGGGAGTGCAATAATTAACAAAGTCGTGACCCTACCTGTTTGCTTTTTGAGAAGCTCCTGGCCTGCCATGGGAGCTATCAGTAAATAAACCTCTGTCATCAGAGTGCACCCACTTCTTTCTTCTTCCTGTGACTGACATTTAGACCTTCTTTTCTTTCCCCTATAGGGTGGGGACAATCAAAAACTTCCCTTCATATTAAGGCAGGGTCTGATTTCAAGTGTTGTCTGGCCTGGGCCAGCTCTGGCTGCTGTGCCTATCTTTGCTCCTTGGTAGCTGTCTGCTAATCTGAAGTACTTCACCCTTAACTAAGAAGAGTAAAACCACCTTGGATTCACAGAATCACAGAATGTTAGGGATTGAAAGGGACCTCAAAAGATCATCTAGTCCAATCCCCCTGCTGGAGCAGGATTACCTAGACCAGGTCACACAGGAACGTGTCCAGGCAGGTTTTGAATGTCTCCAGAGAAGGAGACTCCACAACCTCTCTGGGCAGCCTGTTCCAGTGTTCTGTTACCCTCACTGTGAAGTAGTTTTTCCTCATATTTATTCATCCTGGGGAAAGAGCTTATGCATCAGTAGTTACTCCAAGGAGCTGACCTGTACTACAGTCTCATTCACAGGAAGATTTTTTTTGGAAAATAACCAAGCAGCTAGTTTATATTTTCTGCTAAGGCCCCATCAGTGCTTGGTTAGTGCGTGTATTTGAGTAGACTGGAAGTACATCTGAACGTGGCTTCCTAATAGGGGTAAAGCCCTGAGGGGGTGACTTGCATACACCAGCAATTCCTTTCTCAATTGTTCTTAGCTTGTACTTTGCCCCATGACCTGCCTGACATTGATGAAATAGCTGAAGAGATCTGTTGATGAATATAATTTTGTTCCTTCTGAGCTGGCAAGGACTGTTCAGTGAGCAGTGGAGCTACTGCAAGGGCCCCCTAAATGCAGCAGTAAGTCTATAACATTAGGTGGCATATGTACTGTTTTCTGCTGCTAACTCCTACCTCAAGGGTAAAACATTTCCCTTATAGAGTTTGGCAAAAAAATTAAAGGCCTCAGAGCCATTGGCAGGCAGAGGGATGCCTTCTTCAGGTCAGTTTAAATGCTACGTCCACTTTTTGGCAACTAGCACATGAGGCTGAGCTGACTATAAATACGCAGCCATTTACCACACTGCTGTGCCAGTAGAGCCTGGGGGCAGAAAGCAGCATTTACAAGGCAGAAGAATGTGGAGTGTGAAATAGCTGTATTCACAGGTTGCCATCCACCATCTCACTTCCGTTTCACCATCTTCTGTCTTTTTCAAGGGCTCATCATGAAAAGGGAAAAAGACATGTTGTGCTGAGGCTGCAGTAAGCTCTCTGATGTTTCCTACCTGCTTTCCCCTCTTCTGCTGTATGCTTCCTTCCTTTCATCTTGTTTTGAGTGGCATGGTGGATCACCAACAGACTGGTACTAGGAAAACGACCTTGCCATTCAGACACTTATAGACACATCTCCCTGGATTGTCAATATCCCTTGCATCTGCAGAACTGGGTAGGGAAATTTGCAATAAGGTGTTTTTCCCCCCAGAGATTTTTGGAGACACCTTCCTATCAGGTGTATTACACAAACCACAAAATGGCTCACTCCAAAGAGAGCATCTCCCAATCAACTCCTGTGAGAAACGAAGTTTCAGGCCGAAAAAGTTTGCTCAGGCGAGGATCACGGTGAAGCAGCTCCGTTTATTCGCGAGTGCAATCGCGGGCGCGCCACCCCCTGGCCGAAGTAGAGACGCGCCCTTACAAAGGAAAGAAAGCATTTCTAGAGTATTTTATCCCGACGCGGGCTGTTCTCTCCTGTTTCTCCATCGGTTGGATACTCCAGGCTCACACCTATCCGACGCATTCTATTACAATCAGTTTCCATAAGAGGTTTTTCCGGTTTCCATAATAGGTCTTTCTTTTCCCAGCCGGCTGTTTATGCAGAGTTGTGGAATCTGTTCAGTCTGGATGGCAATATTTTCTCAGGTGCACCCTATCTCCTGTTCCATGTGAAACACAACTTTCTCAAAAACAGATTGTTATGCGTAGCTCTTGTCCTTCTACATTCTCTGGTACCAGGATGCACTGAACAAGACGGTCTTTATACGAGGCTCCTTTCTAGTTTGGTATTTTTGTACAAGGCCTTGGTGGTTTTCTCTCTGTAGTGCTGCACAAAAACATCAGTTGGTTCTCACATCCTTCTACGCTATCTGGCACCTGGATGCACAAGGCCGTGGTGTTTTTCTTGGTTCTACAAAAATATGATTCTCACAACACTGCAAAAACACAAGTTATCTCTCACACTCCCCCATAAGGCAGGCAGGGAGGTGAAAAGCAATGATTTCCAAAGTTATCTGAACTCTTTTTCAAGTCACTTAAATTGTTTACAGGCTCATACTGGCATGGGGGATGAATGGAGGTTGTGCTAGGTGCTTGTTGTGTTCAAATAAATCAATCCTCTCCCCAGAGCCCCATCTCTTGTGTGCAGCCAAATCATGTGTGTTTGCAGGAGACAGTATGCTTGTGTTTCTCCCACGACCCTGCTGGCTCATTAGTGTTATTTCTGGAGGTCTTGTTTCCACAGTAACAAGCAATTATCATTGTTCCTTGGACTGCCAAAGTTACCACCAGCAACGCAGAGGAAGATGCGTTATTCTCTATCTTGGGATAAAACGCCTTCATATGTCTTGCTATTCACTGAATGCCAATCCTGACGTAGGTCCTGTGCAAATAGTACACTCCACCCCCTGCCAATGCTGCTTTTGCTGGTATTAAGACATGCCAAATTCTGAAATGATCCAAAATGATCTTCTCAGGTCTGTGGCTACACTGGCAATGACAGGGTCAGGATTTCAGCAGAAGGATGACTGTACCGATGGTAGCTCTGGTAGGAATATAAATAGTATAGCTTGGAGGCAGTTCTTTTTGCAGTTGTGCTTAGCCCTGTTCTAAGTAATGCTGGCTAGTGATGTCGGTAAAATACACTCTCTGTCTTTATCCTATAGCTTCTACCAGTACAGTGGTGGAGCTCCCACAGAGTCTAGTGGTCTTAGGCTAGCAGGATGCTGAAGTGTCTGTATTGCACAGTGCCTTCATCATCCCCAAGGGGCAAAGTGTACTGCTTTAGCTGCCCTTGAGGAAATAAAAACCCAACAGCTAACACACTCTCTTTTCTTGGATCGAGAAAGGGATAGGCAGAAACAGTTGGTGATAGAGTCCTTGATTCTTTTTTTCTGCCTAAAGTCCCACCAAGTCTGTGAAATGAAGGTGGAGGAAGGAGTCAAACACAAGTGGAAGGAAAGTGCTTGTGTGTAATGTATCTGTTCTAGATGCCAGGCCTAGACACTTAAGTGTCTCTCAATTAGTAGGGACTGAAGTGTTAGAAAGTCCTTCAGTTTTCTTGAAGGCTGGCTCCGGAGTGAGGGCAGCACCACGGGGAAAGGTTAAGAAGATATCTTTGAGTGTTGGAAATCCAACAAGCTTCTCTTCTCTCCTTTTGTGTTGCATCCTCCAGAAGCCTTGTATTTTAGCGCAGTCTGTATGATGGGGAAAAAACCCCAGGTACTCTGACTCTCCACACATAAACCAGAATCTAGCATTTGAGTTCTAGGTGACGGCATACAAGGCTTGGGTGGTTCATAATGAGTTAAGACTCGTTTTTGTATTGTAAGGAAAACATTCCCATCTCGAAAATAAACCAAGCCTTTGCTCTTCATCTGTAATCTTCAGAGCACCCACTGGCATCCCCATTCTCAGCCGGGGTGATGTGCCAAGCTTGCCAGCAGACACTAGGTGGAGGCCTTGGGCTGCGGTTCCACCGCAGTCACTGAAGGCAGAAGGAGGAGAGGACTTGTGCTTTCATAAGGGAGGTCTTTTCCTTTCTTTGCTGCTCTCACATGCTAGAAAGGAAAGTCCAAAGCTCTCCAGTTGCAGATGAGAGGAGGAATGGAGAAGTGTCTGTCCCTTCCCAGGTCCTCCCTGCAACAGGATTTTGTGAGCAGGATTGTGGTAGGAGTGTTGAAGCCTTCCTAGTTCTTGGGTGTGGTTGGGTTGCTATGTTGATTTAATTTATCCTGATTTATTTTATCCTTATTTATATATTCTGATGGGGATAGTTTTGAGATCCCCATGAATGCATATAAAAAGTATTAACATTGACATGAAAGTGAGTACTGATGAGCTGATTTATCTAGCAACAAATGCTGATAGAACCAGCTAAGATGAAGTGCATGCTGTATTTATGATGATTGCTTTTGACAAGGCCTCCAATCTTAAAACTATTCCAAATAGGGAGATTTAAAGTTAGTACAAAGAATGAATCAAAAGTTGAGAACTAGGTGAAACGTGAAATGTTCATTTTGAGAGAAATTTCAAAGTTTATGATTTCAAAACTTCTTGTTACTCCTAGTGATAAAAATACATTTTTCTGTGTGTTCCTAAGAACTGAACGTTATGAACATTTCAATTAAATACTTTTAGAAAAATAACTGGTGTATTGCTTTGACAATTAGTTAAATTTTGGTACCATTTCCCATGTCAGTTGTAATGCAGAGTTAGGTTATGCCAAATCAAGGCCCATATGAGGGCATATTATGCAATCCTACTGGTAGCACAGCATACCATGACTATCATAATTAAATATTCTATTATATAATTTAGTACAGGTGATATTTTATTTTCAACACAAGTGATTTTTCTACCAACTGAGTTTTCTATCAAAAATGGTACCAGCTTTATTAGTCTGTGCTGAATGAAACAAATTTTTACACTCTGAAGAAGAAATGTGCTGGGACCAATTATTTTTAATATCCTAGAAACCTGATTCCAGGCTAATGGCAGGATATTGAACACATCAATGTCTCTCATTATTAGCTAAAGAATGTAAAAACAATGCAAGCAGTAGAATATGGTAAGAAAATATAAGGTTGCTTTCAAAATTAGTAGATTAATTTGAAAGAAAATCTGTCATTTTTTCCCTAAGGCAAACTTTCCAATACAGAAAGTTTTGTTTGAACTTCCTTTTCCATAGGGATTTTTCATTTGTACTTATGATTTTGTGAAAAATGTTGATTTTATCAAAATAGTATCTTCTGATTGAAGACTGTTTCGATTAAAATTTTCACACTAGTGTGAGCTGTTATGACACTCTCCTCCTCCACCCTCTGAGCTGTGGTAAAAGGGTGAGTGAAGTTATTGAATTATCCTTTTTTTTTTTTTTTTTTTTTTTATGCAATGACTTTGAGAGCTCCATGGCTGTTCTGCAGACAGATGTACAATTGTGAAACATCAATATGGACTGCAAATCTCTACTGTCAGTCAGCTCCTCTTCCCGTCTGCATAACGTAATCCCTATCTCCACAGTGCCTGCACAGATACGCATTTGCAAAGATGTTTTTCTGGAGATAACATGCATAACAAGCCCTCTTTTACTTGTTCTCATCTCTAGCAACATTATATGTAGTTTCAGTTCACAGTTCACTGTATTCTCCCTCCTACCACTGAAATGCAGCCAACTCTGAGCTGTGGCTATTAAACATCACACAAGCAACACCACAAAACAGATTGTGGAAAGCAAAGGAATGCAGAGAAAAGCAACAAACTGACTAAGGACTGCAAGAGTTTTCTGGGAAGTGATAACAAAGGATTATAGGGAATAAGTAGTAGTTAATAGTGATGCAGAATAGCCATCACCTTGATATTCAGGTGATACCAGCATGCAAGGGAGAGCTTTTGAGGGTGGCACAAAGAGAAGTCACTAGGAGTAGTCAGGTTTCAGCCGAGGAGACGAGCAGGTCAGCTTCCCTAACCATGGAGTCCCAAGGAAAGGGCTGCAGACATTATTGCTTGAGGATTTTAAAACTGGTCAAAGTTTCAAGATAGGACAGGTGAATAAAACAAGATGGAATAAATAGCCATATCTGTCCCCACTTTGTATGAGTCTGAGAAAACAGCTGGGAGAAAGATAGCAAGGTCTGAAGGAACCTCATGTACAAAGTTAGAAAAGAGTGTGAACTGGCATGACAAGAGCTGGGACACAGCAAGGGAAAAGCTTTCAAAGACAATGCTCTTCTTTGGCAACCTTAGTGTAGGAAAGGAGGAAAAAGAGGAAGGTATGCAATGAATCAGAGACAAGGAGTGATGTGTGTGAATGTATGTAGCTGTTCATGTGTTCAGGAGTCTCATTCAGATTGGAAAAAGCATTGTAGGTATCTGCATCTCAGTTTGCTCAGACTAGTGTCTGGAAGAGGGCACCTTGGTGCACAAAACCCGCACATGAATTCTTGCTGCTTTAGGTAAAGTGATGAGGGGGAAAGGTTGCCAGACACTGTCACTGAGCATTCAATGGACAAACAAGAAGCAACTGCAAAAGTCTGTTCACAACTCAAGTTGCATAGCAACACTAAATTGTCAGATTGCTGTTACGGCAGTCCATTACATTATCCCCATTATTAGAGACCTTTTCTAGGAATTGTGCAGTATGATGTTTTTAGCCCACTCAAGCTGGTTGTTTGACCTTTGTGTCTTGCTGAATGATGCCATGTAATTTGCTGCAAAGGTGTCTTGAAGTAGTATACCAGAGAGAAAAGTCCTTGAGGATCCATCAACACAGGCCTTGGGGAGAAAAAGATATGCCTGTGCAGGATGGGGCAGGAGAGACAGATCAGGGACCAACAATACCTTCAAACTCTCTGAAATGCCTGTACACCAATGCATGCAGCATGGGGAATAAACAGGAGGAGTTAGAAATCTGTGTTCAGTCAGGGGGTTATGATCTAATGGCGATTACAGAGACCTGGTGGAACAGCTCGCGTGACTGGAATGTGGTCATGGATGGCTATGTCCTTTTCAGGAAAGATAGGCCAGGGAGGCAAGGTGGTGGAGTTGCTCTTTACGTGAGTGAGCAACTAGGGTGTATTGAGTTCTGTCCAGGGGCGGATCAGGAGCGAGTTGAGAGCTTGTGGGGACGAATTAAGGGGCAGGCTGGCATGGGTGATACTGTTGTGGGGGTGAAGTGCTGGGGTCTGAACCCCAAGCCCTGAATTAAGGTTGACATATGGGTGGTTCCCATGGCCCTTCAAAAGGAGGGGATGAGTTTGCCTTTTGGCTTTCCTCCAAGGTGTGGCCAGCCTTGTAAGGAAAGCCCTTGGGTAAACAAGCCCCAGGTGCCCTGCATTGGGTAAATGAGTGCCAGGTGTCCTGTTTTGGGCATAAAAGCTGGGCCCACTTGCAGGAAGGGTGGAGTGTCTGTCTGTGAAGTGGATGCACTTTGCAGAGTTTCCCTGTTGGGGAAGGACCTCCTGATTCTTCATGCAATTGGCCCCAGTCAGGTTTGGCATTTACAAACATGGGCTTTGTGGGGAGACAACATGGGGCTACTTCTATCGTACATGATCAGCCTATTGACTTGGTTGTCTCCCATTTTTTCCATGGGATACCTTGTGTCTTTGTTTATTCCATCTATTATGGGTCGTGCTGTGTCATTCTTGGGGTCGCTGGGGTTGATATCTGTTATTTGTGATCTGACTTGTTTGTACCCCCAGCGATCCCCCATATACTGACTCCTCTACGTGTAATAGAATCTGCTTACTGGATTGTTTTTCTGCTGACTGCGTCCTTTGCACTAGGCCTAGTAATGGGCAAAACAAAACTGGCGATGAGGGTGGCCCCATCTGATGTTCCCGGTTGGGAAGATCCCATGTACAGTTCGCTGGCTCTTGAATGGGTTAAATTTGGGGGGCCATGTGAACAGTGGGAGAAACGGTTGGCAGAGGCTGAGCTGCAGGATGTATTGGAAACTATTCAAAAGTTCTCTAATAAGGCACGGGATGCTGTAACCTTCAGGAGATGGGGATGGATTTTGTTGACAGCATATAAGAAACAGCACCAGCATAAAGAACAATTACTGGTAGAATGTTCCCACGTGAGAAATCAGATTGTGACTTTAGAAACTTTAAACAAGCTCCTTACTGACAAGCTGGACACTTGCCAAGCTGTGCCTGAGAAGGCTACAGTGCAAGTTGCCCAGTGTAAACGTGGGAAGAGAAGGGGGCAATCTAATCATAAGAAGGTCCACTCAGAAGTTGTAGAGGTGGATGTGCACTGTAACCCTGATGACTCGGATGATATTTGGTACCCTGCGGAGTCTAATGGAGCTGGTGCCTCAGATGACTCTGCAGATGTGAGACCAGTCATCAGGAGAAAGATAGAATTATCCGAACACCAGCCACCAGTGAACAGACCCATGATGGAGGATTTTACACAGCAAGAAGTAAATGATATTCTTGCACAGTTTAGTCAGAGACCAAGAGAGCCCCTGCTTTCTTGGATGGTACATTTGTATGATCAGGGAGCATCAGGGGTTAGCCTGGATAACTTGGATTGTAAAAAGTTTGTAACATTGAGTTCCGACCCTCTTGTGCAGGATGCGTTTCGAAATAACGATCAGAGTACCAATCTATTGGCTGTAGCTGCCACAGGGTGCAAGGCGAAATGCCCCCTAGAGAACACCTGGCCAGGGTCTGACCGACCGTGGTATACTCTGCGGGATGGTATACAGCGGGTAAAGGAAGAAGGAATGAAACTGGCCATTCATGTGGGACATGTTGAGGTATTAATGCAGCTTAGATTGTCTGTGCCCATGAGAAATGCAATCATTAAAACCACTCCACCGGCATATAAGAATGTTCTTGTGACTCTCTTACTTAGTGAAACAGGGAATCCCATTAGAGATGTAATTGAGAAGATGCAGCAGTTGGGTGACCTTGGAGAATGGGGCCCCCGGGAGCGTCAGGGGTATCGAGAATTCCGACGTCAACGGGGCCCCTGGGAGAGTACAGGGACTCGAGACACCCGACGCCGTAAAAATACCGAATATAGGATGTCTCGAGGACAAATGTTTAAAAGTTTGCTAAAAGATGGTGTACCTCTCACTAGGATTGATGGTCTTGATACCAATGAACTATGGAGGATGTATAAACAGAGAGGGTTACAGAAACCCCGTAGGAAGGTGCAAAATTATCAGGCACACAATTCGGGAGCCGTTCAGCCTACAGCACCCCCTCTGGAACCTCAGCGGGACCCCGCCTCTGCTCACGGTGGGCCCTCTGTTGCTCCAGAGAGGAACCACGAGTGGCAGCGGTACTCTGACCTATATCCCTCACAAGAAACTAGGCATTATAACTCCTTCTGAAATGTTGGCCAAGCTCCGGTACATTGGGCGCGGGAGGACCGGTGACCCCATGTGGAGCTACAGATATTCTGGAAAAACCGGTCCTCTCAAATCGTAAAAGCCTTAGTGGATACCGGAGCGGAGGCCTCCTTAATCTATGGGAACCCTGAGAAATTCAAAGGGCAATCCGTGATTATTACAGGGTTGGGCAGAAAGCAAATTGGGGCAGTACAAACCCAAATTGAAATGAAAATTGGAAACCTTCCAAAACGACAATATACAGTCATGATTGTTCCGATCCCAGAGTACATAATCGGAATAGATATTCTAAAGGGACTTACTTTGAATCTCCTTGATTGTCGGTACCAATCTGGGGTAAGGAGTTCTATCACTAACCGGGCAATTCTAGTAGGAAAGATAAAGATGCCTCCTGTTCAAATTCCAGCTGCGACCAAGGTCGTAACCATGAAACAGTACAGGATTCCAGGCGGTCACGAAGAAATTTCCCAAACAATCAAAGATTTACTGGCTGCAGGAGTTATAAAACCGACTACCACCATGTGGAATAGTCCAGTCTGGCCAGTTAAGAAGGCCAATGGATCCTGGAGAATGACTGTGGATTATAGGGAACTGAACAAGAGCACCCCGCCTCTTGTGGCAGCTGTACCTGATATGGTCACTTTGATAGAAAGAGTTCAGAGGCATCCTGGCACGTGGTATGCTGTCATTGATTTGGCCAATGCATTTTTTACAATCCCAATTGCAGAAGAGCATTGGGATCAATTTGCATTTACATGGCAAGGGCGGCAGTACACCTTTACCAGATTGCCTCAAGGATGGGTGCATAGTCCAACTATTTGTCATAGAATAGTGGCTGAGCACCTGGATGAGGTACAGCTTCCCCCTCATATGCAGATTGTCCACTTTATTGATGACATCCTAATTCAGGGGAGCAATGAGGCCGAATTAAAACAATTGCTCGAAGTGGTCCTAGTGCATATGAGGCAGAAAGGCTGGGAGATTAACCCAACTAAAATCCAAGGGCCGTCTCAGACAGTTAAATTTCTGGGAATCCATTGGCACTGTGGTCATCGAGAAATACTACCTAAGGCTCAGCAGAAGATCCTTGACTTTGCAACACCACAGAATAAGAAAGAGGCGCAGAGATTTATTGGGCTGTTTGGTTTCTGGAGACAACACATTCCCCATTTAGGACAGATTTTGGCCCCGTTATACAAGGTGAATAGGAAGAAATATGAATTCGAATGGGGAAATGAGCAGCAGGCTGCCTTTGAGTTGGCTAAAGAGGCTATTCAAAAGGCTTTAGACTTATGGCCCATGCAGGAAGGCAAAGTAGAACTGAATGTATCTGTAAATGGGTCATATGCTAATTGGAGCCTCTGGCAAAAACAAGGGGAGAGAAAAGTCCCCTTGGGATTTTTGGGAAGAAAGTTGCCAGAGGCAAGGAACAACTACATGCCCTTTGAAAAGCCTGCTATTGGGCCTTGGTAGAAACTGAACAGCTTATGATAGGCCACAAAGTGGCTCTGTGCCCTGAGATCCCTATTATGCAGTGGGTTAAAAGCTCCCCAAAGACCCACCGAATAGGGCATGCTCAGGAATCCAGCATTATAAAATGGAAATGGTACATCCAGGACAGAGCAAAGGTGGGACCTGGTGGTGTTGCTGCCCTTCATGAACAAATAGTGGCTGCCCCCATGCAGGATCAAGAGGTAAAGCCTGATCCTATAGTTGACCAGGAATCCCCTGTGCAATGGGGGAAGACCTTGGATCAATTGCTACCTCTTGAAAGGGAACACGCATGGTTTACAGATGGGTCAGATAAATATATAGGAGGGAAAAAGTTTTGGAAGGCAGTGGCTTATCACCCTCACACGGGAAAACTTTTGGACACCACAAGAGAAGGGGAAAGTAGCCAATATGCTGAGTTATATGCAGCATATATGGCTTTAAAACAAGAGGATTTAGGGGAGTGTCATCTGTATACCGATTCTTGGTCAGTGGCTAATGGGTTGGCTACTTGGTTGCCAACATGGGTAGCCAAGGACTGGAAAATTTATTCTAAAACAGTCTGGGGAAAGGAAATATGGAAGGATATTTGGGAATTGGTTCAAAGGACAAAGGTGACAGTGTTTCATGTCGACGCTCATAGCAATATAAATTCACTTGAGCGACTTTACAATTCTGTCACCGATAACCGGGCAAAGATTTCCCAAGCAGGACTGGAGTTCCCTCAGGAGGGGGACCATGAAGGCTTGGCGAAATGGGCACACCAAAAATGTGGGCATCTTGGGGAGAAGGCCACTTACAAGTGGGCCCAAGAGCGTGGCATAGTTATGTCACTGGATATGATCAAAACGACAATTGCCCAATGCCCTGTGTGCCAACACACTCATAAACGCCCGGTACCAAATATCGTAAAAGGAGAACTGGGAAGAGGGAAATTGCCAGGACAAATCTGGCAAATGGACTACATCGGACCTTTACCCCAGGACTGAGAGTGCAAATACATCTGCACCACAGTAGACACACACTCGGGATATTTGATTGCTTATCCCTGCAAGAAAGCCACACACCATAGTACTGCCTCTACCATAGATATAATGATTCTGTACTATGGGGTCCCCTTACAAATCCAAACTGATAATGGGTCTCATTTCCGAAACAAATTTGTGCAACAATATGCGGAGCAGCATAATATTCAGTGGGTCTTCCATATACCATACTATCCCCAGGCTACAGGATTAATTGAATGGATGAACGGGCTATTGAAGGAGCAGTTAAAAAAGCTGGGAAATGGAAAGCTATCCCGATGGAGGACTAACCTCACGGATGCGCTCCATACCCTCAACAATAGGCCCATTGGGGAGATGGAGACGCCCTCGATGCGTATGACTATGCCCAATCTCCAGATACAGCCTTTAGCAGTAACTGAAACGTTGATCTACTGGGAAATTGTCCCGGGTGCGATGGCACCCTACCGGGCCACTCCAGAGGCTGCTGGGCTAGATCTCTATGCATTAGAACTGGTAAAGATAAACCGAAGCCAGACAAGGGTTATTAACACTGGGATAGGAGTCCAAATTCCCCCAGGACACTTTGGTCTGATAACTACTCGCTCAAACTTAGCTCTGAAAGGTGTTCATGTCATGGGAGGAGTGATTGATGCCGACTATCAAGGAGAGATTAAAGTAATCCTGTTAAATAATGGTGAAGAAGATTTGGTTATTAAACCCAAGGATAGAATAGCACAGCTATTAATATTACCAATTTTGAAAACAACAGTGAGGAAGGGGGACCCACCCCAAGTTACTACTGTTCGTGGAGACAAAGGATTTGGATCCACCAACTTTAGTAATGGGGCAAAGGTATGGGTCCAAGGGCCGAGTGGGCCCCCTGAGCCAGCTGAAGTAATAGCTGTAGGAAAAGATAACACCATCCTAATCATGAGACCCGGACAGGAAAAATGGGAACATGTCCCCGCAAATAAATGTTATTTGCAGGAATAACTAAATGGTATAGAGTTTTGTACTGTACATCTTGCGCGCCACCGCCAGGGGTGTGAGAACATCTTCGTGAAGAAAATATATACTGAATCTGATCTTGTGGATTGCAATGCGACTTAATGCTGAACTGTGCCAAGTAGATGAACTCAGCTCCAGACTACAGTCAACTCGGCCTATCGTGGCATACTGGAAAGATGATTGAACCTGATCTTCCAATGAGAAAGACTATGACAGTGAAGCAACAACCAAGATGACTGCAGCAGCATCTGTATTTAATGGACTGAGGTTAATTCAAGATAAAGAAAGATGCCTGTACACCTACGGATGGTATAGAGGCTGTGGTCCACCCATATGTCAAAGGGCTGAATGAAGTGCTGGGGTCTGAACCCCGAGCCCTGAATTAAGGTTGACATATGGGTGGTTCCCATGGCCCTTCAAAAGGAGGGGATGAGTTTGCCTTTTGGCTTTCCTCCAAGGTGCAGCCAACCTTGCAGGGAAAGCCCTTGGGTAAACAAGCCCCAGGTGCCCTGCATTGGGTAAATGAGTGCCAGGTGTCCTGTTTTGGGGACTGGGGCTGGGGCCACTTGCAGGAAGGGTGGAGTGTCTGTCTGTGAGGTGGATGCACTTTGCAGAGTTTCCCTGTTAGGGAAGGGCCTCCTGATTCTTCATGCAACTGGGCCCCAGTCAGGTCTGGCATTTACAAACATGGGCTTTGTGGGGAGACAACACAGGGCTACTTCTGTCGTACATGATCAGCCTATTGACTTGGTTGTCTCCCATTTTTTCCATGGGATACCTTGTGTCTTTGTTTATTCCACCTATTATTGGTCGTGCTATGTCATTCTTGGGGTCGCTGGGGTTGATATCTGTTATTTGTGATCTGACTTGTTTGTACCCCCAGTGATCCCCCATATACTGACTTCTCTACTTGTAATAGAATCTGCTTACTGGATTATTTTTCTGCTGACTGTGTCCTTTGCACTAGGCCTAGTGATTGGCAAAACAGGGGGTCTATTACAGGCTACTGGATCAGGGTGAGGAGGTTGATGAGGCCTTCTACAGGCAACTGATAGCAGTCTCGCAAATGCAGGCCCTGGTTTTCATGGGGGACTTGAACTACCCTGATATTTGCTGGAAGGCCTACTCAGCCAGCCATCCACAGTCCAGGAGGTTCCTTCAGTGCATTGATGATAACTTCCTGATGCAAATCGTGGATGAGCCAACTAGGAGAGGAGCGCTGCTGGATCTTATTCTCACAAACAAGGAGGGTCTGGTTGAAGCGCTGAAGGTTGAGGGTAGCCTTGGTTGCAGTGACCGTGAGATGGTGGAGTTCAGGCTCTCGTGTGGCAGGAATAGAATATCTAGCAGAACTACAACCCTGGACTTCAGTAGGGCCAACTTTGGCCTTTTCAAGCAATTGCGAGGGGAAATTCCATGGGACAGGGTACTTAAAGGTAAAGGGGCCCAAGATAGTTGGTTAGTGTTCAAGGACCTCTTCCGAGCTCAAGAACAGTGCATCCCAACAGGTAGGAAGTCAAGAAAGGGTGCTGGGAGACCTGCATGGTTAAACAGGGAACTGCTGGGCAAACTCAAGTGGAAGAAGAGAACGTACAGATCATGGAAGGAGGGGCTGACCACTTGGGAGGAGTAGAAGTCTGTTGTCAGAGGATGCAGGGAGGCAACTAGGAAGGCCAAGGCCTCCTTGGAATTAAACCTTGCAAGAAAGGTTAAGGACAACAGAAAGGGCTTCTTCAAATACATTGCAGATAAAATGAACACTAGAGGCAACGTAGGCCCACTGGTGAATGAGGTGGATGCCCTGGTGACAGGGGATAAAAAGAAGGCAGAGTTCCTGAATGCCTACTTTGCCTCTGTCTATACTGCAGGAGGCTGTCCTGAGGAGCCCAGGACCCCTGAGGCTCCAGAGGAAGTCAGGATAGGGGAAGAGTTTGTCCTGGTTGATGAGGACTGGGTTAGGGATCAGTTAAGCAACCTGAACATCCATAAATCCATGGGTCCTGATGGGATGCACCCGCGGGTGCTGAGGGAGCTGGCGGATGTCATTGCTAGGCCACTCTCCATCCTCTTTGTTAAGTCATGGGGAACGGGAGAGGTGCCTGAGGACTGGAGGATAGCAAATGTCACTCCAATCTATAAGAAGGGCAAGAAGGAAGACCCGGGTAAATATAGACCAGTCAGCCTCACCTCCATCCCTGGAAAGGTGATGGAACAACTTATCCTGGGGACTGTCTCCAGGCATGTCAAGGATAAGAGAGTCATCAGGGGCAGTCAACATGGCTTCACCAAGGGGAAGTCATGCTTAACCAACCTGGCAGCCTTTTATGAGGACATAACCCCGTGGATAGATGATGGTAAAGCAGTGGATGTGGTCTATCTTGATTTCAGTAAAGCATTTGACACTGTCTCCCTCAGCAGCCTCGCAGCTAAACTGAGGAAGTGTGGTCTGGATGATCGAATAGTGAGGTGGGTTCTGAACTGGCTGAAGGAAAGAAGCCAGAGAGTTGTGGTCAATGGGACAGAGTCTAGTAGGAGGCTTGTATCTAGTGGAGTTCCTCAAGGGTTGGTACTGGGAGCAGTACTATTCAATAGTTTGAATGATTTCAAATGTTTTCAGTGATTTGGATGAGGGAGTAGGGTGCTCTGTCAGCAAGTTTGCTGATGACACAAAACTGGGAGGAGTGGCTGATACACCAGAAGGCTGTGCTGCCATTCAACGAGACCTAGACAGGCTGGAGAGTTGGGCAGGGAGAAATTTAATGAAATTCAACAAGGGCAAGTGTCGAGTCCTGCATCTGGGGAAGAACAACCCCATGTACCAGTACAGGTTGGGGGCTGACCTGCTGGAGAGCAGTGTAGGGGAAAGGGACCTGGGGGTCCTGGTGGACAGCAGGATGACCATGAGCCAGCAATGTGCCTTTGTGGCCAAGAAGGCCAATGGCATCCTGGGGTGTATTAGAAAGGGGGTGGTTAGTAGGTCAAGAGAGGTTCTCCTTCCCCTCTATTCTGCCTTGGTGAGGCCACATCTGGAGTATTGTGTCCAGTTCTGGGCCCCCCAGTTCAAGAAGGACAGGGAACTACTTGAGAGAGTCCAGCGCAGAGCCACAAAGATGATGAAGGGAGTGGAACATCTCCCTTATGAGGAAAGGCTGAGGGAGCTGGGTCTCTTTAGCTTGGAGGAGACTGAGGGGTGACCTCATTAATGTCTATAATTATGTAAAGGGTGAGTGTCATGAGGATGGAGCCAGGCTCTTCTCAGTGACATCCAATGATAGGACAAGGGGCAATGGGTGCAAGTTGGAACACAGGAGGTTCTGCATAAATATGAGGAAGAACTTCACAGTGAGGGTAACAGAACACTGGAACAGGCTGCCCAGAGAGGTTGTGGAGTCTCCTTCTCTGGAGACATTCAAAACCCGCCTGGATGTCTGTTTCACCACTCACTAGGCCTAGCGCAAAGGACACAGCCAGCAGAAAAACAATCCAGTAAGCAGATTCTATTACACGTAGAGAAGTCTGTATATGGGGAATCGCTGGGGGTACAAACAAGTCAGACAGATCACACATAACAGACATCAACTCCAGCGACCCCAGGAATAACACAGCACAACCAATAATAGGTGGAATAAACAAAGACACAAAGGCTCCCATAGAAAAAATGTGAGACAACCAAGTCAATAGGCTGATCATATAAGATAGAAGTAGCCCCATATTGTCTCCCCACGAAGCCCACGTTTGCAAATGCCAGACCTGAGTGGGGCCCAGTTGCAGGGGGAGTCAGGAGGTCCTTCCCCAACAGGAAACTCTGCAAAGTGCATCCACCTCACAGACAGACACTCTACCCTTCCTGCAAGTGGTCCCAGCTTTTATCCCCAAACAGGACACCTGGCACTAGTTATCAAAATGCAGGGCACTTGGGGCTTGTTTACCCAAGGGCTTTCCCTGCAAGGTTGGCTGCACCTTGGAGGAAAGCCAAAAGGCAAACTCATCCCCTCCTCTTAAAGGACCATGGGGACCACCCATATGTTCAAACCCCAGCACTTCAATGTGTTCCTGTGTGACCTGACCTAGGTATTCCTGCTCTGGCAGGGGGATTGGACTAGATGTTCTTTTGAGGTCCCTTCCAATCCCTAACATTCTGTGATTCTGTGAAAGAAGCCTAGCATCTGACAAACTCAGCAGGGTGTATGTTATCCCATCACTTCTCTGAACTTAGTCTTCATTAATTCCAATTACAAGGCTATTTTGAGGGGTGAGCCATAGTTGCTCGCAAGACGTGTTTCAAACTCCTCTGGTCCATACTTGTGCCTGATAATTGAATCACTCCTATGGACCATTGCTACTGTGAAATCCTAGCTTTCAGCCAGCTGTTTCCTGTTTTTCAGCGTAAGCGCCTTGTGACCTGTCGCCTGGCAGTGATGCTGAAGCACAAAAGAAGTCACAGCATCATCATCCAGTGATGTTTCGGACACTGCCAGTATCTGAAACAGTACTTAGAAATCTGCTTGTCTTACAAGATGTTGCTAGTGTCCTGCATAATTTCTTTCCTGGATATCTTGTCTAACACAGCATCTTCCTCCCTGTTTCATTCTAATGCTGCTTGTTTTGTTGGCACAAGATTCTGAAATGCCCCTGCCATCTCTTTGCAGCCATGGCAACCAGGGTCACTGGATATAAGGTGTAGCTGAAATTTTAAGAATGCGAACAAACTGAAAGATCTCCTTTACTGCAAACATCAGACTGATACCGACTTAGGATGCCAGGTAGAGTGGAAATCAGCCTCCAGGCCTTTTGCACTGGGTGATGGGAAGAGTGGCCTGCTTAAGCCAGTAATTCTCAGTGATGTATCATCTCCTTACCAAGGAGTGCCTGGTTGTAAACTATACCAGCTTTTTCAAGATCACCACTGCAAATTATGAACAAGCAAACAGACCTCAGAAGGGTAAGATGGACTGCTTGTCCCCTCTCTATAGAATAATGGAATTATTCTGCTTTATTAGAACAACTGATGAGGAAACAAACAGCTTCGAGATTCAGTTCCTCTGTTTCTATGCTCTGTACCCAGAGCACACAAGTGGCATAACACCTGGACTAGATGCTACAAGTCACTCTTGCTTGATATGAAGGGGATCAAGCTCGGACAAGGTCTAACACAGCAGGTGATAAACGTCTGTGCATGGCATTGCTAAAAGAGATTTGATGGTCATGGGGTTATCCTTAATGAAGGAATGTCTCTCTAATACAAAATAGCTTATCAGTCCTTACAAAGAAGGAGCAAAAGGTATTCATCTTTCCTTGAGTATCTCCTGTGAACAAGAACTGCTGGATGGGACACTCCAAAGAGCTTATTTCTCCTTCCAGGAGAGAGAGTCTCCTCTCTGTCTGTGATTTAGATTTATCTTGCTTCCCCCTGAGGCTGAGGGATTTGAGATCATTAGAGAGATAGCAGGTGTTGGAGTAGTCACTGGTAGCCACCAGCTTTGTAGCTCAGTCATCCTGAGGACCACTATCAGAAGGGTTTTATCCAAGAGCTCTGCAGAACAAATAGACTTTGATGTCTTGTAGCTGCTCTACACGTGCTTGTTGACAGCCCTGGTACTTCACTTAAGGAGTCAGACCCGAGTTTTAAGTTGTGTCACCCAGACTGAAGAGTTTTGTATCACCTTACTGCCATGGACTATCTGGAGGTACAGATACAAGAGGCTGTTCCATGGGGCTGGTTTGCATTTGATAATCGTTATGGCTTTCTCTTTTTAACTTGGTCTTCCAGTTTATGGTGGAGATAGGGCTGAGGGTCCCCACTGATGAGTGGAGAAATCTTTTATCAGACCTTACAATATGGTCAGACCTCTTTAAGATTTTTCTCCATGTATCTCTATCAGTCTCAGTCTGTTTGTGTTTTTAAGTACCATCTTCACAGTGCCTCAGCTTTGTTTGACAGTCTGAGTTTCCTATGACCTTTTGAGGATAACGTTTGCATGTTAAAATGTGCTGAATAAGGACAAATGAGAGATGCAAAAGAAGTGAAAATAGTCAGGTTTTAAAGCAGATCATCTTCTGTCAGCATTGTTTGCATGTATGCTTATTTCTCATAAACATTCAAAGGCTCAAGTCTCCTGTTGCTAGTATACATGGAAAACAAATGTCAAGGCTGCACATGACTACTTGCCATAAATTAATATTAAATATGCACAAACACTTCATCTGGAAGTGCTCGTACACTCCTCTTGTCAGAAAGCAGAATAAATAACGATCAGAATCACCACCCAGAGCTGATGATTTCCATCTGTAGATATGAAAATGCTTTACACGGAAGGTCAGGATTTTAGCCTCCAATTTTGCAAATGGGACGCAGTTCCTCAGTGAAGTCACTTGTCTGATAGTTACAGAGCTTCCACCTCTACCTCACCTTCAGAGAGCAAGTGAGGATGCACATTTGATTATTTTCTCTTCCATCCTTGACTGCCCCTTTTGAAAGAGTTCATTCACCCTTTCATTACTGCTCAGAGCAGGAGGTTATCCATCACCACCCAGCGCAGGCTGCAGGTCCATCCTGGCTGTGCACGTGTGCTTACTGGCATGTAGTTTCTCTCTGTCTCTCTTCCTCCTTGCTTTGCAGGGTGTGCCTTGTTGCTTCCCTTCAGGTCACCTCTGCTTCTGCCTTCGGTGCTCCTCACCGCAAAGGATCTCTCCTGCATTGCTTCTGGGCTGGCCAGAGGCCTCCTGCATCAAGTTTCCTTGCGGAGCATGCCTGACTGTGTGCTTGGGTATTCTGTACCTCTCCTACCGTCCTTGTCCTTTTCTCAGGGGTCTCATCTTCAGGGCTGTCAGAGGAAGATTTGTAGTTCTGAGTCCTCTCTCTGCTTTGGGTGAGTTTTCATCCTGACACCCCCCCCCCCAAACTGTGCAGAAATGCAGGAGGGTTATAAGGCAAGTGAGTTGTTTCCTGCCGGGGCAGATGTTAATAACAGGTTTTACAAGGTTCCCTGGGAGGATGGGCTTGGTAATGGCTTCAAGAAATGAAATTTAGTCAGAAGGGACATGATCAAAGTGTCTAAAGTAACATGTAGCAGAAGAGGCCGGTCCGGAATACCTTTTCTTTGTGTCTCTCCAGAAATTAACAAAGGGCCATTCAGGGAAAAATTGTCAAATACAGTGCCTGAGTACTTTGCACAGTTGTGATTAAACCATGATGCATGTTGCCACTGGTGTTCTGGAAGCCACAAACTAAAGTAAAATATCCCAGTGGCTCTACAGAGTGAGACAGTTTCCAAATTCCTAAGAATTAAAATGTTTCTTGAGCCTCCTACTACAAGTTCTTTTCAGGGCTCCAAGATCACCACCAGCCTTGCCCAGCATCTCCTGGGACTTCTTCCACCCTGCCCAGGTTCCAGGACCCCATTTCAGCCCCCCAGGGCTGTGGTTCCCTGCCCCAGTGATGCTGCACCAGTGCCAGTCTCCAGCTCCCCACAGCCCTGCCCTGACTGGCCATGGGCCCCACTGCACCAGGGAGGCAGGTACCTGATACCCAGGGCTGGGGCTGCCCCTGGTGCCTCCCAGCTTCCCTGCTCCCTGGCTGGGGTGGTGGGATGTCCCTGGGGAGCCCCCAGCCCTCCCAGTGCCCTGACACTTCTTACACTGTTTGGTGTGGGCACTGATAAACTCTGTCAGCTGTGTCCTGCTCTGTCTGTGTGGTTTCTCTTAAGCCCTGTACAGTCTATACCATCACATGCCATAGCCAGTAACATTTTAAAAACGGACAATTCCCTCCCAATATACTGCTTTTATCTACAGCAAGAGTGTTAATGCCTGCCAGAATATAGAACTGGTTGCAGAGGCTGCAAATGCAATACTTGGACTACTAAGTCATTTTACCAAGGCACTTCCTCTTAAAAGTGATCATTGTTAGAAATCATTGATCTTTTCCTTGTCTTCTTAGTCCAACAATATCACAACTCCAAAACGGGAAGCCTTGCTGTGTGAGCAGAGATACACAGATCAATATCCCTTCTCATGGCAGAAAATGAAAATGAGTGGCACAAAGGTAGACTTCCACAACCCTGTTATCAGGAGCAGCTTGAAGGCAAGCATCAAATGTCACAGCAGTTGAAATGAAGAGTGAATATAGATGTTTGTGATATCAATACGCCTTGATTTGGAGTTTAAGGATTATTATTCTAAGGATAATTGCAACATTTTGTAATAAAATTTCTAGAATTTCTGGAGAGAGGGAGGGGAACGAAGCTAGAAATATCTGTCAAAATAGCTGTATCTCACAGTGTTTGGGTACATCCATTTCAGAAAGGCAGGTAGTGACCCATGCCTTTGTGAACACACATTGCTATGCACACTAAAACTGCAGGCTGTGATATCTATGCTCTAGATTTACAAGCAGATATATTGTAGCTCAACAACCAAAGTCCCCAGTACCAAAATCCATTAACTAAAGTATAGCCCTGGTACAGACCAGCTAAATTTGGTTCTGGGTCTTCCATTAATGAGATATTTGAGCAAAATGTGTTGCATCCAGTGTTAGGATTTTCTTGCTGTGGCAGATGCACCCGCCCTGATCCTGGAGTCACCTTCTAATGGGGCTTTGTCTAGATAAACGGTGTGCTTTGTCTGGACAACCTCGCCTGGCGCCAAGTTAACGGTCCCCTGCAGGGAGGGCCCCTGGCTAATTAGAACTGCCCACAGATCAGACATGAGTATAAATGGAGCCCTGCCGGAGAACCAGTTTGAGTTGGTCCTCCTGGGAGCAGCGGGTCTGCAGTCGGGGACGCTCCCCTTGGATGGGGGCGCCACCCAAGGAAACTCCCCGGGGATGAGAGCCCTCACCATCCCCCCCCCCACTTGGTGAGTGAATATTTTTCCTGGATATCCTTGAGTGAACCCTCACCCCTGTGGGTGAGTGATTATATGTTTTGGGTACCCCTGGGTGAGAGATTTACCCCCTTTTGAGTGAGTGTGTCACCAAACAGGACAAAAAAACTTATCAACACCAATGTGATGTAGATAAGCAGACACTTCTTTATTGACGCGGAGGATACGGGGGATAACTCCACCTAGCGTATCCTAGGTTACATCACCTTTAGCAAGGTTTTTATACATTTGAGTTCCATTGTATAAGCTATTTAACATAAAACTGCATGTACTACTCGCTTTCAATTGCTCATTAAGATTAACCTTTACCTTGATTGGCCCCTAATGATTGGTTGGATTACTTCACTTCATGCATATTCATTTCTAATAACAATCATTGGTCACCTATAGTCACGCCACGGTCGCGCTATTGATTGTACCCTCTAATATTCAGATTAGGATGGGGAGGGGGATAAGGGGATCTTTAAGCAGCATAAACTGGTCACTGTGACTTTAGCCACTATATGATTAATTACTGTATTGTTTCCACGGTGGTTGCTTAAACATAATATTTTACTTTCTTGACTACATGGTTTCTAGTTACAGACAATGCTGGGCCTCAGCTGCTTGTACCCCCTGTTCACTTCATGTACTTTAGCTGCTGGTACCCCCTGTTTGTTCTGTGTGCTTTCTGCGGTTACTAAAACAAAACACAGTCACTCCCTCTTATGATTCGATTAGGCCTAACTTGATTTTAGCTAAACTAAAATCATAAAATCATCAGAATCTGATCAGTTTGGTAACATTTCCCCCCTTTGAAAGTATTGATAATCATACTCAATACTTTCACTTATTTATAATTAATCATGTTTCAATGTCAGTTTTAAAGTCTCTGGATCTCCAATCACTCTCCAGTTTGAGGATGGTGCTTTCTTCACTCTGGTATAATGGATCCAAGCGTCAGATTCAGCAGTCTTGATTGCAGTGAACGTAGTTAGCAGCACTTGATAAGGTCCCTTCCAGTTCTCTTGTAGAGGCTCTGATGTCCAGGTCTTTATGTAGACATAGTCTCCAGGCTGGAAGTTATGGACAGGATTCTCCAAAGTCAAAGGTCGATTCCACACCACTGTGCTCCGGAGTTTAGCTAGAGTTTTTCCAAGAGAAAGCAAATAATTATACAAATCCTGTTTTCCTTTTATATGCATACTTGGATTGGGTTCAGGCGTTTCATATGGTTTTCCATACATTAATTCATAGGGGCTGACTGACATCCCACTTCTTGGCTGTATTCGAATACGCAATAATGCCAATGGGAGTGCTTGAGGCCATTTCAAATTAGCCTCCTGACAAATTTTGCTAATTTGTCTTTTTAAAGTTTGATTCATTCTTTCTACTTTTCCACTAGACTGAGGCCTCCAAGAGGCATGTAAATCCCAGGTTATTCCCAGAGTTTTACTTATGTCCTGTATTACAGTTGCTACAAAATGTGGGCCCCTATCTGATGATATCCCGAGGGGCACCCCAAACCTTGGAATTGTTTCTTGTAAAAGCCACTTAACTGTTTCTTTAGCTTGATTTGTACGACAGGGAAAGGCCTCCGGCCATCCAGAAAAGGTATCAACCCCGACCTGAATATACCGATACCCTCTGCATCTGGGTAATTCAGTAAAATCAATCTGCCAGTAATCACCAGGTTCCATCCCAGTTTTTAACTTACCCATTTGAACCTTCCTCTGTATGACTGGATTATTCTTTAGGCATACTTCACACTTAACAGTAAGTGATTTAGCCATTTCTAACATCTTTACTGATATTACATGCCTTTTCAGGAATGTCACCAAGGCTTCCACGCCCCAGTGGCATTCCTGATGTTTTATCTGTAGAATTTCTTTCATAATTAATGGGGGTACTACAACTTGACCTTCAGAAGTTGTCCACCATCCTTCTGGATTTTTCTTTGCATTTACCAGTTGAGCCAATTTCTCATCTTCTTTTGAATACTTTGGAAGTTCTTTAGGGAGTGTTACAGTCCTAGTGGGAATTAATGCCATTTCTAGTGCTCGTTTTTGGGCTGCCTTCTTAGCAGCTTGATCAGCCAATCTGTTTCCTTCAGCTACTTTTGTACTTCCGGTTTGATGTGCTTTACAGTGCATGATTGCTACTTGGGCCGGTTCTTGAACCGCCAACAATAATTGTAAGACTTCCTTTTGATGCTTAATATTTGCCCCCTGGGAGGACAAGAGTCCTCTTTCTTTCCACAGGGCTCCATGGACATGGACTGCTCCAAAAGCATATTTTGAGTCTGTCCATATGTTTACTTTCTTTCCTTTACTTAATTCCAGAGCCCTTATTAAGGCAACCAGTTCTGCTTTCTGAGCTGATGTCGTGTTGGGTAATGCATTTGCTTCTATCACAGAATTTTCAGTTGTTACCGTATATCCAGCGTATCGAGTTCCGTTCTGCACAAAGCTACTGCCATCTGTGAACAGCTCCCACTCAGGGTCCTCGAACGGGACATCCTTTAGGTCTTCTCGGCTGGAGTATGTGTGCTCAACAGTCGTTAAGCAGTCATGCTCGGGTCTCTCTTCTTCCTGTGAAGCACTTAAGAAAACTGCAGGATTCACAAGGTTAGTTGTTTTTAATATCACATCATCCTGTTCGGTAAGGATTACCTGGTATTTCATCATTCTGCTAGGGGAGAGCCAATGCCCTCCTTTTTGTTCCAGCACTGTAATCACCATGTGTGGGACATGACATAAACTGTGATGACTCTCCCCAGAGTGAGCTTGCGGGCTTCTTGTATCAGTATGACTGTTGCTGCTACTGCTCGCAAGCAGGCAGGCCATCCCTTACTCACTGTGTCCAGTTGTTTGGAAAAGTATCCCACCGGCCTTTTCCAGCTTCCCATCCTTTGGGTCAGGACTCCCAGAGCAAGGTGTTGCCTCTCATGGACAAACAACTGAAAGTCTTTGGTTAGGTCAGGCAATCCTAAAGCTGGTGCTGACATTAAAGCTTGCTTAAGGTCTCGAAAGGCCTGTTCTTGCTGGTAACCCCACACAAGAGGGATAGATTTCTGGGCCTCATAGAGTGGTTTGGCTATCAGCCCATAGTTCATAATCCAAAGACGACACCACCCGGTCATTCCCAGAAACGCTCTTAATTCATGCATAGTCCGAGGTTCAGGGATAGCACAAATTGCTTCCTTTCGGTCAGTTCCCAGCTTTCTCTGCCCTTTTGAAATCTCAAAGCCCAAGTATATTACTGTTTGGCTTGCTATTTGGGCTTTCCTTTTAGACACCTTATACCCATTAAGTCCCAGGAAATTTAAAAGTTCAATGGTTACCTGGATACAAGCAGGCTTCTCTTCGGTAGCTATTAGAATATCATCCACATACTGTAGGAGAAGGTGATCTGGTCGTGGCGGCGTTGTCTTTTCCTTTGTCCAAATTTCCAATTCTTTTGCCAGCTGGTTACTGAAGATCGTTGGGCTGTTTTTAAATCCTTGGGGTAGCCGTGTCCATGTTAATTGCGTTTTACGCCCTGTCAGTGGGTCTTCCCACTCAAAAGCAAATAAATTACGACTTTCCTGGTCCAGGGGTATGCAAAAGAAAGCATCTTTCAAATCAAGCACTGTAAACCACTGATATGTATCTCTGAGGGCAGTTAATAATGTATATGGATTTGCCACTACTGGATGGATATCTTTTACGATCTGATTTACAGGTCGCAGATCCTGCACCAATCTAAAATCACCTGAGGGTTTCCGTATTGGTAGGATAGGGGTATTATACTCTGACTCACACTCTTCTAAAATGTTATATTTCAAAAATTTATCAATCAGCTTTTTAATTCCTTGCTTTGCTTCTGGTTTAATTGGATATTGTCTAATCCTTACCGGTTTTGCTCCTTTCTTTAATTCAATTTTCACAGGTTGGGCCAATCTAGATTTTCCTGGGATATCGGTTTCCCATACCATGGGGATTACTGCATTGTTTACTTCTGGGGGAATTTCTTGTACTTTTGGTTTTTCTAGTATCATCAAAATTTCTCCCGTTTTTGATTCAGGTATTTTTAAAAACAACTCCCCATCTTCAAAGACAATTTGTGCATTTAATTTAGATAGCAAATCTCTTCCCATTAAGGGTATCGGACAATCTGGAACATACAAAAATTCATGTGTTGTAGGAATCGACGGAGGGAGACTGCACACTCAGATGAGCTCGGCAGAACTCGATTTATTGTGCAGATACATTTACTTATATATCATTCTTCTGTCAAATCACCACGACTAAGCATATCTTATTATCTTTTTCTTAGGTTTTCATTAGACCACTTCTACATCAATCATTAACTTTTAACCTATGCTTCAGCCTCTAATTATCATATTCTCCGCCTTGCCTGTTAGTTCTCTATCTTATGTAACTTAGTTTCTTGTACTACTCTGCAAGGACAGTACGTCCTTGAGGCCTAATCTTGGCTGCTAGCGCCTGCACAGTAGCCTGTTCGTGCACCTGCTCTAACACTCCATGTCCGTTACTCACAAGCCAAACTCCCACAATGTGTTATACTTTTGCCTCCAAATTTCAAATCCAAGGGCTGTAGGAATGGTCGGTTTTCCTCTTTCCCTGTGGCTCCAATAATATTTGCTGTTTTGTTCCTATTTTCCCTTTTTGTGTATTCAAAACTGAAAATGTTGCTCCCGTATCAACCAAAAATGTAACCTCCTTTTCTCCCAGCTTAATGGTAACCAGAGGCTCAGCTGGGTTTGCCTCCGGTCCCCGTCAATCTGTATATTTTCCCAGAACCATTACTCTTGCTGCTGCTTGCTGACCATTCAGTTTCTTTGGGCATTCCTTTCTCCAGTGCCCCTCCTCTTTACAAAAGGCACATTGATTTATTCCGAGGGGAACTCTATTACCTGTTCTTCCTCTTCCCCCCCGCACTCCCCCTTTTGGGTAACCCCTCCCTCTTTCTTGAGTGCTAGATGCTTAAGACACATTTTAGTAGCAGTACATGCAGGGCAATGTTCCTGGACCTTTTTATCCTTTTTCATAAGAGGCATTATTTGGTCAGTCATCCCACATTCCTTTTGCCACTCAGGTTTTTCCCTTAGATAGAAAAACAAATCCACATATGGAGCTTCATCCCACTTTCCTTCTCGTTTACAAAATAACATTAACTGTAAAATAGTATTATAGTTTAAAGTTCCATTTAAGGGCCATACCTCCTGATCTTCTAGCTTATACATTGGCCACACATGATTACAGTATTCGATAAGTTGATTTTTACGCAACTCACGCAACTCTTTCCAGTGAGCCAAAAGGCAACCCAAAGGAGAGGTCCTTGGTATAGAACCCTCATTTCTCTCCTTAAACAACTTTGGGAGCTTAAATGCCATTGTTATACCACCACAGTATAATATAATATTATTATATAATAATAATACAATTATATAATATAATATAATATAATATAATATTTTAACACTAGTTTCGTCCTTTCGCTTCGCTTATCTCCGGCTGCACCCCTCGCGGGATAACAGAACCGTGGATCAAAGCTCCCTCTCGCTTTGCACGCAATTGTGCGTCTCAGACTTACTCAATCACACTCCACAGCGCTCCACAGTTATTACAGAAATACCAGATGTGTGCACAACCCTTTTCCTGAGAGTACTCAAATTACCCAGATACCAGATACGGCAGGACTCCAACCTGCATACACCGATGCCAACCCTGCGAAACTTTCGTATTCGTCTTACCGGGCGGCGCCTAGGCTTCCACAGACGGGTACCCTCTCAGTCCAACCTTGTGCAGCTTTCGCCGCGTCTGACAGGCAGACTAGGGGACTCGAACCCCTTTCCCCAGACCAGATAATTTTAAGAAGTGTCTTACCAATTCCAGGGGACGTCGTGAAGAGCCTTATGGATCGGGGATCGATGGGTATCCCCGAGAAGTTCCTCGGTGCCGGCTGGAACCGATCAGGTCCCCGACTCCTCCGGTCTCTTTCAGCGAGGTCCCATCTGGGTCGCCAAAACTGTCACCAAACAGGACAAAAAATCTTATCAACACCAATGTGATGTAGATAAGCAGACACTTCTTTATTGACGCGCGGAGGATACGGGGGATAACTCCACCTAGCGTATCCTGGGTTACATCACCTTTAGCAGGGTTTTTATACATTTGAGTTCCATTGTATAAGATGTTTAACATAAAACTGCATGTACTACTCGCTTTCAATTGCTCATTAAGATTAACCTTTACCTTGATTGGCCCCTAATGATTGGTTGGATTACTTCACTTCATGCATATTCATTTCTAATAACAATCATTGGTCACCTATAGTCACGCCACGGTCGCGCTATTGATTGTACCCTCTAATATTCAGATTAGGATGGGGAGGGGGATAAGGGGATCTTTAAGCAGCATAAACTGGTCACTGTGACTTTAGCCACTATATGATTAATTACTGTATTGTTTCCACGGTGGTTGCTTAAACATAATATTTTACTTTCTTGACTACATGGTTTCTAGTTACAGACAATGCTGGGCCTCAGCTGCTTGTACCCCCTGTTCACTTCATGTACTTTAGCTGCTGGTACCACCTGTTTGTTCTGTGTGCTTTCTGTGATTACTAAAACAAAACACAGTCACTCCCTCTTATGATTCGATTAGGCCTAACTTGATTTTAGCTAAACTAAAATCATAAAATCATCAGAATCTGATCAGTTTGGTAACAAGTGTGCACCTTTTTGAGTCATCTTTCTGATGTAAATTAATCCAGTTGTGTAATAGTATATTCCCGATTGACATCCGAACTTGTGTTTCACTTTTAGTCTGTCGGAGTGTTAAGTAGTTCTGGTCAAAATAAATATTTTTGAGTAACCGCCCTGTCTGTTTGTGAGTGCCTCTGCCTGGCACTCGGGCTCGGGGTTGGCTTGGGTTGTTAGTGTGTTTGAGGGGCTGCTCTGCAGATTGTGTGAGTGCCTCCACGACACTTGCACCATGCAGGACAGAGACATCATGGACAGACTCAACTTTTTTTTAAAAAAAGAAATAACTTGTCAGATAAAAGAGCTAAAAAAATGTTGGTGTACTGAAATCTATCACTTCATTGAGTTGGGAAGGGGGAAGTATTTTCCCAAGTATGGAAAAACCTTCTTGTTCTTTCTAGTTTTGGTGCCAAGGTCAAATTCACAGCCTAGCTGCTTTGCACACTCATAAGGGGGTGTCTGGGCTGCCTCACTCGCAGGCTGCTCTATGGCTTTGGCAAATATGGGACCTGACTGTGTGTCAAGTTCGAGAAATCCCATAGGAAGCCTTCACAGCGAGGTTTTCACTTGTGATTAAAAGCAAGACAAGGCTGCATCCATATTAACCTCCTCTCTGCAAAAACCAAGAAGGTTTCCCAACTCTCTCCTTCCCCAAACCCACACCACTTTGCCTCTTTGATTTTTCAGCTATAAATAGGGTGACAGAGGAACTGTAGGGTAAGCAGCTGGAGTAGAGTGGAGCCAGTTGCCATAGAAACCAAAGAGCCACTTAGCAGTACTTGCCTTCCTCCTTTGCCTGCGGATTTTTTTTCCCTCTTGTGCGTGAAGGTGATTAGCGCAAAATCTGCGTCTTGAAAATAACTGTAAAGCTGACGAGGATCTTTAGCAGCAGGTATTCGTTTATTGCGGATCCGGGGACTCGGGGGATCGCTCCTCCTAACGAGCCCACCTGGAGCCAGGAGTGTGCTCTTTTTACAGCCTAAAGTGTTGCATATTCATAAGTTTACATCAGGTGGGAATGGGGATTACATCATTGGGAGGGGCTCAGGGAGGAGATTTACGGTAAATCATTATAATATTCCACGCCTCTTGCTCCGTCCGGTTGCGCCTGCGTGGTGCATCCTGGTGGTCGTCCTCGGGGGTCTTCAGGAGGAAGGCTCCGAGTCTTCCTCGCGGTGTCCTTTTCACCTTTGCTTACTTCATCCCTCCAGACTGGTCTGTTCTGGTTCCCAAGACCCCTTGATTAGCACTGTGATCCTTATCAGTCCCTCCTTCCTGAGGGAGTGTTGTCTTTGGGGCCCCTTAACCAACACCTTTTGATCACTCAGGCCTGACTGCTCCCTCTTTCAAGGGCAAGTCTCTCAGTTCTTCCCTTATCTTACTAAGCATTTCTGTTTAGCAGCTCCAAACTTTTATCCTTGCTGGTTAGTTTTTCAGCTCTCAACTATTATATTAGCCTCCTTCTGCTAGCTGTATATATTTCCTACTGCAAATATGCTACTCTGTACACAATTGCTTAAGTTAGCATTTTTCCATAATCAAAGGGGCATTGTGGGGGGAGCCGGAGGAGCTCCACATGCAGCTGGGACCCAGCTCCCTGCCCCACAGCCACCAGGGATGCCAGGAGATCTGCCTCCCAAGCTAGGAAAGGGAGAGGGAGGATGGACGTCAGACAGAAGAAGGGTTTGGGCATAAATGCTTGGAGATACTCTGGGAGTCTCCCTCTCACTCTGGTGTCTCATTTTCCTCTCGTGCTAGTTGGCACTTGTATGGTGCCCCAAGTATTCAAAAAGAGCTCTCCAGGCCACTGGTGCCGTGTTCTGTCTCTAAAGATGGCAAATAGCGATGAAAGAAGGGTTTTACCTATTTAACCATCTGCTGTATTACACCCCAGGCCAGAATAGTCAGCCAGTAGTTTAGAGGTGACCATTAGGGTTAGAAGAGCGGAACATTCCTCTCCTCTCAGGTCTTTCTTCCATCATGAAAACTTAACATTTGGGTGATTATTTAAAATAGATATCCAACCTACTTTTGGTTCACATGGGGATAAAGCTGCTTTAATTTCACTGCATATACATTTCTCTGTGGGGAAAACCTATTTCCTTGGAAGATCTGAAGCTCTAAATGGGCTACCTGAAACATGTTGAGCAATAATTTGGTTATACCTGATACTGGTTTGCAGTGCTTGATATTCAGTTTGGTTTGGTTTTTGTGGGTTTTTTGTTTGTTGTTTTTTTTTTGTTTAAACCCCCCCCCCCCCCCCCCCCCCCGAGACTGAAGAGACATACATTGTTAGGTAGCACATACTTCACTAAGTTTATGTTTAAACTTAGGAAATATTATCACTCGCAAAAATGTACTAGGTTGGCAGCTCTTTGGAGAATGAAATCTCTTCAGCCCTGGAGTGACAGAGCTAGTTTTGGTAAGACCTTCTCACACTGCTCCTTATCTGTGTGCTCCAAGCATGGCTTCCTCATAACCCGAGTCTTACAAAAAAGCTGCAGCTGCTCACATCTGGATGCAAACCCCAGGTGTCTGCTTGCAGGTGTGATTTTCTTTCTCATGTTGTGCTATATGGAAATAGTAGTGGCAAAGACAGATATGCATTAACGGGTGCTGCAAGCACAGTAAAGCTATAAGGGGCTGGATAGTTTTCCTCTTGGTGGTTTGAAACTGGATTCTTGTGTTTGATTTCTCCTCTTAACATGATAGAGGACTGAAAGATAATAAATGGCATCACACAGCAGTGCGTATAGGGAAGTGTAAATGTTAAATAATGAATCCTTATAACATACTTGCAAAGACAAATGTATCATTTAACTTCTGTTTGTCAGAGAAGGTCAGACGTGTGACAGAGTTAGGACTGGATTAAAGGTATACCTGGGCAGACCCGAAAAACCCCTTCGCTGAGAAGTGGCCTGGCTATCCCAAAGATGCCATTTTGCAGCTGCTTAGAAGAGGTCAATGGAAAGTCCAGCTTTGACTTCTGATGCTGACTCTTAATATTACTCATCTGTACTATATCACTGACACCAGCAGGACATACCTCTGCTCTGAAGAGCTGTGTGAGCACTTGTGTAGCTGTGTGGGTCCACTTCAGAGTTGTACAGATGCATAATAGGGAGCATGGCAGAAATGCAGACAGGGTCATGCTGTGTTCTGGCATTGTCCTGGTCGGCACAGCAGACTTTGCAGCCCTTGCCATCAAAACAATGCAAAACAACCTTGGGGTTGTTAATGTGTCACATCAGGGCCATTTGTTTAGTCACCCATGCTTTCTTCTCTCCTCATTTCTACACAGAGTCCTGTGCAGTCATCTCATGTGTGATAAACTTCTTTCCAGCATTTAGCTGAGACTGTATTGCAAAATTTGGATCTGAATTAAAATACATCCCCAGATTTAGGCAGCTTGATCCAGGTTTGGTGGTGGCCCATTTCTTGGTGAAATGTATAACAGCAGCCAAGTCTCTTCTCTTGTATATTATGTTTTTTAATTTCATGGTGTGTTTTCTTTGTTTGTTGTAGTAGCCTGAAGTCATGCATCAAAACTCGTACTGTATTCA
Organism: Podargus strigoides; assembly: GCA_028020825.1. Taxonomy (NCBI): domain Eukaryota; kingdom Metazoa; phylum Chordata; class Aves; order Caprimulgiformes; family Podargidae; genus Podargus; species Podargus strigoides. The sequence continues at coordinate 25,240,129 of CM051662.1, read as the reverse complement.
TGAAAACATACCAAAGGTGAGCTTCACTAGCTAATTAAATCTTCTCTGTTGCACACTGGCATGACAAATATAGATTTAAAACAAACATAATTTGCTATTATAGAGCTGCTCCTATTTTCACAGAATCATAGAATGTTGGGGATTGGAAGGGACCTCAAAAGATCATCTAGTCCAATCCCCCTGCCAGAGCAGGAACACCTAGGTCAGGTCACACAGGAACATGTCCAGGCGGGTTTGGAATGTCTCCAGAGAAAGGAGACTCCACAACCTCTCTGGGCAGCCTGTTCCAGTGTTCTGTTACCCTCACTGTGAAGAAGTTCTTCCTCACATTTATGTGGAACCTCCTATGTTCCAGCTTACACCCATTGCTCCTTGTCCTATCATTGGATGTCACTGATGTTCACCTTATGTTATCATGTCACTGATGTTCACCTTATGTTATCAGAAGGGTCTGGCCCATGAGGCAGGATGTGCTGAATGCAATGCAGGAGGTTGGAGGAGCAAAAATTTGGGGCAGGTGGGTACAAAAATACAGGGGTCTTTGTACACAGAGGAATTCCTCCATGCTAGCAGAAAAAGATAAAGGTTACAAAGCAAATACATCCATCAGCAAGATCAGAAGCTGCATGTCTTCTGTTCTCTTCAGGAGTCATTCAGAGCTGCAGCTTGTTGGCTGCAGAAAGCAAATGAGATTTGGGATGAGAAGAACTGAACCCTACAGCAACAGCTTGTGATGGAGGGGAACAGAGAACTATCGAGCACACTGAACATCAACAACAGATGGGTTTTTGTGCAAAACATGGTACCACAGTTAGACTGGGAAGGAAAAATGATGGCTTTCCATCTCAGCCTCAGAGCATTCAAGGAGGAATGGATGTGTTCTGGATGGTTTGAACTAAAAGGTGAGGATCGGCTCATGTCTCCGTCCTTCCTTCTTCCTAAAGAAATATTTTCACTTTTTCTCTACTTCCTCTAGGGCCTTCATCCATGCAGAAAATCCTATTTCCAGCCTCCAAAGGACTGAGATTTTGGTAACCTCCAGCCCCTAATGCTATCACTACTGCCAGTTTAGCTGATCTGGGTTTAATGCCCTTTTCTTCAAGTCCACAAGCTGATGTCCACAAACTCCAGTCTAGAAGCATTGGTGAAGAACATATGCCAGTAGATGGGGTGTGTTGGGAAGCAGAAGAGAGAATTGACTGGGGAAGAACTGACCAGGCTGCATTCTTTGCAAGAACCAGCTGCTGGAAACAAAACTTGTGTTTTACCATTGACCGTGTCTTAATGCTGTTGGAAAACTCCCTGCCTTCTATAGTACGAGCAATTTGTAGAGAAATTCTAAAAAAAATAATAATGTATTTACATATAAAATGCTAATGTTTTGGTTAGTGTCGTGTCCTTTTCATTAACAATATTGAGGATGCATTGAATTTATTTTGCACAGCGGAACATGGAATGAGTTTTTGCAGTGGCTGCAATTCACTGTTGAACCAGCTGACAGGGAATGCAATGAGAGAAGTGATGGTAACTTGAGGCTTAGTAAATCAGCCACTGTCTGTACTGGGGCTAAGGAACCCCAGGTTTATTTAGCTGTTTTCTCCATTAAGATGAACCCAATAGAGCTAATATTTTTGTTTTAATTAGGATTAGATGCCAGTAAGAAAAAGGAAAGGTTTTATGCCTTTTTTCACAAGTGCTGGAGTGTGCCACACAGATGGCTCAGGTATAAAACCTCACTGGAAGAGAAGGATGCTTCCATGCTGGCCATGGATTCAGGAGGACAGTGTGGCATCAGATTACATCTGTTTGGTATTTTAAGGTTTCTTTACAACCTTAAAGTAGAATGTTATTCCCTGAAGAATGCAGTCCTGCAGTTTAAGAAGAAATACTCTGGCATAAAATGTATTCCGCAGGAAATTCTGCTGCTGTGAAAAATGTGGGGCCTTGCCAGAAACCCTCCCACCCAGGAGAGAAACTGAATCCCAGAAAAGCAGATGGACTCTGAGATATTAAACACTAGGGGAATGGGTTCAACTCTGTTGCCCTTTTCGGTGAGATTGCAGCTGACAGTTCAGGCAGGAGGATATGTGCAGTGAGTAACATGAAGTGGGATAATGCATGCAGAACACTGTGTGCTGGAAGACTTACATACGGCTCTTGCTCAAAATAGTGTCTTCAGACATAGACTGTGGAGTATGTGCATAATGGCTCTTTGCTGAAATTTTTGTAATGTATAATCTTTGATGGGAGGTAGAGGCTTTGCTTCTGCACAGAACTGCATCTGCCATTGCAGACTGCTGGGCATATTCTGTGCACAGTGTTCTGGTGTTACTGCATGTGTACATTGCTAATGCCTAGATAGACTTCTGAAATGATGAAGATTTTTCCTTCATTATGATCTGGTGTAACAAGCTGTCACCGAAGTGTTAATCTCAACTACTTCAGTGCAAAATTATCTGATTAATTATTTGTTTAAAGGCAGCAAATATGCTTTCTCCTCCCTGTACCCTCCTAGTTGCTCTCAGATAACACAGGCATAACATCTTTGCAGTTTTTTCCTGAGGCTTGTCAGAATACTTCATCACTGGGACGAGGCACAGGTATCTGTAGTTTTGCTTCAGAACCAAAGGAGCTCTTTGGGACTTTGTTCTCTTTGCAAACAAAACAAAGCCTGGCTGCTTTCTATTGTTCTCTTTTCTAGGCTGTTAACTCTGGGTATTTTTCACTGTCAGTGCTAACAGAAAATGAATAAACTTAAAATATGACTCCTTTGAGCAACTGAATAGTGAAGTTTAGAATGAGAGCCCTTTCTCAAATTTACTTACTGCAAACCATTCAGACCCTGCTACACCGACGGTGCTTTGGATCGTGACAGAAAGACACTGTAAATGTAAGATATTATTATTAGCTCCATCCCGTGTTCAAGCTGGCTGATAACAGCAACTGTCCTCTCCTTTCATTGATGTACTTGTGAGATCCGTCAATCAGGGCTGTGTCAGCAGCACGAGAGGGGGAGGGTGCAAGTGTGTTTATTTTTACTGTCAATTGTATTTGCTAATGAGAGAGGAGCCTGTGCAAGTTAGTGTTTGTGACTGAGTCAATTCATTATCAAGTGCTGGCTCTAGTGCCAAGTAATGCTTGGGAGAACTGGAAATCATAATTCCTCCACCCCCAGCTCCCCTCTGTCTAGCCTCTCACGTTCACTCCTGATATTAACTGGAGATCACAGCTGCTGGGAAACTGACAGATATAATTTTACAAATGGATGTTGTCTGATGTCAACCTTTCTTCCTTCCCTCCCCGAGCATCTGACATTTCTCAACCAAACAGACAGAGCAAAACTGGGATTATTTCTTTATGTTCATAATAATAATGACTTATTTTCAAAGTGCTTTTGCTCAATAAAGAGGGGGGATAGAATAGCATTTATCCAGCTTGCATTCTCCCATCTCATCTGCTGGTTTTTCTGCCCCTCAGCATCCTCCTTTTTCTACTTGGTCTCCTCTTTCTTCTTCCATTTTACCACTTGTGGTCCCCTGCACATCATGTTGCTTTGGTGATGGCCTCCTCACCTGAGATCAGACATGGTCCTACTCCGCTTTGGCTTTACAAACCACCCTTCCCTGCTTTCTAGTCTCTTTTTGTGAACAGAACATTTTCCTGACCCAGCCTGCTCCCCACAGGGTATCCAGCAAATTTGTTAATGCCTGGGGAGATATACTTCATCCCCACTGGAAACAACAGTGTGTGGTAGCTGCCTCTGGTGTGAGCAGTGTTATTGCTACTTGCAGATGCTGGAGAGAAATGGTAGTCTCCCATGTCGAGAGCTCCCCGAGCCGTCTGCCTCACTACTGCTTAAAGCAGATGAAGTTTCATTTTGCATGAGGCAGGACATCATAGCCTTAAAAAAGGAGGAAATCATGACAAACTCCAAAGCTTTGGGAAGAATCCGGGGCCATCTGGTACACAGCATCTTCAGCTACAGTCGTTTAGGGAGGTGCTCATCCAGAGCTGTCTCCGGTGGCAGAGCGCTGTCTGCAGAACCACCAACACAGCTCCCACTTCATCTCCTTGTGCTGCTCATCCCACTGCCGGCCAAATCTAGGCCGGGCTGTTTCCGTGGGGGCAAACCCTGAGGTGGTGTCATTACTGTAATAAGTGTGCATAGTAAATTTGTTGATCAAACCAAATTGTTGTGCTTGTTGAGCTCTGTGGGATATAATGGGCCTTGAAAACTAGCTTAGCCATGCTTTTTTTACAGAAATTTGTGGAACATGCTTCTTGCAAGGCCTGTTCGCTGTTATACCACGATGTCCGGTTAAGTAAACAAGACAAATTTGTAATGTTTGCCTAATAAGGAAATATGTTGAGTTGTTGTTTAGCACTAAAGGCGCATGCTCCAAGACACCAGGTCCTGACCCACCACGCCGGGGAAAATTACCTACAACGCAGTGGAAAATTACAGCCTACGACCCTAGAGGGCAGCAAACGACCCCCTGGCGACGGCACGCTCGGCCGTGGAGGATACCGAGTTGTGAAAGCCACGCCCCGAAACCATGGACTATAAATTGGAGACTCTGGGGGGGAGGGGGTGCGCGCCATCGGTGGAGCGGAGACTCCCGTGGCCGCCCAGCGCTGTTTTGCCTGTTTACCTTTTTCAATAAAGTTCACCTTATAATTGGAGAAATAATTTGGTCTTAATCTATAACAATTACAGGTAGGGTAATGTGTATGACCTGCCTATCCCAATAGACTCAGTTCTACCTCCAGAAAAGCCCTTATTTTTACTACAGATCCTCTTTGTCCATTGCAACACCTTTCTCCAGGTTTGCTCTCCCCTTCACTCCAACAGAGCAATTCCCATGTGATTCGTGAGCTGATTTTTGCATGCTCTCCTTATTTCACACCTTTTCCTGGCCTTGCCTCACCTGCCCACCTGGCAGGTCTGTTTGAAAAAGGTTCACACATCACCTCATTCTACTTCTCCGTGGTGTGGGCCTGTGCCGCCTTACATCTCTGGCCAGGTCATGGCCCCCAACTGTGACTGTTGTTTCACTGAGCAGATGGCTACTGTTTTTTTGTAGGCTCTGAAAAAGACTGGAAAACCTTGGTTTTTAACCTGGGAGGAAGGACAGTGGACCCCCTGTCAGCGGACAGTGGAGGGAGCAGATGTTCGTGCAGTGCTCCTTCCTTGTCAACTTTGGGAAATATAGGCTGACTTTGTTTTGCTCCACTCACTTTTAGCACTGTAGTATACCAGGCTTGGAAAAGACAAAAAGGGAGATTGCAAACTCTTGTCTCCCCTGGGCAAGAAAGAAGCAGGAATGCTTGAACACTGCTGTGGTTGTGTTGTTTTATCCCATCCTATTCCACCGTGTTTCACCGCAACCCACACGGTAGGTCGCAATAGGGGTAGGAGAGCAAAGAAGAATCTCAGCAGAGGTGTGCCAGGGAGTAAAGGGGAGAAGTGGGAAATAACTCCTATAAGCTGGGACAGTGGTGGGAGAGGTGGGGCTGAGAAGTGAATAATTCACTACTGGTCTTGCAGATAGGGAAATGTGTGGGGGGAAAATCACTGACACATTTGGGAAGTAGCTGGATATTCTGCATTGCTGAGTGTCCAGACAGAGTCACTGCAGAGATGATCCAAAGTTACCATCTGCTTTTGGGAATGCTGGTGACTCTGTGAATGTTACATGCCGGGGAACTGGGAATAGGGTGCTCTGAAAGCAGTTCAAACACAGCAGCATTTCCAGAAGAAAAAAATATGAAGACCTTGTAATGACTTTTCTGGAGTCTAGCTTCTGGGTTTTTTTTTCCACTCCTTGTGGCTGGCTGTACTGGGTTTATATTCCTAAACCTCTTCGCACTATTAATCCTCACAATACTCCGTTTGTAAGATCCAACCTCCCCGATACAAATGGAAAAGCTGTCAGACAGAAAAGATTAAGGGACTTGCCCCTAGACCCAGGGTGAGGCAAGCTTCTGATTCAGGTTCCTTGCTCTTGTCTATTTTATCTGCTAGACAATTGCCTGCTTCCCATCCTTTCCTTCATGTGTATCGCCTTGCTTTCTTCTACTTACCTACCACAGTTAGTGTGAAACCTTCCCCTAGTGTTGATTTAGTCATATAAGAACAGCTTTCCTGCTTTTCTGCCTCAACTGATCGTTTTTTTAAAACATTTCAGCTGAAAGTGCATCTTCATAGCCTACACTCTTGAATTTTTCTCTTCCTCTGCAATTATTTACCCCTTGAAAGTGGTTTTATTTAGCTACAGTATGTACATTAAATATGAAAACGTGGTTGGCTTTTTTAGAATAGTTATTATTGGATGATTTCAGATTGCATGATGAACATGAAATAAATAAGTCTTGCTAAGTAGGTAGGCAGTGTAATAGTCAAGGGTCACTTCACTATCTCTCACAAGCATCCGGCTCTAGGTGCCACAATCTTTGAGGGTATAGGCTGCAGAATTAAGTTGAATTGTAATTTATAGGTGGGCATTTTCAGGTCTTTGTTTTGTAGTTTCTTCAGCTCCTATATGTCGCACACTTTGTCACCAGCATGATTTATGGCACAGCCGAGAAGGTAGGTTGGTGAGGCAGTAAGAGGACTTATGTCTGCAGAGGGGATTAAAAAGCAATATTTTGTAATTATCTGGGTGCAGGAGTACAGAAAAAACTAAACTCCAGACTTGGAGAATATGCTTCCAAAATTCAAAGTAGTTTACAACCTGCTCAATTAAGCTTGATCTAAGACTTGCTGGAGCTGTAACTTAGATCAGATTTCAGGTAGTCAGAGCCACTTTTGCTGAATGGGTTTCAGCTTCATGTGGAACAGACTTTGTAATGTGCTTGATAGAAATACAGCAGACATCTGATATCTCTGGCAGCGCAACTGATTCTGGGATCAGTTTAGCAGAGCTGAAACTAGTTTGAATTATGAGCAAATGTTTGCTTTTACTGCTGTGATGTAACAACATCCTTCAACAGTGGGGCAGGCATCATTTGTCCCAAGCACTACTACATCTATATAATTGTATAAAGAATTACATCTATATAAAACTGTATTTTCTGCATGCTTTTCAACGTTTCAGCTCATAAGGCAGCAAGATTTGAACCCTTCCTTTTTTTTTGGTAGGGTGTTAGGACTTTTCAGCTTGGAAGAGAGATGTCTGAGTAGGACATGACAGAGGTCTAGGGGGATCACAGAGGGGGGTTAGGAAATGGCTGTTTTCTCTTAATATGAAAAGTAGGAATCCCCAGTAAATTTATCAGTCGAAACCAAAAAGAGGCATTTTTTTCATCTGGTGCATGCTTAAACTGTGGAATTCACTGGGTGGTGTGGAGGGCAAAATTATAAATAGTTCTAAAAGCATCTTGACACATTTATGGAAAAAAAAAGGCCATTAAGATCTATTAAACACATTGATGCAGATGTGATCTTTGGCTCAGGAAATCTCTCAGCTGCAGATAGCTGGCTGCTGGGAGAATGCAGGAGGAGAAGGATCACTGTATATTTGTGCTGTCTTTGCCTAAGCCTTTGCTGTTTCCTGTTGCAGTCAGAGCACAGGTCTGGGTGGTCCTTTGGGTCCAATACCAGACATATGCTTTGACAGTCTTAGCAATATCTCTTTAAGAACATGTGAACAGCTTGTTTGGAGTCAAGTTAAACATTGGCATTTAACTTCATCAGCAGAGAATTTTTTCACTATCTTGTCAGGATCTTGATATGATCACGGGACAACAACAGCATCTCTAAAGTTAGGACAATCAATAATAATTTGAAAGAAATGTTAACATACCTTGATAAAATATTAATGTTATGAGTCAGAGAGAGTTCTTGGAGATTGGGGAGAATGGGAAGAAGGCTTAATTCACAGTGGAACCCTGTGAGGGAATCATGTATTTAAGTAACATCCAGTACGTGTGTGAGCAATACCCAGGACAAGGGTCTCGCCTGACATTTGGATCCCTGATACAAGGACTGTGTTCTTGCATCTTTTTAACTGGATAAAGCAGAGAGTGAACTTCTGGCACCTCAACTATAGCAAAAATCTGGTTTTCTTTAATTGCTGTGTGCCTGTCTCTAAGCTTAGTAATTCTATTTTTAATATATGAATTTTAGCAAATACACTATATCTTTAGTTTTATCTTAACCTCCTTCTCTGCTGTTAGAAGTACATTCAGGGAAGGTTGAACTCCAGAAGCTCTATTCCCAAGGGAATGTTGAACCATGAACCACTCTAATGGTGTCCTGGGACAAATTCAAGCTCCCTCACTAAGCTTTCTGGGCTTGCGTGAGAGCTGGCAGCACAAGATGTCAATCTGAAAAAGCTGTTTTCCATCAACAAAATTTACCCAGACTACTTCTAGCATGAAGTGAAACAGTGAGATGAGTTCCTGAACTGTAAAGCTACTTCATGAGTTTACAAAATAAGACAAACAAATTTTGAAATGGTTGGGAGCTGCAGTGGAGGCAGATCTTAGAGCGAATGAATGCAGCTGGGTGGACCTAATGTGATTTTTTGGCGCTGTTAATTACTGCAGTGCTCTTTGCTCTGACCAGCAAAACCTCCTTCTTCCTTAGAGTTAACAAAGGAATTTGTTTTGAAGTAAGGGTGCCAGTGTTGGTGTGGATGGAGAGCAGAAGCATAGATGTCCAGTGTAAAGAGAGGCAGATTTTGTAACTACTTATGATGTTCCTAATGTCTGTTTAACTTGAGAGCTGCCATATGTCATGAAAATAATGAACACTTCATGACTCCTGATGACCTAAGCTTTGATTCACGCTCATGGAGGTGCCATGGGGAACACCAAGAACTACAGGCACCACACACCCCAGCTCATTGCCTCCCTGTCTGAACTTCTTTCAGCTTTGATCTCTCTTGTCTTTCTCCCTGTTTCCCACCAAAAGGGATAATCTGCCCGACAAGTGGTTGTGTCTGACACGATACCCAGCTGCCCTCTCCCTTCCCTTCTTCATGCAATAATTACTAAACAGATTCTCATTATTGTTCTCTGGTTACTAAGCAACCATGAAATGTCAGCTTGGCCTAAATAAATATGAAAGGGATACGTATCTTTGGAATATATTTATATCTACATATGTGTAGTTACCGATCTATGTGGTCATCTGAGCACGTCTATGCATGTGTATATATGAAATCCAACTAAATGTGACAATACTTTGCACTTCTGCCTGTATTCTTGAAGCTTTTTGTTTAAGCATACCCATGCTCTTGTGATGGAAATATTAGCACTACCTCCAAGTGACAGGTAAGTAAGCTATGGTGTAAAGAAATAAATTGACATTTCAAGGTCACAGAAATACCCAGCTGAAAATGCAGGAACAGCTTCTTGAAAAATGTGTGCTTGAATATCCTGTACCAGATCCAAATCCTTCACCTCATCCCTATTTCCAGTATTGCAAACAGCAGACTGGCGTCTCCCTGTCTTTTCTCCATGCATCTGCTCCTCTTTTCCTCTCTCATTTTGCTCACTCATTGTATCTATCTCTGTCGTTCCTCAAATTTTGCCTATTGTTCCCCAGCATCTCTGTTCCCCTTAATCAGATGTCCTTTTACTTCATATAGACACACTTTCCTTAGACCCTCTCTGGCTTATTGTGCCTCTTCCTTCACTGCCATGTCTCCTTTCTGCTCTCCAGCTCTACTCAAGCCTGTTCTTCTTTGACCCTTCACTCATATATACAGAACTTGGCAAGCTGCAGAAAATGGTCATTCCAAGAGAAAATGGTGGCATGTCCTTGAAGCTGGGAGCGACTATAGGTTGCAGGGAAAAGCACTTCCCAAGTTGAAGGTGGAGAATTCCTTTCAATGAGTATGAGAGGCACAAGGATTACCTGGGGGGGGAGGGGAGAAAACCCACCAAATTTTGTTGCTTTCCGTAGCTCCGCTCCTTTCCAGAATAGGAGGATTTCAGGAAGTTTTTCCCATGTGAAATACATCTATGCAAATATTTGCTATGAAGCCAGACATGAGTCCTTGTTCTGGCAGTGCAGGACTAGTAGTTTGGTACTTCTGCCCCTGCCAAGGAATTTCACGATGTAAAAAAAGTCTTTTTAGAGTGCTGTGAGCTGTTCTTGGCACCCTGCCTACTCGATGAGGCCAGAGCATCTTTGTGCATTGACAGTCCCTCATCACCATCCTGGACCTTTCCCAATATCAGGTCCAAAGTAAAGCTCACCTCCCCTGTGAGCATCTGGGAATTCCCCAGGATCTGTTTGTGTCCTGCTCTTGTGTGTTTCCTAGAGCCTTAACCAAAATATTGCTTGGATGCTGTTCAAGACCTGGGGCAAAAACTGAGTTAGGCAAACATCAGGTCTCAGTGGATGTCTTGAGCTCTTCCTTGGTTACTTAGAGAAGAATTCAGCTTTCTCAGACTAAGGATCACTGCACTGAGTAGTTTAGCACTGAGAGAAACCAGATCCCTGGTTAAAACTAGGGATCAAGGACTGGGGAGTCCAGGTTTTTTTGTCCATGTAGTGTGCACCTGATGAACAACAGCAAGAGGGTATACATACAATTGTATGCTTGGGGCCCTGAATTTTAGTTAGGGATCATGGAATATTCAGAGTTGGAAGGGACCTCCAGAGATCATCTAGTCCAACTCCCCTGCTTAAAACAGGATCCCCTAGAGCATATCACTCAGGACCGCATCCAGGAGAGTCTTGAAAATCTCCAGAGAAGGAGACTCCACAACCTCTCTGGGCAGCCTGTTCCAGTGCTCTGGCACCCTCACTGAAAAAAAGTTCTTCCTCATATTTAAATGGAACCTCCTATGTTCCAGCTTGTGCCCGTTACCTCTAGTCCTGTCACCGGGAACCACTGAAAAGAGTCTGGCTCCACCCTCCCTCAACCCACCCTTTAGGTATTTATAAACATTAATTGATGTGTTTATGCAGTCAAGAGGTTTGCTCTAATATCATAACTACAACAGCTTATCCTGTGTGAGTTGAGTGGGCTTAAAAGAGTAGTGGGAGGAAAAGAACTGCAGCAGAACTGGAGGCAAAAAGGGCAGGAACAGCTACCTTAAAGCATGACTATTTAAAGTTTCCTGACCCACGTGGGCACCACTCCCCTCCCTTAGCTGAAAACACACATTCAAGGCTGTGCATCTGAACAGATCTTCCATCACCCACATTCAGCCACGACAATCTTCAGCAGATCCATTGTAAGCCAGGATAGAAACGGGGACAGATTTTCAGCTGGCTGCAGAGACCAAAGCTGCCACCATCCCTCCAGGGCTGCAGCCAGGGCCCGTTGATGACAACATGCCAGCAGCAGGCTGATGGGACTCAGTGGGTGAACCTACAAGAGATGCAGTCTTTCCAGTGAAGCAAAACCTCATTGTCTCCAACCCCCCTGCTTCCCCCAAAGTGTTGTGGTTTCCCATCCATCCATGATGGGTGCTGAGAGAGCAGCCTACCCTCTCACCTCTGCTGGACTAGGAGAACAACAGCAAGCCCTGATCTTGGGAGTCTCTGAGTAGACTGGGCAGGGCCAGGGCACTGCTTGTCCTGTGATCATCCTGATCGTCATGTTGTTAGTACAGCCTGTGCCAACTTGCATAAAAAGCGTGGCTGCAGCTCAGGGATGGCTTTGTCTGAGGACTGGTCCCAGGAAGTGTGAAGGGATTGAAGAGGAGGGTAGATATAGGGACATGAGCCATTTTAGCTCCTAGGATTGACTGAGCCAGCTGATCGCAAGCAGCAGAGGGCCAGGATAGGTGTAGAAATATTTCCTTTCTAAATCACAAGGGAAGGCAGATGAGCCTCATCCCTGACTCGGCCAATCAGGCTAGGTCACTCGATGATATTAAATTGCTCAAAAAGAGAAGTAATGGCTTTTAAATGATGTTTCCAACAGTAATTCCTCTTTTGCCTTCTACAGGGAAAGACTTGGGGCAGCTGGTGGTGTAGCTCCATCTACCAGGAAGCAACGACTCAGGCTACACTGTCAGTCACAGATGGTGTAATTAATTCTTCTAGGTGGTGTAATTAGTCTGTCCTATCAGCTACATATTTTCTCAGTCAAAATTATGCTAAAGCTAATAAAACGTAAAACACACAAAACAAAAAAGAAACCCAAAAAAGGGGAAGCAATAATGGGAAGAGAAGGGATTAGAACAAAATTTACCAGTGTATAATTTTTTCTTGTTGTACATTTCCTCTTCCCTTCAGCTTCAAACACAATTCAGAACAACTGGTGAATGTAGCAAGCAGAACGAATACAAATTGGCTTACTTTAAATAGCAGCATGTAGGACTTAGCCAAAGTCTGCTTTCAGATGCTGAGGTGAGATAAGGCACAGATCCTGCAACGAACTCTCTGCGGGCATTGTGTCAGGACTGGTCTTCTGCACTGTGCTGTGCCTGAAAGTCTGGGATGCAGGAAAGCAGTGCATCTGCTGCTGATGTGTGCTCTTCTTTGACTGAGGTCCCAGCAGGGCAGACCTGCTGGCAGGGCTGTGTGGAAACCTGAGTATAACTCTCTCGCAACATGGCGTGGGGTGTGTTGGATGTCTCTGACTGAGCAAGGAATATGCATCCAGGAGTGGTGGTCAGGGCTTTGGGAGTTGGTCCCCAAAGCAGGGAAGGGCTGGGTTAACTGGGATGGCATCCATAAGAGAGGTCTCATGGCCACCCATGTATGCGGGACTGTAGCCCAGAAGACCCCTGTGGGCTTGTTTCCTTTCCAGCTCAGAGGCTAATGCAGAGTAGCTCTCTCAAATGGAGTTTGGCTTGTGGGAATAAAGAACCACCCCAAAATGTAGCTGCTTTGGGAATTGCCTTGGGGCTCAGATGGGAAATACAGAAACTACTGGGTGAAACCTTCCTCCGCCATGACATGAATCACTTCCTCAGAGGTCAGGCAGGTGGGAGAGGAGGTGATGACTGGCCTGAGCAATCTGGAAAAGGGGCCTGTGGGGTTTTGCAATGAGCTCAGCTTGTTGTCATGTCAGCCCATCTTCCCCTGAGCCCCTCAAAGCATCCTATGGACTTGCAGTGCCTGGCTGGGGAGAGTATGGCAGGGGATTGTGTGTGGGATGGATGTGCAGTAGTGGAGCTAGGGAGAACTTCCATGAGCAGCACGTCTGGCTTTCTGCGGTGGGAGGGAGGGCAGTGAGTGAGTTTGCAAAGAAAACTGGTGCTGAGAACATGAAGCTATTTTGGGAAGAAAAGTCAAAGCAGACTGCACGAGTCAGTCTTGGTGATGAGAGACTTCTGAGCATGGTTGATCTCTGTAATCGCTCCTGTGTAAGCTCTTCAGGGCTGGGCAGGCTCAGGAAGGTTCTGTGGTGGCCCTGGCTCCAGTGTGGAGACCAGCACATGTTGCCTCAGAGCATCCTGTGCTTGCAGTGCTCCTGGCCTGGCGTGACCCCATGAGCCCAACACCCTGTGGTGCCTGCATGCCTCAGTCCTGTTGCTGAGTGACCCTATGGTAAAAGGAGAGGGGAAGCTGGCTGAGGCTCCTGCAAGTGCAGAGAGCCTGTTTCCCTGGAGATAGAGTTATCTCTTTCTAAGAGTGGATTTAGCCCAGATGGGAAAAAAAATGCTGAGCGGGAACAAAGTCCTTTTTTTAGAGCTTGAGGAGGCACAGCCTTCCCTAGTGCTGACCCCTGAGTCTCTGAGAGCATCTTCTCTGGGAAGAGGTGGTGGGGCAGCCTGGCTGTTTTCCCTGGTCCTGAGTCTGCCACCAGCAGCGATGGCTGCAGCATGGTGTGTCCTGGGAGAGGGTGCAGGGCTCTGGACCCTGGTGAGGGTTGTCTCCTGACATTTGGTGTCATGCCTTCCAATCTTCCTGGTGGCTTCAGTTCAACTAGCTGAAAATCAGCTATGGTGGTGTTCACTTGCCATACCTCAGTGGGCACGGTGAGGACTGCCTCGTGGCTACCCTTTGACAGAGCACTTTGTGCTACCTGGTGAGAGGCAGGTTTGGGGTGAGCTCAACACAGCACAGCAAATGGCAAAGCCTTTTGGTCACAGCAGAGCCAGTGCAGAGCTTCTGACAGGCAGGTCAAAGCACAGGAGCCCACCAATCTGCAGCGTGGCTCAAGGGAGAGTTGGATGTGTCCCTCACCCCGCAAAAGGTGATCATGGTTTCCCAGGAAGGCTAAAGTGCCAAAGGGACTCTGATACCTGCAAACTTTGTCCTTTAGAAACTCCAGTAGCTTCAGGCACAGCACCCACCCCTTAATCTCCCTGACAATTTAGTTTGTCTTTCTCATCTCATTTTGCTTCAGTGTCTCTCCTAACACACACACCCACCCATCCATCTGTCCCTCTTGTTGCTAGGTGAAAAACTCAGAGCAGCAGCCATGGAAGCTGACTCACGGCCCATACATGGGAAATGGAGACACTAAGTATTACCTAGTGCCCAAAGCGAGATGCTGTCAAGACCCAACTACCCTGGTGAGCTGTAATTGCCCTGAGCAGCCTCACCTGGGACCCCCACCCATACTCTGCTCCTTGGCCTGGGAGTGCTATATAGCTTCAGCCTTGCTCTGTGCATGAGCTGTGTAGTGAGCAGGTCTGCTCTCAGCTTTAATGCATCTGCATGGGCTTCCTGGACTGACCTTGGACTTGGTTTGTGGTTGTTGGATGATTGTTGGACTGGCTTTGTTCAGATGTCATGGGGCTGTGCCTGTGTTGATGTCAGTATGGTCCTGCAGACCCCATCTTCTCTTGCTTTAACTTATGGAGCAGCCTGCCCCTTCTGCTCCCTTTCTTCTTCCCAGCCTGTAGGAAAGTAGAGGTCTTGGGAGATGCTTGGGTCTTGACTTGAGAGCCTCCCCAAAACACTGCACTTTCCTTTTCTTCATCACAGGTACTTTCAAAGCTTTATTGGAAGCAGCACTGGTACTTCTTTGGCTTTCCTTAAGCCAGTGCAAGGATGTTCATGTACCAAAATGTGGCTATTGGGAAATGACTGCTTAGCTTATTCCTGGAGACCAAAACACAGTATAGCTATGAGCCTCCTACTAATTTTCTGCTAATCTTGATTTTCTTGCTAATTCTGGATTGCTGTCTATGTTAGTGATCTGAAAACTTCCTGCAGCAACATGGATGATATTCCACCCTAGACCACATTTCTCCCACAACAGGGTGGTGCAAGGTGTCTCACTCACCCTGTGACAGTGAGTGCAAGGGAGCATGAAGAGATAGGACTTGGGACAGTGTGATGCTGAATATTTCCAGAAGAAATACGCAAGGAAGAGTGTGTGTGGGATCATAGTCGGTAAAAATGGAATTCAAAACTCTTTTCAGATTTTTCTTGTTTTACTTTAGAGTTGGAAGTATGCAGTGACTTACAGTATCCATGGTGATCTTCATTCACATTCTTAAAGAAGACCTGATCACCAATTAAGCTAGCATGGCAATTTTTCTCCTGGGTACATAATGGCAGGCATTTAGGGTGCTGGATCAGTCCAGGTTTTGCATATTTCTAGAAGGCTGATGTGACAACTAACCACCAGCTCTGGAGCTGTCAGCCTGGCTTACAGAGGTTGCAGGGGCATATAGCTCTCCATTATAGCTTTCCACTCCTGCTTCTGATCTCATCCAAGTACTAAGGGTACTTGAAATTCATACTCTTAAATCTTCCTAGAGTGCAGGACTAAAGGCTTGATTTGGAGGCAGGTTAATTTGGCAGAATAATTGCTCTTCTCAGGATCATGAGAGGAGAAACCAATTTTTATATGTAATTTTGGGGCTTTGTTATGACTACTTGTTGCATAGGACAGGAGCTCATTACATGCTGTTGAAGCAGCCTGGGCAGAACTTAGAGGGATTTGCACCAGGATCAAAGAATAGATTGCTTTAGGGTCTTGCCCCTCTCTGGGAAGAGCAGCACGAAGGTGGCTAGAGTATATTGGCTGACATTGCATAGTAGCTGAGGTAGAGTGCTGAGAGTAAGACCAAAGAGCAGACTCATTGAGGGAGGGAAGGGCAGTTCACTATCAGCATAGCGTAGAGATCTTCACTTAGGTGTGTTACACTGTATGCTTTTCTCTTTTCCATATGTAGTTTTCCTGTTGGGGTCTGTGGGGGTCCCATATATTGACTATGGCTTCTGAAATGGACTAGACCTTGAATGTTGGTCAGCTGTGTAAATGAGGACAGGATCTGTTCCTTGCTATGAAAAGGAACTTTAATTTGGCTCTTCCATGAGGTCCAGTATTGTCATGTATTCACACTTTACATCAATAAAATGAAGTCTCTGTTCCCTCTCTTACTTATGTGTGCTGTTTGAAATAGTAGATATTTTTGATGTTTCAATAGCTTCTTATTAAAAGAAAATGGAAATGGAAACCACATTTCTTAAATGAATTTTATCTCTATGGCAGTTTCAGCAATTCAGATCTATGTCAGTGCCAGTTTATTGCAGTCTATTTTCTCCTCAGTGAGCATCTGCTTAACAGTTCAGTGCAGATACAGACAGAGGGGAACATTCTAGCACGCACCTAACTCCACCCTGGGGCATGGCAGAAGTTACTTAGGGTACTAATTCATCTTTTTCAAAGCAAAAAGATTTTGGTCGAGTGAGATGTTTTGTCCACTGAACAGGTTAAAATGATCTTGGAATAACAGAAAATGAGGATTGTGCTGTCCCTCCCCCGTTAGTTCCCTTCACCTTTTTTTTCCTGGCAGCAGTATTTAGAACAAGTTGTTGTATAAATCTAATATTAATCTTTGTATGCTTTACCCTGGTCTACATATCATAGGTCTTGTGTTGTAATATAACCAAACTGCTATGGACCCATTATGACAAGTTGCAGAGCAATAAGCTATGAAGGTCCCCCAACTCATGTTTTTCCACCTTCTTCTTTCTCCCCATTGACTACAGGATTAAATTATTTTTTGTAAGGTTTATTCACTCTCAGATCAAGAAATGGATCTTAGTATCAGGTGGAAAATAAGTAGAAGATTAAAAGCAAAGTGCTCTTGTCTGTGTTTATGGAATTGTTTAAGAATTAACCACTTTGGTTAAGCAGAGCATGGAAACGGATAAAATTATCCATGCTATCTAGACTGGAAAGAGTGCTGTGAGTGAGGAAGAGGATGGCTTCCTGCTCCAGTAAAGGCAGGGCGGTTTCCCACAGTGGAAGAGCTGTCCTTACTACTGAACAGTGCCCAATCAGCCATAGACTCGTGGTGCAAAATGAGGCCAAGGTTCTTTAAACAATAAAGCACAAAATAAGACTCCTGTGTTCTTACCTTTATGCTCCTTAAAGAAAGAAACTTCTTTTTGAAATACTCCTGTATCAACAGGCTTTGTCCAAGTAGTGCCCCTGGAAGGGAAGGATCTGGTTGTAAGGGTTCTGTTACAGGATTGGGACACCACTGAAGGGACCTTCTAGGTCACTGGGCTCAGTCCCCCACTCTGACAGGCCCTTCCTTATACAGGTACACAGGTAGGTACTTGCTGATGGCCATGCTGTTTCTGGCATGTGTATGCATAACTATACTTACCTATAGGTGTGCTTGCAGAGCTAGAGGCTGCATACTTGGTGGGGAAACAGGGATGTATCCAGAGCAAATAGACCCATTTGCTGTCCAACAAACAAAAATTGTTTTGCCAAATAAGGTGTTCAGACTTTCAACTGAAAAAACAAAGTATAATTCATCATATCTCCAACATGTGCTTGAGAGAGAAAGTTTCAAAGTAATTTTCAGGATTCCTACTGCTGTATCATGATCTCAGCTCAAAGGGAGTTGGCTGTTCTCTCCCTGGAAAGAGTATTGCAGCGACAGAGCATTGTACTTGCCAGCAGAAGGTCTGGCTACTGGAGCTGCATGATGAGGCAGGAGAATATCACATGGGTGACTTTGGGTTTGTTCTCAGCAGCACCAAGGGCAGCCAGGCTAAGGTTTACTTCTGTACCTTGGGATGTTTTTTTAGTGTTTCTCTCCCCCCCCCAGCTTTATCTCTGTAGTTTTTGCTCCTGATCCTTGTCACAGCAGCGGGAAGCAGAAGGGAGTTAATTCAGGTTTCAGAGCTCTCCATACTCCCCCTTTAGTTACCTGTGTCTCTTCCTGTCAGAAGAGTGAGGTACCAGCACCACCTCCCTGGTGCTGGTTCAGTCCTGACCTTCGGGTGGTCCTTCAAGATCACCCTCATCTGGCTTCTGATGGAGCATGCCTTACCATTACCCACACTGTTGGCTAATGCTTTGGGCACACAAGAGTCTTAGAGAGGCTGCCACCCACCTCTCTGCCAAAGGTGTGGTAAAACTGTCTGGAAGAGCAATGAAGCTAGAAATCCCTCTGGAGAGGGGAAGTGGTGATGGTGAGGATGAAGTTGGGTCCCCATGCCCTCAGGGCATGAGTATTGGGCACAGGGACCCCTCTGCAAGTCAGTGGCTGGTTCTCCTAGGTGTGCTACTGTCGCGGTTTGAAAGACAGGTGTCTGCTAAGGAAGGCAGGAGCCCCCCTTGGAACAGAGAAATACAACCCCCTCCCCTCCGAATTGTTATAGAATTGAAATTAAGGGGCTTTCAGGCAAAGATATGAGGAAAATGGGAATAACAGTTTTTACTAATGTATACAACAAAACTATAATACAGAGAAACTGGTTACAGGCCCGACAGAGTCAGGGATACAACCTGGCCCCCTGCCAGGCAGGGTGCTGGTACCAGTCCGATCCAGTGGCAGCTGCAGTTCTCTCCGAAATGGTCCTGTTAAAGCGGTGGTCCGTAGAGAAAGGAAAAAGGAAAGTCTGAGCAATCCGATTTCGGTGGCAGCTGCAGTTCTCTTTTAAATGATCCCGTTGAAGCGGTGATCTTGTAGAAAAAAGAAAACTGGTCCTCCTCCGAAAATCCGGCGGCGGTGCAGTCCTTGTCATCTGGGATCCCAGCGGGTAAGGCCCCGAGCGCTGCTCCAAACCGCCAAATATCTCCGGCGGGAATGCTTGGCTCCACCCCTCCCCCCCTGGCCGGGGCATCTCACAAAGAGATGGTGAGTCCTGGGGCAAGGCACTGATGGGCGCATTAACAGAAGAATAGTCCCGAGGGGCGAGGCAAGGAACACCTGCGCCAGGCCTCAATGGCTCATGGTAATAGAATACATTGCAACCCAGGACATTATCCACCCCTTATTCTATTACCATTTGCATCATCCCAAATCAATACCTTTCTTAAACTCTACACACACACACACACATATATATATACACATACATATACAATGAAACTCTACACTCAGTTCTCACTTAAAATAAGGTCCCCTTGTGGTACACACCGGGTTTCCCCATCTTTCTGCATTACCCACCAAGTACAACCTGGTCCCTGAGCAAAGACAACCCCACGGATGGGTTTGTCTTTGCCCGAGGCAGAATTAACCCAAACAGTTTTCCCAAGCATACATCTCATGTGCACCACTGGAACCCTATCCCCGTCTGTTGTCTGTAAGGATTCAGATTGAGCAGGGCCTGCTCGGTTCGTGGAGCCTCGGGTGTTAACTAACCAGGTGGCCTTTGCTAAATGCATCTCCCAGTTTTTGAAAGTTCCTCCACCCAGTGCCTTCAAGGTGGTTTTAAGCAGTCCGTTGCACCGTTCAACTTTCCCAGCTGCTGGTGCATGGTAAGGGATGTGGTACACCCACTCAATGCCATGCTCCCTAGCCCAGGTGTTGACAAGGCTGTTCTTGAAATGAGTCCCGTTGTCGGACTCAATTCTCTCAGGGGTGCCATGCCTCCAAAGGACTTGCTTTTCAAGGCCCAGGATGGTGTTCTGGGCAGTAGCGTGAGGTACAGGGTAGGTCTCCAGCCATCCAGTGGTGGCTTCCACCATTGTGAGCACGTAGCGCTTGCCTTGGCGGGTTTGAGGCAGTGTGATGTAGTCGATCTGCCAGGCCTCCCCATACTTGTATTTGGACCACCGCCCACCATACCACAGGGGCTTCATCCGCTTGGCCTGTTTGATCGCAGCGCACGTCTCACAGTCATGGATAGCCTGGGAGATACTGTCCATGGTTAGATCCACCCCTCGGTCTCGTGCCCACTTATAGGTGGCATCTCTGCCTTGATGGCCTGAGGCATCATGGGCCCACCGAGCCAAGAACAACTCTCCTTTATGCTGCCAATCCAAATCTATCTGGAACACCTCTATTTTTGCAGCCTGATCTGCCTTCTCGTTGTTGCGATGTTCTTCATTAGCCCGACTCTTGGGGACATGAGCGTCTACATGACGGACTTTCACAGGTAGCTCCTTTACCCGAGTGGCAATGTCCTTCCACTCATCAGCAGCCCAGATTGGTTTTCCCCTACGCTGCCAGTTGGCCTTTTTCCACCTTTCCAGCCAACCCCACAGGGCATTGACTACCATCCATGAGTCAATGCAGAGGTAGAGTTTTTGCCACTTCTCTCTCCCAGCAATGTCCAGGGCTAATTGGACGGCTTTGAGTTCAGCAAATTGGCTTGATTCACCCTCTCCCTCGATAGCTTGTACAACTTGTCGTGTGGGGCTCCATACAACAGCTTTCCATTTCCGGCTAGCACCTACAATTCAGCAGGAACCATCGGTGAAGAAGGCATATCGTCTTTCACTCTCTGGTAGCTCGTTATATGGAGGGGCTTCCTCAGCACGTGTCACTTCCTCTTCCTCAGAAGACAATCCAAAAGCCTCACCTTCTGGCCAGTTGGTAATTATCTCCAAGATCCCAGGGCGATTTTGGTTTCCAATACGGGCGCGCTGTGTGATGAGGGCAATCCATTTGCTCCAGGTAGCGTCGGTGGCATGATGCGTGGAGGGAGCCTTTCCCTTGAACATCCACCCCAGCACCGGTAGTCGGGGTGCCAGGAGGAGTTGTGCCTCTGTGCCGATTACTTCTGAGGCAGCTCGAACTCCTTCATAGGCGGCCAAGATTCCTTTCTCTGTCGCAGTGTAGTTGGCTTCGGACCCTTTGTAGCTTCGGCTCCAGAATCCCAGTGGTCGGCCCCGAGTCTCATCAGGCACCTTCTGCCAAAGGCTCCAGGACAGACCCTTGTTCCCGGCTGCAGAGTAGAGCACGTTTTTCACCTCTGGTCCTGTCCTGACTGGGCCGAGGGCTACCGCATGAGCGATTTCCTGCTTGATCTGAGTGAAGGCCTGTTGTTGTTCAGGGCCCCAGTGGAAATCGTTCTTCTTGCGGGTAACCAGGTAGAGAGGGCTCACGATCTGGCTGTACTCGGGAATGTGCATTCTCCAAAAGCCTATGACACCTAGGAATTCTTGTGTTTCCTTCTTGGTGGTCGGTGGAGACATTGCAGTGATCTTATTGATGACCTCGGTGGGAATCTGGCGCCGTCCGTCTTGCCACTTTACCCCCAGGAACTGGATCTCTCGGGCAGGTCCCTTGACTTTGCGTTTCTTGATGGCGAAGCCGGCCTCCAGGAGAATTTGGATGATTTTCTCTCCTTTCTCAAATACTTCCACTGCCGTGTTCCCCCATACAATGATATCATCGATGAACTGCAAATGCTCTGGAGCCTCACCCTTTTCCAGCACAGTCTGGATCAGCCCATGGCAGATGGTGGAACTGTGCTTCCACCCCTGGGGCAGTCGGTTCCAGGTGTACTGCACGCCCCTCCAGGTGAAGGCAAACTGAGGCCTGCACTCTGGTGACAGAGGAATGGAGAAGAATGCATTAGCAATGTCAATAATGGCATACCACTTTGCTGCTTTGGACTCCAGCTCGTACTGGAGCTCCAGCATGTCCGGCACAGCAGCACTCAATGGTGGAGTCACTTCATTCAAAGCACGATAGTCCACAGTCAATCTCCATTCTCCGTCAGGCTTGCGCACAGGCCAGATGGGGCTGTTGAAGGGTGAGTGGGTCTTGCTGATTACCCCTTGGGCCTCCAGCTCACGGATCATCTTGTGGATGGGGATCACGGCATCCCGATTCGTCCGATACTGCCGGCGGTGCACCGTCGAAGTGGCAATTGGCACCCGTTGCTCTTCCACCTTCAGGAGCCCAACTGCAAAAGGATTTTCTGATAGTCCAGGCAAGGTGTTCAACTGCCTAATGCCTTCTGCTTCCACAGCAGCTATCCCAAAAGCCCACTTAAACCCTTTTGGGTCTTTGTAATAGCCATTCCGGAGAAAGTCTATTCCCAGGATACATGGGGCCTCCGGGCCAGTCACAATCGGATGTTTCTGCCACTCCTTCCCAGTCAGGCTCACCTCAGCTTCCAACAGGGTCAACTGCTGCGACCCCCCTGTCACCCCAGCAATAGACACAGATTCTGCCCCCACATGTCCCGATGGCATTAGGGTACATTGTGCTCCAGTGTCAACCAGTGCTTCATATCTCTGTGGCTCTGATGTGCCAGGCCATCGGATCCACACTGTCCAAAAGACCCGATTCTCCCGTGCCTCTTCCTGGCTAGAGGCAGGGCCCCTCTAGGCCTGGTTATCATCCATTCCCTGGGCATACCTGCTAGATGTTTCTTCAAGGGGATCTGACATATCATCCTCCCTTCTTAATACCTGGCAGCTCGGTCACGGGAGGCTGAGGCTACTTTCGCTTTAGTGGAACCCCCTCGGTTAGTGTTTTCCCTTTTGAGGTCACGAACCCGTGCTGCCAGGACAGAAGTGGGTTTCCCATCCCACCTTCTCATGTCTTCCCCACAGTCACACAAGAAGAACCACAGCTCAGATCGTGGGGTGTACCCTCTCTCTCTAGCTGGGGGACGTCGGGCTCTGACTCTGGGGTTTATGACCTGCACTGGTGCCACACGAGAGCTGCTCCTCCTCACCTCCTCCATCACCTCCTCCCTAATCTCTTCTTTGAGGTCCCTAGCCACAGCAGCGACATGAGCTTTCATTGGGCCATTGACTAAACTCTCATAGTATCTGAACCTGTTGGCAACAGAACCCACTGTCTCTTGGTTGTCATCAGCATTAATTGTTGCAATGAACGTGGCATACTGCTGTGGCCCCAGCTTTGCCAGGTTCTACAGCATCTGCCCTGTACACTTGACCTTGTCGGGGTCATTATCATGCTGTCCGTCCCTCCCAAAGAGTACCTCTAACACTGCCACTTCCCTCAGCTGTTGGATCGCTTCCTCAAGGGTCTTCCATTGCATTCTATGATGGTACTCCTGCATTCTCTCTCTGTGGACAAACCTTTCCCTCACACTCATTAAAAGCCGCTCCCAGAGAGAAAGGGGCCCCGGCTCCCTTACGAATACCTGGTCCACCCCCAAGTCTTGGGCCAAGGATCCCAAATACCTGGCTTCACCACTATCCAGTTGTACGCCTTTACCCATAAGGTCCCAAACCCGAAGTAACCAGGTTGCATAAGGCTCACGCCCCCATCGCGCAATGTCTTTTCGCAGATTACGGAGACTGTCGAACGACAGGGATTCGATGATAATTTCAGGCTCCGACTCCCCTGCGGGTTGTGAGGGCTCTGGCTCATCCCCATCATTAACTGGGTGTACTGATTTGGCCTTGCACTTCCTCCTCTGCACAGGGGCGACTGCTGCTGGCTGTGGCTGTCCTTGTGGTTCAGCTGGACCCTGCACAGTTGTAACATCTGTGGGTTCCACTGCTGCACCATCAGACTTTCCCTCTTTAGGACAAGGTTTCCCACTAGTTTGTGAGGTGTGTTCCCTCAGCATCTCACGTATCTCCTTCACCAGCACCCCCACCCAAGTCGGCTGGTCCATTTGTGAGGTGGGCTGCTGGGCAATGCCAGGGCGTGGGACAGGGTCAGGCTGCGGGGCAGGATCTCTGGCCTCTGGGGCCGTGTCAGGTTCTGGGGCAGCATTCCTAGTCTCTGGGGTGGTTATCCAAGTAGTTATCCAAGCCAGTCTCACTTTATCTCTGAAGGCCAAGCAGAGTAGGCCTATCAGCAGCAACACATGGATAATATCTAGGGGAAAACTAAACCCTTCGAAAGCTGATGGAGCAGACCCAAAGAACTGGTTGAATGGTTGGGAGAAAACTTCCCCTGGTGTTATTTCCTCACAGAAGGTACCATTTTTGATGTAATCCCAGAAACATACGCTGAGCGTGTGATAGCCCTTTATCCATGTGCCCACATTCCACAGGAAACTGAAAAACCATGAATTCCTCACCTTATCAACCCACAGTGCAAGCTGGATAACAGCCACAGTAGCCTTAGTCAGAGGGCCCATGTTTAGGTAAGGGGCTGCAAAGGGGAACAGTATAGCCACGACCACGTGCCACCCGAAGCAAGGTAAACTAGACCACATGGTGCTGCCTAACAAAGATCCCACGTTCAGTGCACAAAAAAATCAGGTTAGCCAGGAACTGTTATTCCCTTTTTACCCTTTTTCCTCAATGCCCTCAGGCCCCACGTTGGGCGCCAAAATCTGTCCCGGTTTGAAAGACAGGTGTCTGCTAAGGAAGGCAGGAGCCCCCCTTGGAACAGAGAAATACAACCCCCTCCCCTCCGAATTGTTATAGAATTGAAATTAAGGGGCTTTCAGGCAAAGATATGAGGAAAATGGGAATAACAGTTTTTACTAATGTATACAACAAAACTATAATACAGAGAAACTGGTTACAAGCCCGACAGAGTCAGGGATACAACCTGGCCCCCTGCCAGGCAGGGTGCTGGTACCAGTCCGATCCAGTGGCAGCTGCAGTTCTCTCCGAAATGGTCCTGTTAAAGCGGTGGTCCGTAGAGAAAGGAAAAAGAAGAGTCTGAGCAATCCGATTTCGGTGGCAGCTGCAGTTCTCTTTTAAATGATCCCGTTGAAGCGGTGATCTTGTAGAAAAAAGAAAACTGGTCCTCCTCCGAAAATCCGGCGGCGGTGCAGTCCTTGTCATCTGGGATCCCAGCGGGTAAGGGCCCGAGCGCTGCTCCAAACCGCCAAATATCTCCGGCGGGAATGCTTGGCTCCACCCCTCCCCCTCTGGCCGGGGCATCTCACAAAGAGATGGTGAGTCCTGGGGCAAGGCCCTGATGGCGCATTAACAGAAGAATAGTCCCGAGGGGCGAGGCAAGGAACACCGGCGCCAGGCCTCTACGGCTCATGGTAATAGAATACATTGCAACCCAGGACAGCTACAAGAAGCTTTGAGAAGAGAAACTAATTTCACCTTGCAGAGCCTTTAGATAGCACTCACCTTGACTTGTAGTGGGAGGCTGGTGTGGTTTTGCCAATTACTAGGCCTAACACAAAGGATGCAGCCAGCAGCAGAACAAACCAGTAATTAGTATCCAAAAAAGTCAGTATATGGGTGATCGCTGGGGGTACAAATAAGTCAAACAGATCACACACAATAGACAGCAACCCCAGCAACCCCAAGAATGACACAGCACAACCAATAATAGGTGGAATAAACAAAGAAACAAAGTCTCCCATAGAAGAGATGGGAGACAACCAAGTCAATAGGCTGATCGTATAAGATACAAGCAGCCACAAATTGTTCCCCCACAAAGCCTGCATTTGCAAATGCCAAACCTGACTGGGGCCCAGTTGCAGGGAGAGTCAGGAGGTCCTTCCCTAACAGGAAAACTCTGCAAAGTGCATCTACTTCACAAACAGACACTCCATCCTTCCTGCAAGTGATCCCAGCTTTTATGCCCAAAGCAGGACACCTGGCACTCATTTACCCAATGCAGGGCACCTGGGGCTTGTTTACCCAAGGGCTTTCCCTACAAGGCTGGCCACACCTTGGAGGAAAGCCAAAAGGCAAACTCATCCCCTCCTTTTGAAGGACCATGGGAACCACCCATATGTCAATCTTAATTCAGGGCTCAGGGTTCAGACCCCAGCACTTCAGGTGTAGGGAGAGGCTCCCATGGGAGGTGTGTGGAAACCCAGCCTCTGAGCATCTTTGACTGAGGCTCCCACTCCCTTGCAGTGAGAAAAGTCTTTTAGCTCCTCATGTCCCTGTGACCTTGGTTTGGCATGGAGTGAATACAAAGCGAGGAGCAGCTTAGTGCTCAGAAGTGTAGATAGCTAACTACAGCTGTCTTAGATTGCCCTTCTGCAAGATCTACAGATTACAAGGCAGGAATGGGGGTGGGGGAAAGGATTTAGTCAGCTGATGAGCCTGGCTTCTCTGTCTCTTTTAAGAAAGCAGATTTATTGGTATTAAACATGTCTCTCTTAATGTGGGTGACTTAAAATGGAAATTGCCTTTGAAAGGGGATTTCCTATTAACTAGCTGAGAAGGAAAAATAGGATAATACCATCATCCCTATACAGGGCCCATAGATGAGATGCTGGAACAGAATGATCTGGTTAACTGCTGCTCCTTCAGAAATTATAGCTTCTCTGTAAGAGTGAGCCTTGCCTAAATTCATCTGTGAAAAATGGTTCTCTAGATGCTTCCATAAAGTTATTTTAATAGAAAAAACAGCAATCCTTCTGAGTCCTTTGGGGTTCAGGTAAGAACTCACTAAATAAGAATTCTGAAGGCAGGATCAGGAGTGTGCCCAGCTCTTACATGTGTCATATTTGAGGCCAGATGAAGACGCAGATACTAGGAAACTGGACTGAGGATTCACATTTGTTATCATGCAGTTAATGCCAATCCAAACTTGGATTAGTTAATTATTTTAATAAGAAAAAAGGAATCTTTGTCTATACCCAAATTTGCACTAGTTTAATCCAGGTTGGCCCAGTTATAAATTTAATTAAGTCTATGCAGCCCCTTCATGTGGAAGAATTGATTCACTTAATCTGAACCCTTTTGGTCTGCTTTGGTTAAAATGAATCTGTACAAGGGGATGTCTGCACAGCCAATGGAAATGGAGGTGGATATACATAAGCTAGGTCTGGACAGACCAAATTCAGAGTTCTTATCAGCAGGCTACTGCACTTGGGCTGATTAATGGTAGGGCAATGCCACATTAGCATCATTGTATGTCACAATTAGGATTTTTTAATGTCAGTGTACTGTGTCATGGAGCAGTGTAGACATACTCTGTCAAGCCTAGTACTCAGTTTGGGGACCAAGGCCCTTCCCCAAGTCCCTGAGTCAGGACACAAGACCACATGCACTGGAAAGAAGCAGTTCCTTAATTAGGTTGAAACACTTTTGCTTTCATTGCTCATGTCTGTGGGTAAGGAATGGGTCTTTTTGCAACCTCATTTCATCACCGCCCCTCCTGGCTGTGCAGATGCCACTCAGTGCTCATGACAGGGAGATCTTTGTCTTCATAGTGGGGCCTGGGACTTGGCCTATGTGTGATGTGACATGAAGTAAAACAAAAATGACTCTGAGAGAAGATGGTTCTGCCATGGCCCTCCTTGAAAAGCTGCTTTTAAAACTGTACCTAGTGCTTAGAGCTTGTGGCCTTGAACAAAGACCCTTCCTCTAAGCATTCTGTCCTTAGACAGTCAACTTGGAGCAAACCATGAGGGTGATCCCAGCCCCTAATGATGATATACCTGGTAAAAACAGTGTGTCTAAAGAGTCCTTTAGCTATCTGGACTGCCTTTGTGATTATGGAAAATGCTAACTTAAGCAATTGTGTACAGATTAGCGTATTTGCAGTAGAAAATATATACAGCTAGCAAAAGGAGGCTAATATAGTTTAGAGTTGAAAAAACTAACCAGCAAGGATAAAAGTTTGGAGCTGCTAAACAGAAATGCTTAGTAAGATAAGGGAAGAACTGAGAGACTCGTCCTTGAAAGAGGGAGCAGTCAGGCCTGAGTGATCAAAAGGTGTTGGTTAAGGGGCCCCAAAGACAACACTCCCTCAGGAAGGAGGGACTGATAAGAACCACAGTGCTAATCAAGGTGTCCCAGGGACCAGAACAAACTGGTCTGGATGTGTAAAGCAAGCAAAGGTGAAAAGGACACCGCGAGGAAGACTCGGAGCCTTCCTCCTGAAGACCCCCGAGGACGACCACCAGGATGCACCACGCAGGCGCAACTGGGTGGAGCCAGAGGCGTGGAATATTATAATGATTTACCGTAAATCTCCTCCCTGAGCCCCTCCCAATGATGTAATCCCCATTCCCACCTGATGTAAACTTATGAATATGCAACACTTTAGGCTGTAAAAAGAGCACACTCCAGGCCCCAGGTGGGCTCGTTAGGAGGAGCGATCCCCCGAGTCCCCGGATCCGCAATAAACGAATACCTGCTGCTAAAGATCCTCGTCAGCTTTACAGTTATTTTCAAGACGCAGATTTTGCGCTAATCATTTGTACACCACCCATACCAGACAGATGGTGCCAGCATGTGAGCCGCTGAGCTCAGTCTTCTCCTGGATTTGTTTCTGAGATTGCCCAAGGCAGCCTGGGGAGCCTCTTTCTCAGGCTGTGCAGACAGCACTTGCCTCAGCCCAAGATCTCCACCTCCTCTGAACTCAGCTGATTGTAAGCAGCAGGGCCAAGCCTTCAGGTTCTTCTGAGTGCCATGAAAGCCTTCCAAGTTTACTGCCTCCCACTTGCTCACAGTATTTGCTTAAAAAACTCCAGGACAGTGAAGGAATTTCTGTCTCCAGCGCTCTTGTATAGGAAGCTAAATGACGGTGAGACAAGGGATTTGGTGTTTGGAAGTCACTAGTGCTGGTCCTAGGAGGTGCTGTGACTGCCTCCTTAAGAAAAGCAGAAGAGACAGATGGAAGAAGGAGCAGGGAGGGGCTGTAGCAAATAGTCACTTGTGTATCTTGCTGCTGTGTGTTTGTCACCTGCTGTTGTGGTTTATATCCCTTGGGGAGCTTGTTCCAAAAGTGCCTAGGAGAAACTGCGGTCTGCCTACTCTGTGGCTGGGTGTCTGGTTGAACCACCCTCCTCTACAGGATGATCATGTTATTGCATCTGTTGAGGCTCTGCAAGCACTAGGTGTGTTTCCAAAGGCAGATAAAAACATTTTGCTTCATTTTGAAAGACTGATGTGAGGCTGGAGGAAATACTCTGTGTACTGCAACAGCCCTGTTGAAGGGAAGGAAAATGTGAGGCAGGTGGTGAGTGCTTCAATCATTTGTCTTGGTCTGGTGTGGAGGAGCTGACCCTGGGTATGCAGCATGATTATGGGAAGGGCAGAGAGACGGGGCTAGGCTGAGAGCAGTGCAAAGCCTCTTCCTCAGGTCTCAGCCCTGGCTCTGAAGATACAAGAGGACAGCCTGTGGCAGCTGTCAGGATGTGGAGAGGCCAGGGAGTGAATAGGGTATAGGTGGAGGGTAGGGATTGGTATGTAAATGTAAGACCTGTGTTGCAAATATGTCTGCTATCCCAAGTTGCCCTTAGTGATATTCTGCCTACATACTTGAACTCATCCACTAACTTTGCATTGCCTGGATGCCTGCACCCAGGCCTTGTATGACACCAATCTTCTTTTCTTGCATGTTTTTTGTCAGGGATCCTATGTGTGTGGGCTGCTGTCTTCCGGTGAGGGCCTGGATCAGGAGCAAGGCCTTTTTCAGAGTCATATCTATCCTCAACTCTGGGATCCAGTGTATCTGGAAAGAGAGAAAAAGCAGTTCTGCCCCCATCCTTTTTGGGGAGCTATGTAGATTTTTGCCTGACTGCAACTGACTGGCTGATTCTTGCCTCCCTGCTGTAGAGAATAATTTCTGGGAGATAGGGACCAGCACTCCATGGAACCGTGCTGTTCTCCACCTCTGGGAAGGTCAGCAGCAGCAGGTGTTGTATACATGTGAGGATCTTCTGACATGCTGTGCTGTGAGCTTGCACACATCTCAGACTGTCAGCATACAGCCTCTAAGGCCAAGGGTGCAGCGGGGCACCTATCGGCTTCTGTCATAGAATCACTATGGTTGGAAAGGACCTCTAGGATCATCACGTCCAACCTTTATCCCAACATCTCCCTAGCTACTAGACCATGGCCTCAAGTGCTTCATCCACTCATTTTTTAAACACCTTCAGGGATGGTGACTCCACCACCTCCCTGGGCAGCCTGTTCCAGTGCCGAACCACCCTCTCAGTAAAGAATTTCTTCCTAATATCCAATCTGAACTTCCCCTGATGCAACTTGAGGCCATTTCCTCTCATCCTATCATTAGTCATTTGGGAGAAGAGACCAACACCAGCCTCACTACAACCTCCTTTTAGGTAGTTGTAGAGAGCAATAAGGTCTCCCAGTCTCATCTTCTCCAGGCTAAACAACCCCAGTTCCTTCAGCCGGTCTCCATAAGGCCTGTTTTCCAGACCTCTCACCAGCCTCGTTGCCCTTCTCTGGACTCGCTCCAGCATCTCAATGTCCTTATACTGTGGTGCCCAGAACTGGACACAGTACTCAAGGTGCGGTCTCACAAGTGCCAAGTACAGGGGCACGATCACCTCCCTACTCCTGCTGGTCACACTTTTTCTTATACAGGCCAGGATGCCATTGGCTTTCTTGGCCACCTGGACACACTGTAGCAGACTAGTTTGAGGTGAAGTTCGTCACTGAGGTTGTCATAGTAGTGGTGGGCACTGCCATGATGCACACTTTTTATCTCTTCATGATGTGCCCTATGGCACTGCACACCTTGTAGTGTCCCAGAGGGAGCACTAACAGTTTTACTCAAAATGGGTTCTCCAGCTGCTGAACCTGTGGCTCTACAAATGGTCACCCTGAGGTGTTAGCTCACCAAATGAATAAAAAGGAGTCTTGTGCCACTATAATGAGGAGAAAAACTGGACTCCGCACGATTCAATGTGAATCAAACAGAAGCCATTTTATTTACTTTGTCTGTCCCTTTTATACAATCTTTCTTTCCCTACACGTGGTCACGCATTATCTAACTGGTTAAAGGTCTCTAGCACGAGGCAAACATGCAGCTCAGTTCAGCTCCCGTTGCTTCTTAAGTTCTTCTCCCGCAGTGTCCAATTGGTCACTCTTATCTGCTCACTCCTGCATTCCTTAGGGAAGCGGTCATTGCTCTTTCTTATTTTTTCTTCCTTTCAAGTAGTTTCTAGAATGCAGCTGCGTACCTAGGCCAACATCCCGTATGGCTGGTTCACTATATGGTCATTCTCTTTTAAATACATTCCTACAATATAACATAGGGACTGATGGATGGTTGAGTAGGATGATTGACCCACTGTGTGGGCAATAGTGCAGGCAGTGTTGGATATGTGTTGGATCCTTGTATCTTCAGAAGTTGTTTTTGTCATCATGGCCAGGTCAAGCTTTTTTTCTGCCTGTGGACAGAAACTTTTATAGCACACTACCAACAATCTGTACTCCAAATGATGCAGTTTACCTTAATTCTTACATCTCTTTCCAAACATCCCTGGACATTGCACTAGACTTTCAGTGCCTGCTGAATTGCCATAATGTGTGTGTTCAGCCAGTTGCCTGTAACAGCATCCTGAGGTTTATTGACATTTCTGTAGCTTGTTCTGGATAACACAAGACAGCAAGGCCAACAAGGAGCCATTCCATCAACACTGAATTTGCTGGAGTCAAATCTGCCTTAGCCCAACAGAGCCGTTAGCATTGGGTGACTCCTGGTAGGGAAAGGCCCCTCTTAATAATATATGTGTCCATGGTAGAAAGGAATATAATAGCATAATTTTCAGTTATAACGTAATTGACAATTCATGGCTTTGCTGAATACTATTCCCTCCTACCATTCTCATTACCCATTCCCAGCATCTCTCTTCTTCTCTCTGCATCCCCTGAGGTGCCACTAGGGAACAATATAAGTGAGACACAGACTTCCTCTGATGGTTCTGAAGATAACAATATGTGGGAAAAATGGCATTAGTGATATCCCCTTTTCCCTGTGCTTTTCCTTCATTAGGTCATGGACTGTCCCTTGTGCCATCTGTGCCACTGAGACAATGTCCTCTGCAGAGGCTGTGCTCCAGTCTGACAAAGCTGTTAGCTAGCAAAGGCAAGAAGATGGGGACCTATGGAAGTTGAGTCATGCAAGAGATACAGATCAGTTCATGAGAATAAAAGTACGGTTCCTTCAGGTAGCATGAAAACACATGGGCATCCTTGACCTAGAATAAGGACATGACCAGCAAGGACACAACAGCCTGCAGGCTGGCTCTTCGTCAGTGTGAAAAAGCCTAATAGCATGGCAAGTTCAGAGCACCAACTCCTGACATAGGGTCTGGAGCAGAGATTCTCAGCTGTTCTTTTGTCAGGGGAACAAGCCACAGCTCCACAGGAGCTTTATGGACTTGCATCTAACGGGCACAACAAAGAACAAATGACCTTGTTGTAAAACCAAACAACACAACAGGGGAATGGCATGAAAAGAGCACAGAATATAATTGCAGATTTCCTCCTTCTCAGGCAAATCTGTTTACAAGGGCCAGAGGAAGCCAAAATTTTCACTGTGAGCTGCTTTGAGCTGTCCTTCCAAATAAATGTCACCTTGCTCTAATGCCCAGCCTCTGTCCTTGGACTGGGAAAGTTGCCAGAGTGTGGCCAAAGCTCTAAGTGGACGTTTTCTAAAGATGATGAGGGGAGAGGGACAGAACAGCAAGTGCTTTTCTGAATTCAGTGCTTGGTAAGGGATGAGGAAAAGGCATACCTCGTGCATGGTACTCTCCATTTTCCCGCTGCTAGGCCATAGAAACACAATGAGCACTTGGGTCCTAGCAATAACACATAGGGGAGAGGGCAAACTTGCAGGCTTGCTGGAGGATGGAGGCTGGTCATCTGAAGCCAGACCTCACTCTGTTGAGTTCATAATTGCTGTGGAGGTGAAAGAGAACTCATATTTGAGTAAGGCCTGATCTTGGGATCAGGTTTACAGCTGATGTACAGCAAAACATATAGCCAGAGCATGAGAGTTTGAGTCGGACCTAACATGAGAGCAAAAATGGGCTGCTGGATTCCAAAGCAGTTGAGATAAATGTCCTCTATGTCAGTTGGATGGTAGATTAAAAGAGGCAGCTGAGGTGTACGAGAGGTATTTTACTTATTGCCTCTTCTTGGATTTTTAAGTAGAGAGAATAAAGTGGCACTTTTCTTTAGAATATATAGCAATTTGACAGAAATCTTAATGCTTCTTTTGGCTAGAGGGCTGAACTATTGAGTCAGCTGGCTCACTTGGAAACAGCTCTGGCAAAGGAAATCTATTTCCACCTGCATAAAGTAATTTGCCAAAAGTAGGTACCTTTTTTCAGGAAGGTGTGGTGGTGATGGGGCAGCATGATAACCTCAGTTGCTGGGGATAGATATACACACTCTGCTCTGTGTATGTTCAGGTTTAGCACATGCTTTTCCACCTTTTCCATTAATGAGACTGCTAAATAAATGGGCACAGGAGCAGGTGACCCTGATCCTGCTGGCTCTCAACTGACCATGGACACAGTGGTTTTCAGAGCTACTTTTAAGCTCATTAACATCTCTCTTCTGTTTGCCCCTGGGCAAGGAGCTATCTGGGGGGACCACAGCTGCATTCTAACTGAGATAATTTTTCACTTTACAATGTGTCTACAGGAAACATTTGTCTTAAATTAGATGATAAATACAAATGTACAATAAATGCTGGAGTGAGCACCTAACCCGAACCCTGTGGGAAAATCCCTAGCTCACAGGCTCTTGGCTTGCTGGTAAAATCATTCATACTTCTGTTTCTAAGAATGCTTTCCGACCCACATCTCTGTGTTAGAAAAGTGATCTGCTTTTCAAATGTCATGCAGCTCCTTTTTCCAAATCCTCGTTAATACAAATAAAGTTTTCCTTCACTACCATTTCTCCCCCTGCACCTGCTTGGCAAGTTATTTGCAATACCATCTGCTTCACCTGAAGGAGGAATGAGAGGAACAGAGAGAGACTCAGTGCTGTTATTGACCCTGAACTTTTCTGAAGAAAGCTAGGTCTGTTTGGGGGTTGTGAGTGACGAGGCTTGTCAGAACTGCTGTGCTGTCAAGGAGCCCTGCACATGACACTAACTACTGCCTATGCTTTGCCATGTTGCCGTTAAAGTGAATCCACTTGCTGGATATGCCCCACTCCATATGTACGTGTGTGTATTAAATGGTATCAAAAGTTCTGACAAAGCTTGCAGGTGAAGGAGAACATGGGAGATGGGTGGGATTTCATCTTTGTTTTTCGTACATAATTTCCCCATGTTAAGGACTGAAAGGAATCCATGGAGAAAAGATATGAACCATGTGTCTGGGAAGAAAAAAGTAGTGATGCTTTGGTGGCAGTATTTTTAGGTCATAAGGTGTTTAAACAAAAAATACATTCTCTGGAAGAAAACCAAATATTTATATACACTGCTGCTGTCAGCTTTTTCCTCAGTGGTGACACATATATTCTTCAGAAGGAAGGATTTATTTTTTACCTGCAGTAACTTAATGTTCTGAGTGAGTTTATAATAGCACTGATTAACTGGTAGCATTTAGTTTGAGTGAAATATCAGCTCTGATATCTGTACTCCTCTTTGCTCCAGACACTTGTATCAGTCTCAGAGCTATTTAACTTTACTTATTCCTTCCACAGGAGGTGGTTCATGTTGTAGCAATGTCCCATTGAACAAGCATTAAGAATTTGAGACTGCGTAAGTGATGTGAGGTATTCTGGGTAGCCTGAAGAAATCTAGGGAACAGAAGGTGAAGAGATGGATATGTCCCACTGCTTCATCTAGACACCATTTGAATGGAGTAGGGTTTGCCTGCTATTTAACTAGCATGTAGGCCTTCTGTGTAAGAAAAATAAATGTGCTTATTTATGGTAGCATCAATGCTGTAATACTTTGACCCGACTATAGCATACAGAGCAAAGAAGTGGCTCTATTCTGTTATCTACAACAAAACAAGATAAAAGGTGAAAAGCAGGGAGTTTAGGTGACTGAATCTTATTGCCCTAAATTTTTGTAGTGGACAGTTTCTCTGTTCATACTGGGAGCTGAGAAGCTAAGTTTCTTGGAATAGGACTGGCTGAGCTTTCACCTTTATGTGGATATTGTGTTAAAGACAGGGCTGGCTAGGTAGAGATGCGGTACCCGATCCCTCAGGGTGTGTGCAGCAGCTCTCAGTAGCATGAGCACTAACTAGATAATTGGTGTGTTGGTGCTCATCCAATAATAATTTATTTCCTGGGAGCAACTTCAAAGCTTAATCCTAGAATTAAATCCCCTATTCCTCCTTGGGATTTTGATTTAGTTTTGAATGCTCTGATGAATCCTCTGCTAGAACATTGAAGACAGCTTTCAGACATAAGGGTAATTTTCCTGGCTGCTGTATGCCCTGTATGGAGACTAGGTGAATGCTGACACTTTGTTGAAGAGTCTCTTTTTTAGCTTTTTATCAGGATAAGGTGGCAAAAGCTACACCTTATCTCATACTGAAAGCAGTTTTCCAGTTTCCTCTAAACCATGAAGGCAATGTCTAATCCATTTTGCAGCTTCTCCAGTAAAAAGAAAGAGTGTCATCACTTAAATCTGGAAAGAACCAATGAGGTTTTCATCAAGCAGAAGGTTGAGTTTTGGAAAAAAACCCCAAATAATCTGTTTGTCTTGTTAGGGTTGGAACAGGATGGAGATGACTGCCTGGAGGGCTATGGTTTCACATTCATTCAAGTGTGTCAGGAAACCATGCCTTGTTAAGACCAGTGAGGTGGGACAAAATCTTCAGCCACTGGAATGAGCTTTGCACCCCAGAGATGGAGGAGAAAGGCTTCTTTCTCAGAGTGCAAGGCAGTGTTTCGACCTTTCCTTCATGCCTCTGAATGGCAGGTGAAAAGGGATGGCATATACGGCTAATGTTTGTACCATGCTTTGATGATATACAATATAGCGTCTGATGAAAATTACTATTTATTATTAGATGCGGTGGCTTTTGACAGATAGGTTCTTCAGTCTGGATGTGCTATAGATAGAGAAGCCATATATCATCTTAAAAAAGTGACAGTGTCATTTTGAAATCTTGTCTGTGCTTTTGCAGTTTAAAAATAACACATTTCCATTTGAAAGGAAGAACTCCACAGTTTCTTAGTTTAATGTGTATGTATTTCATATATAAATGACCATACAGGAAAACCAATTTCAGTGAGCCTAATGTTCCATACTCAAAGAATAAAACAAGTCTATAAAGACACAGACAAAGCTATTTTCCTTTAATCTACTTCACACTTCTTTTGATTCTGCATGACAAAAAAACAGTCTGCAAGTTGTTGGGACAGGCTAACCACGGCAGAAACAGTAGGGAATGCTGCAATTACTGCGATGTAAAACGATGGGAGTTCAGCTAAGTGTCCTGGTATGACAGCAGAGAGAACATGTATATCACTTCAAAGCAAATGCAACAGTGCTCATGATTCTCTTCTGCAGGGCTGCTGGCAGGATGAGTGTCCTCTGAGACAGCAAACAAAGTGAGCCGTCTCCTCATGCCCAGGTGTCTTTGCAAGAGACTGATTAGAAACTGATTAGAAAAGATTTCAGTAAAGCATTTGACACTGTGTCCCACAGCATCCTTGTAGATAAGCTGACAAAGTATGGGTTTGGTGATCAGGTAGTGAGGTGGATTGTGAACTGGCTGAAGGAAAGAAGCCAGAGAGTTGTGGGCACTGGGACGGAGTCTAGTTGGAGGCCTGTGACTAGTGGAGTCCCTCAGGGGTCGGTACTGGGACCGGTGTTGTTCAATATCTTCATCAACGACTTGGATGAGGGTACAGAATGTATCCTCAGCAAGTTCGTTGATGACACCAAACTGGGAGGAGTGGCTGACACACCAGAGGGTTGTGCTGCCATTCAACGAGACCTTGATAGGCTGGGGAGTTGGGCGGGGAGAAACGTAATGAAATTCAATAAGGGCAAGTGTAGAGTTTTGCATCTGGGGAAGAACAACCCCATGTACCAGTACAGGTTGGGGGCTGACCTGCTGGAGAGCAGTGTAGGGGAAAGGGACCTGGGGGTCCTGGTGGACAGCAGGATGACCATGAGCCAGCAATGTGCCCTTGTGGCCAAGAAGGCCAATGGCATCCTGGGGCGTATTAGAAAGGGGGTGGTTAGTAGGTCGAGAGAGGTTCTCCTTCCCCTCTATTCTGCCTTGGTGAGGCCACATCTGGAGTATTGTGTCCAGTTCTGGGCCCCCCAGTTCAAGAAGGACAGGGAACTGCTCGAGAGAGTCCAGCGCAGAGCCACAAAGATGATGAAGGGAGTGGAACATCTCCCTTATGAGGAAAGGCTGAGGGAGCTGGGTCTCTTTAGCTTGGAGAAGAGGAGACTGAGGGGTGACCTCATTAATGTTTATAAATATGTAAAGGGTGAGTGTCATGAGGATGGAGCCAGGCTCTTCTCAGTGACATCCAATGATAGGACAAGGGGCAATGGGTGCAAGCTGGAACATAGGAGGTTCCACATAAATGTGAGGAAGAACTTCTTCACAGTGAGGGTAACAGAGCACTGGAACAGGCTGCCCAGAGAGGTTGTGGAGTCTCCTTCTCTGGAGACATTCAAAACCCGCCTGGACATGTTCCTGTGTGACCTGACCTAGGTGTTCCTGCTCTGGCAGGGGGATTGGACTAGATGATCTTTTGAGGTCCCTTCCAATCCCTAACATTCTGTGATTCTGTGATTCTGTGAAACACCCTCAGTGGCTTCTGGATCAATCCTGCTCTAGCACCTCTTGGTCCTGAGCCGTGTGCAAAAGAAAGGATAAAAGGTTTCATGCCAAAATTGAGCTGAGTCCTTCAGCCAGGTAGTTGTGACACTGTCAGGTTTGCATGCTTGTTTCTCTGTTTGCTTTCCCTTTAATTATACAATACAATTTCTTAATTCTGTTCTTTATGCGGTATGACATGACCCTTGTTTGTGAACCTGTATGGCCAGT
The DNA here is from genome assembly GCA_028020825.1 of Podargus strigoides. Lineage (NCBI taxonomy): Eukaryota > Metazoa > Chordata > Aves > Caprimulgiformes > Podargidae > Podargus > Podargus strigoides. The sequence goes on along the minus strand of CM051662.1, from coordinate 25,202,436 downwards.
GTTGTGGTGATCTTCCAAAAATGTCATAGCACTAGTACTTGAACTTCCCACGGTGTCTCAGACAGTGGGAAGATCTGGGACATGGACATAGAGGTATTTGGCCACTTTATAATCAGGTTGGCTGAGTAGAGCAGGTCACATAGCACCATATAAAAGAGCTGGAAACATGGTTACCATGCTCTGCAGCCCATATGCGATCACCCAAAGGAATGCTATTATGAAAAACCTTTTTATGGTGTGAATTATCCAGAGCAATTGATCCATTTCATTGATTTTAAGGAATTGCTCTTCATAGACATGGCTTTTCTTACACTGATGCAACTGCATCTGTGTTTGTGCAGATGACCTATGAATTGCGAGTCTTGTCCCTTAGCTGCAGGCCCCATTTATCTGGGGACATACTGCACTAGAGGTGGGCTTTGATTTATGAAGTCAGCGGGGCATTTAATAAAGGTTTAAAGATACTGGAGGGCCTTTGGTCCCTGTCAGTGCTGGCAGATGCTATTCTGTGGTGGCAGAATGGCTCTGCTGCTCTGCATCCTCCCCAACACTGTCACTGCCACGTCCAGCCCTGGTTGCTTTTGATAGAAGAACTTTCATCTGCATTCTTTTATCTTAGGCAGGACAAGAATAATATAGCCCTTACTTTATGTAAGCATGGACACATTTTAAATAAATCCCTCAATTTGCCTTACAAATAACATTTAAGTGTTTCTGAATTGATGTTTGAAAAACCAATTTTCCATCAGAGATACTATTTGTTTCCTTTTATGCAGTTAATTCATCTTAGTTGATTGGAGAAAAAATAAAAGTCAACCCCAACTAGTGAGAGTAAAGCCTGTCATAGCACTGTGCTGCTGGAGATTTTGTAAAAATGTTTATGGGGAGCCCACCTCCATACCCATTATTTACAATAAATATTACCTCTCAATGTAGAAGTAATTTGGGGGTTAGATGCTGTGCAGAATCTCGAGAAGAAGATAATTCTGAAGCAACCAGCATTTTTGTGTGCCCTATTTCAAACTTGTATTTGAGCACAATTTCTTTGATCAGGGGGAACGGACTGCCTTTCTCTGAAAAAGGTATCAAATCAGACACTCAGGCCCCTAATCACTATAAGGAACTTGGCCCATATGATTTATTTAAGAGGGAATTATAAATATACATATGTATAATGTTTATATAAGATGTACATACACATCTCTTAAGTAGAAAGACAATGAACCTTACCCTTAGAAGTGAGCAATAACACAGGCTGCCATGTACCGTGTAACCGTGGGGTTCTATAGTTTTAGAAAGAAAACTTGCGGCTGATTAATTCCTTCATCTTAAGGTCACAGAGAATGAGAATCTTAAATATTGCTGACTTGCTTAAAGTAATTGCAGCTGTTCTCTTCTGATTGATAGGCCCCTTTTCATAAATTGTTCCTAAGATACTTCTTAACCCTCCATTTTGTGTTTCTAAGTAATACGCTGGATGAAAACCATTTCCTCTCTATTTTGTCAAGCTTCTTCTTGACTTGCTTCGTACAGAAGCATGCAGGAGGACCTGCACAGTCCTAGTTTATCCCTTCTTGCTATACAGAAAGGAAAAACATCCTTTGGCCAAATCCTATCTGCTATTCTTGTATCACTGTTATCAGTGAAAGGAATGGGAAAGTCAAATGACTAATCTCTTCAGCTATTAGTTACTTCTGTATGTAAGTATCACTCTACATTTCTTTCCTCCAACTGTTCTGAGATAATTTCAGATTACTTCAGGCTTTGGCTAATGTCTTCCATTTTTACTGAAATTAGAAGGAAAAAAGATCATAGTCACTTTTTTTAAGCATGCCTAAAAATGTTAGGAAAATCTTCCTAACAGAACAGACCTTACCAGCACCCTCAGGAAGATCCTGGCTGTCAAAATTAAAATCTTGGTGTCTGCTTTTGGCAAGGAGCTCAATCACAGATTGGTATTGCTTGTGGTCACTGCAGCTACTTGAAAAATACCACTGTACACCCACTGCACACGGACACAGAATTTCATTTAAGCTCCAGATGGCATACTGATACATGCACGCAATGCTACAGCCACATTGCCATCCATAACCTCTCCTACACACCAGCAAACCCTGTTTGAACCATGTGGATGGGTTCTGAGGTAAAAACTGGCAGGATCAGGGGTTGAGAGAGAGTCCGGAGCTGCTGTGGTGCTTTCAGGAGGCTTCTCCTGCAGAAACCTCAGCCATGCAAGTGTGGGCCTTTACCTTATCTATGTTTTGCCCCACAGATACATACCTGCAACAAAGGGTCAGCACTGAGTCAGAGAGTATTTGGCTGCTTGCTGGAGCACAACTCTTTGGCATGTGGTGATGAGAAAGGCTAATATAATAGTTTAGAGTTAAAAAACTAACCAGCAAGGACAAAAGGCTCAGAGTTGCCAAACAGAAATGCTTAGTAAGATAAGGGAAGAACTGAGAGACTTGCCCTTGAAAGAGGGAGCAGCCAGGCCTGAGTGATCAGTGTTGGCTAAGGGGCCCCAAGGACAATACTACCTCAGGGAGGAGGGACTGATAAGAATCACAGTGCTAATCAAGGGGTCCCAGGGACTAGAACAGACTGGTCTGGATGTGCAAAGCAAGCAAAGGTGAAAAGGACACCGCGAGGAAGACTTGGAGCCTTCCTCCTGAAGACCCCCCCGAGGACGACCACCACATGAGACTTTGTACCAGACCCACATTATACAGCTTGGATCCAGAAAGTAGAGGTGGTGCAATGGGCCCATTTCACTGACAAGCTCAGTGTCCCTTCTCAAAGACGTGCAGGGAAAGGGGGTCAAGGGATGCTTCACACAGATTTTGTTGGGATGACAGTTAAAGGAGAGCCCATAGTCTGGATGTGCAAAGCAAGCAAAGGTGAAAAGGACACTGTGAGGAAGACCTGGAGCCTTCCTCCTGAAGACCCCCGAGGACGACCACCAGGATGTACCACGCAGGCGCAACCGGGCGGAGCAAGGGGCGTGGAATATTATAATGATTTACTGTAAATCTCCTCCCTGAGACCCTCCCAATGATGTAATCCTCATTCCCACCTGATGTAAACTTTTGAATATGTAACACTTCATGCTATAAAAGGAGCACACTTTTAGCCCCAGGTGTGCAAGTTCGGAGGAGCAATCCCCCTTGCACCCGGCGCTGTAATAAACATACCTGCTTTATAACTTTTCCGGAGTTATAGAGTTTGATTCTGCACATCAGTGGGATCCAATCCTTCTTGCCCGTCTTTTGAGGGGTACCTTCCTCAACACTCCTGGACACAGAGCATGCCTAGGTAGGTACAGGCTGCTGTCTTTTCCTTGGAGGGTGCTTTCAATGAGAGGCATGCAAAGGCTGGACAATGCAGCCTAGATCAGCACCGAAGCAGAGCACATGCTGTTGGGCCTGGGGTCTGATTTCCTGCAGGACAAGTGTAGCTGGAAGGGCAGCATTGGGAGAGCTTTCTTCATTGCTCTTGTCTCTAGGGGTCACCAAGGTCCAGCTGAGCCTTTCCAAACCTCCTACCAAGACCCAGCCAGTGACAGGGTGGGTGTCTGCAACCCTAGAGTGACTGTGTGTCCTGAAGGACCTGTGCATTTGACATGTCTACTTGGAGGGGCTCTGCCTTGTTATCCTGTCCGGATTGCCCTGGTTTGGGGCAGGCTTCCCTCGGGTTGCTTTGCAGTGCTGTGGAGGGCAGGTGGGCACTCTCAGGCCACCAGGAGCTAAAGCCAGGCCTAAGGGGGGACAAGGATGGATCCATGACCACAGAGCAGATGGCACTGCAGGGGCGAGGCTGAGAGCACCCTGGGTAGCAAGGGCGCAGACACCCACGGGCAGGGCAGTGCGGGCAGGGAGGAGCATGCAAGCACACATTGCTTTCTGTTCAGACTGATGTTGCTCAGCTTCCAGAGGGCTCTGAGAATAGCAATTAAAGCACCAGCCTTGATTGTGGAGTATCCAATTTGGATATTAGCGTTATCTCTGCTCTCACTCCTTTCTTTGCGTTCAGATCCAATTCTGCTGCTTGCTGGCTGGGTGCTTCTTCCTTTCTTCTTCTTATTACTATTTTATGTTTATTGTTAATATTTTTTTTTTAAAGCATTCCTTCTTTCCGTTGCTTCCAACCACGCCGGCTGCCAGCAGCCGGTCCCCGGGGCTTGGGTGCCGGGCGGGGTCCACACCCACCGAGCTCCGGGTGTCCCCGGCGGCTGCGGCTCGGGCCCGGCCCTGGACCAGGACCGGCAGCAGGCACCGGTACTGCCCGCAGCTCGGTGTCAAGGCACGGGCTCCACCTTCGCCCCCACCGGGCGTCGGAGCTGATACCTGCCCCCCCCGGCGGCAGGGAGGGGTTGATCTCTCGTTTCCTGCACGGGCTCTCCTCCTCCTCTCCCCCCGTTTTCCCCACTGCTCCCTTGCAAAGCACTCCCTGCCGCCCGAACCCGGTTTCCCCCCCCCTCCCCCATCATTTTCCGCGTGTATATTAATCGTTAAGTTGCTTTATTAGTTCACCTTCCTGTGCTTTCTCCACCTCCGGGAAGAATTCTCGGAGCTTTTATATTGCAGAGGATCTTTTTTTTCTAAATGTATTTTTAGGGTGATGCTCTGAATACTTCCCCCTCCCCGCCCCATCTCTCCCACCCCGGCAGTATCAGAGGAGAGACTGGAGAAGCATGTCTGAGGCGGATCAGCCTTGCAGGGAGAGAGGGGGGCAGTAGTTGCTCAGAGCAGCCCGGGTGCTTGAAGCAGGATTTGCCGGTATGTATGTATGTGGGTCTGTGTTTTATGACAGCTGTAAGTCTGAATTGTTTTCCGTGCGAGATGGAAGGGGAAAGGGAAAAACCCCACAAAAACCTGCGAGTTCATTAAATAAATGCCTGCATAGCTCCGCGTGTGCTGGAGGTGGCAGGGGAGGGAGACCCCCAGCCATCAACCCACCCCTGGGATACATAAAAACGCCCAAGCCAAACCCCGGGAGCCAAGGGCTGGGTTCCAGGGGCGATGCGGGGCCGCGGAGTGCAAACCGACCACGCCGCAGGTGAAACAGCCCCCCCCCGCCCTGCTCCGCGCCGTGGCAATGCGTGTGCGTGTGCACCACCCCACGCTGCCCATTGAGGCGAGCGCGGCGCGGAGCGGTGCCGGCAGCACTGCAGAGGGGTGGGCACGGCCCTCGCCAGCCCTCCCGGGGCCGGGCCCGGGGGTGGGCGAAATGCTGTGCGTGCGTGGAGAGGGGGCCGCGGGGGAGGGCTCGCTTTCTCTCCGCGATTCACATCGCGCCTGCTTTTCCGTCTCGTGTGCATGCCTAGCCCGGGAATGGTGTAGTCAGCCCCTGTCTGAATTATTTATAGACTCGTGCCAGCTGTTTCGGGTTTTTTTTTGTTTTTTGTTTGGTTTTTTTTTTTAATATATATATATATAATTATTCCGCTCGTTTGCACTGTTGGGAAATGCGTTTTGCCTCCCTTTCTTCTCAATGTGTTAATGTCTTTGCTGGGGAGCGGTTTTTATCACCTCCAGACCCCTCTAATATAAAATTGATGCTTATTTTTCCCTTCAGGAAGGGGACCCTTTGAGGATAATCATGCTTCACCGAAGAACAGCACTGACCTCCAGTTGCTTTAAACACAACCTCCTCCACTAGAGCTCCAGGAGAAGGAAAAAAAAAGAAAAAAAGAATAATTATAAGAATTATCTTTAAAAAGGCGAAAGGAATGCTTACTCTGGAACCTGCATTTGACCATTCTCACCACTCGTGCTGAATATCCTCTGAAGTGATTCTCTCCGGCTTTTGAATTTGCACCGCTTCAAGACGCAAGATTGCCACAAAGAATCCTCTATTTATTTTTTTTCTACAGCCAAATAGGATTTTTTTTTTTTTTAAACTCATTCCCCCCACGTTTGTCCCCTGATCCTTATTCTTCTTATGTGGATATGCAAGCAAGAAGAGGAGACTGGACATTCCCAACATGCTCTCTCCCTTGAGCTGTCCGTCTAGAGGTTCTGCTTCTACAAAACAAGGTAGGGAAATTCCTGTTTCAGTGGTTTTGCTGGCAGCTCGTTTTGGTACCTGGGTTTGCCCAGGCGAGACCACTCATGGTAGAACAAAAGGTTTAGGGATGCTGCTCTTGGAAGCAGATACAGCAGAAAAAAAAAATAGTTTAAAAAAGAAATAAGAGGAAAGATTGACCAGGCATGTTGATTCCCTCTTGGCTCATCAAATAGGACATGAAGAGAAGGCGAGAGGGATGCTTTGAGTTACATACCACGTCGTGAATCGGGAGAAAGTCCCTTGTGATTTTTTTGTTTGAAGTGGGCAGGTGCGGTGGAGGGAGACACAGGAGCAGGAACACGGCTTTGGAAAGGTGTGAAAAGAAAGATAATTCCCATCCATCCGTCCTTCCATCCATCCCTCCATCCCTCTGCAAATTGCCTCCTTCTTTACACTGGTCCAGCGGCTCCTTGTCACGCTTTGATGTGAAAATAGAGCTCATTAGGAATAACAGTCGGTAGAAACCTGCTTGTTGCCGAGGAGGGTGGTGCATTATTTAAAACCCACGCCGGCCTCTCGGTCGTGAGCGGCCTAACGCGAGGGGGGGGGGGGGGGAAACGGGGGAGCCGGGGCCGCCCCTGGCACCGCGGCAGGAGCCCGCCCAGCGCCGGGGCGAGTGCGCCTGCTTGCGTGGAGGTGAAGGGCTATTTTAAGTCCAAGCACGTCAAGAGACTTAACCTGAACCTACGAGGCGCTCTATTCAGGCAACTTCATGGGTTTTAATTTATCCCCGTCCCCCCTGGTGCTGTCAGCGAGCATCGTGGTGCCCTCTCCGCCACCCCCGCTCCCCCTCCCACGCCTTGCACCCCGCGTCCCCACGCAGGCAGCCCCTTCCCCAGCCCACTTGGGAGGGATGCAAAATGGCTATCGTGCCGCACGGCTCTAGATACGCGAGAGACACCGGTGCATCCCGACCGTAACGTGACATGTGAGTCTTTTCTGTAAGATGGTGGCAAGACAAAGGGAGTGGAGCGCCGGGGGGTGCGGGAGCGCCGGGCACAAAGGTGTTGAACGGCTCAGAGTTATTTTCAGCCTCAGCCCGTGCCCGCCGCGCCGCTTTGCCCAGCACGCGTGGAGGGGAGAGAGGCAGGGGGGCAGGGGCGAGATGCTGCACACCCCCCTCCTCGGGGTGGACGCCCACCACCCTTGTCCTCACCGCCAGCCTCTGCCTGGGCTCCCCCCGACCCGCCTCCCCCTGCCTCTCGTCCCTACAGCAGACCGCAGGCCTGGCAGTGGGCGGGGGGAGGCAATACAGAGCGTGGGGCTCACCCCACAGCAGCAGCAGGAGGAGAAGGAGGACGGCCCCTCAGCCCTGCCGTGGGGCGAGCCAGGGGGCTGGGGCTGTGGCCGGAGTCCCCAGCCCTTGAGCATCCCGGAGCATCCTGCGGCAGGGGGCGCGCCTCTCCTGCCCCCTCCCTTGCCTTGATCCATCCAGAGGCTCTTTCTCACGTTTCTGAAGGGGTTTTGTCGGGCTATTGTTAAAAACCGGGAGCGGTTCCCCGTGGAGGGGTTGAGAGGCACCTTTTCTGCCATATTCTGGTGGTGCTTTTATAAATATCTAAGGCTTCCCAGGGTTTATCCGCGCCCGGATCCTCCCTGCCAGATCACTCCCTCCCTCTGCAAGTGGGAGTAGAAAGTTTACCTGTGCGGAGATGAGGGCGTAGGAGCCTTCCTCCCATTTTCCGGAGGAATTTCTCAGGCCCTGCAGCTCCTGGCTGCTGCCAGATCTACCTGGGACCCAAGCACCGCCTGAGGCAGGGGGTTGTGGCTCCCTCCCTTGGGTCTTATTGCCTCGTGAGAGCCCCTAAAAGCACAAGCCTGGGTGTGTGTGTGTGTGATGCCAGCAGGGTTCAGGTGGGATGCACTCCCACCCCTCCCTGAAGGAGCAGGGCAAGGGGGGAGGAGGGCAGATGATGGGTGAGCCTGGATCAGCCCCTGCCCCTCTGCCCCCCACCCTGGGTTTTGCAGGCAGGTCGGAGGCAAGGGGGGCAAGTTGCCTTGGGTGTCCAGCAAGGGCGGCAGTGGGGCTGGGCTGTGTGCTTCCCTGGAGAGCGGTGCCCAGTGTTGCCCTCCCAGTGCCCGCCACAGCCACCAGCCCTACCTGCAGGGCACCGGGCAGAAGCAGGTGCCACATCCCTGCCGTGGCCCTTCCTAGCTGTGACCTGGGCCAGGTTTGGGCAGAGGTAGAGCAGAATGGATGGGAGTTGGGGAGGGGGGTCTTGCAGCTTTGATGCTCAGCCATGGGGACAGGGAGCATGGGCCCACATCCTCATCTTGCCTTTACCTCCCAATTTCTCTTGCCGGTACCTTTACCTGGGACTTTTCCTTCCCTTCCCTGCCAGCTCCAGCATGAGCAAAAGGAGATGCCCTCTAATATTGCCCTCTCCATCAAGCACAGCCACCTCAGGCCTTGTAAGCAGTGCAGGGGGGTCATCTGGTCCCCTCTGAGCTGCCCCTTGAGCAGTCAGGGAGGGCTGGGTATGCAGCACCCCCAGCTCATGGGGCCCCAGTGCTGCTCCACTGTCCAAGACTCTGTGGAGCGGAGCAGGTGCATGGCACCCGGAGGTGTGAGGTGACCTGATGTGCACCAACTGCAGCTCTTGGGAGAGCGACAGTGTATGCGTGGGTGCAGGGTGCTCTTTAAGGGGGGGAGGTGTGGGTACGGGCAATTTTCAAGCGCTCACCCACGCCACCCCAAAGCAGCAGCTCATGTCACCTCTGCATATCCTGTTTTTCTCTGGTCCCCCACCACACCAGCTTTTCTCTCAGTCCTGCGTGGGGATCTCAGAAGGTTGAGGCAGGATGTAGCAGGTTGAGGGTGGAGTGGGTAAACAACCTGGTGGTTGTGAGACCCGCTTCAGCTTCCCCTTGGCTCTGCCTTTGGTACACAGAGGCAGATCTCGGCAGGGAAAAGGAAAGAAGCATGGTCAAAGCTGCTACTCCTCTTCCCAGGGACCCTGGGCTCTGATCCGGTGACACATACCTGCTGCACCAGTCTGTCTCAGCCCGCACCAGTCCTGGTGCCTCTTGTGATCCCTTTGCCAGTAAGACCATAGCTGGGCAAAGGAAGGTGTCAGGAGCAGCCCCCAGCCATCCTGGTCTGGGCAGGGTTTTCAGGATACCTGTGTTGATGGCTGAATTTTACATTGTTACCTGTGTGTGCAAGAGCACGATGTGGGGAGATGAAAAATACAGAGCAGGGGTGAAAATTTCAACCCTCCATCCCCATCTAATAATTTAGGCTTTTTTTCTTTTGTGCTCATTTTCGATTATTAACTGCTCCTGTATAAAACCCCTACCAACCTACAAACCAGCACTCTATCCCCAAACCCACACCTACAGGGGGTATATGTGGCAGCATTGATTTCTGTGTTTCATGTGCTGTTGGAGCTCAGCTGGAGCTGTTTCTTGTGCTTTGTTTGGAAGAGGGCAGTTGGACCCTGACTCCCATGCTGGAGTCATTCTGCACTAGCGCATGGAGCTGCACTTGGATTCCCACACCGGACTCGCATTGCCTGGGCTGGCACCGGTAATTGGTGTCTCTGCAGTACCACGTGGGATGTCTGGATTTGATTCCCAGTGCTGTTTTCTCATTCCCCCAAGCTGGCAGAGGATGGGAGTGCTGTACAGACAGCATTGCTTGTCTCTGCAATGGGCTCCATTCCCTGCTCCCGTCTTTTGCTCCTTAGGATGCGCAAAAGCTGCCTGTGAAATAGTCCAGGCTCAGGGCTGGTCTCTAGAGATTTAATCTTCTTGGCCTTTAGGAAGGCCACAGCTCTGCTCTGCCTGTACTCTACTTCTCAGCATGGCTTGGAGGGCAGTGGGGAAAGAGTGTTTTCTTGCAGCTGGAGAATACGCAGGGTTTTAAAATTTTTTTTTCTTCTTTTCTTTGTTTAATCCACAGTTTATCACAAAGAAATGGATTCATTAATAGGAGAGATCGACTAGATGATCTTTTTTTGAGAGATGGCTTCATGTATTGTGATTGCCTAATCTACAATGGGATGCTGGTAGTATCTGCTCTGCCTGACATTGGGGCTCTAGGACTGCCTGACTCTTTTGCAATTCTGTGATTAGCCTTCCTTGAGATATATTTATACTTGACAGAAAAGCAGGATGTGATTGGGAGAAACATGGCTGATAAGTTATCTGCTATTACCCTGATCTGTCCTCCACCCACCCATCCACAAGAATTCTTTAAACCACAGTGAATCAACTTACTAATTTCTTTGCTTCACCGCAGGCAGGTAGACTAGCTACTGCCCTGGGTGCCTTCCTGCATAAGATGAAATGGCAGTTTGAAGATCACAGCACTGAAATCCGTGGAAGGGGAACAAGAAGAAAATAAGATATTTAAAGCTAAGCATGGCCCTTCTACCATTGCCTTGTCCCTTCCTCTGAGCCTCGTGTTTCTGCTAAGTGCATCATAATGGGGACTAAAAAGATCATTTCTCCAGCCATGAAGGGAGTCTACCATCCCTCTGACTTATCTGTCTTCCTTGCCTGTTCATCTGAAGACAGGAAAGGGGGTTCTTGGTAGATATGGACTGGCAGTTGCTCTGGCAAAATTAGTGGCATGGTGCTAACTGCTTGGGAACCAGGAGACTGACCCAGATGGGTTAAATGTTAAAGCTATCTTTCTTGTTGGGAAAAAAATTTCCAAGCGAACCCACCCTTTATAGTTCAAGAGCTCATGGCTTCCTTAAGCTGCAAACCACCAGCTTCCAGTTTGGATCGTGCATCGGCGTGTGAACTGGTGTGTGTAAAAGTCGACCAAGTGCACGATGGTGATATGTGCAAACCAGGCAGCGTACCTCCATGCACCTGAGGTCAACTTCAGAGAAAATAACTTCTCTGTGCACCCAGAAACAAATGCGTGTCACTAGGCAGTGTTCAAACTGTGCTGTGATCAAGTCAATTCAAACCAGGGTTAATTTGAACCTCTTGAGAAAAGTCTGCTTTTTGTTTAGTGTTTTCTTAGAAGCAGGAGAGAACGCTGGCTCTGGGCAGAAGGGACTGGCTTCTCTTTCTTTAATTTTTACATATATACTGAATATGCGTAATGTGAGCAGAATAAAAATAATTGTTTTTTCTGTACTCCTGGCCACTAAAAAAGGGGAGAAGGAAAGGGTACGTTCTGAGACTCACTGTCAGCTGATAGTTCCTAATACAGAGGATATTGGCAGACTGTAAAGTATGCTGGGTGGCTCTTCCCTTTTTAACACAAGCAATCAAAGACCATGTTTCAGAGCTACCAATATAAATAGATTGATTAAGCATCTGGGGAAAACGAGAAATTACAAATGAGAGTGTGGTTAGTGGCTCAAAGTGAAAGGGACTGTAAGATGAGACCTCTGCAGCATTCACTCCCTATACCTCTAACCCCATCCACAACGAAGGCTCAGAACTGGAGTTACTGAAAGTGGCTCAGGTAAAATGTTAAGTTGCCAGCTGTGAATATTGAAGATGTTTCTGTATTCCCAGAGCACATACAGTGCCATTAATATTGGTGTGCATGGCTGTGCTGAAACACTTATAGGGAGGAAAACTTTTAGGGGAAAAATAGGAATTTAGTCTTCATGGCCTGTTTGGTGGCTTGCCCCTGCTGATTGCTCATCCATCAAAACAGGTGTGGGACCACCAGTTTATCTGACCTGAATAATCCATGGGACATTATTCTGCCACTCCTGCTCACCCCTGGCATGCTAGGCACGTAGGAGCTCATGTCCAGTTAATTCTCCATGTGACAAACTTGTTAAGTTACTTCTCAAGGTAGCAGTCAGCCTACACTACTTCATGTGTGCGTATCTATTTAATTGTGAAATAGGAATAGTTCTTGCTTACTATGCTCCTAGTCTGGATTTGAACCACTGATCAGGAAATGAATGACTCTAGCTACTACCATCCTCTACTGGACCTGCTGTCCAGCCCATGTGTGAGCTCCGTTTGCAATCCTTGTTTGTTCAAAATGGTGAAATGATATATCTAACACCTATTTACAGATGTACTTAAGTCCTGCTTAGATAACTGCATTCTGTTTGGGGGCTGCACTTCTAAGAGAGAGAAGGACTGGGGAGAGTGTGGGGGAGTGAACAAAGACAATGATCACAGATCAGAGAAAATGAGATCGGTAAAGAAAGGTTGGGAGAGCCAGGCAAGCTCAGTCTGGAGAAAAGACAACTGTGGGTGGATACCTCACTGTCTGCAAATACATAAAAGACCGTTACAGAAAGAGGACAGGGGCCAATTCTCATTAATCACCAAGGACAGATCAGGAAATAAATGAGTTTAAGATGAAGCAGAGAGAATACAGGTTAAACATCAAATTAAATGTTTACTGCCATAATGGTTTAGTGACAGCAGAAGACGCTGATAAATGTGGCAGAACAGCTGTGACTGAAGATATTTAAAGCTAGATGTAGGTGCTGAACTATCAGGGTTTTTTATCTAATAAAGTCTGTCTCCAGTGAACCATAGATCATGATATTTGCATGCCTAACCAAACAACTTTGGAAGAAAGATAATGAGGTCTATCTGTTCTGTGTGCAGGAGGGAGTGAAGTGCTGGGGTCTGAACCCCAAGCCCTGAATTAAGGTTGACATATGGGTGGTTCCCACAGCCCTTTAAAAGGAGGGGATGAGTTTGCCTTTTGGCTTTCCTCCAAGGTGCAGCCAACCTTGCAGGGAAAGCCCTTGGGTAAACAAGCCCCAGGTGCCCCACATTGGGTAAATGAGTGCCAGGTGTCCTGCTTTGGGCATAAAAGCTGGGACCACTTGCAGGAAGGGTTGGAGAGTCTGTCTGTGGAGTGGATGCACTTTGCAGAGTTTCCTGTTGGGGAAGGACCTCCTGGCTCCTCATGCAACGGCATCGCAGTCAGGTCTGGCATGTACAAATGCGGGCTTTGTGGGGAGGCAACATGGGGTTACCTCTATCATATGTAATCACCTTATTGTCTTGGTTATCTCTCATTTTCTCGGTGGGTTACCTTGTGTCTCTGTTTGTTCCATCTATTGTGGGTCATGCTGTGTCGTTTCTGGGGTTGATGTCTGTTATTTGTGATCTGACTTGTTTGTACCCCCAGCGATCCTCTATATACTGACCCCTTTACGTGAAATAGAATCCACTTACTGGATTGTTTTTCTGCTGCTGGCTGTGTCCTTTATATTGGGCCTACTAATTGGCAAAACAGGGAGGGACTGACAGTCCCACTGGAGAAAACCCTCCCCCACCTGAGTGGGTTTGGCCCTGTGCTCCAAATATCATATGGTACCTATAGGAGTCAACATGATGGTGTTGACTGGTGGCACAGCTTGAGCCTATTGGGAGCTCCCCAAAGATGTCTGGTTTTCAAAATTTTTGGTACGTTGTGACAGCATGTCCCCCTGTCCCAGGGGACAGCTAGAGCTTCAGTATAGACATCTGTGTGTAAGAGACTTACAAACCTGTCCCATGTGAACGATGCTTTAGCATTTGCAGGCGCAGTTCTTGAGTCCTGGGATAAGTTGGGCCGTTATAGATTGAGACTCTTTCATTAAGAAGCTCCACCCATCCGTAGCCATCACTTTCAAGGTTTTACACTAACACAGCATCGGAATAGCTAGTGTGCCAAATCCTGATACTGCAAGGGGAGGTGATGTATTATTATCACATACTGAATGATGTGAAAATACACACCTTGCTATTTCATAATGTCATTCTTTTGTCTTGCAAGATGAGCTACAGTTTAAAGGTGCCTTCGTTTATTCACCTTTGCTGCTTCCAGAAGATAAAATGGCATTTTTGGGAGCCACGAGTGTTGTGGTTTCTGAGAATCACTGGCTTCACGAGCCAGCCTTCACAGTTGCACCTCTCTGTGCTCTGAGTTGGAGGAGCTTCCTGTGCACAGCTGGAATTTGGATGGGCGGCTCTGTTAATGGGTTCAGAGAGGGGTCTCCCTACTTTGAGTTAGTAGAGATTCCCCTGTCAGCAGCTGAGAGGGCTGAAAGTGCCATTTTGAGGCTGTGGGTTGTTATACTTGGATTTAACATTTTTATTTCACGTCTTCTCCTAATCTATTCGTTAGGGTTGCCATGCACTGTTTAGGAGCTAATATGCACAACTCTTTCACGTGGATCTAGTTTCTTGTGTGAATTTGGAGGATTTTGCAAAAGGAAATAAATGTAAAAGCTTGTTGAATTCACTATTTCAAAACAGACTAGAAGGTGAGATGGTTACTAGGAGCCAGCTGAGACAGATAAGGTTCAGTATCATGAACCTGCAGATAATTTACTAGCACAAATGCCTACATCACAGCTGATTGCCTAATGAACAGAGGACTGTTTTCAGGTGATAGGCATAATAGCCTGATGATCACTGAAGACAGCAGTGGCTGTGCATTGCCTCCAGCTGCAGGCCATCAAGAGGACACAGGGAGTTATGGGTATGTGAGGGGTTATAGTCTGCCATAGCAAGGGACTATGGTTTTTCTTTGTCACATGGGATCTCTGCTACTCTAATGTTCCCAGCTGAGAATGAGGTCCTGGGGACACACAGTGGATGTTTGGAACGTGAAAGGTGAAGGCCCTAGATGAATATTGCCTGGAAATGAGTTGCAGAAGGTCTCCTAGGAGCCTAAAGCTGGTTCTCATTCCAAGGGTAATCCTAAATCCTTGTAGCATCTGGGGGCAGGTGTGTTTGAAGCCTGTGCAGTGAGAAGAGCGGCTCCACTGCTGCATGGAAAGGTATAGAGATGCTGCCAGTTGCTCCAGGAGAAGGATGGAGAAAGGGCCACTGCTGTGAATCTCTTTGTGCCAGGTAAAGTGGGATGTTAATTAATTGCACATGACTGGATTGCTGGGGAATTTCTGTCACATGACTCTGCTGAGAAATGCATTTGAAGTGCATTGTGGCAGAGGAAATGCACAAAAATGCACTAGCTCGCGGCTACTTGCATGTAGGCTTACGCTTGCACAGAAAGCATGCGGGAGGGATCTAAGTGGCCTAAGCATTTCAGGGGAGATTCCTTTGTGTTAGAGGTGTTTCAGCAGAGGCAAGCTGAAACATCAGTGGCTGACAATCCCTAAGGGAGAGTCTAATGAAAGCGACAGAATGACATAATCTATTCTCGCAGTCTTTCCTCTTCAGTGCTCCACGTTTTTGGTGCAACTTGAAATTACCCCCTAATTTATTACTGAAAAGGTGACTATTATATATAATTAAAATTGAAAAAATAGTGTCCTGAAATATTGAAAGTCAAAGTGTAAAAGCAGCTTGGATGTGGTCTGAGGTACCCTATATTTGAGTGTTCTGGGAGGAAGCTTTTAAGAGTTCATCTGTAAGTAACAAAGTGGTAAATGCCACAAAAGCATAAACGGAATCTTGGAAAAGACATTGCAATCATTTCATTACATGATGGGGTACCTGTACTCTAAACAGGAGGCGATAAAAACTAAGTAGCTTAGAAAAATAGGATAGCTGTGGGATGGCTGCCTTGAGAGATAAAGTGACTCTTACAGAAAGCTCTCTTTGAATCCTTGGTTTAAAAGTTTGCGAACTTTCAAATCAGGGATTCAGAGAGAGCTGTAAGGATCGTGCTTTATCCACTTTTAATTTGCACCATTTCAGTGGGGAGTAAAGGGGCTAAAAGTGTCTCTGAACTTCAGCGCTCAGAGAACTTTGCGGGAGGTGAGTGCCTGTGCCTCGGTGCGCTCTGAAGCAGAAGCTGGATGCCCACAGCAGGTATCTTACATGAGCAACCTTTTCTGTGCAATGTTTTGGTTTTTTTTACACTGGAGGGAAGAATAACTTTCAGAAACCAGGAGACACACAATAGGAGATGATTGTTAGTTAACGACATACCTCGCCTTAATACTCTTATACTTTTTTTTCTGTTAGGACATTGAGGTAAAATCATGTTCCTTGCTCACAGCTTGTCAGAAAGATCTCTGACTTCAGCTTCTGATGTTAGGGATGGTGATTAAAGTTTTTGACAGGAGAGGTTTGTAATGGAGTGAATGTAGCAGGAAATGGGTTTACTGCCCCACCAAAAAAAAAAAAAAAATTAATTTTGTAGATTTTGCTAGTTCTGCATTTAAATTAATTAAAGCATGTGACATGTTTTCATGAAAAAAACAGAGAAAAGCCCAGAATAGCTAGCAGCCTGATAAGCAGAAAAGTAACTGGGTTTTGGGTGACACATTCCTATTCTGCATACTTTGGAGAGGAGACTTGTCTCTGAGGCTGCCCTAGCTAACATAAGGGCCCAGACTACTGGGTCCTCTTCAGTAATGCTTTCTCAGTTGGAGATTTTCCAGTTGGAGCTCTTCTACTTTATATAATGACTATTCATTGTGCTGGAGAGGGGGTGCTCTAATGGCTGTGGAGGTAGTTTGTTTCTTTGGCCGGATATAAAGTAATTATATAAAGGGAAATGACTTCAGCATGAAAGAAATGGAGAAGCAGGCTCCATAGCCCAGAGGCTGTGGAGTCCTCTGAGATACAGGAGATACGGGAGCTAATTCTCCCTCCAAATTAGGCAGTGCAGGTTTGTTCTTGTTCTGCTTTGGATGCATTTGTACAGTGACAACAAAATGTTTCATTTAGCATCCGGCTCCAGTACTGACTCCAGGTGGGAGAAAAAGTGACAGGAGATGAATTCCCAGGGAACAAAAACCTCATCCTCAAGCAAATGCTCTTAAACAAAGGATGGGGGATGAGGACTACAGAGGCTCTGTGACAGAAAACCAGAGTTACTGCTTCAATGAAAATTTTTATCATTTCCTATAATGTGCAGGTAGCTCTTTAAAGTTGTCTCTAGATCTTTAAAGTCACTTGGGATTTTCATTCCTGCAGTTTGTATCCCTCGGTATATCCCCTCTCGTTGTTCATTATACATTTGCTTTAATAAGCGTGGTGAGATGTTTGACTTCTATATGGAAAGGGGAGTGTTCCTAGAAGCTAACACTAGCTGTAGGAGACTTGTTTCCAGAGGATCTCCAGGGAGTCAGTGGAGAAAGAGGGGGTCCTTTGGAAGGGCGGTGTAGAGCAGGAGCCTGATGGATGTGTTCCAGCTTGCCCTTTGGAGAAGCTGGTTTCTGTTGACTAAAAAGGCAGCCTGTATAGGTGAATTTCCTAAAGGCTTTTAAGTCTCTCTTTTTTTCATGTGTGTATGTATGTTAAGGATGTATAGGGCTGGGGGCTGGAAGAGACAGGAGTTGTATCAAATTATCCCTCTTTTACCACCCAGTTTGGAAAACTGTCATAATCAAGGAAGAATCCAAAGTTTCCTAATCCCTGGTCCTCTGTCTTGCATTTTTCCACTGTAAGAAAACTGGCTACCTGATAGTCCATCTCTTTTTCAACATGAAGGCCTGGAGATCCCTCAGTCTGGATCTGCTGTAAATCGTTCCCAAACGTGATTTGAATTTGCAAGAAACAGCAATGTCCGTATGGCTCAGCCCAGCTGCGATCTCTGGACTTCTCAGACCTTAATTTCAAGACAGAGTGTGGCAAGTTGGCACATGAGGTCCCTGGGTCATAGGACTGGTCCTTGGCACCCCACAGAACTGTCCCTCAGGATGCTGCAGGAAGGCTAAGGAGAGATGGCCAGGGCTTGCTTCTTCTCTAACCACTGTGTCCCAGGAGGGAGCTAGTGTAAGAGTAACGTTTAATTATACGCCTTTGTACATCTTTGCCTGCATGCATTTAGAAGCATTGTCCATTTCCACTGAGGAAGATGTTTCATAAGAAAATACTGCTTGCATGATGAAGCATAAATTTGAACAAATCAGAAAAATAGAGAGAAGGTTTGCCCAGGCAATCTAACTCTGTCCTTTAAAGTGCACAGGGTAATACATGGATTTCTGTATCTTCTCTGACATGACAGTCTTCTGTGATACTGTAGTTCAGCAACTGCGGCAGGACAAATTACGATGTGTACCTACACAAGGGTTCAGCTGCAGCCCAGAGCCTGTATCGGTTGTCCCTTTGAAGTTGGGTGGAATCTTGGCATTGGCTGTGATGAGGATTGGATTGACTTTGGATGTCTGCTCTGTGGTGTGAGATGCAAGGGCTTGCAATATGTTTTTGAATCTGCTTCATTTCAGAGTATTATTGTTTATAAACTTGTTCACTTTTTGTCATCTGAGGAACATCTTAGATAGTACTCAATAGCTCTTTAGGTTGCCATTGTGATGCCTGCAATGAATGCTGCATAATTCCTTGATGTTATCTGCATAGAATGGGCGTTATCTTTTGTCCTCATATTTGATGATTTCCTTGTTTTTCAAGCATTAAATGATACGATTTTAAGGATACCAACAGATTCATCAACATTTCTTTTGCTGTGTAAGTTTTTAGGTGCCTTCTCAATGGCCTAATGTGTTGCTTTTCCTGCAGCATAAAACAGCAATAAGTATAGAATTTGGTTGACATTCAGTTTTGGGATCAGATTAAGTTGTGTCGAATTTCTTCCCCCAAATCCTCATGGACTGTGCCTGCAGGAGAAAAATCAGACTCTCTGGTAAGAACTGCTTAAAATGGCTGTATTTGGCATAGCTGAAATTTCCATTTGAACAGGATTTGAGACTTTTAAAGCAACTTAAAGGTACTTTCTCATAATCTGAATGGCTTTGAAAGAGTAATATTAAAAGTTGCAGGGCAAAACTTGATGGAAAAATCATAGAACTTGATTTTACTATTCCCTTTAGGACTCTATTTCCTATATTATAGGATGTTTAAATATTTAGTGAACTCAAAGGAGATGGCAGAAAGACAGCGTTTGGTCCAATGCTCCTCCTGGATATGACAAATCTATATGTTCTTAAAGTGAAGCCTGGGGTTTAGAGAAGTTTGTATGCAAAGACTTAATTTGAACCTTGGCTTTACATTTATCACATCAGCTAAAGAAATACAGAACTTGGATAAAAGCATCTGGACATAGTCTGTTCAATGAAAGATAAGAATAGCATTGTAAAGAGAGGGCAAATTTAACTTAGAAGCAGCCTCTTAATATAACTGGAAATGAAACATTACACATTCTTCTACTTACTGATATGAATGTGCTGGGGAACAGCCATACAACCTTGAGCAGCACTTGCAGTGCACTGAATGGGTCGTGCAAAACTGGAGGGCTTGGAGAAGATGTGTGCGGGAAGTCATGGCAAGCAATCACACAGACTTAATAAATCTTGTGAAAGGCACTTTAATGGCATTACAACCCGGTTTATATAGACAGAGCACTAAGTCCCAAGACTCTTCACGAGACTCTTCTAACTACTAATTGGCTAGCAGCACTAGCGTGGCATAAATTGATTTGCGACCTTAAAGCATGCATTCACACCGTCACACCTTTCCCAACTTCCCATCCTGCTTCAGCATCTGGGTCAGGCTCGAAGGTTGGATTGCTCACATGACCATTGCTTGCTAAAAACCCCCCAACAAATCCCCCTTCTTAATTTTGAGCAATCCAAACCAATGATGGGAACAACGAGGAAATTATGATGGTGAGTTTCTTCATATTCTCTCTTAATTGCTGCAGTTGCTTATGAATAGAGAAAGAATGGTTAGACAGATTCATGCGATGCATTTCATCTAATGTCTTTACAACCTTAACCTAGGGCTAATAACAGAAAAATTTCACAGCGGTTCTTATTTTACTACACAGCATGCCTAACACTATCTAAATCTTCAGTTAATTATGTCTGTCCCTTTTTAAACAGGTTTTCTATCCCTACACGCGGCCACGCATTATCTAATTTGATAAAAGTCTCTAGGACGAGGCAAACATGCAAGTCAGTTCAGCTCTCGTTGATTCTTGAGTTCTTCTCACGCAGTGTCCAACTGGACACTCTTATCTGCTCGCTCCTGCAAGCGGTTATTGCTCTTTCTTATTTTTTCTTCCTCTGAAGTAGCTTCTAGAATGCGGCTATGTGCCTAGGCCAACATCCCGTATGGCTGGTTCACTATATGGTTATTCTCTTTTAAAATACATTCCTACAATTCCCTCTTTTTCTTCTTGAGCCAGCCATACGTTCTTCATGGTATATTTAATCATGCTTGTTACCTTTTCAAAAACACAAAGTACAATCATTAATATAATAGCATCCAATAATAGGTGGAATTCAATAATAGGTGGAATTAACAAAGAAACAACGTCTCCCACAGAAGGAATGGGAGATAACCAAGTCAATAGGCTGATCATATAGAAGTAGTCCCATATTGTTTTTCCATGAAGCCTCCGTTTGCAAATGCCAAACCTGACTGGGGCCCAGTTGCAGGGAGAATCAGGAGGTCCTTCCCCAACAGGAAAACTCTGCAAAGTGCATCCACCTCACAGACAGACACTCCACCCTTCTGCAAGTGGCCCCAGCCCAGGTCCCCAAAACAGGACACCTGGCACTCATTTTTCCAATGTGGGGCACCTGGGGCTTGTTTACCCAAGGGCTCCCCGCACAAGGCCAGCCACACCTTGGAGGAAAGCCAAAAGGCAAACTTGTCCCCTCCTCCTTAAAGGACCATGGGAACCACCCATATGTCAACCTAGGACATCTGCGGATCTGGTTCTGACATCTATGGTGTTAAAATAGCCTCTTATTATTACTTGACTTCTTTTCTGGGGGTGGGATCACTACCTAATAACTATCATTCAGTAACAAATTCAATATAAACTTATTTTATATAAACCTCGTAGCCTATTTTTACAAATTCTAAGACTCTAATTAAACATGTTCAAAAAAAGTTGCCAGACGTGGCCATTGATAAACAAAAGGATTATTTCCCATTTGATTTGCCCACGTCACCCACATGTTCTGTCTGAGATTAATAATGTGGGGCTTCTAACAATTTATTTTGATGATAAAGCCTTTACAGATGAGTCTTGGCACTGCGGCTCCTTCCATGGTTTTACCCATCTGGAAGGAATCCAACGGAGACCTTCACCTGTGAGCAAACACATATATCCTCTTCCAGTTAGTTTCACTTCAGCTGGTCCTTCCCAAAGTCCTGTGTTGAGATTTTTATACTGCACCAAAATTTTCTGTTGTTCATCTAACCCGGTTTTTAAAACTGCACTATGAATTACCATAGGTGGATCTTTTCTTTCTCCTGTGAGACGCAGGTAATTTAGCACATACACAGCTTTAGCTAATTTTACTGCTGGGGTACTGGGCTCTCCCCCTTTTTGTTTTTGAAGCAAATCTTTCAGGGTTTGATGGGCTCGTTCAACCATTGCTTGTCCTGTGCGGGAGTGAGGAATGCCAGTGGTGTGCTGAATACCCCAAGCGAGACAAAATTGTTGAAATCTACGAGAGGTATATGCAGGGCCATTGTCAGTCTTGAGGGATAATGGGACTCCTAAAACTGCAAAACTGGAATATAGATGTTTTTCAATATGTTTAGCAGTCTCTCCAGTTTGAGCTGTCGCCCACACAGCCATAGAAAATGTGTCCATGACAACATGAACATATTTCAATCTGCCAAACTCTACAACATGTGTCACATCCATTTGCCACAATTGCAAGGGCCGCAGTCCTTTAAGGTTGACCCCAAGGCCAACTCCAAACCCTATTTTCTGACAGGCTGGACAGGACTTCATGATCCCTTGTGCATCTGTCAAGGGCAAATGAAATTGTCGTGCTAACATTTTTGCTGATTGGTGGAAAAATGCATGGGAATTTTTTGCTTGCTCAAAAATATTTACAGGTGGACCAGTCCAAGCTGGAGCTACCAATTGATCAGCCTTGTTGTTTCCAATGGCCAATCCTTCAGTCATTAAGTGACTGCGAATATGGGTGATGAAATATGATTGATGTCTGTCATTTAAGGTCAACAGTAACTCTAGCAACAGCTCAGCAAGCAGCTTATTCGAGACCTCACGAAGCACAGCCCTTTCAATGTGCCACACCACTCCAACCACATAGAGTCTGATACAATATTCAGTGGCTGATCATTCCAATGTTGAAATGCCCATATTACAGCTCGGAGCTCTAATGTCTGCAAGGAGTCTATAGTCCCTCCCTGGATGATGTGACTATTCCACTGACCAGGCTCCTTTTCCCAGGTGACTCCTGCCTTTTTAGTTTTCTTTCCTGCATCAGTGAAAACAGTGATACCGTTTACCGGTGTTTCAGACCAATACGGCTCTTCCTCAAAGGTTTGGTTTTGCAGCATAGGGATCGTGCGGTGAGCAGGATAAACATTTGAGAGGAGACCTGTGAAATCTGAGCAGGCAATTTGCAAAGCAAGAGAATTTCTAATGAGCCATTCTAAATATTCCTGAACCAATGGCACAATAATTGATTGTGGATCCGCTCCTGCTATTTCTTGAATTCTAGATCGTCTTTTCATAATTAATTGCGCAATTATTTCAATTCGGGTCACAACGGTTTTTCTCTGCCTCATTGGAGAAAATATCCTCTTCAAAATGCGTAATGGATTTGGCCCTTCCTGCACCCATTGGATGATGAGGGCAAGTGGCCAATCTCTACCTTGTTGTGAATTGACAATCATAAGGACAATAGGATACTGAGGATTAAACCGAGCTGCATGACATTGAGATATTTTTTCACTGATTTTGCTCAGTGCACGCTGTTGCTCAGGACCAAGCTCACGTTTCTTGTTAGCTTGAGTAGAGGTGCCTCATAACTGAATTAAAGGGTTTAAATCATCATTTGTTATGCCACAGATACCTCTTACCCACTGAATATCGCCAACCAGCTTCTGGATATCATTGATCGTTTTGATGTCTGATTTGATTTCTAGTTTTTGTTGTCTGACACTACTTCCTGTGATGATCCAGCCCAAATATTTCCAAGGTGATTGCCGTTGAATTTTTTCCGGGGCAATTTTTAACCCCCTCTTTTCTAATTCTCTGGTCATCGCTATTAAAATGGTTTCTTTTAGCAAATGTTTTCCAGCAATTAATATGTCATTCATATAGTGATAAATTATCAGTTGCGGATATTTCTTTCGAATTGGTCCTAAGGCCCAGGCAACAAATGCCTGGCACATGATAGGAGAATTTTTCATGCCTTGAGGCAAGACCAGCCAATGATATCTTTCTGCTGGTTCGGCCTTGTTAACAGAGGGAACCGAAAAGGCAAACTTTTCTACATCATCTTTACACAGTGGAATTGTGAAAAAACAATCTTTCAAGTCAATAATCAGTAAATCCCAATCCTCGGGTAGCATAACAGGAGATGGCAAACCCGGCTGCAAGGATCCCATATTTTCCATGACTGCATTAACTGCCCTTAAGTCATGCAACGATCTCCACTTCCCACCTTTCTTGGGAATAGTGAGGATTGGTGTGTTCCAAGGGCTGTTTGAAGGAACAATATGTCCTGATACTTGCGGCGATCCTGTTGAGCCGAATCCCCTGTCTCCTCGTTCTGCTATACCTGGTCGAGGAACACAAGATTTAAAAGGAACCAGTTGAGCTATGCGGCTACCTTTTGGAATAAAAACAGGTGGTGTTAACAAATAAACCATTTTTTTTTTTACAGTTCCTACAAAATCAGCATCAATTACTCCAGGCAAAACAAAAATACGCCATCTAGAGGTTGAAGATCTTCCTAACAATAAGGCACTAAGACCATGACCTAATGGCCCTTGAGTATTGCTATCTATTAGATGCACTCCAGTGTCTTGTAGAGTGACGTCTACGGCTGTTCCACGTCCGCTCTGGCACTTCCAGCTGTGGCGGAGGGAATGGTGTCGAGGCATCCTTTTGCTGTTGGGATGCTGCCCAAGCCCCCTGCATTTGTGTCATTGCGCAAGAGGGCGTGGCGCTCCTGTTCCCGTTTCCCTTACCTTTACCGTTGCATTCTGATGTGTTATGGCTATCCTTTTGACAATGAACACACCATTTTGATCGTTTTAAAGCTTTACATTGACTTTTCCAGTGACCTTATTTGCCGCAATTAAAACACTTCTTTTCTTTTTTCTCTTTGCCTCCCTTTTTTTGTTTTAACAAGGGGGCAATGACTCCTTTCATAGTAGGAGCGATAGCTCCTTGCAAGGCAGCAGCAACATAGGCCGCATTATTCATTTGTGTGGTGCGTTCAGCCAATTCAATCATATCAGCTACCTCTGAATTTTTTGGTAGCGTCCCTAAGACCCGTTTGGTTTTTTCATTGGCATTATCAAAGGCCAGCATTTTAAACATTTGCTGTTTCATGGCCTCATTAAGATCAGGGTGACTGTCAATGGCAGAATATAATTTGTCTACAAACTGTGCATAGCTATCATTTGGCCCTTGCTTGACATGCGTGAACCCATAGGGCTTCCCTGGCTCATGCACTGAAAAAATGGCCTGCAGTGCTAGTTGTTGAGATAACTGCAGAGCTTCTGTTGAAAATTGAGACTGCATTTGTACAGAGGCAAAAGGGCCCATACCCAATAGCATTTGGGCCTGAATTCCATATAACGGGTCATTTTGTTGGCATTGTTTAGCTTGCTCTGCATCACACAATCTCTGCCAAGTTCTTTGGAACATGAGCTGTTGTGATGGAGTAAGCAAAACATTTGCAACCTGTGTACTATCAAATGGAATCAACAAATCAGCGGTGAAAATATAGCGAATTATTTGTTGAGTGAGCTGTGACTGCAACCCATACTGCGCAATGGCAGACCGAGCTTTCTCTAGTATTTTCCAGCCAAAAGCCTCCCACTTTTGACCTGTTGGGGATAAAATAACAGGGAAAGCCTGCAGAAGAAAAGACCCCTCAACAATTGCATCTTTGATGATTCCTCTCCAGCGCTGAGCGGATTCCTGAGGATCTCTGGCTCCGGCGAAGAGATGCTCTGGAGGCGGCAGCGGCGGGGCAGACGGTTGCAGAGCTGAAGCTTGTGGGGAAACGCCTCCTGGCGTGAAGGGGTTGAAAAGTTTAGATCTGTCCAGTGAAACAGCAGCCGCTGTTTTCTCAACTAGGGTGTGATGTTGCAATTCCAGCTCGCCTTGGCGTGCCATCACATCTCTCATGCATTCGTCCACTGATGGGGAGGGCTGGTCGGGGTTGTCCTCGGGGCTGGTGTCGTCACCCGAAGGCGTGGATGACAGAGCCGGTGTAAAAGGGAGCGGTGGATAAGTACCCGCCCCTGGTCTGCATAATGGACCACCCACTGCTGGTTTTGCCTCTGTTGCTACTTCCGCATTCGTCTCAGTCTGTTTCAGGCTGAGAAGCGAGGCGCTGCCTGGCAGAGCTCCGCCAGGTGAAGCAGGGGGCGGCGGGTTAGGGGTGGAATGTTTAACTCGGGAGGTGGAGTCCTGAGGACCTGGAATCGCGAAATTCTGCGCGAAGGGATTAAAAGGAGAAGAAACCGCCATGGGTGCAGGGTCGGCCCCCCCTTTTTTCTCCTCTCCGGGAGTCAAAGCCGCATATGCAGCAGCAGCAGCCCGTTCCCCTTTCATTGTGCTCAAAGTCTCTCTTATTTGTTTCCACAGTGTCGACCGTTTATAGGCTTCTTTGGCACTCTTTCCTCCGTTGCTAACTTCATCCCACAGACTCGTGCCTATGGCTTCCCAGGTAGACAGCTCAAACGCTGTGTTCACCCCGGATATCAGGTTTCTGTCCCGTGCCCACTGCAGCAGACCCTTCAGGGCTTGTGCGTCGTAAGAAATTCCTCTCACAGAGAGCATATCTTGGAGGAGCTTAATTACTGCTTCCTTCACTTTGGTAAGCTCAGACCCCATCTCCTCCCCGACCGCTCACTGACCTTTAGTGAGAATTCGGAACAGGACCAGTTGTCCTTCAGTGCGCACCGTCTCCGTCCGCTGGGCACTGCGGAACGACTGTCGCCGGGGCAGCGACAACTTTCGGTCGGCTTTTCCACCCTCTCCGTCTGCTTTTCTTCACGCTGACAGCATCAGCTTCTAGCAGCGGTTCTGAGGGTCCCTGTTCGGGCGCCAGTTGCGGGAAGTCATGGCAAGCAATCACACAGAGACTTAATAAATCTCGTGAAAGGCACTTTAATGGCGTTACAACCCAGTTTATATAGACAGAACACTAAGTCACAAGACTCTTCACGAGACTCTTCTAACTACTAATTGGCTAACAGCACTAGCGTGGCATAAATTGATTTGCGACCTTAAAGCATGCATTCACACCGTCACACCTTTCCCAACTTCCCATCCTGCTTCAGCATCTGGGTCAGGCTCGAAGGTTGGATTGCTCACATGACCATTGCTTGCTAAAAACCCCCCAACAGATGTGATTGTGAATTGTCTCATTGCTTGCTAGAGCAAGATGGTAAGAGCCATGCTAAGATTTTTCTTGGCCATAGTCAGCTCCCAGTTGGCTGAAGCCAAGCTGACCTTCTCCATCCTGGCTGATCTGGTCTATTATATGCTGACCAGCATTTGGCAGAAAATGCCCATACTTGGTCTGTGCCAGGGGATACAGTAAGGTGGTTTGGCTGGAGTTGTTCTCCTCTAGATGTATGCATAGATCTGGTCTGTCTTTTCAGGCTAAAAGCATTGCAAGATCTTGTGGGCTAGCCTCCTGCAAGGAGGACCCATGGGCTTCAAGTAAGTGTAAAGTGTTGAGGTGGGAAAGGTGTATGTGTGCATCTGTGCCATGTCGCATTTTCTGAACATCCAAAGGATGGGTACTCCGTAGTTTTGTACTTTTATTCCATCCATTTTGTTTTCCCTCTGCTCAAACTGATCCTGTTACTTGTAGCACGGATCTTTGTAGTGGCACTAAATGCTGTCATGGATCCAGGCAATTCACACACATTGTGGCTTTTCAAGTGACTTGAGTTGTGCTAAGCCTCTTGCCTCACTTCTTTCTGTTGGCCTATGAGACTGGAAAGTTAAGCAGAAGATCTTATCTTGCTGCTGGTGAAGAGGAAGTAGGCTGACATGGGTCATGAGAATAGGTGGTGGCAGGAGGGCTGGTTTGTACACCTCATTGGAATTTCACTAGCAGTAAATTGCATTCTAGTCCTGGAAAAGCCTGGATCATGAGGAACTGAGAGAGCTGACTCATAAATTTACAGGGAAAAGGGTGGGAGGGAGTAGCCAGTGCTTTATTTTCCCCCGTTTTCTGGGGAGAGGGAGACTGGTGCTACAGCCTGCTGGGAGTGGGTAGATG
Organism: Podargus strigoides; assembly: GCA_028020825.1. Lineage (NCBI taxonomy): Eukaryota > Metazoa > Chordata > Aves > Caprimulgiformes > Podargidae > Podargus > Podargus strigoides. The sequence continues at coordinate 25,175,299 of CM051662.1, read as the reverse complement.
TGCCTCCCTTCACCTGGGGCCCAGAGCAGAGGGGGAGCAGGCACAGCCAGAGGCACAGTGGCAAGGACCCCTGACCTGCTTCATTTAGATACTGCTGTGCTGCAGCTGCCTAGTGCCTAGTGGAAGCAGGACTGGACTGAGCAGCACCTCCCCCACAGAGCTGAACAACTGTGGAGGTGATGCATCAATGCTGCCCAGGGCTACCTCTCCATCCACCCTGACCTTGCAGCACCTCACCTTCCTCTTGCTTCTCCATCACCTTCCCTCCGTGCCTGCTTTGAGGGTGCATACAGAGAAAGGCAGTGTACAGAAATGTACCCAAGCAGTGGTACATTTGGGTGATGCTTAATCAGCACCTGCCCAGTGCTCCCAGTTGTTCTCACAGGGCCATGCATGAGTATCCAGGGGCCACTGCTTTTTCTGAGAGCAGCAAGGCCTGATGCAAAGCCATCACACAGCAGCACAATGTTGGTACGCCACCAAAGCAAAACTGCAGCGTTTGAAAAATCCTTTGGCAGTTTTCGGTGAGGGACTGATGCTGAGGACAGGCGTGTGAAAAATCCACATTGCCTTGTGAATTTAGGGATGTGCCTTGACTTTACTGTGATGACAAACCCCATGCCTTTTGCTTTATGAGGGTATTTCCATTGGAAAACAAAGAGATTTGAGATATATAGCTGGCTAAGCAGTCATACCTCAGAATAGGATTTGGGGATTAGCAGAGTGGCTAATAAATTGAATAGTAGGAGTTAAAATCAGGCTGCACTCTGAAAGAAAGCAGAGATGAGAGGTACACCCCTGGAAAGCAGTAAAGCCAGGAATGACACTGGGTTTACACTGGTTAACAAATGAGATATAGGCTCGCAATACAATGCAGCAGCAAAGAAGCTGATGTGATTTCTGGATTGCATAAACAGAACTATTGTGTCTTGGAGCAAGGAAACGTTTTCTATGTGTTCCTAGTCATGTTTTCTTCATGTGCCTGGTATGAGTGTACCTGGGCTTTTGAGTTCATTTCTGGAGAACTTGATGCCCCAAAGATGGCAGCAAATTAGAACAAATTCAGTGGAGCAACAAAAATGATTAAAATGCTGGAGGGATTGATCTAAGAGGGAAGATTAAAGTAACTAATTACATTTAGCTTGGCCAAGTGACAATTATAAGAGAGATGTGATGACTGCCTTAAAGTGTGTGCTTAAGAATGTAAACACCAAGGAGAGAGAAAGAGAGCAAGGAATTGTTTAGTGTTGTTGGAGTGGTGGTTGGTTAGATGCCTGGTCTGTGCTGCTAGGGGAGTTGTGTAGGAGCCTAACCAGAACAGAAGAAGAAGTAGCTGTAACCAAACAGTAACAGCAAACCAAAGAAAAGGACATGCTGAACAGACAGCACAGTTCCCACTATGAAGCATGGCAGAGGCTGAAGTACCATTCCCAGGGAAGTGAGGGCAGTCTCTGAACAAAAGTAGCCCTGGGAGTTTTGCTACAAGTGTCCAAAATTCTCCAGGAGAGGAGGGAAAGGATGCAGTCTTCCCACAGGAGTTCTCCCACTCTGGTTTGCAGGACCCATGTATCATTTCTCCCCCCATCCTTTTGTCTGTGATTGTACAGTGTTGCATCCATGTTGGGGTGTAGTGTTTTTAAAAAGATAGTTTGCAGGCTCGATGGGGAGCAGGCAAGGGGGTAGGGGTAGATGACAGTAGACACTAAGTCCTGTAAGAAATGCTAAGAGAGCCCGGCATGTTCAGTCTAGAAGAAAGATAACTGTGGGTGCAAACCTAACTGTCTGTAAATCTGTAAAGGACTGTTATAAAGAGAGAACACGGGCCAATTATTGCCTTTAGTCACTAAGGGCAGTGCTTGAAGTAAGTGGGCCCTTACCTGAAGCTGGGAAATTGGGATCTGTATGAGGGAGAAGCCTAAGTGTTGGGTGACAAGGAAGCTGGGATGGAGTGGGGGAATTGCTGTGAGTATAGGTATCCGGGGATGACATTAGACGCCCACTTATCGGGGACGACACAGGCATCAGGAAACTGACCTTGTTTCAGCAAGATTTCTTATGATTTCATAGTCTTTAAAAGGCTGTTGAGTTTATAAATGAGCCAGTGCTGTGGTGCTTTTTCCTTGCAGGTTACTTGTTTGGGACTTGTTTGTTAATATTTCTCTTTAATTATGTTTTCTTCTTTGATTATGGATCTGTTTGAATGCTGCCTTTTGGAAAGGAGGGACTACAGTTGAAAACTGCACTACTTCTAAAAAATGCAATGAGGAGCTAGTTTTAGCAGAGTGTGGGTTAGCTGTTTTGTTTGGATTTTTTTCCCCTTCAATGTGAATCTTTTCTGAGGTATGAAACAGCTTAATTAGCTTTATAAAGAAGCGTCTCTGCAGTACTCTATCTCTTCATTTTGACAGGCACGAGAAAATATCATGAAGCAAGAGTTCTTATCACAGTGTTTCTCATCCAGTTGCATTTAAGAAATCCTGCACATATTTTGTGCAGGATGCTAGGAGGATATTCTGTACCTGGAAATATTAATTTCCTGATCTACTTTTAAGACTGAGCACATTTCCAAGTGAAATAAAGAGGTGAGGATAAGAAACAGAGCCATGTACCTGTGCAGTATCTCAGCTGGTGGCTACAGTCTCTCTGGGTGAATGGCTCTGTCAAGCCTGATATGAAGAGCATCCTAAATTTATTCTTTTGTGATACCTGTTTGGAGGGCTGTTTGTAAAATAAATGCTTCAGCTTAGTTCTCTGTATGACAGTGACTGAACTCCCTCTTAAAATTGCCCAGGAACTAGCTGTGTCACTGGGACACAAAGAGTGACAGGAGCTCAGGATCAGAGAAACAGGTTCTAGCTGTAAATTTGGAAGAGTACCTTTAAAGGTAAAGGCTGAAGCACTGCAGGGAAGTGGGGCTGTGCTGTCCTGGGCTATAGGAAAGACTAGTCTTGTGGTAAAGATAGGCAGGTCAGCAGGGTCCTGTATCTGACTTTTCCATGCATTGGCTCTTATTCAGTTAAGGAACAGCTTGGTCAATAAAATAATTTCCTTTCCCTGCCCCAGAATTTTGTTCCTACAGCAGTTCAGTGGTCTGGCAAACCCACCTTTCATTGCTGCTTGAGGACAGTCTGTCAGGCTGTCAACCAGAGTGGCTGAAACGCAGGCACATGTCTCCTGCCTGGCCACCTACAGGCAGTACCTTATTGTGAGCGTGGCAAGCTGGGGTTGGCCAAGTTTTAAACAGTAGCAGGATTTGTCAGAGCCCAAGAGCGAGTTGCTCAGTATACCTGTTCATCTGTGGGCTGAGATGAGCACGTACATCATACAGCTGTATTCAAAAGTCACATTTTCTTTTGTGTTTTTGAGGTGCCCTGAGACTTTTCAGCTGATGATGCTGTAGAAAAATACTTACTCTTTACTTGGTCTTGACTTTCAGAGCTCTACCCTTGGCATTCTTTAGTGCTTTGGCACTTAGCAAAAGAAATAAAGCAAAAGCATCACACAGAGCAGAAAACGCTTCACAAAGCATATTCTGATGAAGTCAGCTTCTTGAACAGCTGTGATAGGGACAGGGAAGCAGCCAGAAATACAGAAAGGGAAATATGATGGGAGATTTATGCTGGTCACTACCAGTCTGTGATTGGGCTCCAGTCCTGCAAGATCTATGCCTAGAGAAGATATCACTGCTCAGTGCTCTCTTACCTGCAAAGCCCTCATCCCAGACTTCCAAGGCTCTGCAGCCAGTGTTGGATTTGTAGATATCCTATATGATATGGGATTTTGGATACAGTCAAATTCCATGTCCTCTGTAAAAACAAGTATGGGGTGTGTTGCTTTTCCCTGCATTTCTGTCATGACTTTCCACTTATGTATTTATTTATCTTTCTATTTATTCATTTTTTTGGAAGGCAGCCAATGGGCTCATGCAGTTTATGGCTTGGCAGTGCCAATGCAGTGAGTCATCCCCATGCCCTGAACCTGTAGAGTCCTTAGGAAGAACTGCACTCCTGTTGCTGGTGTGTTGGACAGGGTGAGGAGCTTGGTCTGGAGCTCTCTACAGCAGAACAGAATATTTCTACCTTTAAGTTAGCTTTGGAAAATTTAAAATAAATAAAACCCCCAAACACATTAATTCTAGAAGTGAGTTGGACTGAACAATACAAAATAATTAAGAAGAAAGTCTGTTTCTTTCCCCAGAGTGTCTCTGAGTGGTCAGGTTTGCCTCAGAGTCAGAACAGAGCTGTAGTTTGAAACTGCAAAAGCTTTGCCCAAACATAATCCTTCTCTTTTGCAAAGCTCCAAGAAGTGGCTGTTTGGGAGCATAGGCTCAACTCAGATGCTGGTTTAGGGACACCAGAGCTGACACAGACAGGAGCTGCTCTGAAGGTTGTGTCAGTAGAGTCAGCAAAGTGGGAGCCTGCACTGGATGTGCAAATGTATGCACGGGTATGTCCCTGCTAGCAGCTGGCTGTCCTGTTGTCCCCTCACCATGCTGCAGCACCAGCTAATGAGTTTTCTGACCCCAAAGGGCTGTATACCTGCGTGCACCTAGCCAGCCCTGCTGTGCTGTCTTGTGCTGGCATTAGGAGGCACATACATAGGACATTCTGACCTGCTTCTTGCTCGACAGACGGTAGAAGCTGATTGCTGGAGGCAGCCTTTGGTCCACTTGCAGATTGGCTTCAGGGATTACGTGCAGGGAGGTGTGGGCCATTAGAGCTGCAGCCTCGATGTACCACAGTTCTGCATGACTTTATAGGGCTTGAGAGGCATGAACTGCATTGTATGAGATCCCTTCAGCAGCGTGTTGTCATTTCTGAAGAAGACACTCAGCATATCCACCTTCCATTTGTCTCTAGCTTGCAGTGGGAGCCAAGGTACATAAGCTATGTCTTTCCTGTAGCCTGTTTCTGCTGTTGTTAATATCCATTGACAACTTTTTTTCCTGCTCAATGCTGCAGGTTGGAAAGGCTGATGGCACCCAAGGTGAATCACTACATGTTGATGTATTTACTTTAGCTGTTGCTCTGTAGAAGCCTGAGATCCAGACACTGAGGTTTTAGTGGCTTCCTGCCAATCAGATTAAATATTTAGCAGCAATAGGTTCCGGGCATCACATTCCTGACAGTGTATTTCATGCATCATTTGCTGTAAACGTTGGGAGATTTTTAGCTGCTGCTTGCAAGGTAACTCCCTCTCTGCTCTCTCTCCCATCTTTATCTCCTCTTTTCACCATCTATCTCACTTTTCACTTTTGTTCTTGTCTTCACTTTCTCTGCCCTGTTGTTTCCTTCCCCTTAGCTTTACCCCTCTTTCTCTGATTGTTGTTCACTGATGTGTGGTTGTGTACATTGCACCTGGAATGGATGTCAGCCTGTGATGGAGGAGTGGAGGCACTGACTGCATCTAACTGCGCATTCTTACCTCCTCGGAAAAGCACACGCAACTAGAGGAGAGTGCAGGCTGATGGCCTCTTTGGGGACTGGGTACCCCTTGACTCAGGGAAGGACCCTGAGGACAATGAAAGGGAAAGCATCTCTATCATCCTTATTCATGATGCAGCTCATCTTTCTTTGAGCACTATCTGTATGGTGCAGCCTTTTTCCCTTTAGTCCCTTTCTGGCCAGAACCTTTTTAGAAGTGTGCATGGACTCAGTCATCCAACTGGAAGAATGGTCACATCCATGCCTATGGGGTCCCCTTGTCCCATTGGTTGTGGGCTTGCAGCAGACTTCTGTGTCAGCTGTGCCCACACAACTGGCTGATACCCCCAGTGTTGGGAGGGGCCCATCAAAAACAAAAATCCAGTGAATCTGGGGAAAAAAAAAGTGTACCTCTAGGTGAGGTTTCAATATGTGATGGTATTTTCTGTACTGGCTAGAGGTTGTCTCCTGGGACACAGCAAGCAGTGCAGAAGGGGCTAGGACCTTCTTCCACTTACTTCAGTGTGCTGGAAAACAGCAGGTTTCACTTGTACAAAGTACAGTTGTCTGGTGATCATCTGAGTCTTCAGGTATGATGGCCCTTTAGAGGGACTGTGTGAAACCAGAATGATCACTGGCACTAGTGGTGGCTCTGAGCTAATACTGGGTTGGGGAGGATAAAGTCTCCTGAACTAGTGAATTCCATACACAGGCTGGTGTGCTGCATATTTTATGCTGCAGAGCCTTCTCTAGAGCTTGCTCTTCTCCTTTCACCCATTGCTTGCAATGATTTGATGCTGTTTATTATAAGCTGTGTTCAGGTGATTTAACTCTTCATTACCCTGCTCCCTTGACTGTTTGGTATGTGCATCTTTTCCTCTGCTCTTGCTCCAAGCTGCCTGCCTGAATGTGTCATTGCAGTCCCAGAGGAAGCTCATGGTTCTTGCTGCCTCCATGTTCATCCTGTGTGATTGCTGCTCCACATTCCTTTTGTCTCACATCTTGTACTCAGCCCCAACTGCTCCAATGGTCCTGTGCTACCAGTCCGAGAGATGCTGATTAGTTCCAGGGCCAGGTTTTCCAAGTGGGTTTCTCTCCCTCCTGTGACAAGTCTGAAGCCATATAGTGAAACATCATCCTCTTCATTTCACATTTCTGATGCCATGGGACGTATCCTCTGTTCACACCACCACTGCTGTTGCACCAGTGTGGGCTTGAGGACATGAGGGAGATGGGATTGTCTCCTCATGGCAGCTGCCAAAGGGATGGTTGGGGAGGTGCATTGCTTTGAGACCTGGAATGTATGTGCTTGTGCGTGAGATTATTTTTGCTTGTGAGAAGTGGGGGCCCTTTAGGTGGAGCAGAGAGTCAGGTCACAGTGGCTGGAGAATATAGTTCTCTTTTTGCTCTGCCGCAATAGGCACTGAAGCCTTTTTGGTTGGGAGTCTGCTGGGATGGAGTATCACAGGCCAGATGGATTGAAGCAGGTACTGGGACATTTGGGAAGTTGCTTCAGCAGTGATAAAGAGTAAAAGACACCTATAAATTCTATAAAGCATAATATTTAGTGATGGGCAAACCAGCCTGCTTAATTTCTTATTTCTCTCTATTTTAAATTATTTTTTCCCTCTCCTCCTCATTGCTCTGGGCCCCTCCAGTCCATTCCCCTGCATCTGGTGGCTTATTTCCATACAGATGTCATCTTCACAATAACTCATGCCTGAACACCTCCCTTGGGGAATCTGTACACTGCCGGAGTAATTTTTCTTTCTGTAATATCAGGGCACATGATTTTTTTTGTATGTATGTATATATACTTTTAGGCAGTTGCTCTTTATAAATTAATTAAAATTTTAGCAGTAGGGGAAGCTATAAAACAGATGGATCTGGAGAGGACAGTCCCTTAGCCACATGCCAGGCCAGCCTGGGTAAATGAATCAGCCAGAGAGGCTGCACAGCTTGCCCACCAACTCACCTCAGCTCCCAGGGCCAGGAGCTCAGCTGTGCTCTGATAGGTCCTCTGATCTCTTTAATTAGGAAAGGAGGTGTGATAAATGGATATTGCTTTTAGCCTTGCTGAAGTATCCCTGGCCTCTGGATGGGGCAGTGACAGGGCTGTGCTAGGAATATGGTCAGGCAGGTGGTTTAGGGTCCCTGAAGCTTTTTCAGGCTCAGAAGATAAAGTATAAACAATAGGAACGGGATCCCAGAGCAACACTGGGGCAATGTAGTCAGGTGATAATGCATACATAGCTTGTTTCTTCCAGCTTTTCCCTAAGACAACTATCATGGGGAGTGTGGCAAGAGGCTGTTCTCTGGATGTATGCTGTGTTTATAGATCATGAGCCCCCTCCCGTAGCATCCAGTGCCTCACAAAGGTGTTAACACCTGTGCAAAGTGGGTTTAAAATGCTGCCATGTCAGACCAGAGGGGCTTTACCACCCCTCTGGCACAGAGGTAGTGGAAACACATAGTGCAAAGGCCTCTGGGAACTTTACTGTACTTGAGCATCTTCATATATATAATGATCAATGCAACTGCATGCAAAAATGCCTCCTGGCTTGGAAATGAGGTCCTGTCACAGTGTCATCCTGACAGGACACCAAAGCAGGAGCTGTGTCAGAGAGGTTTTGCAGGAAGCCTGCATGACATATAAGGGCTGATTTATTTTATTTATTTTTTTTTTAATTGAAACCACTGAACATGTGGGGCTGCAGTTCAGCCCTGTGGCCTGGACCTGGCTTGGAGAAGTGTCAAAGCTGCGATGAGAAGGAGAAAAAAGGAAACTCCAAAGAAAGCGTAGCCCCAGGAAGCTCCAGGGGGATGACTGGTGTGCTTGAGGCAAAGTTTGTAGACATAATTCATATAGGCAACCTGGCTTTCTTTCTCTACTTCATTTTAGGGGCTGGGTGATAATTGCAGCATATAGTCTTTAGCTGTTCAGGATGTCAATATTGGTACTGTCATATACAAACAAGTGTCAGACCTAGCTAAAAACTGCAAACTGACACAAACTGAATGCTTCAACTGCATGGTTATATGGCGCTATAACCTCGGGACTGTACAAAAGCCCTTCACAAAATAGGACTGGCCTCTCAGTGTTACCCTAGCACTTCAGGATGGGCAGTGTAAAAAAAGCCTTGACACCATATCCATTAAACCCCCATCTCCTGGCTGAGTGGCACCTCTGCCTCCACCCCAGAAACAAGTCTCAGGAGGGAGAGCAGCTGCTCTGTGCCAGGGGCTGACCCCTGGCCTGTCAGCAAGGTTCGGGTTTCTGTCTAGGAAGCTGGGTTCCCACAAGGACCAGCTTGGATGTAAAAGGGATTCAACCTGAATGTTGTCTCCACATTTTATTTTTTTTTTTCCCCATATTTCACAGAATCACAGAATCACAGAATGTTAGGGATTGGAAGGGACCTCAAAAGATCATCATCTAATCCAATCCCCCTGCCAGAGCAGGAACACCTAGGTCAGGTCACACAGGAATGCATCCAGGCGGGTTTTGAATGTCTCCAGAGAAGGAGACTCCACAACCTCTCTGGGCAGCCTGTTCCAGTGCTCTGTTACCCTCACTGTGAAGAAGTTCTTCCTCACATTTATGCGGAACCTCCTATGTTCCAGCTTGCATCCGTTGCCCCTTGTCCTATCATTGGATGTCACTGAGAAGAGCCTGGCTCCATCCTCATGACACTCACCCTTGACATATTTATAAACATTAATGAGGTCACCCCTCAGTCTCCTCTTCTCCAAGCTAAAGAGACCCAGCTCCCTCAGCCTTTCCTCATAAGGGAGATGTTCCACTCCCTTCATCATCTTTGTGGCTCTGCGCTGGACTCTCTCAAGCAGTTCCCTGTCCTTCTTGAACTGGGGGGCCCAGAACTGGACACAATACTCCAGATGTGGCCTCACCAAGGCAGAATAGAGGGGAAGGAGAACCTCTCTTGACCTACTAACCACCCCCTTTCTAATACGCCCCAGGATGCCATTGGCCTTCTTGGCCACAAGGGCACATTGCTGGCTCATGGTCATCCTGCTGTCCACCAGGACCCCCAGGTCCCTTTCCCCTACACTGCTCTCCAGCAGGTCAGCCCCCAACCTGTACTGGTACATGGGGTTGTTCTTCCCCAGATGCAAAACTCTACACTTGCCCTTGTTGAATTTCATTAAGTTTTTTCCCGCCCAACTCTCCAGCCTATCAAGGTCTCGTTGAATGGCAGCACAACCCTCTGGTGTGTCAGCCACTCCTCCCAGTTTGGTGTCATCAACGAACTTGCTGAGGATACATTCTGTACCCTCATCCAGGTCGTTGATGAAGATATTGAACAACACCGGTCCCAGTACCAACCCCTGAGGGACTCCACTAGTCACAGGCCTCCAACTAGACTCCGTCCTATTAACCACAACTCTCTGGCTTCTTCCCTTCAGCCAGTTCACAATCCACCTCACTACCTGATCACCAAACCCATACTTTATCAGCTTATCTACAAGGATGCTGTGGGAGACAGTGTCAATTGTTGTTTGTTTGGTTGGGTTTTTTCCCTTCCTGGGGCCATTTTTGAGTTTTCCTGTTTTCAGGAATATAGGGACTTAGTGCCTTTAGGAACTGGTGGCATTTCAGGTCTGGCAGGAAAGGAGTAACTGGCCATCCTGCAAAGAGCTCCTTCTCCCACCTGCCTTCCTCCTTCAAAGAAATGCAGCCGTCTACTAGTCCAAGATGAAATGAAGTGCATATATGCTCATTTTATATATATAAATAAACAATGATAACATATATATATATTTATATACATGTATATATACAGTGTGTGTATAAATATATATATAAAAATATACATCTTCATATTACTTAATTCTGGAGAGGGAATGCACTAGTCTTTCAACATTGCTTTATAGAATCATAGAATAGCCTTGGTTGGAAAAGGCCTCTAAGATCATCAAGTCCAACCATTAACTATGGTAGTATACTCCATGAAATGATGGGATCTGGAAGTAAAATTTGGGTTGGGATGGGCTATAACATCTTTTCACTTGACTCCAGGACTATTGCAGTCTTTAACAACTGCCTCTGTTCAACAAAATAACTCCCAAAGCGGGGCAGTTGCTCTCTGTAGACTTATCAATAGCAACAGATAACTTGTGGCTGCCAGTAGCCCTTGAAACTCTCCACTGGTCTCACTCAGGTGCTCAACAGGCACAGAGCAGTGTAGTTTGTGAAGTCCAACAGAATCACAGGGCAACAGTCTCCAAGCAAGTTTTCCAGGCAGGGGGAGAAATTAAGTTTTAGTCTGAACTTAATGGCAAAGTTCCCTTCCTCTCCCTGCAACCTGGAAATATTGGGGAGCTACAGGTTCAGAGGAACCAATAAAAGGGACTAATAACTGTGGTGAAACTGTCAAGGCTCTTTGTTTCCTCTCCTGGCTCCCAGGGCTTGTAGGGTTTGCAGCTGTGGGACACTTCCATTATTGGTCTGGAATGAGGCTGTGGGCCCTCAGAATTACATCTTAGGACTTCTTCTCTATGAATCCCAGATTTCTGGCACCTCTGACACCATAGTCCCAGCCAGGACTCCCAGGGTCTCCCTGGTGTAAGACCAAGATTTTTGTTTAGAGGAAACCAGATCTCCCAGGACTTTCTGGTCACACTGTAAAAGCCTGGTGACTCTGGTCTGGCCACCTTCCTGTGGCCACATCTGTTTAAACCCAGAGTCCAAGGGTCTCCACTTCTGAGACCCATAGCTAGGAGATCTTGTATTTTGAGTTTCTGCAAGTGAATTAAGGTGGAGCTGGACTTTACATTTCCACTGTCCAAGAGCTGCTGGAACTAGAATCCCTGGGTCTGTGGTAGACCCACAGGACAGGTCTGTTGATGAAACGGGAGATTTCTAGGTTTGGATTCAAATTGCCAGATAGATGGAGTCTGGTGCTTGGAAGAGCTGTACCGCCATCCCAGACCCTGGAGGCTGGCTGCCCACTGCAATTCCGCCTTGCTCTCCAAAGCTCTGCGTTGCTCTTGCTCTTCCTTGCCAGCAAGGAAGCTGCTTTGGAGTAGGTGAAAATGTCATGAGTTATTTTCATGAGAATAGGCTTAACAAACTGGCATTTGCTGACAACATGTTGTTTCATCAGAAACTACTGATCAGCAGTATTTTGTAGTTTGAGTCAATGTGGCAAAGTCGATATTGAATATCAGGGATTTTGCTTGGAAACCGACAACTATTTATGGTATCACAGCAATTCCTTTCTCTCTGCTCCTAGCTAAACTAGGATTTAATGTCCTGGAGATCTTGGACATGCAAGTTTTAATACACTCTCCTGGGAACCTGTGAGTAATGTTGGGTATGATCTCACAAGAAGACATTGCTGCCTTCGGGAAAGTGCAATGGAAAGCAATAATAATAATCTCAACTCCTGTAGTTTCTATTGCTTGAGAGCCAAAAGTACTTCAAATACTATAAATAATTAAACCTTCTAACTCTATGAAGCAAAGAAGATGCATTTCTGTCTTCCTGGTGAGGAGAATAAGGCAAAGGGTGAGGGAGAAAACAATGTGAATGCAAGTGAGTTAAGAGGTAGCAAGGATGGACCAAAAACAACAGTGCTTAAAGTGAGGAAGGGACTGACTGTGAGAGCCATGGAGGACAAAAGATGGATTAGAGTAAGTGATGGATGCAAAAGCTAAGAAAGGCAGTAGATTAGGGCATATATTGCAGCTTGAAGGAAGTTTATTGAGAATATTGAAATTCTGGATTTTCTGTTATACTAAGCCCTCTTATACCTCTTTAAAAGTGTAAACTGACTTTAAAGTGTAAGTAACTCATGGCTACACTTTATCCATAGTATTGATTTTTATTTACTGGTAGGGTATTCTTTATTGTGACAGCTGTGTGTTTTTTCTCTCTTACTCTTGCTACTGATGCTTTTTTTTTCCCTGCTGCAAATGTAAGCTGTAGTGACTTTTGTGTAAATAAGATGTGGCACAAGGGGGCTGAGCTGCACCTTGAGGAAGCCAGTGGTGGAGCTGGGCTGGGAGGAGGCATAGGCTGGTATGCATTGGCCAGCGTGCAGGGGAAAGAACAGCTTGGTGAGCTACTAGGAAAAGTGACTGAAGCAGCCAGCATGAATGAATTTTGGAGGCTGGAGGAAACAGAGAACAGAGGAAAAAATGCTTGGAAATGGCATTCAGCTGAGCCAAATCTAATCTGTTTGCTTGTGCTGGATTGGGCCTGGTCCCTGAAGCATCAACAGCCAGTGACTAGCTGTGGTCCAATGTAGCTTTGCCTGTGTATGCTTCCATCATTGCAACTCTATAAATATGATCGAGTGCTGTGCAGAAGGAGAGGTCAGCGGCTGCTGGGCTTAGTCCCTCCAGCTGGGAAAGCTTTCTGAACGCTCTTGATTGAAGGTCTCAGTAAGACGAATTGGCCCTGATCTGTCATACAGTCACAGGCACAGCATGGTCTGGTGCACAGTACTAATGTACTGTGAAAGCATATTATATCCAGCTGCTCGATGGCTGGTGCCTTACTGGTCATCAAACTCAGGGAGAGAAAGATAGGGAAAGGGGAAAGTGTTGGGTGGGGAGAGTAAAGAGGGAAAGGAAGAAACAGGAAAAGGAGGAAAAAAAATGAGACCACAAAAAAACAATTCCTGATTTGCAGTTGTCAATTCTCCCTTCATCCCGGCTTGAGTGTTTATTGTAAGGACCAAGTTTTTCTCGAGGGACGAGTGTTTTTTGGGATGCTTCTGGGCTGGAAGTGTACAATTTCTAATGTCTTGAGTGGCACTGTTTTTGGTGTCACACACTGGGTTTCCCTTGTGTCTTCTTCTAAGTAGATTTTGTTTTGTTTTTCTATAAGTAGTTATAACAGCAATGTAGAAGGCCTCTACTGCAGATCAGAGTGAAGAAAAGGGGAGGGATAAGGAACAGGTAATTACAAAGATGGAGACTCACAATAAGGTTTTCTGGGTTCTAACCCATCCTTTCTAGTGGCCTGACCAGAGCTAGCTTTTGACCTCTCTTGGCTCCAATGGCTGTGGCATGCTAAAAACACCTCTCGGTTCCTCTCACTTCCAAGTTAATTCCCTGTCTCATTTCATGAGCAGGGCTGGTATTCTCATGCGTTCCCTTGGTGACTAAACCACATTTTATGAAATGCTGTATACCAGTGGAAATCAAGAGGCCGCAAGGCTCCTGAGGGATGATGGCAGTTTGCAAAATATGGCCCGTGAGTATCCCTAACACTGCGGCTTTGCCCTGGATCAGCTCACAGGATATATCTCCCTTTCTCTACCCTGCTGCCTCCACTTAGTGGTTTTCTTGCCCTCCCTCACATCTTGGTGTTTCAGGCTGCCATTCTCTGCTGTCTGTAACACCTTTACGAGGGCTTGATCAGGACTGGTGAGCTCTGACACTGCTTAGGGCTGTTCAGGGTTTGCTGTCACAGTGCCACAATGAGCAGAGGCAGTGCAGTTTCTCCTAGCTTGCCCTCGTTGCATGGGCTACAAGACTGAAACATGCACCCATGAAGATCTTTCCTAAGGGATGGACAGGTTTTTGTTTTAAAGCTTTATCCCATGTCATACATTATATCTGAGGAGATTGGCAGCAAACTGGATGGCTGTATCCAAAGTGCAGGTGTAGTTTAAGGCTGTCTCCCTCTGGTTCAGATGCCCTTCTTGAGATTCTCATCATTGTAGAAGAAGGAATCACTCAATTTCTATGTAAAAAAAATTAAATAAATATTTCTTTCCCACTTATGGTCTGTTTTAAGAAACCTTTGTGATTTGGCTTTTACAGTGCTTACATCTGGCATCAAAAGAACTTAAGACTGTCTCTTGATGCGAGACTGAGTAACCCATGGGATTTTAGCACCAGTGTGGTGTTTGGCAGCTGCCTTCAGGAGACAGTGTAGCCTCCGTCTGCCTGCTCTGTGTTTTCCCTTTAAGGAAATGATGCAGGGAATGAAGAGGTACAGAGTAAGGTGCATGAGAGAAATGGGGAATGGGAAAGTCCTTCCACCCTTGAAAGTAAAAATTCTCCTAATTTTTTAAATTTTGAAATTCAATATAACAATTGGCCAATGCACAAAATGCAGAGTTGATTAAGGTTGAACAGAAAACCTAAAGTTCATACATCAAATAATGAGAAATACTGAAGATGTGCTTCTCCAAACCATCCAAGTGAAGTTAAATGTGTGTTTCTCATGGATATTAAAGGATCGGAGGTATTAAAATCCCTAGCTTTTGGAAATTGCAGTCTTTAATATCCTCAAGTTATTAATGTTCTGTTGATTCCTGCAGGGAAATGAAAACTGGAAGTGGAGAATTAAGAAAGGAAGGAAGGGATTGCAGCATGGATTACTGAATTGATCCAGTTTGATTTAATTGGCAAAATAAGTGTTCTTCTGGGTGCAGCATTCCGCTGTCTGTCTAAACCTAGTCTTGCACTTCAGGAGGCAAAGCTGCTTTCAACCATGCTGAAATCCCTTTGGAGGGGTCATGTGCACACAGCGACACATCCCTTGCTTAGGATGATCTCGCTCTGAGCCTGGATCTGGTTCCAAGATGGGGCAGACAACAGTCGGAAGTGGGAAATGGTGCACGTCTCGTAAGCTTTGAAAGTCTTGTTTCAAATGGAGCATGCACGGAGTGACAGCTGTGGCAACTGAACCCTCTAGGTGGTGTGAATATTTCAGTCTCTGACAGGGAGGCCCTGCCTCTTCTCTCTAAATTTGTTCAAGCAGGATGCTGGGGGGATGGTGAGATCCTGGCAGGGGAACAGTGGCTCCAGCCCGGCACTGCAAGCCAGGCTCACAGAGAGTGATGGCAGTGCCAAGCCTCTATGCCCTGGCTTTTAGAAGTTGGCACTGGGCAACGCCAGACTGACCTGCTGTCTCGCTTAATGGCTTTTGTGTGTGTGACACTGACTCCTGCAGCTCTGCATGTGTGTGCCAGCCTGGGTAAGCAGGTCAGACTTGCTCCTGCTCTCCCTTGCCCAGCTGTTACCTTCATCCTCCCTTGCTCATTGTCCTGAGGACTCCAGGGGACTCAATTTACAAGGAGGGATGAACACAGCTGAACTTATGCTGCAGCAGAGGAAAGTCCCAAGGGGTGATCAGATAACCATCTACAAGTGTTTTCAGGGTGGAAATGGTGAACTGAGAGGGGGAAATTGTTTAGGCTGAATGAAGGAGATATTATTAAAGTAACAGGATAGCTGAGCAAAGGGAAAATTTAGGCTTAGTTTAGGGAAATGTTTCTAAATGTGAGCCTTGGAGCCATCTCCTAGCAGTGGTAATCCTATTGAGTTGTTTCAGAGCAGGTAGTGTGCTAAAGCAGATGACGTAGACAGCAGTCCTGAAATGACTGGGGGAAGGGCAAGACTATTAAGCAGAGGATTTTAATTTGTAACTTCTATGAATCACTTGGTGTTGGTCTCAACAGAAGCTCACAGGCTGTGGCTGTATCAGCTATCACCCATGATATGTAAAATAAGTGGGTGGGAGGAAGTGGGAAGGACACTGGGAACTCTACCCTTGGGCAAGCTTACAATAATGAGACATAGTTCTTCATCTGTTGGGAATGATATGGGTATAATTGATGATCAAAGTGTTCTTTGTACTGCCTTAAGTGTAGGGAGAAAATTGCTCCTCTTTGCATGAGGCAGAAAAAGGAGCACTATTTCACCTTATTCTTGGATAGACTTGTTGAATAAACAGAGGCAAACTAGTTGTCAGAGATGGGAAGGAATGAATATGTGATATATGGGATGAGTATGACACTACCCAAGTCAGGGGTGAGTTTGTATCTGTTTTAATAAAGGAAAAACAGCTTGAAAGAAAATAAACAGAGGGGTGACCTCATTAATGTTTATAAATATGTCAAGGGTGAGTGTCATGAGGATGGAGCCAGGCTCTTCTCAGCGACATCCAATGATAGGACAAGGGGCAATGGGTGTAAGCTGGAACATAGGAGGTTCCACATAAATGTGAGGAAGAATTTCTTCACAGTGAGGGTAACAGAACACTGGAACAGGCTGCCCAGAGAGGTTGTGGAGTCTCCTTCTCTGGAGACATTCAAAACCCGCCTGGACATGTTCCTGTGTGACCTGATCTAGGTGTTCCTGCTCTGGCAGGGGGATTGGACTAGATGATCTTTTGAGGTCCCTTCCAATCCCTAACATTCTGTGATTCTGTGATTCTGTGAATAGAAGCATATGTGCTACTTTGGTCCCAGTGTCCATGGAAGGAAAGCTAACAGCAAGGTAGTGAGAGAGCTCCAATGGCTTTGAAGGCTTTGACTGGGGGTGTGTGATGCATTCCCTAAAAGAAAAAGTCTGACTGGGGAGGAATATGAGGAAAGAAGTGTTTTATAAGTTAGATAGATATGAGTCTGTGGGGCATTACAGGTAAGGACAAAAGTACATGCTGGAGAGGGAGTAGTTGTGAAGAGCAGAAAGAAATGCCCAAAATGCCTTGGAGAAATGTTTCTATCACTGTCACAGGAACATTTATATATCAGAATGAGGATATAAGTGATGTTGAAAGCTAGTTAAACTAAACTGCACCAGTTTTCATCTAAAACTACTGAAATGCCTTTAGGAAGAGTGTTTACTCAGAGTCACTGTAATGAACCATTTTGGGCCACGTGCTGGACTACTCTTGCATTCATCACTGTCTCTGCCATCTTCCTACTCTGAATATATGGAGATTTTCCTTCAGTATCATTCATTCTGTTTATCAGCACCTGAAGTGTGCAGGTGCTTCCAAGACACATAATCGTGCCCCAGATACATCCCTCTTTTCTTTTTCTTTGTTTATGAAATTCCTGGAACAACAAGGCTGTGAGCCAGAAGATTTATGGGCACTTATGTCACTTACCTGGTAAGCAGTAATATGGGGAACAGCAGCACAAGAGCTGTCAGTGTACAAATGGCCTGGGCTGAAGGTGTGGTAGGACAACTGTTAAAGCAGTTGGATTGTGAGGAATGCATCTTCAGACACGCTGCGTACTGTATAACTCTGGATTGGGGAAATGGAACAAACCATGAGAACAGGAAGCTGTCCTAAGCTGAAATTGTTTTGGGTTGCCAAAAATCAGAGTTGGAGAAACTGAGGTGTAAATTATGGTGTGATCTATGGCCTTAAGTCCCAGCTCTTCAGAGTAACAGTTTATGGGGTTGTGATCAGTCCTGTCCCTTTCTCTGCATGGGTGGTCTTAGCTTCTGCAGTATACCTGTAAGGCAGGTAGTAGACAGAAAGATTAAATATGCATCAGCCTTCTGCAGTTGATAAACACAGAAATAGTGTTCTTCTTTGGTCTGGACATACAGGTATTTCCTTGCCAGACAGCCCAGTAGCAAATCTAGGGCTGTGTTAACTTCCCTACGGGTGCTTCTACTGCACTTGCTGTTCCCTGGTGGTGTTGGATAGCAGGCACAAAGCACCTTCCAGCTTTGTAGAGTATCTCACAGGTGAGATGGATTTCTTCCTACCTCAGACTAGGGCCTGAAACACAGGGACTGCTTTTTGATTCATTGTCTGATACTGCTCAAACTGAGAAATGAAGACAGCATGAATTAAGATGCTGTCAAAGATGAGCAAATACTGAAGGGTATGATAACACTGATGGCCAGCACTGGGGCTGGCAGGACATCTGTCTGTAGGTGGTAGTAGAGCTGAGGATGGTAGTGAATCCTGGAACTGGGCTAGGGATCAGGGACGAGAGTAGGGCTGGGAATTAGCATTGCAGTTAGTACAGGTGCAAAATTAGCTTGTTAAATTCAGATTCTGTAGCTTGAAGTCCTCTAACCGGTATGGGGACCTCATCAGAGCTCCCAGTGAGCAGGGCCCAGAAAGCACTAGGATATGAACTTCCCCATGGCCCTCCAGGGAAGTACAGGTGAGGGAGGCTGGAGGTACGTGATACTCTTCTTCCTCCAGTATGCAGCCAACGTCCCTGTGAAGTTCCCTTTGCTGGTGGCTAGTGCATGCTGTTCAGCCTCCTGTCCCAAGCATCCTCTTCCTACTAATTAGGAAAGCTGCCTTCAAGACAGCTTTTTGTCTGGGACTGCAGTATTACAGGACTTCCTTTCCTCTTGCAAGCTTGAGCTTGGAGATAGAGTTTTGGGGGCCTGCAAATACTCTCCCAAGGGGTTATTGTGCAAGGCTGCCCAGTTGGCACAGCTGCAGCAGGAGCTACCAGCATTGGCACATGACAGAACTGCCCCCAAACTCCTGGGACCAGCCTGTGTTCTGCCTCAGTTTCTTTATCTGACCTGAAGATTGCCTAGCTTTGCTGTACACTACCTGAGTAGTACTTTATTTACAGTTAGCCTGGTTGAATGCACAGTGACCTATTTGTGTACTTTCTGTATTTTGAACTACCATCCAGAAATATCTCTAAGTGCTGAGCTGTAGTTTGTCTGTGCAGCCTAATAATTTTCTATTAATACTTATCTTGATCTGATCCACATAAAAATGCAGTGTCAAATAAGGTTCTCCTGATATTTTTAAGCAATCTAACCTTTGGTCCTGGCCAAATTCCAATCTGAATAATTACCATCTGACTACCTACATTCCTCTTGCATTTTCAATGGGAGAAGTTAGCTTGCCCTTCCATTTTAACAGTGATTGTGTAACATCGCTCTGCAGCACTAAGTAGATGCTGTATTCCTCTACAAGGGTGGATGTGTTTTATTGGTAAGTAAAATGAGATTAGAGAAGTATAATGGTTTTACAGGCATGTTTATGCCTAAATATAGATATGTCTGTAAAACCACTTTGTCTAATGACTCTGTCATATATTGTTTTCAGGGAGTAAGGGACAATATAATAGTGTGGAGTAATGTGTAAAGGATTTTACTTGCCAGACTGGAGTTTGGGATTTGCTAAATTGTTTTGGAGTGTCAAAATCACAGAAAAGCCTCCAAACACTGTGCTGCCCCACACCACCACCAAGGGAAAAACCTACTCATGTGAAATGCTTTGTAATAAAATATACTAGCACATTTTAAAAATCATTTTCGACTGGTGAAATTAGACTTTAGCAATATTGAAGTTACTTGAAACAACTAAGGGCAAATGCTCTGTTTTACAACTGCAGCCTTGTCAGGTGCTTGTGAATTTCTCCATGTGTATTTGAAAATATTCACTGGAAAAAAAGACCACTGCTCAGGAGGTCCGACCGCTGCCTCCAGTGCTTCCTTGATTGGGTGCCTCAAACATTTGCATTTGAACAGTGTATAAATTAATGGATAAAACTTTTTCCTGTATATGCAGAAACACATTTTCACAATAGGTCTGAGGTCACCTTGATCTGATAAGCCTGTGCTGGTTCACCCCTGCCTCTCCTCTACTAGCACACCTTCAAGAGGGGTTTGTAGTGAGCCAGACCAGAGGAGGAAAGAGAGGTGGGGTTGGTGCTGGGACATCTGTCCCGTCCTCCAACAGCCAGCACTTGCATGTGAGCGGAAGTGTGGATAGTGGCTTCTGCTTGTTAACAGGGCAGGGAAAGGATTGTGAGCACCCCTGTTGCATTCTAGAGCAGCTCATCTCTGTGCTCTGAACCTGCTGCTGCCTTATGGGAGTGTGCTGGGGCTGAATAGTGGAGCCCTGCGTTTGGTGTGATTTATTGGAGTTCCTCTGCCTTATCACGTTCTTGGGTCCCATCCTACTAGGGAGCCCACCCTGGACCTGGCACCTGCTATTCTCTCAGAAGTGTGAGAAACAAAGTTTTATGCCGAAAAAGTTTGCTCAGGCGAGGATCACGGTGAAGCAGCTCCGTTTATTCGTGAGTGCAATGGCGGGCGCGCCACCCCCTGGCCGAAGTAGAGACGCGTCCCCTTACAAAGGAAAGAAAGCATTTCTAGAGTATTTTATCCCGACGCAGGCTGTTCTCTCCTGTTTCTCCATCGGTTGGATACTCCAGGCTCACACCTATCCGACGCATTCTATTACAATAAGTTTCCAGCAGAGGTTTTTCCGCTTTCCATAATAGGTTTTTCTTTTCCCAGCCGGCTGTTTATGCAGAGTTGTGGAATGATGGCAATATTTTCTCAGGTGCACCCTATCTCCTGATCCCTGTAAGACACAACATTCTAAGAAAAAGTTGTTATGCGTAGCTCTTGTCCTTCTACATTCTCCGGTACCAGGATGCACTGAACAAGACGGTCTTTATACGAGGCTCCTTTCTAGTTTGGTATTTTTGTACAAGGCCTTGGTGTTTTTCTTTCTGTAGTGCTGCACAAAAACATCAGTCAGTTCTTACATCCTTCCATGCTATCTGACACCTGGATGCACAAGGCCGTGGTGTTTTTCTTGGTTCTACAAAAATATGATTCTCACAACACTGCAAAAACACAAGTTGTTTCTCACAATTCCCCCATCTTTTCTTTTTACTCTTTTGTGTTTTTTGCACATTGATTGCCTGTTCTAAGGTATTAGAATTGTATTCTTTGTAAGTTATCAAACCTAATGTCTAAAACTATCACTAAGAACATTCCAAAGTGTGTATAGGATAGCTGTGTAATCAGATTAAATTAGGTGCAGTGTACATAACGTGTACTACTCTAATAGTGAGATTTGCAGATGCAGAGATTAACATTAATATGACTGCTAATACTTACAGTGATATCATCTATGATGATGTCCTCATGCAAGCACAACCCTTGCCTGTATACACGAGCAGGGTCTCAGTACTTCCATTTGGATGTATTTCAAAGTGGCACACACCCTGCTCAGTATCAGGACGGATACCCTGAGCTCTGATGGTGTTGCTCACAAATGAATCCTTGCTGCACTTCTGATGTGCATGTCAACTGTCTGCCATTTCCCAGCCTCATGATAAACCCACACCCTGTTTTTCATAGGATTTTCCCTTATGGTTCAGGCCCAAAGCCATTATCAGGTGCATGGGAGATGCTGAGGTCTGGATCATGGTCAATATGACAGCAATGGTCACGTCAGTTGGGTCAGTTAATCAACTACCCCACGACTGATACCTTTTTACAGTATCCCAGATAATTCTCCAATTTTCTTCGGGTAGGGAACCTTCCCTTATTATCCGGATTCCACGGTCTACACCCATAGCGTGGCCTGTATGCAGCTTAAGACCACAGAAACGTTGGTCTGGGTGTGCTGATTGTATCTGCCATCAGTTGATGGTCATTCCTCCCACCGAGGTGACAGGTCCAACACAATTCTTGAAGAGAGAGACGGTGTAAAATTATACCTACAATGTGACACAAAACACTGCATCTGTTTGTAAAATCTCCCACGAGGGAGTAAGACTTGAATTCTCTATTAAGTTTTGTCTCTGTTTTGTGTGTAACTAATGTGGCCAGATTTAGTTCCCTATCATAGTTAATAAGAGAGATATTGCCTCCTTCAACCTGAATTTGGTTCATCCAATTGTTACTAGCATTTGAAAAGGACTATAGCAATCCTTTCTTCAGTGCTGAAATTAAGCAGCATCCTGCCTTATATTTTTGATGGTTGTTCCAATAAGCCTATTGTTTATAAACAGCAGACTGGTTTACAATTTAGTTTCACTTGTTACATTCTACTGGGTTGCTTATAAAGTCCAAAAATACAAAAAAAAAAAACTTCTAAAAGGTAATGTACACACAATTAGAATACCCATAACCCCCCCTTTTAAGGATACTTTGCTTTGAAATATGACAGTTCTCCTTTGACAGGTTCCAGGTCTCACTCAGTCTCTTGATTCTCCGGGGTGAGGACTGTTGATCTTGGGTTTCGGTGAATCGTCTGTCTCCAAGGCATCAGGATCTGTAGAAGTCTTTAATCGTGTGTAGTGAGTCCACCCCTTCTCTGCAGTTCTCACAGCAGTCTCAGTGGTCAGCAGTACTTGCAAAGGTCCTTCCCACTCGGGCTGGAGCTTTGACTCCTTCCAGGCACGCACTAGGACCCAGTTTCCCGCCTGGAAGGTGTGTACTGGAGATTCCAGAAGTGGAGTTTGAGCCAGCAGTCCGCGTACCTTAAGGGATGATAAGGAAGAGGACAACCCGAGTACATAGTTCTTAAGGAATTTATCTTTGGTCTCGAGAGTGGGCACCTCGCCATCTCCTCCCAGATACGGCAGCCCGAACAGCGTCTCATACGGTGACACTCCTGGATCCTTTCTAGGAGCAGTTCGGATTCTGAGAAGGGCCAGGGGTAAACACTTCGTCCATGGTAGTTTAGTTTCTAAAACCAACTTGGACAAGTGTTTCTTTAACGTTTGATTCATTCTCTCCACTTTTCCAGAAGAGGGGGAATGCCATGGGGTATGAAACTCCCACTTTATCCCTAAGGTATTCATTAATTCTTGCAGGATACGTGCAGTGAAATGACTTCCTTTGTCTGAGTCAATATTCTCTACAATCCCATATCTGGGAATTATTTGTTCCAAAATTATTTTCATCACGACATTAGCTGTTGCTGATACTGAGGGAGAAGCCTCTGCCCATCCCAAAAGGTGATCTACTGATATCAACAGGTATTTAAATGTTCCCATCTTGGGCAATTCAGTAAAATCTGCTTGAATGCTGTGAAAAGGTCTGAGTCGCGGCTCTCGTCCACCCCAAGGCTGTTCACACATTGCCTGAACTCCCCAATGACTCCCTTGATGTGAAATAGTTAAAATTTGTCTCGTTACTTGTTTATTCACCAGTTCCCTGCCATCAGGGAGGATCCATTGCCCATCTGACTCTTTTGTTCCTAATTCCTTGAAAGCTGTTATCTCCTTTTCACTGAACACTTGCTTCTCAGGCAGAGGCCTTATCTCTGGCACTAGAGACATGATCGCCTCTGGCCTTAAAGCGGCCTCCTTCGCTTTTTCATAATTTACAACCAGAAACAATTTCTCCTCTCTTTTCAACTCAGGGCAGTCTCGTTTAAGGTGGCCCTCCTGCCCCCAATAAAAACACTTTCCCAGCGTTTGATTTTGGGGATGCTGGGAAGGGACTATCCCCGAACTCTCATTTGTATTTTCTTTATTCTGATTCCACCCCCCCATTTGCTTCTCTTGGGTGTCCCATTTTTGTTTGACTACTTGATCCATGGCAGAGATCATAGTCTTCGCCTTCTGTTTCTGTTTCTCCTCCTCCCTTCTAACATACACCTTCTGGGCCTCCTTTAGAAGATTTTCCAGTGGCTTCTCATTCCAATCCTCTATCTTTTGGAGTTTCTTTTTAATGTCAGGCCAAGATTTACTTACAAAGTTAACTTTTAACAACCCTTGTGTTAGCTGATTCTCAGGATCCAGCCCCAAATGTCTTTGCATTCTATCCTTAAGCCTCTCCAGGAATTCAGTCGGGGTCTCATCTCTACCCTGTTGAATGTCAAAGGCTTTAGTAAAATTCTGAGGCTGGGGTACTGCATCCTTAATTCTGGTAATTATTAGTTCTCGTAGGTCATGCATATTTCCTCTATCTACAGCGGAGCTATTATTCCAATTTGGGTCCCTTATTGGATATTTCTGGTCTGCTGGGATAGCCTGTGGTCCTGGGGGGTGCCTCCTCTCCCACTCTTGCATAGCCGCTCGTCTAATCATTTCCCTTTCTTCCCCATTGAACCACCGGCCTAAAATAGATGTCATTTCGGCCCAGATATAGATATTGGGTCCCAGAAATTGATCAACTTGTTTTGCCAGACCAATGGGATCATCCATCAGGGATTTAATCTCTTTTTTAAAACTGCTCACCTCCCAGCTGTTAAGGGAGGCACTTACATACCCGATAGTTCCCACCCCCATCGGAACGTCCCTAAGGGGGTACATGGAAGTATCAGGGGTAGTACTGCTGGTGTTATTCCCAGGAAAGGGGAATTTTTTAATGCCTTTTTTACACTGTTCCAGTTCTTTTATCAGCCTCTGGAACTTTTTAGTCTCAGATTTGGTGCCATTCGTAGGTTCTAATTCAATTAGACTAAGAGATGGGCTAGTGAGGGAGACCGAGGAACCAGTCCCCTCTGGTTCTTCCAGTTCGGGCATATCGTCATACACCCCCCTTTGAGCGGTAGCTGCAGGTACCGTAGCAGGCGCCGCAGCCGCTACAGCCCCGGCAGGCCCCGTGCCGGACACTGCAGGTGCCGCAACTCGCGATACCGGTGCCGCAGGCGCTGTGGGCACCACAGGCACTGCTGGTACCGTGGCAGCCGCCACAGGTGTAGAAGTTGGATAAAAGGGAGAGCCTGGTAAAAGATGGGGATCCGAGGAAAGAGGGGAACTTGAGAAAGGAGGGAGGTTTGGGTAGAGGGGCGGGCTTGGATAAAGAGAAGGGTGTGGTGGAGAAAATGGAGGTAAATAATCTAAAGGATCCCAATTTCTTTGTCGTGCCTTTTCTGCCAATTTTTGCTGAGTTAGAAGAAACAGCTTTGTCTCCTGTATCCAGCAGACTGCATAAGCTAATTCCTCATCAGATCGAGGAGTTTTACTACTCACAGCTAGATTTAAAGTCAGACAGACCCAATCTTCATCGGATCCGTATTGTGGCCAAAATAATTTTGTTTCTGGTTTTCTGGACCAAACCTGAACACAATATCGAATCATTTTCTCTTTATCTTTATATCTTGTTTTCAGGTCCTGTTCCCAGTTTCTTAACATTCTTCCTAAAGGACTGTCCGCCGGTACTGCCTTGGAGCCCTTATTCCCCATCTCTCCTAGCAACCTTTAGTCGTGCCGCTGCAGAATTCCAGTCTCCCACGCACTAAACCCCTGGTTCTAGAGAATGGGGTGTATTGCCAAGCACTTCCCCCGTACAGGACAATACCGTAACCCTTACCCCCCCACTCCTCCTAGCAACCTTTAGTCGTGCCGCTACCGAATTCCAGCCTCCCGCACACTAAACCCCTGGTTCTAGAGAATGAGGTGCACTGTCAAGCACTTCCCCCGTGCAGGACAATATTGTACATAAATAGCCCCAATCCCAGACTCTTTCCTTATACACCACAGAAGAGTCTTACCCCCAAGTAATACTTGATCAACCCCTCTTGATTTTTCTTACTTGGTCTGCGCACAGAGTTACCGGGTGGATTTCTCAAGGCCAAAGTACCCCCTATAGCCCTTCCTGTCCCTACCCAACTGCTCACCGATCCTGCCGCTTTGAAACAGTCTCGGGTCTCTCGTCGACTCTCCGCAGGGCCACCGTCGCCGGGTCACAGGACGCTGAAGCAGAGCGGGATGCACCCTCCTGCTGCACGGCGGCGGGGTCCGTCGCAGGTGACTTGGATCCCGGACGAGCCCCCAGTTGTGAGAAACAAAGTTTTATGCCGAAAAAGTTTGCTCAGGCGAGGATCATGGTGAAGCAGCTCCGTTTATTCGCGAGTGCAATGGCGGGCGCGCCACCCCCTGGCCGAAGTAGAAACGCGCCCCCTTACAAAGGAAAGAAAGCGTTTCTAGAGTATTTTATCCCGACGCGGGCTGTTCTCTCCTGTTTCTCCATCGGTTGGATACTCCAGGCTCACACCTATCCGACGCATTCTATTACAATCAGTTTCCAGCAGAGGCCTTTCCGGTTTCCATAATAGGTTTTTCTTTTCCCAGCCGGCTGTTTATGCAGAGTTGTGGAATGATGGCAATATTTTCTCAGGTGCACCCTATCTCCTGATCCCTGTAAGACACAACATTCTAAGAAAAAGTCTTTATGCGTAGCTCTTGTCCTTCTCCATTATCTGGTACCAGGAGGTACTGATACTAGGCTCCTTTCTAGTTTGGTATTTTTGTACAAGGCCTTGGTGTTTTTCTTTCTGTAGTGCTGCACAAAAAACATCAGTCAGTTCTTACATCCTTCCATGCTATCTGACACCTGGATGCACAAGGCCGTGGTGTTTTTCTTGGTTCTACAAAAATATGATTCTCACAACACTGCAAAAACACAAGTTGTTTCTCACAGAAGGACACTGGTCCCTGGCATACAGACTGCCCGTGGAGCACCTGAAACATTGTGAGCATGACAGAAGTGTTACGTGTGAGCAAGTGATGGAGGTAGTACAACACAGGCTACCTAAGCATTGCTTTGCCTAAACCAGGAGAGGGCTCATGGCTAAGGACCCAAATTGGAGATGCCAGGCTGGCTTTGGAGGCACTGATGATGCCCTCTTAGCATTAGCATCTTCCTAGCCCTGGCTGTTTCCTGCATATCTGGCCAAAGCTGGAGGATCTGGCACTGTACAATGAACGCCATCACCTTGTCCTGAATGAAAAAAATCTTGCTTAGGGACACATCCCATGAGCTAGACACTGAGCAGGTTGGCCCCTGAGTGCTCTTCAGGATCTGGGCTCTTTTCTGATGCTTGGAGGTAGATGCTAGAGGTTTATTGGCTTTGATGCAGGTGAAGAAAAGGGAATGGATTTCTTGGCTGGCTTTTTTCCCCAGTGAGAGAAGTCTCTGTTTGGGTGTGAAGGCAGACAGCTGCCACAGTCACCTGCATAGCTCCTCCATCGCTGCTGTCTGACCCCTGGTTTGGAAGGCACTGTAAAGTATTCCTGGTGGGAGAGGGGCTGGGAAAACCTATGCTCTGCTCCCTGGGCATCACAGCTAGCTATTGCCTAACTAAGCGTAATATACCGTGTGAGACTATGCAGAGACATTGCAGGAGACCTATTTTAAAGAGAACAAATATAGCATTAAAGTGAGTGAGCAAGAGAGTGAGAGACAGAGAGCGTATAGAGTACATTAAAGTTAATAAAGCATTGCAGGAGTGGGGACTGCATTTCACTGCGAAGGAATCTAATTTAGTGACTCGTAATTGGAGGGTAACAGTCCTGCCAGAATGAAGTTAGCTGTTCATTTTGCCAAACTCTCAAAGTCTTGTGGTTCTCCTTGTGAGCATCTCTCAAAGTGGATCAGTCAGAGAGTTTAGAATCGATTGGTGCTTCACACCCACAGTTCCTTTCAGACTCCGAAGTGGATTTGGTTCCTCCAGTGCATATTTATTATCTATTTTATTATCTGCTTATTTATCCGGTAATATCAATGCAGGATACGTTCTCTCTGCTTAGCATGGCAATGAGGCAGCAGGTGTTGAGCCTACGTGTTCTCCTGGGCTGGGAAAGATGGAGCTTCTTGCACCTTTTCCCTGTGGGTTGCTGGTGCCAGGTAGGGCTGTTTTGTGGACTTCCAGCTTCCCCGAAGTCTTGCCGGCTTTGTTCCTGCCACCGTGGCTTTCTGTTCATTTGATAGAGGCATGTGTAGCAGGGAACAGTATAGAAAGATCCTGTTTCTGGACCCATAAGGTCAGAGGTGTAACACAAAGAAGCACAGGGCTGGTGTGTTTATTGCAAGCGTGCTTGGCTGCTGAAGAACAGAGTTATGAGCGTGAATAGCTGAGGGACCTTTTGTGCTGAGGGAAAGTTGTCTTTAGTTTGAAATGGCTGAAATCTCCTTGGGACAGCAGCATGGCCCTGGGTGGGCACACCGAGGCAGTGCTGCCTCCCACAGGGGGGGTGGTGGCCAGCTGGGGGGACGCTGCTCTGTTTTTGTCCCCAGACCAGGGTGGGTTTGGTATTTACACTGCATAGGTGCTGCAAGGATTAGTTTGTTAGTATTTGTAAAGTGCCTTGAGGCTGGAAAATGCTATGGAAATGCAAGCTATTATTAAAACGAGACTGAATAAAGAAAGAGCTAGGAACAATCCCACAGGGAACAGTCCTGCTCAGGAGGGGGCTGGAGAGATGACCTCATCAGGTTTTTCTGCTTCTACTGTTATGATTACAAAATAAAGTGGATGTGTTCAGGGAAAAGATCAGTGTAACATCCCTGGCTGTTGTAGCTGAGGGTGAACCTTTGTAAGTTCTGTGGGTCTTTCTGCTTCTGGGCAAAAATAGCTGTTATGGGCTTGGAGGGAATATCTTCCCCACACTATACTGGTCCAGTTTTGGCCATGACCACCAGGAAATTTTGTATTCCTGGCTTTTTAAAAAGAAATGAACCTTGTATGGGTGAAAGGCTTATGGCTGCCTGTACTACAATCTGGAGCTGTGTGTGTCTTGGTTGTAGGAAGGTTGTATGCAATGGATACACACATACATATACATCCAATGGCCTTGCCCATTTGTCCTCACTTTATTCTGGAGGGGCTATGCTGAGAAAGTAAAAGGGAGTCCTTACCTGCCTGATCCCTTCAGCTTCCCTACCTATACCTCCAGCAGAAGGCCAAACTGCAAGCACCAGTAATTCCTTTGTGTTGAGGGTGAGCACTTAGACATGGGCTTGACATAAGCAATTAGTTTCACAGACAGTTGATCAGCTGTCAAAGGACAATTCTCTATCACTTCTGACTCGGGTCTCAGAGTGTCATGGGACCTGAGAGATGACATGATCCCATCTTCTGCTGACAGCTGTTCTTTGAAGTGACTCCAAACTCTGAAGTAGAGGCTGGACTGGTCTTACCGCTCTCCTCCTGCCCGACTTTAACAGAACCCTGAATGCAGGGCTGGGCATCGGGCAAGAAGGACTGATGAGAGGAGGGCTAGTGGCTGAGGTATATCAATGGATCTGCTTTGAAGGCTGAGTGCATGACTGACTTGTCAGTTAATCACTTTCTCTTTCTTTTACTTTCCCCCTTTCCTTTTTTTTCTTCCTCACTCAGGGAGTGTAAGAGCTGAAGATGAGGCCCAGGGTGGAGTGCTACTCTCCAAGGTTTTGGCTGGTGCTGGCAGTCCTCGCGACAACAGGGAGTGGGGCCCATGCCCAGAAAAGCCACCCGAGCATTGGCATTGCGGTCATCCTGGTGGGGACCTCAAACGAAGTGGCCATCAAAGATGCCCACGAGAAAGATGACTTCCACCACCTCTCAGTGGTACCTCGGGTGGAGCTGGTGGCCATGAATGAGACAGATCCCAAGAGCATCATCACCCGCATCTGTGACCTCATGTCAGACCGGAAGATTCAAGGGGTGGTGTTTGCTGATGACACAGACCAGGAAGCCATTGCCCAGATCCTGGACTTCATTTCTGCCCAGACCCTCACTCCCATCCTGGGCATCCATGGAGGCTCCTCTATGATCATGGCAGATAAGGTAAATTTGAGCTTCCTTCTATTGCAGACCTGCAGACTGAAACTTAAAACAGAAAGAAATATCTTATTCTGTGATCTTCAGGTATAGTCTCATGGGGCCAAAGGGTTGGGGGATTAGAGAGTCTCAGATTCAAAGAGAGATTAAAAGAGCTAACTGTGTGTAGCACCACTGAGAAGAGCCTATTAATCACGTGGAATTATCTGCAACAGAGTAAAACTGAGGAGGGAAAGGAGCAGGTAGGAGAAAGCTGCAAAAGAATCAGACCTTTCCTTCTTCCTGAGGAAGAGTAAAGAGCCCCTGACAATTGTGATTTTCTTTTTTTAAAGGTTTCATTTTTGCCTGTGTTTTACCTTAGAATAACCAAAGATGCCAGCTTGGGTTTTTCCTGCATGCAGCCGAAGGACGTTGTGTTTATTTCAGGGACGTTTAATACAGCTTTTACATCTTAATTGGAAAATAATTGAATCTTCAATAAAGCCATCCTCTCTCAGAAGTGTTCATTAGCTCCTGAAGTTAAATAGGTGTTAACTAAAGCAACTAACCAGTCTGAACCAGTTCAGCTAAGTCCTTGTTGTTTCCACTGCACTACTTTATTCCTTCCTATCACTAACATTTTGCTGTTTTCCCAGGCCCCAGACAGTCTTCTGGGGAATTACTATACAAACAAGCCTAGATCTAGTGGGCTGAGAAATCCAGATGCTTTCTGTTTTATTTACCTTTTAAATAAATAATCCAGTGCAGGTTATGATAGGTGATTAGATGGGAATAAATCACGAATTATTTTCTCACTCTTTGACCAACTGTTCAGTTGCCAAATAACATCCAGTTAATATGCAGTGTTATTTTCTCATATCAGACTTTGAGTTAAAGTAGTCATTGAATGAAATAATCACAAGCATTTTTTTCTCTCTCTACTTGAATAGTTGCACATGTGATAAGCCATTCTGCCCCATTCCACCCACAAATGAAGCTTTTCTGTCTTGGAGGACAGTTAGGCAACAATGTTGTATCTCAATACTCTCCTGCCTACTGTATTGCCTGAAGAGTTACTTGAGTGCTGCATTTCACACTTATGGTTGCATTTTACATTCTCTTTGAACAAGCATAAGTGTTACTGATGCCATACCTCCTAAGCACTGGGAAGAGGTCCTTGTGACTTTGAACATGGCAGGCCAAATTCTGATTTCAGATTCCTGCAGTGTAAATCCAGCATAGCCATGTTGCCTTCGGCAGGATTAGATCAGATTTACACTGCTGTAATTCAAAGAGGAATTTGGCCTATTGAACTTTGCAAAGATTTTCCTTTTTACCTATCTCTAGTTTTTCCTTGGGAAGGCAGCATCTCCCATGACTGCCCTGCGTACCCCACTGGCTTGCTTCTAAAGAGGGTTCTGGCAGGCAGGCAGCCCATGGGGAGCTCAAGGGGGGAAGCCTTATGAATAGAAACCTCTGTTTCATCAAACTCCCCCCCCCCCCCCCTTTTTTTTTTTT
Organism: Podargus strigoides; assembly: GCA_028020825.1. NCBI lineage: Eukaryota > Metazoa > Chordata > Aves > Caprimulgiformes > Podargidae > Podargus > Podargus strigoides. The sequence goes on along the minus strand of CM051662.1, from coordinate 25,144,366 downwards.
TTGTAGTTTTGTAGACAGGAGAAGCAGGTTGCATACAAAGATCTTCAGTTTTGGGAAAGGCCAAGATTTCTTTTAAACATAAATTGAAAAAGGCTGACCTTTACAGGTGCATAATCTTTAATGGATAATATTTATTTGATGAATTAAAATATGGTAGAGAGTAAATACATTGATATTCTACTAAAAATACTGAAGTCAGCCTGGTAAGTCCTTAAACAATCTTTTTTACAGAGGTCCTTGACAGAGGCTTTGCTTTTACTGACTCTTAGTCATGTTCTTTGCAGATGAGTTATGTGGCTGGGGTTTGATCCTGCAAGCATGGATTGCTTCTTTCAGCATCCCCTCAATGCCCACAGCAGTCAGCTGTGATTGAACTTGATCAGCATTTCACAGGTCCGGACCTGCACTTATAGCTTCGTTATGCTCCCTGTGCATTTGTGATCAGTAGCGCCAATGCAAACCTGAAGAACACTACAAACCACAAAAGCCTTGGTGTGACAGATAAGGCCCTCTTCTCTGGAGGTTAATGCAAAAAAACTCAGCTCAACCACCTTCCCCGGAGTAGCATGTGAAATTCTGTTTCACCTTGAATGAGGGTTTAATAAGTGTGTCTGGGAGGAAAATTGGGTCCATGTGTAAAAAGGGCTTTGTAATATACTGTGAAGCTGATAAATTGAGACACAAAAGGACAGACAAAAAAAAAAAAGAAAAAAAAGAGGATTTCAAGCCTGAATTTTCTTTTCTCCTATATATATAGATAGAAATGTTGTATAATGTGCACCATGGGTTGGCTTAATCTCAATTAGGCATCATTACAATCAGTGGGGAAGGAGATGCCACCTGAGGAACATTTACCCCACCCAGGGTGCAGTGAAATGCTTGTGGGGTAGTCCTGTGTCTCCTCACTAACTGAAGAAAGCTGTACCCTGACTTGCTTGTGATGCCTCAAGTAAAATGCCATGAATCCTGCCCTTGATGTAATGTAGCAGGTGAAGGAATGTTGCTGAAAATGTAACATCTGGATTTCCTGATTGTTTTGTTTAAACTCATGCTCTTTAATATATTTAATTAGATTTTGTAGATAATGTTTATATCTTCTTATTTTTCCAGTGTTTTGCCCCTTTTCCTCTGAAAAAGAAGTATATAGTTATTTCCATATGTATTTGCTGTTTCCCTCCTCTGTGCTCATGTCTCTAATTCCACCTGTTTAGCTGTTACAAAGTGTTACATTTAATCTCTGCCTAATTTGGCATCAGGAGAAAATGACCAGGTGATCTGTGTGCACACTGCGATCTGGGTTTAGTTTCAGGAAAACGGTGAAGCACAGACACATGATGTGCCTCACTTGAGCTCTGAAGAGACCACTTTGCCAAAGGAGAGTCTTGTCATAGCTGGTTCAGTCCCTTTAGTCTCTGACGAGCCTGCCAGCAGTGACGCCAAACAGCGAGAACTGCAGCAGTCATTTTGTTGGGGCTGGGTGGTCTGGGAGTGATGGCTGAGGAGGTCCAACAGCCCCTGCAGTAGCTCCTCCCTGGATCAAACGATGCAGCTGTGGGGCAGGGGGAAAGAGTGGCTGCACGGTTTCAGTCCTAAAGGGAAGTGCCTGGTCCTTGTTTTGGTGCTGACACCTTGAAAAGGGACTAGGACAATAGTATCTTGCCTGGACCCCTGATGAGAAAGGGAATAGCATGGTTCACTGCTGATCTGTGTTTAATCTGGAACAGATGAGATGGAGAGGAGAGAAACGTGCACCACCACCAACGTTAGGTTCTTGTGATCCAAGAACTTTGTTTGTTGAAGCTCTCTGGTCTCTTCAGTTTGCCTGAAGTTGCTGCACTGACCTTTCTTTTTATAGCATTGTGTTGCCTCATCTTAAGCATTAGTTTGTATTGTCCAGAGGACTGCAATGCACTTGTGAACGGTGAGCATATCTGCTCCCATTCCAGTTTTTAAAATAATTTCTTCTTTCTCCACAGTTGTCTTGAAAGCAGAAATTCAATTCTATCACAGTGTGGAAACAGCTGATGGATGCGGATGCTCTTTGTTAGGAGACTGATGGTGGAAGGAAACTTTCAAGGCTGCAAACCAAGCTTCAGTTCAGATAAGCACACAAACCAGTATCTTGTGTTTGCAGACCTGAAACTGGAAATCTGGGCTGGGCTTTTCTTCATTATATTTTCAATATTACCTACTATTACTTCTGCCCAGAACTAGAAGGTAAGGGAGCAGTCACAGAAAAGGAAAAGACAATAACAATGTACATTTATAGGTATCTTAAGAGGGGATTGTTGTTCAGATTTAGGACACTTACTGTGTTGAAAAAGATTTAGCTTCTTGCCTAGAAAATGACCGCACCATTTGGCTGACTGGTCTGTTTTGTGATGATAGACTATTTTTTTTTTTTTAAGTAAGAGAAAGTCAACTTGTTGATAATGAAAGCAGAAAAGGTAAGAGCAGAAAATGCCTTGACTTCTCTTACAGCACAGCTGGTGACCATCAATTTTGGTGGAACTCAGGAGAAAGAAGAGTGTACCACCTCTGGAAGAAGGGGCAGGCTACTCAGGAACAGTATAGGGATTTAGTTAGGTTGTGTAGGAAGAACATTAGGGAGGCAAAAGCCCAGCTTGAACTCAGCCTGGCCACTGCCGCAAAAGATAATAAGAAGAGTTTTTACAAATATATTAACAATAAAAAAAGATACAGGGAGAATCTCCATCCCTTATTGGATGCGAGGGGGAACATTGTTACCGAGGATGAGGAAAAGGCTGAGGTACTTAATGCCTTCTTTGCTTTGGTCTTTAACGGCCAGACCACTTATCCTCATGGTATTCAGTTCCCTGAGCTGGAAGATTGGGATGGAGATCAGAATAAACCCCTCGTAATCCAGAAAATAGTAGTGAAGGACCTGCTGAGTCAATTAGACACCCATAAGTCTATGGGGCAGGATGAGATCCACCCGAGAGTGCTGAGGGAGATGACGGAGGAACTTGCCGAGCCGCTCTCCATCATCTCTCAGCAGTCCTGGTTATCGGGGGAGGTCCCGGACGACTGGAAACTTGCCAGTGTGACGCCCATCTACAAAAAGGGCAGGAAGGAGGATCAGGGGAACCACAGGCCTGTCAGCCTGACCTCGGTGCCAGGGAAGATTATAGAATGGTTCATCTTGGGGGAGATCACACGGCAAGTGCAGGACAACGGGGGGATCAGGTCCACCCAGCATGGGTTCACGAAGGGCAAGTCCTGTCTAACCAACCTGATCTCCTTCTATGATCAGGTGACCTGCCTAGTGGGTGAGGGAAAAGCGGTGGATGTTGTCTACCTGGACTTCAGTAAGGCATTTGACACTGTGTCCCACAGCATTCTGCTGCAGAAGCTGGTGGCTCATGGCTTAGACAGGTGGACTCTTCGCTGGGTTAAAAACTGTCTGGATGGCCGAGCCCAGAGAGTTGTGGTGAATGGAGTTAAATCCAGATGGAGACTGGTCACAAGCGGTGTCCCTCAGGGCTCGGTCTTGGGGCCAGTCTTGTTTAATGTCTTTATCGATGACCTGGATGAGGGGATCGAATGCACCCTCAGTAAATTTGCAGATGACACGAATTTGAGTGGGAGTGTCGATCTGCCTGAGGGTAGGGAGGCTCTGCAGCGGGATTTGGACAGGCTGGAGCGATGGGCTGAGGCCAATTGTATGAGGTTTAACAAGGCTAAGTGCCGGGTCATGCACTTCGGCCACAACAACCCCATGCAACGCTCCAGGCTTGGGGCAGAGTGGCTGGAAAGCTGCCTGGCGGAAAAGGACCTGGCGGTGTTGGTAGGGAGGTGATCGTGCCCCTGTACTCGGCACTCGTGAGACCGCACCTTGAGTACTGTGTCCAGTTCTGGGCACCACAGGATAAGAAGGACATTGAGGTGCTGGAGCGAGTCCAGAGAAGGGCAGCGAGGCTGGTGAGAGGTCTGGAAAACAGGCCTTATGAAGACCGGCTGAGGGAGCTGGGGTTGTTTAGCCTGGAGGAGAGGAGACTGTGAGGAGACCTCATTGCCCTCTACAGCTACCTAAAAGGAGGTTGTAGTGAGGCTGGTGTTGGTCTCTTCTCCCAAATTACTAATGACAGGATGAGAGGAACTGGCCTCAAGTTACGTCAGGGGAAGTTTAGGATGGATATTAGGAAGAAGTTCTTTACTGAGAGGGTGGTTAGACATTGGAACAGGCTGCCCAGGGGGGTGGTGGAGTCGCCATCCCTGGAGGTGTTCAAAAAACGGGTTGATGAGGCACTTGAGGCCATGGTCTAGTGGTCTAATGGTTAGGAATAGGATGGGATAAAGGTTGGACTTGATGACCCTGGAGGTCCCTTCCAACCATAATTATTCTATGATTCTATGATTCTAACTTTCCCTCGCTATTTCTCCTCAGCCGCGTTGTTTTGGCAAAGCTTCTTGTCCTGTGCAGCTTTATAGTAACACCGCAGTGCACTGGCAGCACCCAGGAAAAATATTGTTAGATGAGGATGATTATGTTTTCTCAGCTGAAAATCATTCTCCTCTGTCTTTGCATCCCTTGCTGTTTTCTCCAGGGCCTGCCCACACGGAGCAGCCATAATGGTGGAAATGGTAAGAAAGATCAATCTTTTAAATTGGGCTATGCCCATAATAAAATCTGTATAAAAGCTGCATGAAACTAACCTGAAATCTAAAATGCACAATCCTTTCTAGGCCAGATTCTCCTTCCTTTTCTTACACAGCGTAGAGCTGACTTTTCTGCTACTCCCTCTACTACCTTGGTCTTTCTTCTCCATTCACACCAAAGCTGAAATTACTCCTCTGCCTTTCCATCACCACTTCATAAATCCCTGTCCCCTTTCGTTTTGTTCTCTGCTAAGTTTTCCAAGACATGTTGTCTCTTTCTCTCTCCATGCTGAGTGTTGCTGCAGTTGCTCCATTCCTGGGCCATGCTGCTGCAGCAGTGGTGTTCTTTGATATTTCAGTGGGGAGCAAGTCCAGTCTTGGACAATAGGTGTAAAGCACCAGGGAAGAAAACTAGCTGCCGGTAAAAGGGGAGCAAAATGATGCTGTAGGTACAGGGAAGCCAAAACTACTTGGGTAAGCTGAGCACCTAGATACACACTGAAACCAGGACAAAGTCAAAGGCACTGGGACAGTGCTGCTAAAAGCAGAACATCTGTAATTAAATGGAAAGCATTTTCACTCTCAGGTTTCCAAAGGTTAAATAAGAGATGCATGGAGAATGCAAACCTCATTTTTTTTTCAATGTATATTTGTTTCATTTCCATTAGGGATGACATCTGAAATTTTTAGAGCCCTTATGTGAAGTAATTTCAGTAAAAAACGAAAGAAAAAGTTCCCTTTGAATGGATTTTATGAACTGAAATGAAATAAATTCCAAACAAAATTCTGCTTAGAAGGGAAAAAAGATGTATTTTGATCTGTGAACATTAAAAGAGTGTAGTTCAGTGTTGTTAGATTTCCAACCCTCTTTTTCCCTCCAAAGCCAAATTATATGCAGTTCATGTAATTTCATAAAGCATTTTCAATGCTCTGAAACTGTATTTAATAATAGTAATAGTTTAAAAGCTTTAGACTAATCTAGTTATCAGCAAAGATGAGTTTGATTTTAAAAAACAAAATTAAAAACCCAGCAGTTTCCCTTCAAGCTTTTAATAATTTTATTGAGGATATGATTAATACACTTCTTTTGCTTTTGGTACTTTGTTTCCTTTTGCTGCCAAGTAAAAGCTCTGTGTAGCTCACAAATAATGAACTAAATATCATGTGTCCTCAAACTAGGAGTCTGCTGCAAAAGTTGGGGAGGCAGGAGGAAGGTAGGTCACAGAGATATAGCGAATAAAAGCCAGTATTTTATGCCAAGGTTGTTTTTTCCCTTGAGTGTACACATGTAATAACATACCAGGTGGAGCCATAATTTAGGTCTACATCCATATCTAATCTGGCCATAAAAAATTAATTATTTTCATATAAAGAAAGGGAATACAGGTAGAGTATTTCTGTGGAGTTTAATTAACATCTGAGAATTTCACTAGAACAGTTGTTATTACTTTACAAATAAATTACAGCACTTAAAATCCCTCAGTTATTAGGAAACCTGGAAATGAACTTTTAAGAGCTTTAACCTCTCCCCAGGGCCATTAAATCCTTCAGTGTTAACTCTCATTTTCTAAACAAGAGCTCAAGTACTCTCATCAATATTATTTCAATGAAAAGAAAAAAGACTTTTCAAAGAAATGTATTGGTTCTTTTATTAGATATCCTATTAAAATAGTCTGCTTTTTAAATTTTTAATGTTTCCCTCTATCTCCCATTTGCTTGGGAGGAACTCCATTTCAAGGCCTTCATTTTCTTGGGTGTATTGTTTTCAAGAGTCACAAGAAAAAAATAGGTTGGGTTTTTTTATATTTTTTTTTAAAAAAAGGCATCAAGAAATCCTTTTTTAAAAAAAAAAAAATCTTATGGAAATGTAACTTTCCCTGAAATATCTTCATCACTTTTTACCCCCTAATAATTTCTACTGGATGCACTTCATATCTGCCCTGAGCCTTGGAAATGCAGAGCCTTGGACACCTGAAGCCTTGGACATCTTTGTTTGGGTGTCACAGGACCCTGGTGAGGCTCACACCCTGCCAAGGTGCCCTGGGGCTCTCTTGGGCAGTGACAGTGCTGGGGCAGGGGTAGGATGCTGAAGGGGAAGAAGCCTACATGGAGTCACGGATGCTTTCCCTTGGCAGAAGTTGTCCCAGACAACAAACGCCAAGCAAAACTCAAGTCTGATTCTTTTACATCAGCCTTTTGTATCTATTTATAAACTGCTTTATTTTGGGTCATAGAATTATTCTTCCAGGAGCACTGAGTGTTAGTTTTCTTCTGTTGTTATAGTGATGGTTTTCTTTTGAGTGGCAGAAGACCTTTCCTTGCCTAGCTCCGAATGCAACTGCTGCAACCTACCTGAGGGAAAGAAAAGCTGAATTAACTTCTTTCCTACTAATGTTTAAATGCAGTGTTGCCATTGTCTACCTGGAAATAGAAGGGCTGAAATATCTGTGAGGAAAAGGTTGGTTTCCACCCAGCTTGGACCTGGCAAGTAATGGGGCTTTTGTGAAAAAATTCTTTCTTGCTACGTTTCTAGTCCCGACTTTCACTCTGATGATGTTTGGGTAGATCTCCAAATCTGTGAGCACTTATCTAAAGAAAATCTGGGAACTTGATGAGATCTGATCTGTAGTTATTTATAATCATTATTATAACACCCTTCTTTAAAACAAAAAACCCAACACAAAAGTATTAAATCAATTTGTGCCATCCCCAGCTGGACAAGGAGATTAGTTTCTTCGTTCTGGAGCAGGCAGTCCTTTATTATAAACCCCAAGCAGTTACTTGACTCACAAAATCTAAATTAATTGCACTCAAATTTGTCCCTACCCTAAAATGAGCAGCATGTCCACTGGGCTGCCAGCCTTGCTGGGTCTCAAATCCTGCTCCATGCCTGCCCACCTTTCCCTCCTCTCGCTTCTCTGGCTTCCCTTCTTCTCACCCTCTCCTGTCTGTCACTCTACCCATTTCTTAATTATTGTTTGCACCGTGCTTTGAAAATGTAGTGTGCTGTATAAATGTTAAGTGTTTTTATTATTATTATTATTTCTCCTTTTTCATTTGCATCCCTCACCCTCTCGTCTCGCTACTGTGGCTTCCAGAGAGAACGTGTGGGCTTACATTATTTATAGCTGTGTGAGAGTAATTACAGAAATGATTTAATTACTCAGTTAATACCATTCTCAACATCACCAGCTTGATAAGCTGGTGATCCTCTCACTGCAGCTGAACACAACCTAGTGTTGCCTATACTTTGTAACAGACAAGTAGGTAAGGGGAGGTGAAGCCTGGGGAAAGGTTTGTGACAGCCTTGCACATACCTGGTTACTCCCCTCAGGCTAAAAGACGAGGCTGCTAAACCTGTGGGGACCTGACCAGAGGTGATGTGTGGTGCCACCTTGGCTGGGGCAGAGCTGCCTGTGAGGATGTGGTGTGTGGGGAGGGTTCATGGCTTCTGGCTGACAGGGGCTCCCTCCAACACAAACCTACTTGAACTGAAGTTTCAACGTTCAGTATGTTGTATTAACCAGCTCTTCACATTTATCAAAGGTCAGAGATCTGGGAGGGGTTTATTGTCTTAACTTCTATTTAAGCCTACCAAATCATAGGGTTCACATACCCTGCATGGGGCTGAGTGCGAGGTAAAATTACTATCACCAGTAATGTTCTTCATTGCAAGTGGCCGCATGTAGCTCTGACTCTCTTGAAATAAATGAGGTTTCCCTCTGAAGGGGATATCCTCCTCTTGCTGAGACTACCTCCATTGGAAATACAGTGTTTCCATCATTTCCAGTTCACAAAGGCTTGTGGGGAGCTAGGGAATCTTCCATTGCTGGTGCAGTATGGAAGGAGGTTGAGAGAGGAGAGTACATGCTTTCTGTCAGGGGATGCACTGAGCTGATGGTTACCAACACCTTTGAGTTATCTACTAGAGACAGTTAAAAAATCCCCACAAACTACCTAGTGAGCTCATGAGAAACTTAAGGAAGATGATCCTCTCTGAAGGTACTGTAGATAAAAAGGAGGGGTCAATGGATGCTTAACAAAGGAGATAGATAGTCCCTGAGGAAGCAGACAGAGAGGCTCTTGTTGGATAATGGTGTATTTGTCAGATAACAGTGTATGGAGAGAGCATCTCTCAGAATTGCCTGCCTTCCGTGTCTCCAAGTTGCCTGGCTCCATTTAGGCTCCTTCACGGCCTGGGCTTTGGGCCAGGCTCAGACTGTTCCTCAGCACGGCAGGGCTGGGTGGGCAGCAGGAGGGTTGGGAACAGGTGGCATCAGGGCTGGTGGAGCATCCACCATTTCCATGTGGCACTGCCTGCCAAGCTGCCAGGCGCAGGACACCTGGTATCTGGATGGGCTCTGCCTACCTCCCAGGAAGTGATGGCAATCAAAGAAGTAGGCTAAAGCGTTTTGAATGTGAACAGTGATTATAGGTGTTGTGGTTTTTTTGTTTTTGTTTTTTTTCCTGATATCCAGCATGAGACAGGTTAAGGCAGCCCAAATTTGAAAAAACTTCTGGGCATTTCCACCTTCTGCAAGTTAGGCCTTTCATGTTGTATCTTTGAATGGACACCTAAAGTCCCTCATCACTTTTGCAATCCACACTAGAGGTTTTTCTCCCCCGCCCTCCCCCCTGCATCTGGCACACTTTAAAGTAAATTCTATGACCTGACACTGAAACAGCTTGTTGAGAAGACAGAGTGAGTGGAAGGGCGATGGAACAAGTAATTTTGTTAGCTCACAGATGAATGAATCCTGTTTTCAGTGGATTCCCATCTCATGGTTAATTGACTCTTTAACTGAATTATATACCAAGACTGCAATATGAGTTCAGCCCTTAGTAGACACCAGAGTCCACAGAGGAGAGAACCTGAGCTGGGCAAAGAGATTTCAGAAGAGTTGAATTTTCCCCCAATGGTAAGGACTGGGGGCATTAAAAGGATCTCTTTTCTCTACCTACTGCCCTGTTTCAACAAGAAGATGTCCAGTCCAACTAAGTGGGCGTGCCCATAGCAGCTTCAGTTCTTCAGGAGCTGGCTGTACTTTTTCCATACAATAGTCCCATTTCCCCCAGGTCTTCTGTTGATTTTTCTCCCAGTTTCTGCTGTGTCATTTATACCCGCTGGCCGAGCAACAGAGAAATGTACTGTGGTGCCCCAGGGGCTGTGTGTCTAGGGGCTGCCCACTACAGGTGTGCTGCCAGGTCAGGATGAAGTTTATTTGATTTTTCTGGTGAGCCTTTGACTGTGAGTGGATAAATCACACACGCTGCTGTGGGGCCAGACAAGGACTTTGGAACTGCATGCAGTTGCGGGCTGTATTTTATACAGCATTGTAAGAATTTAATTCTCCTTGAGGCCTCTGCCTCTTTGTCAAATCAGGTGGAAATTGGCCAGCAGGTTCAAGAGTTACTGGGAAGCCTGACTCGTGTATGTGCACACATGCCCCCACCCCCCACCTCCTCAGGTTTGCAAGAGCCTCATTTCCTAAGGAGAACAAGCTAAAAATGCACACAGAAGATAGGCAAAGCCCTGCATTGGAGTGTCTTGGGAGTTGTGATTTCTGCATAAGTGCCCCATGCACAGCGTGCCCCAAACACGCTTGCATTGTGCTCGTCCCCTCTGCCCCATGCTCCTGTGGTGACTCACTCTGATTCACCCCAGCGCAGTCCTGCTCTGTGATGCGCACAGACAAGCGTGTAATGCAAGCGGTACTGTCTCTCGGGGCTGGACGTTCGGTTCACGCTTGTGCTCGGCACACGTGTGCACTCTGTGACTCATGCTACTGCACCATGGTGGCTTGGATCGCAGCAGCAAATGAGACAGTCATGAACAGGCTCAGTGTCACGTGCTCCTGTCGGTTAGCTTTTGAAGGAGAACATGGCGCAAGGCTTGCAGAGTTTAATATTTCTATCCAAAATCAGATCTCTTGAGAAAAGAAATTAGCCTGATGACAGCAGCAGTAATTGGATTGTTCCATTAGTATCCTCCGTGGAAGAGGAAGGCATGTACCTTCAACTATAATTTTAATGCAGAGACTTAAAAATTGCACTTAAAATGTGAATTGCACCTCAGTTTTCTTCATACCTGACAAGCAGACACCTGTTTTCTGCCCCACATTTTTGTGACTTTGGGCTCACTGAACTTTCTGTCTAGCCTTATTCTTAGTCTTGTGACAAAGCTACAGCAAACAGTAGTGGTTTGGGTTCCTCAAGTGGTACTGAAGGAGATCAGGTCATGCTCTAACCAGTGGGTGCCTTGAGTGGGCTGAGGAGGAGCCAACCGGAAGGTGAAAATAGAGGAATATGAATCCCTTGATCTAGAGAAGAGGGTGTACTGAAAGGGCTGAACCCCCGGGAGGGGGAAAGACGGGAAGATCTGAAAGGCATAATGAGATTGAATGTGGGGCAGGGAGGTGCACAGCAAACTTTGGACATGTCTCTGACCAGGGAGTCCTCCTTGGCTCTATGGGCTAATCTGCAGTTGCAGTCTGAACACTGAAATCATTTATAATGGGACTGACAAAGCTTTGGATTATGTGCATGCCTGCCGGAGACAGTGCTGCTGAGGTGGAAGGAAATAGGGAGGAACTTGGACAGAGGATGAACCAGCCAGCCTTCTCTTTCTAGTTTTGGTCATCTGATAGACTCCCTGAACTCGTGGCCTCCCTCTCTTTTGTTTTAAAAGTCTCTGATTATCTTGTGGTAAACTTTTGCTTATTTAGAATCTTCCAGGTGAGTTTTGCTGGGCTTTGGGCATGTCCAAATATTTGATACAGCCATTACCTGGCTAGAGATGTAATTTTTTTTGCTAGTTAGTTGGTTGGTTTCTTAACTTAGATTTAATAAGTCACTTTGTGGTCCATTAATTAGGCCTTCATGCAAAATGTTTAATGCCAAAGAGTGCTTGCCTGCAGATGGTGGAACAGCTTCATTTAGGGAATGGCTGGAGACCTCACTGGGTTGTGCCATTCCTTATGCCCATGGTCCATTCTCCCCTAATGAGCCATGCTGCTGTTAATCTTTGCTATCTCCATGTCCTGGCGTGAGGCCTCGGGGCTCATCTTCACCATGGCTTGTCACAGCCATTCTCTCTGTCTGATCCTTCTGCCCTTGCCTTGGAAGATTTTATGCACACATGTGAATTTTAAGTTTCATCTGCTTAATTGTTATAAACTGGAGCCGTGGCTGGCAGCTTTCTCACCAGAGGCAAAATGGACTGGCAAAAGCATGCTGTGATACTGACCACTGGGAGGAAAAATGGAGGTTGTGAGTGGTATTTGTCTCCTGCTGTGCTTAGGGCCACATTTTTGTCCGACAGTGTCGCTCACTGGTGACTGTACTGATCCAGCAGTGTGTTACTCTTTCTTGAGATGTGCCTGTAATAATACTCAGTAATATGTAATACAAGCTGTGGGGAAGCATTTTGTGCTTCCAGAGTGCCAGTAGCCAGCCAGCAGCTCCTGCCGTGCTGCTGCTATAAAATACACAAATCTCTCGAATCGTACATTGATGGCTTTTTTGTTTGGTAGTAGAAGAGTGAGTTTAGTTTTTCCATTTTCCCTTCTTCTGGTCTAGTCTAGACTACAATACTAAGAAAAGGATTTTACTGCTTGGCATGTTTGAGTTTCTGTGGCCAGTGGTTTTGTATGGGAATGAGTAACAGCATGTGGAAGACCTGTGGCTGTGTTGCTGTGTAACCATGCTGGTGCAGAAGTATGTCCTCTCCTCCTCCATGTTGCTTGCATCTCTGCTATTAAGGAAACGTTTTGCTGCCATTTGATAAATAAATTAGATAGATAGGGAAATGAGCTGACATGAGTAGGTTAGACATGAGGTGACGAGGATCTTGTTGTGACAATCAATTTACCTCTTTGCACTTAGGAGTCTGTAGGAGATGATCCTCTGAGAACTCATCTCCTGGGATTTGTTCCTTCAGTTACAAGGAGGAAATCTCCAGAGGATATAGTCACATTCTGATATTCCTTCCTTGTTACTCACCTGGCCTTATTAATCTTCATACTGGTCCACCTCTGTGTGCTAGCACCCTCTGAGAATGCCCCTGCAGAATGTGTGGGGATAAATGGGTGGGGGCTGAGAAAAGGTGGCAGAACTGTGCTGGGGTAAGAAAAGGGTGAAGAGACCTGCTGAATAGAGGTGTTCAACAAGAGGCAGCAGTGTGGAGGGAGGGCTTAGGGTACCCCAAGAGTGAGGGTGGAAAGAGGCAAGTGTGTGAAGAGGAGGTTTGACGTGATGTTCAGAGTAATTCATAGACTAAAGCAGGCAGAAAGGTCTCTGGGTGAGATCAGATAATTAATTAACGACTGCAGGGATGCATCTTCCTCTCTCAGCCAGCAATATGTGCATTGTGTGACTTCTACTGAGCGTATCTCTCCCACTGCTTCTCTTGCTCACCCCATGGCCAGATGTGCTCCGCAGCCCTCAGCTCTCTTGCAGACATCCCATATGTGCCTTCTAAAGGCCACGAACCAGAGGCTGAAGCTGCTAGTGGCTACTGTCACTGTGTATCATGTTGCCACCTTCTTGGTGACATGTGCTGCCACCCTGCACTGTTCCCATATGGTTTGCCATGCGTTCCCAGTTTCTGAATTGTCCTTGGAGGTCTTTGTTAGGGGACTTTAAAGAAAGGTATGGGGGCTCCAGTTGCCCTTTCTTCGTCTGTGGCCCAGGAGGCAGGATCTGGCCCCACTGCCAGTGAGCACCAGGCTGAGGAGGGAAGGCGTTGCAGTGAAGAAGGAGTGACTCATTCTCCAGAAACGAAGGAAAAGCACAAAAATGCGTCTGCACCTAAAGATGGGAGGAAAAAAAAGTACAATTTAAAACACAAAAGGTTCACTTCAGTTGCCCAAGTGCCCCCAGAGAAAAAATCTTTGTTGCCAAATACTTTCCCTTCCACAGCCCCATTATATTTTCCCCCTTAGTATTTTCCCTTAATGGTTGAATCGTTTAACACCACATACAAAGTAGGATCTGGCTGCTTTGGGGCGATTCTGAGTTGCCATGGTAATGAGGCCTGTCTCTCCAAATTAGGACATTTTTCCTGCTGCCTTTTCTATTCGAGGCTTTCTCTCATCTCTTTTTCTCCTACTCTCCCTTGATGTCTGAAGTGCTGAGTGCTGCCTCCTCTCTCACACGCTCCATGAAAGGGATCAGACTTTGCCCATCTGAATTAATTTCCTTGAAGCCCGTGTGGGCTTGGTGTGTGCTGCCTCTGTGAGGACCATCTTACATCTCTGCAATGAACCTGTTGCAGGATCAGGGTGAGGAGTAGCAGCAGAGAGGTAAAAATGGTGAGGTTAGTGGAGGACAGCAGTGTCTGACCGTGGTGTGCTTATTCCCTGCTCAGTACACCATTGACTCATCTCTGCCTGGGTGTTGCCCAGGCTGTCTGGAGCTGAGTGCTGGGGTGAGAGCTGCTTAGCTTAAAATGTTTCTTAGGACTAGAAACATCAGTGGAGTAAACCTGGGTTGAACATAAATGTGCTGGCATGCACAAATCTGTTGGACAGCTTTGGATCCCCAAGGTCCCATCGTCTATGGGGCAAGCACCTGCAGTGAGACCATAGGAGCCATCTGCCTCTTTGGGGCATTGGGCTGCTGGGCCTTGTTCCCTGGATACGCTGAGCTGTGCCTGGTATGTGTCAGTGTGCTGAAGCAGTCAGGTGGCTTCACACTACTCCTGCACCTGTATATTCCCATTGCTGGCTTGAGTTTTGGCATGAATCAGACCCACCTCAGTTTATTCTGGCTTCTGACAGACTCTCAGGGCCCCTGTGGCAGCTGGGATTAGTCTGACACAGGAATGCCCCCAGCCAAACTGTCTGTCCTTGCCTATGCCTCTGACCCAAGGGAGTGGGAAGTTGGCACAGGAGTTGGCACAGGCAGCATTAGAAACTCACAGAAATGGAGACATGCCCATAGTGGGCAGGTCTGGGTGGCTGAGTATTGTCAGGGGCTGGGAGCAGATCCACTGTCCCAGAGGAGTGTCACCAAGACAGTGTGAGGTGATGTGTGGCAGAGCAGTGCGATCCAGCGTTTTCTACCCATCAGGACAGAAGTGAAAAGGTGATGTGATGAGGTTTCCTTGCTCATTCTTCCCCTGGCCAAATGGGCTACTACCAAGACCAGTTTTTAAACCTTGTGGTATACTTTGGGACTTTCAGGTATAGCAGAGGGCAGAAAATCAGGGGAGGGCAAAAATAATGGATTGTGAATATTTGGAGTGGAAATTCATCAGTGGGCCTCAAGCATATGAAATTTTTGCCAGAGGGGAATGTTTTCACCCCTTTGCTTTTCTTGAGAAACAATTCCCCTTAAATTGGATTGAAAAATGCAAGATGACTCTTTGTGTGTGGATTACTGCTACAGGATGACTGCCAGAATAGTCAACTACAGTGAACAAAATAGGAAATATAATTATTGCTGCAATTTCAGATCACAGAGAAAGAACTGTAGCCGCCTCTAGGAAAAATGGAGACAGAGCATTTGAAGGAAACAAAATTTTAATTTTCCCAGCCATGGAGTCCCAGAGGAGAGACTTCACGGGGATGAGGAGAGCTTTCAAAAAAGATGAAGTTGAGACTACAATCCAGTATGCATGTGCAATATCCACATGCTTCTATGCAGCAGAAAACGTACAGGGATGACACAATTGTATTCTGCATGCTGATATAATGCGTGTCTCTCCAGCTTCTCAGCAGATCCTTATGGACTCCAGTGCGGCTCTTCACAGGCATGACAGAGACTGCTATGCAGTCAGCAGTGGGATCAGAGCCCAAAGCAGTGAAATGCCACTAACCAAAACCAAGGAGAGAACCAGAGCCTTTGGATGGAGATGAAGGGAAAGAATGAAAATTAGAGTCCATCTACAAGTTCCTCTTACAAAAGCTTATGGTGATCGTTTGTTATTTTAACTGCCATCGGCATTTTAAGGGGCCTGCGTTACTTTGTTCTTTCTTTGGGGACAGGCACTGAAAGTATCTGAAGATTATATATGTGAAGAATGTGAATAGCGTATGAATAGCTCAGCATACTGGTGTATACGAAACATTTCTAAATGTATAATAGAGCTGGCTGAAAGGTCTTCCAGTGGAACAATTCTCTGCTGGAAAATGTTGATTCTACAGTATTGGAAAGTCCCCTGGGAATGTGTCAGGCCTGTCACAACTGTGGATAGAAATGAGGCAAGTTGGTCGGTCTGCAGAGAGCCCATATGGCTCTTCCAGTTCCCTCGTCTGCCAGCTGAGTAGATGACAGACTAAAAAACACAGTCTTTTTGTGATCTCCTGAAATGGAGTTTTTCAGGTATTTATTTTTTGTAGATTATGTCAAATATTTGAATTTTCTTACATGATAATGGGAGAACTTTTTACTCTCCAACTACAAACAAAACTGCAAATCTATTTTCTCACCGGCTCAAGAAATGCAGCACAATTACCCACTGTGGTGGTTTGACCTTGGCTAAAGGCCAGGTACCCACCAAGCCGCTCTATCACTTACACCCCCACCCCCCCACTTCTCTCAGTAGGGCAATAAGGGGGAAAGAAAATAAGATAGAAAAAAACAACCCTTGTGGGTAAAAGAAAAGCAGTTTTAATGTAAGCAAAGAAAAGCAAGGTCCGTGCATGGAAGTAAAAAAAAGAAAACAGATTTATTCTCTACTTCCCATTAGCAGGTGATGTGGGGCCTTCTCAGGAAGCAGGGCTGCGATACGCGTAGCGGTTGCCTCGGAGGACCAAGGGTGACCCCACCCCCCTTCCTCCTTTTTCCCAGCTTTATACTTGAGCAGACATCATAGGGTATGGAATATCCCTTTGGTCAGTTGGGGTCAGCTGTCCTGGTTGTGTCCCCTCCCAAGATCTTGCCCCCCCCATCCCCCTGGGGGGAAATGTTGGAAAGAGCCTTGGTGCTGTGTAAGCACTACTCAGCAGTAGCCACACCACCAGTGTGTTATCAACACCCTTCTAGCTCCCAACATAAAACACAGCACTGTGAGGGCTGCTATAGGGGAAAATCAATTCTGGCTCAGCCAGACACAGTACACCCACATGTGCCACTTCAGTCAAAATCCATTGCTGAAGAGTCCCTCAAGCTGCTCTGAGGTTCCTTTCTTGTCAGCAAAATCTGAAAACACGCAGAGCTGATCACTAGCATAACTCTCACTTGATTCTGGTAGTCTGCAGCCTTCTCAGTCTTACCCCCCCATCACCACCCACTGCACAGATGCTTCCCCATCCTGAGAACATATTTAGGTGCAATGTATAGGGTGGGATCGGGCAAAGAGGAAGAGCTGGCTACCTACAGAAAGTATGGGAGGTACAGCAGAGTGGCAGAAAAATATATCATTCCCCCGATGCTTCTTTCTCTGCTGGGATTTCTCCCTTTGGTCTGGGGCTCTTCTGAGACATCTCTACCTCCATTTCCCCCCCTTGCTGAGGACCCATATCCCTTCTTCTGAAGGGCAGTGGTGGCTTGTGGAACTTGTAGGGGGAGAGAGGAGAGAAGATGTGGCAGTGGGGATTTGTAAGTGCAGGATGATAGTCTGCGACAGCAATACTGGGGAGGCAGAGGCTGTGTTTGCTAGGAGCAGTTGAGGGGACATTGAGCTGAAGCTTTCAGAGATCGGGGGACAGCAGATGGAATGGGGAGGCAGGACAAGCAGAGAAGCAAGAGATTTCCATTCTGAGGACATATGCATGGTATGTGAGAGAGGGGCTGTGCTCATTGCTTAGTGCTGATGTCTTGCATAACATCATATTCTGCCGTGTTCAGTGAGAGCTTGCGTGTGTCCAAGATGTCATGTTTGCATACTTGTGCCTGCAAATATATCTTTGTGAGAGTCTAGATAAAAAAAGGTTGCTTTTTGACTTTGCTACGACATGCTGCTGTCTGGGCCTAGTATATCTAAACCACACCTATGAAAGAGTTGTACCCTTTTCCCATATAGGTCTGTGTTCTTCTCTCCAAGTCCTGATGTGGGCAGTCCTGCACAGTGGGCAGGAGAGGTGCTTTGCTTGGACTTTGTATGGTAATAGTTCAAGATGCTTATAATTTTACCTTCTGCAATTGGACTTATCTGCAATTTGACGCATTGTGTGACTGTGAGCAGGGTGACCTTTGGGGATCTTGGTAATCCTGCAAAGCAATGTCAGTCCAAACTACATTGATATGGATAATATCCAGGGAATATGGGGGTGCAGAAATTACAGTTCTGTGAGGGGCATGGCTCATAAAAATAATGGAGCCAGATGTGCCTGTTAAAAGGAGTCTGTTCTGCAGCTGTGCATAGGTAATCCTTCCAAAGTTTGTCATGAGGATGGCCAATCACTCACCAATAGCATCTGCTCGTGTTTCTGCATGGCCAGAAGCCTTTGGAAAACTGAGTGATCATCAGTCCTTTTCAAGAAAGGCTCATCCATCACCAGAAATGTATTCTAAAACAGTCCATGCATGGACATACCTCTCACATAAGGGTAATGTTGGTTTGTTATGTGTGCTTCATTTTGAGCAACTTTTGACTAGTCATTTCTGAGCTGCCTGAGCAAGCCCTTGCACAGAGGACACGTTCTCCAGGGCTTGTGGGGACATGCAACTTTAAGATGCTTTGGCAGGAACCAGCTGTAGCCAGCTGCTGTGTTGCAGGGATGCTCCTTTTTACTCCTGTGGAGCAGCTTGTGAGCTGGCTCTTTGGCTCTGAGCGACTGCTGGAAAGCATATGGCATCAGGAGTAAAATGAGCTAAGAAAATATGCTGAGCAGAACAGAGCAGACAAAAGCCTTGCCAGAGCTGAGTCTCTCTGGAAATGCAGGTGATGCAAGGGAACACTTGCATGGTAACTGACCCTAAACCTGCAAGCAAAATTAAAAGTGTGGATAGCTGGAAACATGGGCTGTTCTCAGGGGATTCAGCCATATGAGATTTCATTTGGAATGGGAGCATATAAATGGAGTAAAATCCTGCAGTCAGTGCAAATTCAACCTGTGCTTTTGAACCAGAGTGTTAAAAAGAGGACAAAAAACTTAAGAGGGCTTTTGAAAGCAGAAAGGATGAAGACCCCATCTGGCACTTCTGAGAGGTTAAACCAGTCCCTGATAAAAGACTGGATGGTAGTAGCAGGGGATAAAACTCAGTGAGGGTGACAAAAGAGAGAACATGAGCACAAGACTTTCCATGGTAAACCTTGGAAGTGTACTCTGAATTTTCCAAGGGGAGGAATCACTGAGTGCAGAGAGAGCCTGGATTTTGTGAGCAATCTGATATGCTGCAAAAGGAGAAATCTGCAAAAAGTGCTCTGGCCACCTTTCTGCTTCAAAGTCAGCGTTGACCAAAAATGACACGGGGAACTACTGATGTTGCAGCAAACAGCAATAACCAACACAGTGCCGACATTTGAGAAAAGGGTGTAAGAACTGCAGTGCTGTGCTTTACTTTGCAAATGCATTCCCAATATAGTTAAAGAAGATGCCAACATAATCATTAAAATTGGGCAACTCTTTGTAGCTGCAAAGGACAGTTTTGCAATAGCAGGTGATTTTGTGGTCAACGTCAAAGCAAGTGGGATACTAGTTGAAGTGAAGTTGCGTAGGACTATGTTAGTCTGATGCCAGAAAAAAATAACATTAGCCTTGAAAGAAAAACTAATTTAAGGAAGTGATAAAGTAGGGAAATTCAGGATGTACGGAGGTGAGCTGGTCTTTTGCAGGGAAGTGGCTGAATTAAAAGTATGGCTGAAAGCCCAACAAACTTGAGAAAGAATGATCTATGTTACTATCATTGTAAGGTTCAAAACCAACTAAGCCAAAGTCTCCTCAAGGTACCATTTGAGGATATTTCCCTAGGGTGAGGGAAGCTGCCTGGGTATAGGGTAGAGTGGTAGGAGCCAAGTCAGCCTGCAATTCATGACCGTAGAAAATTCCCTTTTGGTCATAAGTGGAGATTAGAGTAAATCAAAGTTTATTCCTCTGGAAATCATCAGGTGATGAAGTGTGTAAAGCTGGACACATAAGATCTCAAAGAGTAAATAAATGTTTAAAAATATATAAGTTCCTGCTGCATGAAGAGAGGAATTCTGATATCAAGGGCATGAATGCTTAGATAGTGGAGATTCTGAGCTGCATTAAAACTCTATGAAGCTATTATCAGGTGATCTGAGAAGCTTTGTGAGGAACCACTACCAATGTAGCGTAAATGGCGTACTTTGAAGATTTGTTAATACAGGTAGATCACAGTACTGCCAATACTGCCCCACAGACGAGGAAAAAGTACCATGATCTTTGTATGAAAAATCAGTGCCTCATTTAGTTTCAGCAGCCCTGGTCTTGACAGCACTTCTATGAGAAGACATCCAGTGAATACAAGATGAGAGACTGAAGATTATATGAAGGTAATTTAGGGATTTAAAAGGAACTTGAGAGGGGCCAGAGAGGTTTTATCCTGAGCTCAGAAGAGCAGTGATGTTGAAGAGGCTGTCAAAGCTTTTCACACACGTCACGAAGAAGTGGGCCATGTCAAGTGAAAGAGTTTGTGGTACAAGGAAAACTGGCCCCTTGCCAGTTAAAATAATAAAGAACAGAGAGTAAGGTTGGGGGTTATAGTTCGATCTGTATTAAGCTCTTTTAAATCACAGCAGTCCATCAACGGACTGAGAGTTGTCTCTTGCAGGCTTTTTGTTCAAAAGAAAACTGAAGTCCAGAACTGGGGTCAAAGTCACTCGGGATTTGTAACTACTTATGTGAAGGGACAAGTAAGGAAATACAAAGCATTTGGGGTCCAAGAAGCTTCCTTTCTTCATGAAATGATATTATGCCCTTACACACTGGAGAAGAAAAGCTAGAGGTGGGTCTGGTGACACAGGAAAATACTCTGTTTTTGTAGGAGACTTGTCAGGTCAGGTGGATGCATATGATGGAAGAGCCGTGATCTTCATGCTCCATAAGGAAATGCAACGCATCAGTCATTTTGCTCAGCAAGGCTTGAGATGAGTTACAGCCACAGCAGGTGAGAGAGATGTGGCCCTGGTCACGGCGTGACTGATAGACTCAACGCTGCTCCGCACATGGAGAAGAGCTGGTTCATGTGACAGTGCAAGTCGCCTCAGAGAGTAATGCAATGTGTTTGTTTGAGTGGGCAGGTCATAAATATGCAAAATTTGGTATTATGTTGATATTTGTTGATTGCTGTTATTTTGACACTTGCTTGGGAAAGGAAAATGTGAGGGTCTATGCCCTTGATGGACTCTGACCTAAGCCAGTTAGAACTGGTCCCTCTCCCATCCAGGGGCTGACTTTGCTTCATGCACGTCAGATGAAGGCTGTCTTTTTTGACATAAAGCAACTCCGTGTCATTGGCTTTGAGTGATTTCCAACCCACTTGGAACAAAATTTTCTGTCCTGTCCTGGTAAGACAATATTCTTTTCTATAATCGTACCAGAGACCCAATACAGTGTTGGTGAAGCGAAGAGACTGGATTTCTCTCTCATTCTGGATAATGTTCTTCCCTCAAGACCCATGGTGGAGGGTCATAAGAAGCAGCTTTTGCCTTTTACTCCCTGTCAGTTAGGTCTTGACTCTCACTTGCTTATCTGGTGCTGTCCCTCTGAAATTTAGACCTTTGTTTTCCTGTTCCATTTCTGGTGTAGAGGGTCTAAGCACTACAACTCAAACTCCTCATGATGACCAAGGCTGATGGACTGACCTGTCAAGCTGCTGTGCACACCTGTGCCCTCCTAGACAGTGGAGATGACTCGCTAGTGCTCATAGGCGGTATCTTTTTGAGATGTTAAAATGCCAGCTCCACGTGCATTGTAGTGTGCTCTTCCCCAAGCATTCAGCAGATGCAGAGAGGAAATAATATGGATCTTGTATACATCCATTTTCTGACTTCTCCCTCCATTTTATGGAGCCCTTGCCGTGAGTTTTTTTAGTATGAGCCATGAGATGGGAAGCAAAAAAAAAAAGCCAACCAAAACCAGAAGAGAAGATTAAAGGGAGCCTGTTCTACATTCTAACAGTGAATTAAATCCTTCACTTTTGGAAGCTGGTGTTCCAGGCAGACAAAGGAAGATAAAAGAACCCATTGCATGAGATTATTGGGTTTGCACCTTAATATATTACTAGGCAGAATTTTACTTGTGCAATTTCAAGTTGAGGAATTTTAACTGTAGGTTTTTCTACTTTTATGTACGGAAGGAGGGGAAGGAAGTATGCTATTAGTATTTTTCTTCAAAGGACACTTTTACACATTATGATCTGGGGAGGAGCCAAACAGGGTCTTGCTTTTCCTGTGTACTGCACCCTTTAATCATCCAAGACATACAAGGAGGTCTGGGGGCTTGTAGTGTGGAGGTAGGTGCTGGGGAAGAGCAGAGAGATATTTCAGCTGCAGAGGGGCCCGAAGGCACAGATTCGCAGAGCGTGGTTTCCATGGCAGTGCTATGGAAACCAGGTTTTGCTGCTCGCTGCTGCTCAGGGTGGAATTTCAATGCTTCATGCAGCCCTGGTACCCAAGAAATAGCAAATCCACAAACAAAACCATACCAAATCTGTAGATGCTTCATCAGAGCATGGTTTCTCATTCAACCTGTATGCCCTGTCCGTCACCCTGGGGGAGTAAAGGACAAGCTATGCCCAAATCAGCTAAAATTAGAGCTTATTACACACCTGTATCCCTACCTTCATCTGGGTCCCTCAAAATAGTTTTGGAGGATCAAATAAGTTTGTTCGGCTCTAGGATCTTTGATCTGCTGTTTATATGTGGGCTGCTCAATGCAGTCCGGAAGGTGAGTGGTTGTATTGCAAAGAGTGGGGATGCAGAAGGCTAAGAAAGACCCAAAGCAAGAAAAGCTGTTATCTGCTCTTGGCTCATCTTCATGACCTTCTCTGAATCACTTGGGTTCCCCATGCCTCAATTTCCCCATCTGTAGAACAGAGATGACAATGATACCTCCCCATTGGCTGGGCAAGTTTGACTTTTCCAGTGAGTGCAAGCAAGTACTTGGAGGATTTGGGCTACTGTGAAACTTAATGTTTGGAAAGTAGTTTGAGGCCCTCTCATGAAGGTGGCTAGAAAACGGCAAAATTTTGCCAGTTTCCAGATCATCAGCCTGTAAAAATTGGTACTTAAAGCTTATACAGGCATCACCCTCATGTTCTCTCTGATCTATGTTTCTCCTGCAGGATGGAGGACTGGCACTGTGATGCGGTAGCACACAGAGACTGGAATACAGTTGTTTTCGTAGCAATACTGGGCCTGCAGTACCAAAAACATCCCTTGCTTAGGAAGGAAAAGGAAGATGGCATAAAGGTCAATCTTTGATTTTGCAGCCTTTTGGTGCTGGCTGACTTTGACCAGTGTAGCTTGAAACCCAGCAATCAGCTTAGCCTACTTAAAACTTGCCAGTGATTTGCCTGGGATGCTGGCGAATAAGTCCTTGTGCCAGTAACCATGTCCAAGCACCCTTTGGTTGGAGGAGCCAGAGTCAGAAAAAGGCATAGGAGGCAACCTTCTACCCTCTCTTGTCCCACTTCTGTACCAGCAGTGCTGGTTTCGTGCGGGAAGTCATGGCAAGCAATCACATAGAGACTTAATAAATCTTGTGAAAGGCACTTTAATGGCGTTACAACCCGGTTTATATAGACAGAGCACTAAGTCACAAGACTCTTCACGAGACTCTTCTAACTACTAATTGGCTAGCAGCACTAGCGTGGCATAAATTGATTTGCGACCTTAAAGCATGCATTCACACCGTCACACCTTTCCCAACTTCCCATCCTGCTTCAGCATCCGGGTCAGGCTTGAAGGTTGGATTGCTCACATGACCATTGCTTGCTAAAAACCCCCCAACAAATCCCCCTTCTTAATTTTGAGCAATCCAAACAAATGATGGGAACAACGAGGAAATTATGATGGTGAGTTTCTTCATATTCTCTCTTAATTGCTGCAGTTGCTTATGAATAGAGAAAGAATGGTTAGACAGATTCATGCGATGCATTTCATCTAATGTCTTTACAACCTTAACCTAGGGCTAATAACAGAAAAATTTCACAGCGGTTCTTCTTTTACTACACAGCATGCCTAACACTATCTAAATCTTCAGTTAATTCCGTCTGTCCCTTTTTAAACAGGTTTTCTATCCCTACACGCGGCCACGCATTATCTAATTTGATAAAAGTCTCTAGGACGAGGCAAACATGCAAGTCAGTTCAGCTCTCGTTGATTCTTGAGTTCTTCTCACGCAGTGTCCAACTGGACACTCTTATCTGCTCGCTCCTGCAAGCGGTTATTGCTCCTTCTTATTTTTTCTTCCTCTGAAGTAGCTTCTAGAATGCGGCTATGTGCCTAGGCCAACATCCCGTATGGCTGGTTCACTATATGGTTATTCTCTTTTAAAATACATTCCTACAATTCCCCCTTTTTCTTCTTGAGCCAGCCATACGTTCTTCATGGTATATTTAATCATGCTTGTTACCTTTTCGAAAACACAAAAAAAGTACAATCATTAATATAATAGCAACCAATAATAGGTGGAATTCAATAATAGGTGAAATTAACAAAGAAACAACGTCTCCCACAGAAGGAATGGGAGACAACCAAGTCAATAGGCTGATCATATAGAAGTAGTCCCATATTGTTTTTCCACGAAGCCCCCGTTTGCAAACGCCAAACCTGACCGGGGCCCAGTTGCAGGGAGAATCAGGAGGTCCTTCCCCAACAGGAAAACTCTGCGAAGTGCATCCACCTCACAGACAGACACTCCACCCTTCCGCAAGTGGCCCCAGCCCCAGTCCCCAAAACAGGACACCTGGCACTCATTTTTCCAATGTGGGGCACCTGGGGCTTGTTTACCCAAGGGCTCCCCGCACAAGGCCAGCCACACCTTGGAGGAAAGCCAAAAGGCAAACTTGTCCCCTCCTCCTTAAAGGACCATGGGAACCACCCATATGTCAACCTAGGACATCTGCGGATCTGGTTCTGACATCTATGGTGTTAAAA
The DNA here is from genome assembly GCA_028020825.1 of Podargus strigoides. Taxonomy (NCBI): domain Eukaryota; kingdom Metazoa; phylum Chordata; class Aves; order Caprimulgiformes; family Podargidae; genus Podargus; species Podargus strigoides. Next base: position 25,119,735 of record CM051662.1, on the reverse strand, counting down.
TAGCCTCTTATTATTACTTGACTTCTTTTCTAGGGGTGGGATCATTACCTAATAACTATCATTCAGTAACAAATTCAATATAAACTTATTTTATATAAACCTCTTAGCCTATTTTTACAAATTCTAAGACTCTAATTAAACATGTTCAAAAAAAGTCGCCAGACGCGGCCATTGATAAACAAAAGGATTATTTCCCATTTGATTTGCCCACGTCACCCACATGTTCTGTCTGAGATTAATAATGTGGGGCTTCTAACAATTTATTTTGATGATAAAGCCTTTACAGATGAGTCTTGGCACTGCGGCTCCTTCCATGGTTTTACCCATCTGGAAGGAATCCAATGGAGACCTTCACCTGTGAGCAAACACATATATCCTCTTCCAGTTAGTTTCACTTCAGCTGGTCCTTCCCAAAGTCCTGTGTTGAGATTTTTATACTGCACCAAAATTTTCTGTTGTTCATCTAACCCGGTTTTTAAAACTGCACTATGAATTACCATAGGTGGATCTTTTCTTTCTCCTGTGAGACGCAGGTAATTTAGCACATACACAGCTTTAGCTAATTTTTCTGCTGGGGTACTGGGCTCTCCCCCTTTTTGTTTTTGAAGCAAATCTTTCAGGGTTTGATGGGCTCGTTCAACCATTGCTTGTCCTGTGCGGGAGTGAGGAATACCAGTGGTGTGCTGAATACCCCAAGCGAGACAAAATTGTTGAAATCTACGAGAGGTATATGCAGGGCCATTGTCAGTCTTGAGGGATAATGGGACTCCTAAAACTGCAAAACTGGAGTATAGATGTTTTTCAACATGCTTAGCAGTCTCTCCAGTTTGAGCTGTCGCCCACACAGCCATAGAAAATGTGTCAATGACAACATGGACATATTTCAATCTGCCAAACTCTACAACGTGTCACATCCATTTGCCACAATTGCAAGGGCCGCAGTCCTTTAGGGTTGACCCCAAGGACAACTCCAAACCCTATTTTCTGACAGGCTGGACAGGACTTCATGATCCCTTGTGCATCTGTCAAGGGCAAATGAAATTGTCGTGCTAACATTTTTGCTGATTGGTGGAAAAATGCATGGGAATTTTTTGCTTGCTCAAAAATATTTACAGGTGGACCAGTCCAAGCTGGAGCTACCAATTGATCAGCTTTATTGTTTCCAATGGCCAATCCTTCAGTCATTAAGTGACTGCGAATGTGTGATGAAATATGCGTGACGTCTGTCATTTAAGGTCAACAATAACTCTCGCAACAGCTCAGCAAGCAGCTTATTCGAGACCTCACGAAGCACAGCCCTTTCAATGCGCCACACCACTCCAACCACATAGAGAGAGTCTGATACAATATTCAGTGGTTGATCATTCCAATGCTGAAATGCCCATATTACAGCTCGGAGCTCTAATGTCTGCAAGGAGTCTATAGACCCTCCCTGGATGATGTGACTATTCCACTGACCAGGCTCCTTTTCCCAGGTGACTCCTGCCTTTTTAGTTTTCTTTCCTGCATCGGTGAAAACAGTGATACCGTTTACCGGTGTTTCAGACCAATACGGCTGTTCCTCAAAGGTTTGGTTTTGCAGCATAGGGATCGTGCGGTGAGCAGGATAAACATTTGTGAGGAGACCCGTGAAATCTGCGCAGGCAATTTGCAAAGCAAGAGAATTTCTAATGAGCCATTTTAAATATTCCTGAACCAATGGCACAATAATTGATTGTGGATCCGCTCCTGCTATTTCTTGAATTCTAGATCGTCTTTTCATAATTAATTGCGCAATTATTTCAATTCGGGTCACAACGGTTTTTCTCTGCCTCATTGGAGAAAATATTCACTCTAAAATGCGTAGAGGACTTGGCCCTTCCTGCACCCATTGGATGATGAGGGCAAGTGGCCAATCTCTACCTTGTTGTGAATTGACAATCATAAGGACAATAGGATACTGAGGATTAAACCGAGCTGCATGACATTGAGATATTTTTTCACTGATTTTGCTCAGTGCACGCTGTTGCTCAGGACCAAGCTCACGTTTCTTGTTAGCTTGAGTAGAGGTGCCTCATAACTGAATTAAAGGGTTTAAATCATCATTTGTTATGCCACAGATACCTCTTACCCACTGAATATCGCCAACCAGCTTCTGGATATCACTGAGCGTTTTGATGTCTGATTTGATTTCTAGTTTTTGTTGTCTGACACTACTTCCTGTGATGATCCAGCCCAAATATTTCCAAGGTGATTGCCATTGAATTTTTTCCTGGGCAATTTTTAACCCCCTCTTCTCTAATTCTCTGGTCATCGCTATTAAAATGGTTTCTTTTAGCAAATGTTTTCCAGCAATTAATATGTCATTCATATAGTGATAAATTATCAGTTGCGGATATTTCTTTCGAATTGGTCCTAAGGCCCAGGCAACAAATGCCTGGTACATGATAGGAGAATTTTTCATGCCTTGAGGCAATACCAGCCAATGATATCTTTCTGCTGGTTCGGCCTTGTTAACAGAGGGAACCGAAAAGGCATCATCTACATCATCTTTACACAGTGGAATTGTGAAAAAACAATCTTTCAAGTACATAATCAGTAAATCCCAATCCTCGGGTAGCATAACAGGAGATGGCAAACCCGGCTGCAAGGATCCCATATTTTCCATGACTGCATTAACTGCCCTTAAGTCATGCAACGATCTCCACTTCCCACCTTTCTTGGGAATAGTGAGGATTGGTGTGTTCCAAGGGCTGTTTGAAGGAACAATATGTCCTGATACTTGCGGCGATCCTGTTGAGCCGAATCCCCTGTCTCCTCGTTCTGCTATACCTGGTCGAGGAACACAAGATTTAAAAGGAACCAGTTGAGCTATGCGGCTACCTTTTGGAATAAAAACAGGTGGTGTTAACAAATAAACCATTTTTTTTTTACAGTTCCTACAAAATCAGCATCAATTACTCCAGGCAAAACAAAAATACGCCATCTAGAGGTTGAAGATCTTCCTAACAATAAGGCACTAAGACCATGACCTAATGGCCCTCGAATATTGCTATCTATTAGATGCACTCCGGTGTCTTGTAGAGTGACGTCTACGGCTGTTCCACGTCTGCTCTGGCACTTCCAGCTGTGGCGGAGGGAATGGTGTCGAGGCATCCTTTTGCTGTTGGGATGCTGCCCAAGCCCCCTGCATTTGTGTCATCGCGCAAGAGGGCGTGGCGCTCCTGTTCCCGTTTCCCTTACCTTTACCGTTGCATTCTGATGTGTTATGGCTATCCTTTTGACAATGAACACACCATTTTGATCGTTTTAAAGCTTTACATTGACTTTTCCAGTGACCTTATTTGTCGCAATTAAAACACTTCTTTTCTTTTTTCTCTTTGCCTCCCTTTTTTTGTTTTAACAAGGGGGCAATGACTCCTTTCATAGTAGGAGCGATAGCTCCTTGCAAGGCAGCAGCAACATAGGCCGCATTATTCATTTGCGTGGTGCGTTCAGCCAATTCAATCATATCAGCTACCTCTGAATTTTTTGGTAGCGTCCCTAAGACCCGTTTGGTTTTTTCATTGGCATTATCAAAGGCCAGCATTTTAAACATTTGCTGTTTCATGGCCTCATTAAGATCAGGGTGACTGTCAATGGCAGAATATAATTTGTCTACAAACTGTGCATAGCTATCATTTGGCCCTTGCTTGACATGCGTGAACCCATAGGGCTTCCCTGGCTCATGCACTGAAAAAATGGCCTGCAGTGCTAGTTGTTGAGATAACTGCAGAGCTTCTGTTGAAAATTGAGACTGCATTTGTACAGAGGCAAAAGGGCCCATACCCAATAGCATTTGGGCCTGAATTCCATATAACGGGTCATTTTGTTGGCATGGTTTAGCTTGCTCTGCATCACACAATCTCTGCCAAGTTCTTTGGAACATGAGCTGTTGTGATGGAGTAAGCAAAACATTTGCAACCTGTGTACTATCAAATTGAATCAACAAATCAGCGGTGAAAATATAGCGAATTATTTGTTGAGTGAGCTGTGACTGCAACCCATACTGCGCAATGGCAGACCGAGCTTTCTCTAGCATTTTCCAGCCAAAAGCCTCCCACTTTTGACCTGTTGGGGATAAAATAACAGGGAAAGCCTGCAGAAGAAAAGACCCCTCAACAATTGCATCTTTGATGATTCCTCTCCAGCACTGAGCGGATTCCTGAGGATCTCTGGCTCCGGCGAAGAGATGCTCTGGAGGCGGCAGCGGCGGGGCAGACGGTTGCAGAGCTGAAGCTTGTGGGGAAACGCCTCCTGGCGTGAAGGGGTTGAAAAGTTTAGATATGTCCAGTGAAACAGCAGCCGCTGTTTTCTCAACTAGGGTGTGATGTTGTAATTCCAGCTCGCCGAGGCGTGCCATCACATCTCTCATGCATTCGTCCACTGATGGGGAGGGCTGGTCGGGGTTGTCCTCGGGGCTGGTGTCGTCACCCGAGGGCGTGGATGACAGGGCCGGTGTAAAAGGGAGCGGTGGATAAGTACCCGCCCCTGGTCTGCATAATGGACCACCCACTGCTGGTTTTGCCTTTGTTGCTACTTCCGCCTTCGTCTCGGTCGGTTTCAGGCTGAGAAGCGAGGCGCTGCCCGGCAGAGCTCCGCCAGGTGAAGCAGGGGGCGGCGGGTTAGGGGTGGAATGTTTAACTCGGGAGGTGGAGTCCCGAGGACCTGGAATCGCGAAATTCTGCGCGAAGGGATTAAAAGGAGAAGAAACCGCCATGGGTGCAGGGTCGGCCCCCCCTTTTTTCTCCTCTCCGGGAGTCAAAGCCGCATATGCAGCAGCAGCAGCAGCAGCCCGTTCCCCTTTCATTGTACTCAAAGTCTCTCTTATTTGTTTCCACAGCGCTGAACGTTTATAGGCTTCTTTGCCACTCTTTCCTCTGTTTCTAACTTCATCCCACAGACTCGTGCCTATGGCTTCCCAGGCAGACAGCTCAAACGCTGTGTTCACCCCGGATATCAGGCTTCTGTCCCGTGCCCACTGCAGCAGACCCTTCAGGGCTTGTGCGTCGTAAGAAATTCCTCTCACAGAGAGCATATCTTGGAGGAGCTTAATTACTGCTTCCTTCACTTTGGTAAGCGTAAACCCCATCTCCTCCCCGACCGCTCTCTAACCTTTTTAGTGAGAATTCAGAACAGGGCCCGTTGTCCTCCCGTGCGCACCGTCTCCGTCCGCTGGGCACTGCGGAACGACTGTCGCCGGGGCAGCGACAACTTTCGGTCGGCTTTTCCACCCTCTCCGTCTGCTTTTCTTCATGCTGACAGCATCAGCTTCTAGCAGCGGTCCTGAGGGTCCCTGTTCGAGCGCCCGTTGCGGGAAGTCATGGCAAGCAATCACATAGAGATCAATAAATCTTGTGAAAGGCACTTTAATGGCATTACAACCCAGTTTATATAGACAGAGCACTAAGTCACAAGACTCTTCACGAGACTCTTCTAACTACTAATTGGCTAGCAGCACTAGCGTGGCATAAATTGCGACCTTAAAGCATGCATTCACACCGTCACACCTTTCCCAACTTCCCATCCTGCTTCAGCATCCGGGTCAGGCTCGAAGGTTGGATTGCTCACATGACCATTGCTTGCTAAAAACCCCCCAACAGTTTCGGGCTCTGGAGCTCCTGGATGGCACCTCCTAGGGGAAGGTGGGATCTGAAATTCCCTGGGTGCTGCGAGAGCCTCCCTGGGGCATCCCATTACCCTCTCCGAGCTCTCCCTTCAGCCGTCCCAGAAAGTATGGCACATCGTATCAGGTCAGTGAGTGCAGTCCATGCCTAGGGTGAGACACCAGTATCTGAGCATGGGCCCTATGGAGTGGAAAAGCACGTGGCCACATCTGACAGCATGGACATGCAAAGTCACAGCTGTGCGGTGTGTGACGTTGTACAGAGCTGGAAAGGAAGCTGGGAGATAAGTGCGGGTGCTGAAGGTCCCACGTGCAGGTCCACTGGTCTGCTGGTTTCTCTGGGGAGTGCTTCCCCTAAGGCTGTATTTCCCTAGTGCTCAGAGAGGGCCAGGCAGGAGGGACATAGCACCTCACAACCTCTGAGGGCTGTCAGGATGATGGTAATAATATGCGATAACTTCCTGCAAGAGCCGTCAGCCTTATAAATAACCAAGCCTATGACAGTGACAACAGGATGGGCCTTAGTCATATGTTGGGGGGAGGATCTTGGAGAATCCTTGGGGGAGCCCTGGCTGTGTTGTCAGAGCAGCACTCCCTTGCTTGCCAAGGATGGGGGCAAAGCTGGGGCCATCTCTTATCCCAAGAGCAGCCTTCCCTTGGGAATCAGCTTCCCCTCTCCCCCTGTGGAGGAATTGCCTTCTGCTTAATAAACGGTTGCTTGTAATATTCTGAAACAAGGAGGCTAATCAAAGGCCCCGTTCTGTGGAACAGGGATGTTAAGTGACAAGATTAATTTCAGTAATCAAGCAGCTTAATTTGGACCTTTTTTTCCTCTCTTCTCTGTTGCTGATGGAAATTGAGGCAAATCTCATTCTGGAGAGAACTCCTTCCCTGCCTGGTAGCACCACTCTCCAGTACTGAAAATTGTTGTGTACATACCGGAGGATGGGGAAGAAAGAAGAGTAGGAAAGGCTCACAAAGGACAGTATCAGAGAAGGTGTGTAGACTACTATGACTGATGTTTCTCAAGCATCTTTCCTCTGGAAAGCTTCTAAAGTGTTTTATAGACTGCATCGCAAAGGCTCCAGTCAGCACTAAAATGCAGTCATCTTGGCTGGATTATATCAAGGCTTTGAAAGGATGTGGAAATTTGACTGGGAGAGGGTGGGCAGGCAGGAGGCTGATACCGCCAAAGGGAAATCATTAGATGAGAGCCTGTGTGATGGGGTGGGACTTATCTGAAACACACCTGTGGCTGTGCCGCTGTGTGGCCTGGCTGGTGGAGAAAACTGTTGCTTTTCCCTAAGAATTCCTGGCTCAGGAACTCCTGGCGGTGTCCGGGCACCTCGCATACAGCTTCTCTCTCACCCGTGCGATGGAGGCACGCGGCCAAGCCCACACAGAGCTTGCTAGCTCTAGCGGTATCAGAAGTCAAGAGTCCAGAGATGGCTCTTGCGAGGGATCCGGTGTTTATTCTGACCGGCGCGCAGGCTGGCCAGGTAGCAAGAGGACGGGCCCCGCCCGCCGACTTCTTTATCAAGGGACACAGACAGGGGAGGGGCAACAGCTGAAGGCCAATGTGGTGTGACCTAAGGTTAGAGTGACTGTCTGGCTGCTGACCAACCAGGGGGACCCTCCTCACACAGGTCACAAGACCAGGTGAGGAGGATCCTGGCCAGCTGACTTGTGGGGGGTGTTAGATCTCTGAATTCACCCACCACCGAGATGCTGAGCCCCCTGGTTTCCCAGCCACCTCAGCTGGTGGCTCGGGGACTACAACATCTCCCCCTTCTCTGTTTAAGGGAAAGGCCTCCCCCAGTGATTTGGTTAGGCACTTCCTAAGACAGCCAAATAGACTTAATACCAAAACAATTGTCAGGATAATCCACAACCCAGTTTTGATCAAAGAGCCCACCCATCCCCCAAGTCCCCATTGTCCGAAGAGGTTCTCGAACAAGTCAGAGTCTTTTTCTATCTTCAGTTCTTTAACTTGGTCCTTTATCTTCTGTATCGTCGTGTGGATGCTCTGGCTATGAGATGACAGGTTAAAACAGCATAGCCCTTCGAATTCCTCACAGCCATGTCCATAAGCCAACAGGAGAAAGTCAATCGCAGCTCTGTTCTGTAGTGTTGCGTGTCTGGTGGTTTTCTCATCCTCCAGTAATTGAGAGAGAGCACTCGATGTGAGGTTAGCATGCTTTCCGAGCCAGCACTCGAGGTGGGTAATTTCGCCTAAGGCCTTTGCTGCTGCTACCCAGGGTAGGAAAAGCGACACAGCAACCCTTTTAGAGGTTGACCAATTAATAAGTTCGCTATTGCAATTTGGGTCTAATTCCTGTATGTTCCTTTTTTGGCGAGCCAATTGAGTATGGTTTTTCCAATATAAAATTTGAGTCTTGTTGGGTGCTAATACGGAAAGCCTGCCTAGAGTGCAAGGTCCTCCTCGAGCGTGGGATGGGATTCCAGGCCACGCCCGATCCCCACAGATCAGGAACATACCTTTAGGAAGTACTTTGGGATAAGTGGGTGTTACTACTGATATGGGCTGCTTGTCTTGGCACCAATTTTTATTAGAATAATTTTTTCTGATAGGTGTTAAGATCAGGTGTTTTGTCCAGTATGTTTCCACCTCATTCGGTTTGAAGATAAACTGGAGGCAGAGGGCAGCCTGGGAGGACCCCAATAAATCCAATTCCTGGGGTTCCTCATGTGCTGTTGCTAGCATATTCATCCACTTATTCCAAGCATCCCCTGGGTGAGGTACCTGACCTAAGATGGGTAATTCATTTCCATGGAGGGGAATCGCCACCAGACACGAGGAAAGTGGGTCATCTACACTCCCCATGGATAGGCACATATGTTCTTGCTGGAGTGCCTTTGCCAGTGTGACCCACACATTTGCTTTTGACTGTGGGACGATCCACGCTGTGGTCTCTGATGGTAGCACGATCCAGGAAACCAGGAGACAGCGGAGGTAGATCATCACGGACATGGTGGTAAATAGGGAATGGGTAGTCCTTTCTGTGGGATTTCAAGCATAATTATTATAGGAAGGTTCTTTTTTCCCCTCTCTCCCCCCCCACCTTTTTTTTTTTTTTTTTTTTTTTTTTTTTTTTTTTTTTTTGAGGAGGGAAATACACAGGTGAGAGGGTTATGGGGTAGAGAAACACATGAGGGTAAGATATAAAGGGGTTCATTAGGGTTTCAGCTTGTGGGAACTGCAGGAGGTAGTATAGTTAGGTGTTCACGTGGACAGCGTCTTGCGTCGCCGTCTCCTCCATGCAGCACTTGTTTCTTTTTCTGGCGTTGCTTTGTCACCGTCCGGGGTGTCGTCCTTTGTGTCCTCAGGAGCTGTTGCCGATGGTCCAAGGTAGGGCTTTACATACTTTCCGGGTACCCACTTGGGTCCTGAAGGTGTGGAAACACAAGCATACCCTCTCCCCCACAAAATTAGTGGAAATGGGCCTCGGATTTGATGGCTTTCTGGATCTTTGATTAATACTGGCGGCTGTTCTTTCAATTTGGCTTGGGTGGAATTAGAGAAATGCCGGAATACGGGGGGGGTAGGCTCTGAGAACGAACTGTTCAAGAAGTTAATTGTAAATAGGGCCTTACAGAGTCTCACAATGGGAGAATTGACTTCTGAGCCTCCCCGCTGCTGATCTAGGACTTTTTTGATAGTTTGATGTGTTCTTTCTACTATGGATTGGCCTGTGGGGGAGTGGGGGATGCCTGTAGTGTGATGGACACCCCATGAATGGAGGAACTCCTTGAGTTTTTTTGAGATGTAGGCTGGACCATTATCAGTTTTGATTTCACCTGGGATACCCAGGGTGGAAAAAGCGAAGAGAAGATGCTTCATAACATGTTCTGCTTTTTCCCCTGCGTGTGCGGATGCGAAGACAGCCCCAGAGAATGTATCTACTGAGACGTGTACATATTTTAATCTGCCAAATTGAGGGACATGTGTTATGTCAGTCTGCCAGATTTCACAGCTACCAAGGCCACGGGGATTAACCCCAGTGCCTAGTGATGGCATTTGGTAGCTTTGGCAGTTGGGACATGTTGCCACGATTGCCCTTGCCTGACTTCTAGTCAGTTTAAACATTCTCATCAGGGCCGGAACGTTTTGATGGTAAAATTGATGGCTCAGTTTCGCCTGTGCAAATATGTCTGGCAGAGAAGCAGTTCGTACTGGCATTGCAAGAGCGTCTGCCTTCCGATTCCCTTCGGCAACTGCTCCCGGGAGATCAGTGTGTGATCTCACATGCATTACATGGAATGGATGTTTTCGATGTGAGAGGAGAAAAACTAGCTTTGAAAGCAAACCATACAACTGGGGGTTGGATACTTCCTTTAGCAGAGCATGCTCTGCTCTGGCCACTACACCAGCTGTGTAGGCTGAATCGGTTACCAGGTTTATAGGTTCTTCAAACCTCTCGAAAGCTCTAACCACTGCTGCGAGCTCCGCAATTTGAGGGGAACCTTCCACTACTTGGACATCAGACTCCCATGTCTGCGTCCTGGGATCCTTCCAAGTCATGACCGACTTGTGGGACCCTCCGGAGCCATCAGTAAAGACTGTTAGAGCCTTGAGAGGGGTCTGACTTTGAAGTTCTTTTGGAGCCAAATGAAAGGCCGAATTGAACAATTTGTGTTTAGGATTATGAATCGAAATCGTGCCAGTGTAACTGTCCAGAGCGAACTGGAGGTGTTCATTTGTCTGGAGGAGGTACTCCAGGACACCAGATTTCAAGGGCAAATGCATGCAGGAGAATTCACAACCCGCGAGGGTGCGGAGGCGAGCTCTGGCTTTCATTATCAGTTGAGCCATGAGTTCCTGTGGTGTAGTTATGGTTTTGTGTGGCTGATGTGACAAGAAGACCCATTCTATTATAAGAAGAGGGTCTTTTTGTGCTGTGTCCCACTGGAAGATCAACCCATGTAACTTGGGGGACCTACCCAGGATTATAAAGCTAAAGGGCAACTCAGGACTGGTCCGGTGGGCCTGGCGAGAGGACAGGGCACGCTGTACCTTTCGAATGGACTCCTGGGCTTCCTCAGTGATGATTCTGGGCGAGTCCAAGGCCTCACAACCCTTCAGAAGGTTGAACAGTGGTGCGAGGTCTTCCGTGGTGATTCCCAGCAGAGGACGAACCCAGTTTATGGTACCACACAGTTGGTGCAAGTCCCGGAGGGTTTTTGGGTCATCATTGATGGTAAGCTGCTGGGGCACGATGGTCCGTTCGCCGACGCGGATTCCCAGATAGGTCAACGGGCAGGTACGCTGGATCTTTTCCTGCTGAATCTCAAACCCTGCCTTCTCAATGGCCTTAACAGTTTTTTCTAGGGTTAAGTCCAGACATTCATTGGTTGGTGCACAGATTAATATGTCATCCATGTAGTGGAGGATAATGCATTTTGGGAACTCTTTGCGAATGGGGGACAGGACACGAGAGACATACCACTGGCAAATTGTAGGGGAGTTCTTTAAACCTTGAGGGAGCACGACCCAATGAAATCTACGGTGAGGTTTTTGATGGTTTAGGGATGGGACAGAGAAGGCGAACCTGGGGGCATCCCGAGGGTGTAGGGGGATATTGAAAAAACAATCTTTGATGTCTAGGACAGCGAGCTTCCATTTTCGGGGGAGTAAAGAGGGTGATGGCAGACCTGGCTGCAGGGGACCCATATCTTCAATTACCTCATTAATTTTCCTGAGGTCTTGTAGGAGTCTCCACTTGTCTTTGCCTGGCTTTTTAATAACAAAGACAGGGGAGTTCCAGGGACTGTTGGAGGGGACAAGGTGGCCTTTAGCTAGCTGTTCGTCCACCAGGATTTCTAACGCGCGTAATTTTTCTGCTGACATAGGCCATTGTTCAGTCCAGATTGCTCTATTAGTTTTCCAAGTGAGCGCTGGAGTTTCGCGCCCCACAATGGCCCCTATTGAAAATCCTGCGGCGAAGGGATTTCCAGCCTTGTTCCCCATTGGGATAGAAGGTCCCTGCCCCAAAGTGTAAAGCCCGAGTCAATAATAAAAGGTCTGATAGCAGCTATGTGGCCATCAGGGCTTTCCACTATGATATTATTAGCACTTGTCATGGAAGTCGCTGTTCCCCCAATCCCCATGATCCTCCCATGTGCTGGTTTTACCTTCCACAGCCGAGGCCACTCAGCTCTAGAGATTATGGTCACATCTGCCCCGGTATCTACCATCCCTGTCAAGTGTGCAGTGGATTTCCCGTTGCGCAGCTTACAGTGCATCATTGGTTTGTCCTTGCCCACGACTTCTGCCCACCATATGGATGGAGTTCTGTGGCACCGTGGGAAATCCTGGGGGAGTATGTTGGCCTGTGCAATGGCCGTCCCTTTGTTTAGAAACCATGGGGGGTTGGTACAGTACACAGTAACAGAAATTGTCCCGTTTGCATCAACAGTCTGGACCTCAGGGAGGATGGAAAGTTCAGGTGGTGTGAGCACAGTGTCTCCCCTTATTAGAATGTCCGCGGACTCGTCTAGGAATTCAAGCTGTCCCACAGTTATTGTGTAAGGTGCATCGTCCTCAAAATGAAAAGAAAGGTCACTCACCAGGAGGTGGTGAGTTTGCTTACAGTTCTGGAGATCATGTTGAGAGGACACGGCCTGTTGTTTGGTGTCGTCGCGCAGAGGCACTGAGCTGCGCTCTAATGTCCGTTTCCCGTATGTTTTTTGTGGTGATGTCTGCAGGAGGGACAGCCTGGGGGAACAGTCTTGGCATTTTTGTTAACATCTCTTTTTTCTGGGCAGTTTCTAATTAGGTGCTTAAAACTCCCACAATTATAGCACGTTTGTTTGTCTCTTTGCGCATTGTTTGACACTGCCAGTGCCTCCACCACCCCTTTTGAAACAGCCTGGGCAATAGTGGCTTCAGGAGAAGTCAATTTGGTACAAGCTTCTATCATTTGGTCTATTGTAGGAGTCGGATCTAAAGGCAAAGCTCGGAGGACCTTTTTACAGGCCTCATTTGCATTTGCCATGGCCAATGCAGTTAACAATGTGTTTTGAATGTCCAATCGGTCAGTTTGTTTTTCTACTGCAGATTTGAGGCGATTTATGAAATTTATAAAAGTCTCATCTATTGCTTGTTTTATGGTAGAAAAGTTATGTGTGGGGGCGGAGTCACTGGGAGTTAGCAGCAATGCTTTTTCAGCTGCTCTTTTAATGTCCCCCAGGACCAGTTCAGGAAGGCGCTGTGCTTGGTCCTGGGGTTTTATCAGGTTACCTTCACCCAAAAGATTTTCCAGTGTTAGATTCTTTCTGTTAGGGTCTCTTTGATAACATAAGACAAGTTCCCGCAGTTGCTTTTTCCACATCCTTTCCCAAAGCATGTATTCTGCAGGGGAGAGGAGGCATTCCATAATATTCTTAATGTCATGCGGGACCAAGGTATTGGCGGTGAAGGTAGCCTGAATTAAGCTTTTAAAGTAGGGTGAATCCCGTCCAAAATCTTTCCCTGCTTTGCATAGTTCTTTCAATTGTTGGAAAGAAATTGGTTCCCACCTAGGTTTCCCCCCCCCCGTTCTGTCGTAAGAGATAGGGGCTACAATAACATTTATCCTAGTTGCCAAATCCCAATCCCCTCCCTCTGCGACCTGGCGGCGAATATCGGCCCAAGGGTCTTCCGAATCTGAGAAATCACTTCCTCCCTCCCCCGAAAGCAGAGAGGGGGCTCTGGCACGGTTCCGCCGGGTTACCTGGGGCAGGTGGGGGGGGGAAGGGGGGTGTGCGGGCACGCCAGCGCCGGGAAGCACAAGGGGCTGCAGTTCCCCGCCGCTACCCGCGGGGCGAGGCGCGCCGAGATGAGGCAGGGCCGGCCCCGGCCCCGTGCTGGCGGATCCGGGGGTCCAACACGGGGGAGGGCAGGTCCCGGCCCAGCCGCTGCCGGCAGGGTTCAAAGCGGCTGCAGTGGAAGCCGAGGTGGGGGGGGCCATCGGGGAGGCACCCGCGGGGAAGGGGGCGGGGGTAGGGGTAGGGCCCGCGGCCGCAGGGGATGTCCCGGTGGAGAGGGGAGGGGCCGACGGCGTCACGACCACGGCTGCGGGGGGAGGTTCAGGGGCGGAGAGCGGCGCAGGGGGCGGGGCTACGGAGTGGCCGGGGGACCCCGTGGGCGCGGGTACATACAAAGTAGCTTGCGACATCTGTGCCAAGCTGCCGGCCACGCGGTCTGCGCCATCTTGGCTGGCAGCCGGGCCCGATACAGAGGGGTATTGCAGGGTGGGGGGGAAGGTTTGGGGGGCTTCTGCGCGGAGGTGATCAGGCTCCACGCGCCCCGGGGACCGGGAGAGCTCGGAAGAGACCGCGGGGCTGGTGCCCTGTCGTGGGGTTTCTTCCGAAATCTCCCGGGGGACAGGAAAGGGGGGGGTGTAGGGAGGAGGGGAGGACACGGGGGTGACAGACACGTGCGGCCCCGAACCTCCCAAACCTCCCGACCCAGTTGCCGAAATTTGAACAGATTTATATATAACTATCAACAGAGGGAAAAATTTCTGGACAGAATTATCTCCTGATTGCCTGATTAAAGTTAGCTTTTCCCCAACCTTGTCCCAAAATTCAAGGGACCGGACCGAGGCTGTGGAAATATCTGGGAAATATTTGAACAACCAATGCACAAAACATTTTAAATTCCTTTTAGAAAAACATAATTTCCCTAGTTTAAGATTGCTTTTAACTAGAGAATACACCTCTGATTTGGGATAGGATAATCTACCACCCATCCTAACCCAAAGAACTCACCCAGCACTGAAAGGAAAAGAGAGAAAAAAAAACCCAAAAGGAGACACAAGCGAAGTTCCACTCACACTCCTGGGATCTTCGAAGGTCAAAAAAAACTTTCAGGCCAGTCTTCTGATATTTTAGCCGGTTCCTTGCGTCCAAAACAGCAAAAGAGTATCGGCTACCCTGAAAAAAACCTAGATGGCTGTTATCAGGGGTGCAGCTGTCCCAGATACGGCACCCGGTCTCGCAGAGAGACCGAGGACGTTTCAATGGGGTGTACAGACTGCCCCACGTTGGGCGCCACTTGCCGCTGTGTGGCCTGGCTGGTGGAGAAAACTGTTGCTTTTCCCTAAGAATTCCTGGCTCAGGAACTCCTGGCGGTGTCCGGGCACCTCGCATACAGCTTCTCTCTCACCCGTGCGATGGAGGCACGCGGCCAAGCCCGCACAGAGCTTGCTAGCTCTAGCGGTATCAGAAGTAAAGAGTCCAGAGATGGCTCTTGCGAGGGATCCGGTGTTTATTCTGACCGGCGCGCAGGCTGGCCAGGTAGCAAGAGGACGGGCCCCGCCCGCCGACTTCTTTATCAAGGGACACAGACAGGGGAGGGGCAACAGCTGAAGGCCAATGTGGTGTGACCTAAGGTTAGAGTGACTGTCTGGCTGCTGACCAACCAGGGGGACCCTCCTCACACAGGTCACAAGACCAGGTGAGGGTGATCCTGGCCAGCTGACTTGTGGGGGGTGTTAGATCTCTGAATTCACCCACCACCGAGATGCTGAGCCCCCTGGTTTCCCAGCCACCTCAGCTGGTGGCTCGGGGACTACAACATGGCTGAAAGGTCTCACTCCTGCAATTAAGAACGAATTGCCTTTCATGCTTCAGTGATGTAGAGCACTGAGGGCCCCTTTCCTCAGCCCAGCCAGAGCTGGTACCTCCAGCACAGCCTCCTGCAGCGCTGGCACCTGGCTCTCCTCTACCCCCAGCCACCGCTGGCTGCTGCCTCACCTGCCTCTGGGCCACCTGCAGGACCTCGCCAGATATGATATCACTGAGCTC
Source organism: Podargus strigoides (assembly GCA_028020825.1). Classification (NCBI taxonomy): domain Eukaryota; kingdom Metazoa; phylum Chordata; class Aves; order Caprimulgiformes; family Podargidae; genus Podargus; species Podargus strigoides. Next base: position 25,104,281 of record CM051662.1, on the reverse strand, counting down.
TGATGTGACAGTGAGCTGAGTACATTTGTTGAGAAGCACCTAGGAGGTCTCAGCCCATCTTGTCCCTTCCCTGATGACAGAGGATGGTAGAGGCAGCTAGTAAGAGGTCTGGGAAAAAACCCAGAAAATGTGATTTATGGTGAGGCAGGAAGAGCTGTGTCCCTGCTCTGGTCTTGTGAGGAAACCTTTCTTCTTTATTTGCAATTTAGGCAGGGGAACACATTCCCAAGGGATATAGTGAAGCTTAGGACTGGGTAAAGCTCTGGAAGGGTGTTTTCTTGGGGGTAGTTTTGTGCTGGCCTAAGAGTGAGGTGTGTGTGGGCAGGCTGTAGAGGACAGTCTAATAATAGCTATTTACTCATTCAAATGCCTGTGATCTGAGGAAGCCTGGACAAGCACCCAGTGGTGTGTGACAGAGCCCTCTAGAGTGAGCGGAGTGGGTTTAACGGAATGACGTCCTTGCCCGAGGCAGTGAGGTTTCAGGTCTAGCAGCTTTCCACACTGGCCTCTCCAATCCCCCCACCGTCATTGTGCTCCTCCAGTGCTGGCACCTCTCTAATACGTCCCCCCTCTCCCTTTTGCTCCCCGCAGGGGGCATCTTTAACTTGACTGCACCCCCCTGCCATCTTCTGGCAAACAATTTTTCTGAGACAAACCGTGACGTTCCCGACCCCCCTCCTTTCCCTCTCCTCCTTCCCCTCTCTCCCTCCCTCCCACTGACTTGTTATTTTGTACTGCAGCTGCCCGGAGGATTTTAAATAGACCCACAATTGCACAGCAGCTCCTCTTGGAAGTTTAAATATAACCTCCTTGTTAATCTCGCGTGTGGCAGCAGCACAGCACCTGGGGAAGGGAGGAATGGACAAGCACTAACCCATGGCTTTACATCAGGGCTGGGAGGGCTCAGGATTTGATTGTCTTTTTAGTGAAATTATCAGGAAATAGCCTTGTTTCTTTTAACCAGAATAGCTCTGAGGCTGGTGCAAGGTGTCAAACTGATGATTTTTGCAGCACAAAATTCTTTTCTTAGTTGCCATCTCAGGTACGGCACAAGGGAAGACTGTCCTGCAGCCGCCCTCCCATTTTCCCTGGTTTGGGCCAGTCTCTTACCCCTGCTCCAGGAAAGCCCCCCTGGGAGGCAGGGGGCAGCTCAGACCTCCTCCACCCATTGCCTTCCTGTGGCAGGGTAGCAGTTGTGTATGTTGTGCTGAAGGAGGTGTTTTGGAGAGAACAATAGCAAGCCAGGCAAAGATCCTGCAAGTTACTTCTCAGATTGTTTTGTGGTAATAGGCTGATTTCAATTTCATTTCTAGCTCTCCAAATAACTAATTTACCCCGCAGACTGGAGTATGGTTTGCTGAACATCATAGTTCAGTGACACTACAAAAGAGATCACAATTAATAAAGGGTTTTCCCAAAGGACCTGTTCTAAAAGGGCAAATCTAGTGCTTGCTAGCCCACTAAATGTGGTGAGACGCTTTCAAACAATAACTGTTGCCTATTGCTTTCAGCTAATAGGATCCCTGTTCTTCCTACATCCTGAATGTAGCCATCTTCTTGTACAGAGGGATGAGGGATGTACATGAGGGACCATGTCCTAACTAGTTCTTGTGTTGCAGTTTGTTAGAAGGAGGATCGAGCTGGCTGTTCAGGGACCTGGGTTTTATTTCCTAGCTGCCTAGCTGGTACATACCAGGAAGTTTGGTACACACCGACACCAGGACGGTTGTTTCTCTTCTTTAGTTTCTTATTCTGTAAGAAAAACAAAGGGGACACTGTCATTTAATTTATTTCAAGCAGTGTTATAAAAAACCTAAGTAGTATTATCTGAGTACCCAGAACAAAAAATAGTACTACTGATGCTAAATTATTCATCCATTTTAATAATCCAGCCATAGTAATTACTAGAGCTGGGGGACTAATTCACAACACACAATTTATTCAGTGAATTTAGCTTCTTTTTCCTGCTTATGGACTATCAATTGAGTGGATCATAATTTCCTCAAATTTATTTGAATTTATTCAGTGAACTTCTTGGAAAATATTTACTCTATGGATTGATACAGGCTGCATTACTTAATTATGGTTGGTCAGAGAGATCTATTTGGTATTGTTTCTCTTCCCTTGTTGAATGAACACACAAACACTTCTGGCTTGAATACTTGCATATGAACAAGGAAGATGTACACATCTGCAAGGTTTTTGCACATTTCCTTACATGAATATACAGGTAAAATTCCTATACAGGAGCATTGACAGCAAACACACACAGACAAACCAGGTCTAAGCAATTTTGCATAAAAATGTGAATGAATATTTCTAAAGGGCCTAAATTACCAGGACAATAGTCTAATTTTACAGCAAAGTAACCTGGTCCTCAGTAAATGGCATCTTGAATGGCAATAATGGCGTGTTGAATCAGAACCTAATAATTTACCTCTTTGCCTCTTTCTGCTGCTCAGTATAATGGTTTTCTGTAGTAATATAGTCTCCAGCTTGGATATATATATTGTATGAAGACCGTTTTCTCTTTTTTATCTGATTGTATTTATGTGACACTTTCTGTAAATATGGTCATGTCCTACAATGAGTAGTGCTTGTCTGAATGGGAGACCCAATTGTCTTACTTCCATTAGGAAGTTAGCAGGGCTCATTGAGAGGGCTTTAAACTAGATGTGAAGGGGGAAGGGGGGACAACTGAGTCTGTTAGAGACAAGCCCAAGAGCAATATGCTAGGGCCTGAAGGAAGGTGGCCTACGGAGGATTTTCGATCATTGAAGAGAAGGGATAGATGTTTAGGCCCTGACCACGAGGCCTCCTGCCTCCCAGGGGTCCCACCAGTGCGCTCTGCTTGCTACCTGAAATGCCTGTACACCAATGCACGCAGTATGGGGAATAAACAGGAGGAGTTAGAGGTCTGTGTGCGGTCTAAAGGTTATGACCTGGTGGCAATTACAGAGACATGGTGGGACAGCTCACATGACTGGAATGTGGTCATGGATGGCTATGTCGTTTTTAGGAAAGATCGGTCAGTGAAGCGAGGTGGTGGAGTTGCTCTTTATGTGAGGGAGCAACTTGAATGTATTGAGTTTTCTCCAGGGGCTGATGAGGGGCAAGTTGAAAGTCTGTGGGTAAGAATTAAGGGGCAGGCAGGCATGGGCGATACAGTTGTGGGGGTCTATTACAGACCTCCTGATCAGGACGAGGGAGTTGATGAGGCTTTCTACAGGCAGCTGAAAGCAGCCTCGCAACTACAGGCCTTGGTCCTCATGGGGGATTTTAACTACCCCGATATCTGCTGGAAGACTTACACAGCCAGCCATTCACAGTCTAGGAGGTTCCTCCAGTGCATTGATGATAACTACTTAATGCAAATGGTGGATAAGCCGACTAGGAGAGGAGCGCTGCTGGATCTTGTACTTGCCAACAAGGAGGGTCTTGTTGAAGCAGTGACGGTCGATGGCAGCCTTGGCTGCAGTGATCATGAGATGGTGGAGTTCAGGATCTTGTGTGGGAGGAATAGAGTACCAAGCAAGACCAGAACCCTGGACTTCCGCAGGGCCAACTTTAGCCTCCTTAATCAATTGTTAAGGGAAGTCCCATGGGACAGGGTGCTAGATGGTAAAGGGGCTCAAGATAGTTGGTCAACATTCAAGGACCACTTCTTGCAAGCTCAGGATCAGAGTGTCCCAATGGGTATGAAATCAAGTAAGGGAGCTAGGAGACCAGCGTGGTTAAACAAGGAACTGCTGGGCAAACTTAGGTGGAAAAAAAGAATTTATGGATCATGGAAAGAGGGGCTAGTCACTTGGGAGGAATATAGGACAGTTGTCAGAGGATGTAGAAAGGCAATTAGGAAAGCTAAGGCCTCCTTAGAACTTAACCTTGCAAGCCAGGTCAAGGACAATAGAAAGGGCTTTTTCAAATACATAGCTAATAAAACAAACACTAGAGGCAATATAGGCCCACTGATGAATGAGGGGGGTGCCCTAGAGACAGAGGATATAAAGAAGGCAGAGGTGCTGAATGCCTTCTTTGCCTCTGTCTTTACTCCTGCAGGCTTTCCCCAGGAGCCCCTGATCCCTGTAGCCCCGGAAGAAGTCAGGGTAAAGGAGGAGTTTGCCTTGGTAGATGAGGATTGGGTTAGGGATCAGTTGAGCAATCTGGATATCCATAAATCAATGGGACCAGATGGAATGCACCCAAGGGTGCTGAGGGAGCTGGCAGAGGTCATTGCTAGGCCACTCTCCATCATCTTTGGTAAGTCATGGAGAACAGGAGAGGTGCCTGAGGACTGGAGGATAGCAAATGTCACTCCAATCTATAAGAAGGGCAAGAAGGAGGACCCGGGTAACTATAGACCGGTCAGCCTCACCTCCATCCCTGGAAAGGTGATGGAACAGCTTGTTCTTGGCACGATCTCGAGGCACATCAAGGATGAGGGGGTCATTAAGAGCAGTCAACATGGTTTTACTAAGGGTAAGTCATGTTTGACCAACCTTATTGCCTTCTATGAGGAAATAACTAGGTGGATAGATGATGGTAGAGCGGTAGATGTGGTATATCTTGATTTCAGTAAAGCATTTGACACTGTCTCCCACAGCATCCTTGTAGATAAGCTGATAAAGTATGGGTTTAGTGATCAGGTAGTGAGGTGGATTATGAACTGGCTGAAGGGAAGAAGCCAGAGAGTTGTGGTTAATGGGACGGAGTCTAGTTGGAGGCCTGTGACTAGTGGAGTCCCTCAGGGGTCGGTACTGGGACCGGTGTTGTTTAATATCTTCATCAACGACTTGGATGAGGGTACAGAATGTATCCTCAGCAAGTTTGCTGATGACACCAAACTAGGAGGAATGGCTGACACACCAGAGGGTTGTGCTGCCATTCAACGAGACCTTGATAGGCTGGAGAGTTGGGCGGGGAGAAACTTAATGAATTTCAACAAGGGCAAGTGTAGAGTTTTGCATCTGGGGAAGAACAACCCCATGTACCAGTACAGGTTGGGAGCTGACCTGCTGGAGAGCAGTGTAGGGGAAAGGGACCTGGGGGTCCTGGTGGACAGCAGGATGACCATGAGCCAGCAATGTGCCCTTGTGGCCAAGAAGGCCAATGGCATCCTGGGGTGTATTAGAAAGGGAGTGGTTAGTAGGTCGAGAGAGGTTCTCCTTCCCCTCTATTCTGCCTTGGTGAGGCCACACCTGGAGTATTGTGTCCAGTTCTGGGCCCCCCAGTTCAAGAAGGACAGGGAACTGCTCGAGAGAGTCCAGCGTAGAGCCACAAAGATGATTAAGGGAGTGGAACATCTCCCTTATGAGGAAAGGCTGAGGGAGCTGGGTCTCTTTAGCTTGGAGAAGAGGAGACTGAGGGGGGACCTCATTAATGTTTATAAATATGTCAAGGGTGAGTGTCATGAGGATGGAGCCAGGCTCTTCTCAGTGACATCCAATGATAGGACAAGGGGCAATGGGTGTAAGCTGGAACATAGGAGGTTCCACATAAATGTGAGGAAGAATTTCTTCACAGTGAGGGTGACAGAACACTGGAACAGGCTGCCCAGGGAGGTTGTGGAGTCTCCTTCTCTGGAGACATTCAAAACCCGCCTGGACATGTTCCTGTGTGACCTGATCTAGGTATTCCTGCTCTGGCAGGGGGGTTGGACTAGATGATCTTTTAAGGTCCCTTCCAATCCCTAACATTCTGTGATTCTGTGATTCTGTGATTAGTTGTCCATTTCTAATTGGACTCCCTCGCTCCCACCTCCCACATCAGAAATGAGATGAAGTGTAGTGTGGCTAATCTGAAACTTTCTAAACCACAGAATTTTAAATGTTTCCAAATGTCTGGCTCTGGCTTATGGTGTCATGAAGACATTTGTGCACACTTGGGAGTAGCGTGATCAACGCAGAGTGGAATAGGGAACAAGCAGGAAGAACTGGATGGTCTTGAGGAATATTGTATAGAAACAGGGTGAAAGGCAACAGTGTGAAGTCTAGGGACATGCAAACAGACAGGTCTACAGCACCAGGTTTGGAGCCACGTGGTGGACCCCACAGCAGATCTGAAGGACTTGAGCAGCAGAAATTGTTTGGAGAGTGCAGCACTAACATACATTTATTTCTTTTAGCTGATCTGTGTGACTTTGCACAGTCTGCTGGCCTGTATGGGAAGATTCTTTGTTATTCCTACTAATTGATCCTAAAAACAATGGGATTATCAGTTGGAAGCAAATGAAAAAGAGAAAAAGTAGGAGTATTATTTACTGATGTGATGACTGAGCCTTTGATATGAGACATCAGCATAAAAGGCAATTATGTTCCTAGATGTCAGGCAGGATATTCCCTGCCAAGGCAGAGAAGTATCAGCATTGTTGTAAAAGGCTCTACTGTAATTTCCTTTGTGTACAATTCTGCATATAATTCCAGTTATCTCAATTAAAGTAAAAAGTAATCAGAGAAGTATCTGGTTGATAGAGAGCAGGGAAAACACATTTTTCTCCTCCCTACAAGAGAAGACTAAGACAGTGTAGCATATCGAACCTGGGAAATGCAGGCTGAGAGAATATAAAGGCTGCACTCCAATAAAACAAGAAGTGAGGGGAAAATACCCTGGCAGTAGGAGAGCTCTTCAAGATAAAGAGCAACTAGGAATGAACTGGCCAGGAATGGGCTTCAGCAGAAAGTCACCAGCTTTTCAACCACACAGGGAAAGCAAGACACCTAACCCTTCTTCAGTGAGAGCATGGTAAGAATATGAAGAGGCTGTCTGGGAGACCACGGCTGGGACATCCCTTCCAGACTGCTGTTCCTTAATTACATTAAGCCCCATGCGGGCACTCTGTTCTTCAGAATTAAAAGGACCTTAATTCAGTTTAGTTCAATTTTCTTCTAAGGGCTGCTTTAATTTGGAAGAACTGTGTCCATTCAAGGCTAATGTGATTTAATGAATTCATGCTAAACTCACAAGTTCAGTTAATTTGTATTAATTTTCCCAATCGTTACTCAGTAGACAACCCTTAAGACATACAGTAGAAATGGCCAAGAAATCATGAGCACTTCAGTCCTGTCCATGATTCATCTCTAAGCCAGCAAGTAGCTTTTCTGACTGCAGGAGGCCTGAAGAAACAGCTGGCCATGCCTAACATGCTTCTCCCTGCTCCCTGGAGAGGTGCTGAGAAGGGTGCGAGCTCCCAGACCCAGTGTCTTGGCTGTCCTCTTGTTTTTCACCTCGCTACTGCAGGGGCTGAGTGGAGCGGTGGAACAGCACAGGTTTATCCTTATTTGGAAGGCGTATTAGTGCAGCCCCATGGGAAGGTGGGCTGTGTGGGACAACCTGTCCGAGAAGGTGGAAGTTGGCTTTGAGTGCAAGTGGTGTTTGGCAGTAGATCCAGGGGCGTGCTTGCTGCCTGGCTGTGTGCTAAGGACCTATCTGTGCATAATTAAAAGTATCTTCTTTTAATTCCCTAATAGAATCATAGAATAATTATGGTTGGAAGGGTCCTCCAGGGTCATCAAGTCCAACCTTTATCCCATCATATTCCTAACCATTAAACCACTAGACCATGGCCTCGAGTGCCTCATCAACCCTTTTTTTGAACACCCCCAGGGACGGCGACTCCACCACCTCCCTGGGCAGCCTGTTCCAATGTCTAACCACCCTCTCAGTAAAGAACTTCTTCCTAATATCCAACCTAAACTTCCCCTGACGTAACTTGAGGCCATTTCCTCTCGTCCTGTCATTAGTCATTTGGGAGAAGAGACCAACACCAGCCTCACTACAACCTCCTTTTAGGTAGTTGTAGAGGGCAATGAGGTCTCCTCTCAGTCTCCTCTTCTCCAGGCTAAACAACCCCAGTTCCCTCAGCCGGTCTTTATAAGGCCTGTTTTCCAGACCTCTCACCAGCCTCGTTGCCCTCCTCTGGACTCGCTCCAGCACCTCAATGTCCTTCTTATACTGCGGTGCCCAGAACTGGACACAGTACTCAAGGTGCGGTCTCACTCAAGGTGTGGTCTCATGAGTGCCGAGTACAGGAGGGTCACCTGATCATAGAAGGAGATCAGGTTGGTTAGACAGGACTTGCCCTTCGTGAACCCATGCTGGGTGGACCTGATACCCCCGTTGTCCTGCACTTGCCACGTGATCTCCCCCAGGATGAACCGTTCCATAATCTTCCCTGGTACCGAGGTCAGGCTGACGGGCCTGTAGTTCCCCGGATCCTCCTTCCTGCCCTTCCTGTAGATGGGCGTCACATTGGCAAGTTTCCAGTCGTCCGGGACCTCACCCGATAACCAGGACTGCTGATAGATGATGGAGAGTGGCTTGTCAAGTTTTTCCACCAGCTCCCTCAGCACTCTTGGGTGGATCTCATTCGGCATGATGTTCCAGGGAGTTTACAGCTCGACTGTGATGGGTCGTATTATTTCTTTTACTGCTATTAGTTGGCTCATCCTCATGTGCTTGTTTCTGGATGGTACATCACAAGTGGGAAATCTGTGAGCCCTAATCTGTTGGGCTTTGGAAAGAGCGTCAGGGGTCACTGCCGGCGGGCCCTGGCAGTGGCTGTGAGTGGCAGAAGGATTTAGTGGTGCAGTGTGGCCACCACAGCCACCAACGCATGGGAAGGGACTGTGCTGCCGCGGCTCTGCACGTTGCCATGGAAACAAAGCCGGATCCTTAATTGGGATGTGCATGTATGTGAACGTCAACCCGCAGTTGGCTTTCCTTTTGGCCTCACCTCCTGCTGCCCCCATCCCAGCCAGTTACACGGGAGGAGAGCCACTGGAGAGGGACCCTATGGGGCTGGGGGAATACAGGAGAAGGATCCAAGGTGGGCCTGAGAGAAAAGGTTTAAGATATTCCCTGAGCCCTGGGGAACAACCTCTGCTGAGGCTGTGGGGGCAAAGGGAGTCTGAGGAGCAGGCAGCATGGGTAGAGTCTCCCATGGCAGCTGCAATGGGAAGCACTCTGAGATATTGGAGTGCCTAGGCTCTGCAGGAAGGGAGTGTGTCTTGAGGAGGTCATAGCTGCACGGCATGATGTATAGACCCTTAGGCAACACCCAACAGGCTAGCTCCAAGAGTGGTACAATCGCGCCATCACAAATTTAGCTCAGGGGTTGTACTGAAACCACTCTTCAGCTTCAGGGACCCAAGGTAATGCTTTTGCAAGGTGTCGCTATGCCTTGTGGACTTACTAGGTTTTCAAAATTAGCTCTGGCATCTCTGACATGGGGCTGTGGCATTACAATCCAGGCATGGTTTTGAGAGACATGGAGATGTGAGGAGGCTGTTGTTGGGAAGTTGAAACAATCATACAATATGCTTAGAACAAGCTTATGCAGATATGGGTGAGCAAAGGGATCTTGTCTATCATATTCCCTCTGCATTGAGTACATCAGCTGAGAAAAAAACCAACTTGCTAAATGAAAATTTTTTCAGTTGTAATACCTGTAGTCCATCCACTATCTGGAAGGGAGCACCTCAGAGAAAACGCAGAAGCTGTAGCAAAAGCTCTTGGCACTTCAAGGGGCAGTAATCTCCCTTCTGAGTCCATAAAGACTGCAAGATGCTGTTAAACTCTGAGGAGGTGGTTTGGTGCAAGCTGTAGAATGGAAGGTGTTGCCCTTACAAAAATCCCCTACCAAGACTCACCAGAAATGGGACCAGTTTGTCTACTGTCCACATCCCAGCAGGAGGGATTATGACTAGCCTGCTTAAAGTCCTCCTGCTGCTTTCATTTGAAATGCTGTTCGTCTTTAGACTGTAGACTGTTGGGCAGTATCGCTGTGCACTGTTAAAATGTTGCTGTCAGTGTGCCCAGAGGACTGAGGGCTTCCTATGTTGAATTCCAAGACACACAATTAACTTGTGTAAAGAAGTAAACTGCCCTGTTTAGAGGAGCCCTGAGAAGGGTTGAGTCCAAGGCCAGGAGGGCTTGTATGATTAATCACTGCTGAAACAGACATACTGGTGCTTATGGAGTGAAGTGAAAATCTTCTGGGGACCCAACAATTTGCTTGTTGCATAGCAATGAAACATGGAAATTATCAATAGGCTGCGCAAAGTCACCCACAGCAGACAGCTGAAGGGGAACTCATGGCCCTCAGAAAGCTCCCTGTGAAAAAGGAGATTTAGGCTCCTCGGCCCTTTATGTATGGATGGAGTATATGCATTTTAAAACATGTAAAAACATTGCATACTTTTCCTCCCTTGGATGTCTTAGAGCTACATTATAAAGAGAGGTTCCAAGGGAAGGAAGGCTAGTGAGGCATATCTGTAAAGGCCATGTTTTCCTACTGTTGAATAGAAAGCTTATATCCATAGCCTACTGCTGAATGCACAAGGAGCCTGATCACATTCTCACTTCCACCTAGAGAGTATGGTGTGACTTTGATGTTAGTGAGATTAGCCTGATGAGTGAAAGGAGAAAGAGATCTACTATCAGCCCTTAGAAATTACTGTGTAACATAAAAAGAGCAGCTGGACATCAAATGAGCTATAGACCACTGGGTTGATATCTCCCGTGCAGTGTGCTCCATTCACCAAGCACATCTACTCTGCAAGGCTGCATGCCTTGAAGAGCACTGATGCCAAGATGATGAACGTACATAGTTCTTAAACTCTGTTTCTTCTACTCTTAGCACAGAGGAGAACATCCTCTGAGATGAAGGGTGCACAGCTACTGCTGCAGGCTCCTACGCAGTGCAAATGGATGCATAGTGTAGGAATGTACACATCCTACAACCATTGAGATAATGAAAAGGTCAAGCTTCTTCCACTAGCCACCAGACCTTATGGAAAAGTTTTTCAGCTCAGTACTTCTCAGGAGGCAGATATTCAGAGGTTATGCATAAAAAAGGAGAAAAGGCACTTCTTCCTACTAGCAAAAAAAAAGTATCCTGAAGCTAGATGACCAGGGAGATGACTTTGTCTCCAGTTACAGAATCACTTAGCTTGCACCCTGAAATAAACCTTTCTGTGGCTATTCCTTTCACACAAGTATTGCTGCTTCTGACCTGCCTAAAGGAAAGACAGTTTTGTTATTTTTATTTCTTTTTAACCCAGATCCTCTTGGTGTATATTAATTTGATGGCTACTTGTCTCCATGAAAGATGAGTCCCGAAGGACTGTAGTTTGTCAGGAAGAATAAAGTCTGTTAAAACCATGTCTCCAGTGCTTTCACCCACAATTTGAAGGCATGCAAGCTCTCTTCCTCTAGGCTGTGGCCAGGGCTGTGTAGTGAAGCAGCCTGTGTAATCCTTGGCTTCTCTCTGCGAGCACTAACCCAAGATTTAATAAGCTCTGAACACGTGTGGTGATGTAGACGCTAATCTTCAGTAAGGCTGGACTACACCATCACCTCACTTCATAGGGATCATTGTCAGATGCTAATCCACTTCAGGTGCTGCCAGCCTGAGTTGGAGCAGAACTGGCATATTGGAGATGAGGCTATCTTGAACCATCTTGCATGTAGAGTTGCCTACATACATGTGCCCAGGTGTGTGTGTATATATATATATATATACACACACACACACACACCTGTGTGCACTGAAGAACCTGGAGGCAGTTGTATGCAGGAAGACAGAAAATAATGAAACAGAGTGATACGAAATGGAAGGAAAAGACAAAGCATCACAGCCAACAGCTCTTCCCATGCAGGAGGTGCAGTGCTGGACATGGCTTTTTCTTTCCCCTCTCATATCGTTATTTGTTCATCTTTTGTCACAGACCCTGGCCAGGCAATGTTCAGACTGAATAGCTTGTTTCACACCAGCTTGCTGTAGCTCCTGCTGATGCTCCCATCTACTTCCCACTCCTCTGTCGTGCTGGAGTGTGTGGTTAAGAAAGAGGACAGACAATGGGAGATGCAGGAAAACAAGATGCATCAGCTTTGCCTTTGAGTCAGTCAAAGAGCTATTTCTATACCTTACACGCCTCACTCTGGCTTTTATACTCTCAGATGCTTTTGTTACTCTTGTTATTCATGGCCGGCAGAAGCAAATTCTTTTGCTTTTCCATCGATCCCTTTCTCTGCTGTGCCAATCCTTGACAGAAATCTCAGTGCCTCATGTGCGTGTGTGATCTTGGAAAAGATATGGCAGTTCAGTCCCAGCCTCAGGTTTTGTTTAAAAAAGTACAAAGCCTAATATAGATAGATAATTTTGAATTAAAGTACAAAAAGAGCACCTTATTTATTATGCTGCTGCTTTTAAGTTATGCCAAGGGCATATTGAATGTATAGATGGCACCTTATGTTATTGTGCAGGTAAGCATAGAAAAAAAAGTGCGTTCAATTATTGTGCTCTGGCACAGAGTTAAGCTGACTAGAAATGGGCTCGTTGACTTTCATTGCCCAAGCAAAAAGAAGTACAGAACTCAAACTCTTATTGCAAAGCCAGATGGACTGATTCTATGTCCCAAATCCTCTTCATCAAACCCTAAGGAGTGTAAACGTTCATGTGCTTAGATCATGAAGATGGATATAATGGTCCTTACAGCACCAATCACTGTAGCAACCATGAATGTGAAGTGTTTCAGGAACTGTGGGGAAGACTGCAAGCTCTATTTCTGCAAATCTCCTATGGTCCAGTCTTTTAACAAGAACAACTTCCAGTTCGTTGGAGTTCAGAAATAGCTTTTCCTTGAATAGGAAGTTTGCCATAATTTCTGCCTCAGTGTCATAGCAGCAAGGGGTATGGCAAATGGCTGTTAATCATCAGGGGAAAAAAAAGGAACTAAAAAGCTATGATTCCCAATACAAAATCATAGGAAGCAATAATTCATCAGGTGTGGATTTGGCAGAACATCCTGCAAATATTTGGATGGGCATGTGTGCATGCAGCTGACTTCATATATTTGTGAGTGTTCTTGTCTGTAAAGCTGTAGGCAATCTTCTATTGAGTTTCTGAGACTTAATGGGAGCTCAGGAAGAACATTTGAGGAAGGATCTTCTTTCCTTTCTAGTATCTGTGTAAATAACTCCATGTGCTTTATTGGTCTCAAAGTCTCCACAGTGGGGAAGAGGAGAATCAATAATCGTTTAAAACTTTGTGAATCAATTAGATGAGCAAGACAGGCATGACAGCAGCTTCCCAACAGAGGCTCTGCTCATTGGCTGATTAGGAAGGAGAGCTGGGTAGAGAGAAGGTAGGTGCCGCCATGCTTTCATCTGTCCTGGAGCACAAGAGGTAACAAGCTATGGCCAGAGCCAGCTCTGATGGGGATTAAGTCTTCACGCATGACAAATGAGGCTGCATATTGAAATTCTGATTGCTTGTTCCAGCCAAGGACTCTTGTAACACACTTCAGTCATATAGTTGCTTTCCAAAGCAGGGGCTGAATCCAGAGTCCAGGTCCAATGGTTCAGGAATCCAACTCTGGTTCTTCTTCTCAGGCTTAAAGAGTCCCCAGCTACATCTGAAACCAGGAGTGTTGTCAGGGTGGTGCAGGCTGGGATTTGAACTAGTTAGCTCTCCTGACATGGCAGCTCTACTGGGCATGAGCAAGAGTTTCCACACAGTGCTAATTCTCAAATGCTTGAGGGCCAGTTCACAGTTTCTGTGCCTCCTGTTGCCTGGTGCAGACATACATGTTATGTGATAATGAAGCAGCTGCTTGTCAGCAGTGAGTCCAAACAAAAATGGACCAGCATTATCCTGACAGCATAAAGAAGGTGGTAAAATCCCTCTTAAAACACACCACACAGAGCTGCCTTCTCACCTGGTGCACAGCGAGTATTCGACATTGCTCCTGTCCCAGCCCATGCTGTAAAACACAGGTTGGAGTGAGCTGGGGTGAGTCAGATTTGGGAGAGCTCAGGGCAGGGAGGAGGTGTACTCTGAGCAAGCAGCACCTCCTTTCCAAAGTAACAGGATCTGATTTGGAGGGTGGGTGCAGTAAAGGGTAGCATGGATCCTCACGGTCTCAGAAAGCTGTGCATATGACATGACTGCATGCTTACTCCCAGGCTCAGGAGAAGAAAAGGTGGGCTCACTTCTTTCTGAGTTTTGGGGCAACCTTACAGCAGGAAGCCAGTGACCTGGGCTAGCTGAATAAACCTGGCTGTATTTGTGGGACTGAATCCCCAGTCACAGTGGCGTGTGGACGCCCGGAAACAAAGACAGCAGCACATACACTCCAAAACTTCCTCTCACACCACGGAGGAAAACAGCACCAAGGAGCATGGAGGCAGTCAGGAACTCACCTTGGAGAAGGACAGGATGAGGGGTAATGGTTTTAAACTGGAAGAGGGTAGATTTAGATTAGATATTAGGAAGAAATTCTTTATTGTGAGGGTGGTGAGACACTGGAACAGGTTGTCCAGGGAAGTTGTGGATGCCCCCTCCCTGGCAGTGTTCAAGGCCAGGCTGGAAGGGGCTTTGAGCAACCTGGTCTGGTGGGAGGTGTCCCTGCCCATGGCAGGGGGGTTGGAACTGGATAATCTTTAAGATCCCTTCCAACCCAAACCATTCTGTGATTCTGTGAAGGTGTCCTGTCAGCTCCCCTCCTCTTCCCAAGCATCTCTGCAGTTCCAGTAGGCTGCTGGGGCATGTGTCCCTCTTTGGGGTGAGGGCAGAAACACCCAGCCCCACGTTTGGCAGCCTCGGCACCACCTGCTGGAAATGGCAAAGAGGAGCTTGCAGGCAGATGTGTGCGTGGCTGCCAGGGAAACTCCCCTGCTGAACTGGGACTAAAGCAGTGAGGGCCAGGCCAGACCTTTCTTTTCCTTTCCTTTTTTTTTTTTTTGCCATTCAGAGCATCATTTATGACCCTCTTAGAGAAGAGGCAGCCAGGCATGGGGCAGTGGGAAATCTGGGGCCTGTAATCTAGTCAGAACTTAGCTCTTGGTTTTGTCTCCTTGCTAGAGAGCTCTCCCATTTTAAGTGGTTTGGGTTTTTTTGTTTGGTGGGGGGTGGGTTTTTTGTGTGGTTTTGGTTTTTTTTTTTAAATTCTTTTGAGTAAGAGCATTGCCTGTTTATTGCTGGGCAGACTGGGATGAGGCTGAAGCCTTTTACTGCTCCTTGCCTTAAGGAAAGTGGAGGGCACACCTACACAGGCCTTGCCCTCGGCTGCCAGCTCACTCGCACTCTGAAGCGAGCTCTGATCCAAAGGGTATGTAAGCTATAGCAATGGGTTGAAAATGATCTAAACTGGTTAATAAGGCCAGCCTCTAAGAAAAGATTAAATCCTGGCACAATATTACCTTAAATTGGCTACTTTGCTTCAGCTGTGGTCTGGCCAGCTCAGAGCATGGGCACAGCCAACTTCTCTCTGTCCATAAGGCTGAGTAGACCTTGGCATCACCAGGACTGCAGGTTCCACGTGTTAGGATGCAGAGCAACTAACAGCCTTGCCCGCAGAAGGTTAATGCTTAAATAAGCAATGCAAAATTTGAGTGAAAGGGGGTACTGCTGCTTCATGAGACAGAGGGGGAATGGAGGCCCTCACAAATGCACTCTGACCTGTCCACATCTGGGCCACAGTGAGAGGAGTTCTTCAGCTCCTGAGCGGCTCAGAGGGCATTGGATGTAATGCTGAACTTCCAGGGCTTATCTAAATAGACTCTGTGAAACTTTGGACGTTCAGCTCATAATGAGGTTTGCTCATAATAAGAGACCAAAGGCATACTTGACGAAATGGAAGAGCAGTTAATTTAGAAATTGCAAAAAGGAATAGTATTTCACCCTGGATAGTTGATTTGAGAAATTTATTCAATGACATCTTGCCAAATACTGTGACTGGACTTTAAGAGTGCTGGATAGTTTTATGGCTGCTATTGATTAATATGACTGTACCAATGACATCCCATTCAGCTTACAGTTAAAATTCAGTCCTTAGGCTGGAGGGTAAAAGACAGCCATTAAAAAAGCCCCAGGCAAAACACCATGATGTAATTGGATGGATGAGTAATGGGGCAGTCTGACTTTCCTCTAGATGATACGGGCTGGAAATGTCAGGATATTAAGCTGACCTAGTGGGCTTCTCTGAGCTGGGACAGGGGAGCTAGGCCTGGGCTGTCTAGATTGCCAACATGGTATAACATGGCACCTGATGGGAGGAATCTACCTAGAGTGACCAGTGGTTTAATCCTTCCATGTAAGCTCATCAAACAAAGAAACACACACATACGGAGGTGAAAATGGAAATGCAACAAGCCTGGTGTGAAAACTGCTTATCCTGGCAGCTTGCTAACTGCCATTTCCCCTTTGTGGAAAACTGCTGGCATCCATATGTGATGCTCTAAGCAGCTGGTATGGCATACCATCATATACTAGCCTGCTTTGACCAGTGACTGTGTATAAAATTCACAAATGGTGCACCTTTCCTCAGCCAAACAACTTTTGGGGTTTTTCTCCAAATTGTGTATGTCAGACAATGGCCCTGGTGCGTTTGACTCTTTCATCTTTTTTATTAACTGCATGTGGTATGGAATGAAACAATCCCAAGATCAAGATTACGGAATCTGAGGTATCTTATGTTTCCTCTGTTGCAAAATTCTTAGAACTAATGATTTCTGCAGACCCTGAAGTGGAAAGTGGAAATCACTGAGCTGTTTTCAGCCCTTGAGTCATCTTTAATCAGAGACCTTTTGCAGCTCTCAGGAACTCCTTGGTGCTGGAGCACTTACACAGTTGCCCCTGGGCTAGGGCTCTGCAGCAGATCTGTTTCCGCTGCTACAGCAAGATTAATGTTCAAGCTATGACTGGGATCTGTGTATATGATGATACTTCTGTGTGTAGTTAATGTCATTACACACGTGAATCTTGGTACATTTGTTATCGTTTACCAGCGTAACAAAACTGAGCAACACTAACAACTCTATATTCCTTGTTGCAATTATTCTCAGTAGCCACCAGGGTCTGTGGCTTCCAAAGAAGACCTAGAGAGTCAGCCATTCTCCTTTTTTGGCCATCTGTTGCCCCGCCTAGCAGAGACCAGAAGGACAGCAACATGCTCTCCTGTAAGAGAGGGCTCTTACAGCCCTCAACTAATTTAGCAGAGTATATCCTGCCTGCCTTTCCATCTGTGAGGACACTGAACCAGGTCTCTCCCTTTTAGTCATCCACCAGTTTCTTTGTAACCATCATCTCTGAGCTATGTATCCTTCTGTCAAATAAAGCCAGCATGTTCAGTAGTTATTATGAGAAGATGGGAGGGAACTGATAAATGATACCGTTATGTAAACCATGTTTCTGCATCTAACAAATTTGAACTTCCCACTGATGGCACATTCCCAGGGCAGCTCTGAGGATTTTTCACCAAGAATGATCCACTCATCAGTGAATCAGAGGACTGGGAAAGAGTTGCAGGAGGTCATCTGCTTCATTGGCTGTGCATGCCAAAAATCAGTATTAACCCATGGAACCTGTGCAAGTAAGACAGGAAAGTTTTTAAATCCTACTAAACAGTACCAACTAGGCAGTGTCACACAGTCCAAGTGCTCCAACTTTACTTTGAGTAGATTTTGCTGTGAATATGTATATTTGTGGAAATGTGAGTGCATATGTGTGTGAGAGACACAGAGATGCTGTTCTAGATGCCAATCCCACCATGGGGACATTGTGCTAGGGCTATAGTGTCACTGTGTTCTCATAGTCCCTACTGCAAGCACTCTAGGAAAGGACTCATACAGGATGATGCAGCATGTAATATTAAAAACAGAGTGTTATCGTATTGAGTCATTGAAAACTAAATAAAAAAATTAAATGTGGGGAGAAAAACCAAACAGTCAGAAGATCCTGACTGCAGGCTAGCCTGAGGCAGTGATGCATTTGTGGTAAGAATAAACAGGAGTAAATGAACACTTAAGCAACAAAGATCCTGATTTCCTGTCAGATCTGTTATAACAAACGGGACTCAGAAATATAGAAAATTTAATTATAAGACTTTGAACTGTTGCGGCATTTTCCATCATGAACCATAAAACTCCCAGTGAATCAGGTATCCCAGCAGGACTGTGACAAATAGGTACACAGTGGTGTCTCAATTTTGAAGAAATACATAGATAGGGAAATTAAGGTCTATGTTTTCCCAGAAGTTATTTGGTGCTTTCTGACTCCTTTTTGCCTCCACAAAATGTGTGGTAGTCAAAAGTCTAAACAAGAGGCAGCCTTATGTGATTTGTGTGTAGGTCATAGAGGAATTTTGCAAATCAAGACTGTACTAAAGACACATGAACAGCTTTTCTTCTGAATCAGGAAAATGAGAAGAGGGCTTTGGAAAGTGATAGTGGCCTGAGTCATTAGGATATTATAGGACACCCTTTGCAAACTGGAAAGACCCCAGTTGTTAAATTATGGCTGCACATGAAGCTTAATGCAGCAGCAAATAGGATTAGATATACTGATGTTTCCAAAAGCCTAAAAAGGGGCTACTCCCAGAGCAGCACAAATTGTAGTTCTCCTGCACCTGTGCTGAGATAGCAGCCTAGGGCATTTTCACAGAATCACAGAACCACAGAATGTTAGGGATTGGAAGGGACCTCAAAAGATCATCTAGTCCAATCCCCCTGCCAGAGCAGGAATACCTACATCAGATCACACAGGAATGCATCCAGGCGGGTTTTGAATGTCTCCAGAGAAGGAGACTCCACAACCTCTCTGGGCAGCCTGTTCCAGTGTTCTGTCACCCTCACTGTGAAGAAGTTCTTCCTCATATTTATGCGGAACCTCCTCTGTTCCAGCTTGCATCTGTTGTCCCTTGTCCTATCATTGGATGTCACTGAGAAGAGCCTGGCTTCATCCTCATGACACTCACCCTTTACATATTTATAAACATTAATGAGGTCACCCCTCAGTGACCCCAACAGGTCAGTCCCCAACTTATACTTGCACATGGGGTTGTTCTTCCCCAGATACAAGACTCTATACTTGCCTTTGTTATATTTCATTAAGTTTCTCCCTGCCCAACTCTCCAGTCTGTCTAGGTCTCTCTGAACAGCAGCATAGCCTTCTGGTGTGTCAGCCACTCCTCCCAGATTTGTGTCATCAGCAAACTTGCTGACAGAGCACTCTATTCCCTCATCCAAATCATTGATGAATATATTGAATAGTACTGGTCCCGGTACCGACCCTTGAGGGACTCCACTAGATACAGGCCTCCAACTAGACTCTGTCCCATTGACCACAACTCTCTGGCTTCTTTCCTTCAGCCAGTTCACAATCCACCTCACTATCCCATCATCCAGACCACACTTCCTCAGTTTAGCTGCGAGGATGCTGTGGGAGACTGTGTCAAATGCTTTACTGAAATCAAGATAGACCACATCCACTATGCTATCCATCATCTATCCACCGGGTTATGTCCTCATAAAAGGCTATCAGGTTGGTCAAGCATGACTTCCCCTTGGTGAAGCCATGTTGACTGCCCCTAATGGCCCTCTTATCCTTGACATGCCTAGAGACAGCACCCAGGATAAGTTGTTCCGTCACCTTTCCAGGGATGGAGGTGAGGCTGACTGGTCTATAGTTACCCGGGTCTTCCTTCTTGCCCTTTTTGAAGACCGGATTGACATTTGCTTTCCTCCAGTCCTCAGGCACCTCTCCCGTTCCCCATGACTTAACAAAGAGGATGGAGAGTGGCCTAGCAATGACATCCGCCAGCTCCCTCAGCACCCGCGGGTGCATCCCATCAGGACCCATGGATTTATGGATGTTCAGGTTGCTTAACTGATCCCTAACCCAGTCCTCATCAACCAGGACAAACTCCTCCTCTATCCTGACTTCCTCTGGAGCCTCAGGGGTCCTGGGCTCCTCAGGACAGCCTCCAGCAGTATAGACAGAGGCAAAGTAGGCATTCAGGAACTCTGCCTTCTTTTTATCCTCTGTCACCAGGGCACCCACCTTATTCACCAGTGGGCCTACATTGCCTCTAGTGTTCGTTTTATCTGCAATGTATTTGAAGAAGCCCTTTCTGTTGTCCTTGACCTTTCTTGCAAGGTTTAATTCCAAGGAGGCCTTGGCTTTCCTAGTTGCCTCCCTGCATCCTCTGACAACAGACTTATATTCCTCCCAAGTGGCCAGCCCCTCCTTCCATGATCTGTACGCTCTCTTCTTCCACTTGAGTTTGCCCAGCAGTTCCCTGTTTAACCATGCAGGTCTCCCGGCACCCTTTCTTGACTTCCTACCTGTTGGGATGCGCTGATCTTGAGCTCGGAAGAAGAGGTCCTTGAACGCTAACCAACTGTCTTGGGCCCCTTTACCTTCAAGTACCCTGTCCCATGGAATTTCTCCTAGCAATTGCTTGAAAAGGCCAAAGTTGGCCCTACTGAAGTCCAGGGTTGTAGTTCTGCTAGATATTCTATTCCTGCCACACAAGATCCTGAACTCCACCATCTCACTGTCATTTTGCAATCTCATGGTCATCTCATTTTGCAAAAGCATTGTTTATTTCTCCAAATTCAAGAAGCAAACACATGCTCTTGACTTACTCCTCACTCAAATTCCTTGTGTATAATTTGTCACACCTGGCCCTTGTGGGGTCTGGCACTTGGACTCGAGTGGAGCTAAAGGAACTTGCCACCAGTATCATGGCCCAGTCACCAGAGCATGGTGCACAGAACCAGGTTACATTCAGATAGGCTGCACAAAGGAAATGTGACATGCTGATCTCCTCACCCCCCAAGTCAGAAGTTATAGTATGGCTCAGTGGAACTCCCTCTAGTTCCTCAAGATGACTTGCCCACTGCAACTGCTTTTGGGGATCTTGTATTCCTGTGCTTTAGGGATGTTCTCTAGTCTGCCCCATGTCAAGAAGCAGTTTTGCTCTGGATAGTAAGATGTTGTTTGTGAGGCAGTAATTGCTTTTGCTTGCCTGGGGAATCCAGAGAGGCTGCTAGGAAGGAACTTGTGAGAAAAGCACCCTGGGGACCTCTCCTGCCACATCTGAGGTAAATGGTTCATTAAATGGCAGTGATTGGTTTCAAATGGTGCAGCTGCAGGAGGGCTCCTTCGAGAGTCACCTGCAGCCTTGCCAAGGGCCTGCATCTTGGGTGAGGTGTGGGTCAGACCTAGCCTTTGTGCAATATCTGTGTGGGCCTGTCCTTGAGGGACAAAAGGCACAGGGCAACTTTGAAGTAGTGTCAATAATACTTGGTTGCTCTCAAAACTTTGTGCCACCTCCACAAACCCTCTTATGTCCACCTAGGAACTCGCCAGCCACCTGCCTCCAAGAGGAGGCTTTGTGGTGAGTGCTTTTGCACCTTCATCATGTGTAATCCAGCCTCCTTATCTGAGGGGTTAAACGTGCAGGAGGGGGAGGCAATACTTGTCCCAGCAGTGGTAAACTCGGAGCAGATTTTCTGTGGGAAGCCATCTGTCAGCTGAGGAGTGGTGCTGTGTCAATTGATCAGCTCCACCTCCAGCTCAGCTCTGCAAACTACAGATCCCTGACCTTGCAGGGTGACTGGGTGAGTACTAGGATCTCTGGAGTTATTGAGATCCTGTAATGGAGCCTCTACTCTTTCAGACTAGGTGAGGGTCGTCCTGCAGCATCTTGTTGTCTCTTGCAGCAGTTAGCTATGGGGAGCCTGGGCTTGCAGGTGAAAGGGCTGCAGGAGAAAGACAAGCTTCTTCCTGTAGTCAGGGGATTGTATTTCATGTGAATGATGTACAATGTAAGGAACTTCTTCTTTGAACTCAACCTATCCCTATCCCAAACTTTAATCTGTCTCCCAGTGGCAATGTTGAACCATGTTTTGGCTGTTCAAAGGTCAAAAAGGGAGGTGGAGAATGTAAAATTTCTCCAGGAGAAAAATAGGAGCTTGTAATGTTCTGTAAAAACCTTTAATGTCCAGAGGGGTAAAATATTTCTTTTTTGTTTTAGACTGTAATAAAGCAATAATGATTATATGGGGTATATATGTGTAAAAATGATAAAACTTCTTTAGATCTACCTCTAATTTAAAAGCTTTCACTGTAGCACCACAGTGGGGTCAAATTCTTACTCTGATAGCTCTGTGGTTCTTTGTCAGTTCAGTTCATTCTCTTTCTTCCTGACTTTACATCAGATGTGGTCAAAAATAAGGAGATGAAGAAAACAGTGGTTCTTGGGCATTTTTCTTAGTTTGGTTTTTTTCATCCCCCAAAAGGCACTCACTCAGATTCCTGTCCAGCTCTATCAGCAATTCTCCTGATTTATTTTGAGAGGGACAGTTTCTTCTACAGTGTTGTCCATCCTTCCTCCCTCACTGCTCTCTTTTCTGAGTGCTGAGTTGGTTATAAAATGAAGAACATTTGGTTAGCCCAAATATTAGGGTGATCAAATGCCAAGAGACATCTGGGCAAGTGAAAAGCTGGACTGGCTTGCGCCTCTTTTATGCTCTCATTTTGAATAGAAATTGCCTCTTCTCGCTGCTTCTATAATAAAAACACAAGCAGTTGTTCAAGAATAATTATTACATGCACAGCCAAGTGGTCTGTGCTGTTTCATTTGAGGAGGGGTGCTTATGTTTCTTGGTGGAGAGGAGCTGTTTAGCTGGGTTGTGATAAAGCTGTCTATTTGGTGTATTGGTTTTTGATGTTCTGATACACTCTGGTTAGCAAGGAGCTCCAAATTTTCTCCCTGAGTCTTGGGGGCTGCATTCCCTTCAGCAATAGGGAATGCACTTGTGTGGAACGAACTGTCCAGGGGCACTTTAGCTGGAGCATCTGACCCTGTTTAAAATCATGGGGAGGGCAGTACCCCCCTGCACTTCATGATCATGTCTACTAATTCCTGCGTGTGTGTGTGTGTATGCAGCCTTGAAATACTGGTGGATTTATCATCTCCCATCCCCTATTTGTCACTGAGGAAAGCACCCAGTATTTTTCCAGACAAGGCTTCAAGATGCTGTGTGTCAAATGTGCCTGTAATTCAATAGCCAGACCTTTCAGATCTTAGACTCTGCTAGAAACTGGGAAAATTTGCAGTCAATTCAGAGGTTCTTATACATAAGTATAGAAAAGCTTTTGTTGAATTTAATATAAAAATAAATGCTAGACATCAGTGTAGCTGTCTTGCCTTTTCACGTTACAGTAAGGCTGTCTCTTCACACTCTAGCATTGTTCGGTACAAGTAGCTTTCAAAGGCACAGGCCAATGCAGGGTGTTGGAGATGCTTGATCAGGCTTTCTTCAAACTCTGGCAGATGGCGTGACAGTAGTGTAATCTTTCCTCTGGCTTTCCTGATTTTCTCCATAAGCCTCAAATATAAAAAGCATCTTTTAGTTGGAAGAGTACGCTCTTTTCTTGAGCACAATTCTGGGAGAAGGGGTGAATTCCAGTAATAGAAAGTATGAGCTGTTTGCCACAGATTAAGAGGCTCCTGTGCTGCTCCTGTTGTTTTGACTTGTCTCCAATTTGTTGTTGCTTTCTTTTCCTTTTTCTTTTTGTGTACATTTATTTTTCCATTGAGCAAAGGGCAGCCCTAAGAGTACTTTCACAAATGGGTGGTGAGATATGTGGAGGAAGTGAACAGAATTTAATCACCAAACCTCATAGGAAAGGCATGGGGATCTGGGAGCAAGGAGTCTTTTGTATAGGATGTGACCCATAGGGAGCTCGGGAAAGAGAAGCAAACAGCTGAAGGCTAGGTGCAGAGTCAGAGGGTTTTTTTCCTGGAGTTGCTGAGCTATGGCATATTTTGCCAATACAGAAAATGGCTATAGGTAATCAAAACCATGACTAAAGAAGGGATGCATGGATGGATGGATGCATGGATGGATGGATGGATGATTAACTGGCATCCCTGCTGAAAAACAGCTTTACCTGCCAGGCTGTGGGAGAGTGAATTTGGTAGAGAGCTGTTCTAAATGTGAATATCTTGAGGAAATGGCTTGAGGCGTTTGCACAATGAGTTTCCCAAGGTCTAAAACTCCTGACTACCTCCCTTTGGATCTCCGGTTCAGCTCTTTTAGCTTATTGAGAGAAGGCAGGGCTGCTATCTTAATCCTGAAAGTGATGATTTGATTTGGGAAACTTTCTTATTGTAATGGGAATGTAATTTAATTCTGCCTTTTTTTTTGTTTGTTTGTTGTTGTTTGTGATCTAATCCTACTCTACAGAAGTCAGTGGGAGTTTGCAGTTGATTTTAAAAGACAGAAGATCAACCCATAAGAAAGTGTATTGGGAAATGCTTTTTCCATTCCTTTCCATCATGAATTGGATAAAAGCAGGGATTTGGATTTTACTG
Source organism: Podargus strigoides (assembly GCA_028020825.1). NCBI lineage: Eukaryota > Metazoa > Chordata > Aves > Caprimulgiformes > Podargidae > Podargus > Podargus strigoides. The sequence continues at coordinate 25,080,114 of CM051662.1, read as the reverse complement.
GGTCTGTCACAAATTGAAAGCCTGATATCTTGTGAAATCCCAGGATGCAAAAGGCTTGCATTATGCCATTGGAGAGTTGAGATCTGTACAGAACTCCCTTGGAGTTTTGGAGATTATAAAATGGTACAAGTTCTGATTCTTGCAAAGATGAACTTGGTATGGTAGGATATGAAAGCAATAGCAAGAGAAATATTGAGCTGACATTTCTCTAAAACATGGTTTAAACAAAACTCATGATAGTTTAGAATTTTATTTTTCCATTTTAGTATGTTTTATGATGTTCTGAGACTGAACCTTCACAGTTGTAGCACTTTCTGCTACTGCTTGCTTTGAGAGAAGCTTGCAGTGGAGGCTCTCAGAGGTATTTGTGTCCAATCATTTTGCCTACTGGATACTCAAACTAGATTGACTGTCCCAAACTAAATCAAAATCAAAGCTGCTGTGTATCCTTTTTATACTACATATAAGATTATGATAATCCCCATGTTATCATAGCTCTTAATTTCTGCAGCTATAGAATATTTATACATATTCTCTTTTTCTGGCCTCACTTATGTACCACTTGTTCTTTGTCTGTTAGAATCATGCCTAACATTTGAAACCTTTAAGTAATTTCAGCAACCTGCCTTTAAAAATAAAGGACAGCTGGTCATAAAAAGGTTTTTACTTCCTTCCCACTTGCTTCACTTAAAAATTAAATTTTTAAAAGTTAAAAATCCTTAAGCTCTGGCCACGACATGAAGTGTAAGATTCTGACTGTGTGCCTCCCCCTCCATGCTGAATGGGTTGACTAGGAATGCTGTTTATTTCCTTTGACCTATTCTTGTTTTCTTTTTCTCTCTCTCTTTGACTTCCTATTCTAGGATGAGTCATCCATGTTCTTCCAGTTTGGCCCATCAATAGAACAGCAAGCCTCTGTCATGCTCAACATCATGGAAGAATATGACTGGTACATCTTCTCCATTGTCACTACTTACTTCCCTGGTTACCAGGACTTTGTGAACAAGATCCGCAGTACCATTGAGCACAGCTTTGTGGGTTGGGAACTGGAGGAGGTCCTCCTGTTGGACATGTCCCTGGATGATGGGGACTCAAAGATCCAGAACCAGCTCAAGAAGCTCCAAAGCCCTGTTATCCTCCTCTACTGCACAAAGGAAGAGGCCACTTACATTTTTGAGGTGGCCAACTCTGTGGGTTTGACAGGCTATGGTTACACGTGGATCGTGCCCAGCCTGGTGGCAGGGGACACAGACACAGTGCCATCTGAGTTCCCCACCGGGCTCATTTCTGTCTCATATGATGAATGGGACTATGGTCTTCCTGCCAGAGTAAGGGATGGAATAGCCATAATCACCACGGCTGCTTCTGATATGCTGTCTGAACACAGCTTCATCCCTGAGCCTAAGAGCAGCTGTTACAACACCCAGGAGAAAAGGATTTACCAGTCCAACATGCTGAACAGGTAAGGGAAAGGGCTGGGCCAATGTTACAAAAGAAGGGTCAGAGAGGACCCCTGAGGCCAGAATAATTCTGCTAAGGCATGTGGTCCTTCAGGGCAGTGGGTGGTGTTGGCCAGAACCTGGGCAAGGGGAGACATGCTGATGGAGGGACCTGTGTTGCTGTGTGTCATGAGTGTCAGTACCGTCATCCCCTTAGAAAGCCTCCATACAACACAGGGCAAGCCAGCATGAGGAAAAGAAACAATGAAGGCATAGTGCAAAAATTTAAGTGTACCCCTCAATGCACAAAACTTTGCTTTTATAAGCAAGTTTTTTGAGATTGAAAAGGGCATTTAAAAATAGGGAAAACCGATTTGAATAAACACCTTTTGATCCAGATTTTCTTAAGAAACAGTGCTAAGATGCCTGTTTAAGGTCATAGAGGAAGCCTGTGGTGGAACAACCTCTAGAACAGCACTCTGATTACTAGATCTTCCTTTTCTGTCCCAGCTGGAGTTTTAGTCTGTCGCTAAGCAACCCAGATAATTAGACATGGGATCTGCAATTAGACAGATGCCCCCTGACCTGCTCAGCTGTCATTCTCCAATGTTTTACATATAAAATCCTTGGGCAGGTTGGTCCCTTTGTGGTAGGACAAGGGGAATCCAGGCAGTAGCCATCAGGAGAGGTGGCTACACAGAGCTCAACATCTTTGTTCATTTGTCATGATGAATCATGGAACAGTGTAAATGTGATGGATTGGTTTGCGTGCTGTGACCCCTTACTGTCAACGGGACAAGAAAGCAGATTTTGCTTTGCCTGAAAGTTAGGGACTGAAAGAAAAGTCTATTCTTTGACCCACTGTATCATCCATAATGCTATCTGCTATTTGTTCTTTGTCTCTATGATCCATTGGCATATTACCATGTCTTATTGCCTTTACTTCCTCTTTCCCATACTGGCTTTTTGCTGTCTGCAATTCTTGGAACCACCAGCGGTGCCCAAAGCATTTATCAGTTTCCTTCTCAGCTAAACTTAGGGGTAAAGGGTGTTTTCTGCTGCTCTTTTGAGTTGTTCCTGGAATGATTAAGCAGGGAAAATATATTTAACATATACAAAATTATCAGAAGTAGCATCAAGGCAGGCTATTGTTCTATCTTTTCAAATGAATAAGGATTTTTTGGGGATCTATATTGTGTCTTTTCAGCAGTTATGTAGAAAACAAAATGTTGTCCCCTGCTATGTGATAGTGTTCTGCAGAGACCTTCTGCTAATTAATTCTGTTGACACTGTATTAGTCTGTGCATAGCATCATACCCATATAGCTATGCTGTTTTGAGGACCCAAGATAATCTCTCTGCATAGCACTTCTTTGCATTGTATAGAAGCTGTCAGCTCAGAGACTCTGGAGTCTCGAGATATGACAGTACTGTTGTGCACTGTAGATAAACCCTGAAGCCTGGGCACCCCACATGAAAGCAGTTCTTGTCACTTTTGAAGATATTAGCTTTCTTTTCACCTTCATGGCCCAAATCATGCTGTTCCTTCTCCCGTGTCTGCTTTGGGTACAACATTGACAGGAATGCCTGCAGATACATGTAGATATACCCAGCTTAGTTTGGGTACCGACATCAGTCTCGCTGAGAAGCAGTCAATTAGTCCATGACAAGCTCCATTCTGCCACTGCCTAGATTGCTGCAGGCACCTGAGCTAGCTCAGAAATAATTACACTGTCTTGCATTTGCTTCTGTGACCACAGTGCAAATATTCGCTTTGCCTTGCATGGCTCTGGCCTGTGCTCTGTGGGTCTGGGGGTTCTGCCCCCCACCCCCCTCCATGTTTCCATCTTCTTTGCACTTCTGAGCGAGAAGACTGAAAAGTTTGACTTCAGTGAGTTGGGTACTTAGTTTTCTGTTTAAGAGAAATTACTTTCAGGTATTTTTTGATGTATAAAAGCTAGTGGTGTCTGAAACAAGCCACTGCTTTTATAAATCCAGAGGTTCAATAGAAATGTGATAGCTTCAAGCTCAGCCTCACAGCCTAGAGTAGACAGGAGGAGAAGGACAAGATGTGGAAAGAAGCAGACATGAAGATATGAGTTCACCTCACTGAACCAAAACCCAGAGAGATTAATATCTGTAAACTGTGTTCTGTTGAACTCTCTGGAATTTACTATGTGTGAAGCTTTAAACCTCTGCTGATATACTTGTCTATCTGAGGTCTTTAAATCTCTCCTGAAATGCTTTGCCTAACTGGTATATTACAGATTCTGCAGACCTAGTTGATTAATACCTTCCCTAACCCCTTCTACCTACTAAGATCCCACAGCACTTGTGCACTGCATGCACCAGGCAGCAGATATACTTGCATGTCTGGGACATAGTCTGTCTCACTTTGGACTGGACTGAAGGTTCTGGAAATCTAATTTTAGTCTTGCCCTGGACCCAGCAATACTATATTCAGCCTATTGCAACTTACAGTTCCCCCTCTGCATGCCTACACAGAATAGAGAAATGTACATACGTGGGACTGATGTCTGGGGAGACTGCAAAGTGTATGTGACCTCAGATAATACATCATCACCATGTAGCTCGTGTTTCAGAAACTCTTGAAGCCAATCCAAAGTGGTCCAATTTGCTTCAAATCCATAGCTGGAAGGCAGTGTGATAAAGGAATTTTTTTATTTTATTCTTTGGAGAGTGACATATCCAACTAAAAAAATCTGTAATTTAGTTCAGCTGGGACACATTATACACTAAGACTGCTAATTAGTCATTTCCCAAGTGTTTTGCCAATTACTAGGCCTAGCACAAAGGACGCAGCCAGCAGTAGAACAAACCAGTAACCAGATTCTATTGCACACAAAAAGGTCAGTACATGGGTGATCGCTGGGGGTACAAACAAGTCAATCAGATTACACATAACAGACATCAACCCCAGCAACCCCAGGAATGATACAACATGGCCAGCAATCGGTGGAACAAACAAAGCAACAAAGTCTCCCATAGAAGAAATGGGAGACAGCCAAGCCAATAGGCTGATAATATAGGATAGAAGTAGCCACATATTGTTCTCACAGAGCCCATGTTCACAAGCACCAAACCTGACTGGGGCCCAGTTGCAGCAAGAATCAGGAGGTCCTTCCCCAACAGGAAACTCTGCAAAGTGCATCCACCTCACAGACAGACACTCTACCCTTCCTGCAAGTGGTCCCAGCTTTTATGCCCGAAGCAGGACACCTGGCACTCATTTACCCAATGTGGGGCACCTGGGGCTTGTTTACCCAAGGGCTTTCCCTGCAAGGTTGGCTGCACCTTGGAGGAAAGCCAAAAGGCAAACTCATCCCCTCCTTTTGAAGGACCATGGAAACGGCCCATATGTCAATCCTAATTCAGGGTTTGGGATTCAGACCCCAGCACTTCACTCAAGATATGCCTTTGAACACTGACCATTTCTTGCCTATTTTTTGTCTTTCTGAAAGTGCGGTAGTTCTGAATGCAGCTAAAATCAAATGATCTTGCTCAACGTGGTCTCAGTTGGTGATTGATCTGGGTGTATAATGGAGTAAGGAGGAAATGAACGGAATGTTGCTCAGATTTAGAAAGAAAGCTCAGTTTCTCCATGTCTTTCCCTCTTCTTACATTGACACTTCTTCATTTTGCAAGAGCTTGTGCAAACAAAGTTTTATTTGAAGCATGGCTGCAACCACAAGAAACAAGACAGACTGTTATCTAAATGCCATTTCTTGGCAATGTAGGTGTTTGGTCTGCATCTTCTCATATTAACAGTGGTCTCATAGCAACTGTTTCTTGCCTGTCTTGAAACCAGTTCTCCTTTGTGTTAGACTGGAACTGCAAAAGTATGATCACGACCGTTGAACATTGCAGATTTTGTCCTAGAAACGAGCCCACTGGTGAGATAACTCCACTAACTAGTAGGAAAATGATACTTTGAGAAAGGTTTGTTCTACAAGAATTGTTAGTTTTCTTTTTGAATGATTCTTGAGGAAGTTTCCTCTAATGAGAGATTTATCTCAATTTATACTGATAATAGGCTTAGGTGGTCATTTGAAGTCCAAATATCCAAATGCTGTTTCCCAGTTAAATTACACTCTTTAATTCTTTGTTTTGTTTGTAATAATTACCTGTTCCTTTATTCCTTCATTGTTTCAGACAGAAATCTGATTTGAATACTCCAGTCTACTGAGATTATAGTTATGTCAATTGCTGGTCAGTGAGGGGGAACATTGTTACCAAGGACGAGGAAAAGGCTGAGGTACTTAATGCCTTCTTTGCCTCGGTCTTTAATGGCCAGACCACTTATCCTCATGGTATTCAGTTCCCTGAGCTGGAAGATTGGGATGGAGATCAGAATAAACCCCTCGTAATGCAGGAAATAGTAGTGAAGGACCTGCTGAGTCAATTAGACACCCATAAGTCTATGGGGCAGGATGAGATCCACCCGAGAATGCTGAGGGAGCTGGCGGAGGAACTTGCTGAGCCGCTCTCCATCATCTATCAGCAGTCCTGGTTATCGGGTGAGGTCCTGGACGACTGGAAACTTGCCAATGTGACGCCCATCTACAAGAAGGGCAGGAAGGAGGATCCGGGGAACTACAGGCCTGTCAGCCTGACCTCGGTGCCAGGGAAGATTATAGAATGGTTCATCTTGGGGGAGATCACGCGGCAAGTGCAGGACAACGGGGGCGGGGAACAGGTCTACCCAGCATGGGTTCACAAAGGGCAAGTCCTGTCTAACCAACCTGATCTCCTTCTATGATCAGGTGACCCACCTAGTGGGTGAGGGAAAAGCGGTGGATGTTGTCTACCTGGACTTCAGTAAGGCATTTGACAGTGTCCCACAGCATTCTGCTGCAGAAGCTGGCGGCTCATGGTCTGGACAGGTGGACTCTTCACTGAGTTAAAAACTGGCTGGATGGCTGAGCCCAGAGAGTTGTGGGGAATGGAGTTAAATCCAGATGGAGACCAGTCACAAGCGGTGTCCCTCAGGGCTCGGTCTTGTGGCCAGTCTTGTTTAATGTCTTTATCAATGACCTGGATGAGGGGATCGAATGCACCCTCAGTAAATTTGCAGATGACACCAAGTTGAGCGGGAGTGTCGATCTGCCTGAGGGTAGGGAGGCTCTGCAGCGGGATTTGGACAGGCTGGAGCGATGGGCTGAGGCTAATTGTATGAGGTTCAACAAAGGCAAGTGCAGGGTCATGCACTTCGGCCACAACAACCCCATGCAGCGCTACAGGCTTGGGGAAGAGTGGCTGGAAAGCTGCCTGGTGGAAAAGGACCTGGGGGTGTTGGTTGACAGCCGACTGAACACGAGCCAGCAGTGTGCCCAGGTGGCCAAGAAGTCCAACGGCATCCTGGCCTGTATCAGAAACTGTGTGACCAGCAGGAGTAGGGAGGTGATCGTGCCCCTGTACTCGGCACTCGTGAGACCACACCTTGAGTACTGTGTCCAGTTCTGGGCACCACAGTATGGGAAGGACATTGAGGTGCTGGAGCGAGTCCAGAGAAGGGCAACGAGGCTGGTGAGAGGTCTGGAAAACAGGCCTTATGAAGACCAGCTGAGGGAACTGGGGTTGTTTAGCCTGGAGAAGAGGAGACTGAGAGGAGACCTCATTGCCCTCTACAACTACCTAAAAGGAGGTTGTAGTGAGGCTGGTGTTGGTCTCTTCTCCCAAATGACTAATGATAGGGCGAGAGGAAATGGCCTCAAGATATATCAGGGGAAGTTTAGGTTGGATATTAGGACGAAGTTCTTTACTGAGAGGGTGGTTAGACATTGGAACAGGCTGCCCAGGGAGGTGGTGGAGTCGCCGTCCCTGGGGGTGTTCAAAAAAAGGGTTGATGAGGCACTTGAGGCCATGGTCTAGTGGTTTGATGGTTAGGAGTATGATGGGATAAAGGTTGGACTTGATGACCCTGGAGGTCCCTTCCAACCATAATTATTCTATGATTCTCCTGGGCACTCGACAAACACTGTGCTCTCTGCTCTCTTCTACCAGCTGAGAAGATTACAAAGGTTGGGAGGGAGTTTCTAAGAGGGTTTTTCTCTGGAGAGATGCTCAGACGTGGAGTTCTGCCCTCTTGGCTCTTCTAAGGGGAGTTGCTAACCTTCTAGGCATTCTGCAGGGCTCATCTATTCTCCCTTCACCATGGCTGCTGAGGAGTGAGTGGGCAGATTTGGATGTGTTTATTGGCAGCCTTCTGCTTATTTTGTTGTTTTAATTGGTGGGACAGATTTCCTTGAGCTCGAGATTGGTGCTTCTCATTGCATTTTAGAAATGGGAAGAAATAACTAAATGACAGGCGTGTTCTTGGGAGTGGAATTCAGGGATGTGTCATGAGAAAAGAATATGATTTCTGGCACATATTTGAGGAATAGAAACTCAGCCATTTTGTATGGATATTCACAGTTGTTGGGCTATATAAGCTGTGTTTTTATTATAGCCTTCAATGAGACCTGGGTTCTTCCTACCGATTGTCATGGCTGCTTGTGAATGCTGGGCCATAACTACTAGTTTGTTGTTGTAGGGTTACTAATGAGTTCTCCACTGATTGGCTTTAATAGTCTCTCATTTAACACCAGGCTGCACACACCAGATTTCATTTTAATAAAAAATGCAGTGAAGCATTTGCTTTGGAATGAAAATACAAATGTGGAACTATACTGCCTTTGCAAAGAAATACATTAAGAGGGGAACAAAGGTAGGTTCAATTCTGCACCTCAGATTCCTCAAATATGAAAACAGCTAGCAAGCTAGCTTGGTGCATTGTTTGGACATGATACTTCCACTTTGGGGGAAAATACTTTCATCTGGAGCTTTCCATGCAAACCAGTTCAGAAATGCAGAAGAACCCGTGATGAATGGTTGAAAAGTATTTTTCCTGGAACACCCAGGTCAAGCTCTGTTGTCACATGGCCACATTCCCCTAGAGAAAACCAGGAATTGCTGTGGCTTAGACAGCTGAACAGCAAGTCAGTGAGCAGAGAAATCACTTGCAATAGGATTGTTTGAATGTATTGTTTCCTTGGTGACTCAAGACCATAGGGGCTATATGTATTCCTGGAAAGGTGCAGTGCCCCTTCAGCGTGTTTTGCTGGCCTGATGCCTGGGAGCAGCACCATGCCCATACCATCCATAGCATAGCATCCCAGGTCAGTGCCAAGGGCAGTGCCCAGACAGCACCTCTCCCTGTTTCCTGGGCCTCCCCAACCCACCCTCCTGCTCTCTCCTCTCCAGTCACAGCAGCTATCAACTGCCACATCAGACACAGGGGTTATCATATGTCATTTGCAGGTACTGCCATGGAGCCACTCTGTTGTCTCCTAGCCAAGTGAGCCACACACCTTCACACAGTGCAGCAAATGAGTTGAGAGCAGGAACAGAGAAAGGACTATTTGTGTCATACTTTCTGCATTTTTAGGACTGTCAAGTCAACCTCGTGCTAAGAGACAGGAACACTGGCCAGCACTGAGGTCTCACTGGCTTCGGTGGGGCTACGTCTACCTGCCTGGCAGCTGGCTGGGAAGCCCTGCTCCAGCCCTTAAACCCAGCGCTGTGTTAGTGGTGGCAGGTGCAGTGCTGGGATTTGCTTCTTAACTCTGGGCAGTAGGGGAGAGAAGGTATAAATGGCATGTCCCCACGGATGCAGAAATTGTCCTTTTCAGAAACTTGGAGGGTGAGGGAGCATATGTAACTTTTGACCTTTCCAAGCCTTTAAGCTGGTGTCTTGTTAGCAGCTCATTATGTTCCTGCTGGTTGGTGGGTCCGGCTGCCGCCAGGCTGGTGCTAAGTGGCAGCACGTGGCGTGAGCGCTGCTGATGGATTAGAGATCCTTGCTGCTGAAATTTGCTTGTTCTGTCACCACTCCAGCAGCAGCTGGAGGCTGGGGCTGGCCCACACCTCTTGCATCCATCAGGGTCTCTCTGCCTCCCCACGTCCCCTGTTGTACATCACCTTGGTCTCTGCTACTTGCATACCACCATCACTTTTTTTTCTTTTTTCCTTCCTTGCCTTGCATCTCCTGTTGCATTTCATTTGTTTGGTGCCTATTGCTCCCTGCTGTGGTTGTTCAGTGCTGGTGAAAGGCTTTGGGTTTGTAACCCTGGGGGCTACCGGTTCCTCAGGCCGCCTGCCCAGGAGGGGAGCAGTGGATGGGGAGAAGCATTTATCCATGTGCCACCACAACTCTGGGGCAGTGTTGGCTTCCTCTCACTCCTTTTTTTTTCTGTCCCCTGAAGGGGAATGTTGAAGGCAGTTTTTTTAATATGCTCTTGATCCAAACCTCCCCCATACGAGTGGGCTTCCTGCTAAGGGTGCCCGATGCAGAAGGACATGGTCTGTGTCTGGCTGTCCTCCTTGCTTTGCCCAGCCCTTAGGCAGTACATGAACATTTTGGAAAAATTTGAGCAAAAAACCTGTTCATCCAATTTTAAGTTATGAGACTGTGAAATGAATGCATTTGTTCTGCTTTCAAATAATTATCCAGTAGTGGGGTGTCTGTTGGTGTGGACAAATAACTCAAAGCTAGCTTCACTTCAAACTTCAAAAATCGGTTTGCAGTGTTAGGCAAGGGATTCCTGGTTTGAAGTACTTGAAGGAAAGATAATCTAAAAATGGGGTATTTAAAAATGCTTAAATGCAAGTGAAATAGTAACAAAGAAGACAGAAATGGCAGAGACCTATCAGCTCGTCCAGTCCACTACCTGTTTTATCATTGTCTCAGCATGTTCTCTCCTGATTTAAGTAATAAAAATGTCCCTACTCAAGTCTGCAAGCACCTTAATATAGAGCTCCCTTCTGCAGTAACGCACCATGAGAAATGCTTGAATTTTGTGAACTTTGTTAAGGATCTGATGGAATAGCAGGTAATCAGATGAAGAGTTCACTCACGGATGGTGTGGCCAGGTTGGAAGAGAGTTGCCACACTGGACTGAAAACCTGTGAATCTCTGTGGTGTGACAGTGGTTAAAAATGCACAAATGCTGACTTGACGCTGACTTTTTTTCTGGTTTTTGAAGCTGTATTAAAACGAGATGGAAATGAGTTTTCAGTGTCTTGCCCGATGTTCTTCCCTGTAATTATTAGTGTCACAAATGAAATAATTTTTCAGCAAGATGGCTACCTCCCATAGCAGTGTCAGCATATTACATTTATTTATGACAGACTGTAGTATCTTTTATCTGCAATTCCAAAGCACTTTACAAAGTAGAAAGGGATGGCTTAATTCACCGCTAAAATTCAGCCATCTCTGGGGTGAAATAGAGCAACTATTTAACAGCACATAGCATGAAGCGGAGATGAATACTGTACCTCACTGGAGCTGCACAAGGAATTTCATCTGGCAGAATGAAATTACTAGAGGTGGATTTTCACCAAGACATTGGGGTGGTTTAATAAGCACAAGAGGTTAGCAGCAGTGCCACACATGCCTCTAGTGTGCCTATGTGAAGCAGGCAGCCAGCAGTTCCAGAAGTGGTTTCAGGAAGGAGGTTGGCAGCTTTTCCAGCGTGCAGACACCACCAGCAGATGATATCTACTTTCAGAGACCTACTTTGTCACAAGACCATGACATGTTTTGGGCAGATGTACCTAGATTCTACCCTGATTATCTGGTTATTTTCCCTGGAAACTTGGCCCTGGGCAGAGGGAGATGTCCAACAAGGCTGCTGTGTACCTGCTGCTGGGTATAGACAAATGATAACCAGAACTGGATGGGGAGCAAAAGGGTGGACTGCAATAAAGCTCTCTGGGAGGATGCAGCCACATAGGTAATAGATGCCATAAGTGAGAGATGGTCCCCCCAAAAAAGATGTTTTTCATTGCTTTCTTCCCCTTTAAAATAATGCATCACTGGCAGATTAAGCCCTGTGAGTGACATGAGGTACCTCAAATACAGACTGCTGCAAGAAATGCTTTCTGCCCTCTTCTCAAAGATGCTGATGCTGTCCTTCTGCATCTGAGTGGTGACATGTGGCATGGTGAGAGCTTAAGAAGTGCTGGTACTTAAGCCATGATGAAATGCTTTCCAGAGTCACCAAGGGACTGTGAAGACTTTAAGGTGCAAAGTACAGATGCTTAAATCTGAACATCTAGCAACTGCTCTTCAGTATGTATTCATGTCAAATTGCTGTTCTGGAAGGGGGGGAGCATAGGGTGCTGGGCTTTCGAGCATTTGACTTGCCCAGATCCAGGAGGTGTAGCAGGACCAGTCTTTCAGGATTCTGCATGTTCTGCCCTGGTCTCAGTTTCCTTTTCCTTCTCTTCCCTTGCAGGCATGTAGTTGAGATACTGAGGGAGCAATACTTGCAGATCTATTTTGGTTTTAATGTAGCTGTGAGGAGGAGGAGGTCTTGCATTTTGCCAGTGCGAGACTACTGGTCAGATGAAACAAATACCTTGGAGATGGTGCCAAGTCACAGTTTCTCTGGTGGCTGTAGAAAGATGCTAGTTCTGGAAAAGGCCCCAATTTGACTGGTTAGAATGAGAAGTTTACTTAATTTACTGATTTGTATTTTTTTTCTACAAGCATTTTTTCATGGAAAGCTCAAGTTTGAATTGATGAAGGCACAAGCTTAGCAATGCTGTGAAATTGATTTGGGATAGTTTATTATAGTTCCATGAAATTGCTTAACAAGAAAGTTTGGCAGAGCGAGGGAGCCAAATGAGAAGAGCATGTCCCGATGGTGGGTGGCACTGGAAGTACCATGTAAGCCAGTACGAGGGAATGTAGTCATTCAGGGGTAGGATTAGCTATAGGGGAGTGGAGAGCAGCTCAGGTGAGAGGCATCCACCACCTTCCACTGAGGATCAGGCTTCTTTGCAGTGTTGCTGGTTGCCTCCCTTTTTACCACCCACTTCTGGATCCTCACAAAGCCTGGAGAAGGGATCCTGCCTCTTGATGCTCAGCTGTGGCAGCTCTGAAACCTTCGTCACAGCCATCAGTCAACAGTGTGGAAGTAGGTCCCTGGAGAAAGGCACTGTCAGAAAGGCAGCGGAGTAGTGTGGGGATGCAGTGCAGATGGAGGAGCACTTGGGGAAATAAAAAGCATAACTGGGCTTGGTTTTACAGCACTCACTATGAAGGGCATTCAGGCTACTGCCAAGCTCAGCACACAGCCGGTTCCCCAGGTGGGAGGGCTGTGGGTAGCACTGACCTTTATTCCTCCATGTGGCTCTTAGCTTACATTTTCAGTTGCCACAGGTCAGAGCAGCAGCGCCAAAAGCCAGAGAGCTGCATGGATGCTCTGACTTTGGCTGTGGCCATTCTGCTGAAGCTGAGCAGCAGACTCCTACGCCAGTGAATTCCCCCTTCTGTTGTCGCCTGACAAGTCAAGGGAAAGCAGCCATATAAATTGTCACATTTGTGACAGAGGCTCATGCTGGAAGTTTTTCTAAGCCTCAGAGAATAAAGCTGTGTCGTAGCACCTAGGGGTCTCATTTGGAGACAACTGAATGAGGAACAGTCCTTGGTCCTCTCCCCACACCATTATAGAAGAAAGGAGATGTGGGGCTGGTCAAAGAGACAAGCGCTGTTGTGCCTGTGGTGATTTACTTAATCATTATGTCTCCAGGAGGGTGCTGCAGAAGACCATGAACCTTCAGCACTCAGGCTGTTGTGGGTGCTTACAGTATAGCAGTGCTCTGGTGAGGTGCCATGGAGCCAATTTGGTACCACCAGGAAGCTGTGGAATAAGTTCTTCTGTGGTGGCATATGTTGGTAGGACTGTGAAAGATACTGTTAAACTGAGGGAGGTCTGTTTTACAGGAGTGACCCTCTGGTAACAACTCATACCTTTACTGATAGAGACCTATGCCAAAATCCTTATGTCTCTTTATTTTGCAATGTCTGTTGTATATTTCAGCAGTAAAGATGCTGTTTCTTTATGTTCCTTCTTCAGGACAGGAATCCTTTTTTTGCCCTCTTGTCTTGTTAGGAGGCATGGAAGTGGTAGGCTTGTTCTGGCCAGTGGGTGCAAGTGCAAATTTAGAATATATTCTTCTGCGGTATTCAGAATATGTTCTTCTGCACTGCATCTAATGAAGGATGTAAATGGTGGGTAGTCAAGTAGAGGAACAGATGACTGAACAAGTACTTAGATGTTTGAACTAACAATTTTTTTACTTCCTCCTCAACCCACTGATCCTAATGGGTTTCCCACTGTTTGCCTGAGAGAGAGCTGAGAGAGGTTGGGAGTGGGACTCTTGTGAGCTTGTCAGATCAACAGTAGTCTTTGCTAATTGACTTTTTCTCCTTTTCAACATAATTTTGGGGCAGGCTTGCAGGTGTCCATTGTGGAAGGAGAGAATAGGAGGGTTGCAGAGGAAGCAATAACCCATAGGCAACACCATAAGATTGCGCTGACGTATCCATGCCTCCATGCTCACGGTGATTTGCAAACAACCAGGGATGAAACCACTGCTTTTGTTACCAGTCATGTCCCCTTTGTGTGTCTCTGTGTCCTTCCTTGGTCCCATCCTCCAGCTTTCACATCCTTCTCTCAATAGGTGATTCTTTTCTATAGAAATATTAAATCTTGGTTTAAAACAGAAGAACCACCCCATTTTCCCTACTCCCTCTTTTTCCTCTCTTTCATCTTTTCTTCCCATGGAATTTTTTGAAGTAGCACAAGTTCCTGAGAAAGGCATTTTTTGAAGGTTTTTTCCTCCCTTTGTGCTTTGGCTCCGTGTCCCTTCTTCATTATATCTTCTCTTTGTTATTTTGTTCTGCCTGCCTCATCTCTCTGTTTTCTCCCCATCTCTCAACCCTTCTTCAAGGCTCTTTCTTCATTAATATGTTAATTTCTAGCCCAGGAATGCTTTTTGCAGCTCACTGTTCACCAGGGAGAGCCAGAGGAGAGAGCCAGGAGAGAGGGAGGAAGGGAGAGAGGGAATATTAGAAAAAGAAAGAGAACAATATTTTACAACAGGACAGTAAGGCTTTGGGCACATTTTGCAGGATGAACAAAACCATACCAGAAGTTTTCTGATTGGGATATTACCTCAATAGAAGATTCCAGAGTTTTTGTCTTCTTGAGGTGAGAAGCAGGGAACAGTTCAGCTTCTGTTCAGGTAAAGAGATATGGATAAAGATTTCTATAAGACCACAGAAGCTATATAGCAGTGAAAATGTTAGGGAATCTGGGGTTAGAAGTAGAATGAGAATGGCAATTATTAGAGCCAGTTGTGATGAGTCAAGGATTTTCTTTCTGCCTCCCACCAGTACAGTTACTGGGTGGAAGGTTGCAAAGGAGCAAGTGATGGAGGCAGGCACCTCTGCAGCATGGACCAGATCTGGGAAGGAGGCAGAAAGCCAACAATTCTGCCCTGAAATTAGGAAACCTCTAACTATTGTATTTGCTGCTTTATATCTAATGTAGTGAGACCTCTGTCTATGCTTGGAGTCCTACGATCATGATTGCCCAAGCAAATAATTAACAATGCAGCAATGAAAGTCAGTGCAGGGGACCTGCCTGGCTGGTGGGTAGCTGGAGGTGAGAAAGCAGATCTGAGAAAGGGCATGTGGTAAAGGAGGGAGGCAAGAAAAGATGGTCTCTAACATGGTGCTGCAAAACCAGTATGAGCTGGAAGCAAAATAATCAGGGAGGAAAACGCAGGGGGACTGCTGCAATGTTCTGTGAAGACCAAGGCCCCCGAGCTAAGAGCCTTTCATATATTATGTACACACAACTGTGTCAGACGAATATTATTTAGGTTGCAAAGGCAAGCACTTCAAACGGAAGAAAATGCCAGAATTAAGGCTGCAATCTTAATTTGGCACTCTTGTGTCTATGTGTTATAGAGCAGTGGTTTCAAGACTGCATACTGTTTCAAGACAGGACCCCTGCCTGCTTCTGTACACAGAATGGGTGACATTTCCTGACTGAGCAGTGATTCAGTATTTTGTTTCCTTCACCTTGTTTAATGTGTAGCCTTAAGCTTGTATTGTGCCTGCTTTCACAGGCTACTGCAAAGAGAGGATTCTTCATCTCAAGGTGTTATCTGTGGCACACGTTAGGGCAGTATCTCAGTACATCATGAAGTTCATGGATTTTCACCCTACTCCTGTGAGATGAGAGGACACAAGCTGCTTTATGCAAATCCATTGTATAGGCGGAGAACTGAGGTGCAGCAAGATTAAGGTTAAAAATATTAATTTTTCATGGCCCATCTGAGACATCTAGAATCTCATTATTCAAAGTACTTATCATTACAGAACACTTTCTGGGTTCAAAGCAAATTTATCTTTGCCTTCAACTCAGCAATTCTTCGAGTTGCCCCCTGCCAAATCGTAACTAGGACTGAGCACCATTTTTCATTGATTTTTTATTAATGTAGAAATGGAGATTTGGTGACATGCAAGCTATATGGGCTGTTTGTTTATACTCTGTTTAATTGTTTGTTTTGCAGAAATCATCTTGAACCCAAAAGAAAAACAAAATAGTCTCCAAACTGTTTCCCTTTTTCAATTTTAATTTGAATTATTTCTTTCAATATGTTTTAGATGGAACATTTAATTTCTTATTCAAATTAGTTTATAATTTCAATATGTGTCTTTCTTTTATTTGAAAAAAGATGTTTGAAAATGTTCAGATTCAAAAGAGGGTAGGCTGAACTATATGTTTTGCTTCAACAAAGTCAAAACTATACTTACTGATTTGCCAAAGTTGAGCTTTCAATACAGTACTTATTTTTGTTTGGAATTGCCACCAGACCAAAAGAGGAGGCAGAGTTTGTCCAGCTTTTCTCAAGCATCCAGAAAATGAGGCACACAGGTTTAGTGACTGCCTGCAAAGAATCTGGTTTAAGAGATTTTAGTGATCTCTTATCCCGGGTATCCAGTGATAGGACACATGGGAATGGTTCAAAGCTGCACCAAGGGAGGTTTAGACTGCACATTAGGAAGCATTTTTTCACTGAAAGGGTGGTCAAACACTGGAACAGGCTGCCTAGAGAGGTAGTTGATGCCCCAAGCCTGTCAGTGTTTAAGAGGCATTTGGACAATGCCCTTAACAACATGCTTTAACTTTTGGTCAGCCCTGAATTGGTCAGGCAGTTGGACTAGATGATTGTTGTAGGCCCATTCCAACTGAAATAGTTATAGCCATAGTCTTGTCCTGTCCTGTCCTATCCTGTCCTGTTCTACTGGCATCACCATGACCCTTGTGCAGAGTTAGGGATGAATCCAGCTTTGCAGTACAGCTTTCAGTTGTCTTAGCCATATGATTATCTTGTTTATCCCAGTCATTCTCTACCTCTCCCTTGATTACTGCCACTTTCCAAACAGCTAAGTTTGATTCCTAGTTCAATCCATCTGGTGCACTGAATGAGACAGGGGTCCTGCAAGAAAAAATTGTCATTGATTATGTCATTCAGGACTGATTTGTAGTGGTTATGCAGAATGGGTTGCATTCAGGTTGCTTGAACAACTATAAAGCTGATGTTTCCCCATTTTGCAGTGCTTGACTTTGTGTAATGAATAGATCCAGACTTTGCAAAAGTCATGAACTTTTCAGCTTTTCTCTCCCACAGCTGACTTCTTTGTCTTGTCTCCTCCAGTTTGTCTCGTCTCTTCTGCCCTTCTGGCTCCTTGTCTCAGTCCAGTTCTTACCTAGCAAAGCCAGGATCTGCCTCACAGATATCTCATCTGAGCTCTGGACACTGGATCTAGGAAAATCCAGCTTCCACTTCTGGACTCTGTGACCCTTGTTTTCATCCATTTCCACTTATCTCACATGCTGGCTCCTTGTCCCGTCTGTCTTCCGCTCCCCTCAGCCTCAATAAGTCCCAGTCTCTTTGCCCAAATGGTCTAGGTGTCACACCTCCCAGTTTTCTTCTCCTATGTAGCATTTCAGCCCCATACTTCTCCCAGCATCTCAAGACTGATCACCATCCTGATCACCTTCCTGGCTCTTTCCTACTGCTTTGGAATTAACCAGCCAGCTTTTCCAGTGATCCCTGTGTGCAGGGAGCAGGCAGGATCAGGGGAGATGCAAACCCAAAAGATGCAGTCCTCCTTCTCTTCCTTCCTCAGTTCAGATGTAGACCTTCCTTGTGCTCATGTGTAGAGAAAGTCCCTTACACTACAGAAGGTTCAGTGAGGAAAGGATTTTAAAAAGTTGGGTTTTTTTTTCTAAAAAAGCTCTATTAAGTTTCTGTTGAACAAGTGTAAACTGCAGTTTTTCCAAAGGCTTATGACCTGTCTAGGTTTTCAGAAGTGTGGCAGAAATCAGCATGTGACATGAAAGGAACCTTTTCTTTCCCCTCTCATCAAAATTCAAGTCCCTTGAAAGCAGAGACTTGCTGGAGCTTTTTAAAAAGGTCACTATTTTTTTCTTAACATTGGTAAAATAGCTTCTTTCCTCTAGCCTGTTTTTGGAAATGAACGGACCACTTCTGCTTCCGTTCTCCTCAAGTATAAAACCTGGCATAAGCATCTGATATGGAAAATGTCAATATCTGAAACGTAAAACTTAGCATAGCTAGAGGAACCTGTAAGGATGGTTTTATGATAGGAAGTAGAGGGCAGCCTGAAGAGACAGTGGTGCTAGCCTCAGCAATGCAGATCTCACCTCATTCTGTGGGCTTCCTGGAGCATTTGTAGGAGGTCAAGGAAGGTCTGCTCACTGGCTGAACATGTCCTTGTAGGGGCTTAAACCTGGGGCTCAGTCAGCAAGCAGAGAAAAGATTTGTTTTATTTCAGTTTGAGTTAAAAACAAGTTTGGGTTTTTTTTGGTTGGGTTTTTTTGTGGTTTTTTTTTTTTTTTTGTTTTGTTGTTTTGTTTTTTTTTTTTAAAAGTGCCTACCCCGGGCTTTCAGCACCTTTAATACTCATGTAAAAATGCATGTCACACAATGAAAGAAAATCAGTGCCAGTCCCCAGCATGGAACTAAAACCAACCAGCCAAGCAATGAGAACAAACAAGCGAAAGAGTGGAAAAAAATCCAATCCTCCACAGGTTGTCTTTCTCTTTCTCCTCTTTCTCTCCCTTCCTCCTTGCTTCAGCCATGAGTGTTCAGCTATAGGGCTGTAATTTGCCGTCCTGCCTTCACCAAAGCCCGTTAACCCATGCAGCTCATGAATCATCCCCAAACATGGGAAGCCTTGATAAGAAGAAAACAATGCCAGACTTACTGTTTTTCCTCACATTTTTTACAAAGTTTCTAGGAGCCCAGTGGCATGGTGAGGTTACAGGCTCCAGCTGAGAGCTGTGGCTATGTGCTACAGAGTGTGGCAGACTGGAAGAGGGGACAAGTTTGGGGTCAGGATGCTGAGACAGATGTGGCAATTTTTTTCAACAGCCAAGCACCTTCTGACACTTGATGTATCCTCCCTTGTCCTCTCCTTGGAGAAAGCCTGGTAGAAAGTATCACTTCTGTGGAGTCTAGGACAGACATTCTCTGCTCTGGGAGGGAATTTCAGAATGGGTGGTGCAGTCTTGAACCTCACCACTAGCGTGGACTAAATATTCATGCCAAACAAGGGAAATATGGTGGGACTTGTGAGATGAACAAGGTGTCTCAGTCTGGTTCAGAGCTGATATTTTCTCTCTCTTGATCCAATCCCCTTCTCAGACAGTTCCCTTGAGTCATCCATAGTAGAAGGGGCAGGGGCTTGAGTGGAGCTGAATGTGGGAACTGCCTTCTGGCAGGTAAGTGATCTTTCCTGGCTGGCATTCAGCAGATAGTAGAGAGAACTTCCCTGGCTGATGCCCACTTTATACCTTTCTCAGGGATAAATAAAATTCTCCAGGGCTATTATGATGCCTTCTCACATGAGCCTGAACTGTACTGAGTATAGACTGAAGAAAAAGAGGGAAGAAAATATCAGCATCTCAAATGATGTGCAAGAGGGCTGGTGCCAGTGGCATTTCATGTATTCAATTTCAGCATGCTGTATTTACTTCTGTTTCCCCTCTTTGAAAAGGCAACTTTCAGGCACTTTGCTAAATGGATTGAAAGGTTTGTCTGGTTTTAATGATGCCTCTGAAAGAGGCTGTGTGTTATTCCTCCACTCAAATACTTCTGAGAGATTTTGCAGTCCCTCTTGGTAAATCAGAAAGACTGTGTGTCACAGAGAAATGGACAGAGAGGAAAGTGAAGTTGCAGTGGTTTACCTGCATAGCTGAGAGAAAATCTTGCTCTGTGATGGAGCTGGGTCTCTTTAGCTTGGAGAAGAGAAGACTGAGGGGTGACCTCATTAATGTTTATAAATATGTCAAGGGTGAGTGTCATGAGGATGGAGCCAGGCTCTTCTCAGTGACATCCAATGATAGGACAAGGGGCAATGGGTGTAAGCTGGAACATAGGAGGTTCCACATAAATGTGAGGAAGAATTTCTTCACAGTGAGGGTAACAGAACACTGGAACTGGCTGCCCAGAGAGGTTGTGGAGTCTCCTTCTCTGGAGACATTCAAAACCCGCCTGGACATGTTCCTGTGTGACCTGATCTAGGTGTTCCTGCTCTGGCAGGGGGATTGGACTAGATGATCTTTTGAGGTCCCTTCCAATCCCTAACATTCTGTGATTCTGTGATTCTGTGATTCTGTGATTTTAGCAGTGGAGAGGGGAACTCAGTGAGTTGGCATAAGTGAAAGGATGTAGTTCTGGTTCCTCAAAATGACAGCCATGAACCAGCATCCTGGGAAAAAAATGTTGGAGCATTTTTTTTTATTGCTCACATTCCAGAGCTACATACCAGTGGAGAAGGATGGAAGAGCTTAGGGAAGAAAAAATTGATTTGATCCCACTAGCTGGTATTATTTATACACACAAAATGCTTGCATTAGGGAAGAAATCCTACTTGGTACTACTATGACCTCAGCAACCACTGTAGGGATGGCATATGTATTTCATTCTCAGTAGTTACATCTATCCTTAGCCAGGCAGAGGCTGGCACTATACCCCACTGTGAGGGTACTTTGCTTTGATACCACAGACTCAGGCTTCAAAGAAGATCTAAGTATTTCCTGTGATATAAAATTACTTCAGAAGAAGGGATTTAGAGAAATTATTCTATGTCAGTATATATGAGAACTTCAAATTTAGGAGGCCTTCCCAGGGAGACCTTGGTTGACATCCTTATCTGAATAGTCAGGTATTTAGGACTTGAGGTCCCTATGCTTCAACTAGTGGCTTTAACTAGTGGGCTCTTCGGAGAGGAAAGCCAGATCTTGGTGACTGACTTGAGAAAGGCAGTGGAGAGAGCAGAGGACGTGCATCCAAAGGCCTGTGAATAACGATGTGGAAGAATGGACGTGAATTGCAAAAGGCTCTGTCACCACAAGAGCATCACCTTCTCTTGAGCTCTGAAGAGTGTCTGAAGCCAATTTCCATCTCACGCCTTATAAAACTTGAGCCTAGTGTATGAGCACTAGCTTTTAGAAACAATGGGCTAGCAACTGAGCCCAAATTCCTGGTACACCATATGAACCATGTGGGCATAGAAAAATAGCCAGGACTGGAGTCCTGAGTGGGTCCATTGCCTGGTTTTCACTCAAGTGGAAGATAGTGATGCAGATAGCAGCAGCTATTCTGTTTCTAAGAGGTATCATGTTAAAGAGCTTGTTAATACCCTCCTGCCTTGTTCCCATTCCTTAGGCAACCAGCAGGGGCAGCAAGTGTAAATAAGTAAGGATATGCAAAGGGCGAAGTTTCATTCCAGCTCGGGGCATGTTCTGTGATGCAACGAATAAGCAGTTAGAGGGATGGCTGCAATGCAAATCTGCAGTGCTCTTTCCCAGAGCTGGAGATAATTGTTAAAGTCGGGCTGTGGATGAAGCTGAGTGGAACTGCATGAGTGGGAGAAGAAACATGCCTGACCGACTCTGGCAATGGGGAGGGGTGCCTATTTTGGCAGCAGGTGGATGAGCATGTGGGCTGCAGTGAGAGTGCGGTGAACATGCATGACTGAATTATTAGTTCGTTATGCACGTGGCTGAGTCAGGTGAGGGGAAGAAGGTGGTCAGTGGAGCAGATTTCTATCCTTCTGGTCATGGTGTGAAGAAAATACTGAGACTAGTATTTTGATTGGTCTGTGAACCTAGAAGGATTCCCAGTGAGCAATAGCTCAGCATTGAATCCACCTTTTCAGCTCTCTGGGACACTACAGTATCCTAATCCCCTCCAGGACTTTGTGACCAGTTTCCAGCTATTGTAAATTGCTTCAGGGCAACAAATCCATTTACATCTGTGTAATAAAAAATACAAATTTTGCACCATCTTCCTTATCTGTCCATCTGTCTGTCTTTGCCATCCTTGCTGCTTTGTCTTTGTTAGCTCTTCCTGGCTGTCACTTGAAGCTCAAATGGACTTTCTTGTTTCCACCATTGATTCTTCTTTTCAAATGTGATTAGCAGCGATCCTGGGCTCTGGGCCATGTACCACTGTGCAATGAGGCTGCACTGTGCCTTGGGGAGAGGCGAAGGAAGAACAGGACTCATTTATGATGAGAGGCATCTGGAAACTGAAATATAAACAGGCAGAAAGCAGTGGGGATACTCTGAGCATGCATGCTGGAGCCAAGGAACTGGCGGTGACCAGACCCAGAGCTACACAGGGTAGAGGCTGGGGATTAGCAGCTGTCCTGAGCTGTAGAGGATTCTCCTTTTGGCCCTTGCCATGGGTGAGGTTGCTATGCTGGACCATGGGAGCTAGGGCTGTGCCGCCCTCAGTCCCTTGAATCACAGAGGTTATTGTAGTGGGAGAGCCTCTAACACCGAGAGTGGGAAAGCTGGAAAGTTAGAGGGGGAGTAATGGAGATAGACAGGGGGAAGATGTGGGTGTTCCCACCCTGCATGTGCTTTCCACAGGGACTGTGGCTCCTCTCCAGTTTGCAGTGAGTGTCTGCATGCTTGCTCAGTGGCTGGAGACAGCTGGGAAAGCTGCCCCCAGCTCTGGAGCTAGAAGGGGTGATGACTTCTGGGCTAGGATTGTCACCACACAGGACAAAGAACTTATCAACACCAATGTGATGTAGATAAGCAGACACTTCTTTATTGACGCGCGGAGGATACGGGGGATAACTCTGCCCAGCGTATCCTGGGTTACATCACATTTAGCAGGGTTTTTATATATTTGATTTCCATTGTATAAGCTATTTAACATAAAACTGTATATACTGCTCGCTTTCAATTGCTCATTAAAATTAACCTTTACCTTGATTGGCCCCTAACGATCTTTCGAGTTACATCACTTCATGTATATTCATTTCTAATAAGAATCATTGGTCACCTGTAGTCACACCATAGTCACGCTATTGATTGTAGCCCCTAATATTCAAATCAGGATGGGAATCACAGAATCACAGAATCACAGAATGTTAGGGATTGGAAGGGACCTTAAAAGATCATCTAGTCCAACCCCCCTGCCAGAGCAGGAATACCTAGATCAGGTCACACAGGAACATGTCCAGGCGGGTTTTGAATGTCTCCAGAGAAGGAGACTCCACAACCTCTCTGGGCAGCCTGTTCCAGTGTTCTGTCACCCTCACTGTGAAGAAATTCTTCCTCACATTTATGTGGAACCTCCTATGTTCCAGCTTACACCCATTGCCCCTTGTCCTATCATTGGAGTAATGGGATCTTCAAGCAGCATAACTGGTCACTGTGACTTTAGCCACTATATGATTAATTATTGTATTATTCTTTCCACAGTGGTTGCTTAAACATAATATCTTACTCTCTTGACTATATGGTTTCTAGTTACAGACAATACTAGGCCCTAGCTGCTTGTGCCACCTGTTCGCTTCATGTGCTTTCTGTGACTACTAAAGTAAAACACAGTCACTCCCTCATATGATTTGATTAGGCCTAACTTGATTTTAGCTAAACTACAATCATCAAAATCATCAAAATCTGATCAGATTGGTAACATGACCAGTCCTGATCTGACTTAAGCACTCCTCCCTGCAGAGCTCTTCTCTTTAGTCTATGGTTTGGATCCTCCTCTTTCCAACTGTGGGAAGCTGAGACTGATGGGGTGTATGGTGTGTTTTTCTGGTGTGTGTGTGAAGAAAACACTCCAGACAATTGGGCTTCCAAGCACCAATATGCTCTAGGTCAGGAAAAGCAGATGATATTAACCTTCTGCATTCCTTAGATGTTGGTTTTCTTTTACTGAATGAATATCACGTGTCCTCCCTTCACATTATCCTCCCCGCCCCCCTGCTCTGGGCTTTACATCAGCCTCCTTAATAAGAAGTGCTCTGTTTTTAGTCCCCAGTGAGCGCCGACTCCTTTGCTGCAGGGCTTACTGTTGCATGAAGCTCTCATCTGAAATAGCAAGCTGGCTCTTCAGGCATGCTGCACACCCCTGAAGAGCCAGTCAGAGCTGGGGTACCCTGCATTGTGCATGGGGGCTCACAGCCTTCTCCTACCTTGCTCCAGCTCCTTTTATTCAGAATCATCATCAATGACTGGGAGGCAGGAGCAAAAAGCAAACTTTACAGATTTGTGTAAATAGTAAATAGTAAATTCCTGCCGCCGTGTGGCCTGGCTGGTGGAGAAAACTGTTGCTTTTCCCTAAGAATTCCTGGCTCAGGAACTCCTGGCGGTGTCCGGGCACCTCGCATACAGCTTCTCTCTCACCCGTGCGATGGAGGCACGCGGCCAAGCCCACACAGAGCTTGCTAGCTCTAGCGGTATCAGAAGTCAAGAGTCCAGAGATGGCTCTTGCGAGGGATCCGGTGTTTATTCTGACCGGCGCGCAGGCTGGCCAGGTAGCAAGAGGACGGGCCCCGCCCGCCGACTTCTTTATCAAGGGACACAGACAGGGGAGGGGCAACAGCTGAAGGCCAATGTGGTGTGACCTAAGGTTAGAGTGACTGTCTGGCTGCTGACCAACCAGGGGGACCCTCCTCACACAGGTCACAAGACCAGGTGAGGAGGATCCTGGCCAGCTGACTTGTGGGGGGTGTTAGATCTCTGAATTCACCCACCACCGAGCTGCTGAGCCCCCTGGTTTCCCAGCCATCCCAGCTGGTGGCTCAGGGACTACAACAAATTCCTTCAGGCAGTCAGCTGCCATAC
The DNA here is from genome assembly GCA_028020825.1 of Podargus strigoides. NCBI lineage: Eukaryota > Metazoa > Chordata > Aves > Caprimulgiformes > Podargidae > Podargus > Podargus strigoides. Next base: position 25,055,625 of record CM051662.1, on the reverse strand, counting down.
TGATGACTCTAGAAGAACCTCACAAAAACTCATGGGTAAGGGGCCCTGTTATTAAAAGAAACAGGCAAGGGTACACCTCTGCCAAGCCTAGCTCAGGACTGCCATGGATGCAGTGGGAAAATGTCTCCCTATCAAGTGGCACTGACGAGAGCATGCACTGAGAGATGCATCCTTTCTCTCACCTATTTCCCCCCTACCCCATGACGATGCCTTTTGCAGGGTGCTATGAAGGCGTTGTTTCTTTCACATGTATTTCCCAGTCCTTCAGCTGCCTCCACCTCCACCTTTATCTTTGAGAGACTTTGCTTATATCTTTTCCATTTCAGTACTCATTTCTTGAGACTTCCTTGCTTGACACTGCCATACCTTCTTCAGTATTCAAGAACAAATAGTATTTCCTGGGGTTAAACAGCAAATGTAAAATGCATGAAAGGTAAAAAGGCTAAAAGGAGAAGACTTAAAAATACAGTGTCCTTAAAAATACAGTGTCTAATTAAAGTATGGAAGTAGCTGCTTTAAGGGAATATTATGGCAAATAGCTTAAAAAGGTACCAGAACGGATGAGCTAGCTTTCTGAATAAGACTAGTCTCAGCTATTAGAGGGGGCTCCATAGGAACAATAAAGGCTCATGCATCAGTTCTGTAGAGATGGGAAGAAGTTGATTTGGGCAGTGATGGGAGGGAGCTGCAGATGCTCTCATAGCTCTGTTCCAGGGTGGGAATCCTCTGTCACCATTGTCATGGATGATGATGGAGCTGATGCACAAGGCAGGGCTTCGAGGCTGGAAAGAGGCTCTTCTTTAGTGACTCAGCCTGGCCATATGCTTACTGCTCACTCTGGGACTTTAATTCCTCTTTGTTTTCTACTGTGTGTCTGTTTTGCCAATTACTAAGCCTAGCACAAAGGACGCAGCCAGCAGTAGAACAAACCAGTAACCAGATTCTATTGTATACAAAAGGGTCAGTACATGGGTGATCGCTGGGGGTACAAACAAGTCAATCAGATCACACATAATAGACATCAACCCCAGCGACCCCGGGAATGATACAACACGGCCAACAATCGGTGGAACAAACAAAGCAACAAAGTCTCCCATGATAGAGATGGGAGACAGCCAAGCCAATAGGCTGATAATGTAGGAGAGAGGTAGCCACATATTGTTCTCACAGAGCCCACATTCACAAGCACCAGACCTGACTGGGGCCCAGTTGCAGGGGGAGGCAGGAGGTCCTTCCCCAACAGGGAAACTCTGCAAAGTGCATCCACCTCACAGATAGACACTCCACCCTTCCTGCACGTGGTCCCAGCTTTTACGCCCTGTGGTGGTTTAGTCCCTGCTGGGACCCGAGATCACGTTTCCACTGCCCCTCCCCCACCCTCGGACAGGGATGGGGCAGGGAGTAAAATATAAACCCTGGGGTTGAGATAAGGAAGATTTAATACAATAGTGTAACAACAACAAACCAAACAACAACAATAACAACAATAACAGTGATAACAATGTACAGAACAAGAGCTGTACCGCCCGGACACAGCACGAGGGACAGACCCGGACAAAAGCCGTTCCCGCACTGCCCGCGCCTGGGCACCCGGACATGACGTCAGCATGGGATGGAATAGCCCGGCTGTGGCTCTCTCCCAGCTGCTGGGGAAAATGAACCCCATCCTAGCTGAAGCAGGACATAATCCACCCCTTATTCTATACCATCTACGTCATGCCCAGCAGCCATTTAACAATCAACAAAAAAATACAATATAATTCATGGTATATTTTCACCCAAAATCAAGTCCCCTTGTGGTACACATCGGACCTCTCCATCCTCCCACATCACCCACCAGGTGCACCCAGGTCCTTGAGCAAAAGCAATTCCATGGGTGGGTTTGCCTTTGCCTGGTGCAGGACTAACCCAGACTATTTTTCCCAATACATCCCTCATGCGCACTACAGGGACTCTATCCCCGTCTACTGTACATGGAAGTTTTGACTGAGCCGGGCCAGCTCAGTTGGCAGATCCTCTTGTGTTGACTAACCAGGTGGCCTTTGCCAGATGTGTGTCCCACTGTTTGAAGGTCCCACCTCCCATTGCTCTCAATGTAGTTTTTAGCAGTCCATTAGAGTGCTCAATTTTTCCAGAGGCTGGTGCGTGGTAGGGGATGTGGTAGACCCACTCGATGCCATGTTCTTCTGCCCAGGTGTCTATGAGGTTGTTTCAGAAGTGAGTCCCACTGTCCGACTCAATTCTCTCTGGGGTGCCGTGTCGCCACAGGACTTGCTTCTCAAGGCCCAGGATGGTGTTCCAGGCAGTGGCGAGGGGCACTGGATACGTTTCCAGCCATCCAGTGGTTGCTTCCACCATTGTGAGCACGTGGCGCTTGCCTTGGCGGGTCTGTGGCAGTGTGATGTAGTCGGTCTGCCAGGCCTCTCCGTATTTATATTTCAGCCATGGTTCTCCATTCTGCTGGGGCTTTACCCGCTTGGCTTGATTGATTGCAGCACACATTTCACATTTGTGGATGACCTCTGTGATGGTGTCAATGGTGAGGTCCACCCCTCGATCTCGAGCCCACCTGTATGTTGCATCTCTACCTTGGTGGCCCGAGGTCTCATGGGCCCAGCGGGCTATGAACAACTCACCTTTACGCTGCCAGTCCAAATCCACCTGAGCCACTCTGATCTTAGCAGCCTGGTCCGCCTGCGGGTTGTTTTGATGTTCATCAGTGGCCCGACTTTTGGGCACATGGGCATCCATGTGTGGTGCACTTTCATCCATGGTGCACTTTCACGACAAGGTTCTCCACCCGAGCTGCAGTATCCTGCCTTACTTCAGCGGCCCAGATGGGTTTACCTCTGCATTGCCAGTTGCTCTGTTTCCACTGCTGCAACCACCCCCACAGGGCATTTTCCACCACCCGTGAGTCAGTGCAGAGAGAGAGCTTTGGCCACTTTTCTCGCTCAGCAATATCCAAAGCGAGCTGGGTGGCTTTCACCTCTGTGAACTGGCTCGATCCACCTTGCCCCTCAGCAGCTTCAGCGACTCGTCGTGTGGGACTCCACTCAGCAGCCTTCCATTATCAGTGTTTTCCCACGATGCGACAAGACCCATCAGTGAACAGGGCATACCGCTTCTCCTCGTCTGGCATCTCGTCATATAGTGGGGCCTCCTCAGCACGTGTCACCTCCTGCTCTGGTGACATCCCAGAATCTTTGCTCTCTGGCCACTTGGTGATCACCTCCAATATTCCTGGGTGGATGGGGTTCCCTATTTGAGCCCGTTGTGTTATCAACGCAACCCATTTACTCCACGTGGCATCTGTTGCATGATGTGTAGAGGAAGCCCTGCCTTTGAACATCCAGCCCAGCACTGGCAGTCGGGGTGCCAGAAGGAGCTGTGTTTCAGTGCCGACCACTTCTGAGGCAGCTTAAACTCCTTCGTATGCTGCCAGTATCTCCTTTTCAGTTGGTGTATAGTTAGCTTCGGAGCCTTTGTATCCCCGGCTCCAAAAGCCTAGAGGTCGGCCTCGGGTTTCCCCGGGTGCTCTCTGCCAGAGGCTCCAGGTAGGACCATTCTCCCCGGCTGTGGTGTAGAGCATGTTTTTAACCTCTTGTCCTGCCCGGACTGGCCCGAGGGCTACTGCCTGAGCAATCTCCATTTAATTTGTTCAAAAGCTTTCTGTTGCTCAGGGCCCCATTCAAAATCATTCTACTTACAGGTAATGTGGTAGAGAGGGCCCACAATCAGGCTGTAGTTTGGGATGTGCATCCGCCAGAACCCCACAGCGCCCAGGAAAGACTGAGTCTCCTTTTTACTAGTTGGTGGGGCCATGGCTGCTATCTTGTTTATCACCTCCATTGGGATGTGGCGATGCCCATCTTGCCATTTTATTCCTAGGAACTGAATCTCCTTTGCAGGCCCCTTAACTTTCCTTTGTTTGATGAAGAAACTGGCCTTCAGGAGGATTTCAGTTATCTTCTTTCTTTCTTCAAAGACTCCTTCAGCTGTGTCCCCCCATACAATGACATCGTCAATGTACTGCAGGTGTTCTGGAGCCCCACCTTTCTCCAATGCAGTATGGACCAGTCCATGGCAAATGGTGGAGCTGTGGTTCCACCCCTGGGGCAATCAATTCCAGGTATACTGGATGCCCCTCCAAGTGAATGCAAACTGTGGCCTGCACTCTGGTGCTATTGGAATGGAGAAAAACGCATTAGCAATGTCAATTGTGGCGTACCACTTGGCTGCGTTCGACTCCAGTTCATATTGGAGCTCTAGCATGTCCGGCACTGCAGCACTCATTGCTGGCGTAACTTCATTCAGGCCACGGTAGTCCACGGTTAGTCTCCATTTGCCATTACACTTTTTAACTGGCCATATAGGGCTGTTGAAGGGTGAATGAGTTTTGCTAATCACCTTCTGGCTCTCTAGTTGATGGATCAGCTGATGGATGGGGACCAGGGAGTCTCGGTTGGTGCGGTACTGCCGCCGGTGCACCGTCTTGGTAGCAGTTGGCACTCGCTGCTCTTCAGCCTTCAGCAACCCCACCACTGAAGGGTCCTCTGAGAGGCCGGGTAAGGTGGACAATTGTTCACTTTCCTCCAGGGCAGCTATACCAAAGGCCCACCGGTACCCTTTTGGGTCTTTAAAGTACCCTCTCCTGAGATAATCTATGCCCAGGATGCATGGGGCGTCTGGACCAGTCACAATGGGGTGTTTATGCCAGTTCTTCCCAGTTAGGCTCACTTCAGCTTCCAGCAGAGCCAGCTGTTGGGATCCCCCTGTCACTCCAGAGATACAGATGGGCTCAACCCCACTATAGCTTGATGGCATCAGGGTGCACTGTGCGCTAGTATCCACCAAGGCCTTATATTCTTGTGGGTCTGATGTGCCAGGCCATCGGATCCACACCGTCCAGTAAATCCGATTATCCCTTTCCTCCACCTGGCTGGAGGCAGGGCCCCTCTAATCCTGCTCAGCATCACTCACTTGTTCTACGAATGACTCTTGTTGTAGGAATGTCTCAGAGGTCCCCTCAAGAGGGTCAGGCATAAGACCAGACATTCTATTCTGTCTGGGGGATTTCCAACTGGAAACTGGAGCGATGTTTTTCTTGGACGATTCCCCTTTCAGCTGCTGTACTCATGCAGCTAGGGTGGAAGTGGGTTTTCCATCCCACCTCCTCATGTCTTCTCCATGGTCACGGAGGTAGAACCACAGGGTACCCCGTGGTGGGTACCTTCCACTGTCTTTCTCTTGGGTGGGGAGGCGTCTGCTCCTAATGGCCGAGACGTCAGCCCGTGCAGGTGGAGTGTAGGACATGTTCTCTTCCATTCTATGGAGCCTCTGAGACAGTTCCCTCACAGCTGAAACCAAGGCCTGTGGAGAGGCAGGGAGGCTTCCTTCATATTGCCGGAGCTGGCCAGCCACTTCACCCACTGTTTGAACCTGGCCGTGTCTCCAGGACATCACTGCCAACGCATTGGCATGTGGTTGTGGTGCGCTTCGCAGGAGCTTCCACCACATGGAGGGTGTGCAGTGGGCCTGATCTGGATCCATGGGTGATCGCTCATCATTCAGATCACCGTAAATCACATCAAACACAGCTAATTCCCTGAGATACTGAATGCCTCTCTCCATGTTGGTCCACTTGTTTAACTGGCATAGGATATCATCCTTGTAGGGGTACCTTTCCCTTACACTGAACAGGAGTCACCTCCAAAGGCTGAGGGGTTGGACCTGTCTCCCTATTACCTTGTCAATGCCAGCTTCCCTGGACAAGGACCCCAGCTGCCTGGCCTCTTTCCCCTCTAATTCCAAAACACCAGCTCCACTATCCCAGCATCGGAGCAGCCAGGTGATAAACAGCTCCCCTGGAAGGCGGCTGAAATCCTTCCGCATCTCTCTCAACTCACTCAGGGACAGAGATGGGGTGATCACCTCTGGCTCTTTCTCCTGTTCTCATGGTGGGCCTGGCTCATCTCCGTCCCTCACTATGCGAGCTGATTTTTTGGTATATTTCGTTTTCTGTATAGGGGTGACTGATACTGGCACTGGCTGTCTCTCTGGCCCAGCTGCCATACTAGTTGGTTCGTTTTCAGGTCCTGAGACCCTTTCTTCCCCTTGAGGGCACTGAGTAGTGTTAAAGAGGACACGGTAGGCATGGGCAATTCCCCAACACACTGCAGTGAGTTGTGTCTTCCTGGATTTGTCAGATTGGCAACACACCTTTTCTAAATGCTCCACTATTTTATCAGGACTCTGCACTTGTTCGGGGGTTAAATTCCAAAGCACTGGGGGTGATCACTGACCTAGGCACTTGCCCATTTTTTCCCACACACCTTGCCACTCTATCTGGCCTCCGGGCAGGTTTCCAGGTGGTGCTATTATTGGAGAAGGCCCGTATAACTTTAAACAGGATATAGCAGACATGCAGAAAACACTGCGCCGCAAACATGCTGGCCTGGACGCTCCAAGGATAGCTAAAACTCTCAACTGGGCAGGTCTCTTCCCCTGGCTCACCCATAGATGGGGGAAGACCACTAACAAATGCCCAGGCTGCATACAGGTACCGGCTCACCCCCACAAGCAGTGATGCACCATATCATAAGTAGTCAGTATCCAGTACAGCAAAGCAAGACTCCCACCACACTTCTCAGTGACAACAAACAGCAGCACTGGAAACACACAGTGGATATAAGGGTTAATACAGCCCCACCACGCAAGCAAATCGGCCAGCATTGTAAACATACCTTATTCAATACAAATATATAAACAGAAAATTGCGCCTAACAGATTGTTTTAACACACTCTGGTCAGGTTTTTTTTGTCCTTATCTCAACCCTCTCATGCCCCACGTTGGGCGCCAAAAAGGCTGTCGTGGTTTAGACCCTGCCGGGACCCGAGACAACGTTTCCACTGCCCCTCCCCCACCCTCAGATGGGGACGGGACAGGGAGTAAAATACAAACCCCGGGGTTGAGATAAGGAAGATTTAATACAACAGTGTAACACCAACAACAATAACAGTGATAACAATGTACAGAACAAGAGCTGTACCGCCTGGACACAGCACAAGGGACAGACCCGGCCAAAAGCCGTTCCCGCACTGCCCGCGCCTGGGCACCCGGACATGACGTCAGCATGGGATGGAATAGCCCGGCTGTGGCTCCCTCCCAACTGCTGGGGAAAATGAACCCCATCCTAGCTGAAGCAGGACATGCCCAAAGCAGGACACCTGGCACTCATTTACCCAATGCAGGGCACCTGGGGCTTGTTTACCCAAGGGCTTTCCCTACAAGGCTGGCTGCACCTTGGAGGAAAGCCAAAAGGCAAACTCATCCCCTCCTTTTGAAGGACTGTGGGAACCACCCATATGTCAATCTTAATTCAGGGCTCAGGGTTCAGACCCCAGCACTTCAGTGTCCCAATGCAAGGAAGGGAACTGCAGCTCTCTCTCCAATGTCTTCATCAGCTTTCTTTCATCCTTATAGCTGTGCACTTGGGCTGTTTCTTCCATGGGTCCCTCTGCCTACACCTAGGATAGCTCCTGACTGAAGTGGTGGGTGAGCAGATACTGTGGTCAGAGACCCCAACAGGCAGCTGGCACCCACTGAGGCTCTGTGAGAAGGAGGCTTTGCTTGTGAGATTTTTAATGTTTCCTACTACTGCTTAAACAGATCCAGAGGTTCCCTTGCCGCAACACTCTGCCTCTCCATCCACCCCTTTCTACAGTCACATTTTTTGCTCTTCGCTCTTTTTTCTTTTCTTGGTCCAGTCTCCTTCCTACTCTTTATCCATCGTACCTGACTGCAGGGTGATTTAATGATTTTGTTTGTTTAGTTGGTTTTTATTACACTGTTTGTTACCATAACTGGGAAAACCTATTGTTTCTGTTCACACTTTTTTGAAGGTGGGGCTAAAAGACTCTTTGTGTGTGTGCGTTGTTCAGGTGTGTAAGAATGGGTGACTGTGACATGAAACAATAGGTGACAAGTAAGTTAATGATCATAGTTCGATGTTTGGTTATTTCGTTGGAAAATGGATGTGAAGAAGTGACCTTATGTGGCCCTCCTTTGAGTGGAGGGCTGTACCAGGTCACCTCTAGAGGTCTCTTCTAACCTGAAGTTCTCTATAACTCTAAAAATCTTGTTTGCTGTAGTAATACTTTTGTCCTGAGGTGTGTTTTTATTTGCTTGTCTCACAGTGCATGGTGTGGTGGGACTGGACAGTATGTGGAATCTTGTTGTCTAGGCACAGAAATGCAATCAAGTGTTTCTCCTTTCACGCCCTAAACAAATCTGTCTTTGCAGGAGCCCACAAAATTACAATTTGAAAAGCTCATCTGTAGAAGTGTTTTGCCAATCAAGGGCTTCAATGCCAAATGAGGTCAAAGTCTTTGTGTTTTCAGAGTGAGTGTTTGCTAAATGAGGGCTTGCAGCTGGAGGTGGAACTGCAAGGCTGAAACTGGACCCATACGTGAATTTTTCAGCATAGTTCTCTCTTTCCCTGTCAAGATGGTTCCCTTTGAGAATCTCTGTGGGCTGCACTCAGTCTCCTTAGTCTCTGAACTGCCCATCATAGCATCTCAGCTCCTTCCTAGAAACCCAGGTATTGTCACGTGATTTTTCCTATGTCAGAATAAAAGGAATCAGAGAGGAGGGGGTCATGATGGCAACTTGGATGTTCCTAGTAATTTATTATTTTCTTCCAAGGCACTGATTAGCGCAAAATCTGCGTCTTGAAAATAACTGTAAAGCTGACGAGGATCTTTAGCAGCAGGTATTCGTTTATTGCGGATCCAGGGACTCGGGGGGATCGCTCCTCCTAACGAGCCCACCTGGGGCCAGGAGTGTGCTCTTTTTACAGCCTAAAGTGTTGCATATTCATAAGTTTACATCAGGTGGGAATGGGGATTCCATCATTGGGAGGGGCTCAGGGAGGAGATTTACGGTAAATCATTATAATATTCCACGCCTCTTGCTCCTCCTGGTTGCGCCTGCGTGGTGCATCCTGGTGGTCGTCCTCGGGGGTCTTCAGGAGGAAGGCTCCGAGTCTTCCTCGCGGTGTCCTTTTCACCTTTGCTTGCTTTATACATCCAGACCAGTTTGTTCTGGTCCCTGGGACACCTTGATTAGCACTGTGGTTCTTATCAGTCCCTCCTTCCTGAGGGAGTATTGTCCTTGGACCTCTTAGCCAACACTGTCTGATCACCCAGGCCTGCCTGCTCCATCCCCCAAGGACGAGTCTCTCAGTTTTTCCCTTATCTTACTAAGCATTCCTGTTTGGCAACTCCAAACTATTATATTAGCCTCTTTCTGCTGGCTGTATATATTTCCTTAAGCAAATGTACACAAAGTTAGTATTTTTCCATAATCAGCACTGTGATAGCCACAATAGCCTTGATTCTGGCTTTCTATAAGGACTCTGAGAAGGATTTTCAGGGATATGTAATTTTTTTAGACATTAAGAAAGCAGGGTCAAGAAACTCTATTTTGAATGACTGGCTACTTGATGTACCATGGCAATTCACCTTCTGGAGGCACTGCAGGCCTAGATAGCCTCTGATGTCCCTTCTCAGCTACCCCCGTCAGAACTGCTCCGGAAGGACTGAGCCTGGGATTGACAGATAACATTTGCAACTTGAAAGGCCAGGGATGCTCAAAACATTATTCCAGGGGCCATGCCACTGAGCTGCGTCCCTGCACAACCTCCACCATGCAGACTTCTTCAGTCACTGACTACTGGTCTTGGTGGCAATGTCTGTGTGTGGGATCCAGGAGCCATGGGGTCCCCATCCCAGCTCTTAGCCTTCCCCCCACCCTGCCCAACAGACCCTAAAGAAACCTTTGCCACCCTAGCTCAAGCTGTTTTCTAACACCACTATCATCCATGGCTGTTTTGTAGCCAGCTGAGGCAGCATATTTTGGAGTGGGTCAGCCTCCCCTCTTCCACAGGAGCTATTGGAAGAGCTGATTGCAAACAGATTTTCACTGCCTCAGTGTGGACTGATGTCAAATAGTGCCAAATGAGAGCTGACAAACTGACAGACCCGATCTGTCAATGGAGGATGGGAGGGGGGGAAGAGATCATCTCTTGACATTCAAGAGACAGAGCAGTTTCACAGATGAGCCAGCAAAGCTCTTGTAAGTGATACCAGTCCATATTTAATAGTCTATTCATTTCTGTGAAGGCAGATGTAGGTGCAGGATATACAGGGATAAGAATAGTTCAGTGCCAGGCACAAAGTAGCCCACAGAAGTCCAGCTTCCATGGGCAGGCTCCTGTTTGGTACTGTCTCTGACCAGTAAATAACTATGGGTGGACTGGCTGAGAGCCTCTGCTGACTCCCTTTTATTGGTGCATGGTTAGTTGTTGTATGCACAGTGAAGGGCACTGGGCTGAGAACTGTCCTCTCAGGAGAGCAGTGTCCTTTGGGTACTGCCCTCACCTTAGATGAAGATGCAGCTTTGCTGGAGAAGGGAACTTGTGTCCTTTGGGTAGGGATCACAGTTGTCTCAACTTATGGGTCAAAATTAGGGCAGAGAGGGAGCCCTCACAGCTTTCTCCTGCCCTTGGGGCATGGTACCTTGTCCAGACTCTGAATCAGACCACATCTCACAGCTAGCTGTGATCAAAACTTGAACTCACCTTGCCCCAATATCATGATTGATGTTGGCCTACAGAATGACATCCATCACCTTACTTCAAGCTATTAAATGGGCCCAGCCTGAATAGAAACATTGCTTGTGAGCTCACCTGTTTGAAGCTGGTCCCAGTTAAACAGGCTTACCAGGTTCTTCTCAATCCAGGTAGGAGCCTGGGCCAATATTGACATTTTTCACCCTGATGCTGAGCTCATGAGGGCATCGTTGTAGTAGCTTTGTATCAGCCACCTAGGAAGTTATGGAGCTCAGAAGAGTCAGTCAGCTGCTCGTCCCTTATCAGGAAAGTTGGTAAAAATTCTGCCACCATCCATGCTCATTCCCTTTATCCCAGTGTCCTGGTTTCCCAGGAAGAGAACCATGGGCCAGCCATGTCAGGCAGGCCATGAGTAGCCCTGAGTCAGCTGGGAGATCCAATCAAGGCAGCTGACTCACAGGTGTATCCCATACCACTTCATCATGCTCATTATAAAAGGAGGGAGTTCACTAAGGGTGTTCTTTTTCCTGGGGCTCCTCTCTTTTGGCCTTCTGATCCTGCTGCTGATCCTAAAGACAAGGCTGAGTAGAACCTTGTGAACTTCATGTTGGTGATTATATCAGTTTTGTTATTTCATTAAATCTATTTCTACTTCAACCCACAGGGATTCTCCCTGGTAGACACCCAGGTAATATGACTAGTGGTGAGAATATCTTAGAACTGGTCTGATGGCCTAGGCTTGGGCTCAATCTCAATAATAGGCAGAGCAGTGCAGATGAATCACTTTGTGGTCCAGCAGAGCTGTGGCTGGGCCCTGCGCATGGAGCACAGGGGTAAGGATTTTGTTTCTGCTGTAGCATTGTCAGTGCAGGTTGGCTGCTTTATTTCATCAGTGCAGATGATTTAGAGATGAAAGGTCAGAGTGCAGAGCAATTTAGGATCCCCTGCTCTGAAAGATATGTGAGAAAACCAAGCTACTGTTGCATTAAGAGTTAAGCTGCTTCTTTGATGCTATACTATCAGTAGTAATGCAAACACATAGCTTAAAAGTATGCAAACCAGGCCCTTTCTGTTTGGTCCATGTCCTTTCCTGTGATAAAGTGGAAACTGGCATCTCCTTGCTTTATAACTGTCTGATTTTCAATCTTCCTCTTCCCCCACCTTCACAGCAGCCTGTCCTTATACTACTGATTCATTGTGCAATCAGATGGGTGATAACAGATGATTCAGGAGAAGGGAATCTTCCTCCACAATTTGCTTAGCCAGTTGTGTGGTTGGAGTAGGAGTCAATTCCTTCCTGCCGTCTGCAGCCTAAAATGACTCATCCATCCCTTACTATCCTAGGGGTACGACTATAAATACTAGCAAGGGTTTACAGAAATTGCCAGCCCTTTTTAAGTTCTTTCTCCAAAATCTGTCTTTAACTGCTTCTTATGGCAGGAAAAGGCTCCTGATGAAATACAGTGTGCAAAGGGGTGAGAATGGCTGATCATCCATTTCATCAAGCTGCCTGCCCTCTGAGTGTTGCAGAAGAGGGTTAGAAGGCAGTATTAACTCATCTTCACAGTGTGCTTCATTTCCATTAGCAGAATCTCCTCTAATTTTTCACTTGGCTGCAACATGGTGGCATCTGTCATGTCTTAGAGATAGGTTGGGATATTTGCTGTATTGAGTGGGATAGACACAGTCAAAAGGGACATGGCCCTATGCAAACCTGGACCCAACAACTTTTAGTCAGACATAACCTTTCTTATTGTCTCCGTAGCTAAGTTTGCAGGGAAGTAACATTTCCATCTTGATTTCAGTGATTAGGCGTGACATCCTCTTTCTACAGCCATCTGGGGTGTGAAAACAAATACATCTGTGTGGTCCAGATTGATCCAGAAAGGTGGAAAGCAAACCAATGGCTATCAGAAAAATTATCCCCCTCTGCCTTGCTCCTTGCTGCCTGCCTTTGTTGTTTCGTTTGCTGATCCATATTGCCTCCCACTATTCAGCTAGGCCAAATTTGGCTCTGTCTGGCAGAGGTGAGGGCACCAGGAGTGTCATGACTGACAGGGAAGGAGGAGTGGGTCTGGGGTTCAAGGGGATGGGGTACCCTCAGTGCTGGCCAGGTGATGGCTCCCAGCTGCCCCCCAAACCCATTTCTGGGATCCTGACTGACTTTGGCAGTTGGCTGCTGATGCAAGAGGGTTTCCATGGCAATGTACCAGTGCTGCTCGCTCCCTAGCTCTGCCTTTCTTTCCCTCCCTCTCCTTGCCCCCCTCCCTAGCCCTCCTGTTTCTCAAGCCTGTTGCCATGGAAAAGTCATAATCCAGAAAGAATTTCAGATTCCCCCCTCATTGTTGTTTTTTTTTAGTATTAAAAGTTTGCTTTTCAGTTTAATGTGTGGGTAGGGGAGGCTCCATCTTCCTCTTTAAAACCTTGTCCCTGGGCAAGAGGGAAGTCTCGGACTCAGAGGTCCTCCTGGAAGGAGGGCAGTGGGAAGCTGCAGAGGGGAGCTCCAGCTGATGGGCACCCCAGCAGGGTTATGGCTTTGAGAAGTGCTTACTTGACACTGGAGGTTATGACCAGTTTTTTGAAAGGACCATGTAGTTTGGAGTCTGGAGTATGAATCAGTGATGTTTAAGCACCCAAAGAGAAAAAGGAGTGAGATTTTTGGAAGGTGCCTCCTCTGGAGGCTTCTTATTCTGAAGTGATCATAGTGACTGCTGCCAACAAAAAAGGGTGCAGACAACTTAATACGCTGCCACAATATGTGCACAACAAGAGCTGTGGAAATGATGCAGCTGAAGGTACTGAATGAGACCAGAACTAGAGCCCACATTATCCCACCTAGTGCTCATGCTAATTCCCAAGTCTGTAGGGTATGCCCACACTGTCAGGACTTGTGTGTGAGGTTTGTGGGTTACATTTTAGTTTAACTTAAGCACCAATAAAAGGTGAAATCAGTTAAGTTTCTGCTCAGGTTCAATAAACTTGCCTAGATATCTCTGAAAAACACTGAGGTACTCTGATAGCTTTGCTGCTCTGGGTAGAACTGGACAGTTGGTTGAACTGGAGAGAGCTGTGATATGGTAATAGAAGTGGGAACTGAACCTCTGCTGCACTCCCCATGGAAATGTTCTGGTCTCACTCCCAGCACACTTGCTGTTTTCATCTCCATTGTATTCAGGCTTCCTGCAGTGGGCACTGGAGCCTGAGATCCTCAGATGCATGTTGGAAAACTTTATTCACAGTATTTCTGGGTCCAAGCAGTCCTGGAAGTCTCCTGAACAAAGAAATATGGGGAGATTTCCCACTCTGTCCAGGAGGGAGAAGGAAAGGATTCAGATAATACATCTCAAATTTGGACCTTGTACTTATTTCAGACCTCTTAGGAGTCTTTTATTGGATGCAATGTTAGCATCGCTCCCAAGGCTTCTTTAAACTGACCTTTTCCTAAAGAAGCAGAGGAGTAACTCAAGATCAAATGCAGCTCTAGAGTAAAATGGCACATTTACTTCACTGAAGATGCAGCAACATAGGCTGAAGTTGACTCTTTCTCTCTCTCTTCTTGTTCAGGAAACACAGGATGCACTTTTTTAATTTTTTTTTTTTTTTTTTTTTTTTTACATATAGACAACTACATTCGGGCGGTCTGCTGCAGACACCTAACCTACGCATTGTTGTTACCTCTCCCCATTGTCTGTGTGTACCAGGCATCTGAGTCACTTGATGCTTACCTGGCCTCAGATGGTGTAATAGTCACTGAGTCTAAACTGGGTATGTGGAGTAAGTGATGGAGTATAACCTGGAGTCTTCTCAGGCTGTTGGAAGAATTACTGACTTACAAAACCATAAAGTCTCAGTGCTGGGTCACTGTAGCTCCTCTTCTTTTGTATGAATTCCTGGAAGGTGATGGATTTTCAGTTGCCACAGACTGTGGTCTGTCCTGCAAAAAGCCTGCTGTCAGTAATGCTCTACCTCTTTCCTTGTTGATATGCCTTTACTCTGTTCTAGACAAACATAATTTCTTCAGTCCCATGCCCTGTGTTATTTGTCTCCTAATGTCTTCAATCTCTTTTCTGACACTGCTGAGGAAGAAGCCTGAGTAGTCACAGTGCCATGTTGGGCACCTGTCAGGTAGACCCCATCTATATGTTTCAGAGAGGCTCCTCAACAGCCAGCAGCAGAGAAAAAAATCTTCAGTCACTACCAGTTTGCTCTAGCAGTTGAACAGTTGACCAGAAGGCAAATATTTCCTTCCTTTTTGCACCTTTCAGGCCCCAGGGATGGATCCCAGAAGGTTTTCCAGAGCACTGTGTGAGAATGTAGGAGTGCACTGACCATATCAGCAGACACAGTCGTGCTCTTTGTGCTTAGCAAGACATTGTGTAGTCCCAGACATCAATCTCTTTTATCAAAAGGAAGAGAGGGTGTGTAACTTTATTTAACATAACCTGGACTACAAACTACATCACAAAACACTACAAAGTTAATAATACAAGGCACAAGTCGGATGTGATATAAATGATGTAAATGTGTGAACTCTGAGTAGGATTTTGGCAGTGTTCCCAGCCGTGTTCAAAATGTACCCATGATATTTCTGTCTCCCACACTGGGAACCCACTAGAGACAGGCAGAAAAGACTTAGGTTGAGTTTATTATCCATATTTATAATTCATTTCAGAATAGCATCTTCCTCCCACACCGATCCATCCTCACAGAACTACGTATTGCACCCAGCTCATAGCAGAAGGCTTCACACACTGACTTTTGGGGTAAGAGTTGAGAACGGTGAGATATGCTTGAAGCATTCAGTGTGTGTTGGGAAACCCAAAATAGATGGTGCAAGGCTATGTGGATCCTGTAGCTGTGCAGGTAGAAGTAATGAGAGGGGTTTGCAAGCTGTCAAGTCATGGGACTTTGGGGCAGAAAAGAGGCATGCCTGAGTGTAGGAACCCAGGCTAAAGACTGAAAAGAGATTCTTGATATTTATCTCCCTTTTGTGTTTTCCCAGTCTTTGAAAAAGGGATGATGTCAGTGGAAGAAGAGCACAGAGGGGTTATGACTGTGACCGTCGTGGGGATAAGCAAAGGCTGAGGGCTGAGGATTCGCAGAGTAAATTTTGAGTTGGGATCTGGGGTCCAGGGAGCACCTGGATGAGGATATCTTGGCTTTCAAAGCCTTGTTGGCCCACAGTGGGAGCGCGAAAAGTGCCAGTGGTTGTGCAGTTGACCTGGCTGCACTCAAGGCAGCAGTGCCCCAGTAATGGCTGTGTTGGATGTACTGATGGAGGTGATGGCTGGCAATAGGGATCCAACAGGAAGGATGGCAGAGATAACAGTTTGGGTGGAGAAGCAGTGGCACAGGGAAGGGTGCTGGTAGTGAGGAGGGTACAGATTGCAGAAAGTGTTACAGTAGTGTTTGGAGTGTTAACTGCAAGTGAAGACAAGGGTGGCTAATTACAGACACGATTGTGAAGAGGAAGAGGAGGCAGACTCGAGGAGGAGTGGTGAGGTCTGTGATTATGGCCCTTTGCAATGAAGAAGCTGCTGCTCAGTGCAGGGCTCAGGGCTACAAGGGGGTTCAGCTCTGGTATTAACTGAAGCTATTCTCTTCACATGTGCCAGCTCATGTCTTGCTTGCTTCTCCTTCTGTCTCATTCTTCACTTTCTTTGCTACTGCTGCATTTTCCGTGTTTGCATGTAGTGTGGAGTGAAATGTGTTAATGCTTTCATGTAGAAAAAAGAAGAAAAAAGAAATCTTAAATTAGATACCCCACTGGTGATGCATCCTGTGCCCCTTGTCAGACAAACGCTGGCTGGGAGGTCTTCTCAGGAAGAACAAGGTTTTCCTAATGCTGCAAGGAAAAAAAAACACAAGGAAGTTTAAAGGGGAGGGGGAACAAACAAACAAAAAAGAACCCTAATTGTTCTGAGACCTTCCTCAGCCCAAGGAAGGGTTAATGATTTAAATACAATGTAATTTCAGTGGCACTAAAGAACATGTTTCCATGGAAACATCAACCCACAGAGGGAAAGAAAGGGAGAAGGAGCAGCATCAGAGGGAAAGCGGCTCCTCTGGCAGTGGAAAAGCAGCCTCCAGACCCCTGCACAGTTACTGACAGGAGTGATTATTTGTTTGTTTTAATCGATTCCCCCTTGGAGATGTGATAGGGAAGAAGTGATAGGGTGCCATCTTGGCCAAACTGCTACAGACCCAGGAAAATCCAGTCATGCTTTTTGGACTGAGTCTCCTTGTGGGTAATGACTCTGCTCCTGCGAGTGCTGTGATTTCACTGCCCTTTCAACACTTGGTAAACGTTGAATAACCCCAAATCACTTGTGGCTTCTAGATGGGTCAAAAAAGTTAACTTAGTCTGCTGTTTCAGAGAATGTAATAAAGGGATTTATTTCAATCTCTCCAGCTAGTTTAGCCTTGTCTAGCTTCTGGCAGTGGTGAGAGGGACCTTTCTGGCAGATTTGAGTGCTTTTCCGCAAGCAAGAAAGTCCTGAAGGCTCTAGAGCAAAATCGATGTGCTCACCTGCTTGCTGGTCTTGACTCCCAGGACAGAAACTGGAATGAGATCTGGGTAAATACCAAGATGCCCTGATGGTTGACTCCCAGCACACCAGCCCCTTTCAGAAAACCAAAGATGCTACTGACATGCACATCTACTCAGCCAGTTGTTTTAAGCTGTGGCCCACAACCATGTGGGTCCAATGGAGATTTCAAAGGGATGTGCAGAACTGATTAAGAAGAGCAAGCCTGTTGTCAGTGGGATTAAGTTCACTGTATGGGGACAGTGGTTCAACTGGAATATTTTTTACGGCTCTGCAAATTGACAGAGCTTGAAAATTATCATCCTGGGTGAAAAAATCACTGTGAAGAGCCTCATTTGACTTCTGTTCTGTGACTGCTTGTCCTATCAATGTCTGTATGACTGTGCCCTAAGACAGATAAACAGATCTGAAGGATATCGCTTAACCTTTCAGTATTTGCCTTTTCCTAGTGGTGTGGCTTCTATCAGTGACCTGTTATGTGGATGCCAAGACATAATTATAACCCATTGTTGCCTTTTCTGACAAATGTAATTTTCTATGCTTTTACTGCCCCATGTAAGCAGATTTGTAGTCCTTTAAAATGGGAGAAATACCTTGAAGACTAGTTTTACTTTGGAGAAAAGTGATATGTTATCCGTTCGTAATGAATAAGGAAGGGTGGAAAGATGTAGCAATAAAAAAAAAATACTTTAAAAAAGTAATTTCCAGGAATTTATTAACTCAGTAAAGCTTTGCAGCTTGATCCAATTTTGGACTGAACACTTAGTTTTTATTTTATCCAGCCACTGTAACAATTTTGACCTTAAAGCTCTTTTTCTATTAGCTATTTTCTATTACTTAAAGGTTTGGTGAGTCAATTCAGAAGTATATTTGTTTTCAGCAAAGCTTTTTGGATAAAAATAAACCTTTCTGTGAGTATAGACTGATTTCCCATGAGACTTATAGATATTTCCAGCTTTAATCAGAGTATGCTATTAAAATGCTTTTCCTTGTTTCTGTTTTATTTCCAGTGAGGCCAGAAGGTGTAGAGGTACATTCTCAAGCTACTTAGGACTCTGTCATTTTCCCAGCAAAAAAGATAATTTTGGAAGAAAAGTTGAAAATCAAATATTTTGGGTTTAAAATGGAATATTTTGACATAGGATTTCTATTTGCTGTCTCTTGTGATTAGGAGCATGAGAATTTTATATTCCTGTTTCCCCTTCATGAAACTTGGATGGACAAAATCTCCTGTGATATCCCTTCCCCTGTTGAGGTGATACTGTTCCTCGTAGGACTCTTTCAGGGTGGCACATTACAGATGTATTTTAAATGGGGCTCTTGTCCATAAAACAAAGGGCAGAAGGTGTCATGCAAAAGACCAGACTGCGTGGGAGCATGACCATGCCAGAAGCTTCATTTTCTGTCCAATATCATTACAGTTTTCAGATCTTCTGGTTCTCTTTTTCTGACAAAATGTTGACTTCCTCATGAGAAAATGTTATTGCCAAGTTCTTATCCCCCTTTTCTGTTTAAAAAGTGGTTTTGATGGGTAACTTTTTCTGGCTCTGGCATGTTTTAAAATAGGTCAGTCAAGATGTGTGTGAAAAAAATTTGGCTTTGGTTGGGTTTTCAAAATATTGCTGTGACCGACATAGCAGATGGGGCAAAATGAAGATTTATCCTGCCTTTTTTTCCATAAACAGGTCACCTCATCCTAGTGTATATGCATGTTTGCTACAAGTGACCTAGCTCTCACAGTCTGGCTTTGGTACTATCAGCAGCACCCTGGTAAAGGGAGTGTAAAATGCCACTAGACCTGAATGGTAGCACTTCTTTCCCCCTTTCCATCAAAGGCAATGACTGCGTAGGATGAAAAGCAAATGGGAGATCAGGTCTTAGATGGTATTGGGTACATGGAAGAAAAAGTTATTGTGGAAACTCTGAAGCTCCCTGAAGCAGTTGGACAAACAGTCTTTCACCTAGGCATCATTACTGTCAACTCTGCCCCAGCTTGGAGCTGACCCCATGTTCCCCATTGGGAAGTAATTTAGTGACCCTGCACAGAGAGTCTCCCCTCTGTCTGCTTCCTGATGGACATCTGTCTGTGCTGCAAAACCCTGTGCTGTAGTGCTTGAGTTTCCTCTTAGATTTTCAAGAGGGAGGCTGGGGACCGCACAGACTGTGGAAAGTGAGCTTTGCTTCTCATTCTCAGGAATGGTCCTGTCTCAGTAGGATCAAGCAATGCATATAGGAAAGCAGCCCTGCCATTGTTCTGGCTCCTTACATACTCTAAGGATAGATATATCCTCAGTCCCCAGGAACTGTCAGCTCAGAGTCTTTCTGAAATGACAAATTCATGGTAGATAAATAGAAGAAATGGGAAATAAAGTGGAAGTGCCATTTTTTTTTTATGATTAAGACAGGGAGTGATGAAAAAGATTCATCCTTCCACTGTGTATAGAAGCTGTCACTTGGAAGTCTCAGCACACATGTACATTTTTTTCAAAACAACTTTGTTTAATATGATGGAGAAATGGCAAGGACAGATTGGTAGAAATTTGTCTTCCACCAGAAATGGATATTTCACAGGTCAGAATCAAACACCAAGAAAGTTCATCTTCTTAGAGGTGAGGGGCCAGAGTCTCAGTAGACCAAACAGTATCACTCCATAGATGTCAGCTGAATATCGCTGATTTATTCCAGCCCAGTATCTGCCCTCTTGCCTTTTAAAAAGGTGTGGACAGCAGAGAGAAGCCAAATTAATCTCTTATCCCTCAGGGTAAAAGATAACAGATATATTTCCTAATCTAGATGCTCTCCTAACCTCTTTGCTTAATGAAAACAATCTCGAGCTCTGGGCATTTCTCTAAGCCTGCTGGTTAGGTTGGTTCCCAGTAGTATAAAATGGCTGTACCTTGGGCAGATTTTCTGGTGCAGGTTGCCTGCACAATTTAGAATTTGGTTAGTCTCTTTGCTACACTGGCTTTCTTTCTTGCAGTGCATCTTCCCAGATTCAGTGGTAACACTGACAGTGAGAGAGAAAGGAGCAAATGAAGAACAGTGAGATACTGTTCCTTTAATATTTAGTTTTCCTAGTCAATGGTTGCTTATTTTTTTTTCCTATCTTGTTTTGGTTTTGTTCTTCATGACAGCAGAAAGAAGAGAGTCCATGCCCCTTGTTACATAAAATCAGCTGCACTCATGCCCTTTATGTGGAATCCTTCCACTGTAAATCGTTCCTGATGCTGGACAGATGTTACACAGACACAGCCAGATGTGCCTGCCTTTCATGACTTCACAAGCCACCAGCACTGCAACAGTGGGAGGCACAGGAGGCTGGGGAAGTGCAGGGCAGTGAGCAATGGGAGAGCCTCTGAAAGGCTCAGTTAGGGTCAGTACCAGCCATGGGGAAGTTTGATAGAAGGCCCAGGCAGAGCCCATTCTCACCTTTTTGGAGGTGAGCAATTGAGTTTGATATCCTGTGGAGACTGCCTTATCTCAAGAGACCTCATGCACTCACAGCTGGGTCTGGATGGCTCTCGTGCATGTATTGACTGTCCTCTGAGGCAGAGGCAGCCATGGAAATGTCAAGCAATGGTATGGTAAAAAAATCTCTATTATTTTAAGCTTTCCATGGGTTTGGAGAATGGAGATTTAAATCGGAAGTCAAAGGATAAGTTGCAGTTTTCTTGCTAAAAAAAATATCTACACTATTTCTATCTCTCAGACGAGCAGAAACTATTAACAGAATCATGGAACTGTCAGAGTTGGAAGGGACCTCTAGAGATCATCTAGTCCAACTCCCCTGCTTAAAAGCAGGATCCCCTAGAGCACATCACTCAGGACTGCATCCAGGTGAGTCTTGAAAATCTCCAGAGAAGGAGGCTGCACAACCTCTCTGAGCAGCCTGTTCCAGTGCTCCATCACCCTCACTGAAAAAAAAGTTTTTCCTCATATTTAAATGGAACCTCCTATGTTCCAGCTTGTGTCCGTTACCCCTAGCCCTGTCACCGGGAACCACTGAAAAGAGTCTGGCTCCACCCTCCCTCAACCCACCCTTTAGGTATTTATAAACATTAATTAAATCACCCCTCAGCCTTCTCTTCTCCAGGCTAAAGAGTCCCAGCTCTCTCAGCCTTTCCTCATAGGGGAGATGCTCCAATCCCCCAGTCATCCTCGTTGCCCTCCACTCCAGTAGGTCCCTGTTTCTCTTCAACTGGGGAGCCCAGAAGTGGATGCAGTATTCCAGTTGTGGCCTCACCAGGGCAGAGTAGAGGGGGAGAATGACCTCCCTCGACCTACTGGCCACACACTTCCCTGTGCAGCCCAAGGTGGCATTGGCCTTCTTGGCGGCAAGGGCACATTGCCGGCTCATGGATAATTTACTGTCTACCAGGACTCCCAGATCCTTCTCCTCGGAACTGCTTTCCAGGAGATCCCTCCCTAGCCTATACTGGTGCCTGGCATTCTTTTTCCCCAGGTGCAGCACCCTACACTTGCCCTTATTGAACCTCATGAGGTTCTTCTCTGCCCAGCTCTCCAGCCTGTCCAGGTCACACTGGATGGCAGCACAGCCCTCTAGAGTGTCACCACCCCTCCCAGCTTGGTATCATCAGCGAACTTGCTGAGGATACACTCTGTCCCCTCGTCCAGGTCATTGATGAATATGTTGAACAAGACTGGACCGAGTATTGACCCCTGGGGGACACCACTGGTTACAGGCCTCTAACTCGACTCAGCTCCATTGATCACAACCCTCTGTGATCTGTCACATAGCCAGCTCTTGATCCATCTCACTGTCTCCTTGTCTAACCCACACTTCCTGAGTTTCCTAATGAGGATGTTATGGGAAACAGTGTCAAAAGCCTTGCTGAAGTCAAGGTAGATGACATCTGCTGCTCTCTCCTCATCCAGCCAACCAGTTATAACATCATAGAAGGCTATCAAATTGGTCAAGCATGATTTGCTCTTGATAAATCTATCTTGACCACTCCCAATAACTTTCTGTTCTTCGACATGTTTGGAGATGACCTCCAGAACAAGTCGCTCCATCACCTTCCCAGGAATGGAGGTGAGACTAACCGGCCTGTAGTTCCCTGGGTCTTCCTTCTTGCCCTTTTTGTAGACTGGAGTGATGTTGGCCTTCCTCCAGTCTTCAGGCACCTCTCCTGTTCTCCACGACCTTTCAAAGATGATGGAGAGTGGCCCAGCAATAACATCTGCCAGCTCTCTCAGCACTTGCGGGTGCATCCCATCAGGGCCCATGGACTTCTGGATGTCCAGTTTGGCCAAGTGGTCTCTAACGGGGTCCTCCTCTATCGAGGGAAAATCTTCTCTCCAGACCTTCCCTCTTGCTTCCAGGATTTGGTATTCAAGAGGGACCGCTTTAGTAGTGAAGACCGAGGCAAAGAAGGTATTCAGTACCTCTGCCTTTTCTGTGCCTTCCACCACCAGGACGCCTGCCTCGTTCATCAGTGGGCCAACATTTTCCCTAGTCTTCCTTTTTCTATTGAGGTACTGAAAGAACCTCTTCTTATTATCTTTAACCGTAGTGGCCAAGTTGAGTTCTGCTTGAGCTTTGGCCCTTCTAATTTTCCCTCTGCATAGCTTCACTACATCTTGGTATTCCTCATAAGTTGTCAACCCCCTTTTCCAAAGGCCGTAGACTTTCCTTTTGTTCCTGAGGTCCAACCAAAGCTCTCTATTTAGCCAGGCTGGTCGTCTTCCCCGCCAGCTTGTTTTTTGGGACCTGGGGATGGCCTTCTCCTGTGCTTTTAAGAGTTGCTCCTTGAAGTATGACCAGCCATCCTGGGCACCTTTGACCTTCAGGACTGCCTCCCAAGGGACACTCTCAGCCATGCTCCTAAGCAGGCCAAAGTCTGCCCTTTGGAAGTCCAGGGTGGCAGTTCTGTTTGCTCCCCGCTTTGTTTTTCCAAGAATTGAAAACTCTATCATTTCATGGTCACTCTGCCCAAGATGACCTCCAACCTTTACAATCCCCACAAGACCTTCTGTTAACAAGCAGCAGGTCCAGTAGGGTGCTGTCCCTAGTTGGCTCCCTTACCAGCTGTGTTAGGAAGTTGTCTTCCACACACTCTAGGAACCTCTGGGACTGTTCCCTCTCTGCTATGTTATATTTCCAGCAGACATCTGGGAGGTTGAAGTCCCCCACGAGAACAAGGGCAAACAATTGCGAGATCTCTGCCAGCTGCTTACAGAATATTTTGTCAGCCTCTACATCCTATAACAGACTCCCACCAAGATGTCTGCCTTATTGGCCTTCCCCTTGATTCTTACCCATAAACACTCCACACTGTCATTCACATTTTTTAAGTTCTAGACATTCATTTCTGTCCCTAACATAGAGGGCCACCCGATGACCTCTCATTCCTTGCCTATCCCTTCTGAAAAGTTGGTAGCCATCAGTCTGTGAGAAACAAAGTTTTCGGCTGAAAAAGTTTGCTCAGGCGAGGATCACGGTGAAGCAGCTCCGTTTATTCGCGAGTGCAATGGCGGGCGTGCCACCCGCTGGCCGAAGTAGAGACGCGCCCCGTTAAAAAGGAAAGAAAGCATTTCTAGAGTATTTTATCCCGACGCGGGTTGTTCTCTCCTGTTTCTCCATCGGTTGGATACTCCAGGCTCACAGCCTATCCGACGCATTCTATTACAATAAGTTTCCAGCAAAGGCCTTTCCGGTTTCCATAATAGGTTTTTCTTTTCCCAGCCGGCTGTTTATGCAGAGCTGTGGAATCTGTTCAGTCTGGATGGCAGTATGTTCTCAGGTGCACCCTATCTCCTGATCCATGTAAGACACAACATTCTCAAAAACAGATTGTTATGCGTAGCTCTTGTCCTTCTACATTCTCTGGTACCAGGATGTACTGAACAAGACGGTCTTTATATGAGGCTCCTTTCTAGTTTGGTATCTCTGTACAAGGCCTTGGTTGTTCGCTCTGTAGTGCCGCATAAAAACATCAGTCGGTTCTCACAACACTTTGCGAAAACACAAGTTATCTCTCACAAATCGCAGCACTCCAGTTGTGAGAGTCTTCCCACCACGTTTCTGTGATGGCAACTATATCATAGTTTTCCTGCTGCACCATGGCCTCCAGCTCCTCCTGTTTGTTGCCCATGCTGCATACTTTTGTGTAGATGCACTTCAGTTGGGCTAATTGTCCCACCACTTTTTTGGGGGGAACAAGCCCTAATTCCCACCTGACCACGCTCAGACCCTTCTGTAGCTTCCAACCTATCACTACCCCTCACGTCTTTGCTACTACATGGATCACCATCCCCCACCTCCACTGAGACAATAGATTGCAAGAACTTGCTAGCACTGTTACCCACAAGCACTGGCATGCTGTTCCCAGGCATCACTTTATTAATTCTGGTTCCATTCCTGTCCCCCTTCAAACCTAGTTTAAAGCCCTTGCAATGAGCCCTGCTAGATCTTGTCCTAGGATCCTTTTCCCCCCTTTGGGTTAGGCTTCCCCCACCTTTTGCCAGCATGTCTGGTGACCTGAAGATCAACCCATGATCAAAGAAACCAAAGTCCTACCAGTTGCACCAGCCTCGAAGCCAGGAGTTAATCTGCTGGCTCTTTCTGTTTACCCCCTCATCAATCCCTGCAACTGGCGGGACAGAAGAGAACACCACTTGTGCTCCCGCTCCCTTAACCAGCTGTCCCAGGGCCCTGAAGTCTCTCTTCATTGCCCCTAGACTTCTGCTGGCTACCTCGTCACTGCCTACTTGAAATATCAGTAAAGGGTAACAATCTGAGGGCCAAACTAGGGTAGGGAGTTTCCTCCATCATATCCTTAATCCTGGCTCCAGGGAGGCAGCTGACTTCCCTAAGAAGTGGGTCTGGCCTGCATATAGGGCCTTCCACTCCCTTTAGAAGCGAGTCACCTATGACTAGGACCTGCCTTTTTTTTTTCTAATCGAGGAGGTTTGGATGTGAGGCACAGTCTGACTTGGCCTCAGTGGCACCTCCAAGTTTGGCAAACCATCATCCTCATCCCCGGTTGGTTCCTCTTGCAGGGGATCATATCTATTTTGCAGGGTCACCTGGGGAGGTGGGACAGTTACCCTAGCTTCCCACACCACTTGCACTGTGCAGGAACTTGTCACCATTGCTCACTGTCCTGTGAGCCATCATGCTCGGCCAGGCGGAGAGGGGACAGGGAGCTCTCTGCATCATGAGCCCTGCCTGACTGCTGGGCCAGGGTCAGGGGGGCTAAGTCATGACACCAACGGTCTACTTCTCTCTCACACTCCCTGATACTCCTCAGCCTCTCCACTTCCTCCCTCAGCTCTGCCACCATGCATAGCAGATCATTGATCTGATCGCACCTCACACAGCCAGTCTCTCTGCTGTACTCTGACAGGCTCAGGCACTCCCTGCAGCCGGAAACCTGGACCTCCACATGATTATAGGAGACCTCCGTCTGGGTTTCCCCAGTCCTCCTGGTGGCAGCTTTTTTTGCCCGAGTGGAAACCATAGTTACTGATGACCAACCAGGCTAACTGCCCTACTCTTACTCTTTTCCACACCTCAGCTCCTCGCTCCCCTCCCTGGTTCACGGCTCCTTAGCGCCTTCCCGCGCGCCCTGCTCCTGCGAACTGCCCCGTGCCACGCCCCTGTTTGCCCGCTCCTGTTCGCCGCGCTCCCCGGGGGCGTTTACAAACCTCCCACGCGGCTCGGGGCCACGCCTCTGCCGCCCCTGATTGGCTGCCGCGGACTTCTGGGAGCCGTTGGGGCTCGGGCTGCGAGGGGGGCGGTCCCTGGCTCAGGAATCCTCTGTACAGCGCGATCGACCTTCACCTCGGGCACACCTCCGTCGCTGTCGCCGCTGCTGCCTCGCCGAACAGCATAGTTACTGCTGGTTAAATCATTATTTGTCAATCACTTGGCACTTGAAGGTCAGAATTCCTATTTGTAGATAAATACGCAGGTTCCAAACTCCCTTTTCCCTGTCCTTTGAGTCTACCCACCTTTCTGTCTGTCCATCATTGTCCAGGAGCAGGTGTATGGGGCAGGCAGGACCTGCTGCAGGGCAGGACTGATGCACTCTTACCAAGGCTGTTTCCATCAACTCAGGCTGGGTAGGTCTTGCTGGTGCTGAGCAAGGGAGCACAGTTTGGAGCTGTGGGCACTTGAGCTGAAATGCAGCAACACACTCGTCTTTGCTCTTTTCTGGGTGTGAAGTGGAAGTTATGCCTGTCCCTGGTAACTCTGACTGGGTTTTTTTAATGCTGTCTCTAGAGGACAGAAACAGGCTATTTCACAATGCAGATTCTGTGGGGTAAAGGCCTTTCACTGCCTTCACCTCAATGCTGTTACCTTTGGCCTCAGTGTTTCATGTTAGAGTGAGTTTCCAAAGAGGCTGATGGTGGTCTGCATCCCCATCCCCTTGCCCTTCATTGCACTTTTACCCTGAAAATCCTCTCTGGCAGAGGTATCCCATAGCCTTTCTCTTTCCACCCTCCACTTACATCCTGTTTTTTCCTCATGAGCTGGACTGCTGAGATGACTCCCCAATACTGATGGTGGAGAGGCTGTTTTATTTATATGGCCTGTCTTATTCAGGGGAGCAGTCGATGTTAGGATAATCATGCCATTTCAGACAGACTGCTTGTCTCACTGATGTGTAACAAGCACTGGCAGGGCACAGGGGAGTGTGTGTGTGCGTGCACATGTGTGAGGTGGGGAGTGTGATGGACTGAACCATGGCAATGGCCAAATTTGCTCACCCAGTCAGCAAGTTCAGGAAGAGCTGATTTGCAGCAAGGCATTGGAGGCAGAAGTAGGAGTGGTTAGTGCTGATTTCAAACGCATCTCCTTCAGAGCTGTCTCTGGGGCAGAGAAAAATTCGGTTAACACTCTCCCTGTCTCCCCCCAGGCCCCCTCTGCCTGCCACATTTGCCTCTCCAGGTGTTCTTCATCACTAGCTCAAACCATTTAAAATGTCATAATCTCTCTGCTGGTCCTAAATTGGCCATCTGATGTGGTTTTAATGCTCTATTTCCTATGCCAACCAGCCTTTGAAACACTCTCCATTAGCTTGTAGGGCTGACAGCCTCACATCTAGGGCGGGTGATGTTACCTAATGGTCAGAGCACAGGATGGAGAGTCAGGTCCCCTTGAATGTGTTTTGCTTTGTGCCCAAGAACACATCCCCTCTTTCTTTGTTCCTGCCTGCTCATCCACACCATGAGGCTCACAGTGTCAGCCAGTTTCCACAGTGTTGTGTGTTTTGCTCCCACCTGGCTGAGTTTGGGCATTGCGACTGCTGCATCTCCACCGGTATGGGGAAGGGCTTGACCCCTCTGTGCTTGTATCTATCAGTTCCAGAAATGCCCACATAAGCAAAATTCTTTGCTGAAAGATATTTCTAGGAAATCAAATTAAAGTGCCTGTGCCTGCCCACCCCCATGCCGGTTTTCTCTTTCTCTCTCCATCTTGGAGTCCAAAACATCCAGGGAATGGCAGGGGGGTTGGACTAGATGATCTCTAGAGGCCCCTTCCAACCCCTAACATTCTGTGATTCTGTGATTAAGCCCTTTACAGGCACAGTTTCCTGGGTTACCCCAGCCTTGCTGCCCTCACATTGTGCCCGTTGCAGCTGAATGGCTCAGTGCAGATATGCCAGGGAGTCTTCCAGCCCCCTGGTTGCCTGTTTGGGGACTGGAGTGTGTGTAGGCTGTAGGGAGGAAACTAATCCCCCTGGCTAGAGCAGGCAGCAGTGGTGCTGGTGTCCCAGGGCCACGCTGCTGCTGAAGGGGATGACACTTGCTGTGGTAGTGATGGAGAGCAGAGCCACTTAAGTGTGGCTGCCTTGCAGCATGCTGCTGACTTGGCCTGCCAGGGCGTCCTTCAAGCCCTGACACTTTATCATGCAGGTGTTCCCCTGCCCAGTGCACCTGAGCAAGCTCCACAGTTCCTGAGGTGCTACTCTCACTCTGCACCCCTGTGTAGGTGATGGGATCCAGCAAGCCGCAGGAGTCAAGGGAAAGCTGGGGAGGAGCTGCTGCTTCTGCACTCCTCCTGCAAACTTTTGTAAACATGTTGCTAATGGGTTGGAGAGAAAACCCTCTGAAGAGTTATTGTGCCAAATTTGGAGACTAATTTCTGTCATTAAGGTGAGAAGCGGGGGATTGTAAATCTCAAGGCAGCTCCAAGGACTGGAGTAGCTGATGATCCCTCCTTGATTATTATTAGTGGTTCTAATCTTTCCGGTGGAAAACAAACAGAAATGACACCCTCTTGTGTCATATCTGTTGCTGATTTTTGTGAACTCCTCTTGTCAGGCTGTATAAGGGAGATTCCCATAGTGGCATCATTCTTGGGTGGGAGGGGAAAGAGGGCTGAGAACTGTTTAATATTGCTGTTTGTTTAATTAGATATTGGTACTGCTTTCTAACTACTGACATATAAAACTGCAGCTCCCACCAGGCTAACAGCATCCTCATCTTCTTGGAGCCTTGCTTTGTCTTTACTCTGGTGGCCACTGCAGAGAAGTCATGAAATGGGTGTGGTGTAGCTGTAATCTTGGTCCACTGGAAAGTCTTTCCCACCATCAGAGCCTTACACAGGTCTGGTAGGCTGCATGTACCCGGTGATGGTCTGTGCCTGGCATTTCTCAGTACTAGAGCAATGCAAATGGCTGGGAGAGGACAGAAAAAAAGCATGTATGGTCCCGATATGGGATGTTTTACACCATTGCAAACAATCAAGTGGCTGATGTTTTGGAGTTCTCTCAGTGTTTGGATGCTGAATGGGTCTGGCTTTTGGAAAAAAAAACAGTAGTCTGCCTTTTAAAATCATCCTGTTGCAAATGTTTCACGCTGGGCTCCCCTATGGCTGTGTCCTACGCTGTGCATGTCCCTTGAAGGTCAGAACATGGACCAGGTGTACAGAGTTTCCTTTAGAATCATAGAATAATTATGGTTGGAAGGGACCTCCAGGGTCATCAAGTCCAACCTTTATCCCATCATATTCCTAACCATTAGATCGCTAGACTATGGCCTCAAGTGCCTCATCAACTCTTTTTTTGAACACCCCCAGGGACGGTGACTCCACCACCACCCTGGGCAGCTTGTGCCAGTGCCTAACCACCCTCTCAGTAAAGAACTTCTTCCTAATATCCAACCTAAACTTCCCCTGACGTAACTTGAGGCCATTTCCTCTCATCCTGTCTTCAGCAATTTGGGAGAAGAGACCAACAGCAGCCTCACTACAACCTCCTTTTAGGTAGCTGTAGAGGGCAATAAGGTCTCCTCTCAGTCTCCCCTTCTCCAGACTAAACAACCTCAGTTCCCCCAGCCGGTCTCCATAAGGCCTGTTTTCCAGACCTCTCACCAGCCTCGTTGCCCTTCTCTGGACTCGCTCCAGCACCTCAATGTCCTTCCTATACTGTGGTGCCCAGAACTGGACACAGTACTCAAGGTGTGGTCTCACGAGTGCCGAGTACAGGGGCACTATCACCTCCCTACTCCTGCTGCTCACACCATTTCTGATACAGGCCAGGATGCCATTGGCCTTCTTGGCCACCTGGGCACACTGCTGGCTCATGTTCAGTCGGCTGTCAACCAACACCCCCAGGTCCTTTTCCTCCAGGCAGCTTTCCAGCCACTCTTCCCCAAGCCTGTAGCGCTGCATGGGGTTGTTGTGGCCGAAGTGCATGACCCGGCACTTACCCTTGTTAAACCTCATACAATTAGCCTCAGCCCATCGCTACAGCCTGGAGCGTCACACTGGCAAGTTTCCAGTCGTCCGGGACCTCACCCGGTAACCAGGACTGCTGAGAGATGATGGAGAGCGGCTCAGCAAGTTCCTCTGCCAGCTCCCTCAGCACTCTCGGGTGGATCTCATCCGGCCCCATAGACTTGTGGGTGTCTAATTGACTCAGCAGGTCCTTCACTACTATTTCCTGCATTACGAGGGGTTTATTCTGATCTCCATCCCAATCTTCCAGCTCAGGGAACTGAATACCATGAGAATAAGTGGTCTGGCCATTAAAAACCGAGGCAAAGAAGGCATTAAGCACCTCAGCCTTTTCCTCAACCTTGGTAATACTGTTCCCCCTCACATCCAATAAGGGATGGAGATTCTCCCTGCATCTGTTTTTATTGTTAATATATTTGTAAAAACTCTTCTTATTATCTTTTGCGGCAGTGTCCAGGCTGAGTTCAAGCTGGGCTTTCGCCTCCCTAATGTTCTTCCTACACGACCTAACTAAATCCCTATACTCTTCCTGAGTGTGAGAAACGAAGTTTTAGGCTGGAAAGGTTTGCTCAGGCGAGGATCACGGTGAAGCAGCTCCATTTATTCGCGAGTGCAATCGCGGGCGCGCCACCCCCTGGCCGAAGTAGAGACGCGCCCCGTTACAAAGGAAAGAAAGCATTTCTAGAGTATTTTATCCCGACGCGGGTTGTTCTCTCCTGTTTCTCCATCGGTTGGATACTCCAGGCTCACAGCCTATCCGACGCATTCTATTACAATAAGTTTCCAGAAGAGGCCTTTCCGGTTTCCATAATAGGTCTTTCTTTTCCCAGCCGGCTGTTTATGCAGAGTTGTGGAATCTGTTCAGTCTGGATGGCAATATTTTCTCAGGTGCACCCTATCTCCTGTTCCATGTGAAACACAACTTTCTCAAAAACAGATTGTTATGCGTAGCTCTTGTCCTTCTACATTCTCTGGTACCAGGATGTACTGAACAAGACAGTCTTTATACTAGGCTCCTTTCTAGTTTGGTATCTCTGTACAAGGCCTTGGTGTTTTTCTTGGTTCTACAAAAATATGATTCTCACAACACTGCGAAAACACAAGTTATCTCTCACACTGAGTAGCTTGCCCCTTCTTCCAAAGGTGGTAGACTCTCTTCTTTCTCCTAAGTCCCAGCAGAAGCTCCCTGTTCAGCCATGCCGGTCGCTTTCCCCGCCAGTTTGTCTTACGACACCTGGGGACAGCCTGCTCCTGCATCTCTAACAGTTTCTTCTTGAAAAAAGTCCATCCTTCCTGAACCCCTTTGCCCTCTAGGACTGTTCCCCAAGGGACTTTCTCAACCAGTGTTTTAAACAGGTTGAAGTCTGCCCTTCGGAAGTCCGTGGTGAAAGTTTTGCTGCCCCCCCTCCTAAATGGGCTACGGATCGAGAACTGTATCATTTCATGATCGCTCAGCCCAAGACGGCCTCCAACCACCACATCACCTACCAGTCCTTCTCTGTTCGTGGACAACAGGTCTAACAAGGCACCTTCCCTGGTGGGCTCACTTACCAGCTGAGTCAGGAAGTTATCTTCCACGCACTCTAGGAACTTCTTGGATTGTTTTCTCTCTGCTGTGTTATATTTCCAGGAGATGGCTGGTAAGTTGAAGTCCCCCACAAGAACAAGGGCTTGCGACTTTGCAGCTTCTGCCAGTTGTCTACAGAACAGTTCATCGACCTCTTCATCCTGGTCAGGTGGCCTGTAGTAGACTCCCAGCAGGATATCCGCCTCATTCGCCTTCCTCAACTTAACCCATAAACATTTGACTGGCTCATCATGCTTATCGATCTCCATACAGTCAAAACACTCCCTAATATAGAGCGCCACCCCACCGCCCTTTCTACCTTGCCTATTCCTCCTGTAGAGCTTATAGCCATCCATTGCAGCCCTCCACTCATGAGAGTCATCCCACCACGTTTCCGTGATGGCAACTACATCATAGCTGTCGTGCTGCACAATGGCTTCCAGCTCCTCCTGTTTGTTGCCCATGCTGCGTGCATTAGTGTAGAAGCACTTGAGCCGGGCTGACGAGTTCCCTACCAACTGTGGCCTGCCTCCTTTGGGTTCAACTCTAGCCGGCCCAATTTTATCCCCTTCCCCCTTCAAAGCTAGTTTAAAGCCCTTTCAGTGAGGCCAGCCAGCTCTTTTGCCAGGATTCTTTTTCCCCTCTGAGACAGATTAGCTCCATCTGTCACCCGCAGACGCCATGTAGCATAAAGCTCCCCATGTGTAAAAAACCCAAAATTTTGTCTGTGGCACCAGTCTCTCAGCCACTTGTTTATCAGGTGGGTCTTCCTTCCTTTAACAGTGTTCTTATCTTCCACCAAAGGAATTGAGGAGAACACCACCTGGGCTCCCAGTCTCTCAAGTGATCTCCCCATAGCCCTGAAGTCTTTTTTAATCGTCTTCAGGCTCCTCTCACAAGCATCATCACTACCAACCTGGATAACTAGTAGTGGATAGTAGTCTGTTGGCCGTACCAGTCTGGGGAGTTTCCTAGTGATATCCCTGACCCTGGCCCCAGGGAGGCAGCAGACTTCTCTGTGGAGTGTATCCGGCCGGCATATGGGGGCCTCTGTTCCTCTCAGAAGGGAGTCGCCAACTACAATTACCCTTCTTTTCTTCTTGTTAGAGCTGGTCCTAACTCGTGGGGGAGACCGACTTACCTTGGGTGACCCCTCTGATGGACCCTCGTCTCCATTTTGGTCTGTTTGCCCCTCCAGATGTCCCTCCATTTTGAGAGCCCCATACCTGTTCTGCAAGGGTAGCCGGGAAGGGGAGGGAGGCCGGGAGGGGATTCACAAGCAGGGACCTGTTTCCATTCCCCCTCCCCTCTTAGGTCCTCTTCCTGTACCTGATGGCAAGGGAGGAGGGGATCCTCTCTCTCTAGGGGAGCCTCTACCCACTGCCCTGTCCTCAAGGATGGTAGGGCCTGACTCCACCAGTCTATCTCCCTCTCACACTCCCTTATTGTCCTCAGCTTCTCCACCTCCTCCTTTAGCTCCATCCCCAGGCTGAGCAGATCATTCACCTGCTCACAGCGCACACAGCCCCTGTTACAGGGGGATGCTGTGGCATTCCCTGCAGCCTGCACAACTGCATCCTTTCCTGGGAGCTCGGTCTGGGTTCCCACATCCAGTTTGGCCTTCCTCTGCCTGGCGGAGACCATTGTTCTTGCAGTGCTAACTGCCCCCAGGAGCTGATCTCTGCAGCAATCAGTTGTTAGCACCTCAGCTCCTCGCTCCTTTCCCTAATTTACGGCTCCTTGGCGCCTCCTCCGCGCCCTGCTCGGGGAAAAGTGCCATGCCCCACCTTACAGGCCTGCCGCGCTCCTCCCCGGGGGCGTTTACAAACCTCCCAGGCGGCTCGGGGCCACGCCTCTGACGGGCGAAGTAAACGTAATTGCTGATTGCACTTGGTAATGGGGAATAAGAGGATGAGTTTGGTTGATTAATGGAGTTAGGACAAAAAAGTTCCGGAAAAGAAAGAAGCTAAAATCATGACCTGGGAAAGTGTGAACCCACTGAAACAACAGACTTATTTTCCTCTTTTTTTTTAAATTAAAATTGATTCAAACCAAGTTCAGAAGGGACAAACGTTAGCTGAATATCAGGAAATGTTTCCTGGTGTCATGGTGTAATAGAGCAGAACAACCTCTCATGTCTGTAATGAAAATGTTGGTTGTGTAATTTATAGGAGAACTTGGGCAAAGCATGGGGGGGCAGAGTCCTGGGGATAGCTCTGCAGGC
This sequence comes from Podargus strigoides, assembly GCA_028020825.1. Lineage (NCBI taxonomy): Eukaryota > Metazoa > Chordata > Aves > Caprimulgiformes > Podargidae > Podargus > Podargus strigoides. Next base: position 25,021,943 of record CM051662.1, on the reverse strand, counting down.
ATCTTGGTCACCTCTGCCTCTCATAGTGATGTGATGCTACTGGTGCCAGAGCAGGTGTATAACGGCAAAATCTAATTCATGCAACAGGATTGTGAATTGAAGTGAAATATATAAATAGGGGAAACTGTCTGAGTGCCACGGAAATGTCATATAAGCCGCTGAACTGTAAAATGTGTATTTGCCTCCTCTTCCCTACGGTGTCATTCTGGATGGTCTGACAGTTAAGAAAACAATAGACCTGATTCTCATTTACAGCAAAACCATTTTAACACGCTGTCACGATGCAGCAAGGCCTTGAAATGAGTGTAAGTAAGTGTAATCTCGGTCCACTTAAAGGTCTTCTTCACTGCCAGAGCTGAGTGAAGAAGCCTTAGGACAAATAAGATTGAAACCCGGACTGTTTAATAGTCCATTTGTACAGCTGACATGAGATGCCCCAAAGCGAGGTGCCTTGTGCAGAAGTGGTGGGGCTTTTCCAGACCAAAAGAATCATTGATGTTGGCTGTAGGGATTTGCGGGGCTGGTCGCCCTTTAGTTTGATCTTGGTGGATATAAGGCATGACTGTCTCTAGGGAAAAGGATTTTCACTGGACTATCTCAACATCCACTGTCCCTATTCCTAAGATGCTTCAGAGGATTTATTTGGGCCCTGCAAGGCGTGCTGGCTTTGATAGGGATGGATGGTTCTTCTCACGGGCATGCTGCTCTTTCTTCTGCTCTGTGCAGCTTCCCTTGTTGTTAGCTCAGTGTTTGGGCTGGGGAGAGGCTGTCTCTACTGCTTCATCTGTAGGCCTTCGATGTCTTCAAATGATGTGTGAAATCCCCTTTGGAAAGTGAGCAAAGTGTAGGCTGTGGAGCATGTTTACACATGTAATTGCTATTGATCCCTCTGCCCTTTGGGGTTAGAGGAAATCAAGGACCATGGGAACAGGTGTGTGCATGTGACTCTTAGTTGTACTTTCAGGAATTCGTTGAGAGCCAACAAGGGATATCGCTTCTCTATCCCAGTCACAAAACAGGGGCAATTGCATTGCCTGATTGTCCCAGTTCCTGGAATAATTGTCCTGCTTCTCCCACTCCCTTCTTCTCAGGTTTTCCTTTGTTGTCCCCAGTTTTGTAATACTGTTTGCACTGTGCTTCCACTGTCCTGGCATAAGCTACGGAGTGAGGGGCAGGCTCTCATTCTGGGTTCAATTCCCGAGCATTAACATTCTCCTCGCTCTTTTCTCTCTCCTGCAGGTACCTGATCAATGTTACCTTTGAAGGCAGGAATTTGTCATTCAGTGAGGACGGATACCAGATGCATCCCAAGCTGGTGATCATCCTTCTGACCAAGGAGAGGAAGTGGGAGAGGGTAGGACATGTTTGGAAACTCTCAAACTGTGTCAGGGAAGAAGATGGAGAAAGGCTTCAGACACATAATGCCCCCCACCTTTCTGTACTTCTTATCAAGGGCTGGCAATCTCATCCTTGCATCCTGGACCACTGGTATCTCCAATACCCAGGGTGCTGTCTTCTCCATGTAGTATGCCATTACATTCTTCCATTAGCATGCTTAAAAAATTCATCAGCTTCCCTTCTGTAACCTCTGAACATAAGTTTTCTTGACTTTCAGAGAGAAGACCTCCTCTGTGCCATGGATTTCAATAGCAGAGACAGAAAATATTTCTCTGCATGGCTTGGAGGCAGTGAAGTTCTGTACACTAAAAGACTGTGATTGAGCTACAAGCATACTTAGTAATATATGCCAGTGTTAACTGTGTTTGATATATCTGGCCAGTGTCATTTGCAATGGGATGGTGCATTAAGTAGGATGTGTATGTGAGATCATATCGAGTTGTTAAAAGATCCAATTTTGCATATTTCTGAATAATTTGCATGTAACCCAAAGCATCATTTTAGAAATGGTGTGGATTTCTGTGTTAGTGCAAAGCTTTGGTTCATTTCACCTTCCACATAAATGTCAGTGGTCCAGGCTCAGAACAAGCACTCCCAAAGTGTTTGAAGTGGAGGGGGTAGTTTGAGAGCTAAGAAAATAAGATATCAAAAAGTGATAGGAGTGAGAAGTCAAAGTGAGGAAGATTCATCAGGGTACTCAATAGATATGAAGCAGAGCTTGGTCTGGATGTGATCATGTGTATGGCTTAGAAAAATGCCCCTTTGCCCCACCAGGCACAGAAATACTTCTCTCCTTGGCTACTTGTTCTTTACATGGACTTGCAAGTGGCCTGCATGGCCAAAGCCAGGAAGAAATTCACAGGGAAATGAAAATGAAATAGGGAGCTGTCAGGAGAAGTGCATTCAGAAGAGGGCTGAAGGATCAACTTTTGAAGGAGACAGAAGAGTCATCACATTAGTGCCTGGCAGGCACTAAGGTCTCCCAGTAGTTGCAGGAGTTTGGGGAGAGGGTGAAAGGCCCCAGCTTGTGCCTGATTTCCAGGAAGACCCGTCTACCTACCTCGTGATCTTGGCACTGTGCAGACCAAGGGAGTGTGTATGGTCTGGGAGAGTCAGCAGAGATCTCAGTGGCACAGGCATATGAGGAAATGTATGACATGACATCAGTATGTGTGGACAACTCTTGGATGTGTTGGGAGGCAGGCTGGCTGGGTATTGCACAGGGGGTGGGTAGACAAGGCTCAGGCTGCAGCAACCTCATGTCAGGCTCTGCCCATCACACAACTTCACTAAAGCCCACCAGGCAAAGTCCAGGAGGATTTGTTCCTAGCTGGCACCAAATTTGTTCTCACAGAGGAAAACTTCATCATCAGAGCAGGAAAATGAGGCAGTAGCAGCATGAATCTTGCTAGGGATTATTATCAGGACTGGCTGTGGGGAATCTGTTGCTGGAATGCTTTGTGCCTCTGGGGAGGCACAGCTAAATGCAGTCCTGTTTTTACCCTGCTGCACCCTCAGTGAGGGCTCAGGGGCTTCCATGAGTAGTAAGAGGGGTTGCTCAGTCTTTGAGGATGTATCTATGGTCTCTTAGACAAACCAGACAATTGGTGAGCTGGAGTGTTGGGGTTAGACCTGGGACCTGCCTGAGACTTGCTGTCTGTGGGGACTACTTGGCCATTAAACTAGAACAGTTCTTCGTTTCATGGAGGCTGGGGCTGGACTGAAATGAGACTATGATGAATTATGGTATTGGTGGTATGAAAATCCCGTAGTGCTTCATGAACACAAATGTTTTACCTTGAAGTGGGTATCTTGCTCAGTGGGAAGACCAGGTTATTATAATCGGACTCTGAGCTGTTTGAATTTTACGCTGGCAGGTTCTTCCTGGAAAATGCAGAAGTTGTCTCCAACATGCTCTGATCACAGACAAATATCCATCATACCTGGCACCTCATATTCTTTTTCTTAATTTTCTTCATTCAGCAGAAGTGCAAACATTAAAATGTAAGGGTGAAACAGAGCTCTTTGTGGCAAAGATCATCATTTTACTCCGTGTTTGCAGAGAGTCAGGCAAAACAGAGTGCTGGCTCTTAACAGCAGCTCCCAGGCAATGCCACAATACAAATTATGAATTATTCATGTATTATTAGCACCCAATCCCAATACCTTTCTAAATGCATTGCTTTATAGTGTAAAATCATCTAAACTCTCACTAATTTTTTGCTAAATTAGCAAGGTGCTTTGTCCTGGCGACTTCAAGGCAATATATAGAAGAAACTATATATATAATATATATATATTATATATATATTCTTCTATATATAATATATAGAAGAAACTGGACTTCCGCAGGGCCAACTTTAGCCTCCTTAATCAGTTGTTAAGGGAAGTCCCATGGGACAGGGTGCTAGATGGTAAAGGGGCTCAAGATAGTTGGTCAACATTCAAGGACCACTTCTTGCAAGCTCAGGATCAGAGTGTCCCAATGGGTATGAAATCAAGTAAGGGAGCTAGGAGACCAGCATGGTTAAACAAGGAACTGCTGGGCAAACTTAGGTGGAAAAAAAGAATTTATGGATCGTGGAAAGAGGGGCTAGTCACTTGGGAGGAATATAGGACAGTTGTCAGAGGATGTAGAAAGGCAATTAGGAAAGCTAAGGCCTCCTTAGAACTTAACCTTGCAAGCCAGGTCAAGGACAATAGAAAGGGCTTTTTCAAATACATAGCTAATAAAACAAACACTAGAGGCAATATAGGCCCACTGATGAATGAGGTGGGTGCCCTAGAGACAGAGGATATAAAGAAGGCAGAGGTGCTGAATGCCTTCTTTGCCTCTGTCTTTACTCCTGCAGGCTTTCCCCAGGAGCCCCTGATCCCTGTAGCCCCAGAAGAAGTCAGGATAAAGGAGGAGTTTGCCTTGGTAGATGAGGATTGGTTTAGGGATCAGTTGAGCAATCTGGATATCCATAAATCGATGGGACCAGATGGAATGCACCCAAGGGTGCTGAGGGAGCTAGCAGAGGTCATTGCTAGGCCACTCTCCATCCTCTTTGTTAAGTCATGGAGAACAGGAGAGGTGCCTGAGGACTGGAGGATAGCAAATGTCACTCCAATCTATAAGAAGGGCAAGAAGGAGGACCCGGGTAACTACAGACCGGTCAGCCTCACCTCCATCCCTGGAAAGGTGATGGAGCAGCTTGTTCTTGGCACTATCTGTAGGCACATCAAGGATGAGGGGGTCATTAAGAGCAGTCAACATGGTTTTACCAAGGGTAAGTCATGTTTGACCAACCTTATTGCCTTCTATGAGGAAATAACTAGGTGGATAGATGATGGTAGAGCGGTAGATGTGGTTTATCTTGATTTCAGTAAAGCATTTGACACTGTCTCCCACAGCATCCTTGTAGATAAGCTGATAAAGTATGGGTTTGGTGATCAGGTAGTGAGGTGGATTGTGAACTGGCTGAAGGGAAGAAGCCAGAGAGTTGTGGTTAATGGGACGGAGTCTAGTTGGAGGCCTGTGACTAGTGGAGTCCCTCAGGGGTCGGTACTGGGACCGGTGTTGTTTAATATCTTCATCAACGACTTGGATGAGGGTACAGAATGTATCCTCAGCAAGTTTGCTGATGACACCAAACTAGGAGGAATGGCTGACACACCAGAGGGTTGTGCTGCCATTCAACGAGATCTCGATAGGCTGGAGAGTTGGGCGGGGAAAAACTTAATGAAATTCAACAAGGGCAAGTGTAGAGTTTTGCATCTGGGGAAGAACAACCCCATGTACCAGTACAGGTTGGGGGCTGACCTGCTGGAGAGCAGTGTAGGGGAAAGGGACCTGGGGGTCCTGGTGGACAGCAGGATGACCATGAGCCAGCAATGTGCCCTTGTGGCCAAGAAGGCCAATGGCATCCTGGGGTGTATTAGAAAGGGGGTGGTTAGTAGGTCAAGAGAGGTTCTCCTTCCCCTCTATTCTGCCTTGGTGAGGCCACATCTGGAGTATTGTGTCCAGTTCTGGGCCCCCCAGTTCAAGAAGGACAGGGAACTGCTTGAGAGAGTCCAGCGCAGAGCCACAAAGATGATGAAGGGAGTGGAACATCTCCCTTATGAGGAAAGGCTGAGGGAGCTGGGTCTCTTTAGCTTGGAGAAGAGGAGACTGAGGGGTGACCTCATTAATGTTTATAAATATGTAAAGGGTGAGTGTCATGAGGATGGAGCCAGGCTCTTCTCAGTGACATCCAATGATAGGACAAGGGGCAATGGGTGTAAGCTGGAACATAGGAGGTTCCGTATAAATGTGAGGAAGAATTTCTTCACAGTGAGGGTAACAGAACACTGGAACAGGCTGCCCAGAGAGGTTGTGGAGTCTCCTTCTCTGGAGACATTCCAAACCCGCCTGGACATGTTCCTGTGTGACCTGACCTAGGTGTTCCTGCTCTGGCAGGGGGATTGGACTAGATGATCTTTTGAGGTCCCTTCCAATCCCTAACATTCTGTGATTCTGTGATTCTGTCTATCATGCTCATCAGGGCTTGTCTCAGTGATATGTAATCTGAAGAGCTGTTGATGCTGATGTATTGCAGTACTCAAGTATAGGCCTTGGGAAAGACGTCTACATACACAAACATATCTGAGTGATTCTACCCAAAAGCAACTTGTATTTAATTAACTTGCAGAAAATCCTCTCAAGTTTTTTTGGTGGAAAAACAGTATTTCAGTTAAAAGATATTTTTCATATGACGTGCTTGCTTTCCTTGAGATACTCCAACTTTTTGTGAGAAGGTGGAGAAGTTTGAAAATAGACACTCCAGAGTCTTTTATTGCTACAAGCAGGTAGAAATTTTGTGTTGAACGTTCTGATCTTCCAGAGTTTTCCTTAGTCCAGGACAGTCAGCAGAGGCAGATTTACTTGGCTTAAACATAATTATATGGGCCAGCCTCCCCGTCAGTATTATGACTTTAGGGAAAATAGCCTGTTTTTAGTTTGGGGTGATGTTTTTTCTGTCCTCTTTACCATTTTGTTTTGGCTGCTATCTGGGACTTCTGTTCAATGGCCAAAGATGTCAGGTAGCCAAAACACTAGGTGTGAAGGTCTCATGCAGCAATCTTGTGTCCTACTTGACACTTCTCACCATCCAGGCTAGCCTCTGGATTTTGCCTGCTGCTACACCCAATACACCAAATGTAAGCCCAGAAATAAACCTCAGTGTGGCTGTGAACAGGCAGTGGTTGGTACTGTGTGGGAATCTAGACCTGTTTCCCCAGTGTCTCTAGGAGATGCACACTTCAGTGAGGTGCCTGCAGGGCAGACAAAACTTTGCACATGTTGTTCTGTTAGGTGGACAGGTGAGTGGTGGTTAGTGTCTGCAGAAATCTGCAGATGTGCATATGGGTACTTGTGCTTGACAGGGTACGTCTGGAAGTGTACTGGTCCCGCATGTATTTTTGTGTGTGTTAGAGAGGCTGGTGCTTGCAGCGTGTACAGCACTGCCTCTTTCTCTATGCATGTGTGTGCGCTGCCTAATGCCACCTTCACTTCTTTCAGTCTTGATTTATAACCTGTATCACAAGACTTTTTACCACTCCAAGTTTCTTTGTCTCTGCTTTTTTCTAATCATTACCATTGCAACTTTGGGAATGGTTCCTTGTGGGAATAGGGCACCTTACGATGCCACAGTTCCTGATCCTGGGATTGCCCAGTCTTTTCCTCATCAGCAGAAAGCCATGTCCCCCACTGTTGTGCTATGACAGCAAGTTCCATAACCTGATGCTCCAGTGTGTGGAAAATAAGACTCTCTCTTTCTTTCCTGGATTGTAAGCAATTTGACTGTCGAGACATCTTGTATCGTCTGCTGTAATTGTATCTAGTCTTCCACAAGCTTGTAGTTTAGAAAGCTCTGCCTTTTGGGGATCATGATGATCTAAAATACTCTTATTTTGGTAAGTGCTTGACCTAAAGATTCTTCAAAAGCTCAAAGTTATAACAAAAATCTCAAATAAAAAAAGCACTTAGAAGTTGACTTTACTAAGTATTTTCCAAGTTTTATACTAATGTGAAGAAAAAATCTACCTCTTTTTAATAAAAGGACACACTTTTTAGTGCTAGGATAATTCTATGGTTGGTCAGTTTTTAGCTTCATGCTTGTTCAATGGCATAAGTGACTTTTTACATCCGAGGAAATCTGGTTCACAAATAGAAAAATTCTGAGTGATTGTGAGGGAATATTCCTTGAGATTGCAGCCGTTCCGTGAGACTTCTTCTCATTTTCTCATTTTGAATGCAAATTAGCTGTGGATCTCCTGAGAGAGCTGCACCTAGACATGTGACTTTCTGGAGAGTTGTGCTTCGTCTCCAAAGCAATAATGAAGATTAAATGCTGGCTATGCCCAACATGCATGGCGAATTGCAGCGAAAGCATGGGTTTGTGCTGGTTAGGAAATAGTCTTCTCTTGCAGGTCCATGTGAAGATGTGTGTTGATAGGTGGGTGTTTTAGTGTTGGCAGCTGATTTGGGGTAACTGCTATTTTTTTCCCTAAATGGGAGTTGACACAGAAGAGCCTACCTAGGATGTTTCAATCCCTTGAACTGGGTGAATATGGCAGATCTTATCAAAGCTGTGAAGTCCATTAAGTGTTGGGGCAGTAGGGTGGCTAGGATGTGGTAACAGTGCTGCTGGGGCAACGGTGTGTTCTTGCCTTGACCTGACTTCAATCCAAGGTCATCTCTGCAGTCTAGGAGCTGGCCTCAGAGGGTGTGGGCTGCACCCTGAAGAAAAAAGGAGATGTTTTCATTCCAGAGAGTGGGAAGGAAGAGTGTGATACTACAGGAATGATACCACAAGGCAGCAAGGAGGCCTTTCCTGTACCACGCGTGATTCCTTTGTCAAGGGGAAGGCTCTACTAGATCCTTCCATTGTTTTTGTTGGGTTTTTTCCCTCTCTCTCTACTTACTTCCTTTTCTTTTGTTCCCCTCTCTTTCTCTTCCTTTTTCGCTGGCTGGGTTTCTAAGAGCAGCCCAGCTGGGACTGAGGCAAAGCTGCAGACTGGCCTCTTGTGCACTCTCCTAAATGCCTTTTCAGGCAGGCTCAATAATTGATGAGCACCTGGGTCCTTGCTTGCACTGAAGAGTGCACATGGTATTTAGTACACCAAAATGCTATTTTGCCTATCAGAGCTCATCCCTGGAACAGCACTGTTTCCCCATGATACCAGTTAATTGTTCTCTCAGTAGTTATAGAGGAACTTCCTTTCTCTGATGGTCTCAGGTGCTTGACTTCTTCCAGCCTAGAGCTTGTGACTACTCCCAGCACATGGCTGTTGACTTGGCACACCAGAACACAGTTCAGACTCATTCTTCCTCCAGTGGGTTGCTTCCTGACCACTGCTGTCCAGCCTGTCCTCTGGTGCAAGTGAAACAAGTGCAGCAGGCTTTAGGTCATCTCCTGGGTTTCCATGGCCTGGATTATCATCCTGAAACATCGCACAACTCATTGCCTGCCTGGGATTAACTGCTCTTTATTGAGGTGGAAGATGCACTGACACAGCTGCAGGTGCAGGAGGGAGCAGGAAGTTGGGGTTGAAATGTCTCAGAGGAGCTAGAGAAGGAAGAATGGGTGAGAACTGTCGTGTCAGGGAAGATGCAGGCCATCAGCTTAATATCAGTCCCTGATGAGCACATGAGCAGGATAGGGTAAGGAGGACTGAGTAGCTGGGGATGCTGCTGAGCAGAACAGAGGCATATTGACAAAACTAAGTGTGGAGTGGGAGGAAGGACTAAAGTAGTCAAGGTGCTACGAATGGGGTCTAAGGTGCACTGGCTGAACTGCTTATTTCTGTCAAGGGCTGAAATGGCAGGATGTGCCCTAGGCCAGGGCTGTTGGACAGGAGGTCTGGTGCATGTTAATACCAGTCTCTATTCTGCTGTCAGTATGACAAGGGAAACTTGCGCAAGGGCAAGGGAATGTTTCCTAAGACAAGGTAACAACATCCTTTCTCCTGTCACAGCAACACATTACATACCCAAACTGCCCCCTTTTCCAAAGAAAACTTACAAAAAAGTGGTCCTGTGAATGCACTACATTGGATCTGTACCTGTAAAGCTGATTCAGGTAGTGTCTGCCAGATACTGGAGGAACGTGAATGCATGTCTTTAAAAAAGAGCAGGGGTATAGGCAGAGGGGAAAGGAGCTTGGGAATTGCAAATTTATGGAATCACTGTTGTTTAACCCTGATCCTCAGAAAGAGTGTGAAATGAATTATCAACCAAACTCCTTGTCAGCACCTGAGCAATAACAAGGAGACGTAAAAGTCCACCAGGATTTGTTGAGAACAAGTCATGTCAGACCAATCTACTATCTCTCTGTGACAGGGTAACAGGCATTGGGGACAGAGGTGAAACTGAAGGTGTCATCTGCTTTGACTCCAATAAGGTTTTTACCATCTCTCTCATCACACTTTGTTAGCAGTCTAGAGGAGCAAGGTCTTACGGAGAGCTAATAACAAATGTATGCAAAATGAATAAGAATGTCAAAATGGAAGGGATCACAGACTGGGGTTCTGTGACAGTCTGTCCTGTGCTCAGTTCAGTTCAATGTTTTCTTTAAAACAGCCTTGGTGATGAATAGAGAATTTACATATCAAATTTGAAGATGACAGCAAGCTGGGAAGACTGTGAATTAGCTGGAGAACAGGGTTAGAATTCATTATGATCTTGGCAAACTGGAGATACGCTCTGAAAAAGTGGGATGTAATTCAATAGAGACAAGCACAAACTATTGTACCTCGGCAGGAATAATGGACTACATAAACACTGTGCAGAGAAAGATCAACTAGATCATGGTTCTGCAGAAAAGGATTAGGGGGAAGATAAAAGAGAATCACAAGCTGAACATGATTGTGTGTTGTTGAGAAAGAAGCAAATGCTGTACTTAGATGTATAAATAGGAGTTTAGCCTGCAAGGTGCATGATGTAATATCTGTGCTCTGCTGGGTGATGGTAAGGCTGAAAAACTCTGCAGTTCTGTGGATAGCACTTCAAGAAAGATCTGGACAAACTGGAACAAGTTTGGGGGAAACAGAGTAATCAGGGATGTAGAAGATAAGACATACAAACAGTGACTTAATGAATTGGTACTGTTTATTCGTAAACTGAGAGGACTGGGGAGAAAGGAGGAGAGGCTGGACAACAGGCAATGAACTCTGAATCTCAGAGCTTCCCCATTTGTGGCAATCCCTTTGACAGCACTAAGTGACAGCATCAGTGGCTGTGTCAGCATCCTTACCTGGTCCTTGATGGAGGAAGCATTTCTATGATGGGGTTTGCATGGTTGGAAGTTCAGGTGATTCCTGTCTGTTTGAACAGTTCCATTGGACCACAGTCAACACAGTGGTACTGGAGGCTGTCACGAGAAAGAAGGGGGAAAGGGGCATGTGAGCAGGGCTCATGAGGAATCTCTCCCACTTGAAACAAGTGGGTGCACCTAGGCCAAGGGGCCACTTGGGCCCAAGAGTTGTTAGAACCACTCACAATGCATGCTGTGTGCCAGCCAAGGTCTTCAAGGTGAGGTTGAAAAGTTGGCAGGTCATCTTCTGCACAGCATCTGTAACCCTGGAAGAAGGATGAAGGCTTCATATTCTCTCTTCTATTTCTTTCTTTAAGCCAGACTTCGATATTTATCGCCTTACTTGGCCTTATCATTGACCTTGCCCTTTTCTTTCAATTGCATCTTCTGTATGTATATATCTGTCTGTCTGTGTCTGTCTGTCTGTCCATCTACAGATCTGTCACCAGCATACATCCACAGTGATTTAGCTTGTCTGTCTGTGATATTGCCCCAGCTTCCACTCTCCTGGACTTCTTGTACATGTCTTCTGTCCTTTTCCATCTGGGCTACTGTAATTTCCTTGGACTTCCAGATCTCAACTCTCTCATCTTTCATGTTAGTACTATGGTGTCTTGTATCAGACACTGCCAAAACACCTTACAGAGGTCAGTCTCTCAGAGTGTTTAAAGGAGATTGGACACTATGAGTAGGTAAACTGAAACACGCATATAGAGTGGGAGATCTTGGGAGCAATGATGAAGGAAATAAATAGCTATAGCATAATGAATGGTGCTTGTAACTTGCTGTCTGACTAGCTGCTGTAAGCTGGGCTGGCAATTCTTGAAAACATCACAGCTGAAGAGAGTTAAAGGTTGAATCTCATGATGTTTAAAATTATGTCCAGATTTCATTGTATGCCACAGTGCCAGATTCTGCCTTCTCAAAGGAACCAGGAAACAAATTTATCCTTCCATGCCTGAAACCATATCCCATTGTCTATGGTTAGCCAGTAGTCAGGGCTAAACCGTAGCAGTTAGTATATCACCCAAGACTCCCTCCCCAGATGGGAAGGAGAATTGGGGGAAAAAAGGAAAAGGCCCGTGAGTTGAAGTATAGACAGATGTAATAGAATGACAAAACAGAAACAACAATCAACACAAAGTATAAAGGGTTCTACTCAGCCTGGTTCAATGCTGACAGGCAGGAACAGAGGACCACCAACAAGGAGCCTCAGGGAGAGGAAGAGGAACCCCACCCTCACTGAGCTCCCTCCTTTTATAATGAGCATGACGAGGTGGTATGGGATTGAAGTGCTGGGGTCTGAACCCCGAGTCCTGAATTAAGGCTGACATATGGGTGGGTCCCGTGGTCCTTCAAAAGGAGGGGATGAGTTTGCCTTTTGGCTTTCCTCCAAGGTGCAGCTGACCTTGTAAGGAAAGCCCTTGGGTAAACAAGCCCCAGGTGCCCTGCATTGGGTAAATGAGTGCCAGGTGTCCTGCTTTGGGCATAAAAGCTGGGACCACTTGCAGGAAGGGTGGAGTGTCTGTCTGTGAAGTGGATGCACTTTGTAGAGGTTCCCTGTTGGGGAAGGACCTCCTGACTCTCCCTGCAACTGGGCCCCAGTCAGGTTTGGCATTTGCAAACGTGGGCTTCGTGGGGGAACAATAGGTGGCTACTTCTGTCTGGGGTTGATGTCTATTATGTGTGATCTGTTTGACTTGTTTGTACCCCCAGCGATCACCCATATACTGACTTTTTTATGTACAATAGAATCTGGTTACTGGATTGTTTTGCTGCTGGCTGTGTCCTTTGTGCTAGGCCTAGTGATTGGCAAAACACAACCCCAGCGATCCCAGGAATGATACAGCACGACCAATAACAGGTGGAATAAACAAAGAAACAAAGTCTCCCATAGAAGAGATGGGAGACAGCCAAGTCAATAGGCTGATCATATAAGATACAAGTAGCCACATATTGTTCTCACAAAGCCTGCATTACTTCAGCTGGCTCAGGGGGCCCACTCGGCCCTTGGACCCATACCTTTGCCCCATTACTAAAGTTGGTGGATCCAAATCCTTTGTCTCCACGAACAATAGTAACGTGGGGTGGGTTCCCCCTCCTTACTGTTGTTTTCAAAATTGGTAATATTAATAGTTGTGCTACTCTATCCTTGGGTCAATTAACCAAATCTTCTTCACCACTGTTTAACAGGATTACTTTAATCTCTCCTTGATAGTCGGCATCAATCACTCCTCCCATGACATGAACACCTTTCAGGGCTAAGTTTGAGCGAGCAGTTATCAGACCAAAGTGTCCTGGGGGAATTTGGACTCCTATCCTGGTGTTAATAACCCTTGTCTGGCTTTGGTTTATCTTTACCAGTTCTAATGCATAGAGATCTAGCCCAGCAGCCTCTGGAGTGGCCCGGTAGGGTGCCATTGCACCCGGGACAATTTCCCAGTAGATCAACGTTTCAGTTACTGCTAAAGGCTGTATCTGGAGATTGGGCGTAGTCATACGCATCAAGGGCGTCTCCATCTCCCCAGTGGGCCTGTTGTTGAGGGTATGGAGCGCATCCGTGAGGTTAGTCCTCCATCGGGATAGCTTTCCATTTCCCAGCTTTTTTAACTGCTCCTTCAATAGCCCATTCATTCGTTCGATTAATCCTGCAGCCTGGGGATAGTATGGTATATGGAAGACCCACTGAATATTATGCTGCTCCGCATATTGTTGCACAAATTTGTTTTGGAAATGAGACCCATTATCAGTGTGGATTTGTAAGGGGACCCCATAGTACAGAATCATTATATCTATGGTAGAAGTAGTACTATGGTGTGTGGCTTTCTTGCAGGGATAAGCAATCAAATATCCCGAGTGTGTGTCTACTGTGGTGCAGATGTATTTGCACTCTCGGTCCTGGGGTAAAGGTCCGATGTAGTCCATTTGCCAGATTTGTCCTGGCAATTTCCCTCTTCCCAGTTCTCCTTTTACGATATTTGGTACCGGACGTTTATGAGCGTGTTGGCACACGGGGCATTGGGCAATTATTGTTTTAATCATATCTAGTGACATAACTATGCCACGCTCTTGGGCCCACTTGTAAGTGGCCTTCTCCCCAAGATACCCACATTTTTGGTGTGCCCATTTCGCCAAGCCTTCATGGTCCCCCTCCTGAGGGAACTCCAGTCCGGCTTGGGAAATCTTTGCCCGGTTATCAGTGACAGAATTGTAAAGTCGCTCAAGTGAATTTATGTTGCTATGAGCGTCGACATGAAACACTGTCACCTTTGTCCTTTGAACCAATTCCCAAATATCCTTCCATATTTCCTTTCCCCAGACCATTTTAGAATAAATTTTCCAATCCTTGGCTACCTGTGTTGGCAACCAGGTAGCCAATCCATTAGCCACTGACCAAGAATCGGTATACAGGTGACACTCCCCTAAAGCCTCTTGTTTTAAAGCCATATATGCTGCATATAACTCAGCATATTGGCTACTTTCTCCTTCTCTTGTGGTCTCCAGAAATTTTCTCAAGTGAGGGTGATAAGCCACTGCCTTCCAAAGCCTTTTCCCTCCTATATATTTAGCTGACCCATCCGTAAACCATGCGTGTTCCCTTTCAAGAGGTAGGGATTGATCCAGGGTCTTTCCCCATTGCACAGGGGATTTCCGTTCAACTATAGGATCAGGCTTTACCTCTTGATCCTGCATGGGGGCAGCCACTATTTGTTCATGAAGGGCAGCAACACCACCAGGTCCCACCTTTGCTCTGTCCTGGATGTACCATTTCCATATGATAATACTGGATTCCTGAGCATGCCCTATTCGGTGGGTCTTTGGGGAGCTTTTAACCCACTGCATAATAGGGATCTCAGGGCACAGAGCCACTTTGTGGCCTATCATAAGCTGTTCAGTTTCTACCAAGGCCCAATAGCAGGCTAACAGTTGCTTTTCAAAGGGCGTGTAGTTGTTCCCCGCCTCTGGCAACTTTCTTCCCCAAAATCCCAAGGGGACTTTTCTCTTCCCTTGTTTTTACCAGAGGCTTCAATTAGCATATGATCCATTTACAGATACATTCAGTTCTACTTTGCCTTCCTGCATGGGCCATAACTCTAAAGCCCTTTGAATAGCCTCTTTAGCCCACTCAAAGGCAGCCTGCTGCTCATTACCCATTCGAATTCGTATTTCTTCCTATTCCCCTTGTATAATGGGGCCAAAATCTGTCCTAAATGGGGAATGTGTTGTCTCCAGAAACCAAACAGCCCGATAAATCTCTGCGCCCCTTTCTTATTCTGTGGTGTTGCAAAGTCAAGGATCTTCTGCTGAGCTTTAGGTAGTATTTCTCAATGACCACAGTGCCAATGGATTCCCAAAAATTTAACTGAGACGGCCCTTGGATTTTAGTTGGGTTAATCTCCCAGCCTTTCTGCCTCATATGCACTAGGACCACTTCGAGCATTTGTTGTAATTCGGCCTCATTGCTCCCCTGAATTAGAATGTCATCAATACAGTGGACAATCTGCATATGAGGGGGAAGCTGTACCTCATCCAGGTGCTCAGCCACTATTCTGTGACAAATAGCTGGACTATGCACCCATCCTTGAAGCAACCTGGTAAAGGTGTACTGCCGCCCTTGCCATGTAAATGCAAATTGATCCCAATGCTCTTCTGCAATTGGGATTGTAAAAAATGCATTGGCCAAATCAATGACGGCATACCACGTGCCAGGATGCCTCTGAACTCTTTCTATTAAAGTGACCATATCAGGTACAGCGGCCGCAAGAGGCGGGGTGCTCTTGTTCAATTCCCTATAATCCACAGTCATTCTCCAGGATCCATTGGCCTTCTTAACTGGCCAGACTGGACTATTCCACATGGTGGTAGTCGGTATTAAAACTCCTGCAGCCAGTAAATCTTTGATTGTTTGGGAAATTTCTTCGTGAATGCCTGGAAGCACAGAATCACAGAATGTTAGGGATTGGAAGGGACCTCAAAAGATCATCTAGTCCAATCCCCCTGCCAGAGCAGGAACACCTAGGTCAGGTCACACAGGAACATGTCCAGGCGGGTTTTGAATGTCTCCAGAGAAGGAGACTCCACAACCTCTCTGGGCAGCCTGTTCCAGCGTTCTGTTACCCTCACTGTGAAGAAATTCTTCCTCACATTTATGTGGAACCTCCTATGTTCCAGCTTACACCCATTGCCCCTTGTCCTATCATTGGATGTCACTGAGAAGAGCCTGGCTCCATCCTCATGACACTCACCCTTTACATATTTATAAACATTAATGAGGTCACCCCTCAGTCTCCTCTTCTCCAAGCTAAAGAGACCCAGCTCCCTCAGCCTTTCCTCATAAGGGAGATGTTCCACTCCATCATCTTTGTGGCTCTGTGCTGGACTCTCTCAAGCAGTTCCCTGTCCTTCTTGAACTGGGGGGCCCAGAACTGGACACAATACTCCAGATGTGGCCTCACCAAGGCAGAACAGAGGGGGAGGAGAACCTCTCTTGACCTACTAACCACCCCCTTTTTAATACACCCCAGGATGCCATTGGCCTTCTTGGCCACAAGGGCACATTGCTGGCTCATGGTCATCCTGCTGTCCACCAGGACCCCCAGGTCCCTTTCCCCTACACTGCTCTCCAGCAGGTCAGCCCCCAACCTGTACTGGTACATGGGGTTGTTCTTCCCCAGATGCAAAACTCTACACTTGCCCTTGTTGAATTTCCTTAAGTTTTTCCCTGCCCAACTCTCCAGCCTATCGAGGTCTCGTTGAATGGCAGCACAACCCTCTGGTGTGTCAGCCATTCCTCCTAGTTTGGTGTCATCAGCAAACTTGCTGAGGATACATTCTGTACCCTCATCCAAGTCGTTGATGAAGATATTAAACAACACCGGTCCCAGTACCGACCCCTGAGGGACTCCACTAGTCACAGGCCTCCAACTAGACTCTGTCCCATTAACCACAACTCTCTGGCTTCTTTCCTTCAGCCAGTTCGTAATCCACCTCACTACCTGATCACCAAACCCATACTTTATCAGCTTATCTACAAGGATGCTGTGGGAGACAGTGTCAAATGCTTTACTGAAATCAAGATAAACCACATCTACCGCTCTACCATCATCTATCCACCTAGTTATTTCCTCATAGAAGGCAATGAGGTTGGTCAAACATGACTTACCCTTGGTAAAACCATGTTGACTGCTCTTAATGACCCCCTCATCCTTGATGTGCCTAGAGATAGTGCCAAGAACAAGCTGTTCCATCACCTTTCCAGGGATGGAGGTGAGGCTGACCGGTCTATAGTTACCCGGGTCCTCCTTCTTGCCCTTCTTATAGATTGGAGTGACATTTGCTATCCTCCAGTCCTCAGGCACCTCTCCTGTTGTCCATGACTTACCAAAGATGATGGAGAGTGGCCTGGCAATGACCTCTGCCAGCTCCCTCAGCACCCTTGGGTGCATTCCATCTGGTCCCATTGATTTATGGATATCCAGATTGCTCAACTGATCCCTAATCCTGTACTGTTTCATGGTTACGACCTTGGTCGCAGCTGGAATTTGAACAGGAGGCATCTTTATATTTCCTACTAGAATTGCCTGGTTAGTGATAGAACTCCTTACCCCAGATTGGTACCGACCATCAGGGAGATTCAAAGTAAGTCCCTTTAGAATATCTATTCCGATTATGTACTCTGGAATCGGAACAATCATGACTGTATACTGTCATTTCGGAAGGTTTCCAATTTTCATTTCAATTTGGGTTTGTACTGCCTCAATTTGCTTTCCGCCCAGCCCTGTAATAATCACAGATTGCCCTTTGAGTTTCTCAGGGTTCCCATAGATTAAGGAGGCCTCCACTCCAGTATCCACTATGGCTTTTACGATTTGAGAGGACCGTTTTTTCCAGAATATCTGTAGCTCCACATGGGGTCACCGGTCCTCCCGCGCCCAATGTACCGGAGCTTGGCCAACATTTCAGAAGGAGTTATAATGCCTAGTTTCTCTCGAAGGATATAGGTTAGAGTACTGCTGCCACTTGTGGTTCCTCTCTGGAGCAACAGAGGGCCCGCCGCGAGCAGAGGCGGGGTCCCGCTGAGGTTCCAGAGGGGGTGCTGTAGGCTGAATGGCTCCCGAATTGTGTGCCTGATAATTTTGCACCTTCCTACAGGGTTTCTGTAACCCTCTCTGTTTATACATCCTCCATAGTTCATTGGTATCAAGACCATCAATCCTAGTGAGAGGTACACCATCTTTTAGCAAACCTTTAAACATTTGTCCTCGAGACATCCTATATTCGGGATTTTTAAGGCGTCGGGTGTCGCGATTCCCTGTACTCTCCCAGGGGCCCCATTGACGTCGGAATTCTCGATACCCTTGACGCTCCCGGGGGCCCCATTCTCCAAGGTCACCCAACTGCTGCATCTTCTCAATTACATCTCTAATGGGATTCCCTGTTTCACTAAGTAGGAGAGTCACAAGAACATTCTTATATGCCGGTGGAGCAGTTTTAATGATCGCATTTCTCATGGGCACAGACAATCTAAGCTGCATTAATACCTCAACATGTCCCACACGAATGGCCAGTTTCATTCCTTCTTCCTTTACCCACTGTATACCATCCCGCAGAGTATACCACGGTCGGTCAGAGCCTGGCCAGGTGTTCTCTAGGGGGTATTTCGCCTTGCACCCTGCAGCAGCTACAGCCAATAGTACCCTGATCATTATTTCAAAATGCATCCTGCACAAGAGGGTCGAAACTCAATGTTACAAACTTTATACAATCCAAGTTATCCAGGCTAATCCCTGATGCTCCCTGATCATACAAACGTACCATCCAAGCAAGCAGGGGCTCTCCTGGTCACTGACTAAATAGTACAAGAATATCATTTACTTCTTGCTGTGTGAAATCCTCCATCGTGGGTCTGTTCACTGGTGGCTGGTGTTCGGAAAATTCTATCTTTCTCCTGATGACTGGTCTTGCATCTGCAGAGTCATCTGAGGCACCAGCCCCATTAGTCTCTGCAGGGTACCAAATATCATCATCCGAGTCATCAGGGTTACAGTGCACATCCACCTGTACAACTTCTGAGTGGACCTTCTTATGATTAGATTGCCCCCTTCTCTTCCTACATTTACACTGAGGAACTTGTACTGTAGCCTTCTCAGGCACAGCTTGGCAAGTGTCCAGCTTGTCACTAAGGAGCTTGTTTAAAGTTTCTAAAGTCACAATCTGATCCCGCATGTGGGAACATTCTATCAGTAATTGTTCTTTTTGCTGGTGCTGTTTCTTATATGCTGTCAACAAAATCCATCCCCGTCTCCCGAAGGTTACAGCATCCCATGCCTTATCAGAGAACTTCTGAATAGTTTCCAATACATCCTGCAGTTCAGCCTCTGCCAACCGCTTCTCCCACTGTTCACATGGCCCCCCAAATTTAACCCATTCAAGAGCCAGCGAACTGTATACGGGATCTTCCCAACCGGGAACTTCAGACAGGGCCATCCTCGTCACCAGTTTTGTTTTGCCAATCACTAGGCCTAGTGCAAAGGACGCAGCCAGCAGCAAAACAATCCAGTAACCAGATTCTGTTGTACATAGACAAGTCAGTATATGTGTGATTGCTGGAGGTACAAACAAGTCAAACAGATCACACATAATAGACATCAACCCCAGCAACCCCAGGAATGACACAGCACGACCAATAATAGGTGGAATAAACAAAGAAACAAAGTCTTCCATAGAAGAGATGGGAGACAACCAAGTCAATAGGCTGATCGTATAAGATACAAGTAGCCACAAATTGTTCCCCCACAAAGCCTGCATTTGCAAATGCCAAACCTGACTGGGGCCCAGTTGCAGGGGGAGTCAGGAGGTCCTTCCCCAACAGGGAACCTCTACAAAGTGCATCCACTTCACACACGGACACTCCACCCTTCCTGCAAGTGGACCCAGCTTTTATGCCCAAAGCAGGACACCTGGCACTCATTTACCCAATGCAGGGCACCTGGGGCTTGTTTACCCAAGGGCTTTCCCTGCAAGGTTGGCTGCACCTTGGAGGAAAGCCAAAAGGCAAACTCATCCCCTCCTTTTGAAGGACCATGGAAACCACCCATATGTCAACCTTAATTCAGGGCTTGGGGTTCAGACCCCAGCACTTCAGGTTGATGTCTATGATGTGTGATCTGTTTGACTTGTTTGTACCCCCAGTGATCACCCATATACTGACTTTCTTCTTATGTGCAATAGAATCTGGTTACTGGTGTGTTTTTCTGCTGGCTGTGTCCTTTGTGCTAGGCCTAGTAATTGGCAAAACAGTGATACACCTGTTAGTCAGCTGACCTGATTGGAACTCTCAGCTGACTCGGAGCTACTCATGGCCTGCCTGCATGGCTGGCCCATGAGTCTGTGCCTGGGAAACCAGGACACCATTCCACCCCTTGTCCCATGCCATCTACCTCATGCCCAAGTGTCTGCTCTTCCCGTTTCTCATTATTTACAGAAGTATAGGTTCACTGAATGATAGTCCTTTAGGTTGGGTCGAAGCAATGCAATGTTCATCTGGGGCTCCAATCTGGGATGCTTTGTGCTGTCCAATTCGTGGGGAGAATGCTGGTACTGGGAAAATATTAACAGGCAGCATCATATAACAGTTAACATCCCACAATTCCAATTACTGCCTGTTCTCACCCAGAATCAGATCTCCTTGTGGAATGCACCTTACTTGTCCATCTTCTTGCATTATCCACCACATACACCGGGGTCCCTGAGCAAAGGCAACCCCAACGTGTGGGTTTGCCTTGGCTCGAGGCAGGAGTAACCCAGACTGTTTTCCCCAACATATTCTGCACATGACCCACAGGGACTTTGTCTCCTTCCACAGTATGGAGGAGCTCCGACTGAGTGGGGCCAGCTTGATTGACAGACCCCCTAGTATTAACTAACCAGGTAGCTTTCACTAGATGTTCATCCCAGTTTTTAAACGTGCCATCACCCATTACTTTGAGTGCCGTCTTCAGCAGCCCATTGAATCACTCGACTTTGCCAGCAGCTGGTGGATGGTAAGGGATGGCTGGGGAATAAACAGGAGGAGTTAGAGGTCTGTGTGCGGTCTAAAGGTTATGACCTGGTGGCAATTACAGAGACATGGTGGGACAGCTCACATGACTGGAATGTGGTCATGGATGGCTATGTCATTTTTAGGAAAGATCGGTCAGTGAAGCGAGGTGGTGGAGTTGCTCTTTATGTGAGGGAGCAACTTGAATGTATTGAGTTTTCTCCAGGGGCTGATGAGGGGCAAGTTGAAAGTCTGTGGGTAAGAATTAAGGGGCAGGCAGGCATGGGCGATACAGTTGTGGGGGTCTATTACAGACCTCCTGATCAGGACGAGGGAGTTGATGAGGCTTTCTACAGGCAGCTGAAAGCAGCCTCACAACTACAGGCCTTGGTCCTCATGGGGGATTTTAACTACCCCGATATCTGCTGGAAGACTTACACAGCCAGCCATTCACAGTCTAGGAGGTTCCTCCAGTGCATTGATGATAACTACTTAATGCAAATGGTGGATAAGCCGACTAGGAGAGGAGCGCTGCTGGATCTTGTACTCACCAACAAGGAGGGTCTTGTTGAAGCAGTGATGGTCGATGGCAGCCTTGGCTGCAGTGATCATGAGATGGTGGAGTTCAGGATCCTGTGTGGGAGGAATAGAGTACCAAGCAAGACCAGAACCCTGGACTTCCGCAGGGCCAACTTTAGCCTCCTTAATCAATTGTTAAGGGAAGTCCCATGGGACAGGGTGCTAGATGGTAAAGGGGCTCAAGATAGTTGGTCAACATTCAAGGACCACTTCTTGCAAGCTCAGGATCAGAGCATCCCAATGGGTATGAAATCAAGTAAGGGAGCTAGGAGACCAGCATGGTTAAACAAGGAACTGCTGGGCAAACTTAGGTGGAAAAAAAGAATTTATGGATCATGGAAAGAGGGGCTAGTCACTTGGGAGGAATATAGGACAGTTGTCAGAGGATGTAGAAAGGCAATTAGGAAAGCTAAGGCCTCCTTAGAACTTAACCTTGCAAGCCAGGTCAAGGACAATAGAAAGGGCTTTTTCAAATACATAGCTAATAAAACAAACACTAGAGGCAATATAGGCCCACTGATGAATGAGGTGGGTGCCCTAGAGACAGAGGATATAAAGAAGGCAGAGGTGCTGAATGCCTTCTTTGCCTCTGTCTTTCCTCCTGCAGGCTTTCCCCAGGAGCCCCTGATCCCTGTAGCCCCAGAAGAAGTCAGGATAAAGGAGGAGTTTGCCTTGGTAGATGAGGATTGGGTTAGGGATCAGTTGAGCAATCTGGATATCCATAAATCGATGGGACCAGATGGAATGCACCCAAGGGTGCTGAGGGAGCTAGCAGAGGTCATTGCTAGGCCACTCTCCCTCATCTTTGTAAGTCATGGAGAACAGGAGAGGTGCCTGAGGACTGGAGGATAGCAAATGTCACTCCAATCTATAAGAAGGGCAAGAAGGAGGACCCGGGTAACTATAGACCTGTCAGCCTCACCTCCATCCCTGGAAAGGTGATGGAACAGCTTG
The DNA here is from genome assembly GCA_028020825.1 of Podargus strigoides. NCBI lineage: Eukaryota > Metazoa > Chordata > Aves > Caprimulgiformes > Podargidae > Podargus > Podargus strigoides. The sequence goes on along the minus strand of CM051662.1, from coordinate 24,999,635 downwards.
TTCTTGGCACTATCTCTAGGCATATCAAGGAAGAGGGGGTCATTAAGAGCAGTCAACATGGTTTTACCAAGGGTAAGTCATGTTTGACCAACCTTATTGCCTTCTATGAGGAAATAACTAGGTGGATAGATGATGGTAGAGCGGTAGATGTGGTTTATCTTGATTTCAGTAAAGCATTTGACACTGTCTCCCACAGCATCCTCGTAGATAAGCTGACAAAGTATGGGTTTGGTGATCAGGTAGTGAGGTGGATTATGAACTGGCTGAAGGGAAGAAGCCAGAGCTGTGGTTAATGGGACCGAGTCTAGTTGGAGGCCTGTGACTAGTGGAGTCCCTCAGGGGTCGGTACTGGGACCGGTGTTGTTTAATATCTTCATCAACGACTTGGATGAGGGTACAGAATGTATCCTCAGCAAGTTTGCTGATGACACCAAACTAGGAGGAATGGCTGACACACCAGAGGGTTGTGCTGCCATTCAACGAGACCTTGATAGGCTGGAGAGTTGGGCGGGAAAAAACTTAATGAAATTCAACAAGGGCAAGTGTAGAGTTTTGCATCTGGGGAAGAACAACCCCATGTACCAGTACAGGTTGGGGGCTGACCTGCTGGAGAGCAGTGTAGGGGAAAGGGACCTGGGGGTCCTGGTGGACAGCAGGATGACCATGAGCCAGCAATGTGCCCTTGTGGCCAAGAGGGCCAATGGCATCCTGGGGTGCATTAGAAAGGGAGTGGTTAGTAGGTCAAGAGAGGTTCTCCTTCCCCTCTATTCTGCCTTGGTGAGGCCACATCTGGAGTATTGTGTCCAGTTCTGGGCCCCCCAGTTCAAGAAGGACAGGGAACTGCTTGAGAGAGTCCAGCGCAGAGCCACAAAGATGATGAAGGGAGTGGAACATCTCCCTTATGAGGAAAGGCTGAGGGAGCTGGGTCTCTTTAGCTTGGAGGAGACTGAGGGGTGACCTCATTAATGTTTATAAATATGTAAAGGGTGAGTGTCATGAGGATGGAGCCAGGCTCTTCTCAGTGACATCCAATGATAGGACAAGGGGCAATGGGTGTAAGCTGGAACATAGGAGGTTCCGTATAAATGTGAGGAAGAATTTCTTCACAGTGAGGGTAACAGAACACTGGAACAGGCTGCCCAGAGAGGTTGTGGAGTCTCCTTCTCTGGAGACATTCAAAACCCACCTGGACATGTTCCTGTGTGACCTGATCTAGGTATTCCTGCTCTGGCAGGGGGATTGGACTAGATGATCTTTTGAGGTCCCTTCCAATCCCTAACATTCTGTGATTCTGTGATGTGATACATCCATTCTATCCCATGCTCCTTAGCCCAGGTGTCTGTCAGGCTATTTCGGAAATGGGTCCCGTTGTCTGACTCGATCCTTTCTGGGGTTCCATGGTGCCACAATATTTTCTTTTCAAGACCCAGAATAGTGTTACGAGCAGAGGCATGGGGCACAGCATATGTTTCTAGCCATCCAGTCGTGGCTTCCACCATAGTGAGAACATAGCGCTTGACTTGGTGTGTTCGCGGCAGTGAGATGTAGTCAATCTGCCAGGCCTCACCGTATTTATATTTCAGCCAGCGCCCTCCATATCACTGGGCTCTGATCCGTTTGGCTTGTTTAATTGTGGCACATCTCACACTCATGGATGACTTGTGCAATAGTGTCCATGGTTAAGTCCACCCCTCGGTCATGAGCCCATTTATACGTCGCATCCCTACCTTGATGGCCTGATGTATCATGGGCCCATCGAGCTAAGAATAATTCACCCTTGCCTTGCAAGTCCAGGTCCACTTGAGATATTTTTACCTTCACAGCCCGATCCACCTGCTGGTTGTTTTGATATTCTTCATTGGCCCAACTTTTGGGTACGTGGGCATCTACGTGGCATACCTTTACAACCAGCTTGTCTAATCGGGCAGCAATATCTCGCCACAGTGAGGCAGCCCAGATGGGCTTTGCCTCTGCCCTGCCAGCTATTTTCTTTCCATTGTTTTAGCCGTCCCCAGAGGGCATTGGCTGCCATCCATGAGTCAGTGTACAGATAAAGTATTGGCCATTTCTCTTGCTTGGCAATATCTAAAGCCAGCTGGATGGCCTTTACTTCTGCAGACTGACTTGATTCACCTTCACCCTCGGCTGCTTCTGCAACCCGTCGTGTAGGATTCCACACAGCAGCTTTCCACCTATGTTGTTTTCCTACAAGACAACAGGATCCATCGGTCAACAAAGCATGCTGCTTCTTATTTTCTGGCAGATCACCATATCGGGGGGCCTCTTCAGCACACGGCACCTTTTCTCCTAGTGGCACTCTGAAATCTTTGCCTTCTGGCCAGTCCATGATTACTTCCAGGATACCTGGGTGGTTGGGATTTCCTATTCTAGCCTGCTGAGTGATCAGTGCAACCCACTTACTCCACGTTGCATCTGTTGCATGGTGTATGGATGGAGTCTTCCCTCTAAACATCCAGTTCAATACTGGCAGTCGTGGTGCCAGAAGGAGCTGTGCTTCAGTGCCAGCTACTTCTGAAGTGGCTTGAACTCCTTCATATGCTGCCAGTATTTCTTTTTCAGTGGGAGTGTAGCGGGCTTCTGATCCTCTGTGTCCTCGGCTCCAAAACCCTAAGGGTTGACCTTGAGTTTCCATTGAAGCCTTTTGCCAGAGGCTCCAGGTAGGTCTGTTCTCCCTGGCTGCAGTGTAAAGTATGTTCTTAACATCTTGACCCATCTGGACTGGCCCAAGGGCTACTGCATGGACAATTTCCTGCTTAATTTGTTCAAAGGCCTGTTGTTGCTTAGGGCCCCATTCTAAGTCATTCTTTTTCCTGGTCACTTCATGTAAAGGGCTCACAATATGACTGTAGTCTGGGATGTGCATTTGCCAGAAACCCACCACACCTAAGAAAACTTGTGTCTCCTTTTTGCTGGTGGGTGGGGACATCACTGTTATTTTGTTAATTATATCTAATGGGATCTGGTGACGTCTATCCTGCCATTTAATGGATTTCTCTAGCAGGTCCCTTGACCTTGCCTCTTTTGATGGCAAACTCAGCTTTCAGTAGAGTTTGAATTTCTGTCCTCCCTTTCTCAAAAACTTCATCTGCAGTGTTACCCCATCCAATGATGTCATTAATATACTGCAGATGTTCGGGCACTCCACCCTTTTCTAGTGCAGAGTGGATCAGTCCATGGCAAATCGTGGGACTGTGCTTCCACCCCTGGGGCAGTCGATTCCAGGTGTACTAGACACCCCTCCAGGTGAAAGCAAACTGTGGCCTGCACTCCATCACCAATGGGATTGAGAAGAATGCATTGGCAATATCAATCGTGGCATACCACTTGGCCACCTTGGATCTAGTTCATACTGGAGTTCTAGCATGTCTGGCACGGCAGCACTCAGTGGTAGCGTGACTTCATTCAGGCCACGATAGTCCACAGTCAGTCTCCACTCTCCATTGGACTTCCACACTGGCCAAATAGGACTATTAAAGGGTGAGTGTGTCTTGCTGATCACCCCTTGGCTCTCTAGTTGGCCAATCAGCTTCTGGATGGGGTTCAGGGAGTCTCGATTTGTCCGATACTGTCATCGGTGCACTGTTCTAGTAGCAATAAGCACCTTCTGGTCCTCAACCTTCAGCAGCCCCACAATAGAAGGGTCCTCCAATAAGCCAGGCAGGGTAGACAGCAGTTCAATTTCATCCATCATCTCAACTGCTGCTATACCAAACGCCCAGCAGTACCCCCTCGGGTCTTTGAAATATCCCCTTCTGAGATAATCCACACCAAGGATGCATGGGGCATCAGGGCCAGTCACAATACGGTGCTTCTGCAACTCACATCCAGTCAGGCTGAGTTCAGCTTCAACTACAGTCAACTCCTGTGATCCTCCTGTCACTCCAGCAATTGAAATAGATTCCATCCCGATATAATTGGATGGCATTATGGTGCATTGCACACCAGTGTCCACCAGAGCCTTGTATTTTTTGTGGAACAGATGTGCCAGGCCATTGTATCCACACAGTCCACTAGACTCTTGTCCCTCTCCTCCACCTGGCTGGAGGCAGGGCCTCTCTAATCCTGAACAAAGTAGCTGTCATTGGCATATGGGTCCAAGCTACTCACATGGGCTACACTTGTATCATCAGTCACACGTTGCAAGTTTGGATCTGAAGCCCATCTACGCTGTCTTGGGGGCTGCCTTCTGGAGACTGCAGCAGCACTTCTCCTGGCAGGTCCTCCTCTTGCAGTATTTCTGGTTTTCAGTTCATGGACATGTGCCTGTAGAGCTGACGTAGGCTTACTATCCCTTTTCCTCATGTTCTCTCTATGGTCTCTCAAGAAGAACCACAGAGCACCCTGTGGTGTACGCCGTCTGTCTCGGAAAGGCCTTTCAGGGGAGCGCTTTCTTTCCACAGCAGAAACATTTGTTGGTATTGACAGGAAGTATAACTCATCCTCCATCTGGGATAGCCTGTCAAGAACTTTAGTGAGCAGTGCTGTGGAGTTATCCGATGGTGCTTCCACAGCAGAGATGCCAGCCCGTGGGGACGAAGATTATCTGCATATTGCCTCAGTTGAGCCTCCAGGTCACCTACTGTTGGTGCCTCATCATCTTTCCAGCTAAATAATGCCGATACATTGACATAAGCTGGCGGCGCACTCAACACCCACTTATGCCACATGGGTCCAGTAACTCTAAATGCATCTGGATCCACTGGTGTCTAGGGTCATCCACAGTAGTGAAAATCAGCTCCTGCACTGCTATTTCTCTTAGATACTGGACACCTCTGTCAATCGTCATCCACCTACTCGGCCTGTACACAGCATCGTCTCGATAGGGATGCTTGTTTTTCACACTCAGTTGGAGATGTCTCCAAAAACTGAGGGGCTGTGCTTCTCTTCATAGACCTTTATCAATGCTTACATCCCTTGCTATCTGACCCAGCTGCTTGGATTCATTGTCATCCAGTTTGACACCCTCAGCTCCGTTATCCCAGCACCGGAGCAGCCAAGAAGCCAGGGGCTTGCCTTCATGATGACCATAATCTTTGCGGATGTCTCGCAACTCACCAAGGGACAAAGACCGAGTAGTGATTTCTTCCCGCCCTGTTCTTCTGATGTATTGCTTCTTATATACAGGGACGGTTGGCACTGGCCGAGTACGCCAGGCAGCTGCACCATCCACCAGCGGGGTCAGACTGTCTGCATGACCTCCTGCAGGGGCCGAGCTGACTGTAGGGCCCATGGCAGAAAATGTAGCAGCCACAGAGTGCCAAACTCCATGCCACGGTTGCATTTGCAGCAGGACAAGAAACTGGAAAATATTCAAAATACCTGATAACACAAGTAGGACTGTTGAGGCATCCCAAGAGTGTTCCAGAGTCATGGTGCCCATCACCAGGTCCCAAAGATGAGAAATGGGTGTAACTACAAGAGAATTCATCACACCATAGCCTAACACCAAAACATATACCAGGGCAACACCTCTAAGCCTATGGCCGAAAGCAATAAACAGCACCAATCCAAACAGCAACAGCAGTAAGACTGAGCCATACTTCAACAGTGATTCCAAGACCAGATACCCAAGGAGTCCCCCAAGGAACCATGCACCCCACATCAGCATAGTGAGAGGGAGAGTTACCCAGTGAGGTCTGTTTAAACTTTAACTCTGGGTTTCAAAACACACGTTGGGCACCAAATAAACTGTCTACGGTTAGCCAGTACTCAGGGCTAAACTGTAGCAGTTAGTATATCACACCCAAGACTCCCTCCCCAGATGGGAAGGAGAATTGGGGAAAAAAAAAGAAAAGGCCCATGAGTTAAAATATAGACAGATTTAATAGAATGACAAAAGAGGAAACAACAATCAACACAAAGTATAAAGGGTTCTACTCAGCCTGGTTCAATGCTGACAGGCAGGAACAGAGCACCACCAATGAGGAACTTCAGGGAGAAGAGGAGGAACCCCATCCTCACTGAGCTCCCTCCTTTTATAATGAACATGACTAGGTGGTATGGAATACACCTGTGAGTCAGCTGACCTGACTGGAACTCTCAGCTGACTGGGGGCTACTCATGGCCTGCCTGCCATGGCTGGCCCATGGGTCTGTGCCTGGGAAACCAGGACACCCATTCATTCCTAATTTTCAAATTCCAAATTTATTCAACACAAAAAGCCTTGATATCCACTTTTTTTTTTTTTTTTTTTTGGGGGGGTGGTGGTGGTGGTGTATTTTCATAGCCCATTGTCATGTGCAGTACTTTTAAAATATGAATCGGAGGCCCTGTCAACTCTTTGACTAGCCCTGTCTGATAATACTTAGGAGCTATATAAAACAGCCCTGAAATGTGGAGGAAGTATTTGGGCATGGAAGGACAGGTGTTTGTTCTTACTCTTTTGAGAAGATCTGAAGTCTGTAGTTGATGATAAAGGGGGCAGGCAAGAAAGCTCCTAGGAAGGCAGAAAACAGAAACACAGCATTTTTATGGATGAATGAGCTTTTATGCAGTTGCTTTTAAAAGGTGAAATTATATGGCCATTTGCACTACCTCTTGATTGCTCAGTGCACCAGCTATTCTTTATGCTGCGTGCCATTTGCTGACTTGTATTTAACTTTGCAAAATACTCTGGGATGCATGAAGGCGCCTATATTAACACAGGGTGTTTCCTCCAGGGGTGCTAGTTAACTTCCAGTATTTCTTTCTCTTATTTTATGCCATCCTGGGTTAGCTGAGATCTAGACTTAAATATGACAGATGGCCATTCTGTTGTAGTCTTTTTTGGCCCTTTCTCTCCCTCTCTTATGCTATGGCCACAATATAAGCTTTGAAGGGTTATTATCTAAATCATCGCATAGAGAAGTCCTTTGGGAGCCAAATTCACCTCTGGCATAAGTGGCTGTAATTCCATTGACTTCAGAGTAGGTTCACTGCTTGATGTCAGGGGTAAATTTTTGCAATGTAGATATCAAAATGAACGGTACTAAGGCATAATGGAGTGGTTTCTGTCCCCAAACCAACCCATTCTTGGGCTTGGTTTAACTTTTTGACAGTGCTGCACTCCATCCTTGCATATTAAGAGCCCCCTTTTCTGTTTGCTTCTGTCCTGGGACCTTCTTTTCTCCTCCCTGTTGTCTTCCTTCGAAATCCCTTTAGATCCATTTGTCTGCAATTTCATGCTCCCTTAAGCTGCATGTTCCCCACCCTCTGTTCCTTCTTTACAGCCAGTTGTGCTGAGTCCTTGCAGCAGATGTTGTTGAGACAAAGCTAAAGTACCTATCCCAGGATGATCATTGCCACTAGGTCTTAGGAGGTTGTGGTAGACATAGACCAAAGTCCACAAATGCTGCCTCACAGCTATTGCAGTCCACGACTCCCACATCTCCCTTATATCAGGGAGTGGAGGCAGGAAGGACCCATGGAAACCTGGTTTACATTAACATTACAAACCTGAGATATTTTCAGCAACTGATACACAACTCTTGGCTGTATTTAGAGCCTTGCAACCCTTCTGGAGGGAACAAGTTGTTTCAGCAGCCCCTGGGATGGGGGTGGGGGGGATGGTAGAAGTGCAGGTTGGCAAAGCCTGTACCAATTGACTCTCCTATTGTCAAGGAACTATTTTTGGGAGCCAATGATGAGAACACCCTGTACTACTGCAAGTTTGGCTCTGCCTTGCAAGGTTATTATCTGGGAGTTTAATCAGAGTCTGTCAAATGCATGGAGTGAGCAGCTAGTGTCTTAAAGAGTGTGTTTTGTGGTGGGACAGGAGAAAGGAGGGATAGGGAGAGAAGCTTTTGAGAAAATAGAAATAAATTTCTTGAGTTTCTGCCATTTTTTTCAATTGTGATTATATATATATAAATGACCTACATAAATTCAAGACAGACTTTTCACAGCTCTATGATCTTGCAGTGGTCAGGCAGAGGCAAATGTCTGACTGCAGACCTGCTATTTTCCCTTAGCCTGGGGGGTCCCTGAGATCTCTGTTGCTCCAAGTTCCCTGAGCTCTATTGGCAGAGAGCACTTTGTCCTCGGTAGTGATGCAGCCAAGCCTCCTTGGGATGAGATGCAGCAGCTGTTCCTTCTAACCGACAGTTTAGGAAACAGGTGAAAATGGAGGGGTAATTAGAGAGACAAGGACTGTAATGAATAGCACTGGGGTTGTGAAGTGCTGGGGTCTGAACCCCAAGCCCTGAATTAAGGTTGACATATGGGTGGTCCCCATGGCCCTTTAAGAGGAGGGGATGAGTTTGCCTTTTGGCTTTCCTCCAGGGTGCAGCCAGCCTTGCAGGGAAAGCCCTTGGGTAAACAAGCCCCAGGTGCCCCCATTGGGTAAATGAGTGCCAGGTGTCCTGCTTTGGGCATAAAAGCTGGGCCCACTTGCAGGAAGGGTTGGAGAGTCTGTCTGTGGAGTGGATGCACTTTGCAGTTTCCCTGTTGGGGAAGGACCTCCTGACTCCTCATGCAACTGGATCGCAGTCAGGTCTGGTACCTACAAATGCGGGCTTTGTGGGGAGGCAACATGGGGTTACCTCTATCATGTGTAATCACCCTATTGTCTTGGTTGTCTCCCATTTTTTCCATGGGTTGCCTTGTATCTCTGTTTGTTTCATTTATTGCGGGTTATGCTGTGTCATTTCTGGGGTCGCTGGGGTTGATATCTATCATTTGTGATCTGTCTATTTGTCCCCCCAGCGATCCTCTATATACTGACCCCTTTACGTGAAATAGAATCCACTGGATTGTTTTTCTGCTGCTGGCTGTGTCCTTTATACTGGGCCTACTAATTGGCAAAACAGGTTGCAATATGGCTATCTTTCTCGGTCTTGCAAGGAACCCAAACAGCCTGGGGTTAGTCTGATTCATGAACTGTGCAGAACAAGCTTATGGTTATTTTGATTATTTGTATTAGTGTAGTCTCTGAAAAGGCCTGCACCCCATTGTGCTGGGAGTTGCACAGAGAGACCAAGATGATGGCCATAGCCACTAAGCACTTACTGTGTAAGGATCAGATGAGAAAACATGGTCACGTAGAAAGATGACAGATAAGAGGGTCAATGCACAGGAAATACAGGCAAGTTAAGAACAGTAGCAAATATTCAGGATTTTCTTGCTATGCTTTCCTACGCCCAGGAGTTACATCACAGAGCTCTCCTTCACTCAGTCCTGCTTTGCTGCTCGCTATACATCATTGGACTTCTTGGTTTTGGAGATATCTTGTCTAGCTCTCATATGAGACCTGACTTTTTCTTAAGCCATAAGATTGTGGGCACCTATGACAACAGCTTTACAATGTCACAGTTGCAGAAGTGCAATAACCTTATGCAGGAAGCAGAAAAAAGTTCTTAGATGCAGGTAATTTCATGCATAGTGAGTGGAGCAGGTGAGCCTGTCAAAAATTCCTGTTTGTTCTTTATCTTAATGTCTGCTCTGATCAGAAAGTCTGAGTTCCTTAGGAGAGAGAGTTCTGTAGAGTGAGAAAAGAGAGACCCAGAAATATACACATATTTACTGCAGTGCTGACAGGCATTAGTAATCAGAGACAGGGAGAAGGCAATGGTTGGAAAGGGCTTGATGCCTTGGAGAAAGCAAACTGCAAGGAGCCTGACAATGCAGCAGCCACTTTGGGAAATCATCAGCTGTGATGGCTGTGTGGGGTGAAAAATCTCAAGGGATCCCAACTATGCAAATGCAATTATGCTTTGGCATCCAGATGACTATTTGTGGGAAGAGTGTTTTCATTTCTCTGCTTACAGAGAAGTGGGAATGGATGGAAGGAATGGGCCAGTCTCTCATGTCAGTGTGGTGTATACCACTGAACAGGGCACCTCCATCTACTGCTCTGGTGGATGCTGCTGGTTCTTCTCACTCTTCATATTTCTGAGAGGCAGAGGGTTTCTCCCCATAATGCAAGAAGGCTGCCTAGGGGAGGAGGTACATTTCTTTATATTTATTGCAGTTCGGGTAAGACACCATCTCCTCTCTCATTCCTGTTGAGCACACTTGTTCGCATATGTGCAAAGGCTGGGGTTTTTTCATGTCTATATACAGAGTGGGTACATTATTTTCTTGTTATCAATAAGCAGTTTTTTCTCCAAAGTGTCTCCCTTCCACAAAGGACACTGATGTAGAGCAGGGTAAAATGGTGATACAGAAGAAAATCTGCAGAAATTGCTGAAACAGAGAGAAGTGGCTTTGGCTGGTTGTGTTCACTTTGGACCCAAAGCTCTCATTAATGACTTGCTTCCTACCACAACTTGAATAGCAGCCAGCATCTTTGTACCTAGAGGAGAAAATAAAACTGATGAACCCAAAAAGGGGCCTTCCTTGACCTATTCGGCTCTCTGGGGAAGTGAAAAATCTGGGACATACTTCTGAAGGAAAGATCTCCAAATTTCTCTGAAGCATCACCCTCTGATAGCTGCATGCCAGCGTACAAAAAATGTCATACTCTGACCATACAAGTAGTCCTTCAAGTGTGCTGGTGCCTGTTGTGGGCTCTGTGTATATGCCAGAGTGTGGTTCAACAGCTCTGCAAGAAACTGGCTCTTGACTGGATTTTCTAAGGGCTTTTTAGTTCTTCTAGCTATGTTGGGAAGCATACAAATAGTGTGTGGTTTCTTGGGGTATGGTATATTTTATATGGCTATTACCACTCAAACTACCACCTTACATGGGTGACATAAGTGGCTAATTTTATATGCTATTCCTATAATTCCCACTTTCAAAACAGTGTTTCTCAAGTAATCTAGAAAAGATCCAATCTTTATTCTTTGATATTTCATAGAGGCTTGTGAAATCTGTAGTGCTGTGGGAGTAGATACAAATAATTCTCCATAGGTATAGGATCCACACACTGGTGAGCCTAGAAGGAGCCGTCAATATGATAACAGCCTCTGCTGAGCTGCATAGCAAGGATGAGGGTGGGCAAGTGGCTGCAGGGTTTTGGCGGATGGCCAGCTGTCCCTCCTGGTACCCAGCTCGGGAGGCAAAGGAGCAACCAGAAGTGGGGGTTAGGCCTGGCCTTTGTCTGCAACAGACCCATCCGGTTGCCAGAAAGGAGTTTCCAACCTGCTCCTGGGCTTTGGATGCCCCTTTCTGGAGTGTGACAACAAACTATGAGAACGACAGAGCAGCTAAAATAAAAAAGACAGTGTTAAAAGTACAGTTATTTAGCTGTGTCTTTGGTGTCTCAGTTAAAGGCTCTTTCCTCTACCAGCCTCCCAATAAGGCACATTCTTGGTTTTTGGATTTGTGCAGCTATACTAATGCAGACCTGTAGTGTCAGCTCTGTTTTTGGTGTGCAAACCAGCCTGCTGTGCTGGCTGGGTCAGGGAAGAGAGGGGGACAGTTGTGTTTCCAGCTCGAACTCTCATCAACATTTGTCTTCTTCCAATCCTCCAAACATGCCTCTCTTCTTTCCCCTTTGTGCATTGAATACTGCAGCCAAGTCCCCTGTGTGCTTTTCTGTATCTTCTGTGGTTTAGTGGCTACTTAAATATTTATTTATGTAGAACTTGCCCCTGAGGAATGTCTTATGAATGCAGAGGAGGGGTACTGTGAGAAAAGGAGGGAATGAGCAATCCCTAGAGTGGTTGATATTGTTGGTCGCTGAGAGGCAGAAACTGCACGAAAAAGCCTTGTCCTGGAAAAAGATTAACGTGCAAAAGAACACACGCACACGTATAAACACAAACAAAAAAATGGCAGCTGAACACAAAGAGAAAAAAAGCATTTGCACCAGTCAAGTGTTTAGAGAACCAGCTCCATTCAGTCATGGAGTTTGCTTTCTTTTGACCCATAGGACACCAGCATTTTTACAGACCTGCCATCCAGAAAACGCTGCAGAAAGATATTTTAGAAGGCAAGAATGGTCTGAGATGCTGCATGCAAGAACAGGCTATGATGAGTTGAAGGACAGGCTGTATGTCATTGGAAAGATGAGTTTCCCAAGGTCTGCAAACACACTTGAATTTTCCCATTGATTTAAGTGTTAACAATCTCTCTGTAGATAGCACGTAGGAAAATCTGGAATCTTTTTGCTGTTGTGATTGATATTGCTTGAACTTTAATCATATGCAAGAGGCAGCTCAGCCAGTTGAATTCATTAATTGCTAAGGCGTAACATATTCACTTAATTGGATTCTCTGATAGAGATGTATTTATGTATTTGTATATGTGTTTAGTGTATATATTTAGCTCCACAAAGACTGATATTAATGGAACATTAAGGTTGCCTGGTGAAATAATCAGCAGACTGGAAGGGATAAATGTTCAGTCGTAAGCACGATCTCTGTCACAAGAGGGGTAAAGCCTGGCTTACTGGATATTCCTGGCACAGCAGAAAAGCAGGCAGGGCTAAACTTGGCACTGAGGCAAACGTGTACTTGTAGGTGTCCTGGGCTGGCCATGGGGCTGCTCTGCACCTGGAAGGCTACCCCATCACAGTGCCTGTCTCGTCACTGAGGACTGCTGATCAGCCAGTCCTTCTCCAAGGCTGTTACTCCTGCCCAGGTCTTGGAGGCTCCCTCTGTTTCCTTGTGCATGACAGTACTGTGTTGGTGAGCCACAGCTCTCAGCCACAGTTGGGGAACAGCATCCTTGGAGGAGGGCTCTGAGGACAGGAGAAGTGATCCTGCCCTCTGAGGAGGTTGCAGCCTCCCTCCCACCCACATCTCACCTGTGTGTGTGGACACCTACTGCATGGGGTCCTAGGGTGGCAGAGAGGCTGCTTCAGAGCCATGAGGGAGAACTGTGGCCCAGGGCATTAGCTGGTTGAGCCTTACGTTGAGCATGGGAGGTGAGATGGACCTGCTTCCTGGAGGCTGGAAGGGGCAAGGCTGGGCACTGCTATGCCAACTCAAGCATTACTATGTTCCCTTTTCCAGGAAAGGCATCTTCATAGAGCCAGGAAAGACAGCTGCCTGGTCACTTGTGCCACTTCGGCTTCCAGAGCAGTTGGAGAGGGCCCAAGAATGTGCTCTTGAGCTTTAGTTAATCTCCTGATCCCAAACTAGCTCTTAGCGAGTACCATATAAAATCCTGCTGTTCCTTTTACAGCTGTCGATCCACATGCCTGACCTGCTGTACCACCACTGTCATTAATCAGCTCGATTTCCACTGCTGGCGTGCACGGCCACTATGCAGTAACTGGCACCTTTTTACGGCAAAGCTCCTTCCTCTGATATGGGGCGTGAGGGTGCTGTAGGTGCAGCCCTGAGCTGCGCAATTTCCTCTAGGGTGGATGAGCTGTGGCACCTCCTTTCCATATGGGCTTTTGTAATTTCTCCCAGATGACGGGTCCATGTTCATCCCCCTTGCAACATGAGATGGATTATTAAGAGCCTTTTATAGAGGAGAAAACTGAGCTTCAGAAAGCTTCAGTGGCTTGCTTAAGGTCACAGAGTAAGCACAGGACAAGATGACAGCCAGCACTTGGGTCCCTTCACTCCTGGGCATTTGAGGAGAAAGCATCTGCGCTCTGCACAGCTGCTGCAGCTGCTTAGGGCAAGTTTGTCCTGTGAAACCCAGCTGTGTGTTGCCTGTGCTGGTGTAGGCTTGTGATGGTAAATCCACGCTGTGCAGAGCAGTGCCACAGGGATGCAGCAGCATGGTGTGGTGCAAGGCATCTGCGTGAGCCTGGCAAGCTGCCTCGGCTCTCAGCTAACCCCTGCTGCACTAAGGTAGCTAGACAGCATCTGGACAGTAGCTGACTTGGCATCCCTATGCCATCTATCCCCACCCCCTCATGCTTCTACTCTAAGGTTACACAGACCAGCTTGATCCATACCTCCTGTGCAAACCAGCCTTCTCTCTCCCTTAGCCTGTTACAAGCATATTGCTGCAATGTAAGAAACCTGCCTGCAGCATAATCTGACTGGTAAGTGCCTTCCTTTCCTCTCACCTTCTGGGCACCATACCATGAGGGACCTACCAGCTTTACCCTCTTCCACCTCTCTCCAGTGCTCCCTTCCAATTTGGCTTCTACTTTCTTTGCCCCATTCAACCCTTTGGCAAAGTCAGTGCTGCTTGTTTCATAATAAAGTGGGATTGCATAATCTCTACATTGGCTGATTGGTTGGCTGTCCATTGCCATTTTTTTTATTTCTCTCTCCTCTGCCAGTGCCTGGTGATTCATGGATAGCTCTTTCTCCATCTTCACTGATACTTTCTTGGCTCATTTATTGCTTTTGTAAGAGCTTGTGCACATTCATAGAGTTGTATATGCAATTACTTACAGAAAATAAAAGAACAATGATTTCATTTTTAGCTTGTGAAGTCAAGCTAAGAAATGCCAGTCTTGTTTCCTGGGCCACCTTAATTCTGCTCCTTCAAGTTTCTTTGCATTAGAGGGATTGAGGCAGAGACCCCATGGAGAAATTTTTATGCACTTATTAATTAAAACTTGAATCAAAATGTCCACACACAAGTGGGATGGAAGAAAAGCTGAAAGGGAAACCATAAACCTGCCATTTCCTAATATTTCAACCTAAGTAAAGTTGCTTTAGTGTAGTTTGCTTAATGATTGGGTTTTTTTTGGTTGGGGTTTTTTTTTGGTGTGTATTTTGTTTTGTTTTTAAGGGGAAAACCCGAAATCTTTTTCTGTAGAACTATATTGTTCATTCACATGCATGCTGAGCCTTCAGCACAGAGTCTGACTGTTCAACCCAGTGACTAACCTGTACTTGTTCCACAGACAGTAATAACAGCTCCAACTGGTTTGCCTTTCTTCTCCATTCTCACTGGTGGAGTGCAAATGACTTTTTCACAGTGGGGTGCATTTAAAAGATAGAGGAGAACCTGGATGTTTTGTCCACATTTTGTGGGCAGCCTCATCAGACTGTTGCCTTTCCCTTGCTCTGCCAAAGCTGAGGTGTTCCTTGTACTGACTGTGGTGCTGGTGGGGATGACCCCACTGATTTACTGGGTTGATGGGTTTAGCTCTTAAAATGTTTATGCTCAGATGCCATTTGGGCTGTCTGCCAGGGTTTCTGCAGGAAAGTGACAGAAAAACTGTTAAATAATCATCATTTCTTATAATGCAGTTAAGAGGGAATGAAATTTGATGGGCCAAAGTAAAAATCATGTCCTTAACCTCAGGGCTTTTTCCTTGCTGACTTTCAAACGCCTGTTGCGAAACATGGAGATGATGGCTTTTCTCAGGGAACCAGACTGAAGACTCTTGTAATGGAAAGTGTCAGAGAGCCTAATTACAGGCTTACTACTAACTCCTCTTATAATAGAGGTAACTACACAATACGCACACATTTAAATACACATATGAAGTCATCCATCTAATTCCAGTCTGCAGGAAGTCATTCCACATGTGGACTTAAATGTGCCACAAAAGACGTTTTGCAATCTGCCGAGAGCCTTAGCTTCATCTTATATCTCCAAGACTGCCTCTGTCATGCCTTTCTCCCACTTTTAGGCTTCAGAAGATCTGTTTTGTGTTGACATGTTTAGGCACAAAATGACAGACAAATATTTGAAAAATATGTGTGCCTGAGGTCCATCAGGGCTAAGAAAAAGGGAGGATTTTATCTCCCTAAGGCCATGCTCCCAAGAAAGCAGTCCTTGGCTTAATCCTTCTTTGCTCGCTGGGGTTGGCAAATACATAGCTTCCTCTTTCCTTCCCAAATCACTGATTTCAAGGTTACCTCTCTCTCTATTCATACTCAGGTTTGATTGTACTCCTTTTGTATAGAGATGACTTGCAGCCCAGATGGCCTCAGCTGGGCCCTTGGCAGTTCTGCCTGGACTCCAAGCCCAGATCAGCTTAGGATAGCTGCTGCTGGGGTTACTTCTGTGTGTGCGTCTGCCTGCACCTGTGTATGGGATGGCAAAGGAGCAAAATCTTTGGCAAAGCCACTTCCTGCTGCTCACAGAGTGCTTGCTGGCTCCAGCCAGCATGGCAGTAATGAACATGTGTGCAGTCAACAAGCTGTCCCACTGGTGGGCTCCATGCAGGGGTCAGGTCTTCTCTGTAGGATGTAGGTAGAGCTGGCAGGTCTTGTCTAATGCTCTGCCCAAACACAGCAGAGCGCTATGGTTTTCAAGCAAAGCCCAGTGCTTGGCTGTAGCAGTGGGCCAGGTGAGGGTCTCTTTCTGGAGCCATCATCTACCAGAGAGGCTGAAGCATGAGCTCCTAGAGCAGGAGTCTCCAGCTGGGGAGTACAGCCCACACCAGCTCCTGGGAGCCCTCGGCTGGTCTGGCAGCCCAGCCTCTTCTGTATACTGCATTGGTCTGAAGCAACACAGACAGCAATACCCTGGTAATGGTCACTGCTGGCAGGGATGCACAGCACTGACTCTGCAGTGGTTTGAACCAGCACTTCATTTCAGGACAGAGGTGAGGCTATCATTTGGGCACTGTTGGGATAGGGACAAACCACCCAGCCTAGCTCTTAGTCAGTGAGAACTGAGATGGGGGGAAAATCACACCATGAGTTACTTCTGCTGGTGACAGACAGGGTACACCTCTCTCAAATAGGGAAAGGGATCTTTGCATAGGATTTAGCAAGGCTCATTGAAAGAGCTTTAAACTAGATTTGAAGGGGGAAAGGGATAAAACCAGGCTCAATAGAGATAAGCCTGGGAGTGGCATGCCAATGTTTGAGGTGTGAGAAACGAAGTTTTACGCCGAAAAAGTTTGCTCAGGCGAGGATCATGGTGAAGCAGCTCCGTTTATTCGCGAGTGCAATCGCGGGCGCGCCACCCCATGGCCGGAGTAGAAACGCGCCCCGTTACAAAGAAAAGGAAGCATTTTTATAGTATTTTATCCCGACGCGGGTTATCCTCTCCTGTTTCTCCATTGGTTGGATACTCCAGGCTCACACCTATCCGATGCATTCTATTACAATAAGTTTCCAGAAGAGGTTTTTCCGGTTTCCATAATAGGTTTTTCTTTTCCCAGCCGGCTGTTTATGCAGAGTTGTGCAATGATGGCAATATTTTCTCAGGTGCACCCTATCTCCTGATCCCTGTAAGACACAACATTCTAAGAAAAAGTTGTTATGCGTAGCTCTTGTCCTTCTACATTATCTGGTACCAGGATGTACTGAACAAGACGGTCTTTATCCTGGGCTCCTTTCTAGTTTGGTATTTTTGTACAAGGCCTTGGTGTTTTTCTTTCTGTAGTGCTGCACAAAAAACATCAGTCAGTTCTTACATCCTTCCATGCTATCTGGCACCTGGATGTACAAGGCCGTGGTGTTTTTCTTGGTTCTACAAAAATATGATTCTCACAACACTGCAAAAACACAAGTTGTTTCACACAAGGGATAGTGTGCTTGTGAGGTCCTTCAGTCTGCTGTCTCAGTGGAGGTAGGGGATGGAGATCCATGTGGCAGCAAAGATGCAAGGGTTATTGATGTATTAGAAACCATGGAAATGTCTGAGAATGGTCACATAGAAAAAAGGGCTTCTGCCCCCAAAAAGGTGGCAGGATCAATAACCCAACTGAAGTGCATCTACACCAATGCATGCAGCATGGGCAACAAACAGGAGGAGCTGGAAGCCATTGTGCAGCAGGAAAACTATGATACAGTTGCAATCATGGTAACACAGTGGGATGGCTCACACAACTGGAGTGCTTCAAAGGATGGCTATAAACTCTTCAGAAGGGATAGGGCCACTCTACCACTTCTCCTTCCTTGCCTGTATGTTAGGGAGTGTTTTGATTGTTTAGAGCTTGATGATGGTTATGATAGGGTTGAGTGTTTATGGGTAAGAATCGGGGGGAAGGCCAACAAGGCAGATATCATGGTCTGTTATAGACCACCCAACCAGGATGAAGAGGCAGACAAAATACTCTATAAGCAGCTGGGAGAAGTCTCAGAATCGCTAGCCCTTGTTCTCATGGGGGATGTCAACTTACCAGATGCCTGCTGGAAATTCAATACAGCAGAGAGGAAACAGTCTAGGAGGTTCCTAGTATGTGTGTAAGATAACTTCACAGCTGGTGACTTAGCCAACTAGGGAAGGCACTCTGCTGGACCTGTTGTTTGCAAACAGAGAAGGACATGTGGGTGATGTGACGGTTGGAGGCCAACTTGGTCATAGTGATTATGAAATGATAGAGTTTTTGATTCTTGGAGAAGTAAGGAGTGGGGTTAGTTAGTGGGTGTCAGTCTCTTTTCCCAAGTAACAAGCGATAGGACAAGAGGAAATGGCCTCAAGTTGTGCCAAGGGAGGATTAGATTGGATATTAGGAAAACTGTCTTCACCAGAAGGGTTATCAAGCCCTGGAACAGGCTGTCCAAGGAAGTGATTGAGTCACTATCCCTGGAGGTATTTAAAAGATGTGTAGATATGGTACTTGGGGACATAGTTTAGTGGTAGATTTGGCAGTGCTAGGTTAATGGTTGGACTTGGTAATCTTAAAGGTCTTTTCCAACCAAAACAGTTCTCTATGATCTCCTCCATCCCTGCAGGTTTCTCCACCACTTGCACTGGTCTCTTTCCTGTGGCTGGTCCTGGCATGGGGGCAGCAGGCTGAAGACATGATGGAGGCAGTAGGGACCATGTCCATGGGTGCATACCAGTGATGGGGGGCAGGACTGTAGGTAAGCAGGAGGTAGGATGCTGATGAGCTGGGGCATGAGGAACCACTGTCCCTTTTTGTTCACACAGGTGAGGTGGAAGCTGTCTGCTGCCTCTGCTTCCCTCCACCCCATCCACTGTCCTCTGTGTTTATTGGGGTGAATAAAAGAAAGAAGGAGGGAGGGAGAAACTGAGTCAAGACATGAGGTTATCTCCATGCCTTCTCCATAGAAACAGGCAAGGGAGACTATGGATAAGAAAAAGTGCAAGGATGCCATAGAGCAACCCCGTTAACCACACACAGAGTAGAGGGAAAGCAGTGTGTCCCTAGTTGTCCCTATCCCACAGCTTTGATTCCCTGAGTATTTCTGCTCAGTTTGGAGATGCAGTGACAACTTATAGCAGTGTCTCTGTTGGCTATCCCTTGGGATGGCCCCAGTGCAGTGCATGAGGCCCCCTGCCATGTGCCAGGTTGGGGGAGCATGCAGACATGCATCCTGAATTTGTGGAGGCTGTGGGTCTAACTGTGGCTATGCCAAGGTGAATCCAGGACCAGGATCTGAATAAGAGATGTGCCAGGTGGGGGGGAACAGCATTTGCAATCACCTGCCCAGAGCTCTTAGTGGTGGGGAGGAAAGGAAGAGAGGCATGCATCTCTGTAACTGCCTTCCCTGAAATCTTGCCCCCAACATGTGTAGTAATTCCTCTGGAGTGAGGTGTGCTCCTGCCCTTTTCACCAGCTAGAGAAGAGCTGAGCATGCCGTGTCTCTCTGCGTAGGGGCGTTTGTGCGGCCATGCCTGCCTGTGCCTCTCTGGGCCGGCGTGCATCTTGACATGGGGGCAATGCGGGGCTGCTGTGCAGGGGGCAGAGGTTCTGGCTGGTGTATTCAGGATGGGGAGGTGTTTCACCCACTGCGACCCCCCCCCCCCCCGGTGAAAGTTAAAGGATCTCTCTGATATTCTTGGAGATGCTTTTCAAAGAGGTGCCTTCGGTCTTGCTTGCACAGCTCAGAAAACAGTGAGGTTTAGGCAACCCACCCCTGATCTCTTCATGTTGCCTCCTCTCCTAACCCTGTCAGGGCCTGCTTCAACATTTAGCTTTTCTCGGCACAAGGAAATGTTTTTGTCCTTCCTCTGGATCTGCATTTTTAAATATTCCTTCAGCCTCAGGTCCCAAGAGATGCTGGTAGAGATATTAGCTTTGTGTAAAGAGTAGGTGTGATTGCACAGGGGAACACATGTCGGGGTTTTGTACACTGCTGTACAAGACCCATGTACCAGCCAAAACTCTAAACCATCTCCCAGAATCTAGTGTGAATTGGCAAGCCTATCCCTCCCTCTGTATAACATGTTTTGGGGGGAGGAAAGTTTGAGTGAAAGAAGTGAAAGCTCAGCAAAATGCAAACCTGAGCCCAACACTCTACAGGGAAAGCCAAGGGGAAAAATCATCAGATAGGGTATTACATGCATGGACACGTACTGGATGCAGAAACATACCTGCACAATGCGGATGCACTCCTAGAGACCACAAAATGCTTTCATAAAGCCTATACATGCACATAAAAATACATTTTTCTTTAAACCTTTGTGACTCCTGAGCCGCCTGTGACACAAAACATGCAATCTTACCAGTATCCTTGCTACATTTTCCTCTGCCCCACAGTTCTGCAGAGGACAGAAGAGATGCTCAAGTTGAAACCTTCTTTCACATTAGATGAACAAGGATGGGGCAGTATAAGCTCCCTGGCTTTAGATTTTATTTCTCAGGCCAGAATCAGAATAGACTGATGTTGCTGGAGTTTAGGACATTGTATTAAGCTTTGCTGTCCTCATACAGAGTCATTTCAGAAGAGCATGATGGCTCTAAGGATGCAATGTTATTGAAGTAGGAGCCTGAGTCAGGTGCTGTCACTGCCTGTTAGCTGGAGGTGGGTTATGTTGGTTATGTACTGTTAGTCTGCAGTTTAAGATAATTTTTCTTTTCTAATTCTTCTTCCAAAATCCTAACACCTGACTTGCGCCCCCTAGAAGCTATGGTTTTGCTGAGTTACATCCTCCAGCCTACTCAGATCACAGCCCACACTACCATGAACAGTTTCCTCTAACCTCTTCTCTCATGACCCCTAATTATGCCTGTGCTGATTACAGTCTGCATTTCCATAAATCATGGTTATTTGTACATCAGGTAGTACTGAGGACCTTGAATAAATATGTCCCTCTGGAAACCATGCTGCTTCTGCATGAGCCAGCCCTGCCTGGATAAGCTACTGCCTGGGCTACCAAGTTAACTCTACCACCAAGAGCAACAGGGGAAGCTATCAATAGATCTTGACTGGTTTTATGCCTGTAGTGACCTCCTGGTACCTTCTGGTTTGAAGGAATGATTTACCAAGGCAAACACTTTAGCATTCTCACAGCTCTGACCTTTCTGTGACACCAGTGGAGCTCCATAGTTCACTGACTTTGCAGAAGTCAGAAGCACTCAAAGTATATCTCATTAACCTTCTCAGGCTAATCATGGCAGGGGACAGGACCTCAGCAACTGCAAAAAGCATATAAATGTACCAGGAAAGAAATGTTTCAGCAAAAATGGCAAGAGCTGTATAAATGCCAGACCTCAGTGAGCTGGAAGACTGTGTTTCTGCAAAGAGCTTTTATTCCCAGAATGAGTTGTAAAGCAAGAGCAAGTAACTCACTCTATCTGTATTCTAAGCCAAGCCCCTCTCTGGCATATGCTAGGTGCTGTATAAATATAGAGCGAAGAAAATCTCCTGCAGCCTACATGTTTAATTGAAAGGCTATTAGAAGCAATTCCTGCTTCTGCAGGTGCAGTGAAGAAAGCAGCCTTCCCCAGGTGGTTGTGGAAGGTGAACTTGAGGTTCAGGAAGGAGTGTTGTTTCTATGTTAATTAATTTTGCATGTGGAGCATTCGCAACCATTTCTTGTCTGCTTTGGCTGATGTGGCTAATTAATCACCTTAAGTGTCTGTAAACAGGAGATTTTTGCTCTCTGTGGCATCTCTTCTCCACCTGCTGTAGACCAGCCTATGTGAGGATACAGACCTGTAGCATCACAGGAATTATACACATGGTAATATCTGTGATGTCAGCATTGTAAATGTGGGAGTCAGCCTTCACCTAATCTGATTAAGCCATAAGAGGAATGTTCGATTCTCAGGGCACTGGAGAAGGTTTTGCTGCTGAATGAGGAAGTATGAGCATAGGAGGTCGAGATACCAATAACAAAAGTCTTTGTGTTCATGTGGGTTAGCTGGGGGACAGAGATATAACGATTAAAACTGAGTTTTGATATCTATAGAGTGAAAAGTCAAGGAAGAAAGGTTTTTCACAGAGGAATTCCTCCTCTTCTGCTTGCTTAAGGCCACTGGACTGCAAAGAGGCTCATCTGGTCCCATCCCTGCTGCTCTAGGCAGCCACATCATATAGTCCTATACAAACCAGTTGTGCTTATTCTCGACCCCATTTTAGTTCTTTTCACAGCTCCTTTTGGGCAGCTGTTCCAGAACTTCCCTCCTCTTATTGTCAAAATGCATCTTATTTTCAAGGCAAATTTCCTCACAACCAGTTATTCTTGTACCAACATTGTTTTTCTGCTTAAAAAACCCTTTTCTTCCTTCCTTGCGTATCTGTCCCCCCTTTATTTATGCAGAGCAGTCATATCCCCTCTTGGCTTTCATTTATCTAGGTTAAACAAGCTTTTTAATCTCCTCCTTTAAGGCAAGCTCTCTGTTCCCCTAATCACTCAATCCAAGGTTATTTCTGATAACTAGCTTTTCTGTAAGGTTCCTCGCTGCTTTGCCCAAAGTGAGTGTAAAATAGCATGACCTACTGCCTGTTGAGTAATTTTGGGGTGAAGAAATGTGTCAACTATCAGATCCAGAAAAAAAGACATCAGGGTGCTGCTGTTAAAATTTGCATTTGTTCTCTACCTTATCTCTACAAAGCTAAAGTCTCCCATAATAACCTCATTCCCGATATAATTTCTCTTTAATAACAGTAATGACATCTCTATCCAGACTGAAAGCCAAACCTGTGGAGCTACAGTAGATCTCTGTAGTTCAGTCCTGGTGGAATATATTGCACCAGTCTTCCAAAAACTATCACATTCCCACATAATTCCACTTTACTTATGCATGATTTATTTCTTCACAGTCTACTGCAGCATTAAGGTTACAGCAGCATCCCCCAGGTTTGCCCTTACTTTTATGTACCCTGAGCAGTGCATACTTCCATTGGCAGTGTCCCAGTTAAAACTGCTATTTCTATGGTGTTTCTGTTATTCCTACAGTAGCCCTTTTCAGGTCCTGCCCAGTTATTCTGGTTTTCCCGTGTCCTCATTCAGGATCTATACGAATTGTACTGACAAGACTCTTACTTCTCTCTGGACTCTCCCCGTTTCCCAGAAGGGTTAGATATGCTTTTCCATCAGTTATATTGCCAATAACACTGCTATTTTCTGCCTGCTGCCCAACATCCTACCTTTACCTTTTCTATATTTGATCTTCCCTTCTTCAGGTATTAAAATCAGGTGTAAAAGTTACATAAGCTTTTTCCAGTTAACTATATGACAGCAAAGATAAAAGACAGGAAGTTTTCACATTTACACCATTCACAGGTATATGCTGTCTATGTTCCCTCATCTAGCTCTAGACACATGTGTCTCCTCATTTCCATACTATTTGTGAGCCTCATGACCTTTTCTGTCTTTATCTACCCACTGCACCCCAGAGATGAAAACATAACATTATCTCCATTTTACACAATGTGGAGTGGAGGCAGAAGGGTGTAGATCCAGTTCCAGAGGTCCTTGGTGGAATAGGAAATTTCTGCCTTCTAATCCATGCTTTATGTTGTTGCCTTAGTGCTTCCCCATTGGAATGAACAAGCCCCTCAGCTCCTGGAAAAACAAAACAAAACAAAAAACAGATGTAATAAGGGAGGAAACATTGAACTTCTGGGGAAATGCAGAAAGCAGTTCAAGTCCTAAGTGAGTTTGGAATCATTATTCTTTTATTCTGTAAATGAAACCAAATCCCTTTTGTTTCTTTTGTGTTTCTTCTATACGAGGAGTGGAAGGAAGTGAGAGATTTTAAATGAAAAAAGAGTGGTGCAAGGCACGGTGCAAATGGGAGAATGAATGAAATAAAAACTATGAAAAGACTTTGCTGAGACATAGTTATCCTGCAGCCTGTTGAAAAACAAGTGCCTAAAGGTTCAGGCTTTCCCCTGAACCTTCACCCCAAATACGAATCCAATGCCTCTGAGCATCTTCCCAAAGAAATGTATCTGAACGTTTTATCCAGAATTGTATTCTGCTGCCTGGTCCTTGAAAGCCCAACTTCTAGGATGTTTTGTTTTTCCATCTGTTGACATTAGTTAGGGGTTTCTCCAAATGATGATGTGTTTTGAAGTCCTGCCTTGGCATACTAGGAGGAGCTCAAAAATTGGCTTCTGCCCTGGTTGGAGCAGACAATTTTGGAAGTTCATGGGAGTAGCTTGTACTTGTCCATACTACCCATCTGGGTAAGGATTTTGTAAATGGTGAGCCTGGGTGCTGTCATTTGGACAGGTGGTTGCTTTTCCTGGTGTAGCATATAAGATAACCACTGAATGAGACTACCAACTCCGCTGTACTATAAATACCTTACTGACCTGATAACACTGAAAAGAGCACATGTAGAAGAATAAGGAAATATACTCTTCTGGTATAAATTACACAGAATCACAGAATGTTAGGGATTGGAAGGGACCTTAAAAGATCATCTAGTCCAATCCCCCTGCCAGAGCAGGAACACCTAGATCAGGTCACACAGGAACATGTCCAGGCGGGTTTGGAATGTCTCCAGAGAAGGAGACTCCACAACCTCTCTGGGCAGCCTGTGCCAGTGTTCTGTTACCTTCACTGTGAAGAAGTTCTTCCTCACATTTATGTGGAACCTCCTATGTTCCAGCTTACACCCATTGCCCCTTGTCCTATCATTGGATGTCACTGAGAAGAGCCTGGCTCCATCCTCATGACACTCACCCTTTACATATTTATGAACATTAATGAGGTCACCCCTCAGTCTCCTCTTCTCTAAGCTAAAGAGACCCAGCTCCCTCAGCCTTTCCTCATAAGGGAGATGTTCCACTCCCTTCATCATCTTTGTGGCTCTGTGCTGGACTCTCTCAAGCAGTTTCCTGTCCTTCTTGAACTGGGGGGCCCAGAACTGGACACAATACTCCAGATGTGGCCTCACCAAGGCAGAATAGAGGGGAAGGAGAACCTCTCTTGACCTACTAACCACCCCCTTTCTAATACACCCCAGGATGCCATTGGCCTTCTTGGCCACAAGGGCACATTGCTGGCTCATGGTCATCCTGCTGTCCACCAGGACCCCCAGGTCCCTTTCCCCTACACTGCTCTCCAGCAGGTCAGCCCCCAACCTGTACTGGTACATGGGGTTGTTCTTCCCCAGATGCAGGACTCTACACTTGCCCTTGTTGAATTTCATTAAGTTTTTCCCCGCCCAACTCTCCAGCCTATCAAGGTCTCGTTGAATGGCAGCACAACCCTCTGGTGTGTCAGCCACTCCTCCCAGTTTGGTGTCATCAGCAAACTTGCTGAGGATATATTCTGTATCCTCATCCAAGTCGTTGATGAAGATATTGAACAACACCGGTCCCAGTACCGACCCCTGAGGGACTCCACTAGTCACAGGCCTCCAACTAGACTCCATCCCATTGATCACAACTCTCTGGCTTCTTCCCTTCAGCCAGTTCACAATCCACCTCACTACCTGATCACCAAGCCCATACTTTATCTGCTTATCTACGAGGATGCTGTGGGAGACAGTGTCAAATGCTTTACTGAAATCAAGATAAACCACATCTACCGCTCTACCATCATCTATCCACCTAGTTATTTCCTCATAGAAGGCAATGAGGTTGGTCAAACATGACTTACCCTTGGTAAAACCATGTTGACTGCTCTTAATGACCCCCTCATCCTTGATGTGCCTAGAGATAGTGCCAAGAACAAGCTGTTCCATCACCTTTCCAGGGATGGAGGTGAGGCTGACCGGTCTATAGTTACCCGGGTCCTCCTTCTTGCCCTTCTTATAGACTGGAGTGACATTTGCTATCCTCCAGTCCTTAGGTACCTCTCCTGTTCTCCATGACTTACCAAAGATGAGGGAGAGTGGCCTAGCAATGACCTCTGCCAGCTCCCTCAGCACCCTTGGGTGCATTCCATTTGGTCCCATCGATTTATGGATATCCAGATTGCTCAACTGATCCCTAACCCAATCCTCATCTACCAAGGTAAACTCCTCCTTTATCCTGACTTCTTCTGGGGCTACAGGGATCAGGGGCTCCTGGGGAAAGCCTGCAGGAGTAAAGACAGAGGCAAAGAAGGCATTCAGCACCTCTGCCTTCTTTATATCCTCTGTCTCTAGGGCACCCACCTCATTCATCAGTGGGCCTATATTGCCTCTAGTGTTTGTTTTATTAGCTATGTATTTGAAAAAGCCCTTTCTATTATCCTTGACCTGGCTTGCAAGGTTAAGTTCCAAGGAGGCCTTACCTTTCCTAATTGCCTCTCTACATCCTCTGACAACTGTCCTATATTCCTCCCAAGTGACCAGCCCCTCTTTCCATGATCCATAAATTCTTTTTTTCCACCTAAGTTTGCCCAGCAGTTCCTTGTTTAACCATGCTGGTCTCCTAGCTCATTGCAGCAAGAAGATTTAGGTTAGACATCAGGAAAGAAACCCTTCTTTTTAATGGGAAGGATAGTTAAACACTGGAGTAGACTGCCCTCAGAGACCGTGGGCTCTGTCAGTGTAAGGAGAGGTTAGACAAACATCTGCCACAAATGGCTGTTACAAGCCTTAGCTTCTCTTGGAAGGAGAGAAAAGCCTATGTTAAGAATTAGTTTCAGGGAACTAAGATGATACACCTTTCATTAAAGATGTGTATTAGCATACTGCAGAACACACTTGTTCTGGCTGCATTGTACCAGGGTTAAGGCAATTTGCCAGCCTGCTTGCTGGCTTTTGGAAGGCTCTCACTTAATTTCCCCTTGCATAGGCAATCTTACCGTTTGTCTGCATGGGACAACTTAAATACTTAGGCAAACTAAGTGCATATATGATTGACTTTATGTTCTCCAGTGCCTCTAACTTTCTTTGCAAATGTATTGGACTTCTACTTCCTACAGCTTGTTATTCAAAGTAGGGTCTTCTATATAAGGTAAGTTATCTGCTCCCCTTCCTCAGTACCTCCGAATTCATCCCCAAACCTAAGTGACTTTCCATTCTTGGTAAGATCAGTTGTGGTACAGACAGAGCAAGGGAAAGTTAAGGTGAAATTCTGGTTCTTAGGAGTCCTGTCCTGGCACACAGGAACGTACTTAGAGTTTGAAGAATATGATCAGAAAGGGGGTTTTTAAGATCCCTAGCATCCTTACTTTTGCCGATTCTGTGACCATCCAGGGCTCCTGGTGGGAGTTTGGATGACTAGGCTCTGATCAGAGAACGCCCAATGAGTCTTGAAACTGCAGGGTGACAAATATGTAGGATGCCTGGGATGGTTTATTTTTCCTCTTTTTGCTGAGGCAAGCACTGAACAAAACCTCAGTAATAACAGTTCACAAGCTGTTAATACCGACTACCCTGAGACTTCAGAAGTGCCTTGCTTTGCTCTGCACAGCTTGGCAGGTTATATTCTTTAAGAGTAGGCATTACCTGGACAAATCTGTGACATTTAATTCCATTGTGTCCCCACAGTGAATTGCTCCTTCCCCCTCATGGCAGATTATCTAGCAGATGATGCACTTTTGTGTTTTCTTTCTCTTGCATTGTCTCCATCCTCTGCATATGTGGTGTTTCTTATTATTCCTCCTGTCCTTGCCCACATGTTGCTTGAGCCTGTTCCTCTTCAACTACATGCATGCACCTTTCACCCTTGCATGCATAAGCATGTAAAGAAGTCTGCCCCCTCTTAATTCACAAAGCTTTTCTGACTTTGTTTACCTGCAGACATGTACAGATATGAATATATGGCATGCCTGATCATACAGGTTAGCAGTGAAATGTAATTCGCACATGTTCTTGAGACAGACCATTCCCTTACATCCTGTTTTTCCTCCTTTTTGGACAATTTAGAATGATTTTATTGGGATAATAAGGAAAAGACATTACTATATTTGCAGGTTAGGTGCTTCAGCATGCAGGAGGCTGTGTCAAGATTGTAATTGTTATCCTAACTTCATAATGTTGTCCGTGTAGTAAAATGCTGTGAAACGTGCCTGGCACACAGCCTTATGAGCTCCTCTTTCTGTCCCAGAGAACTTCTGGGTAATTACGAGCTGTGTTTGCCTATCTGATCTAATTTATCACTTAGGGGTTTATATCATGCCTATTGTATCTAAGTGCTGCTGAGATATTGCAAGATGTCTCTTTCATCAACCACTTATTTCTATGATAAGTTAATGTCACTGAAGTCTGAACTGTTCTGTGCAGCATCTTAATCACTGGTCCCTACTGAGCCCCATGTGTGCAATTATTCTGCTTCTCCAGTGGTTTTGAGGATTTGAGCTCAGTTACTTGAGGGTTAAAGTTGCACTACAGAAACCTCTGGCTCAGATGATGATGAATTGACCTGCTTGGTCAGTGAGTGGGAAGTCCAGGGCTGAGCAGACCCTGGGTGAGCATGTGAGTATATACTCTTTATTCCCTCAAAAATGCACTTTTAACATACATATTAGCATGAGTACAGACCATCTGCTGCCCCAGATCACAGTACCTGTCTTTTGTGGACAAAAGGGGCCAGCACTTCCTGGGGCTCCCAGTCTGATAGCTTTCACTTGCTGCTCAAAGTGTATTTAAAAATTAAAACAACTCCCTTTTGTCCATTCCAGTAAAAATTAAAAAAAAAAAAAAAAAAAAAAGAGAGAGAAAAAGAAGAAAAATAGCTATGTACCCTGCTTGCTGGTCTGGGTTAGAGGGAACATTAGAGACGAGCTCTCCTTGGCATTTTTTGCCAACTGTTGGTTTTAAGGGCCCTTGGGAAGGTAAGATCAGCTGCCCAGCCATTTTCCCCTTCTTGGAAAACCCATTGCTTTGCCCTCATTGGCGTGCTGTGTTCATGCTGCAGGGATGGATGGGGAGACTGCTGTCTCTGGTTGATTTCCTTTCTTTTCCCTCCACAAGCCCTCAGAGTGGATTTTTCTTTAATGGCCGGATGAAGCAGTTGTTTGTTTATTTTCAAGGTGGCAAGTGTTCTATGTGAATTTTAGTTGCTCTCAAATGCCAAACCCCATCTGGGCTTTGAGTTTCACAGAATAACCGCTGACACCTAATGAGCCTCTAATAAGTGCTTCTCCCTCCTGTCCATCATTTAAATAAATGACTGAAATTTGGGGGTGGTGGGAGGTGGTGTTGGATTGCAGTGAAATGAAACTTCTCTGTTTACCCATCAAGCAGGTATAGCACTAAGAGCAATCATGCAAGCTTTCCACTCACCCACACTGCCTTAGCCCTGGCCTGGAGGACTTTGAGGATCGTGCAAGAGTGTTCCTTCTAAAGCCCAGTTAGTTTCTTGCCCTCTCAGCTTCAGCTGCCAGCCAAGGTGCTAATTAGTGTCAACTGTGATGGGGGGAATTGAGAACAAAGGTGAGACTTTGATAGTTGAAAGAGTAGTTGATGTTCAGGTTTTTTCTTTTCCTGGATTTTTTGCAAGGAATGGTCTACCATGGGCAGTAGACATGCTACACGTGTTGTCTCTCCAGGCACTGGAGTGGCTTCGAAACAACTCTTATTTGTGGCAGTATAAGGCAACTGACTCTCATCCCCCTTTTCTGATTGCTGAAGATATGACCTCTGTTTGCCTAAGAAACAGAAAATAAAAAGATCTAAAATTGCAATATATCCTTATGGAAAAATAGCAAGATTAAAAAATCATAGATGCTCTTTGATTTTATTTTTCATGTGTCAGAAACACAGGGCATTTCACTGTTTCCAGCTAAGGTATGTAACCAAGTAATTGTGAAAGGACAAGAGCAGGTATTTCAGTAAGGCCTTAGCCAGAAGACAGAGAGAAGTACTGTTAGCAAGCATCTATGTCTATGTTCTTCTCCTGTGAAGACAGTCCTGAAAATGCAGAACATCATCTGCTTCAGTTACCTGCCTCTTGGAAGAACTCGGTCTTGGCTAGGAATGGACAACCTTTTTCCAGAATGTCCTGGTTTCCCAGGCACAGACCCATGGGCCAGCCATGGCAGGCAGGCCATGAGTAGCCCCCAGTCAGCTGAGAGTTCCAATCAGGTCAGCTGACTCACAGGTGTATTCCATACCACCTAGTCATGTTCATTATAAAAGGAGGGAGCTCAGTGAGGATGGGGTTCCTCCTCTTCTCCCTGAGGTTCCTTGTTGGTGGTGCTCTGTTCCTGCCTGTCAGCATTGAACCAGGCTGAGTAGAACCCTTTATGCTTTGTGTTGATTGTTGTTTTCTGTTTTGTCATTCTGTTAAATCTGTCTATACTTCAACTCACGGGCCTTTTCCTTTCCCCCCCCCCCCCCCCCCCCAATTCTCCTTCCCATCTGGGGAGGGAGTCTTGGGTGTGATATACTAACTGCTACGGTTTAGCCCTGAGTACTGGCTAACTGTAGATACAGAAGAAGGAGTTATTTCTGGACAAAATGAAATTTGGTTAAAATTAATCTGTTTGAATTTCACTGAAAACAAATGAAGACAAAATTTTGAAAAAATAAAGTTCTTTTTTGACTTTTTCAAGTGAAGTATTTAAATTTCTCTGTTTTAAAATGACATTTGTTTCAGTGTTTGTATATATTTCTCATCTTTTTTTTTTAGCAGGCAATAAACCATTTTTATTGTGGTTAGTAGGCTGAAGTCAGCATTTCAGGAGAAATGTTCCTGTTGTTTGGCTGAGAAGGTTGAAAGATATCATGTCTGTTTGACCATGGTGATGGTATCCCCTGGTCATCTATTCACTCTACCAGAGGGTGGGACCACCACAGAGATGAGACAATCCAGACATCTTTTTTCTTCTCCACTTCCACTTGGTTTGAACCCACTTACTCAGAGCCTTCTCTCCAGAAATGTCCTCATCTTACATAACCCATGAGCTTGGGTACTCCAGAGTGGTCCTCCTGCCCAGGCCTGTGGGAGCTGTGGTTTATGCAGAGGGATGGGGCAGCTAAAAGTCTACCTTCTGTGATTCTGTGATTTGTGTCTCCACAGGTGGGGAAATGGAAGGAAAAAAAGTTGCAGATGAAGTATTATGTGTGGCCCCGCTTCGAGCTGTATCCTGACTCTGAGGAACGTGAGGATGATCACCTGAGTATCGTGACCTTGGAAGAGGCACCATTTGTCATCGTGGAGAATGTGGACCCTCTAAGTGGCACCTGCATGAGGAACACAGTCCCTTGTCAAAAACGCATAGTGACTGAGTATGCACCCCTGGGTTTTTCTCCTCCTATTGGGCTCACCCTTCTCAGCAGAACGTAGAGAGTCTGTTGGGCCAATACTATCACATTCTAATAATCCTTCTTAGAAAAGTCACCTCCGTTTGCCCAGCCTGGCTCATGTCTGTTCATGACTGGCCCCATTGTGCAAAAATCATAGTGTGTCCTTTGCCCTCCAGCACAGGTAGTACAAGTGATGTTCTCCACATTATATCGTGGGAGGGGGAGTGCATACTGACAACAGAAAGGAATTAAGGGAGTTTTCCCCAGTCTTTTAACTCATTATTTTTGTGATGGTTCAGGAACAAAACTGATGAGGAGCCAGATTACATGAAGAAATGTTGCAAGGGGTTCTGCATTGATATCCTCAAGAAAATCTCAAAGTCTGTCAAGTTCACCTATGACCTCTACTTGGTGACTAATGGCAAGCATGGGAAAAAGATCAATGGGACATGGAATGGAATGATTGGAGAGGTCAGCAGCAAAGGGAGGGCATGGTGGGCTTCATCACTGGGCTGGGTGACATGGGTCAGGTCTGGTCTCCCATCATTATTGGGTCCCCTTCTGGGGAAGGGACAGAGGTGACTCTATAGAAATGATTGGCCTGGATCCTTTCTGAGCACCAAGAATTAATCTGCTCTAACATGCTGTCTATGATCACCTTTCCTATTTGACGATTAATTATTATTCTCTATAGTGTCACAAATCTAGCCTTCACAGTCAAAGAAAGAGTGTGATATCCCATGCACCAGAGAGACTGCAACCTCGATTAAGAATTAAGAATGTAATAAGACTTTGCAGTGTTACAGGGAGGAGAAAGCAAGAACAGAAAAATGAGAAGACGCCTTATCAGTGAATGATGTGTTTATCCTAAGATCTCTGCAGATTTATTTTTTATATGTATACCAGATTGGAGGGGAAGATTAATGTCTATAGATTTCTTGAAAGAAGATGTCCTGATGATAGAAACAATATAGGGAATGGGATTCCAGGAGTAAAAGGACTATGTGGAATGGCAGGAAGGTGAGAAGGGGCTTGGCTGTGGTGCTTGAGGTGCCTGGGGTCTGTGTGTGATCTCTTCCTTCTTCCAGGTCGTCACCAAACGAGCCTATATGGCTGTAGGATCCCTCACCATTAATGAGGAGCGTTCAGAAGTGGTGGATTTCTCCGTGCCCTTCATTGAGACAGGAATCAGCGTCATGGTGTCACGTAGCAATGGAACTGTCTCACCTTCTGCCTTCTTAGGTAACGTTTTAATCTAAAATTAAAACTTCACTAGTGTTCATCAAAAATTAGGTGAAGTTTGCTTGTGATTCTTAGCCTGAAAGTCTCTTTTTGGGAATACCTGCGGGACAGGTATATAAAAATAAACTGTGATGTTTTAGTTCTAAATCCCAAGCAAGCAAAAGCCAGGGAAATGCAGAGGCACTGCCTAGGAGTTCCAAGGCATTTCTTAGCAATTGTATGCTTCATCTCAGCAAAGAATGGGCTCACTCAGAGTTGTCACCTATCCTGCAGCATGTGGTTTCCCAGTGACTCAACTAATAGCATGTTCAAGGAGTGTAGGCCAGAAGAAAATTGATTCAAGCCTTATAGCTATTATGCCAATGTACTTAGTGATAGCAATTAGCAATAAATCGTTGCACTTTCAGATACGTTATTTGTAAAGAAGGTATTAACTTGACCTCCCCTTGACAGAGCAACTGGTAGAAGTTAGAGATCTAATAGAGCTTTTGAAGAAGAGTTGAGCCATCAGTTCTTTGCTGACAGTGTCTTCCAATAAAGTGATTTCTAATGTCCTTTGGTGATGGAAGGTGATTAGAGAATGCAGAAATACAAGACATCCATGACTTCCTAGTATCTACTATTTGGCTTTATAAAATACTTTATGATGCAGCAAACACAGTATATGAGTTATAATTACTGTCTGTTCTCTGCCAGCATCCTGAGAATGTTTACAGACAGAAATAACTTTATGTAGGTAAAGAAATTTTTCCAAACCTCTTTAAGTAGGAGTTTCATGACTACTCACTCTTCAGAAGTTTTTGCCTTTAGCCAAGTCCACCAATATTGCTGGGGTATGTAAAAGCAATGATAAAGTTAAATGCGAAATTTTAAATTGCAATTTAGCTGAGGCTGCAATACTGGCTATAGTCTGGAGCAAAGTTCTAAGTTTCTTTGATCTGGTTCAGTCTCATTTTTATCTGTTCAGACTTGAAGAAGGAGAAAACCTGGCAGAGTATGAACGCCAACGTTTCTAGAATGAGCAGTGTTCCCATTGCTACAGGAATGGAATAGCTGAAAAACTATCATTAGGGCTGAACCTCAGAAATTTGGAGATGCTCTTTGGCTCAATAGCATCTTGAAAGCTGGATGCTTGTCTGAAACTCTGTCAGTTCTGCTTGATTTTTCCCCACTCTTTCCAGATGGTGCTGGAGGACTTCCTGGGAACAATGTTTTATCGATGCATTTTATTTTATCAGTGCATGCCACAATGTCTCCATGTAGTTCCAGATAGAGCCATGTGTCACAACTGTATCAGTAAGAAGGAATGCAGTCATTACAGAGGCAGAAGCTACACTTCTCCCAATTCAAGAAGTTTTTCAGACTCGGGTCGAAGGCTTTGTTGTAGCTTCTGTTTTTCCCCAGCCCAATTTGTCCCAGAGCACTGGGATGCTCTGGATGGCAAAGGAGGTGAGCAAGGGGTGAGGTGGCGTATCAGAGTTTTTCACCATGGTTTTCTCTTCCTCTCCAGAGCCTTTCAGTGCTGATGTATGGGTGATGATGTTTGTGATGCTGCTTATCATCTCTGCGGTGGCTGTCTTCATCTTTGAGTACTTCAGCCCTGTGGGCTATAATCGGTGCCTTGCTGATGGCAGAGGTAAGGGGAGTTCCTCCTAGCCTTGATCCTCTCTCACTTCCAATCCTGGCTCCTTTGTCAGGATATTTTATTTGCCTTGAACACAGTATGGATCAAGCCCACTCTGAGCTCTGCATTCAGACTAAAGAGGGTAGGGATGCAGGCAGAAAAAGTGCTCTGAAGAGACCAGATGTGTATAATGGATAATTTGCTTGGCTCAGGAGATGGAGCTGTGTTGTTTTTCATTTCTGAAGTGTACACCAGCTCCAACTCGTTTCTCATTGAGGGAAAATGGGTCCTGGTAGCCAGTGCTGGCACTGCTCTCTCTCTCTGAGACAATCAGAGGACTCAGTGCTGTCAATCCATCCTTCAGTGCTATGTCCCTCTGAAGAGCAAGCTGATCTGCCAGCCTCCCAGCATAGTGCTATTTTATCCAGACTCCACATCTGTCACCTGGGCATGTCCCGCCCTGACTTGGCTCTCTGGCTTGCCACAGCCAACTGAGAAAGTGGGAAGATAATTTTCCTGGGAGTAGGTGATGGATTATTTTGCAAGGGCAGCAGAAAAGATGGGAACAAGTGAGTGACCCATCTCTGTGGTTCTGATCTTTAGAAGACAGCCCAATGAGTTAAAGAGAAGATTGACAGCCTAAGAAACAGCCTTTTTTGCCTTATTGGCATAAAGACAATTAGCAAGTTGAGCCTTCTGTCACCTCCATATCTTCACTCCTGATGAATCAACCCTTCAAACCTTTCCGGGTTTATTGGTTCTTCAGAACAGTGGGAGAGAGACTGTTATTGGAAAATGCACTCATTTGCTCCCCAGTCCAGTGCTTTGAGTGAATTTATGCCATCAAATTAGAGAGAAGTGGAAAAAAAAAAGTGGTAATGAGAATGCAAGCAGAACCACATATATGGGGAAGTAGAGAACTTCTCTCTTAACATGGAGCTGTGGAGGGCCTTTATGGCAACTGATCGTAACCACATGTATCTGTGGACTTGAGTAAATACTGTTAAACCTGTGAGTCTCTTGAGAGATATTAATAGAGATAGGGAGCTGGAAGCAGTTCTTATACAGGTGTGCAGTTATTAAGTTAGTCAAATTGCAGCTGCAAGTATCAATATTTCTGAGTAATTATGAACTGTACTGTGTGATCAGGCAGATATTATCCCTGACAGATGTAATGTTACGATGCAGAGACTGCAATGCTTGCTTGGTAATGAAAGCTCTGGCTCGTACTACTTTGGCTGCATTTGAACCAGGCTGCAACAGTATACCCCCTGTGTCCCACACCTGAATTTTCTCTTTATGGACACCAAGATTTTCCCTCCAGGATCAAGTGGGTATGCCCTGAATGGTGTTGGGTTGTTTTTGGGGCACTTTGAGTTGGAGAGCTCAGAAGGATTCTAGGTCCCTGGTTTGAATTGGAGGCTCCCACTGCTGTCTTAGTTTGTGGTTGACAGTGTGTGAAAGCACATAGGGTGATCAGTAGTGAGAAGAGGGCTTTAGGAGGGAACTTCTCAAGATTTCCTCAGTCCTTCCAGTTTCCACTGATGATTTGCAGGCCTTGCACCTGTCTCTCTTAGGGCTTATTAGGTAGAGAGGGATATAAAGCTACTACTCTAGCATGTAAAAAGACAAGGAATGCCAAACCATGTTTCTTATAGCAACTTTGTTTCCCTGGCATCTAGAGGCTCCAGTTTTGCCAGGTGATGATTCTGCTTTGAACTTGGTG
Source organism: Podargus strigoides (assembly GCA_028020825.1). Taxonomy (NCBI): domain Eukaryota; kingdom Metazoa; phylum Chordata; class Aves; order Caprimulgiformes; family Podargidae; genus Podargus; species Podargus strigoides. The sequence continues at coordinate 24,964,001 of CM051662.1, read as the reverse complement.
TGCAGTTCCCAGGGTGCAAAATGAACCCCTTGCACCTTTCAGTTGTATTTAGAGTAACTCAGTTAGTGCTTTTAGATCTATGCTATTCCCTCCTCAGGGGTTTGGGGAGGAGTGTAAAAACTTTCTTCCCTTCTGTTCCTCTGCTGGAGCCAACCTTAACCACTGGCAGCAGCACTAGGCACCGGTCAGCCTACCTGAGGGAGGAGATAAAACATGGGATACTAACCCAAAAGGTTGCAGAGCCAGGCTGGCACCTGGAAAAGTGACAGACCCTTGAACTGTGCCAGAGAGCTCTCACCCTAAGAGGGTCCTCTTGGTGTCTGAGGCAGGATCCTTAGAGTAGTTTCATCTGCAGTCTCCCTGACAGCTCCTCTTGTGCTGAAGTTGAGCAAATTTTGGTTTGGGTTCCCACTAATGGAGCCAGCATATGCCGGGGATATGAGACTGCTGGAAGACAGGCAGGATTTCACAAGTTTTTAAGCCTAGTGATTCATAAGCACACATGGATTTTGGGGTATGAGTGAGCTTCCATGATGAAAAATGAATAAGGGAAAAATAGCAGCTTTTAAAACACTGGATCTGCTCCTGGGCTGTCTGGGGCAGAGCTGCTGGTTTTCCTGAGAGAGACAGAGTATGTGTCACTGTTATGTACCTTAGACATAGAACATGGGGAGAAGGAGCTGTGTTCTTCTCTGGCTTGTGTGTCTTCAACAGACTGGGTAACGAAACCCTCTTGCAGAGGTATTTTTAGGGCCCTGTTATTTATTCTTTCTTGCACCTGTACAAGTACAGTGAAGGCCATGTTTTGCACAGGTGTATACTGGGAGTTCCAGGACATCACTGTTGAATAGCTAGAAATAAGGATAGAATTTTTCAGAGAAAACTCTATTTCTAGTAACAACACTTGAACTGAAATAGAATGTTTGGGCTTTTAGATGTTCCAATCGGATACAAAAAAACAAGAAGCCCTTGTATAAGGTTTCAGTGGATATCTTTGGGACAGAATAAATATGGAAGCCTGAAGATGTTTTAAAAAAATAATTTTTTAGGATCATACTTTGCTAAAATATGGTGCCATGAACATAGGGGAGCACAGCTGCGGACAGTCATCTCACATGTGGGAATAGATACTGCTCTAAACTCTGAAGTCAAGATGCATATGTGACTAGAAATGCAGACCACTTACTCTGAGATGCTCACTGTGGGATGATGTTTCTCAACCACTCCAGAGCCCGGAGGTCCCTCTTTCACCATTGGCAAAGCTATCTGGTTGCTGTGGGGGCTGGTGTTCAACAACTCTGTGCCAGTACAGAATCCCAAGGGTACCACTAGCAAGATCATGGTGTCAGTGTGGGCCTTCTTCGCTGTCATCTTTCTGGCCAGCTACACTGCCAACCTGGCTGCCTTCATGATCCAAGAGGAATACGTGGACCAGGTGTCGGGCTTGAGCGACAAAAAGGTAATGGACCCACCGAAAGCCCCAAAGCAGTCTTTTCCACAGAAGAGGTTACTCTACCCTCTCTTATTTGCTTTTAATGGGAAAGGGTTCATATTTTTTTTCAGTCATGTCATAGTTTTAGTCCCTAGTTTAAATAGCACAATTGCTCTCTATTGGTATTCAGTTGTATTTTCACATGTTTTAAGCACTTCAGGAATGAATTAGAAACAAAACTGAACTGTGCTTGCTTCCATTATCCCAAACCCCAACTTGATTGTCGGCAAGAAATGAATTAATGGAGCTTTGGAGATGTGTACAATAGCTGTAACCTTTTTTTTTTTCAGGATGAAGTAATTTGTGTGTGAATGCGGGCCATTAGGCTAGCAAATATGATCTATTAGTTTATTGTGGGGACAAGTTGTGCCCATGGGGGTAAATCAGCATGGCTTTGATTTACTATTGCTTGCTTTTGAGGTTATACTGTAATTTTTTCAAGACCTTTGGAAGCTTAGCACAAGAAATAATTTCCTCTTCAGAGTATGTTTTGCTGCCTTACATGCACACATTTTGTCCTTGCAGAGCATTTACTTTTGCTGGGCTCTGCGCACTGAGGATTCTGAGGAGATTGCTCATGCGTGCTGGGTAGCACTGTCTGGTTCATGAGGGTCTGAAGCCTTGCACACTGCTTTGTTTTTATATTGTGGTGAGGTTACTCACAAGGAAGTGGGTGTTGTGAGACTTGATTGCCTTGATTGCCCATGCTGAATTTGTTACTCAGTCACTGGAGCTGCTGAAGGGGTCATGCCACTGTAGGGCAACCGAATAGTAATAGGTGGCACACACTGCTGTCAGGGATAGCAAGAAGAGGACCGCAGATGCCAGTTTGCTACTGCTGAACTGGTTATAGTTACTGTCTCTTGTTCCTCTCATGACAGCCTAGAAATAAATTGTGGCCAGGTCCCCTGTGTATACAGTGTCCTGTGCAGCAGGCTGGAAATTCTGTGATGGATTATTTAAGAGTTTTATGTTCCCTTTTGTTGTTTTTTTCCTGGAATGAAATATGACATGGAATAATACAATTCGTGCAGAAGTGCTTCTGTTATTTCACGGAATCACAGAATATTCAGAGTTGGAAGGGACCTCCAGAGATCATCTAGTCCAACTCCCCTGCTTAAAAGCAGGATCCCCTAGAGCACATCACTCAGGACTGCATCCAGGTGAGTCTTGAAAACCTCCAGAGAAGGAGACTCCACAACATCTCTGGGCAGCCTGTTCCAGTGCTCCGTCACCCTCACTGAAAAAAAGTTCTTCCTCATATTTAAATGGAACCTCCTATGTTCCAGCTTGTGTCCGTTACCCCTAGTCCTGTCACTGGGAACCACTGAAAAGAGTCTGGCTCCATCCTCCCTCAACCCACCCTTTAGGCATTTGTAAACATTAATTAAATCACCCCTCAGCCTTTGGCCTCCAGGCCAAAGAGTCCCAGCTCTCTCAGCCTTTCCTCCTAGGGGAGATGCTCCAATCCCCCAGTCATCCTCGTTGCCCTCTGCTGGACTATCTCCAGTAGGTCCCTGTCTCTCTTCAACTGGGGAGCCCAGAAGTGGATGCAGTATTCCAGTTGTGGCCTCACCAGGGCTGTGTCTACATTTGCAGTGTGCTGTGTTGAGGAAGGGGTTGGGGAGAGGATGCTTTTCTGCCAGGAGGAGGTTGTTGTGGAGACTCCTTAGAAACTGTGGACTCCGTCAGACTGAAAGGCACTGTTCAAAACCAGCCAGCCCTATCAGTGTTAACATTAGTTTGTCATCATTAGGTTTTCAACTGTCTGAGCTAAATGGAATAGTTCATACCTGTGATGTATTGTTTCAGGCTGTGCTTAGGCTCATGGAGAGAGCCATGCTTTCATTCTCATGTTTTTCAAGATATTCTTCATACCTGCAGAGATATGTGCATGAAATATCAATTGAATGCTGTAACTCCTGGAGCTTCACAGAGCCTTTGGATACAGGTCCCTAGGCATATTTTTGTCGATTTCACTGTAGGGCTGCCTGTGTGTATTGGACTGAGGTCATTTTCTTCTACTTTTCTTTGCCAACATACCCGTGTTTGCTTTTGCTGTCCTAAAGCATATGTGCTTTGTTTCTTGGGGAAGAGAAAGGCCATAATACATACTCAGATCATTGTGGTATGCCTCAAACACAGCTGCTAGTGCAAGTGCAACTTTTGGATAAAATTGTGACCTACCAGAACATCTGGAATCAGATGAAAATTGGCTGGTAAAAACTGGAGGCCAACTGCTGCCTCTATAGACTAAAGACAAATGGGAATATCTCCACCCAAAAGATATGAGTGAATGAGCTTGATCTACTGGGCTTATGGATTTCACTCTCTGGACATGCAGAGGGCCCTGTAGAACTTGAGATCAGCCATCCAGGCATCTGTCATACTGCTTCAAGATGCCCTGGTTTGGGATGAATTTAATCTTCTGAATCTCCTCTTTTCCTTCTTCCAAAGCTTGCATACTGCTTCACTCATTGAGAGGGCTTTAAACTAGATGTGAAGGGGGAAGGGGAGAGAACTGGGTCTGTTAGGGACAAGCCCAAGAACAATATACTAGGGCCTGAAGGAAGGTGGTCTAGGGAGGATTTTCGATCATTGAAGAGAAGGGATAGAGGTTTAGGCCCTGATCACAAGGCCTCCTGCCTCCCAGGGGTCCCACCAGAGCGCTCTGCTTGCTCTCTGAAATGCCTGTACACCAATGCACGCAGTATGGGGAATAAACAGGAGGAGTTAGAGGTCTGTGTGCGGTCTAAAGGTTATGACCTGGTGGCAATTACAGAGACATGGTGGGACAGCTCACATGACTGGAATGTGGTCATGGATGGCTGTCATTTTTAGGAAAGATCGGTCAGTGAAGCGAGGTGGTAGAGTTGCTCTCTATGTGAGGGAGCAACTTGAATGTATTGAGTTTTCTCCAGGGACTGATGAGGGGCAAGTTGAAAGTCTGTGGGTAAGAATTAAGGGGCAGGCTGGCATGGGTGATACAGTTGTGGGGGTCTATTACAGACCTCCTGATCAGGACGAGGGAGTTGATGAGGCTTTCTACAGGCAGCTGAAAGCAGCCTCACAACTACAGGCCTTGGTCCTCAAGGGGGATTTTAACTACCCCGATATCTGCTGGAAGACTTACACAGCCAGCCATTCACAGTCTAGGAGGTTCCTCCAGTGCACTGATGATAACTACTTAATGCAAATGGTGGATAAGCCGACTAGGAGAGGAGCGCTGCTGGATCTTGTACTCACCAACAAGGAGGGTCTTGTTGAAGCAGTGATGGTCGATGGCAGCCTTGGCTGCAGTGATCATGAGAAGGTGGAGTTCAGGATCCTGTGTGGGAGGAATGGAGTACCTAGCAAGACCAGAACCCTGGACTTCCACAGGGCCAACTTTGGCCTCCTCAGTCAATTGTTAAGGGAAGTCCTATGGGACAGGGTGCTAGATGGTAAAGGGGCTCAAGATAGTTGGTCAACATTCAAGGACCACTTCTTGCAAGCTCAGGATCAGAGCGTCCCAATGGGTATGAAATCAAGTAAGGGAGCTAGGAGACCAGCATGGTTAAACAAGGAACTGCTGGGCAAACTCAGGTGGAAAAAAAAGAATCTATGGATCATGGAAGGAGGGGCTGGTCACTTGGGAGGAATATAGGACAGTTGTCAGAGGATGCAGAGAGGCAATTAGGAAAGCTAAGGCCTCCTTAGAACTTAACCTTGCAAGCCAGGTCAAGGACAATAGAAAGGGCTTTTTCAAATACATAGCTAATAAAACAAACACTAGAGGCAATATAGGCCCACTGATGAATGAGGTGGGTGCCCTAGAGACAGAGGATATAAAGAAGGCAGAGGTGCTGAATGCCTTCTTTGCCTCTGTCTTTACTCCTGCAGGCTTTCCCCAGGAGCCCCTGATCCCTGTAGCCCCAGAAGAAGTCAGGATAAAGGAGGAGTTTGCCTTGGTAGATGAGGATTGGGTTAGGGATCAGTTGAGCAATCTGGACATCCATAAATTGATGGGACCGGATGGAATGCACCCAAGGGTGCTGAGGGAGCTGGCAGAGGTCATTGCTAGGCCGCTCTCCCTCATCTTTGGTAAGTCATGGAGAACAGGAGAGGTGCCTGAGGACTGGAGGATAGCAAATGTCACTCCAATCTATGAGAAGGGCAAGAAGGAGGACCCGGGTAACTACAGACCAGTCAGCCTCACCTCCACCCCTGGAAAGGTGATGGAACAGCTTGTTCTTGGCACTATCTCTAGGCATATCAAGGAAGAGGGGGTCATTAAGAGCAGTCAACATGGCTTTACCAAGGGTAAGTCATGTTTGACCAACCTTATAGCCTTCTATGAGGAAATAACTAGGTGGATAGATGATGGTAGAGCGGTAGATGTGGTTTATCTTGATTTCAATAAAGTATTTGACACTGTCTCTCACAGCATCCTCGTAGATAAGCTGATAAAGTATGGGCTTGGTGATCAGGTAGTGAGGTGGCTTGTGAACTGACTGAAGGAAAGAAGCCAGAGAGTTGTGATCAATGGGACGGAGTCTAGTTGGAGGCCTGTGACTAGTGGAGTCCCTCAGGGGTCGGTACTGGGACCGGTGTTGTTTAATATCTTCATCAACGACCTGGATGAGGGTACAGAATGTATCCTCAGCAAGTTTGCTGATGACACCAAACTGGGAGGAGTGGCTGACACACCAGAGGGTTGTGCTGCCATTCAACGAGACCTTGATAGGCTGGAGAGTTGGGCGGGGGAGAAACTTAATGAAATTCAACAGGGGCAAGTGTAGAGTTTTGCATCTGGGGAAGAACAACCCCATGTACCAGTACAGGTTGGGGGCTGACCTGCTGGAGAGCAGCGTGGGGGAAAGGGACCTGGGGGTCCTGGTGGACAGCAGGATGACCATGAGCCAGCAATGTGCCCTTGTGGCCAAGAAGGCCAATGGCATCCTGGGGTGTATTAGAAAGGGGGTGGTTAGTAGGTCGAGAGAGGTTCTCCTTCCCCTCTATTCTGCCTTGGTGAGGCCACATCTGGAGTATTGTGTCCAGTTCTGGGCCCCCCAGTTCAAGAAGGACAGGGAACTGCTTGAGAGAGTCCAGCGCAGAGCCACAAAGATGATGAAGGGAGTGGAACATCTCCCTTATGAGGAAAGGCTGAGGGAGCTGGGTCTCTTTAGCTTGGAGGAGACTGAGGGGTGACCTCATTAATGTTTATAAATATGTAAAGGGTGAGTGTCATGAGGATGGAGCCAGGCTCTTCTCAGTGACATCCAATGATAGGACAAGGGGCAATGGGTGCAAGCTGGAACATAGGAGGTTCCACATAAATGTGAGGAAGAACTTCTTCACAGTGAGGGTGACAGAACACTGGAACAGGCTGCCCAGAGAGGTTGTGGAGTCTCCTTCTCTGGAGACATTCAAAACCCGCCTGGACATGTTCCTGTGTGACCTGACCTAGGTGTTCCTGCTCTGGCAGGGGGATTGGACTAGATGATCTTTTAAGGTCCCTTCCAATCCCTAACATTCTGTGATTCATCCCCTCTGCACTGCTTGGCCGGGATGAACAGTGCAGCCTCGTGCAGGGGAGATGGTGTGCTGTGCTCTTCTTCCCTTTTCCTGCCTCCTTAAATTAGCTGGTTCAGACTTTCAAAGGAGGCAGTCATTGTCCAGTGCCAGGTGACCAAGAGGAATGACTATAGCTTCTAGTCTCTTTTTATCTCCAGTGTGTGATATGGTGTCCACAGCAGAAGTGAGGCAGATCAACCTCCTGGCCTGCTACATCAGCTGGAAAGGGCTGTTGTGTCCAGCACAAGGAGTCAGCAGAGGATGTAATCTAAACTGACAGGCAAAGGGCTAGTTGTTTTAAGGGATATTGTCCCTACTTGTCTAGACTTGCCTAGACCCAGATCTACTTGTAAGTGTCTTTGTAGCATGACAGTACCTTGGAAAGGTATCCCCCTGGCACTGTACAGCAGCCAAAATGCCAGATGTACTCACAAAATCTATTACTGTGCCTGGCTGGGGAGTGCTTGTCAAGGTTCGGCTGGATACGCCCTGCAACAGCCACCCTGAGAGTCTCCTTGGACCTTCTTCCTTGGGCCTTACCTAGGAAGAGCTGCTTCGAGAGGTGCCTATGGCTGCTGACCTGTGGCTTCCTCAGAAAAGTGGGCTGAAACTCTCTAGCTGTCTAAGGACTTGGATGATGTATTGGCTGTGCCCCAGAATTTACTTACTAATGATATGCAAGATGGTGACAAACTGTCATGTCCCCACTGTGCTGTGTGGATGCTTGAGCAGGCCTGTTTCAGCTGGGCTGGATGGATACCCCTGTGCCAGGGTAGTATGTTGGTCTGAGGGTGGCTGGAGACTCCCTGTACTGAGCTTAGTGACCTCTGCTGCTCTCTCTCTGGCCCAGGTGATGCTCACCCTGCTCAGTGACACCCTTTTGTGCTCAGCTGGCCCAAAACTGGTGCCAGAGCTGACCCAAGAACCCACCTTGTGATAGTTGTAAATTGCCCCATGTTAACCCTTGCAGCTGCTAAATCATACATCAAGATGTGTTTCTTCATGCTGGTGCAGCTGCGGGCAGCTTGAGGGAGGAGAAACCTGCTTTTCCTTGAGAGCAGCATGGGCCCCATGAGTCCTGCAGGCGAAGAGCTGCTCTGACTGCATCTCCCTTCCAGCTCCCCACGCTCACAGCACAGCATGCTGAACCACTCTCCTCCTGCACAGAAGCCAAGCCACCTCTGCCAGTCTGCCTTGTGTAGTGGAGCAGCTGAATGTGGTCCTGGCAGAGGTAGAGCTGTGCTGGCTGGGTCAGCTCCCTGGCCAGAGCTCTACCCCTTGGTGGCAGTGCTGGTGAGCCCAGGCAGAGCATCCTTGCATTTGCTACCAGGCTGCATCCATCTGGGGTCCATGTAGGGGGCTGTTGTGGCCCCAACCCCCTGCAAAAACCCTGCTGGTAAGACGGCCTGTCGCAGAATACTGCAGTCAGCTCAGGGGTCTGGATTTCATCTGACTATGATCAGGAGATATAACTGAATTTCCAATAACGGAAAAGCTTCAGACACATTAGAGAAACAAGTGCCTGCAGTATTTCAGTCTAACAAAGGCAATAAATACAGGAAAGATTATATAAAATGAACTAATGTGTGAAATAATCTAATAGCTATACATAATTTCCATTCATATACAGTAGTAATAAAATAAAAGCAGATGTGGACAGCCAGTAGGGCATTTAAATAATATAATTTTGAATGCAGTAGGTTAATAAGAAAAAAAATAGTATCCATGCCTATAAATTAGTTGGAAATGCCAAAGAAGCTAATAAAGTATCAAAATGGTAGTTTTGTAACTGACATAAAAAGGAGAGAAATGGATTTCTGCATGCCTGCAAATTAATATAGATTGCTAAAATTTCACATGTATTTGACTTATTTGCTTTTCGAGATGGTAATGAAATGTTGAGACAAAGGGCCTGTTTCTATGCAGCATAGGTCAGCTATTTTTTTCAACAGATACTTTTTTTTTTTCCAAAAAAAAAAAGTGTTGGGGTTAAAACTGGCCAATACTTTTACTGAAAAAGAAAAAATATCTGAGGAGAGCGTAAGAAGGCAGAAGAAAATTCTGATCTTTGCCAAAGCAGCTCATTTTAGTATACTTGAAACAAAGCATTTTGTTTGATATTTCTGACATGTGTTTTTGACTTGTCATTCATTTCCTAAGGCACCACTCATAAAATTGACCTACAATTAAAAAAATATTTTCCTTTTTTTTTTTTTATCTGTAACAAAGGAAAGGGACAGAAGGAGATAATTGGAAGACAAAACAACACTCATTATTCTGAGGTGACTGAAACATTTCAGATTGATAGAAAGCAAAAGACTCACTGAAAAACCTGAAAAAAGAAAGGATCCGCTCTATTTCAGCAGTAATAGATGCTTGGCCATGAAACTGAAAAATGAATTGTTTCCCACATTGTACTCTGCAGCACATTATATCTAAATTATACAAGGATCTCAGATATGCAGAACACTTAAGCGTGTGCTTAACTACTTGGGCTCCTGAGTGGTGACATTAAAGTCAATGGGCTATTATTCATATGATTGAAGTTAAATGCTTTTCTGAGCTTGCAGCTTTTGTTAAACAAATAGCTGCTCTGGAGAAGTCTAGGAAAAAAGCAGAATGGGTATATCTGTCAGCTAGAAATTTTCCAAGGGGACCAAAAGTGCGGATCAGTCTTGTACCTTGTAAGGTCTGTAACAGGAAGATTGTCTAACTGGATGGCTTGGAGGCAGTATAAATCTTCCATGGGATCGTGCATTTACTATCAACAGTCATTTGTGGTGCTTTCACACATTTCTGCGTGATACAAAGGAAGTTTTATGTGGCAGTATCTAAACCCAGAAAATATTAGGTCCTTTCAACAGCAGTTTGATTCTTATTGTCAGGAGACCTTTGTGAAGATATGAGTTAGCTAGACAGAAGTAAGACCATACCACTTCCAACTCTGTCCTCTTGTGATAAATCAGAACCTTTTTTAAAATGCAAATATGATGCACCTTATTTGACCAATCCCCCCAAAAAATGAGGTCCCCAAACCCCTAAACCTTACGTCATAGGGCAGAGTTGAATTTCTTTCTGCAGTACTTCTCTGGGGGGACATCTTCCTGCTGATCTGTCTTCACTCTTTTGCTTAAATATGACCTTTATGTATAACATTAGTGGTACTGACTAGTGCTTAATATAACAAACATAGTTTAAAATTTTATGCCTTAAAATCTGATAATTTCTCTGCACCTCCTTGTAAATCATCAGTTACTAGAGTATGAACTATTTATAAATACTATATAGTGCAGTATATATCTGTGTAATTACATTGTTACACCAAAGTCTTCATATTAATAAATAGCTATAACATACTGTATGTTAGTAATAGATCTTTCTAACTGGTGACTTACATTTCTTGTGTACATAAATATTATCTCAGATAATTTTTTACAGTTGTAGATGGGTACATTTATCGTGGATTTAATCATTCTGCACTCCAGATTGGCACAATTTCTATGTTTTCTGAGATTGTTGGAACAAACCTCTGTGCCTGTGTGCTAAAAAGTGATTCAGTAGTTTTAAGGCTACACATGTTTAAAGTCAGTGGGTTTTCTAGCATGCTTTTTCCCCCACTACTTCAGTCCTACTTTCTTTGTCATTCTCCCTCTTTTTTTTTTTTTATTTAAGTTCAGCGCTGCATGCTCTAGCCTTGACTCAGTCTCTCAGGATTCTTTCTTTTCAGTTGATCTGGAGGGACTTGATGGCAGTAAAAACTTGTAATGGGACTCTTCAGGATTAGTGCCAGTTTAGCTGGTAAGATACAGTTAGCAGGTAAGATACAAGGGATGGGGATACTTAGTCAGCCTGTAGACTTAGTTCATCCTTGGTGGAAGGGCAGAAATGGAACCCCTTGGGCTTTACTGGTGGCAGGGATGGGAGTTGGATGAGGGATGTCAGCTGTGGAGCTGCAGCATGGTCCTTAGCTTGCAGCTTTTTCACTCCCCCTGCTGCACCATCCTGGCCACTGCTGACTCTTCCTTTTCATCTTCCTTTTAACTATCTCTTGGACCTAACCCTTTGGAGACTCTGGGCAAATTTGTTCACTTCTGCTGATTGTTTGGCAGTCTGGAAAAAGTCGTCTTTGGAGAGTTACATAAAGGGAGGAAAGGGAGGGGGAGAGCAAAGGATAGTCCTGCTTCTTGCATCAGTATAAGTCAACGGAGAGGGAAGCAATGAATATTTCTATTTTTTATACTGTGCCATAACTGTACTTGGTACTTTGCAGTCAAATAAAAGACAATGGCCCTCCCATCAGGATTTGGCAGTCTGAGAGATGAGAGCTGGCCTCCTTCATCTGAATGAACAGGGCTGCATTGCTAGTGGGGAGGGGATAGGAGGATGAGATCTACAGGATTAAAAAAAAATTACAACAGTCCCCCCCCCCCCCCCCAACTTCATTGCTTATGCCTAGTGACTGTGGCATTTGAAGTGATATGTACATACATATACTTGATTTGGCAGGTTGTAACTTCCCAGGCATTTTTACTTCACCTGGTGAAAAGGAGCCCTGCTTCTCCCAGGCCTTCAGCTATTCAAGGGCAAACTCCAGGGTCATCAAGTCCAACCTTTATCCCATCATATTCCTAACCATTAAACCACTAGACCATGGCCTCAAGTGCTTAATCAACCCATTTTTGAACACCCCAGGAACGGCGACTCCACCACCTCCCTGGGCAGCCTGTTCCAATGTCTAACCACCCTCTCACTAAAGAACTTCTTCCTAATATCCAACCTAAACTTCCCCTGATATATCTTGAGTCCATTTCCTCTCGTCCTATCATGAGTCATTTGGGACAAGAGACCAACACCAGCCTCACTACAACCTCCTTTTAGGTAGTTGTAGAGGGCAATAAGGTCTCCTCTCAGTCTCCTCTTCTCCAGGCTAAACAACCCCAGTTCCCTCACCTGGTCTTCATAAGGCCTGTTTTCCAGACCTCTCACCAGCCTCGTTGCCCTTCTCTGGACTCGCTCCAGCACCTCAATGTCCTTCCCATACTGCGGTGCCCAGAACTGGACACAGTACTCAAGGTGCGGTCTCACGAGGGCCGAGTACAGGGGCATGATCACCTCCCTACTCCTGCTGCTCACACCATTTCTGATACAGGCCAGGATGCCATTGGCCTTCTTGGCCACCTGGGCACACTGCTGGCTCATGTTCAGTCGGCTGTCAACCAACACCCCCAGGTCCTTTTCCACCAGGCAGCTTTCCAGCCACTCTTCCCCAAGCCTGTAGAGCTGCATGGGGTTGTTGTGGCCAAAGTGCATGACCTGGCACTTGCCCTTGTTAAACCTCATGCAATTGGCCTCAGCCCATCGCTCCAGCCTGTCCAAATCCTGCTGCAGAGCCTCCCTACCCTCAGGCAGATCGACATTCCCACTCAGTTTCATGTCATCTGCAAATTTATTGAGGGTGCATTCGATCCCCTCATCCAGGTCATCAATAAAGACAGTAAACAAGACGGGCCCCAGGACCAAGCCCTGAGGGTCACCGCTTGTGACCGGTCTCCATCTGGATTTAACTCCATTCCCCACAACTCTCTGGGCTCGGCCATCCAGCCAGTTTTTAACCCAGCGAAGAGTCCACCTGTCTAGACCATGAGCTGCCAGTTTCTGCAGCAGAATGCTGTGGGAGATAGTGTCAAATGCCTTACTGAAGTCCAGGTAGACAACATCCACCGCTTTTCCCTCACCCACTAGGTGGGTCACCTGATCATAGAAGTAGATCAGGTTGGTTAGACAGGACTTGCCCTTCGTGAACCCATGTTGGATGGACCTGATCCCCCCAGTTGTCCTGCACTTGCCGTGTGATCTCCCCCAAGATGAACCGTTCCATAATCTTCCCTGGCACCGAGGTCAGGCTGACAGGCCTGTAGTTCCCCGGATCCTCCTTCCTGCCCTTCTTGTAGATGGGCGTCACACTGGCAAGTTTTCAGTCGTCCGGGACCCCACCCGATAACCAAGACTGCTGACAGATGATGGAGAGCGGCTCGGCAAGTTCCTCCGCCAGCTCCCTCAGCACTCTCGGGTGGATCTCATTCGGCCCCATAGACTTATGGGTGTCTAATTGACTCAGCAGGTCCTTCACTACTATTTCCTGCATTACGAGGGGTTTATTCTGATCTCCATCCCAATCTTCCAGCTCAGGGAACTGAATACCATGAGGATAAGTGGTCTGGCCATTAAAAACCGAGGCAAAGAAGGCATTAAGTACCTCAGCCTTTTCCTCATCCTTGGTAACAATGTTCCCCCTCGCATCCAATAAGGGATGGAGATTCTCCCTGCATCTTTTTTTATTGTTAATATATTTGTAAAAACTCTTCTTATTATCTTTTGCGGCAGTGGGCAGGCTGAGTTCAACCTGGGCTTTTGCCCCCCTAATGTTCTTCCTACACAACCTAACTAAATACCTATACTCTTCCCGAGTAGCCTGCCCCTTCTTCCAAAGGTGGTAGACTCTCTTCTTTCTCCTAAGTCCCAGCAGAAGCTCCCTGTTCAGCCAGGCCGGTCACTTTCCCCGCCAGTTTGTCTTACGACACATGGGGACAGCCTGCTCCTGCATCTCTAACAGTTTCTTCTTGAAAAGAGTCCATCCTTCCTGAACCCCTTTGCCCTCTAGGATTGTTCCCCAAGGGACTTTCTCAACCAGTGTTTTAAACAGGTTGAAGTCTGCCCTTCGGAAGTCCATGGTGAACGTTTTGCTGCCCCCCCTCCTAAATGGGCTAAGGATCGAGAACTGTATCATTTCATGATCGCTCAGCCCAAGACGGCCTCCAACCACCACATCACCTACCAGTCCTTCTCTGTTCGTGAACAGCAGGTCTAACAAGGCACCCTCCCTGGTGGGCTCACTTACCAGCTGAGTCAGGAAGTTATCTATCTTCCATGCACTCTAGGAACTTCTTGGATTGTTTTCTCTCTGCTGTGTTATATTTCCAGGAGATGGCTGGTAAGTTGAAGTCCCCCACAAGAACAAGGGCTTGCGACTTTGCAGCTTCTGCCAGTTGTCTACAGAACAGTTCATCGACCTCTTCATCCTGGTCAGGTGGCCTGTAGTAGACTCCCAGCAGGATATCCACCTCGTTCGCCTTCCTCAACTTAACCCACAAACATTTGACTGGCTCATCATGCTTATCGATCTCCATACAGTCAAAACACTCCCTAATATAAAGCGCCACCCCACCGCCCTTTCTACCTTGCCTATTCCTCCTGTAGAGCTTATAGCCATCCATTGCAGCCCTCCACTCATGAGAGTCATCCCACCATGTTTCCGTGATGGCAACTACATCATAGTTGTCGTGCTGCACAATGGCTTCCAGCTCCTCCTGTTTATTGCCCATGCTGCGTGCATTAGTGTAGAAGCGCTTGAGCCGGGCTGGCGACTTCCTTACCAGCTGTGGCCTGCCACCTTTGGGTTCAACTCTAGCCGGCCCAATTTTATCCCCTTCCCCCTTCAAAGCTAGTTTAAAGCCCTTTCAATGAGGCCAGCCTGCTCATTTGCTAGGATTCTTTTTCCCCTCTGAGACAGATTAGCTCCATCTGCCACTTGCAGACCCCATGTAGCATAAAGCTCCCCATGTGAGAAAACCCCAAAATTTTGTCTGTGGCACCAGTCTCTCAGCCACATGTTTATCAGGTGGGTCTTCCTTCCTTTAACAGTATTCTTCTCTTCCACCAAAGGAATCGAGGAGAACACCACCTGGGCTCCCGATCCCCCAAGTGATCTCCCCATAGCCCTGAAGTCTTTTTTAATCGTCTTCAGGCTCCTCTCACAAGCATCATCACTACCAACCTGGATAACTAGTAGTGGATAGTAGTCTGTTGGCCGTACCAGTCTGGGGAGTTTCTTAGTGATATCCCAGACCCTGGCCCCAGGGAGGCAGCAGACTTCTCTGTGGAGTGTATCCGGCCGGCATATGGGGGCCTCTGTTCCTCTCAGAAGGGAGTCACCAACTACAATTACCCTTCTTTTCTTCTTGTTAGAGCTGGTCCTAACTCGTGGGGGAGACCGACTTACCTTGGGTGACCCCTCTGATGGATGGACCCTCGTCTCCATTTTGGTCTGTTTGCCCCTCCAGATGTCCCTCCATTTTGAGAGCCCCATACCTGTTCTGCAAGGGTAGCCGGGAAGGGATTCACAAGCAGGGACCTGTTTCCATTCCCCCTCATCTCTTAGGTCCTCTTCCTGTACCTGATGGCAAGGGAGGAGGGGATCCTCTCTCTCTAGGGGAGCCTCTACCCACTGCCCTGTCTTCAAGGATGGTAGGGCCTGACTCCACCAGTCTATCTCCCTCTCACACTCCCTTATTGTCCTCAGCCTCTCCACCTCCTCCTTTAGCTCCATCCCCAGGCTGAGCACATCATTCACCTGCTCACAGCGCACACAGCCCCTGTTACAGGGGGATGCTGTGGCATTCCCTGCAGCCTGCACAACTGCATCCTTTCCTGGGAGCTCGGTCTGGGTTCCCACATCCAGTTTGGCCTTCCTCTGCCTGGCGGAGACCATTGTTCTTGCAGTGCTAACTGCCCCCAGGAGCTGATCTCTGCAGCAATCAGTTGTTAGCACCTCAGCTCCTCGCTCCCCTCCCTGGTTCACGGCTCCTTAGCGCCTTCCCGCGCGCCCTGCTCCTGCGAACTGCCCCGTGCCACGCCCCTGTTTGCCCGCTCCTGTTCGCCGCGCTCCCCGGGGGCGTTTACAAACCTCCCAGGCGGCTCGGGGCCACGCCTCTGCCGCGCCATCTTACGTTGCAGCTCACTAATAAATGCCATCTTTTTTAGAGATGTTTGGCTGTGACACAACAGATATCTGCTGGTTGTATGGTTGCCAGAAGAGCAAGCAGAGTGCTGCTTATAGGTACCTCTACAACAGGTTGTAACTGTTCCCCTGATGGGCAAATTCAAGAGAGTGGTGGGCACTTTGGGCTGTCTGCTGCCCGCAGCAGCTGGCTCTCTGTATTTTTGGTGGGAGAAGCTGTCCTGATGGCCAAATGATCCAGTGGTTAGGTTCAGCTGTGCAAATGTAGATGTCTAGAGACAATTTATGTGCATGGGAGTATCCAAAACACCCTCAGGTTGCTGGTAAACATGACACGGGCTGTAAGAAACATGCTTCCAGGATGAAATTCCCTGGAGCATCTCAACTGGGCTCTTAACACTTGGGCAAATGAACTGAACCCAGAGTATCTAGTATGGGCTCAAAGTCTTTTGGGCTTGCAGCTAACAGAGTTGAACCTGGGGACTTTATTTTGTTGAGTCATAGCTATGGAGCTTCCTGTGGTAGAAAATTTAAACTGTGGGTCTGGGCCCTACAAAGTGAAAGGAGCCCTCCCAGAGAAGCTGTGTAAGGCACTACACACGTACACACACACGCATACTCTCACACCAAGTTTTGCCAGCTCATTATGTTATCCAGCAGCGCATTATTTTTTTTAAAGCAGTGTATAAGTAGATCGACTGATAAAAAAGAGCCTTTTTGTTGTGAGAGCTTGCAGAGTTTGGGAAACTGCTTTCAATGCTATTGGCAAACACTTTACAGTGTAAACAGGGCCTACATCAGGCAGATAAAAAGTGCAGATGTGCTTTTCTGTAG
The DNA here is from genome assembly GCA_028020825.1 of Podargus strigoides. Classification (NCBI taxonomy): domain Eukaryota; kingdom Metazoa; phylum Chordata; class Aves; order Caprimulgiformes; family Podargidae; genus Podargus; species Podargus strigoides. The sequence goes on along the minus strand of CM051662.1, from coordinate 24,947,322 downwards.
AAACCATTTGGTGATAGACAATATATTGAAAAAAAATTCTCAGCAAATTAATTGTGGCCAATTAGACATACCTCCTTTCCCCTCATCCCTGAATCCCCTCCAATCATGGCTGCCTGAATGGGAAGAGCTCCTATCACGTGTTTCATTATGCAGATGAATATTCGAACATCTGAGAACAATGCTGCTTTCTGCATGGCATGGCTCCAAATTGCTAATGAAACAGCTCTGCCAGACAAGTCACTTAAACCCGCTCTTGCTGCTGCCAGCTCTCACTGTGAGTTGCAGGGGGAAGCGGGAAAGGGGCTCTCCACTCTGAATGTGCTAATAGCCCCCAGCCTGTGTGTTTATCACTCTCCAGAGCTGGAAGATTTCTGCTTTCTGACTCTGAGAAGTTACTTTCCTAAAGCTGTGGTCTGATTTGGACTTAATGCTTCTTGATTTCAATTTGTGGAGTGAGGGGTTGCAGAGGTGGGCATCTGCTGGGCTCTGAACACAGACTTCTCATGTCCCAAAGCTACCCCAGCCTTTCAGGCATGCTTCGTTTCTGCTTCCCACGCCCATCTCTAGCATCCACACCCCCCACCCACCCCCGTTTGATGTGAAGCCAGCTCCCTGAGGGCTTTCTCTCATGGGTGAGAGTATGTCACATCACTTTTGGTACAAGGGGAGCATCTCACGACTGAGACCCCATGTGGAGCGAGCAGGAGGCTGTGGGTGGGGTACACCTCTGCCTGGGGCTCTTTGGGTGCAGGGCTGCAGCTGAGCCCTGCGGATTCCCTCCCAGGCAGTCACCCCTCAGAGGCAGGTAGAGATGGGCAGCAGGACAGGGCTCCTGCTGCAGCGAAGTGTGCTGTGGGGCTCCTACAACTGCAGACCCTGTATAGCACTGTTTGCCACTCCCTGTGGCTCTCTGCAGCTGGGTTTGCTTATCAACTGGTGCAGTTAATTGTCTTCCCCTCCCCTGGTATCACATTTTCTTTTGCCAGAGACTCACAGGGCTTCTCTGCTGATGCCTGAGGTAGAACAGTTCTGATTTAGGGCTCTGGCAGGAGAAACATTTACATGAAATTATGGTAGAGTTCTCTCATTAATCTGAATTCTGACCCTTTCTGTCATTATCTGTAGTTAATTCCTTTGTTGATATTTACTGAAGCATTGAGATTACCTCTGCACAGGCTGCCTCCATGTAATGGCCCCTGCATTGTGCCTCAGCTCTTGCCTCATATCTCTCAGACTCCTTCTAGACCAGCCTGTCAAAGTGCCCTGGGGCTGACACTTCTGATCCAGGTCCTCTCCCAGCTCTTGGGAGAAGCCAAACAAAGGCTTTCCTTACTGTACTCTTTGACAACAGTGTCAATTAACTTTCCTCCTTATGGATATTCTCCAGTTCCTCCACACGTTCCTCCACTGTGTTGCCAGGAGAGGACACACTCCTTCCTCATTTGTCCCATATATTTTCTGGGAAGGCTTGTACGTCTTCTTGCTCCTTCAGTATGAGCTTAGAAAGATGCAGCGGTTTTTGCAAACACCAAACCAAGTGGCTGGGGATGTGTGTTCCTCAGGCATTCAAGCTAAAGATCTCTGGTGTGGGTCCCATACAGATCCTTTTAGACTGTTTCCTGTCTTGTTGTCCACTAGGGTATGATTGAAGTGTGTGTGTGTAGAATAATTTGCATTTGCAGATCTATTCCGACTGAGGAATGAGCAGAGGGTAAGGGATGATGAGTGAATGCATAGTATGTGGTTTTGTAGAAGCCATCAGCCTGGCTTCCATCTCTTAGAAATATGCTTTTTCAGTTGCTGCAAACAGTCATTTCCTTCAAGAGGAATGTTTTTATTTATTGATTGATTGCCCAGGAGGTGAAAAATTAAATATGGAGCCTTTCACTTCTGACTGCTAAGATGGGCCCTAGAACACACCGGGGACAAAGGATAGTTTAGAGGTGGGATCATTTCCCTTATCACAGCCCTGCTAGACTCTAAAATCCTTCTTACTCGAGTTCATAGACACAGTTATGGAAACAGACAAAACTAGAGAGTGTATCACTGGGAATAGAGGGCGGAGGTATAAAATCAACATTGGATGGGGACCTCTTTTTCTCTTAGCACTCTTTGGGCCCAAAGAGAGGCTCTCATAGCTGCTACCCATCCAAAGGGCGTGCTGAAGCTGAGGTCACACCAATGTTGTTTGGGCCTGCCTGCTGCTTGCCATGCTGACTTTACTCTGTTGGGGGGCTCTATGGGGATGGGGGATGCCCCATCTGCCCTCAAGGCTGGGTTCTGCACTCTGGGGAAACAAGCTGCTCACTTTGCAGACTCCTGTTTTAGCATGTCAGAGGAGAGACTGTGTGCCTTTGCACCTGGTTTGTCAATGCCCTACTTGTGATGGCTCCCCTAAGCTGCTGCTATAATCAGCTTGGTAAAAATCCATAATTTTAGCACACTGCAGTGATTTTTCTCCTATCTAAGTTTGCTTTCATTACAGCATTTGTTACCTATGAGTTTGTCTTCATCCCTAAGGGGCATGACAAAGTTCTAAGAGCCACCTTACTGCCTGTTTTATGCTATGTGAAACCTCTTTTTTTTCTGGTCATGTGCCAACCTGTGTTTCAAAAAACAGCCCTGATGTTTGATTTAAAGCAGTATCACAGAATCACAGAATGTTAGGGATTGGAAGGGACCTCAAAAGATCATCTAGTCCAATCCCCCTGCCAGAGCAGGAACACCTAGGTCAGGTCACACAGGAACATGTCCAGGCGGGTTTTGAATGTCTCCAGAGAAGGAGACTCCACAACCTCTCTGGGCAGCCTGTTCCAGTGTTCTGTTACCTTCACTGTGAAGAAGTTCTTCCTCACATTTATGTGGAACCTCCTATGTTCCAGCTTACACCCATTGCCCCTTGTCCTATCATTGGATGTCACTGAGAAGAGCCTGGCTCCATCCTCATGACACTCACCCTTTACATATTTATAAACATTAATGAGGTCACCGCTCAGTCTCCTCTTCTCTAAGCTAAAGAGACCCAGCTCCCTCAGCCTTTCCTCATAAGGGAGATGTTCCACTCCCTTCATCATCTTTGTGGCTCTGCGCTGGACTCTCTCAAGCAGTTCCCTGTCCTTCTTGAACTGGGGGGCCCAGAACTGGACACAATACTCCAGATGTGGCCTCACCAAGGCAGAATAGAGGGGAAGGAGAACCTCTCTTGACCTACTAACCACCCCCTTTCTAATACACCCCAGGATGCCATTGGCCTTCTTGGCCACAAGGGCACATTGCTGGCTCATGGTCATCCTGCTGTCCACCAGGACCCCCAGGTCCCTTTCCCCTGTGCTGCTCTCCAGCAGGTCAGCCCCCAACCTATACTGGTACATGGGGTTGTTCTTCCCCAGATGCAAAACTCTACACTTGCCCTTGTTGAATTTCATTAAGTTTTTTCCCGCCCAACTCTCCAGCCTATCAAGGTCTCGTTGAATGGCAGCACAACCCTCTGGTGTGTCAGCCATTCCTCCTAGTTTGGTGTCATCAGCAAACTTGCTGAGGATACATTCTGTACCCTCATCCAAGTCGTTGATGAAGATATTAAACAACACCGGTCCCAGTACCGACCCCTGAGGGACTCCGCTAGTCACAGGCCTCCAACTAGACTCTGTCCCATTAACCCCAACTCTCTGGCTTCTTTCCTTCAGCCAGTTCACAATCCACCTCACTACCTGATCACCAAACCCATACTTTATCAGCTTATCTACAAGGATGCTGTGGGAGACAGTGTCAAATGCTTTACTGAAATCAAGATAAACCACATCTACCGCTCTACCATCATCTATCCACCTAGTTATTTCCTCATAGAAGGCAATAAGGTTGGTCAAACATGACTTACCCTTGGTAAAACCATGTTGACTGCTCTTAATGACCCCCTCATCCTTGATGTGCCTACAGATAGTGCCAAGAACAAGCTGTTCCATCACCTTTCCAGGGATGGAGGTGAGGCTGACCGGTCTATAGTTACCTGGGTCCTCCTTCTTGCCCTTCTTATAGATTGGAGTGACATTTGCTATCCTCCAGTCCTCAGGCACCTCTCCTGTTGTCCATGACTTACCAAAGATGATGGAGAGTGGCCTAGCAATGGCCTCTGCCAGCTCCCTCAGCACCCTTGGGTGCATTCCATCTGGTCCCATTGATTTATGGATATCCAGATTGCTCAACTGATCCCTAACCCAATCCTCATCTACCAAGGCAAACTCCTCCTTTATCCTGACTTCTTCTGGGGCTACAGGGATCAGGGACTCCTGGGGAAAGCCTGCAGGAGTAAAGACAGAGGCAAAGAAGGCATTCAGCACCTCTGCCTTCTTTATATCCTCTGTCTCTAGGGCACCCACCTCATTCATCAGTGGGCCTATATTGCCTCTAGTGTTTGTTTCATTAGCTATGTATTTGAAAAAGCCCTTTCTATTGTCCTTGACCTGGCTTGCAAGGTTAAGTTCTAAGGAGGCCTTAGCTTTCCTAATTGCCTTTCTACATCCTCTGACAACTGTCCTATATTCCTCCCAAGTGACTAGCCCCTCTTTCCATGATCCATAAATTCTTTTTTTCCACCTAAGTTTGCCCAGCAGTTCCTTGTTTAACCATGCTGGTCTCCTAGCTCCCTTACTTGATTTCATACCCATTGGGACGCTCTGATCCTGAGCTTGCAAGAAGTGGTCCTTGAATGTTGACCAACTATCTTGAGCCCCTTTACCAGTAGGATATGTGTTCTTTCTCACACACTCATGTGCGCACATACAAGCCAGCCCATCCCACCATCCAAACTGGAGAGATGATTCCTTGAACATCCAGATGAATTGACTGGTACACAGAAACATGTGATGTGAACAGTGCTTTCACCTGCTCACAGACACAGCTCCTGGTAGGCCTTATCACTGAGATGTTGTGAATGAGATACATTGCTTTAGTGGCTTTGGCCTCCTCTGCTGAGTTGACCAACTTCCAAACTGGCTTTGAGCAAAACTCAAGAACAAGGTTCATCTACATGTTTTTTAAGCTATAGCTATAGATTGTAGCCACAATTCCACAATAGAAGGTGTCAGTACATGACTGCATATATTAATGTACCAGGTGAACTGTTGCTGTTAAATGGGTTTGGTCTGATCATTAGCATGTTTTTAGTGTGCTTCTCAGGATCATCCAAATATACAGTCACAGTTGAGAGTCAAGAATTACCACCAGGCAAGCTATTGCTTGATATATCAAGAGAGAAGAGGGCTTTCTTCCATCTACCCTACCTTTGCACCTTTTTCTTTACTGCTTATTCAGTTCCTGGTTTACAGTTCGGTGCCCCTTTCCCTTCTGCTGGTTCTAGGGGTTTTAAGCAGTCTTGATAATTGACAGTCTAAATTTTACTGCTCATAAAACCCCAGAGAGTATTGATTATGACTTGAGTTAAGCAAGTGGCATATAAAATCTCACAGCCTTGCAGCCGTAGGGGAATGTTATGATGAATGTGTTTCTTGGGAACAGCAAAATGTTTGGAGTATTCTGCCAGCTCTGTTCTCGGCATTAAATGTTACTAGTGACTTGCAGCCACTAATAGCATTTCATTTGGGACATTTGCCCAAAAGTTTGAAAGCTGATCATTTGTTTGGTGAAGTGGGTGTGAGGTGTTCTGAGAGACATCTCATTAATTACTTTTCTACTTCAGTCAGAATCAGGAAGTGAAAAGGATTCCACAGAGCTGAAAAAGATACTTCTTAGAAACTAAATGACACTTTGTGGATAAAATGCATATAGATTGTATTGAAAATCTTTCCTTGACTGTGTTCCAAAGCCACTGTTACTTTTTCCCTTTCCTTTCTCCTTTTATCTAACCTCCTTTTAACCTTGATCACCGGCTATTTTATTCACTTAATCCAGAGTGGACAAAAGACTGGGTTGCTCAGATTCACTTCTTGGTTCTTAGGCACTAACAGGAGATGTTTGTGTTTGAAAATAGTGAAATATATTATCTTCTCAATAATTTTTTCTACATGAGAGTAAAATGAATGCAGAACTACCTTTCAAGAAGAGTGTGTTCTCCCATTCAGATTACTGCTTCTTGCTAAAAGATTGTGAGAAATGTTCTTTTTCCGTCTCTCCAGTTCCAGAAACCCAATGACTTTTCACCCCCTTTCCGCTTTGGGACGGTTCCCAATGGCAGCACAGAAAGGAACATTCGCAACAACTACCCTGAAATGCACAGCTACATGGTGAAGTTCAATCAGCGGGGAGTGGATGATGCACTGTTCTCACTGAAGACTGGGTGAGGCTTTCTTCTTCCATGCTTACTTACCACAGAAACCTGACTTCTTTGCATGCTTGTCTGGAAAATTTTTTGTGGGGTTTGGAAAATGAGCCTCCATTATCATTCCATGGTTAAAAATACAGTGATACCACACACAGCACAGGAAGATAATTCTGTGGTTCTCTTAGCTAAGTTTTTCTGTTGACATCTGTATAAGAGTTTCTGGGTTTTCTGTGTTCATAAGACTATTTTTTAAAAAAGAGAGGATCTTCTGTATCTTTGTGTACATTAGCCTTGTGTATATTAGTCCTGAAGACCTTGCTTCAACAAGATGTTTCATGCTGATGGGTCCTTATGCATACACAGGACAAGCTCACAGACCTCTGTGGACAAAGTTTTTTTCAGAGCACTTATATTGTCATCTGGAAATTCCTTTGTTTTCCCTCCTTCTGTGTATAAAAGATTATGTTAATCAGGAAGCTGAAACAATCCTTGTCAGACTAATCCCACCCCAGTGTATCACTAGCTAATATAGTGTAATGGAAAGTGTACTTGAAGCAAATAGTTTGAAAGTAGCCCTTCCTCTGCAATATTTTAGTATCAAGGGTTGAAAAAAAATTTGTTTCAATAAGGAAAATATAAAATGGGACCATTTCCTTGGGTAATTTAGGAAACATGGGAAAAATCATTAGCAAAAAGTATGTTTAGACAGCTCATCCTATTTTAATAGCAGTGAATCCGTAAAGGAGTGAACCTAAAATGCCATTTTGCCAACCTTTGTCCTTTGTAATGAAAGCTGTCCTCCCAGAACTGACCATTTTGGTTGTCAGAGCCCAGCCCCAGTGAAAATAAACATTCTTGCTTACACTCATGTTGCACTCTTGTGAGAAAGTTCATTCCAAAGCACGAATGAAGATGTTCAGCCAATTTAATTACTAGATTGACTGAATATTCCTAAGCTTTTTTTGCCAGGTTCAGAGGCACACAGCCCATTATAAATGACTGTACAATTGTTGGATGCCATCCTGGGAAAGTACCTTTGCCAGGATAGTCATCATCCAGGAAATAAATATGCTCTGTCCTGGAAATATATGAATGAAACAGAGCTCATCACTTGTGGTAGATGTCATCCTGGCTTCATATCCACCCTTGGACAGACTTCCCCACAGATAGGCACTTGAACTGAGATAATCACCATACTGGAAATATATGTGCAGGAGGTGGATTGAAAACATAGTGTGGGTGTGAGAATGTGCAAGGTGGAAGGTCTTTGGTCTTTTATCGGAAAATGCTTCATTTAAAATCTAGTGGGAGGATTTACTCATCATCTATCTTTGGTTATGTGGAAGATGCAGCCCCCTGAGGCTGCCTCTCACACCCAAATCAATTTGTTGCAGTGAGAGGAAGACTCTCAGCAGTCTGTTGTGCTGTCTACACATCCCAGACCATAATGGAGATTTCTGTGTTGACATAGAATTTTTCTTGTGGTTTTCAGCTAAGCACTCTTTACCAAAGAGCTACTCAACATGGTAAACCATAAAGCTATCATGGCCACTTGACATTGGTAAAGATCCAGTAGTGCTTTTCACAGTAACTGAGGAGTTAAACATGATGTCCTGACTATACCTAATTTGAAAAAATTGCATTTTGCTCAGTTAAGTCATGCTCAGCAGTTTGAATCAGAGATAATCTTTTTCTTACTCCAACCCCTACTTTGCTTTGTAATATAGATATATTTTATAAAGCATTTGAGGTTCCTTTGAGATGAAAGGCAGTATAGAAATACAGGCTATTCTTAGAACTATAGATCCTCTTGACTTCCTCTTCATTCATCTTTATCTCGCAGTATTCCAAATTTTCTTTCAGATCAGAAATGACGACTATCAAAGAGTCAGAAAGAAATAGTCCTAATTATATTCTAGCTTCGCCTGTAAACAGGTTCTAGGCTCAGAGTTTAGTTAACTCTGATCAAGGTGACGATGCAACCTATTGTAGTCAGTCTGAAAGAGGTTTGTTTCTGCCTTAACTACCTAAGAACACTTTTTAACTCATAGAGATTCTATCTTTTCTGTACTATACCCCTCTTGTTTCTTGCACCTGTGCAGGAAGTTGGATGCTTTCATTTATGATGCAGCAGTGCTAAACTACATGGCTGGCAGAGATGAAGGCTGCAAGCTGGTTACAATTGGGAGCGGGAAAGTGTTTGCCTCCACCGGCTATGGCATTGCCATCCAAAAGGACTCGGGCTGGAAGCGCCAGGTTGATCTTGCCATTCTACAGCTCTTTGGAGATGGTAAGTGAGAAGAAAAAGAGGAGTTGAAGTTTTCCTAAGAAGTACCAAGTTTTGCATGTAATAATAGAGGTTCATAGCTCTGGTACTTCAGATCTGAGTTGAAAACAGGAAATTACTAACAAGGGTTTGATAGAGACATTACACCAAAAATGTGAGGATGTCACTTGTTTTATGTTGTTGATGCAGGGTGGCATATCATCAAAAGCAATGTCACAAGCATTAAAGGTTTCATAGAACCAGCTTAGATGGGTGTTTGAAAAATATCTTGTGTGAAGAATGTCTTGTAAAAACAAGATTTCTGTTGTGAACTTTTCACTACCTTTGAGGTTTTGCCATGACCAAACCAACTAATTATACTGGACTTTCCATGGTCATCCCATGCTTTACAGTTCTAGACAGGATAAGCCATGAAGAGTTTACAAAATTAATGGATAAATATTTCTGGATGAAAGAGTTAACTCAGATTTTCCAAAACCTAAAAAAAAACCCGAGGAAAGACTTGAGGCTCAGAAGCATATTTTGGAGTGATTTTTTAATCAGAACATTATAGCTACCTAGTTCATCTCATCCTTTACAGAGAAATTGCTATTATTAAAAAAATATTCATAGGATATTATTATTCCTTCTTAGAAAATATTTTCCTGGCTTTCCCTTTCCATTCCATATTACATCTTGTTGTGTTCTTTTTTTGAATAAATAAAATTCACAGGTTATTTTATTTATAAGTATTTTTTTTCTGATATCTAAAAATAACATATAGTGTATTAAATATGGAAAGAACATAGCTGATGTACTTCAGCAGAAAATTGACCACCTGACGGATAGGGTGTTCTGTCTTCTAAACAGCCTGATATGTATTATTTCAGAAAAAGATGTAAGTTCTCCATAAAGCTTTACAGACTGTGCTACAGCACCACATGAATGTGTGGATTTTTTTTCCCCCTGACTGGAGGTTGAAAATGTGAAAAACTAACTTTCCTTACAGAATGAAAAGTATTGACAACCTGCAAAATTAGTTTGTTTCTGAATGTCTCACTATGTGTGTGTGTGCGTGAGTGTTTATCTCTCCCCCCTCATAAAAATACCATAATGGGAGTAAGTGGGGTATGAAATTAGACTACAGAACAATTTATTTCTAGCTGATACAAATTAATAATATTTTTGATTGGTCAAAGGACTTGAATTTGGACAAAACTGCAGGGATGAAAAACAGGTAAAAATGCACAAATATTTCTGGGAACATTGCACCTAGTTTTAATGAGCTATGGATATTATGTAAACAAATTCAAAATCAGACATTTTGATTTTTAAAAAGCCAAGATTTTGAATTTTGAGCTGGAAACGCACAATGTTTTCATTTAGAAGTGACTCATTTTTGTCTGCCAGTATCAGTCACTGATTTTTCCCTTCATTGACCTAATATGAAAGTGGAAGTTTTTGAGGCCAGGTCTTCAGTCATCTGGTGGACAACTTTTTCAGGATCTCACTATAGACATTTGGCAAGTGTCATAGCTGTTTCCTGGGGTACAACTTTTTGTGGCTGATATCTGGCTGTGGAAAAACCCTTCCCTATGACAAACTGCACCTGCGCGTATCAGAAGGGTAGTCAGGATATTTAATGGATGTAATGGATGTGGAAAAAGAGCATGGCCACTGGAAATGACCTTAGATCAGTTTCTTGCTTTCAGTCTGCCCCAGCTTGAGCTCTTTAGTCTTTGCAGGGCTATCTAACATGTTTCTTTCCTTCTCTCTGTCTTTCTAGGGGAGATGGAGGAGCTGGAAGCGCTGTGGCTCACTGGCATTTGTCACAATGAGAAGAATGAAGTTATGAGCAGCCAGCTGGATATAGATAACATGGCAGGTGTCTTCTACATGCTGGGAGCAGCCATGGCCCTCAGTCTCATCACCTTCATCTGTGAACATCTCTTCTACTGGCAATTCCGTCACTGCTTCATGGGCGTCTGCTCTGGCAAGCCCGGTGTGGTCTTCTCCATCAGCAGGGTGAGTGTCATTAGCTAGCAGGTAGGAACAGAGGATTTATTCAGACAGTCCTAGATACTGGAGATGGGGAAATCCACCAAGACTGTCTAACACACGGATGGCTTAGAGTGGTGGTCTGCAGGATAAAGGCTGGTATCTTTTCACCATTAATGTTGCAAAAGCATCTAATGTTTTTCTGTGACATCTCTGGTCTCTGCTGGATTATGGTCATGGAAATTTCACATGGAAATGCAGTATAAAGAGAAGTTAACTGTAACTGACTGCTCCTCCAAAGTGAGTTGTGAGGAGGCCAAATTTGGGACAATAAGTCAAGTCATGGTGGATAACATGATTAGAAATTCAGGAGTTTTTCATTGTTCTCTATATTACAGTTGTTCAGCTGACCTTATGTTAACTAGAAGTGTGCTATCATGGACAGTCAGAAGTCCCTAACCAAAAGCCATGCCCTCAACCACGTAGAAATCCTTCTAGAGAGGATGACCACATGAACTTAGAGATTGCTTTATGCAAATTTGCCTTATGGTATAATATTTACATTTAAAGCAGATTCTAGTCATTTTTGAGTAATTCTTTCTGCTATTAGTGTAGCTAGCAGTGTCCCATTTGGAGGTCTTTTTCTTCTTTTAAGCCACTGGTGCCTTCTTCTGATCCATTCTGAAGTGAGGTCAAATCTCGGCATTTTTTACCTCAGTATCTGATGTAACAGAATTAACTTTGATTGTGCAAGGAGTATATAATTGCTACATAACATATTTTTGAGGAGAAATGACAAAGCCTCTCTTCTATATTGTTAGTTTCTAACCTGTCTTACTCTGGAGATGAGAAGGGGGATTGTGCTTGGTAATCATTAGCTAAGTACATATACTTTCATTCTGAGGTTATCTGTTAGAACTGAGCTAGTTTGGTAAAAAGTCTGGAAAGTGTTAATCATCTGCTAGCTGCTGAGAAACCATGGTAACATGATGTGATGGTGTCTGTTTCACAATTGACATTAATCAGCAGGCACCATTCGGTAGGCCAGGGAATAAATGAGCCCCTTCTACTCCTAGGAGTAGCCTTTGCAAATGGTCTGTGTTATGGATGAAATGAACTAGTGGGGAATGTGGAGGAATCAGGCACTTCTGCTGTCTGATTTGAAGTTGAATAGAGGACTTTCAGGGATGTCAATTTGGAGCCTGTTATCCCTGTTAAATTTAACAGAATGCAATTAAAAATTCTATTGTACCTCACTCAACCAGATGCAAAAGACCTAAATACCTATTTGGCAGTCCTCATCTTCCTCTGTTTCCTTTTCTAATCTGTACTGGTGATTAATGCAGCTAAATTTATGACAAATGAAGCTGTTCCCTTTTTAAGATAGCTCCTGTATCATTGATTCACTGATGTCCAGATGAATTTCAGGGGCCAAAATAGACTTTCTTCCTCTCATCCACACATAATCATTTGTCTTGATGCTTTTATTCCCAAGGATATTATTTTGCCCATTTACAATTCTGTGTTACACCTACTAGATTTTAGTAACTCTTACAGATGCAAGCAGGTATTCCTGCATCCTACAGATATGCCATGAAGCAAAGCAGAGGAAGAAGAATGAAGGGAAAGGAAAAAATGTGAGAGGCAGAACAACAAGGGTTGATAGGGCAGATCTGATTTAATTTTATTTGATTGTGCTTTATGATGGAAGGCTTACAGGCCTTGCTGTCCTACAAGAACATGCTGTTACTGCATAGGATGCTTCCCAGTCCAGGTCCCCTTTCGTGTGTTATTTGCAGGACCACTCACCTTCCTGTTTCCTCTCATTTCAGGGCATCTACAGCTGCATCCACGGTGTGGCCATTGAGGAACGCCAGTCAGCAATGAACTCCCCCACGGCGACTATGAACAACACCCATTCCAACATCCTCCGCCTGCTTCGGACAGCCAAGAACATGGCCAACCTGTCAGGGGTCAATGGCTCACCGCAGAGTGCCCTGGACTTCATCCGCCGTGAGTCATCAGTCTATGATATCTCTGAGCACCGCCGCAGCTTCACCCACTCAGACTGCAAGTCCTACAACAACCCCCCCTGCGAGGAGAACCTCTTTAGTGACTATATTAGTGAGGTGGAAAGGACCTTTGGCAACCTCCAACTGAAGGACAGCAATGTGTATCAGGACCACTACCACCACCACCACCGTCCCCACAGCATTGGCAGCACCAGCTCCATCGACAGGCTCTATGACTGTGACAACCCGCCCTTCAGCGCCCAGTCGCGGTCCATTGGGAAGAAGCCCTTGGACCTAGGGTTACCCCCTGCCAAGCACAGCCAGCTGGGTGACCTTTATGGCAAGTTCTCCTTCAAGAGTGACCGCTATGGGGGCAGCGGAGCTCACGATGACCTGATCCGCTCGGACGTCTCTGACATTTCCACTCACACAGTCACCTACGGCAACATCGAGGGCAATGCGGCCAAGCGGCGGAAGCAGCAGTACAAGGACAGCCTGAAGAAGCGCCCGGCCTCTGCCAAGTCCCGACGGGAGTTTGACGAGATAGAGCTGGCGTACCGCCGGCGCCCACCCCTCTCACCCGACCACAAGCGCTACTTCAGAGACAAGGAAGGGCTACGCGACTTCTACCTAGACCAGTTTCGGGCCAAGGAGAACTCGCCACACTGGGAACACGTGGACCTGACGGATATCTACAAAGAGCGGGGAGATGAGTTTAAGCGTGACACAGGAGGAGGAGGGGGTGGATCCTGCACCAACAGGGCCCACCACAAGCATGGCTCAGGCGAGTTTGGCGGAGGCAATGAGCACAAGCATGGCGTTGTGAGTGGGGTCCCGGCGCCATGGGAGAAGAACCTGACCAACCTAGACTGGGAGGACCGGCCTGGGGCTAATTTCTGCCGTGGTTGCCCTTCTAAGCTGCACAACTACACGCCGTCGGTGGTGGGGCAGAACTCCACCCGTCAGGCCTGCATCCGCTGCGAGGCTTGCAAGAAAGCGGGCAACTTGTATGACATTAGTGAGGACAACTCACTTCAAGAGCTGGACCAGCCACCTGCCCCCATGCCCGTGGCCACCAGTGCCACCTCCTCCTCCAAATATCCTCAGAGCCCTTCCAATTCTGCCTCCAAGGTGCAGAAGAAGAACCGCAACAAGCTCCGCCGGCAGCACTCCTACGACACCTTTGTGGACCTGCAGAAGGATGACTCGGCCCTGGCCCCCCGCAGCGTCAGCCTCAAGGACAAGGGCCGCTTTTTGGAGGGGAGCCCCTACGCCCACATGTTTGAGATGCCAGCCAGTGAGACAACCTTTGCCAACAAGTCCTCAGTGCCCGCCACCAGCTACCACCACCACAACAACCCCAGCAGCAGCGGGGGCTACATGCTCAGCAAGTCGCTCTACCCCGACCGGGTCACCCAAAACCCTTTCATCCCCACTTTTGGGGATGACCAATGCTTGCTCCATGGCAGCAAATCTTATTTCTTCAGGCAGCCTGTGGTGGCAGGAGGGCCCAAATACAGGCCAGACTTCCGAGCCATCGTCACCACCAACAAGCCAGTGGTTTCAGCCCTTCATGGGGCTGTGCCAGCCCGTTTCCAGAAGGACATCTGTATAGGGAACCAGTCCAACCCCTGTGTGCCTAACAACAAAAACCCCAGGGCTTTCAATGGCTCCAGCAACGGGCATGTTTATGAGAAACTCTCCAGTATTGAGTCTGATGTTTGAGTGAGAGGGGAAGAGTGTGGGGAGGGACTGGGGGTGTATGTGGAGTGTGGAAGGGTGGGATCCATCCCATCGGCTACTCTCCTGGGTCATCCTTAGTCTGTGGGATACTGGAGTTCTGAGTAGTGCAGCACTGGTGACAAGTGCCACCTCTTTGGTTTCCCCTCTTCCTCCTCCTCTTTCCCACCCCTCCCCTTTTATCTCTTTTTCCATGTTCTTGCTCCTCCCATTCTCCTCCATTCCTGGCCTTTGCACTTTACAGTGACATCGGAGTTGGATATCCTTGTTCGTGATTTCAGGAAGGGGAGAAAAAGGCAGGGAAGGGGTGGGCTGAGGGGGAGCGGCAGTGACTCTAGTGTTTCACTCTTGCTGGCTCCCAGCAGAGAAAGGCGTGTGCATGCATGCGAGTGTGTGTGGCAGGAGGAGACAGCAGAAGCAGTATAATGGATATGCAGGAAACAATGCTTGCTCAGGCAACTCTTCCTACAACTGCCTAGAAAAGAGTAGTGTTTGAAGATGTGGAGAAAGTGAAGGGTGAATAACACGACTAACTTGCTGACACACTTATATGTTAGCTATACTGAGGTTCTCGTTACATTATTTTGTGAAGACTATGGGAGTTTAGGGCTGAAATACATATATATTTGCATATATGCTGAGAAATTTTACGCTAACATTTTGAACTGTCTGCTTGAGGGTTTGGGGGGAGGGAGAGAAGGCTTCTTTGCAGGTCTGGCTAGTGGTTTCCCTATGGCTATTACAGCCGTTGAATCTGTGGCAGACCAGTGGGAGAGATGGAAAGGAAGTGGGGTCTGAGTTTGGAAAAGCAACCTTGGAGTCAGGGAGGCTGCTGGGATCTCTGACAGAGGATGCTGGTTTGCACTGAAATGAGAAGAGTTTGGGGAAAAGGGTGCAGTGTTGGTTCGTTAGCTGTGAATTGCTCACTAGTTGTGACATACTTCAAGGGTGGGAGCAGTGTATAGTATGGGTTAGCTTATACACGAGTATATATGATAACTTTATACTTGAAATGGCTGCGAAGAAAGCAAAATACACCCACGATCCTATAAGGTGTATGGAGAACAAACACAGTGGAACAGAGCTAAAGAGTAGTGAAAGATGGGGACTTTTGTCACTGTCACTTCAGGGGACACCAGGCCTGTTTTGGCATGTCCTTTCAGTGAAGAGGGCAGGGAAAAAAGGATTTTCATTCTGTTCTCCCTACCCTTGTCCAGCAGGTTGGAACAAAAGGAATAGGGTGTCCTCTGCCAATGCTGGCATGGTGCTGGAGAGGAAAAAAATGCCATGAAAGGGTGGTGTGTGTGGTAGAAGTGGTGCTGGTGGACTGTTTCAATGCCTCCTTGCACATGTGGAAATGGGAAGAAGGTGTGCGCACCCATGGGAAATACATATGTATATTTACTATTGAATGTATAGGGGAAGTACACGGCTTGTCTTCCTGGGAAGGAGTGTGCTTGAATGAATGATAGAGAGCACAGAAACTTGTGCCAAGGGCTGAAGACAAGATGTGCAAGGCTGAGAAGTGTGTGTATATGTACATGTGCCTCTGTGTGCGAGAGAGAGATACTAGAACAGGTGCAAAGCTGGAATAGCCTAGGGTTTCCCATCCCTGCAGTTGTAGTGACAGCTTTCCTGGTGCACCTAGTATCGATAAGAGTGGCTTTTTCTTTCCAATGTATCATTTTAGATGCAAGTTAGATTAAAGGAAAGGGAGCAATGGTAGGAGTGAGAATCTGAAATCCCCTTTCACGTGTCTTTCTCCTGAGGTGGGGAGTGTGGGCTGACCACTCCCATCCTGAGAGATGTGGCAAAGTCTTTCCTGCTTATCCTGGGTCTGTCCCAGTGTCTTGCTGACTGTGGCTTACCAGGGGGAGGGTTGAGAGAGTACTGTGCTTAGAGCATGGGGACATCTCTGGAGACTGACTCTGAAAGGAGATAGGAGCCCTGTCTTTATGAGCCACATTTCTTGGAGCTGAAAGCCACCTCTCTCACATTCCTTACTGCACCCTGGTTGATTTTATCTTATCTTTCTCTTTTTAAGCCAACCGAAGGCATTTTATTTATTTACCTATTTATTTTATTTATTTTTTAAAGCTGGGACGGGGGGAGGGTGGGATTTGCCTGTAAAGTCAAAGAGTATGAGGAGAGGGTGGGCAGGGTTGGTGAGGGTAATAATTTCTTATATTTCACTGAGGAAATTAAGGAGGGAAGAGGGGGAGAGTCTTTGTAATGCCACCCCTTAGTCTGGGGTTAAGGGAACTTCTTATTCTTTCCCTCTTCTCTCATTACAAGGACAAATAGGAAAAAAACAAAAAAAACCAAAAAAAAACCCAAAAAAAAACCCCCCAAAAACCCAAACAAACAAAAAACCACAAACAAAAAAAAAGAAGAAACCAAACAAATTAATAGAGCGATCTGCAATCCAGAACACATGGCAGCTTGTCAGATGTCTCTGACAGCGGCCACTGAGAAGGCGTTCCTTTCATTTGTAAATATTTCTTTTTTATTGCGTTTTTGTATAAATTGGTGTTTCTCTTCTCGTGAATATTCAGGTTGTGGGGTGGGAGGGAGGGGAAGTTTTTTTCCGTTCTGTTTGTTTTCTACTTTTCAGGCTGTTTTTGGAAGCAGTTTACGTGGGTCGAGGCTGTATGAATGAGGGAGAGAGAGAGAGAGAAAGAACCATGTGTGTTGTGTTCCCCCGAGGCCCCCCCGTATTGCCCTGTCACCTTTATCTTCATGAATGGAAGACGCCGGAACGTCACTTCAAGCCTTGCCAGCAGGGTTTCATGTTTTGATGGGAACACCCCCAATTCCTTTTTGCATAATAAACTCTCTGTGCCAGCATCTCTCTGTGGAGTTTGGGCCTCAAGGCACTACGCTGTCTTGATAGTGGTGGGGTGAACCATCGAGTTGGCTGCTCAGGTTGGACCATCACTTTGACATTGAGAGACTTCTCCAATGCTAGTTTGGTTTAGAAATCTTGGACCTGGGAAAGCTTGTGATAATTTCTGGTATTTATGAAGGGCTTGGGGGGAAGCTTGACAGCTGGCGAGGGCAGCTAATCTCTTTTGCGGTTGTCTCAGTACTTTTCTGTCCGTCTCCACCTGGAACGAGGAAACCTGGAGGGTGGCTCTGCAGGGAAATTAAGCTGAAAACAAACCAAAAAGAAGTTAATGGAACTTTTTTCAAATCTCATCTTAAAGGTTCTGGGTTTTATGTTTCGGGTTGAAAGTTGGTTCATATTTTCTCCAAATTGGTCTGTCCCTTGTTCCACTGATTGGCAAATGACAGTTTGCCAAAATCGTTATCTAATGTTGGTACTGTTGTAGCACTGTTAACACTGAGTGCTCTGCAAATATTAACTGTGCCACAAACCACTTGAATGCTCTAGGGCAATCAGAAAAGAAGAACTGGAAATTCTGAACTGAACCACTGGTCTAACCACAGGAGCCTGGTGTTTTGCCTTCTCCCGTAATAGATTAGGCCATGTGTCCATCAGGTTAATCCTTTCTCCTATAAGCGATCTTTTCTGGTTGTTTTGTTTATTTTAGTTCTGACAGGTCAGCAAGTTTTGGGACAGAGATGAAGGGGAGGGCATGGGAGGGAGGAGGGTGTAATTCATAATGCAAAAAATGTTATTAAACTCTGATTATATATTTAGATTTGCTGTATTTTCATTCTAAGTATTCAAGTGAATCAATCAGGTAATATTAGCAGCAGGTGTTGTCTATACTAGAAAACCACCCATGTGCTGTTTATTACCTGTCCAGAAAAGAATGGGATTTCATACCAGAGCCTGACAAAACTCCACATCCCCTCCCTTGCTGTTTCTCTCTCTTTCCCGTAGAAACACCAGTATTTTCTGGGGCAGTGGCTGGGAACATTTCCCCTCTCTGAAGGTTTCTGCACACAAGAATACCGAGGAAAAACCATTGCATCCTCTACAGTTTGGTGACCTCTACTGTATATTTGTAGCCAGCCTTCTGGGAAAGATTAGTCACCTTTGGCAATGTTTCTGACGTTCACTCTAGTCCCAGGCATGGCTCTCCGAGAGGTATTTTCATGAGCCATGTTCTTTTGAAGTGGTACTGGAGTGTATGTACTTTGCTGAAGGAGGATGTGTATGAAGGAGGAAATATTTTTAAAAATAGGAAATGTGCCATGCACAGTAGAAAGCAGTTGGCAGGTAGAACTTGCAGCTGTGGATCTCCACATCATAAACCTTCTTGGAGTGCTCACACCAGCTTTTTACTGTAGCACAACACAACACAGGCTGGTGTAGTAGTTCTCTGTCTCCCATCACACCTCCCAGTGAGGGCAATATCAGAACTTGCTGTGTCACATCATAAGTAGGAAAGAAAAGCTGCAGTCAGGACTTGTCAGTTGAGACAATGAAGCACACTGGCCCCACCTCCTCAGCAAAAAACCATCCCGTTCTCTCTGAAATCCATCAAGTGTCGTCAGAACACTCCAGACGAGAACTCCAGTGGGTTCAAAATGCACAGCAATACGCAAGTATGAACTTTGCCTGTAGGGAATTGATATTTCAATTTCCAGTGCATGGGGGGAGGAAGGTTTCTTTGTGATGTCCTGAAGGATTTGATGGAGGAGTTAAGAGTTGCCAGGATGAGCCTCTTTGCTTCTGACTTCTTCAGCAATGCATGCTGATATTGAGCTCCTCACTCCAAGAAGACACTAGCATCCATCTTGAATAAAACCCCTTTATATTTTCAAATCAGTGTTGTTTCTCACAGCAACTTTGTCAGCAAAAGAGAGAGGAGGATACAGAGAATGAATATGATGGTGGTGACAGGTTAGAGTGATCAGAGACACCTCAGGAATCTTTATAGGCAAATCTTTGCTTTAGAGCTTTCTATCAAATGTGGCATATCCTCCCACCTCCATTGCTTATCAACAGATGGAAGCAAGCCTGGGAACACAGCCAATGATCAGACTTAGGCCTTTCACACATCCTCCACTCCAGTCAAGCAACCTTTGATGAGCCCTTCCCATGGAGAAGGGTGGGAGGTTGCACTTCCCCACGTATTTTTGGTTGCCAAGAAGAAAAGAAAGAGGAGGGGATAAAGATGAGGAGTGTTGATGAAGGGACTTTGTGCTGGCTTTCTGCACCATCGCTCTAAGGAATTACACTTCACCCTTCTTGCTCAGTCCAAGATGGCAAAGGGTAGGGTCCAATTATGCTGCCTCTCTGTGGTGTATGCCTGGCTCACCACAGGAGCCCCTAGGAGCCGTGTGCGAGAAAGGAACTGGGTTGCTGGCAACAAATGGGGATGGACTCCAAGCCATGATCCTTGTCTGCACCCACTCTTTCCCTTAAGCGCTTCCCTGCTGATGAACACACCTGGCGTGTTCACCTGGAACACACCTACCATGCTGCTGGATGCTGCAGGGCACACTGAGCTAGTAACTAGTGGGACCCAATTGTTGTCCCCACAAGGGCTTATTTTCACTTTGCAGCCAAATAGATTTCCAAGCCATAGACCCTTGCTGCATTCACCCACCTACACTTCCCTGTGGCTCCCTCCCTCCTCCCCCACTGAAAGGCAAACTGGGGTGCTGACTGTCTCACTGGCAATACGAATACTATTGCTTCATCTTCATCATGGGCTCTCCGGACCTCCCTGGGGCTGACTGCAGACAGACCTCAGAGTCTGGCATTAGAATGGCAACAACAGCGACAACAAAGATCACTTTGCAATTGGCTTTGAGTTCTTTCTTCATCGCTTGAGCATCCCCAAATTCCTCTCCTAGCCATGCCATTTGAGTGAATTCTAGCACCCTTCTGTCATTGCTGACAATGGAACTGACACAGCATGAATCTGCTTGTGTGTAGAAAAAGACAGTGAAACCATATCGCAGAGACCAGGACTCCTGTCTGCCGATGCCAAGGGTACAATCCCCTGGGTGGTGAGGTAAAGGAGGATCTCAGTGATGTGTTAGTAGTTACAGATCTCTTAACCAGCAGGTTAAAGGTTCACAGCAAGCACCAGTATACACTCCAACAGGTCAAAAAAAGTTCCATGCTGTGGGACAGGGGTTCCTCCAGGCACACACACACATATGAGACATACTGGGGAAGTGAAACACATACGAACAAACCTGACACAGCCGGAAGCTGTGAGGCTTGTGTGCCTGTATGTGCGCGCACACACACACACACACACACACACACACACACAGACACACAGACACATGCACGGTACATTGCAGTAAGCTTAATGACTCTGTTCCACAATGCATTTTTGCCAAGTAGGAACAACGTGACCTTTCCTAATGTTCTGCTGGTAGTTATTTATGTATTCACTTTGTGACCTTTACATCATCTGCTTTCCTGACTGCAGCATTACTGTGTAAATATGTGTGTGTATATGTACAGAAACTAACTCAAGCAATTATATTCAGGTTGGGAAAAGGGTGGGGTTTATATCTGTACAGTATTTCCTTATTAAATAATGGCATAGGGGGAGTTGGGAAAGTTAACTTCTAAATTGTGGTTTTATTGGTCTGTGGTGTTTGAAGTTGTTTCAGTGGTTGCTTTTGCTGGTTTGGAAAGTTTATCTGGATGTTATATGTGTGTGCCAAGAAAGGGTTATAATTTCCTGTAATAAAAGCTGTATTGATTGCTAGGGACTGTTTGTGTGAGGCACAGGGCTGTTTCCTTCTCTATGTGCTTCGCTCTTTGATTACTTTCTCTTCTTTGGTCCCCATTGTCTTCTCTCTGGGATGTCAACAGAGTACATTTGTTACTGCGGATTACAGGGATCTCTCTCTGGGCCTTCATTACCTGCCCGACTCTTCCATCTCCCTCTTTTTGTGGCCTTCCCAGTACCAGTGGGAGGGGAGGCAGCATGGTCTTGGACCCTCTGTGCCATTCTTGTCTATTTTCTTCCTCTCCTTTCGACCCTCTCTGTCCTTCCTCTAAGCAGAACCTCATTTTCAGGTGTTTTGATTTCTCCAGCAATTTACTGCTTCATCTCCCCAGTCTCTTATCTACTATTACCCATCTTACAGTGATTCTTCGATTTTGTCTCTCTTCCCTCAGAATGACTTATGCTGGCTGTTTTCCCACTCTGCTCCTCTTATTGCTGTCTTGTTGCTCTGTTGTCTTCATCAGACTGTGCAATGCTGAGCAGAAGATGAGTGAAGGGCAGGCCTCTACTTCTCTTCTCCTGGAAAATTCTAGCCCTGGCCAGATTTTTAGAAGATGATATTTGGTAGCTATTTTTGACTCCTCTGTCACTTTCACTGAGGTGATGTTCTCCTCTTGCCACTCAAGTAATAAGAAATGATCAGTCTGGCAATTTAGCCAGTGCAAGGCAGCAGTAAAATGGTCTTTTCTGAGAAAGCCAAGAGAAAGAACATAATTTCTGCCTTGATGACTGACTGGTGAATTTAGAGCAGGGGCAAATACAGTTTTTATCCACTCTTGGTTGACCCATATCAGGGTCAGTAGAGTTTCTTTGCTTTCTCTATGTGAATAAAGCAAGGCTGCTGGAGAGAAGTATACCATCTTTTAAAAGCAGAGGGCTACTTTCCTTTATTGCTTAGAGGGCATTGCCTTGTAAACACCTACATGATGTTCTGCTGTGTTGCAAACCTGAGAGTGAATGTCTGGTAGTATTTGGTCCCTTTCTGTCTGACAAGTCAATATATGCTGGTGCTTGGCACTAGCTGCCTAGGGTTTGCGATCTAGTGTCATGTCAGTAAGGGTGGAGAGTGACAGGGTGTGACGTGGTGAATAAGCAGAGACAGAGCCAATGAGAAAGTGGTAGGTGCTCTAGGCAGATGACAAGACACATCCCTCCTCCTCTTCTGGACAAATCGCACTGTTCTTTAATGAACATCCATCAACCCACCATCCTTCACAGCCATGGCACTGGCTGCTCATCCCTGAAGATAGCTGGGTCTGCTGGTCACAGCCTGAGAAAGGGCCAGTCAGCCTCTCTGTGTGTGCATATGTGTTGCCATGTGCCATGGTCTCTGAGGGTTTCAGTTGTACTGTATAAAAGCATATGGGCAGTGCAGGAAGCAACAGAGTCAACATGATCAGAGGTTATCCAGAGCAGCAGTCTTTTCCCAGCTGCTGCTAACTCCTGCTCAACCTGCCATTGCAGGCCTGCATCTCTGATTTCTGGGTAGGAGAAAACACTGCAGCCACATGGGAATGGAGCTCTGCTCAAATGTGTGAGCAGGGTAGACATCCCTCTCACATACCCTTCACATAAATTGATGGGACCAGATGGAATGCACCCAAGGGTGCTGAGGGAGCTGGCAGAGGTCATTGCTAGGCCACTCTCCATCATCTTCAGTAAGTCATGGGCAACAGGAGAGGTGCCTGAGGACTGGAGGATAGCAAATGTCACTCCAATCTATAAGAAGGGCAAGAAGGAGGACCCAGGTAACTATAGACCGGTCAGCCTCACCTCCATCCCTGGAAAGGTGATGGAACAG
Organism: Podargus strigoides; assembly: GCA_028020825.1. Taxonomy (NCBI): domain Eukaryota; kingdom Metazoa; phylum Chordata; class Aves; order Caprimulgiformes; family Podargidae; genus Podargus; species Podargus strigoides. The sequence continues at coordinate 24,924,554 of CM051662.1, read as the reverse complement.
CTTGTTCTTGGCACTATCTCTAGGCATATCAAGGATGAGGGGGTCATTAGGAGCAGTCAACAAGTTTGCTGATGACACCAAACTGGGAGGAATGGCTGACACACCAGAGGGTTGTGCTGCCATTCAACGAGACCTTGATAGGCTGGAGAGTAGGGCGGGGGAGAAACTTAATGAAATTCAACAAGGGCAAGTGTAGAGTTTTGCATCTGGGGAAGAACAACCCCATGTACCACTACAGGTTGGGGGCTGACCTGCTGGAGAGCAGTGTAGGGGAAAGGGACCTGGGGGTCCTGGTGGACAGCAGGATGACCATGAGCCAGCAATGTGCCCTTGTGGCCAAGAAGGCCAATGGCATCCTGGGGCGCATTAGAAAGGGGGTGGTTAGGTCAAGAGAGGTTCTCCTTCCCCTCTATTCTGCCTTGGTGAGGCCACATCTGGAGTATTGTGTCCAGTTCTGGGGCCCTCAGTTCAAGAAGGACAGGGAACTGCTTGAGAGAGTCCAGCGCAGAGCCACAAAGATGATGGAGTGGAACATCTCCCTTATGAGGAAAGGCTGAGGGAGCTGGGTCTCTTTAGCTTGGAGAAGAGGAGACTGAGGGGTGACCTTATTAATGTTTATAAATATGTAAAGGGTGAGTGTCATGAGGATGGAGCCAGGCTCTTCTCAGTGACATCCAATGATAGGACAAGGGGCAACGGGTGCAAGCTGGAACATAGGAGGTTCCGCATAAATGTGAGGAAGAACTTCTTCACAGTGAGGGTAACAGAACACTGGAACAGGCTGCCCAGAGAGGTTGTGGAGTCTCCTTCTCTGGAGACATTCAAAACCCACCTGGACATGTTCCTGTGTGACCTGACCTAGGTGTTCCTGCTCTGGCAGGGGGATTGGACTAGATGATCTATTAAGGTCCCTTCCAATCCCTAACATTCTGTGATTCTGTGATACCCTTGTTATGACCTTGGCATGGCTGTCCCAGCATGCTCCACAGTGGCCTGTGTACTTGTGGACACGTGGCTGCAAATGGGGAGGAGGGGTATGTTTGTGCATTTGAGCAACTCCTGGCAGATCTCTAAACATAGATGGAGTTGAAAACCACTGGCCCATTTGGTGCTACCCCAATGATGTGTGTCTGTACGGCAGGCATCTCCTTGGGAGTACATCCCATAGATTAGATTTTGGCAAAAATAGTGAGTTACCTTCCTGAGCATTACCAGGCTCCTTGCTGTGTTTCCTTTTCTTATTCAGTGTGCCCTAAGCATGACATACCTGCAACATTTGCTGGGCATTCAGAGAGAATGCATCCATCACATGAGACTTCTATCTAGGCCCATAAGCACTGGATGCTAAGTCCCATGTCAGCTGGAGAAAGATTACATCTGCCCCTGGACAAAAATCAGTGAAGGAAATAAGATGAAATTTTTGTGCTTTCTCCCTCTGCTTTCCTTCCAGGCCTTGGATCCAGATCCATCGACACAGGCAGCTAAACTCCTATGAAATTCAAGGAGCTTTTGGAACAGCTACTTAGGGGTTTAGATGCCTAGAATGCCTTTTGTGGATTCTCTTACTTGTGTGGACCTCTTCCTGCAATGAATTTTGCCAGGATTCATCTCCCAGGAACTCACCATGCTTGAACATAGCTTAGAGGGTTCCCTCTGCTTGGGATCACCATGTGTATGTTGCATGACTGTTGCTATTTGTCTGTATTTCTTGCACGTGTCTACTTGTGGGGGGGGGCAGAAGTGGGTTCATATTGGTATGTGTATTTATGCAGCCTACACACATTTGTATGTGTCGTGCCACCGTCTGTATGTGCGCTCAGGTGTTTGTACACATGTTTGAGCTGAGAGAAAAGTGTTTGAAGCCGTATGCTGCTAAAGCCAGGTGTTGAATACTTGTAGGTACATTGGCAACCCTATTGTTGCTTTTGCTTACCAGATAGTCCCTGGCACGGCTACTTTGTTTGGACTCTGGGGGACCAGCTCTGAATCAGTGACAAAGCTGGGACACAGACTCCTCCTGGAGATGGTTTGAATACAGAAACCTATTTCATGTGTTCATTCACTTCTGTGCTGAATCTGCTGTGCCACATTTTCAAACCATTGTGCCATGCTCATTATCTACTTTGACCTTAACTGGTAGGTGGAGTAGGAAGACAATCATGCACTGACCAGTAAGGTCTTTTGGGAGAGATCTGGTCAATCTGTCCTGCGACTGAAACAAAGAGACTCCCTTGCTATTCTTTTTGTTGCCTCCTAGGGCAATGCAAGCACTGAAATTCCAGTTGCAAGCAAGCACTAGCCTGTCCTTTCTTACTCTTGTGTCAGATGGACAAAGGCAAAAGCTGACCTGTAGTGGACTGATCTCCCATTCCAGCTATTTAGAAGAACCTCACCCTTGCTGTTTGGAGCTGGGTAGGGAGCTTGCAAATCTCAAGCTGTGGAGGAGTTCGTTTTCTTCAGAGAGGACAGTAAATAGGGAGAGTGGGAGGGAATGAACTTTTTGCTGCCATTCTCCATCCCATTCATTTCCAGGAGAGATTGCTGCATTGCTAGCACCAGAGAGGATGACCTGCTGGGAAGGCCCTACAGTGCCAACCAGCACAGCACTTTAAGTGGCCAAACTGCTGAACAAGACACTGCTGTCCTCTGTCAGCAGCCAGAAAAGACAATCAGGACCTGATGAAGAGATAGCATGATTAGTCAGATAAGGAAGGAGCAACACTTGGGGGCTAGGGCCCTCATGATCTACACTATCTTAAGTCTGCTTAACCAGCCCTCTAGTGCTGGTGTCACTGGGCCTCTTTGATGGTTTCTTTATATATATAAATGTGAAAGAATAATCTGTGGCCTCTAGTGACTCCTTCTATCAGACCACAACCATCCACCTCCTCTGCTTTCTTTCATGTTCAGCTGCTCTTTGCTCTCCATCAAATTGTATCCTGTGCTCTGCCAGGCTTGTCTTTTATGGAAGAGAAGATACATGTGTGTGAGTGCATGCAAACATGTGTGTGTGTATTTAAGGTATTATTACTATTATCAACATGCTATACACCTAAAAGCTCCTAGCAAGCTAGAGCCTTCAAGAGGTGCTATTGGAAATAACCTTCCCACTAGATAGAAGTTAGTGTGGAAGTTAGCACAGAAAGCTGCTAGCTTTGGAGGCCTCTTTGCCTGTCTGGTTGCTTTTCTTATCTTTGGAGCAGGCTCTCTCACATGTGGTCAGAAATGCAGCAAACTGCTCTTTTTAGCTTTGCATTTTCAAAATTTCTAATGTGGGGAAAAGAAATATCTGTGTTTGTTGATTAGCTGTTGATTTCTTTTGTTCATTTGTTTGTTTACGCAGTCCTTTTAGTGGGAGCAGGGAGGTGTTTTCAGCAATACAACTTTCCGAGACCTCAGTTCTGTGCAGTTATTGTTTGTATGGTTCAGCTGTGTTTTGGATCTTTCCTTTTTATGTGTTTTTCTTGAATGGCAGGGCTATCTTGAAACGTCTCTTTGCCAGTGACCAAAGCACCATCTGTAATTGGAGGTGAGGGCTGCTATATAGAGGAGGTAGCAGCCTTTTGGGAAGTAGCTTTTCGCCAGCTTCCCTGCAGAGTCACAGAAGGCAAACTATTTAACTGTTGTACAGGTGGGTTTTGAGGTTAGTTTTTTTTGGTACTCCCTCTCTTTTCCTTCTTTTTTTTCTTTTTGTTTTTCCCCTTTAAAAAAAATAAATGTTTCTCCAGTGAGGTTTGGCCATTGCCCCAAAGGCTGCTGTGAGGCGGGTCACAGGCAGGGAGAGTGTCTGACCCTTGGGCCCTGCCCTCCACAGGAGACCATCCTCTGGCTTGTGCAGGTCATGGGTCAGGCTGGAGGGCAGGCAGGAGAAGATGTCTCACTGACTCCTGCTCAGCCCTTCCCACGCTGGAGCAGGAACAGGGTGCGTAGGTCCACAACAAGGACAAATGAATGACCCTGAAGGGGCCAGTGGTTCAGCCTCACCTCTCCTGACCTATTTGAAAGTGGGTAGGGCTGACCTGCAACTTGGACAATGTCATTCAAGGCTGAGCGGAGTCTCACAGACCATGAAATAGGGGTTAAGGGTGGTGCATGGGTTTCTGGCTAGCTCTTGATGTCAGGACATCTAAGAGAAAGCCCAGCACCTTCATCCTCTGACACTTGGAAGTGACTGAGAGCGGTAGTGGAGGACTGTCATGTCTACTAGGGTTGGGGCAGGTAGCGTCTCTAGAGCTGGCACAGGTCAGCATCAGCTGTATTTGCTTTCTAACTAATGTACATTTACTTTGGAGAGCATGTTTGATGAGCTCAGTCTATCAACCAAAACAAGAAGTACTCACCTCTAGTGTAAGTCATCTACTGCCCAACGCTGCTACCTCCTCTTCTCTTGTGCTGTTGGTATCTTGTGGTGAACCTGGCCACCCATTGGGCTGTTGCACACAGCGTATATATCCTATCCACTTCCGAACCATCTTTGCCTAAATTTTGCCTCCTCTTCATCCCCTTTGTGCAAGCATATGCGTACACACGCGCGCGCGCGCGCGCGCCCACCTCCAGCCACTCCACTGATGAAAATCAGAGCCACAGAGACATGAGTGCCAAATGCCTTTATTTCTCAAGTAAATGATAAAAGAAGTTTTGGTTTTTTTCTTTTTTTTTTTTTTACATATGCAAATGTAAAAGGGAACCAACAGTGAATTGGTGGTGGTGAGAGGAAATGGGATGTTTTGTAACCCTAGCTGCAGTAAAAAAAAAAAAAAAGAAATAAAAATACATTAAAAATATTTTAAAAACACAAAAAGGAAAAAAAAAACACTTGAACTATTTTGGAAATATTGTGAATAATTTTTTGATATAAAACCTAATTTTTATGTAGCATGAAAACCACCAAAATAAAATGATCAAGAATAAAAGCTGTGCAGAGGGTGTTTTTGTTTAGTTGTTGAGGGAAAAGAAGGAAGAGAGAAGTAGTGCTGTGTGAGAGAGGGATGCTACTGCCATGGCTTCTACTGTGAGTTTCAAAATACACAATGTATTGGTAACTTGAGTCTTGTGATTATGTAAAAAAATCCAAACCAAAAAAAAAACCCAAAAAACCAAACCATAGCTCATATTTTATATGAAAAGATGTTTTTATCCCTGATTGCTGTGGAGAAAATCTTGAAAATAAGAATAGAATTAATCCCAAAGACTCAAAAAGAAAAGCCAAATTGAAAATGGCCGTGAATTGCTTTTGAGTGTTAACAGCGATCATGAATTTTTTCTGCTTGATTCATGATTTTTGAGTAGTTGAGGTTGCGGTACTGGGGAGGCAGGTGTGAAGGAGGTAAGACATTAACAAAGGGCTGTCAAAGTTCTGTTTTTTGCTATGTGAGGCACAGGAGGTAAACCAGGGTTTCTCACATTTCCTCCTGAGTAAGGGAACATGGTAATGTCTTTTTGCAGGGTGTATTGGCCCCACTCTCCATTCCTTTTTTAAAAAAAAAAAAAAAAAAAAAGGAAAATGACAGGTTTCTTAAAGGAAGCAGACTGTTTCTCCCAATTCCAGACAAAACAATATGTTGTCTCAGCACTCCAGTCCCTCTTAGAAATGATGGTGGTGATCCTCTGCTCCCCTGAAGGAAGTGGGGTGTCAGTGCTCTTTGCCTCCTTTGGGGGCTCTGATGCTAGGTGCTGAAGTACTAGATTGCCTTTAAGAGGTGGTAGCATCCGTCCCACCCTGCTGTGGGTCAAGGTGTTGCTCCTTTGAATTGTCAGAGGACAGGAGATACTGGTTTTCGGACTGGTGCAGGGAAGTTGGTAGGTTGCTCTGTCCATTTGGTCTTGAAAATGTTCCTTGTGCCTGAGTGAATCAGACCTTCTACATATGAATTTCATCTTCCCTCCCTCATGCTCTCATATCCCAGGGAATTATTTAAACACTGTCCCATCAGCTGGCAGGGGACCTTCCCTGTTGCTTCTGACCTTGCTATCTGAGTGTCTTCTACATTGTAGGCAGATAGCACATCATGTAGCTTAAAATATGGGTTCAGCACTGACTGAGAAGAATGAAAATCAGTACAGACTCAAGATCAGCCTAGAGACTGCTCCTCTGGCAGCATGCAGAAAAAGAACCCTGGGTCAAAGTCTAGTCTTCTGCTCAAGTCAAGATTGACTTGGGTGGAGTGGACAGGGAGGACCTGGAGGCAGCGGTAGTGTAGACCAACTTGACTGGTGGGTTCTTGAATTCTGAGCCCCAGATACAGATGTGAAAGAGAATCCATGGGAACATTACCTCTTGATGGAAGAAAGAGAGGGCAAGCCCTTTTAGCATAAGAGACCAAACCAAATCCAGAAGCAACTTCTTGGCTTATCCAGGTCTGTGTTAGCCTGTCTCTGCCTATTGCCAATCCCTATCCCATGCATTATCTGCTTTTGCTTTTTGACTCCTTCAAAGAAGAAGCAAATTACTTTCCTCTGCATTGTGAAGCTTTTGTCATTATTAGTTATGAATCTAGGTTGTTCCTCCAATGAGTACCTCACAATTTACCCTTCTTCCTATTTGTTCTGTCTCCTAGTCCTGTCCTCTTACCATCAAATCTTGTCAGGAAGACTGTGTTGCTATGAGTAATGCCTCACAGTATGCCTCTGTGGCCTCCTGTCCTTGCATGTTAAAGAGAAGGGGCCCCTGCTCCCTTATGGAGGAAGCTAGCACTGTTCTATGTCCTTCAATGAACCATGAGGGCTGAGAAGTCATTACAGTTTAGGGGTATTGCATACCTTACTTTCCTGCAGTGACTTGGATATTTCAGTTGCCTTCCTTATAAAGAACATGGTATTTTACATCTGTGACCATTGTGGACTAGCTCTGTGTTTGTGTTATCGGCTGGCATTTGCTCCCTCAAAGACAATAAGAATCACAAGGAGCCTCTTATCTTTAGCCTGGACAATCCCCCTTGTGACTGGTGCTCTATCAGCAGCCTCCTATTTATACGCATCCCCTTAGCAGAGTCCGGGATCAAGGCAGTAGCAGCAGGGAAGGGTAGGAAAAGGGGAATCAGGGTGATGTGTGGGTGACCATGTAATGCTATCTATGCTGGTGCATGGTGTGTACTCACCAGCTAGAGAATGTGGCATGGAGAGAGAGCAGCACTGTGACCCCCCAGGACTTCTTGTCTCCTCCGTCAGAGAGGTGGTTTCTCTTTCTCTTTGCTGGACAGCAGGATGCCCTATGGAGGACATGAGGCAGGGAAAGGAAGGGACTGAGCACCTGCAGGGACCTCAGCTTCAGTGCTGAAAGTGCATGGTGCACATCAGAGCCCAGGCTACTGACCTGACAGCACAAGTGCTGCCTCCAGCAGCAGGCAAGGAAAAGTCACAATGAAAACCTCAGCTCTGGGGGCTTTGTTTCTCTTCAGGAAATGTCTGCAGAGGAATGAGTGTAGTGAAGAATAAGTAACTTTGCCGTACATGGTGTAAGGAGGAGGAAAAACATGGCCTGGAAATATAGGTCTGGGTGAAATATGTTTTGAAAGCAACTTGCTGGAAGTAGAGAGCAACAGAGCTAAAGAAGAAACTTGGCAAATGCTCTGAAAATTCAGATTTCCAAGCATAATGTCTCATAATCGGGAACTGGGGCTTTGACCATGCATTATGCTAGCTGGAAATTCAGCCAGGGGCCATTCTTCTACTCCAGCATCCGTGCTCACTTCCCTTCCCTTCCCTGGAGTGAAGCAGCAGGCTCATCTCTTCCCTTAGACCCAGAAAGCCTAATGACAAAGTAGCACAGCTTGCATTTTGCCTACCTTGTCTCTGCACCTCACTGCTCAGATCGCAGGTCTCTCAAGGTAGACATTAGAATCACAGAATCTTTTAGGTTGGGAAAAACCTTTAAGATCATTCAACCTGGCAGAGGTCCTTCCAGTCCACACAGGCAGCAAGGGCAGGAGTCTGGAGTTTTTGAGCACATGAGCCCTAGATGCTCTCCTTGAAATACCTTCTGTGTCTTTGTTAACATAAGCACTGCTGGGTGTGTTTGCCCTCATGGGTGATTTGCCTGGTCCATCAGGAAGCCAAGATTCTGTCAGTGAAGAAGAGATCTTCAATGTGGCTTTTCAACACTTGAACAAGGGACTAGAATCGTAGTTACAGAAAAGGCATCTGCAAAGATACGTATCCAATACCTGGAAGATATTAGCTGATGATCTTCACTTCTTGGAGCAAACAATCTCAGGGCTCCTCTTTGGCATCCCACATGTAGGGACTTTTCCAGGTAATACACTTCCACTGACTCTGGTGACCCTTTTCTGCACACAGATGCAGGTGAAAGCATCCCATTTGGGAGCAGAGAGCTAGTTGTAACGAACCAGCCACTTCTCCTAGCTTTGCAGCTTCATATTTCTTAGAGGCTAGCCATTCAGATGTTCTTCTTTCTCCCCAAGTCACTTCAGGGCTCTCTCTGTGCTGCAGTGGCAGCCCAATTTGCTGTCCCTGCTGACCTTCCCCTTCTTTATATGCAGAGAGTAAGGGCTTCATGGCCACTTTCTTATCTGAGGCATTAGATTAAAATTGGAGAAGCATGACATTTTGGACTTGTCTCTGTGGCTCTCTGATTAGTTATACTTGCTGAGGAGGCAAGAGACTGAGGCCTGCCAGCCACAAGGTTAAGCTTAAGGTAAGCAGTTGCCTTTCGGCTGCGGGTTGCTGCTGCACTGTTAGCAGAGGGGATGCGCACTAGAATGCAAAATGACTTACACCATGTGCTTGCCACTCTTTCAAGATTGGTGTGTAGACTCGCATCTAAGCAGAAAAGAAGGGGTAGTTTTTCTCCCTGTCTATTTTCCCTGCTCCCAAGGGAAAGATTTCTGAAAAAGAGGAAAGGGAAGGTTTGTCTCCCACTTGAAACTCAGACTATTGTCTCTCTATGTAGGGTATTGTTTTGCAGTGGTAGAATAAGATAGATCTTTGGCTAGTGCCCAGACAGGCTCTGGGTATGTTTCTACATCCTTTTGCTGAGGGAATAGCATGGCTTCTGCTACAAAGAGCAGGGCCGCTTTCTTTGCCACCTTGGCCTCAAGGGATGAGCCATGAGTCCATAGCACCTGGTGCTTGCATGGCTCTGTTCATGTCACCCTACCACACATCATGGATTGCTGGGGGTGACTTGGGGCCAGCAGCACTGGGTGTTGGGAAGAAATAATTAGTTAACGCTTATGCCATGTTTGCATCAAGTAGGGGAGGATTTTTAGAAGCACCTGAGAGATTTATTAAAACAAACCCCATCTCATTGAAAGCCAATAGTGCTTAGCTGCTCAAGTGCTTTTAGAAATTTCCACTATAAAAGCTGAGAATGTTTATTCTTTTTAAAAATCTCTTTATGAAGGGTCTCAAATATTTAATAGTGAGGTAAACTAGTTGACCTGTCCTGAGCCTAAAATACTGCAACAGGAATCTCAATTAGCAACTCCTTCTGGAGGATGCCCTGGGTTGAGTTGAGGATGTGAAGCTACCTTCAGAGGGTGCAGGAGCTCCCTCCTCGATAGCACCCGTCACAGATGGGGAAGTAGGTAACACATTGGTCAGGATTTAATCAGAAAGGTATGCTTGGGGATGCAGGTTGAATAGAAGCAGTGACTGGTGACTTCACGGGTAATTTTGTGTTGGTCAAAATGACTCCATCTCTCCTAACAATAACACTATTGCTGTGGAGTTGGACAGTGTCAGTATCAATCATTAATCTGGGAAGCAGCGAGTAAAGTAAAATGCTTTGCCAGTAGAATGAAAAACGGATTTCCTGGAGAACTATGAAAGGAGTTGATTTTTTTCTCCTTTGATTTCTCTTGTTTCTCACTGGGTTTTGTTTTTTGGGGAAGAAGGTTTTTGTGGACTGTTGAGATTTCCAGTTCAGCATTTTTTAAAGGATGTGGAGGCCAAAAAAAAAGGAATAAAATAGAAGAAAAATCAACAAAAACCCAAGAAAATATTTGTGATGTACAAAACCTATAAATAGTCAAAGATACTTTTGCTTTTCTAGCAACAAATTATTTCTGTCACTTTATATTCAAAAATAAAGAAACCTACCACAGAATATCAGGGTTAAAAAAAATTGGAACCCATAATCAGAACATTTTCTTGGTTGTCTTCTTTCATTTTATTCTTAACTTGGAGAATGCCTGGGAATTTTTCTGTATTGGTGATGTTTTAAAAGCCTGAAATGGGGATGAGTTGAAATTAAGAATATAATGTCACTTGAGAGGGGCTCTTCCACTGTCATTCACTAATAGCTGTGTATTGAGTCTGGTGTCTTGGGGTTACCTGGTGAGGGTGGATGAAGGAATAGATTCTAACACCTTTCACATACAAGATGCACAAACACATGCTGAGGCAGAGGCATGGATGGGTGACTGTATCCATGGGCTGAATCTCCTCTTACACCACCTGGAAACTGGCTGGGGGCTGCACGCTTAAGGCCACCATGAAGCTGCTGGTAACACTGCTAAACAAGCTGTAGGATTTCGCAGCTGGCTTGAACCTCTCCTGTCAGGCCAGCAAGTGACAAGGCATTGGCACATTGTCTTCATAAAACAAAATCCAGGTTGGCGCTATAGAGGAGGACAGGGTGGTAAAGATGGTAGGGAAGTCTCCAATGATGTCAGTTCATCTTGGCACCAATCATTAATCAGGACCCCTAAGACTACAAGGAAATCGAGGGAAGAAGTAAGAGTGAATCTTTGTAGAGGTTACCCTGGTCCAACCAACAGAAAAGGCCAAAGAGGTTATTTATAAAGAAGTGCTAGGAAGTGGCAGATTTTGGAAACATAGAGCAGTGGGTCACCTTTAACAGTGAGAGGCAGTCAGCTATTTCTAGGGGAGCTAAAATTAAAGAAAATGGACTAGCTGAGCTAGTAAGAGGATGCTAGACTACCTGTGGGGTGCAATTAAAAGGGTGGAATACAGCAGAAACACTCAGATGCAGCAAGCCAGATTCAGAACAGGAAAAGCAGTGTTCAGCCAAGGAAGCTCATAACAACTGACAGAAATGAAACATTAATAAATGCAGGTAATTGATCTGGGGGGCAAAATTATGAGACAGGGAAAGAAAATCCCTGGCTAGTAGATATAAAGGTAAAGAGGATTATATATACATAAACACATAAATATATGCTTATTGAGAACCCTAAAAAACCATATTAAGTACTATGAAAGATAAGTCAATAATAACATAGGAGAGACTGAAAGGCTTGATATGAAGCTGGAGAGACAGTGGGTAATGTCAGCACTGCCATTCATCACCAAAGGAAGCAAAACATTATCTAAGACCCAACTAGGTGCCTCTCTGAGGGGTGCAGGGGAGGGGCTCAGCTCCAGGCCTTCACTGTCACAGCTCTGTGTCTCCTGTGGTACCTGCCCTGTGCTCTTATTAGCTGTAAGTCACTGAGCTTGCTGCAGTGAAATGACTCAGCTGCTCATGCGGACGGTCTTATGACAGTGGTTCTTCCGAATCTCAAAATCCACCAGTGCAATAGTGTCCTTAGTGATACCAGAAGGGAAAAAAAAAAAAATTGGTGTTCTACTTTTCAGACTCAACTCATGTGCTTTAGCTACTAAGGCAGAGGTGCTCACTCTTGTATTTCTGAGTTCAAAACAGCACCATTTTGAAGGGGAATATTTATATTTTTTTTGGACGGTGGTGTAGTGCAAAAATTAAATGTGATTTTTTTGGGCCAATTATGACAGAATCTGATATTTTTTGTTAAGAAAACAAAAATCTATTTTCCAGGTCTGGGACAGAGTTGCATTAATTCCCACTCAAATGCAGGACACTCATCAAAACTGGCTAACTTCCAACACATAGCTGAAATATTGTATAGGTCATTCAAACTTTAGCTGCTATCCTAGGATCATTTGCCAAAGGAAGTGGGATATTTCACTAGATTTCACTTGCTATCCAGAACTGTCTTGGCTGGAGATGCAGGGTAAATGTGAACAGTTTGAAAATTTCAAACAGTTTCATGCTTCTACCTTTTCAAAACAGAAAGGTTTTCTACACACTGTTCATAGTGTTTTCTCCCTTTTTCATTACTGAAATTATTAATTGACAAGTTCTGTTTTGAATAAAAAGAAACGCCTGCCAACTTAATTTCAGTTTTGAAAATATTCACCTTTTGGCCAAGCTGCACACTTAAAAATTGTTAATAAAGTGAAAACAATCAAAACAGGAAACTAAATGGAGTGTGTGAGCGAAAACCAAAGATAGTCAACAAAAAGGACTGAAAAAGTATTCAGACAATAGAAAAATATTTCTCAGGAGGTTTTTATTTCTATAAATTTTACTGAAGTAAAATCCAACCAGAACCTTTCAAATAGCTCAACTGACAGTGCTTTAGCTGAAGTGAATGATTTTTAAGTCGTCTGGAGATGCTATCAGTGAATGAGATGATAGAGACCAAAAAATCAGGTTCTCTCTCTGAATCTCCCAGATGCACAACAATGGGCTGGAACCAGAAAGATATTGACTTTTTTTCCTTTGTAGAGATTTTTTTACTTTCACCTCAGCCAGAATCTGGTGGCCCAGGACTAGCTATGAAAAAATGGATAAAAATATAGGGGGAAATAATCACATTATCACTAGCCTTAAGATACTCAAGTTTGACAAATATAGACTTATTCTGATGTTATCAGGATTCACTGACCCCTTTGGTTCTTTGAAGAGCCAAAGTTTACAGAAAAGCTCTTAAATACACCACAGGAGGAAATGATAGAAAACAGCTATTCACTGCTCCATCCAGGGTCTGCTACCCTTGCCATGTAGGTGGGGATGCACCTCCCTAATATTAGGTGTCTAACAGGGGCCATCTTCAAGCCTTGTTGTTGGTCATGGCACAGCAGGAGGCATTCCTCAAATATAAACTATACTGTCTGGGGCACAACTGCCCTTGGACGAGCATTTCTTTTGATAGTTGCCCAGATGATTGGCACTGGTGTGTGTGTACATCTGAGTGAGTGTGTGTAGGGGCTCATCTAAATTTAGGGGTTGAAATCTCAGCTATTCGCTTAGGTTTTCATCAAAACCGATTGGCATCTAGACTCAGTCCAGTCAATAGACTCTAGAGAAGGATTTATATAATCTCTGAATAGATACCTCTTTTGGCTCAGACAAATCTTCTACCAAACTCATTGACTGGGCAGATCTCTGCTGTAAGTCTGGACCCATGGACATCTTCACTGGAAGACAGCAAAGGGTAGGTCAATGGAAGCCCACTGCTGGTGTTTAAGTTAAGGGGTGATTGGAGGTAAGTGCCTCCCTTACCAATGAGTTCCACTGAGTGCCAGGCCCTGAGGACAGAGGTGGGGTTGGTATTCCCTTCTGGGCCAAGTTCTCTGCTGCTGGGTAACTGAAAATGTCAGGAACAGCAGAGTGGAGGGCTAAGTGATGTAAAAAGGAAGGAGAAGGAAGTGTAATGAGCTCTACTGTCTGAGGCATCTCTTGGCAACCTGTACTCAATGACAGATCAATAAGCAGCAAAAGGAGTCAGAAAATAATGTGTGTGTTTGGTGAAAAAATGTAGCTGGAATCAAGGGTACCTATGAGTACAGTGGCTGACATTGCCTTGAATACAGCAAGGACATCCCCACACATCTGTCCCAAAACACAGTCACTCTGCCATCCTCCAGGACCTAATTCGTGACACTCCCCGCAGCACTGTCAGTGAAGCTGTAGCTGGGAAGGAGCTTTGCTCCTGCATCTGCCTTGGGGACCAGCTCTCCTCTGCTGGCTGCGGCACCACATGGGAGTACACCTCAGAAAACATTGGCAAATGGACTCAACCCAGCAGGAGTGGGCAACTCCTTCCCTCAGTGTGACTGGGTGCACTGCCCTCCATCTCCATAAGTGCTATTTCCTGAGATCTTTTCAACATTAATCCCAAGGTATGCAGAAATCTGGTTGCTTTAGTAAAGATCCTGTGCCAGATCCCATGTCCTCCTGTGTGGGGGATGAAACCACTCTGTCATGCATTGTCAGTGAAATTCACAGACCAAGAGGACCTCTCTCTGTCCCAGGAGGACAAGCAAAAGTTTAGCAAGCAATTAAAACATATTAATGTTCTCCCCAACCTCTACTACCTTGAGCTGCCCTCTTCCTTGACTGGCCTATGGGATGTGAACCCTTCAGTCTTCGTTACTGTCAAATTAGGAGAGTGTCCTGGTTTCCCAGGAACAGACCCATGGGCCAGCCATGCAGGCAGGCCATGAGTAGCCCCGAGTCAGCTGGGAGATGCAGTCAGGGCAGCTGATCCAAGCTGACTCACAGAGGTGTATCCCATAGCACTTACATTAAGCTCATTATAAAAGGAAGGAGTTTACTGAGAGTGGAGAGCTTTTTTCCTGTGATTCCTCACTCTTGGCTTTTTACTCATACTTCTGTTGATCCTAAGGATGAGGCTGAGTATAACCTTGTGTACTTTATGCTGGTGATTGTATTAGTTTTGTTATTTCATTAAATCTGTTTATACTTCAACCCACAGGGCTTCTCCCTTTTTTTCCCCAATTTCCCTTCTCGGCTGCGGAGGGGTCATCGGGTGGTAGAACTGCTACAGTTTAGCCACAGGTACAGGCTAAGCATAGACAGAGGGCTTATTAGAGGACCCTAAAGCACAAATCATTGCTGTGGTGCCTTGCACAGGATAAAGCCTTAATGGGAGGAGGAAACTAGGATTCTGCTGGAAGATCAGCTAATATAAGAAGTATTCACTCCTTTGAGTCAGGGCCAAAAAAAACTGAATGAGGTTTGACAGACAGCTGTGAAGTGGTGTTTCCCCTTCCTTTCCCCCATTTTCTGCCACATGAGATGTAAATAAAACCCTGTACAAGTGGAGGGCTTACAGGTCCCTGTGCATGGCTCAGCAGTGTCAGCTGCACAGGGGTGTTTTCCATATTTAAATCCTGAATGTGAAAGTGAAGGTAATAAACAGGTAAGTGATGAATGATTGAGAACAGGCCAAGAGACTTTCCAAGTCAGCCTGATACAAGAGAGGAAGTCTTAAAGGCTATCTGCTTTTCCTTTTTATAGATTAAAGGCTCTTGTATTTCTCACCCTGCAATTAATCAGTCCCTGGGATTTGCTCTTGTTGCATACATCAAATACATATAATGCAAAAGATTTTGTGGAAAGTCAGGCTGGTATTTATTCACAGCAAGGTTCCTGGGCAATGCCCTTAGAGAGACTTACAGCTCCTCTCTCCATCGCTTCAGCTGGCTGGAGTTCTTGTTGCTCAAAAAACCCCTCAGAGAGGAACAAATTCATCAATTCCCACCTGTCTAGACCAAAACCACTGTCACAGAGCAGCACAAGGGGTAGTAAATTTATGGATTAGACATTTATATAGGGGTGTTGTGACCCAACAAGTAGTTTGAACTTGGTCAAAATTTACCAAGAGAGCATGATTAAAAGCATAAATTAATCTCTGGCAGGGACAGGAAGATATTAGAGGATTACACTATTATGGATAGTGTAGGGCTCAGGTAGGGGAGAGAAACTATTACGTCTCCTGTTGGTGCATCTTAGGCCATGGTAAAGGCAAGTTGCAGGAGAAGGAGGGCCTCTACCCTGAGGGATCACTCGGGTGTTTTGAGGTGAGGTAGATGAGCCTAAAGCAGCCACCTAAAGCAAGGTGACTGCTGGTAGCGACACACAACATGAATGACAGCATCTCTGTTATTGCTTTTCTACCACAAAGTCCCTGAGTGGGGACAGCCAGTGTCTGTGATGAGATTTGCCACTGTTGACATTTGCAAGAGGATGCTGTGGGCACCCTTGGGTGCTGGACCACCCAGTAGGACCCTCCTTGTGTTTTGGTTTTGCCAGCCATGAAGAAGGAGGAAAGGTAACTGGAGCAGGGAAATGTGTTTGCTCCTTCTCCCCTCAGTCTCACTATCTGAGTCTCTCTAGGCTCAGACTTCTCCCTACTAGGATCATTAAATAAGTCCTTGACAGGGGCTAGGTGGTGGGTATGCCGCAACCACATATCATCCTCCTGCTGAGTGGTCAGGAAGGTAGAGCAGCTGTCAGGGCAAAGGTGCAAGGCCTGAGAAGGTTCTCCTGCCTCTTCTCCAGCTGGTGGGCTGTGCCTCCTCTGGCAGTCTTGCTGTGCCAGCAGCTTTTCACCATGTTTGCTGTCTGGTATGGAGACCTCATAGGGCAGGGGCTAGCTCTCATCTGTGTTTGTGCAGGATATAGCTGGTGGGGACTTTGATCTGTAGTGAGGTTGCCTCCAAAGACGTGCCATAGTATAAATACAATGTGAGCCTTTTGAAAAAAAAAGTGGTTTAGCCACCTACATCGCATCTGTAAGTACTTGAGTGGGGACTCGGTCCCTGGTGATGCTTCTACCTTCCAGTGGAAGAAAAGCAGAACTCAGAAGGGCAAGCTGAATGCTTTTAGGAACAGCAAGCCATGCAAAACCACATGGGCAGTCTTGGAAGTTAATCCCAAATCGAAAGCAAACTCAGAGCGGGTTAGCAACCAGAGGCAGCTCTGCATGGGAATTCCCTGCTATTGGGAGTAACATGGGATCTGGTCTGCTGACAGGATAAAAATGCAATCAGCTGGTGAGCACCAGAGCTAGTTTTCCTCTTTGGATAGATTTAGATATTTTGCTGGGATTCCTGTACTAAACTTTACACCTAGAGTTCAACTGCTTTGCTTTGTTAAATGCTGAGGCATCCTGAATGGAAACACAAGGAGAGAATATTTCACAGGGAACTGTCACCTGGCATTGCATCCCACAGCGCTGTTTTTCTAGTGACAGGCACAGAGGGGAAAATGAGCCATTTCTATGGACTCCTGTGTCTTTGTGGCCGCAAAGATGCAAAAGCAGGTTTGCATGTCTGCTCATGGATGGAGAGCTACAGCAGGTCCAGTGCAAACAGACCTAGTCTGATGACTGGTTTTATCTGCCATGTACATGAATGACTTAGTGCCTCACTTATAAAAGTGAAGGGTCTATGGATGTTTAGGAGGCAAAGCTGATAGGGAGAGATGTCATATCTTTTCTTAATCCTGTAGAGGGGGTGCAGAGGGGTCTTGAGACACACATACCCTTCAGCATTGTTGCTTTCAAACCCAAAGAAGTACCTGTGTGCCTGAAAAATCTGTTTCACCAGAGAAGGTGGCACTGTAATGTAGGAGTACAAGTGACTCCTCAGTGACACATATTCTGGTCCCTCTTTGTTAATGTGACATTCTATTAATTTTTAAAAATACTTAAGAGCACATCGAGCCTGTAAACTACTGTATACTACTAGACATAAAGTCAGACCAACAAACAAAAGTCAGACAGTGGAAAAAGGGGGTTATTCTGATCGCCAAACTATTCTTGGTTCACCAAACATGTCCTTTCTTGCCACTTGGGCCACTGGGCTGGTTCCTGTAGGTGGAGAAGCTTGTTTCATGCCATGAGGGACCAAGTAACTTTGGGAGACACAGAGCAGCATTAGCAACATTGCACCTCCTTTTCCAGGACACACACAATCTTCTGCTTCTCTTAGATGGGTAACTCTGAGGGTCATCACAGACATCTAACCTGGATGTAGGTGGCAGAGGTGTTTTTCTAGTCAGCCTTTCCAGTTTCTTTCCAATTCTATTTGCAGTGCCCTTGGACTCTTGATCATGTTGTGATTTCTCCTCTGGCAGGCTGTGTTTTAACTCAGACTCGTGCTCAGCCTGCTATTTCAAACTCTGTTGATGTAATTTGTCTTTAAACAAACATGTCATGGTCACTTTTGCCACATGGTCTCACTTAGTGGTTATGACACATCTAATTCTTCCTTATTTCTCTAGCAAGTAACAGTTTGACCCTCTTTTCAGAGACGTCTGCTGTGTCTCCTGGCACATAGGTTTTTTGTAACAACCTCGGTATTAATTAACCTTGGATCCAGAAACTTTTTCAATGATGGCAGAGTTCCTGTTTAAGAATCTCTAAAATGGTGAATCTCCTAAAGTGCTGCCAGATATTCTGGCCTGTGCTAAGACAAATCACTTGAATCAGGTAGGGTTTCATCTATTCAGCACTGCAATTTGTATGGATTTCTTGTTTGCCCTATTTGACTCTGCATTGTTGGGTATGCTTGAAATGACACATCAAAGAAAAACACACAGATGAATCACTAGTAATGCACCCAAAACTTCTTGACTTCTGTTAACTGCGCTCCTTGTTGTGAAACAGCTCACTTCATAGAAATGGAAGTAACTTTTTCCCATTTCTTTTGGTCTGGACCATGAACAACCAGTAATCTCTAGGAACTCCATGGATCCTTTGTCAATTTGCCTTTATACTTTTTGTAGATGCCATAGTTTGACAGCCTTTCTAACTGCTCCTTCTCTGTGATCTCACACTAGTTAACACCTTGGACTGTTAATCTTTGACAACTTATTTTACTTCTCCAAAGATTTTCCTCTTGCCAGTCAAGTTCAAAGAATCACAGAATGGCTGAGGTAAGAAGGGACCTCTGGAGGTCATCTTGTCCAAGCCCCTACCCAAGTAGGGCCACCTAGAGCTGGTTGCCCAGGACCATGAAGTGTATCCTGTGGTTCAGTTTGTGCCCATTGCCTCTGGTCCTGTCACTGGGTACCACTGAGGAGAGCCTGGATCTGTCTTCTTGACACTCCCTTCAGGCACTTGTACACATTGATGAGATCCTCCTGAGCCTTCTCTTGTTCCAGTGCTCTCAGCCTTGCTTCATATGAGGAACTCAGTTGCAGCAACTCGGCTGCAACACAGCATTAAAATTTTAAGTCCTGCATTTTTAGCAGATTTTTTTTCCCCATTAGTAGAAATGTTCCTGGATTTTTATCAATTGCCTTTCACAGAGGTTCTATTTAACTAATCTCATTCAGTCATTTTTTTCTGCTCTATTAAATAACCTTGTCTTGACATGCAGCAGAGGAAAACGCATAAAGTTCTGTTGATTGAAAAAAAAAAAGAGGAGAAAATGGAGTTTAGAGAAAACAAAGCAATGACCCTTTTGGTGGGTGACAAAGAGCTCTGTTTCTCTGTGCCAGGTCAAGCAGTAATGTCCTCACTGGCATACGATTCTGTAAACTAGGCCCAGGTGAATTTTCCTGCTACAAACTCTACTTCTGTAATTGGTCTTGGTAATGCAAAGATATCATGGTTAGTTTTGCCACGTGGATCCCCTTGGTGGCTATTTCAGAAAATGATTTTTATGAAAAGAGGTGCTTGCTGTGATGTAGCTGTGCTTGGCTTGACCTCTGTCATATTTCCTTTTCTGTTAATCACAAACCAGTTTGTGGTAAAGGCTGGTTTCAAAATAGTTACTTAACTATGTCTTAACTTATGGGATAAGACTTAAGAACTGGATACCATGAGGAGAATTGGTCTGGCCATTAAAGACTGAAGCAAAGAAGGCATTAAGTACCTCAGCCTTTTCCTCATCCTTGGTAACAATGTTCCCTTTTGCATCCAATAAGGGATGGATATTCGCTCTGCATCTTTTTTTATTGTTAATATATTTATAAAAACTTTTCTTATTATCTTTTGTGGCAGTGGCCAGATTGAGTTCAAGCTGGGCTTTTGCCCCCGTAATGTTCTTCCTACACAACCTAACTAAATCCTTATACTCTTCCCGAGTAGCCTGCCCCTTCTTCCAAAGGTGGTAGACTCTCTTCTTTCTCCTAAGTCCCAGCAGGAGCTCCCTGTTCAGCCAGGCCGGTCGTTTTCCCCGCCAGTTTGTCTTACGACACATGGGGACAGCCTGCTCCTGCATCTCTAACAGTTTTTTTCTTGAAAAGAGTCCATCCTTCCTGAAATTCATGGTCATTCCAAGGGCAAGTGGTCAAGTCCCTTTCTTTAAATAATTGCTGGTTTTGAACATTAATTCTATCACAAGCCACTTCTTAAAATACTTTAGATTTGTATAATGTTGTTTTATTTCCCTACTACACACTCTAACAGGATGATGAATGTTGTAGTCTGTCAGCTAGTTTCTGGTAGAAACAGGACATCCTTTCCAAATGGCATTCCCATCCAGACCAGAATGTTCTTGAATAACTTTTGCCTTGCTGTTTGCAGCTGCTGGTGAACGGCAGTCCTTCCCACATGCACACACTTGTATTGATCTCTAGCTTACAGTGTTTTGAAGTGCCTGTGCATTTTTAGACAAGATCTATACTGTAGGCCTCCGCTGCCTCTCAACCTGCCAGATCTCACTTTTGTCTGTGTAGTTACGCACATCATCTCCCTGTTGCAAGGAGAAATTGGAAATGGGACAACTTTACTGTCACAACCAACAGTGCAAGGATCAAATGTGAGCCCTCCAGAACTGCTTTCATGACCTGAAGAGTTGCAGTAGGCTCTAATATGAGGTATCTTCTGCACAGCAGCACACAAACCGGTGGGGATGAGTCTTTTAACCAAGTAACAAGTGATAGGACAAGAGGTAATAGCCTCAAGTTGCACCTGGGGAGGTTTAGACTGGATATTAGGAAGAATTTCTTCACTGAACAGGTTCTCAGACACTAGAATGGGCTGCCTAGGGAAGCGGTAGAGTCCCCATCCCTGGAGGTGTTTTAAGAGTTGTGTTGACATAGAGTTTAGGGATATGAAATAGTCAAGGACTGTCAGTGTTAGGTTAATGGTTGGACTCGATTTTAAAGGTCTTTTCCAATCTAGGCAATTCTGTGATTTATCTTCATGAGTTACAACTGAGAGCTCTGAAAATGAAGGCACACCGCTGTACCAGAAGACAGGAGACTTAATTCCTTATGGAGAAAGAGAAGGGTCCAACTCATGGATTTAAAACCATGAGAAGATTTCTACTCTTGAGACTTCTGCTTGTATTGTAGGATCTCCCAGGGTGTGCAGGGCTTTGGGGCTTGGTGAAGAATTTTTTTGACAGTGTGTTTCTGTTAGAAAATGCTGATTCATGAGGTTCTTGTTGTTTGGTAGGAGTGTACTCAATTGGGTAAATCCATGGATGAGACTCAGGTGTGTTAAGTATTTGTTTGGTAGGACGGCAAAACCGTTAGCAGCTGTTGTGTTACAGTCAGCAGCTTCCTGCCTTGGAGCCCAGGAGCTGTAAGCCAGGCCAGGAAACTTTTTTTTCTTTTGTCATCCAAAGGGTAGCTATCCCTTAGGCATTTTCAAAATGAAACATTTTGAATGTTTCATTCGGTGGAACCAGAGGGGCTCCAAATGATAGAACCAGAAGGATATCAGAGCCTTTAGTGGATGTCAGTGCCTCTTAGATGAATCTCCGTAACTAGCTGTGTGCTGGCTCCTCATCTGATGTAGGGTAGGAAGGGTTCACTTGCACCTCTGCCCGTGGTCCCTGTCTGCATGCTTTGTGTTCAGGGTTACATGAGGGAAGGTAGTTAACGTTGATGGTATCTTGCAGCAGAAAGAAAGACCAAGGAGGAAAAGGTTGTTTAGCCTGACTGAAGGCATGGAAATGGCAATAACTTAGGAATAAGGCAGTACCTGGGCTCTGACCGTGCTGAGCTGGCTCTGCCTGGGTGTGGAAACAATGCACCTCCAGCTCTGTCCAGCACTCCACACATGGGAGAGGACCTGGGAAGTCACAGGAAATGTAGGAAACAAGCAAAAGGACTGTTACTGGAAACACTTGATTTCTTAGGCTTAGGTTCTTAGGCTGCAAAACCTGTGAGTCAGGCCCCATCAGAACCAGTGAGCTGATGGGTGCGAGGTTGGGATGAAGCCAGCAGTGGACAGAATGCAGAATGGGTGAAAACAGGTGCACCAAAGCTCTTCTCTTTCGGAGTCCAGAGCCTTTGGCTGGCTACAAGTGAATCTATGGGGTGAATATAAAGAAGGCCCACATCATGGCAGCTCTGACATGCCAGAGTGGTGTCAGAGCTGTGCACAGTGATGGGGAGGAGCAGCTCTGCAGCAACTCACAAAACAGCTCAGCCATTCCCAGCAGTTCTGGGGGAGTATCTATAACTGAAGAGCTCCGGGAAGTTTGCAGGCTTGTGGTTCTCTACCAATTAGGACTAAAAGGCTCCATTTATTAACAACTGGCTTGTTTAAATAACAGCTCCCATCAATTGCTTAGGTTATGCACGTCTGAGCACTGGGAATCTTGAGTGAGGTCTGGCCTGTTGTGCAGTGCCTTGTGGGTGCCTCTCTCTGTGGCCCCTGTGCCAATCCCACTGCCCCCTGCTCCCCTCCAGTGCCCTACTGGGGGCATCAATCCCTGCCTGGTGCCCATTGCCTCCTGCCCCTTTTCCAACAGGACTGCCTTCCTGCCAGTGCACATACAGACGTGTCAGGTTTTGCTTTCTTCTCCCCTCGTGCTTCTGGGACATACTTATGTGGTGCTTGTACTGTTCCTGCTGAACAATTTTTTCCATTCTTGGACTTCACAGAAGCTTCGCAATTTTCTTCTCTTTTCTTTTGGAGCTCCCCCCCCCCAAAAAAAAAAAGAAGAAAAAGAAGCCATAACTTTCAGAGTAACTTCCACCAGAGCATGTTGTTGTCTGAAGCAGAATGCAGGGTGTCTCAGAGAAGGTGATACCAGGACCCATACAGATGGATTTCCTGCCATATGTTTCTCAGGCCAGAACAAGAGTACTTCACAACTGAGCCATGCCTACAACTAGGGGAGATTTCATGTCCTTCTTCACCTCCCCTAGGCTGGGCTGTGTGGCAGGTTCATTGACGAAGCATTGTTAAGCTTGTGCAAAGCACTTCACCAGCCAGGTGAGGAACAGCTTCTCCTCCAGCACTTGGAATCGCTACCATATCCAGAACTTGTGAAGGCAATAGTTGGAACTTGAAAGAAGTACATGGCAGACTGTTTTGCCAATCACTAGGACTAGCGCAAAGGACACAGCCAGCAGAAAAACAATCCAGTAGCCAGATTCTATTGTACGTAGAAAAGTCAGTATAAGGGGGATCGCTGAGGGTACAAACAAGTCAAACAGATCACACATAATAGACATCAACCCCAGGAATAACACAGCACGACCAATAATAGGTGGAATAAACAAAGAAACAAAGTCTCCCATAGAAGAGATGGGAGACAACCAAATCAATAGGCTGATCGTGTACAATAGAAGTAGCCCCATATTGTCTCCCCACAAAGCCCACATTTGCAAATGCCAAACCTGACTGGGGCCCAGTTGCATGAAGAGTCAGGAGGTCCTTCCCCAACAGGAAACTCTGCAAAGTGCATCCACCTCACAGACAGACACTCCACCCTTCCTGCAAGTGATCCCAGCTTTTATGCCCAAAGCAGGACACCTGGCACTCATTTACCCAATGCAGGGCACCTGGGGTTTGTTTACCCAAGGGCTTTCCTTACAAGGTCAGCCACACCTTGGAGGAAAGCCAAAAGGCAAACTCATCCCCTCCTTTTGAAGGGCCATGGGAACCACCCATATGTCAATCTTAATTCAGGGCTTGGGGTTCAGACCCCAGCACTTCACAGACATAGGTAAGGATGCTGAACCAGGGTGTGGGTCTCTGCCACAACACAGCCTTGGAGCCTTGCTCTTGCTTTGTGGTCCCCCATGGCAGGTCCAAGACCATGCAATCAGCTGTGGCAGGTACAGGAGATGCCAGGGTGGAGGGAGATGCAGGGTGAAGCTGGGAGGGAGGGAGAAAGCTGTGTCTGTCTGGTTTACTGCTAGAGGGGAAGAGGTGGGAGATTCTGGTTGCCAGACCCTTGTGGGACTTCACAAGACACAGTGTGCTCTGTGCCTAGCCATCACAATCTTTGGGTCCCCTTGCTTTTCATTCCTACAAGCTCCTCATTTCATTGTGTGTGCTGTACTCTTCCTTTTCTCATGTTTCAGTGTGTCTGGTCCTACTAGTGATGGATGGGGAAACCTCTTCAAATGGGATTCCCAGTGTTGTAGAAATAGCAAGTCCCAATGGTGCTCTGGTTTCCCTGCTCTTTTGGATGGATGCAGCCCTCAGCACTGTACTTTCTGTAGCATATTGCTGGTATGTCTCTAGTGCTAGAAGCCTCTTGGCATGAGAGAAGCTGCTTGAACATGAGGACCTCTGACTCCCAGGCCTATGGTCCAATACCCTCTCCAGCCTTTCCATGCACAGGCTCTTCAGTGAGCACTCCCTTTGCTCTCTCCCTGGGTATCCCACAACCTGTTCAAGCAAAATCCCTTTCCTTATTGTGAGCTCCAGTAGGCTCAACTCTGCCAGCTCCTGCTCTTCCACCTCTCCCTCTGCTGCATCCTGAGCCTCTCCTGTGTGCAAGAGGAGTTTTGACGTGTCCTACATTCTCAGGCCCTGGGGAACAAAAAGGGAACTTTTATTGATAGAACACGTTTATTGATGGAACTAGTGAAGGATTTCTTTTTTTTCTCCTTGAGCTGCAGGGAGGGGAGGGAGAGAGAGACAGGCAGAAAGGTCAAATTATCCTCTTTGGGGCTGCTGATAACATTTCATTCATCTGTGGACAAGATGAATGTACTTAACAACCTTCAGGATGTCTGGTGCTAAGTCTTCTGCCTCTTACTTCCAAGCTAAACTCCCTATTCCTCTGCTCTGAACACCAGTCCCTGGGACTTTATGGAGTCATGCATCTGGGGTTTAGTGTCATGATTTATATCTCTGCTGCTGTCTTGTCTAGTGCCTTTGGGGGATGGAGCTGGTTTGTGGGTCCAGTTTGAATTGCTCGTGGCGTACTTGCGTTCTTAATCTGGGTCCTGTAGGTGAGGTGCCTCCCAAGACATCTTGTGCTTACAGAAGCCAATAGCTGAAAGATGGTGGGACAGAGAAACAAAATAGTGTGAGCAGCATAGATGGTAAACAGCCTCATTTGGTCTGTGTTTATTTTGCAGAGTGCTTGTTTTTATAATTTATTGGGGGTAGAAATTGGAGACTGCAACTAGGACCTTGCAGCTAGCAGTAACCCCAGAGACTGGTGAAAGTTCTTCAAGCAAGTTTCCTAGCTTTGCGTAGGATTTTACTAAAGTACCAGGCTTGGACTCTGGCGATTTCATGAAATCTCAAGGGGCTTTTACAAAATAAGCATCTAGATCTGGTGGTTGCAAAACAAGAAGGAAAACTTCCGTAAACACACCCTGAATGAATGGCCTCAACCTGCCTTGGTTCAGTGGATGGCTGTTGTGATTACAACATGGGACTGTGACTTTTTTTTCTGAATGCTCTAGGGGCAGAAATAGAGCACCTACAGTCTACCCCTGTCATATGTATGTCCCTGCACAAGTGAGAATGTAAGCTAGAAGGGGAGCTGAGGTGCAATAAGTCAAGCTGGCATGTGACCAGAGCTTGACCAGTGTATGCCATTTGTGGAGAATCCCCATGGATACCTTTATGCAAAGAAACTTGTCTTGTATCTCTCCTCCTGAAAGGCAATGCCTCTCCCCACCCTTGCCTAGCTGTAAAATGTCCCTTCAACCTCAATGGATCTCCAGGTCCTGACTAGATTTTCCTACTTGTGGCCACTGCCCGGGTTACTATGTCTGCACAGAAGACAGAAATGAAATTTATGCAAGAGGAAAATTGTTTTCCAGCTTCATAAGCTCATTTTCATATGGTCACCTCACATATGTACAAAACTAACAGCCTTCTGCAACTGGAACTAATTGCATTCTTGTCAGAGAGAGGCCAGAGGTGGAGCAGGCTGGCTCCTTCCCTCAGACAGTGATGCTGAAGAACTGGAGGAAGCTGCTCTGTACCTCTCTGCCAAACAGGATGTCATTCTCCAACATCAGGACACAAATATTCCCCCCTGGAAACCAGCAGGAATCACTCATTTGTAGAGGAGGGAAGGAGCTCCTAAGCTGTCACTGTTCACTTGCATGTGGTGCCTGTTAAACAGAGAGCTCTCTGTAAGTCCCCCAGAAAAGGAGATGTTTGGTTTTTAAGTGCATCTACTCAGTTGCTCTGTGAAGTACTTCTTGGGCACTGTTTGGGCTACAGCTCTATACTTCCCTGTACCTAGCTACCACTCACACAGAGAAAAGGCAAACAACCACTTTAATTGCCCTTTCTTCAGGCTGTGCTGTTGGGCTATATTTGCCAGCAACAGACTCTGCCATGGCCTTCCTGGACCAAGGCTAGTAGATCCAGGGGAACAGAGAAATGAGAAAATGGGCTGGGCAGAGCAGAATGGTAGCTGCTGCTTGGCACAGAGGATGCCTTAAGCAATGGAATAGATGAGCTCATTTGTCTTGTGGAGGAAATGGTAGCTTGCCTACTTCTTCCATCTTCCACTGTAGGTTGTGGTGGCCCTGAGTTGCCAGGGCTCTGCCTGCAAGGTGGGGTTGATGAACCTCTGCTTTCCACAGGTGTTCACTTGCTGGAGCCAGGCTGGGCTTCTGGAGAGGAGCACTTAGGCTCTTGAGCAAAGGCTAAGGCAGCCCCTCAGCAGCCCCTCAGGCTCACTCTGGGGTGGGAATGGTCCTGTACCTGCATGCAGACCTATTCACATCATCTTCACAGACACATCAGTTTTAGCACCAGGCCCATGACACTTGTGTCCTCTCTGGAGGAGTCTGTTTATTGTTGTCAAGTTAGTTGTGCCTCAGCCTGGGTAACTGTAGCCTTTCAAAGCTTTCTAGGTGCTGGTGGTGGGTTTCTCTCTCTAAGGATAGCTGCCTAACACAAGGCCAGGCTCCTGTTATAGCCATGCTAGAGGAAGAGCATAATTGATCTCATCCTTATGTACCTATCTGAAATAGATTGGAAGAATCACAATGTAAAAGTACCTGTCTCTTTTTTGACTGCAAGCAGGTCTAGCTCCATTTCCTATGTTATGCTTTTACTTGTGCTTAGATATCAAAAATTACAGGGCATTAATCAGACCTGGGTATCTAGCTACATCCTTACATCAGAAGTGCATCTCTTGCCACCTCTATTGCTCTCATCTCCAAATAAGAGCATGATCTTTGCCTCCACAGGAAAGTTTTGTGGTCAAATGTCTCAGGCTGACCTCTTCTATATGCATTGTGAATGACTGGTCAGCTGCTGACAACAAAAGGATATCTGGAGGGGGAAAAAAGTCAACTTCTCCCTGCCCCAACTGGAAGATTTTTCTGAAGACTGGGCCAGCCTTGGAGGTTGTGGGTTGTAGGGGTTTTTGACTGTTTCTGTTGGGAGCTCCTGGCAATACAAGGACACCTTGGTGGCTTAGTGTATCAAATGCAGCTTCTCTTAATTATGTCCTTGCTTGTTGGACAGACCTCTCTTGAGGTCCCTCTTTCTTTTGGCCTCCTGCAACCTTGTTTTGGGTATGAAAATACAGGGCCTGAATTCATAGGCATATTCAGAATGTTTTCTGTTGTTTCTTTCCTTGTCCCTGGAGTTTTTTTGTTGTGTCTGGTCCCTTTTACTTGCCTGGCAGTTACCACGGATTGGGTCAACCTACCTGCTTCTTCCTCCTCTGTACACCCTACCTTCCAAGTCTTTTTTGCTTCATTTCTACTCTTGTAGCTTTTTTTGTTCTTTGCCAATGTCAGTGTGGGTTCAAGCTGGAACGAGTAGCCCAATACTCCTTGTCTTTAGACATGCAGTGATTTGATCTCTTGCAAATTCTCTGGAAGTGTCCTGAACAGCTCTGTGCCGCTCTTCTGTAGGACTTGGCAGTCTCCTCCAGTTCTTGATAATGCTGGCTAAATCTCATATATCACATTATGCCTCCCAATAAATTGAGCATCAAAGGCTTTCTTCACCTTCTCATAATATCTTTTTTTCTTCCTTCCTTCCTGGGAATATTGGCAGTATATCAGTCACTACATTGGGCCAAGAGCTTACTTGAAGCCATGTACCTCTCAGATGAGACCTGCTGTTCCCTGAAGTGCCCATGCCTTCCCAGCCAGCTAATCCAGCTTTCTGGGACCCTGCCATTAAATGTCCTGGGGGCTGAACTTGTTTCAAGAAGTGTAGGTATTGTCACTATTATTAAAAGAACAAGTTATAATGCATGAGCAGGAGCTTTTCTAAGATCATTAGAGATATGTGCTCCTGTTATTGGCTGCCTGTGGGCACAGTTGGATGATCAGAGGCGGCCAATCTGCCTAACACTTCCCATCGCAGGTCAAAGTCTGCTGCTGACAGATGAAGCCCATGCTACCTGCCTGGGAGTGGTGATGGGGAAGGGACCACTGTGAATAACATACACATCTTTTTACTCTGGT
This sequence comes from Podargus strigoides, assembly GCA_028020825.1. Lineage (NCBI taxonomy): Eukaryota > Metazoa > Chordata > Aves > Caprimulgiformes > Podargidae > Podargus > Podargus strigoides. The sequence goes on along the minus strand of CM051662.1, from coordinate 24,896,410 downwards.
CTTTGCTAACACTGCTAGCTGGGTTATAGAATCACAGAATCATAGAATGGTTTGGGTTGGAAGGTACATTAAAGATCATCTAGTTCCAACCCCCTGCCATGGGCAGGGACACCTTCCACTAGACCAGGTTGCTCAAAGCCCCATCCAACCTGGTCTTGAATGCTTCCAGGGAGGGGACATCCATAGCTTCTCTGGGCATTGGTACATGGGTTGGTACATGAAACTCGGGCAAGGGGGAAAGGCTTATATGTGGTTGTAAAAATGGAGGCAGAGGAGCCTTCTCATTTGGGGTAATCTACTCTTGCCCACATCTGTTCTTTAGCAGGAGCTATGCATGTGAATCTCCTGGTGAAAAGGTGAACACTCTCCCCCACACAAGTTCCTCTCACTCCCCACCAGAATCTGGTCCTGTCTTCTCTCTCTTCCCTTGAGATTTTTCCTTCTTTGGCTACATCTAATTTTGGCAGTGGATGCTTGGTACACCTTTACTCAGACCTTTTTCTCCTTGCTGCTTTAACACAGTTTCTGGGCTGAGTTCTGCATCATTTCTCCATCCATTCCTTTGCGTTGTGTGCTGTGGCCTCTGTAGCTTTTTTGTCCTTGTGGGATATTTTCTTTTTCCACTCAACATGTAAAGTAAAGTTATGCTTTCTCTTTATCCCTGCATGTTTCCTGCTCCCTTCACTGACTCAGGCCTTTGCAGTCAGGTTGCTGCTGCCTGGTAGGCACTGAAGAGCACAAACTCCTAAGGCAAAACATCTGTTGCCAGGATGATCTGCCAGAAAGAGGCATAGCTGTGCCCTATTGCCTCTCTTGGACCTGTCTTCCTACCAAGCACCAGGTGCATCACAAACATCAGTTCCTGTCCACAACCCCTCTTGAAGCAGATGCACATGAGACAAATAAATGTGGTTCTTTCTGATCAATAAGCGTGTTTTCTCTGGCCTTTTTTTCCTGGTGCTGTATGAGCTGGTCTTAGCAGCAGCTTTTCCTAAACAAAAAGCCTGCAAATATAGAAACCATCTGTATCCTCTGAATAGCTTCCCTGAGAAATGCTTACTGTGTGGATGGTGCTGGATGTGTGGAGAGTGTTGGTGCTTCTCTCCCATGTTCAGACCCTGTTCTCCCCACTACCAGACAGACTGGGACAGGAACCCTGCCTAATTAATCTTAATTGACAGAATTTCTGTCTCTAGATGCCATATTCTGTATTTACCTGATGACTAAGTCTCCTGTATAATTTCTTAATTACGGGCCTGTTCCAAGGGAATTAATTTGTTGGAAATGTGAAGGAGGTAAGAGAAATCCTTGAAGAGCAGGTAAGAAATTTAGGCCAAATGTTTTAATATTGGGGGAGTTAGGGTTAGTGCAGATCTGGAAAGCTGGGAAAAGTGCTTCTGCTTGCTCATCTATAGGAGTCACTGGAGAAAATCAAGAACTGAGGTTTGTGGCTGCATCTGCATCTTCTCCAAAAGACCTCAACACCACATCTGCAACTACCCTGGCCATGGTCTTTTCCCTGCCCAGAGAAAAGTATGCTCCCCTGCTTCCCTGGAGAGACAGGGAGCCATCAAGTGTGCTGCTTGCATCCACTGTACACAGCTTGTCCCCAAGGCAGGGAAGTGGACAGAGAGCAATATGAGATGAAGATCATACCATGTTTGTAGTTGCCCCACTGGCCTATATGTCTGTAGAGCCAGCATGCTGGGGCTATCTCCTGAGATGACAGGAGAGGCGTAGTAGAGACTGCAGGCCCTGAGTGCTTCATCTCTAGGCTAGTGCTCCATCCTTGACCTTGAGTCAACAGCCTCCACAAAGGTTAAAGCTCACTCTACACCCCTACCTTGCTCCAGAGAGCCCAGACCAACCATCTGTGTGCGTCTCTTCTCTTCAATTTGTCCTGTCTGATGGATTTATCCTTTAGAGAATGCTAGCTTTCCTGATACACTTTGAAATTTTTCATCAAGTCTCAGAGAGACTTTATTGAGGATTTGTGCTCTCTTCAAACATACTCTTCAGTTGCTTTTCAATTTTTAGCTTAATGCAGTGGGGGAAAAGCCTTCTCTCTCTTTTCTGTCTTATCACTTTACTGGCCAAAGAACAGCAGGACAAGAGTTGATTATTTCCTTCCCCTGATCTATGCTTTTTCTCTAACTTGTCTTATGGTGAATTTAAACAACTGGCATGTGGAGAGAAATCAACACTGACTTGGTCAAGCATAAGGAAAGTTGCTGTGGGTGCACTTGGCCCTGCTGTCAGCTCTGTCCCAGGGATTTCAAGGATGTTGGAGTGTGCTGCCACTGTGTCAGCCTCTGAAGTTCTGCAGTTTGTGCAGGACATGGTTCAGAGGTGAAGCAAGGGGACAAGCTGCCTGAGGTTATCCCTTGGTACTGCAGAAGAAGGGGCTGGGATCTGGGTGTGTCTCTTTTTCCTTGCAGTCCACAGTGATTCATGTTGGCTCTGGTGGTGGATCGATGGATGGAGGCCCTGTGCTCTAAGTTCCCTCTCCTCCACCATGCCCAGTCCTCCTTTAGTGTCCTGAGCACCTTCCTGCTGATCAGGCAAGGGGTCACTCTGTTCCCAATGGGTGGCTTTGCAATGGGTCGCTTTGTTCCCAAGGCCTTGCGTTGCTTATAACAGGACATCTTTCACACACAGTTGTTCAAACAGGGCTATATCTGGCAACCAGTTGGAGCAGTTCAGGTGAAGGAGGAAAGAAGGTGGAAAGAGAGGGAGGGTACTTTGGCATTATCTAACTACTCCTGTTGGAATTAGATGAGAAAGCCAGGTTAGATGCTCCATATGATATGCACTTAGCATCCTTTGGATTGTAAAGGGCTCTTCTCTTTTTGATCAGGAAAGAAAACTTTTAAAAGTCCATGGGGAGAATGTGTTTACTGTCTACACAGAGTGCAGAGCTCCCTCCCTCCTTCCCTGCATCACTGCAATACCCTGCTCCCCCCCAGGGAGTTACCTCCCTGTGCTGACCAGCCCCACTGCTGCTGTGAGATCTGACAAGATCAGAGTCAAGGTGGTTTGGCTGCAGGCAGAATAATTCTTCCTTTTATGGCAATTCTTCTGCTTCTCCCTCGACAACGGCCTTCAGATCCTTGCTTAGTAACAGAAGTTTTTTTCCTCTAGAGCCCTCACAACAACAGTCTCACCCACGTAGAAACCATCTTGGTGCACCTGAGAAAATATTGCCATCCAGACTTAACAGATTCCACAACTATGCATAAACAGCCGGCTGGGAAAAGAAAGACCTATTATGGAAACCGGAAAAACCTCTTATGGAAACTTATTGTAATAGAATGCGTCGGATAGGTGTGAGCCTGGAGTATCCAACCGATGGAGAAACAGGAGAGAACAGCCCACGTCGGGATAAAATACTCTAGAAATGCTTTCTTTCCTTTGTAAAGAAAAACAGAACCACAAAGATGATGAAGGGAGTGGAACATCTCCCTTCTGAGGAAAGGCTGAGGGAGCTGGGTCTCTTTAGCTTGGAGAAGAGGAGACTGAGGGGTGACCTTATTAATGTCTATAAATATGTAAAGGGTGAGTGTCATGAGGATGGAGCCAGGCTCTTCTCAGTGACATCCAATGATAGGACAAGGGGCAATGGATGCAAGCTGGAACATAGGAGGTTCCACATAAATGTGAGGAAGAACTTCTTCACAGTGAGGGTAACAGAACACTGGAACAGGCTGCCCAGAGAGGTTGTGGAGTCTCCTTCTCTGGAGACATTCAAAACCTGCCTGGACATGTTCCTGTGTGACCTGACCTAGGTGTTCCTGCTCTGGCAGGGGGATTGGACTAGATGATCTTTTGAGGTCCCTTCCAATCCCTAACATTCTGTGATTCTGTGATTCTGTAACGGGGCGCGTCTCTACTCCGGCCATGCGGTGGCAGGCCCGCGATTGCACTCGCGAATAAACGGAGCTGCTTCACCGTGATCCTCGCCTGAGCAAACTTTTTCGGCCTAAAACTTCGTTTCTCACATTGGGGACCTGCTGGCACATGGCAAGGGCAGCTGGGAGAGGAATGGGTAATGCAGTGGCTGGCCTGGGGGTAGGGGGAGGGCACAAAACTCATTTACAGGCTAGTATCTGCAAGGGGGCTGCCAGTATGGAGGGGTCAGCAGCAATGGAGGTGGATATTCCCCTTTGCAAGACCTAAAGGAGGAATGGAGTGATGCGGGCATGGAGGAATAGGACCAATGGTGCCTTGCATTTCCATAGTGCCTTGTATGCACATGGATCCCATGAGATGTACGCTGCACCCCACAACACTCTTGTTGGCTATCGGGGACTTGTTGTATGTCTTGAACTGAGTGCAGTACTGGCCCCACAACCTTCAACTTGACCCCAGGCTTTGCATGACTGGTGTGAACTCTACACTGTCTGCAGGTATTTGGGGGCTGAGTAGCTCACCTGGAAGATGGCTGAGTAAAAAACAAACAAAAAAATAAATGACCACATACTCTCTGCTGAGTCACCTGCAGCCCTGCAGCACTCACTCTTCTCAAGGTGTGCAGGCAACTGAGTCACTGTGGTGCAGTCCAGCGCCGGGTGACAGGGACAGGGGTGCCCATTCTCTCTGTGCCAGGACACGCGCTTGGTGCAGCTACTGGGGTGGAGCTGGTGTAGGTGGTAGTTGCAGGGAAGCAACTTGAAAGGCCAGTCCAAGGCAGATGCACTAGTGCAACACAAGACTGCACAGTCCTTGGAGATTTGGGTTATTGGTTTTGCTTAAAAGTAATTTCCTGAAGGCTTGTAAAGTTTTCATGGTAAGAACATTGAGGAGGGGTGATCTCTTTATTTTTTTACATATATATTTATTTATTTATTTTTGTTACATAGTTGTGTATTGCTCTGAGTTACAGGATTTAGCATCCTCAGTCTAGCCCTGAGCTGCCTTCCTGGGCTCTTGAATTTTAATGTAGAATAGCTGCCAGAAATAACACATTGAGCCACTGTGAACATGGACCGCAGGGCTCCCTCTTCTCTCCACCCCCGAACACATTGGCACATATTCCAGAAGAAGGGAAGAAGCCACAGTCCTGAGGTCAGGCCCTTCATCTTTGCAAGTGGCCATGGAGGGAGAGTGACCCTGCTGCTGGATACTTGTGCATCTTGGGAGGCCTGGGGGCAGACTCCTACCTCCCCCTGAAGGGGAGGGTGTTGGAGCTCTGACATGCACCTTTTTCACCCTGCAAGCCAAGGCTGGACTCTAAAACACAGTCAAGAGATCTGGGGAGTTTCAGTGGAACCTCTTCAAAGGGGCTATGAAAAATTACACTGAGAGCAAATTAAAAAAATGAAACAAAAGGTCTGAAGTGCCAAGCAGCTATAGTGGCAGCTTAACAGGGGTTGGTCTGGATTCCCATCTGGAGACTGGCCTAGAGATACCCTTTTAGAGCTATCCTGAGATCGTTCTGGCCTTTTGACTTGGTATAGATTTATTGTCTTCTGCATTTAGACAACTGCCTCAGCTTTCAAATGTCAGCTCTGGCTCCTGTATTGTGCTCAGTGAGAAAGTTTCAGTAAATCTTGTGAGGGGGTAAGATATTCAGAAAGCAATAATGCCCAAGTTCAGGGAAGTGTCCCATCTGTGACAAGTTTAGACATGTCTTTAACAATTTAACGATGTGTGTTCCTGTGCTGGGCTGTGTGTGTGTGCTCTGCTTGCATTTCTGTCTTTCAGATGCCAGGGAATAGTCATCCAGCAGTGTTATATATCATACATTGCTTTTACGCAGAGAGGCTGCTTTATTTGACTAAGGGTAAATATTAATGTGCAGTAAAGATACCACAGCATCTTCTGTTACTGCTCTTTGCTGGGCTACATTAACTAATTGTGTGGATGTTAACAGCTCATGGCAGTTGGTAGATAAAACACCTCAGTTATCATCACCATGAAGGTGCATCTACACAGCTCTTCCACTGGCCAGAGAAGCCTGATCAGCCAGACTTACTGTGCTATTGCTCCAGTGCCACCAGATGTAACTGCATTTCTGCTAGGGTTAGCAGAGTGGATAGCTTGTGAAAGCCTTTTATTGTTTGAGCAAAAGCAAGGGACTGCTCTACTGACTGCTGGACTTCTGCAGAGTGATCTGCTGCAGTCACCTGGACCCACCACACTGCATGCCTTAACTGGATTGAAAGCTGTGCTGTTTGTTGAAATTAAATGGCTTCCACCACTGCCTGGCTGAGACCCTTAGCTGATGGTTACCTGAGTTCCAGTCTTCCTACCTGTGTGTGAGCCCATACGGCTACACCCTCACCATCCCACTGGCACGTAACAGATAGAGAGGTAGATAAAATCCCTTCAGAAAATACAATTAGCTGGTCAAAACCAAGAGAACTTTACTGCCTGGAAGCACTAAAAGTAAATCGATGGAAGTCCTAATGTTCCAGATGAGCTATTTCGCCTCTGAAGGCTGTGGGCCATGCAGGGAGATCATTAACATTCCTGGCTGACAGGTTGACAAATGCAGAATTGAAAAATTCAAGCCTCGAGCCTTGGTTTTGCATCCCAAGAGGTGACATTCAGGTGGGAGCAAGGAGGAGCGGGGTCTTTAAGCTTTGGGGTATGGCTCCCCTGTGGAAAACTGGGACTCCTGATGTCTTCCAGTTGTAAGATGGAGCAGTGCCTGAGCATCTCTAGACTGTACATGGGTCATCCACATGGGCTTGATTCTGGAGCTGGAGGGAACTAAGGACCTCCCTGTGTCAGAGGCTGCGAGTCAGTGGCAGCTCTTGGTAATGCTTTCTAAAAATCATCAACCCCAGGTGTGATGCAACTCTGCAGTGAGGACAGGTCCATCTCCTCTCTCTGCTTCAGGTCCAAGGGCAGTGCGGGGCTGGGGGTGCTTCCAGCTTCTGTGGGCTGTTTGGAAGAGGTGACATGGCACAGAGCAGTCTGGTGGCAAAGCAGTGATGCCAAAGTCCCTCTGACTGGCCACTGAAACACTGCTGCCAGCTGTTTAAAAGTAGAGTTTAAAGGAGCCAGATGCTTTTGTGGGCCTGTGAACAGAGCAGGATCCTTATGGGGATGCCTAGGAGAAAACATGGGGAAGAGAACTAGAAGAGGCAGGAAGGGATAGGGAGAGAAAGTAGGAGAGGAAGGAGAGAAGAGAACATGATAGAAACAGGAGGGAAAGGAAAGGAAAGGAAAAGAGGTGAGATAAGGAGACGGAAGTTAGTTTGGGCTGCTTTTTTTTTTTCCTCCTTGCCGGGTTTGATAAAATCTCTTTTTGAAGCTGCCTCTCTCCCAGCAGTGAGGTGCCAGAGAGATGAGATTATGGGGAAGAGAGAAATATCAGTGTGGGCTCTGGACAATCTCTGCCAGTCCTCCTCCCCTTTTCCTCCTGCCCCAAGAAAAAATCATGGCCAGAGCTGGAGTAGTTGTGTGCACCTCTTCACTCCCAGCATCACAGTTTGCTTGGCCAACTCCCACACAGGTCATGGCTTTCCCCACCCTTCTTCTCCCCATTGGCTTCATGGTCACCCTTGCTGGGCATTTCTGAGAGCAGAGAGGATCTGAAACATGTGGCAGAGGGAGGCCAGTGCAGACATCTTGTGAGAGATGCAGAGCCTGGACATTTTTGGTCAAATCTTCCATCCCACCACTGGTCTGGGAGCTGCTGAGGTGGTGTTGAGGATGCAGCGCTCCTCTTCTCTCTGGGCTGTGACGAGCTGGCATCCCATTTTGGTTTGTCTCATCAGCAGAAAATCTGGATGCCTCTCCAGAGCTCATCTGAACCCACTCAGTTCTCTTGCCTGATAAATTTTTTGTCTGAAATTAGTTTGATGAGAGTGCTTGACTGACACCCTGGGAGACTCACACTTCCCTTTCATCACCCCTCCAGATAAAAGCTCCGGCTGCAGCAGAGCAAACATAACATGTGCACCTCTCCTTCTGGCTGACCATTTCTAGGAGCAGGAAGGACGTTCATTCTCTGTCCTAATGGGTCCTTTGCCTTCTGGGCTAAGGTTGCCAGCAAAAAGGGGGATTAGATCCAGTTTTTGGATCCCCCTGATAAGTCATAGCACCAACAGGAATGTGAGAAGTGACCATCCCACTTCTCAGTGGCCACTGTAGTAAATGCATTTTGCCACTAACTGTATGAACTACAGGTGAAAGGCTCCCAAGCCTTGTCACCCCAGTCTGTTTAACACTGACTGAGGGAAGAAATAGTTGAACTTCAGCTAACAGAAATCTATCTCTATACTGTGCCCATTTTTTACTGCAAACAGGCACACTGATAGGTTTCTAGCCAAGATACAGAGCTCATAAATTACTGAGACATCAATAAATGACTCAATGATTTTAAAGTGACTAAAATGAAACATATCTTATTTATGTTAATGAAAATGACTGACATCCCCAGCGCCTGTCATCTTGAAGAATCGCTAACTGCTTTGCAGACTACGTACACTGTTGGGGGGTTTTTAGCAAGCAATGGTCATGTGAGCAATCCAACCTTCGAGCCTGACCCGGATGCTGAAGCAGGATGGGAAGCTGGGAAAGGTGTGACGATGTGAATGCATGCTTTAAGGTCGCAAATCAATTTATGCCACGCTAGTGCTGTTAGCCAATTAGTAGTTAGAAGAGTCTCGTGAAGAGTCTTGTGACTTAGTGCTCTGTCTATATAAACTGGGTTGTAACACCATTAAAGTGCCTTTCACAAGATTTATTAAGTCTCTATGTGATTGCTTGCCATGACTTCCCGCAGTACACAGCAATCATTCAGCCACAGATGATATGCAGCTACCTCTGGGGTGGAATGTGACAGATGCTTAATAATGTCTGGAAACCCAGAGTACAAAAGAAAGCAAAAATAACACTTTGCATGGAAACCAGTAGGGAGAATTGGAGGTAGCCAGTGTGTAACAACAAACTGGAATCTGATGAGATGCTAAGCTTCTTTTTGAGCAGTGCCTGACTGAAATCCCAGGATTTTGCTGTCGGGAAGTTGGGAAATGCACTCCATCACCACTGGGGGTAGCATGTTTGCTTGTGAGGAGTTTCATGCCTACTTTACCCTTAATGATGGCAGCTTTCCGTTCAAATGAGGCTGGATAAATATCACTTTGCCCATGTAAAATTCTTGGTTTGTACAGGCAGCTCAGCAATTGCAAATGCTAGTGTAGAATTGGGCATGCAGAAATGCATGTGCCTCCTGGCTCTGTTTCTGCAAACCTGAATGAGCTGTTGTGATCAGGCATTTGGCTTTCCATGTCATTCAAAGCTGGTACGTTGCATATCTTTCCTGTCTGCTGTTACTCAGAGTTGTGAAGCAAAGTGATAGAAAAACAAAAGCTTTACCAAGTAATTTAAGAGTGATGTTTCTTGGTTTGCTTTCAAGTCACTTCTGTGAGTGCCACCTTAGTAAAGCTGTAGATTTTATTGCAAGGTTAAACAAAGGATGATGCTTGGTATATGTGCATGAATAGCATTGTAGGTGCTGGGGTGAAAAGCCTTGCCAAGTTTGCAGTCCTGCCAGTTAAGGCCATGCAGAGCTCTTCATATGAGGCCAGTTACGCACCTAATTATGAAGGAGAGAGAGGTTCAGGAGGTATAAATGACTGCAGCACTATCCAAGTAAAGGCAGAGTGGCCATTTTACACCAGCCAGTATATAACATTCAGTGTGGATGAGGGATGCAGGTGTCAAAGGAGCAGAACCAGGACACCAATCCAAGAACTTCAGGGATAAATAGGAACTCATGCAGGAAGGTAAAAGGGTCTCCTCTGTGCCTGCTGCTGGGGATTGTGACATGCAGGTCACTATGGAACAGAGGCTGCATTTGATCCCTCAGCAGACCACTGGCACAACTCACTCTCCCCATATACAGACCCATCTTCTCCAGCCATGCCCCACAGCACCAAAACCAGGAAATACTCCCTCCAGAGTAAGGCAAGAAACTAACCCACTTTGTTCTTTCCCAGAAAAATTGGTAAGGCAAACAGCTGTGCATGTTTTTATGTCCTTTAGATTCTGTGAGCAAAGAAATGGCTGTTCCCCCAACACCATGCTGAGTCAAGGGAGAGCCCACCAGTGCTAAGCTAGGGACCTTCCCAAGGAGAGAGATGCAACCATATCCCCTGCAATGACTGACTGACTGACTGCGGCACACGCTCTGGATGGATATATACAGTTGCTTTAAAGCAAGCTCCCTCCTTTTTGTATGTTAATGCCTTCTGCTCAGCAGATGCTCTCTGGAGCATGCAGTATACTGAAGGGTGCAGAGAGCAATTCAAATCATAGGGGTGAAATGTGTGTGTAATATACCTTGCGTGCTGGCATTTCCTATCTCCATGTTGTGTGTTTTGCCAGCCCTGGACTTGTTTCCCCCTCTCTGACACACAGGCACACATCACCACACAGTTATAGACTCCCAGGCATGGCTGCGCTCCCTTCACGCCCTGCCTGCAGAGCAAGTGCAGAGGGGTCCGTG